>JAUIMM010000795.1:0-1465044 GCA_031769625.1 Taudactylus pleione | reverse complement strand
AACAAGCAAAGGCAATGGGGTTACACCGATGATAATCCCCACAGCATCTATCAAAATGGCATCACTACACAACACTAAGCAATGGGTTACACCGATGATAATCCCCACAGCAATCTATTAAATGGCATCACTACACAACACTAAGCAATGGGTTACACCGATGATAATCCCACAGCATCTATAAATGGCATCACTACACAACACTAAGCAATGGGTTACACCGATGATAATCCCCACAGCATCTATAAATGGCATCACTACACGAACACTAAGCAATGGGTTACACCGATGATAATCCCCACAGCATCTATAAATGGCATCACTACACAACACTAAGCAATGGGTTACACCGATGATAATCCCCACAGCATCTATAAATGGCATCACTACACAACACTAAGCAATGGGTTACACCGATGATAATCCCCACAGCATCTATAAATGGCATCACTACACAACACTAAGCAATGGGTTACACCGATGATAATCCCCACAGCATCTATAAATGGCATCACTACACAACACTAAGCAATGGGTTACACCGATGATAATCCTCACAGCATCTATAAATGGCATCACTACACAACACTAAGCAATGGGTTACACCGATGATAATCCCACAGCATCTATAAATGGCATCACTACACAACACTAAGCAATGGGTTACACCGATGATAATCCCCACAGGCATCTATAAATGGCATCACTACACAACACTAAGCAATGGGTTACACCGATGATAATCCCCACAGCATCTATAAATGGCATCACTACACAACACTAAGCAATGGGTTACACCGATGATAATCCCACAGCATCTATAAATGGCATCACTACACAACACTAAGCAATGGGTTACACCGATGATAATCCCCACAGCATCTATAAATGGCATCACTACACAACACTAAGCAATGGGTTACACCGATGATAATCCCCACAGCATCTATAAATGGCATCACTACACAACACTAAGCAATGGGTTACACCGATGATAATCCCTCACAGCATCTATAAATGGCATCACTACACAACACTAAGCAATGGGTTACACCGATGATAATCCCCACAGCATCTATAAATGGCATCACTACACAACACTAAGCAATGGGTTACACCGATGATAATCCCCACAGCATCTATAAATGGCATCACTACACAACACTAAGCAATGGGTTACACCGATGATAATCCCTCACAGCATCTATAAATGGCATCACTACACAACACTAAGCAATGGGTTACACCGATGATAATCCCCACAGCATCTATAAATGGCATCACTACACAACACTAAGCAATGGGTTACACCGATGATAATCCTCACAGCATCTATAAATGGCATCACTACACAACACTAAGCAATGGGTTACACCGATGATAATCCTCACAGCATCTATAAATGCATCACTACACAACACTAAGCAATGGGTTACACCGATGATAATCCCCACAGCATCTATAAATGGCATCACTACACAACACTAAGCAATGGGTTACACCGATGATAATCCCCACAGCATCTATAAATGGCATCACTACACAACACTAAGCAATGGGTTACACCGATGATAATCCCCACAGCATCTATAAATGGCATCACTACACAACACTAAGCAATGGGTTACACCGATGATAATCCTCACAGCATCTATAAATGGCATCCACTACACAACACTAAGCAATGGGTTACACGATGATAATCCCCACAGCATCTATAAATGGCATCACTACACAACACTAAGCAATGGGTTACACCGATGATAATCCCCACAGCATCTATAAATGGCATCACTACACAACACTAAGCAATGGGTTACACCGATGATAATCCCCACAGCATCTATAAATGGCATCACTACACAACACTAAGCAATGGGTTACACCGATGATAATCCCCACAGCATCTATAAATGGCATCACTACACAACACTAAGCAATGGGTTACACCGATGATAATCCCCACAGCATCTATAAATGGCATCACTACACAACACTAAGCAATGGGTTACACCGATGATAATCCCCACAGCATCTATAAATGGCATCACTACACAACACTAAGCAATGGGTTACACCGATGATAATCCCCACAGCATCTATAAATGGCATCACTACACAACACTAAGCAATGGGTTACACCGATGATAATCCCCACAGCATCTATAAATGGCATCACTACACAACACTAAGCAATGGGTTACACCGATGATAATCCCCACAGCATCTATAAATGGCATCACTACACAACACTAAGCAATGGGTTACACCGATGATAATCCTCACAGCATCTATAAATGGCATCACTACACAACACTAAGCAATGGGTTACACCGATGATAATCCTCACAGCATCTATAAATGGCATCACTACACAACACTAAGCAATGGGTTACACCGATGATAATCCCACAGCATCTATAAATGGCATCACTACAGCAATGGGTTACACCGATGATAATCCCCACAGCATCTATAAATGGCATCACTACACAACACTAAGCAATGGGTTACACTGATGATAATCCCCACAGCATCTATAAATGGCATCACTACACAACACTAAGCAATGGGTTACACCGATGATAATCCCCACAGCATCTATAAATGGCATCACTACACAACACTAAGCAATGGGTTACACCGATGATAATCCTCACAGCATCTATAAATGGCATCACTACACAACACTAAGCAATGGATTACACCTGATGATAATCCCCACAGCATCTATAAATGGCATCACTACACAACACTAAGCAATGGGTTACACCGATGATAATCCCCACAGCATCTATAAATGGCATCACTACACAACACTAAGCAATGGGTTACACCGATGATAATCCCTACAGCATCTATAAATGGCATCACTACACAACACTAAGCAATGGGTTACACCTGATGATAATCCCCACAGCATCTATAAATGGCATCACTACACAACACTAAGCAATGGGTTACACCGATGATAATCCTCACAGCATCTATAAATGGCATCACTACACAACACTAAGCAATGGGTTACACCGATGATAATCCTCACAGCATCTATAAATGGCATCACTACACAACACTAAGCAATGGGTTACACCGATGATAATCCTCACAGCATCTATAAATGGCATCACTACACAACACTAAGCAATGGGTTACACCGATGATAATCCTCACAGCATCTATAAATGGCATCACTACACAACACTAAGCAATGGGTTACACCGATGATAATCCTCACAGCATCTATAAATGGCATCACTACACAACACTAAGCAATGGGTTACACCGATGATAATCCTCACAGCATCTATAAATGGCATCACTACACAACACTAAGCAATGGGTTACACCGATGATAATCCCCACAGCATCTATAAATGGCATCACTACACAACACTAAGCAATGGGTTACACCGATGATAATCCCCACAGCATCTATAAATGGCATCACTACACAACACTAAGCAATGGGTTACACCGATGATAATCCTCACAGCATCTATAAATGGCATCACTACACAACACTAAGCAATGGGTTACACCGATGATAATCCTCACAGCATCTATAAATGGCATCACTACACAACACTAAGCAATGGGTTACACCGATGATAATCCTCACAGCATCTATAAATGGCATCACTACACAACACTAAGCAATGGGTTACACCGATGATAATCCTCACAGCATCTATAAATGGCATCACTACACAACACTAAGCAATGGGTTACACCGATGATAATCCTCACAGCATCTATAATGGCATCACTACACAACACTAAGCAATGGGTTACACCGATGATAATCCTCACAGCATCTATAAATGGCATCACTACACAACACTAAGCAATGGGTTACACCGATGATAATCCCCACAGCATCTATAAATGGCATCACTACACAACACTAAGCAATGGGTTACACCGATGATAATCCTCACAGCATCTATAAATGGCATCACTACACAACACTAAGCAATGGGTTACACCGATGATAATCCTCACAGCATCTATAAATGGCATCACTACACAACACTAAGCAATGGGTTACACCGATGATAATCCTCACAGCATCTATAAATGGCATCACTACACAACACTAAGCAATGGGTTACACCGATGATAATCCCCACAGCATCTATAAATGGCATCACTACAAGCAATGGGTTACACCGATGATAATCCCCACAGCATCTATAAATGGCATCACTACACAACACTAAGCAATGGGTTACACTGATGATAATCCCCACAGCATCTATAAATGGCATCACTACACAACACTAAGCAATGGGTTACACCGATGATAATCCCCACAGCATCTATAAATGGCATCACTACACAACACTAAGCAATGGGTTACACCGATGATAATCCTCACAGCATCTATAAATGGCATCACTACACAACACTAAGCAATGGATTACACTGATGATAATCCCCACAGCATCTATAAATGGCATCACTACACAACACTAAGCAATGGGTTACACCGATGATAATCCCACAGCATCTATAAATGGCATCACTACACAACACTAAGCAATGGGTTACACCGATGATAATCCCTACAGCATCTATAAATGGCATCACTACACAACACTAAGCAATGGGTTACACTGATGATAATCCCCACAGCATCTATAAATGGCATCACTACACAACACTAAGCAATGGGTTACACCGATGATAATCCTCACAGCATCTATAAATGGCATCACTACACAACACTAAGCAATGGGTTACACCGATGATAATCCTCACAGCATCTATAAATGGCATCACTACACAACAATAAGCAATGGGTTACACCGATGATAATCCTCACAGCATCTATAAATGGCATCACTACACAACACTAAGCAATGGGTTACACCGATGATAATCCTCACAGCATCTATAAATGGCATCACTACACAACAATAAGCAATGGGTTACACCGATGATAATCCTCACAGCATCTATAAATGGCATCACTACACAACACTAAGCAATGGGTTACACCGATGATAATCCCCACAGCATCTATAAATGGCATCACTACACAACACTAAGCAATGGGTTACACCGATGATAATCCTCACAGCATCTATAAATGGCATCACTACACAACACTAAGCAATGGGTTACACCGATGATAATCCTCACAGCATCTATAAATGGCATCACTACACAACACTAAGCAATGGGTTACACCGATGATAATCCTCACAGCATCTATAAATGGCATCACTACACAACAATAAGCAATGGGTTACACCGATGATAATCCTCACAGCATCTATAAATGGCATCACTACACAACACTAAGCAATGGGTTACACCGATGATAATCCTCACAGCATCTATAAATGGCATCACTACACAACACTAAGCAATGGGTTACACCGATGATAATCCTCACAGCATCTATAAATGGCATCACTACACAACAATAAGCAATGGGTTACACCGATGATAATCCTCACAGCATCTATAAATGGCAATCACTACACAACACTAAGCAATGGGTTACACCGATGATAATCCCCACAGCATCTATAAATGGCATCACTACACAACACTAAGCAATGGGTTACACCGATGATAATCCCCACAGCATCTATAAATGGCATCACTACACAACACTAAGCAATGGGTTACACCGATGATAATCCCCACAGCATCTATAAATGGCATCACTACACAACACTAAGCAATGGGTTACACCGATGATAATCCTCACAGCATCTATAAATGGCATCACTACACAACACTAAGCAATGGGTTTACACCGATGATAATCCCCACAGCATCTATAAATGGCATCACTACACAACACTAAGCAATGGGTTACACCGATGATAATCCCACAGCATCTATAAATGGCATCACTACACAACACTAAGCAATGGGTTACACCGATGATAATCCCCACAGCATCTATAAATGGCATCACTACACAACAATAAGCAATGGGTTACACCGATGATAATCCTCACAGCATCTATAAATGGCATCACTACACAACACTAAGCAATGGGTTACACCGATGATAATCCCCACAGCATCTATAAATGGCATCACTACACAACACTAAGCAATGGGTTACACCGATGATAATCCCCACAGCATCTATAAATGGCATCACTACACAACACTAAGCAATGGGTTACACCGATGATAATCCCCACAGCATCTATAAATGGCATCACTACACAACACTAAGCAATGGGTTACACCGATGATAATCCTCACAGCATCTATAAATGGCATCACTACACAACACTAAGCAATGGGTTACACCGATGATAATCCTCACAGCATCTATAAATGGCATCACTACACAACACTAAGCAATGGGTTACACCGATGATAATCCCCACAGCATCTATAAATGGCATCACTACACAACAATAAGCAATGGGTTACACCGATGATAATCCTCACAGCATCTATAAATGCATCACTACACAACACTAAGCAATGGGTTACACCGATGATAATCCCCACAGCATCTATAAATGGCATCACTACACAACACTAAGCAATGGGTTACACCGATGATAATCCCCACAGCATCTATAAATGGCATCACTACACAACACTAAGCAATGGGTTACACCGATGATAATCCCCACAGCATCTATAAATGGCATCACTACACAACACTAAGCAATGGGTTACACCGATGATAATCCCCACAGCATCTATAAATGGCATCACTACACAACACTAAGCAATGGGTTACACCGATGATAATCCCCACAGCATCTATAAATGGCATCACTACACAACACTAAGCAATGGGTTACACCGATGATAATCCCCACAGCATCTATAAATGGCATCACTACACAACACTAAGCAATGGGTTACACCGATGATAATCCTCACAGCATCTATAAATGGCATCACTACACAACAATAAGCAATGGGTTACACCGATGATAATCCCCACAGCATCTATAAATGGCATCACTACACAACACTAAGCAATGGGTTACACCGATGATAATCCCACAGCATCTATAAATGGCATCACTACACAACACTAAGCAATGGGTTACACCGATGATAATCCCCACAGCATCTATAAATGGCATCACTACACAACACTAAGCAATGGGTTACACCGATGATAATCCCCACAGCATCTATAAATGGCATCACTACACAACACTAAGCAATGGGTTACACCGATGATAATCCTCACAGCATCTATAAATGGCATCACTACACAACAATAAGCAATGGGTTACACCGATGATAATCCTCACAGCATCTATAAATGGCATCACTACACAACACTAAGCAATGGGTTACACCGATGATAATCCTCACAGCATCTATAAATGGCATCACTACACAACACTAAGCAATGGGTTACACCGATGATAATCCTCACAGCATCTATAAATGGCATCACTACACAACACTAAGCAATGGGTTACACCGATGATAATCCCCACAGCATCTATAAATGGCATCACTACACAACACTAAGCAATGGGTTACACCGATGATAATCCCCACAGCATCTATAAATGGCATCACTACACAACAATAAGCAATGGGTTACACCGATGATAATCCCCACAGCATCTATAAATGGCATCACTACACAACACTAAGCAATGGGTTACACCGATGATAATCCCACAGCATCTATAAATGGCATCACTACACAACACTAAGCAATGGGTTACACCGATGATAATCCTCACAGCATCTATAAATGGCATCACTACACAACACTAAGCAATGGGTTACACCGATGATAATCCCCACAGCATCTATAAATGGTATCACTACACAACACTAAGCAATGGGTTACACCGATGATAATCCCCACAGCATCTATAAATGGTATCACTACACAACACTAAGCAATGGGTTACACCGATGATAATCCCCACAGCATCTATAAATGGCATCACTACACAACACTAAGCAATGGGTTACACCGATGATAATCCTCACAGCATCTATAAATGGCATCACTACACAACACTAAGCAATGGGTTACACCGATGATAATCCTCACAGCATCTATAAATGGCATCACTACACAACAATAAGCAATGGGTTACACCGATGATAATCCTCACAGCATCTATAAATGGCATCACTACACAACACTAAGCAATGGGTTACACCGATGATAATCCCCACAGCATCTATAAATGGCATCACTACACAACACTAAGCAATGGGTTACACCGATGATAATCCCCACAGCATCTATAAATGGCATCACTACACAACACTAAGCAATGGGTTACACCGATGATAATCCCCACAGCATCTATAAATGGTATCACTACACAACACTAAGCAATGGGTTACACCGATGATAATCCCCACAGCATCTATAAATGGTATCACTACACAACACTAAGCAATGGGTTACACGATGATAATCCCCACAGCATCTATAAATGGCATCACTACACAACAATAAGCAATGGGTTACACCGATGATAATCCCCACAGCATCTATAAATGGCATCACTACACAACACTAAGCAATGGGTTACACCGATGATAATCCCCACAGCATCTATAAATGGCATCACTACACAACACTAAGCAATGGGTTACACCGATGATAATCCCCACAGCATCTATAAATGGCATCACTACACAACACTAAGCAATGGGTTACACCGATGATAATCCCCACAGCATCTATAAATGGCATCACTACACAACACTAAGCAATGGGTTACACCGATGATAATCCTCACAGCATCTATAAATGGCATCACTACACAACACTAAGCAATGGGTTACACCGATGATAATCCTCACAGCATCTATAAATGGCATCACTACACAACACTAAGCAATGGGTTACACCGATGATAATCCTCACAGCATCTATAAATGGCATCACTACACAACACTAAGCAATGGGTTACACCGATGATAATCCTCACAGCATCTATAAATGGCATCACTACACAACACTAAGCAATGGGTTACACCGATGATAATCCCCACAGCATCTATAAATGGCATCACTACACAACACTAAGCAATGGGTTACACCGATGATAATCCCCACAGCATCTATAAATGGCATCACTACACAACACTAAGCAATGGGTTACACCGATGATAATCCCCACAGCATCTATAAATGGTATCACTACACAACACTAAGCAATGGGTTACACCGATGATAATCCCCACAGCATCTATAAATGGTATCACTACACAACACTAAGCAATGGGTTACACCGATGATAATCCCCACAGCATCTATAAATGGCATCACTACACAACAATAAGCAATGGGTTACACCGATGATAATCCCCACAGCATCTATAAATGGCATCACTACACAACACTAAGCAATGGGTTACACCGATGATAATCCCCACAGCATCTATAAATGGCATCACTACACAACACTAAGCAATGGGTTACACCGATGATAATCCCCACAGCATCTATAAATGGCATCACTACACAACACTAAGCAATGGGTTACACCGATGATAATCCCCACAGCATCTATAAATGGCATCACTACACAACACTAAGCAATGGGTTACACCGATGATAATCCTCACAGCATCTATAAATGGCATCACTACACAACACTAAGCAATGGGTTACACCGATGATAATCCTCACAGCATCTATAAATGGCATCACTACACAACACTAAGCAATGGGTTACACCGATGATAATCCTCACAGCATCTATAAATGGCATCACTACACAACACTAAGCAATGGGTTACACCGATGATAATCCTCACAGCATCTATAAATGGCATCACTACACAACACTAAGCAATGGGTTACACCGATGATAATCCCCACAGCATCTATAAATTTATTATTTATTTATTTATTTATTAACAGTTTCTTATATAGCGCAGCATATTCCGTTGCGCTTTACAATTGGAAACATTAATAGAACAAAACAGGGTAATAACAGACAGACATAGAGGTAAGAGGGCCCTGCTTGCAAGCTTATAATCTATAGGGAAATAGGCATTGATACACAAGGATAGGTGCTATATATATTGCAATTTGGTCTGGCCAGAATCCAGAGTTTCTTGGTGGGCTGCATGATCCAGTCACACAGGAATGTCGGCAAAATGTCAGGAGTATGTGAAAGAAAGACAATATGCTGAGGTTATGTGTGGACTGTGAGAGTGGATGTGATAAGACATGGAAGCTATGAAGGTTATGTGGTCGGTTCTGGAATCTGATAAGCTTGTCTGAAGAGGTGAGTTTTCAGGGAACGCTTGAAGTATTGAAGAGTAGAGGTAAGTCTTATTGTGTGTGGTAAGGCATTCCATAGAGTGGGTGCAGCCCGAAGAAAGTCCTGTAACCGTAAATGGGAGCAAGTAATTGTGGGGTTGAGAGACGCAGTTCTTGTGCTGAGCGGAGAGGTCGGGTTGGGAGATATTTTGAGATGAGTGAAGAGATGTATGTTGGTGTAATTCGGTTAATGGCCTTATGTGTAAGTAACAGTATTTTGTATTGAATACGGTAGAAAACTGGCAACCAATGGAGGGACTGACAGAGCGGGGCAGCAGACGATGAACGTTTGGCAAGGAAGATAAGCCTCGCAGCTGCATTCATAATGGATTGTAATGGCGATAGCCTGTTTTTGGAAGACCAGTAAGGAGACTATTGCAATATTCAATGCGGGAAATAATGAGTGCATGGATTAGAGTTTTTGCAGTGTCTTGTGTGAGATATGGTCGAATTTTGTATATGTTTTTTAGATGTATGTAACATGATTTTGAGACAGCTTGAATGTGGGGAACAAAGGACAATTCAGAATCAAGGATGACACCAAGGCAGCGAGCTTGTGGGGTGGGGTGGATTGTTGAGTTATCAACAGTGATAAAGAGATCAGATTGGTAACTTATTGGCCGGTGGAAATATAATTAATTCTGTTTTAGAAATATTAAGTTTCAGGTAGCGAGATGACATCCAAGATGAAATGGCAGAAATACATTCAGTGACACGGACCAATACAGATGGTGATAAATCTGGAGAGGATAGGTAGATTTGAGTATCATCCGCATACAGATGGTACTGAAATCCAAAAGAGCGGATTAGTTTGCCAAGAGAGGTGGTATAGATTGAGAATAGCAAAGGACCTAAGACAGAGCCTTGCGGTACTCCAACTGATAGAGGTAGCGAAGAGGAGGCAGAATCAGAAAAACGAACAGAAAAAGAGCGATCAGATAGGTAGGAAGAGAACCAAGAAAGGGCTGTGTCCTTAAGACCTAGGGATTGTAATGTTTGTACGAGAAGAGAGTGGTCAACAGTGTCAAAAGCAGCAGAGAGATCTAGAAGAATTAGAAGTGAGTAATGGCCTTTAGCCTTGGCAGTGACCAAATCATTTACTACCTTAGTCAGTGCTGTCTCTGTGGAGTGCTGGGAACGGAAGCCAGACTGAAGTGGGTCCAATAAGTTGTGGGTGTTAAGAAAGTGTGTGAGGCGGGTGTAGACAAGTCTCTCCAGTAGCTTGGAGGGGCATGGGAGCTGGGAGATAGGACGGTAATTAGAGAGAGTGTTAGGGTCAGAATTTTGTTTTTTCAGAATGGGAGTAATCACTGCATGCTTGAACAGTGATGGAAAGATGCCAGTAGAAAGAGAGAGATTACAGATTTTAGTTAGGGTTGGGATGAGCACAGGAGACAGAGCTTTACTAATTTGTGAGGGTATAGGATCTAGAGGAGAGGTAATAGAGTAGGAGGATGAGAAGAGTGTAGATACTTCATCTTCATTTGTGGGGTCAAATGAAGAGAATGTGCCAGAGGGTTCAGGTAGGGAATTGAGTAGGTCACTAGCTGAGGAAGAGAATAACATTTCATTTCGGATATTATCAATCTTGTCCTTGAAATAGGAAGCAAGATCTTGTGCACAGATAGTAGCAGGTGGCTTGGGTGAGGGAGGGGTAAGAAGCAGTTTAAATGTATTAAAAAGTCGCTTGGGGTTAGAGGCTTGAGCAGAGATTAGAGATTGGAAATATATTTGCTTGGCAGTGTCCAGAGCAGTACGATAAGAGTTGTAGATAGACTTATATGTGAGGAAGTCACTTGGAGTGCGAGACTTTCGCCACTGACGTTCTACTTTACCTGAGAGTTTTTGTAGATGCCTTGTTAAGTTAGAATGCCACGGTTGACGTCTGAGTCTACGCGGAGTGTGATGGGTAGCTGGAGCTACTTCATCGAGGGCTTTTACTAAAATCTGGTTTAGCTGTGATGCAGCAGTCTCAGGAGAAGTGAGTGCAGAAATTGGTGAGAGTTGTTGTTGTAGAGAGGTAGATAGTTGTTGAAAGTTAATCACATTAATATTTCTGCGGGTTTTAGGAGGTTTCACTACACAACACTAAGCAATGGGTTACACCGATGATAATCCTCACAGCATCTATAAATGGCATCACTACACAACACTAAGCAATGGGTTACACCGATGATAATCCTCACAGCATCTATAAATGGCATCACTACACAACACTAAGCAATGGGTTACACCGATGATAATCCTCACAGCATCTATAAATGGCATCACTACACAACACTAAGCAATGGGTTACACCGATGATAATCCTCACAGCATCTATAAATGGCATCACTTCACAACACTAAGCAATGGGTTACACCGATGATAATCCTCACAGCATCTATAAATGGCATCACTACACAACACTAAGCAATGGGTTACACCGATGATAATCCTCACAGCATCTATAAATGGCATCACTACACAACACTAAGCAATGGGTTACACCGATGATAATCCCCACAGCATCTATAAATGGCATCACTACACAACACTAAGCAATGGGTTACACCGATGATAATCCCCACAGCATCTATAAATGGCATCACTACACAACACTAAGCAATGGGTTACACTGATTTCAGAAAAATAATATTTTGTGATATAGGGCCTTATTCACTACGAAACGCAACTGCGAATGCAATAGCGATTACGCACGCAGTCCCACTGCGATAGTATGCTAAGCCATTGCTATGCTATGCCCTCACAGCACTAAATAAGGATGCCCACTTTACCTTACACACATCCGAAATGTTTAGCAAGTCTGCGACACCATCGGTAACATGGAGTACCATCGCAGCCTCACGCACACTTGCACAGGCTCTGACCTTACTCAGGAATTGCTAACTTCAGCGCACGCTATCAGGCCTAAGGCTGCGTAGGGCTTCACAGTGGATAATTTATGCATGCCCCTGCAATGCCATTCAAACGCAATAGTATGCCTTCATTTGCCCGACCACCCCCCTGTTACCACCCACAAACAGCACTTCCTGTCAATCACTCTGCGATGGGTCTGCGTAGTCACTGCGACCGCAGTCACGATAGCAATGGCTGGTTAGTGCACGCGCATTGCGATGCATACACATGCGCAGTACGCAACAATCGGCCAATTGCGTGCGTATTAGCAACTGCGTTCCTTGCTGACTCAGGAGCTCATTCAGACCCATTCGCTAAGATGCATGCTCTCGCTGCTGCCGATGGTATGCAGTGTGTATGCATTGTGTGCATACCTTAGCAAAAGTTCACAATGCGTTCGCTCGCTGTGCACAAACAGCCCAGCAAAGTGAGTGATAGGAGGAGCCGTTTGTAGGTGGTAACAGGGGCTGGCCATGTGGGTGTCTGCATACACTATGTGATTGCTCTATAAGAAATACTGGGCGTGCTAATGCATTGCTGTGCGATTGCACTGCCCACGCAATTTGAATATACATCGTGTGAGCGATCGCATCTAGCGAGCACCTCTGAATCAGCTCCTCAGTCCCATAATCAGCAAAATGTCAGCCAAGTCTTTACAATAAATAATACTACATGCGTAGCTTCCTGTCCATCGGTGGAACAATATGGGTGCGGTTCCCAAGGTACCTACCTCTGGAGATCTTCATACTTACCACCCAGGCTCAGGGGTGCCCAGGGGGTGAAAAGCAGGTATAGGGCTCCTGTGGAGGCACAAACACTCCACCAAGAAGGCGTGACACCCCCCTTTAGCAAGTGGCACTGACAAGGATCAGCAGCACTAGCTGGCAGCTTCTGATTGGCTGACTGCATCTAGACCCCTCCCACTTATAGTTAGTAATTCATTAGTGGGGCTGGCATGTTATATCAAGCCGCGGCTGTCTATTGGTATTACCTAGCGGTTATTTCTGTATGGACTGCGACATGATTTGATTGTTGCAGAAAAAAACAACAGATGTTTGTATTTTGTTTCATTTAATTTACACTTTTAGGGGCTAATTCAGTGCTGTACGCAAGTCAATTTAGTGAACGGATTTTGTGACTCTTAGCTGAGCATACGCAACGCTGAGCAAGTACGGGTGACTCAGAGTCCTGCGCGTGTCAGCTGCTTCTCCACTTGTGCCTGAGGGGGTGTAACTGGGCGGCAACAGGGCACCGGCCGCCCAGTTTCCAACTAGCTTAATTAGTCCTTAATTACTCACCTTCCGAAGTGGTGTCCTCGGCATCCAGTGTCGGGAGCAGGGTCTTCTACAGCAGGGTGAGTATGTCATGTGTTTATGAGTGAGTGTGTTTGTGCATGAGAGTGTGTGACCCCTCCCCATCCTGTGTGAATGTATAGCCTGTAACGGGAGCAGGGAGAACTACATCACCCAGCACCTCCCATCAGCCGCCAGGACTCCTAGCATCCCCCTCCCCAGTGACAAGATGGAGGAAAGGCCACCGGGAGCCGCGGAGACCCCAGGTCATGTAAGTATATATATTTTTTCTTTTTCTTTCACGCAACCACTTTTTTTTAAAATGGATACCGCGAGAACGCGCATACCCGCGGTAATCCAAAATTGGGTGGGAGTTTTTTTTACCTCGCTAAATCTCGCCCCCAATTGAATATGCCCCGTACTGTGCGTTTACATTTAATTATACTTTACATGGCAAATGGGACTTTCTCGTCTATTAATAACTGTTTAGGTACTATTCTTCTTATGTATATGACACCTTATCACATTGTGTACATATCGGGGAACGCGCCTTCCACATTGGCCTGCTGTCACTGTCTAAGTGCGCCTCTACGCTATCCCGAGACTCCCTCTATGCGACCATGGGGCCTAGGTGTACACGTGTGTTGCTTGCGACGTAAACCTGACGCATAGGTGAGCGTCTCATAGCTGGCTGCACGTTGTGATACGCCCTAATGAACACATAGCTGTAAATGCGTTTTTCCTGCGTGTTTTTCTTTTCCGCGTATGTTCTCGTCACAAACGCGTCAACCGCTACTCCAGGCCCCAAGTTTTTCATAGGGAACTAGTGTTACTAATCTTACATAGTAATCTGCTTCTCATGAAATCTGCAGATATGTGATTGGTCTAGATATGATCATTTTTATAAAAAATAAATAAAAATAAACCAACCCCGGCCGCTCGATATACTGTAAGATGTTCCGAATGTATGCAAAAACCCCACTCTGTGTATATGATTTACATTCAGTGTGTGGGGGCTTGTACTGTATTAGGGGATGTCTGTATTACAGCACACACTAATCTCCATGATCTGTACAGGCCCCCAGCCCACAGTGACTCAGCACAACAAACACTCCCTTGCCTCATCTTCCTGGTTGGAGTTAGGACTCAGCCCTTATTATATAAGTGACACCTGCAGCTCTCAGACACCTGATCCTGCTCTGTGTGCGGTCACTATGGGGCTCTGGGCCCTTATCTCATGGGCCTTCCTGCTGCTACTGGGCCTGGCTGCTGTCAGCTTCCTCCTGTACTGCGCTTACATCCAGTACATCCACATGAAGTACGACCACATTCCGGGGCCCCCCAGGGACAGGTGAGGGTTCTGCCCCCCAGCATGATTATATATACAGAAAGATGTGTATGTATGTAATGTATCACTGTGCACTGAGCAACAATGTAGCAAATACTGCTCTACAATCTTATGACAGATTCTAAACAACTTTTCTCTGCACCCTCATGAAACTTTAGACCCCATGTTTACAATGCTCCCCCTAAAGTGATACACTTTATGTCAATATATATATTATTATTATTTTTTTGCAGTTTTCTTTTTGGCAATTCTCCCACTTTGATGAAATCTATGAAGGGCGATAACCTGGTGCATGAACTGTTACTGCAATGGTGAGTCCTGTTTCCCCTTTAAAAAATCATCATCCTTATTAATATCAATTTTCTGGGCCAAGTTTCTTCATATGGGCCAATCCAAGTATGTGCGAGTTGCTGTTTTCTAAACGAATTCACATTGCAAATTTATTTTGCAATCCATTTAGCAACTCGCACTGAACCAGTCAGTGTAAACTCGCATTATTTCATTCGCACCCCCCTGAGGGTGAAAGATAGTAGGAAAAATCTTTATTTTAAGGTTAAAATGTCGGGACACCATGCAGAACCCCTTGGACCCCCCTCCCCCCCTTCCCATTAACTAATTAGGCAATTGGAAGTTTCCTATGAATTAGTCCAATATTTATATGTCATTTTTTGGGGTTAAAAAAAATGGTCATAAATTACTCCCATATCAACTATTTTGTTGCTTTATGCATCCCACATTTAATTTGAGTACAGGTTGAAGGGTATACTGTATTTACTAATGTTTGATTTGGATTTTTGAGTGATTTGCAGTCGATTTTCCATTTGGATATACTTTATACTAAAGGCAAAATCGAATATCAAATGGAACATAAAACTGAATCCCACTCAAATCCCACTTCAAATCGAACATAGGAAAAACAGTACTTTTCCATAGACCAACGTACAAATCCCACATTTACTAAGATTCGATTTGAAAAGGAACACCAAATTGAACTTAAAAATTAACTTCAAATCCCCAAAATAATAGACCTGCTTCATGCTTGCAGATGCATGCACCTGTGTGGAAAGTGTTAAAAAAAATAAAATAATGTTAGGTACCCCCTAAAAGCACAACCAGCACCAGGCTTTTCAGAACCAGTTCTGGTTGAGTAAATATGGGCAACAAAAGGCGAAGGGATCCCCCGTATTTTGCACAACCAGCACTGGGCTCAGGTCCTGGTTTGGCAAATATGGGGGACAAAAGAAGTAGGGGTCCCCCGCATTTCCAAAACCAGCACCAGACTCTTTTTAGCTGGGGTGTAATGCCACAGCCAGGGGCACCCTTTCACCGGGTCCCCCGGCCAAAGAATTATACCTGGCCGCTAGTCAGCCAAGGCCGCGGATCCCTGGGGAGGTTGGGACCCCCCATTAAAGGTGCCCCCCTCTTCAAGGCATCCTAGGTCTGGGCCAATAGCAGTGGTGTCCCCACCTGGTGCGGAGAGGGATGCTGTGCTCACAGCAGTGAAAAGGGGCCGTGACCATGTGGGAAGGGACGTGGCTTCGCGTCCTGAACTCCATAGTCCCGGCTCCCGTGCTTTTTACGGGGGGCGGCCGGGGGGGTGCAGGAGGTGCGGATGGCCCTGTGTTCAATGCCGGCACCCTCACAGTGTCAGGAGCCAAGTACTGCACTTAATACTATAGTGCAACACCCGGCTCCTGTCACTGAGGGGGAGTCTGCACCTTGGTGTCACCCCTCGGCGGGTGACACCCGGGTGCGGCCCGCACCCCCTTGTGATGCCACTGGCTGATAGCCAGGGCTATCCCCGGCACCCCTGGCCGGTGGGTGCCAGGTTGACTGTTTATAAAATAAGATATAGTAACATTGTCTTTTACAGTAGAACTACAGGTCCCAGCAAGCCTCCCCCGCATGCTGGTGCTTGGAGAACCACAAGGACCATCATGCAGGGCATTAAGGGCCCGCTGGTACCTCTAGGTCACATGTAAAAGAAATATTAAAATAAACACAAGACACACACACCGTGAAAGTATAACTGTATTACACTCACACTCACACATATTCACCTACAATCCCTGGAAACTTCCTCTTGTCCATGTAGGCAATCATCCACGTCTTCCTAAAACAAAAAACGCCAAGTCCCGATCCACAAACATAAGTACCATCCTCTAAGGACGGTACATCCCGATTGCCAGCTCACTCAGCTCAACCATGGCATTTCTGATAGAGATGCCTGGGCTGAGCATTCATTGGCTGAGAGAGGTGAGCCTTCGCCTTCGCCTCTCTCAGCCAATGAACGGTTCTCACCATTGACTTTAGTGATGAGAACCGCCAGGTTACTAAAGGTTAAAAAAAAATCTATATTTTGGAATAAATGGATATTGGAGACAACTTGTACCCCAAAAGCATATTTTGTCCTAATTTTTTTTTGCATTTTTCGTTTTATTCGTATAAAAGTAAACCAAAAAAAAGATTGCTTTTTAATAAAAATTATTATTTTCTAAAAATATGCACTAATCAGCCTTTTAAAACCATTTAAATACTTCCAGTACGTTCCTTTTGTCCACTAACGGACTCCTGTCTGATTCTGCAAATTGAATTGTCAGTTATTTGGGATCCAGGAAGGTCACCCCACTTTTCATGCACTTCTCACACGTCGCATTTGGCTAACAAATCGCAAACCCCCGCTGCCAGTACTGCGATTAGGCATTTTTAATTGGATTGGAGGATACTCGAGTGCGCGCACTCGTGCGAAGTCTGTGAGTTTAATGAAACAAGCTCGCAACTTGCCCCAAATTGGATCCACCCCATAATATTAATGGCTCAGTCTGTCGTACCACTAGGAGTATAAGAGAGAACGTAGTTATGCCATAGCTCCCAACTGTCCGGGACAGTCCCTAATCATGTACCTCAAAGTGAAGCAGGGCGTATGGAGATGGATCGGGAGCAATGTTTGAATGCTAGGAGGTTTGCATACTTCCCAACACTTTATAAGCCAAAATTCTGACATAAACAGACCATGCCCAAACTCACATTATAGTGAGGCCACACTCCATCTGGGGTAGTAAATAGGTACTGTTGGGTGATATAGTTATACGAAGTATATTGGTTTAGGCTGACGTATTCCAAATACGGTGTAAATGTTGTCTCTATAACTGACAAGTTTACTAGAATATAGGGGGAGATGTATCAAAGCTTGGAGAGATAAATGCCATTTTTCAAACACAGCCTGTAAAGTGACAATTAGGAGCTGATTGATTGGTACTTTACCTCCATCCACTTTATCTCTCTCCAAGCTTTGATAAATCTCCCATTATAAAATGTAAGCTTTGCAGGTATGTTGGGCTTGATATATAGAGGTGGTCTCTGAAGCACCCGCTGCTGCATCAATTAGCGGTCGCCATCTGCGTCTTTATGCAAATGCCGATACAAAGGCCTTCCCTAGTGTGACAGGATGTGCAAGGTCTGAGACCCCCACTGTCAGCGTCCGTACACGCAGTAATACCGATTGGTGTGTCCTTAGACGCTACCATTGGTTGCACCAGCCCTGGGGCAGACGCAGTCTCTCCGTCCATGTATGGCCTCTAATGCGAGCGGCCCATCTCCTTGCTGGCGCTAAGACACCTCCCTGCCACTGCATGGGAACGCCCTGCTACATTTTCAATACACTTCCCCCTGCGAAATTACAACTGCGACTATACGGACACAATCGTATTCGTAACGCATGCGCGCTGACGCTTGCACAGTAGCAAAAAAACGCTCCACTGCGTCTGAGATCGGCAGTGCCTCCACCTGTGAATCAGGCTCCTTTGTCCGATCTATAAGCACATACAGTAAATATTAGTGCGCTGTGGCCAGCTAACTAATAGGAAAAGGTCCTGCGCCAGGAGATGTGATGGAGGATCTGAGGTAAAACCGTTATTGGTTGGATTTAATGTAAACTTGCAGTGGAAATTCTCCAATGAAATGCTCTGTTTTATCGCTCTGTTTCCTTCTCAGGGCCCAGCGGTACGGTCCTGTTGTACGAATCTACGCCCTGCACAATGTGATGATCCTTATCACCAGCCCTGACGCAGTGAAGGTACAGTACTCCATGAAAACCCTGTGCTAGGAATACTAGTAGACTATGGACTCAGGGCCTGATTCAGACCCGGACGCTATTTGCGGCTGCTCGCTCTCAAAAAGGGGCCGTCTATACAAAACATGCGCTCGCTCTCTGCGGTGTAAGGACACCTCTATGTCTTAGTGGGTGAGGGCTTATTGCGCTCGCAAGTGTTTAAAGACGCCCCCTTGCCACTCGCATCAAACGTCATCTTCGGGAAATGTAGGATTAATCGGGACCATCGGGAGCCATCGGAGCTGCTTGCAGCACTTAAGGTAGACCTAGCCTCCCGCAAGCAGTGCGAGCAGTACATGGAAAAATCATCCAAGTCACATGTTCGATGATGCTACTTTGCTAATTATGCACACCCATTAAACTCCTATCTGACGGCCAGACACACCTACGTTCACATGCACCTTCCCCTGTTACAACCCACAAACGGCACTATCTGTCACTCAAAATAGTGGCCCAACTGCGGGCTACGGGTGAGCATTTTCCCATCGCACTGACTGGTTCGCGCATGCGCATTGAGAATTATACGCATGCGCAGATTGAGAAAAATTGCT
Source organism: Taudactylus pleione (assembly GCA_031769625.1). Taxonomy (NCBI): domain Eukaryota; kingdom Metazoa; phylum Chordata; class Amphibia; order Anura; family Myobatrachidae; genus Taudactylus; species Taudactylus pleione. The sequence goes on along the minus strand of JAUIMM010000795.1, from coordinate 1,444,580 downwards.
CAATGCAAGTGAGCGCAGCATAGCGAACGGGTCTGGATCAGGCCCTCAATTCAGAGTTGGACGTGATGCCGATGTTTACGCAGTTGAGTGATTATCAGTGGTCTGCGCATGTCCGATGTCGCTGGCAGCGAGAATTTGTTCGCAAAGTGATTGACAGACTGGGGCCGTTTGCGGTTGGCAACAGGGGAGGGGGTGAGTCAAATGCATGTGGGTCGCAACCACTTTTGGGCCGGGCCAACAACTGCGATCCCGTACGTTGTAAACTAGACTCCGGCATCTCAGATCTGGCGGCCATTCTGCGCGATAATAGGAGCCCGATAATCCTCTGATCCGCAAATGATTCTGCGTTGTCGCATGCAGTCACTTGGATTTACAAGGCCGCCAGCGGGTGTCTCAATGCAAATTCTGGCGGCTGAGGCATTTCCATATTTTAGCGCAGCTGCTGGGTACAAATTCTCAGGTGTGGCGACATTAGCGTCCATCTCTGAATCAGAGCCTATGTATTAACCCTACAACTGACACTTTTGAAGAGGACGCCGACACATGGTTGTACACGAGGGAGGGGCTTGTAGTGACATTTACATAAAGTCGCTGAAGTAATACCAGCAAAAGGCGCAGACACCGACCTGCAGCGTCCGACTCCGAATTCAGGCCCTGTGACATTACTTTGCTGAGATAGAGGCAGGGGCGTATCTATAATGGGTGCAGGGTGTCCGGTGTCCAGGGGGTGCCCGTACCACACACCCTGCTCCCATATTATCTAAAACTTACCTCTCCGAGGTCCCGCGTCGGATGTCTAAGCGCTGCTCAAAACGGTGGAAAATGGCTGCTGCGACCATTTTTTCGAGCATTTTGCACATGCGCAGTGAGGAAATAGATGGGAAAATGGCGGCAGCGCCATTTCCACGGCTGTCTGCGCATGCGCAGTAGACTCTGGGCACACTTTAGTGCCCAGAGTCTACTGATGCTGTGGTGGCTGGCCAGCCACCTCAGTCAGCGGCTGGCCACCGGGCACAGAGGAGGGGGCCCTGGACAGGGAATGTACACGGGCCCCCCTTCTCTCTTAACCGTAATATTTAGCAAGACTGCGGAGTCATCGGTACCATTGCACCTCCCCCAAATGTCACTTCCTGTCAATCACTCTGCGATCACAGTCCCGATCGCATCGGCCTGGTCTCGGCAAGCACACTATGATGCATGCGCATAATGAAAGAGTGCGTAATCGCAGTTGCGTACGGTAGTGAATCAAGCCCTGTACTCACTGATATTTTTTGCTTTATATGTTTTATATTGCCTCGTGTAAGAAATATTTTCTGTGCACATTGCAGGAAATCCTGATGTCACCTAAATTTACAAAGGACGTGATCTACAAACGCGCATTCAGTCTTTTCGGTGTAAGGTTGGTATATCCCGGATGTCAGACGCAGCACAAAAAAAAATTGTCATCAGGTTTCCATAGTTAATAATTACATGTCCGCATTTTTGCCAGATTAGCAGATGTTATCGCTGCTGTTCGTAGCAAGAACTGATTGATTAGCTTGGCTACTTATCACTGAAGTCATGCTGGGGTAGTGCATCTGATGAGAAGTTGTCCTGAGGATGACTTTCCCACTTTAAGACCTCCTTCACCACTTGCTTGTTGCAGCGATTATCATAGGTCCGTCTCCAGGCTACTAGGGAGGGATCTGATCTGAATATCCAGCAAATATGTAGCCTATACAATCTGAAGATGGCATTAATCCATGGGGCTATCGTCCAAATAATCTAAACTTTGCAGAGCTTGGTAGAATAATGGGGACTACGACATCCTGTGTTACTTAGATGAATGCCGGCGGAACCTCTGCTATAAATATGTTGGTAAATTGCAGGATACATAAATCACCCGGAAACTGAGGCTCCGCATGACTTAAAGGACCAATAAGCTTGATAAATAGGACCCTAAATCACCCCTTAGGACTAATTTGCCTATGGGGAAACTGTTCTAGTGGCGGTAATCCTATATCTTGTGGCTTTCTACTTGCATGTATCTATTTAATTGCTAATTTCAGGTTTATGGGGACCGGCTTGGTGACAGATCGCGATTATGACCATTGGTACAAACAGAGGAGAGTTATGGATCCTGCCTTTAGCAGAACGTAAGTTTAGATGAGAATTTCCGCTATAACCCATGAATAATTCTCATACGATATACTGACCCTTCCTGTATAGAGATGGAGAACCATGCAGATAGATTTCCCCATGAAGCCAGCAGTGTTGCCGCATAGCTATGTACTATTGGGAAGATGTTTCTCATCTCCAGGTATTTGATGGGGTTAATGGGAACCTTTAATGAGAAAGCAGAGGAGCTAATGGAGAGATTGTTTGAAAGAGCAGATGGGAAAAGTGAGCTCTCCATGCACGAAATGATGACCAAGATGACATTGGATGTGATTGCAAAGGTAATTACAGTCATGCCTCTACAATTAGGCTAATGTTGGTCCTCACCTTTAGCAGCTGGAACGTGGACACCGGTGCTTGGATGCCAACAGGTCCTGTGGCACAGTAATAGAGGTTTAGGGGTATATTTATTAAAGTATGGGTTTATCGAACCAGATCTACTTATCATTTATCTAGCACCTTATAAAAGCTAATAGCTAGAATCTGATTGGCTGCTATGGGCAACAACTCCACTTCTAAAAACCTACGCTTTAGTAAATATACCGCTTATTCTCATGATGATGTCAGGGGGGGGGGGGGGACTGTACTCTGAGCGATAACATAAACTCATGACAAGTACAACAGAACCAAGTCCTTAATCCAGGCAGTGTAGCCACAAAGCCAGATGGCCATAAGTAATGTAATAATGTCAGTGAGGGCTACGGCTGTCTCCACCTACATTAATGTATAACCATAATGTAGTAGCAAGCAGCCAATCGGAAAGCACCATGTGAAACTGAGATTTGTTTGTCAATCGCTCATGACGTTACAAATTCAAATGACCCTTCCTCAAAGGCGAGGGAGAGTAAACTGCGCCAACCATAACAATTACCCAGTACAGCATAGAATTCAGGATGCATGGCCCCCAGGAATCCCTGAGTCACCAACCTGTATTCCTGTATAAAACACAGTTATTAAGGAAATGGACAGAGATCATTTTTTGAAGAGTTCAGTATAGTTGACAGAGCTGCAATAACTTCTGTTACTTCTGATGGAGCCATAACAATGTATTCACTTATAGGGGTCTATTCATGATGTTAATTATAGGGGTCCGTTCAGACCCCGATAATCAACATTCTAAAACGATGATGAGAGCACCGGAGCGATTCATCATCATCAGTGTTGGCCTGGGGTCAGTGGGATGTGCGAATGTTGGCCTGGAGTCAGTGGAATGTGTGAGTGTTGGCCTGGGGTCAGTGGGATGTGTGAGTGTTGGCTGGGGTCAGTGGGATGTGTGAGTGTTGGCCTGGGGTTAGCGGGATGTGTGAGTGTTGGCCTGGGGTCAGTGGGATGTGCGAATGTTGGCCTGGAGTCAGTGGAATGTGTGAGTGTTGGCCTGGGGTCAGTGGGATGTGTGAGTGTTGGCCTGGGGTTAGCGGGATGTGTGAGTGTTGGCTTGGGGTTAGCGGGATGTGTGAGTGTTGGCCTGGGGTCAGTGGGATGTGCGAGTGTTGGCCTGGGGTTAGCGGGATGTGTGAGTGTTGGCCTGGGGTCAGTAGGATGTGTGAGTGTTGGCCTGGAGTCAGTGGGATGTGTGAGTGTTGGCCTGGGGTCAGTGGGGGGATGTATTTAAAAAGCCGGCGGGCTGGATCCCAGCCGCTGATATACCGCCGACAGCCCGCAAAATGCACCACTATCCCAAATGAGATCAGAATAGCGGTATTGGCATCTGACCACCAGAATCCCAAACCTGTGTGTGTGTGTGTGTGTGTGTGTGTGTGTGTGTGTGTGTGTGTGTGTGTGTGTGTGTGTGTGTGTACAGAAAGAGAACATATGTTATTATATGTGGACTGTGTAGAGGGGAGGTAATTAGAATAGCTTATGGAGGTTATGTGGGTGGTTCTTTATGGCGTTGCCCAGCAGCAGAAAGGCACGCTTTCTAATGTTTGATAAATAGATCAGACACAGCAGCCCCCATAGAATGTATGGAGACGCAGTAATGGATGAAAAAAGAAAAGCCGTAAGTCAAATCAGTGCTTTCTCTGTGGTGCCCCTCATATGATATGATGCTTATCAAAAAAAGCCTGAAAAAGGGTCCTAAATAGACCCCTAAGTCTTCTCTAGATAGCCAGAGGCTGTGTTCAGACCACAGCACACATGTGTGCCAGGCCCTGCCTTCAACACACTGCAATGGCACATTACTCTTTCTGCCTGCACATATCAAGGCGCACTGCATCATTTTCTGAGAGCCTACCAGAGAAAAGAACGCTGCTTGCAGCGCTTAGGCCAGTGGTTGATGAGTCTCTTACAGAGAAGTGCACAGTTTGAGCTGGTGGAAAGCATTAATTATATCACTACTATATCATCATTTCATATAATGTATGTACATATACTGTATGTTAGAGCATTTGGCAGCATTGTTTAGTGTGTATCATTTTTATGTTTTATTTGGCTTCTTTTTGCGGTTCCGGTCTGGATGAGATTCTCGTACATATGATATGACCCTATGACTGGATTAGCAAATGTATGAATTTCAGGTTGCGTTTGGGATGGATCTGAACTCTCTACAGAATGACCAAACTCCTTTCCCACGAGCCATCTCAATGGCCATGAGGGGTCTGGCCGAAACACGGAATCCTCTGGCAGAGGTTGGTGTCATCCTTCTTTCATGTACGGGATACCCTCTGATTTCGTTACCGGGTTTTATACATGTCAACTGCCCTTAGAATACATGTGGAAACAGCAGATACATACAGGTTGTCATACAAGATAGTAGGGAAGAAGAAAGGAACATGGGTGGGCATAGAGCTGGCACTGGAAGCTGAATGAGCTGATTAGTTCACCAGATGAAGTGTACAGAGGGCTGAGAAGAGAGTCTCGTGAAACCCCAATAAATGGGAAGAGTGGAGCAGAGGATGTGGCAACACTGGTAGAAACCTGTAGCAGCAGTTCGATAGGTAGGTAGTAAAATGGGAAGAGTGTGGAGGATGGGACCGGTGGTGCTGAAAGTGGCAGATAGTTCCAGGAAGATCATACTTGCCAGCTTTTGCTACCTGGCCTCTGGGAAATCCAGAGAGGTCCAGGTGAGAGCGACGGGGGGCGATGCCACGATCAGCCCCAGCAATGTAATGCCGCGATACTCAGGAGTAGTTGGCAGGATGCACTAGGGTTGACCACTATACCAGGAGACAGGAGAACAACCCCCACCTCCTCCAAATTCAGAAGTCTCCCAGGTGGGCAACTACGAGGAGGATAAGGATGAAGAGGTAACTCTCAGACTTTGCTGTAAGGTGATCACTGATCACTGTGTGAGGTCACTCAGTAAAATATTGGAGGTAGATGCCTGATTCTAGAGAGATGAGATGGATGTTAGAGGAGAGAAAGTGAGTAAAGTGGTTTCCTTAAAACTTGTGTGTTGAACTCGGAGGGTGGGAATGAGCTGGTGGAAAAAGACAGGTTGAAGAGCTTACATGAAGCCTTGTAGTGGGAGAGAGACAGAATGGAGAAGTTGATAGGACACCGGGCAGATAATGGAATGAGATTCAGGAGAAGTTGGTTCTGCCATGTGTGTGGTCTGGCATGAGGAGAGGTAGTGTCTATAGTATTCATTTTGTATTTGGAGTAGATGGCAGTGCCATATACTGTGAGGGAGGTGGTGCAGATAGTCGGAGAACTGAGATGAATTTGGCAAAGAGGTGCCAGATGGTTAGAGGACAGGGCTGATATTGGAGTAGTGGTTTGCCAGGCAAGTACAAATTTCCGTGTTGTAAAATGAAGTCATGAATGTGTATCCAAGGAAGTACAAGCGGACGTGAATCCCTGAAGACTTGCTGTTTGGAGAACATTGTCTAGGGCTAAAGTGAGTGTGCCGAAAGAGACAAACAGATCAGGGCAGGGCGGTGTAGTTATTGGAGAAAGGAGTAGTTTTAATGATGATGAGATGCGAATCATGTCAAGAGCATAGGTATCGCTGTATGTGGAATTGGGTGTAGGTTGGGGAGCATGAGCTACGTCAAGGCTGAAAGGAAGAAAGTTGTGGTCAGAGAGCGAGAAGGCTGACTTGGGAAAGCCGCACGTAGAGCAGTAGGAGACAACACAAGGTCAAGCAAGTGTCCAACACGTTGGACGAAAGATGACACCCACTAGGGAAGCAGTGACAATTTCTCTCCAATGGTATTTTGAATCTTTTCTTACAATTTCTTTATGCAAGTTAAAAGCTCACCAAGGAAGTTGCTTTAGTACATTTGAAATGAATAAGATGTGAAACCGCATAGTAGTCGCCAACCTTGATTGAGATCAGAGCTACTTTAGAAAAGACAGAATGATTGCATGAGAACGGCGTGGGTTAAACTTCGAGTCTGGGGGCTGGCTTAGGTAACACCATGTGACTTAGTTTGCCCTATTAGGATAGGTGTGTGTGTTTTAACTTGGTATGTGAGGCTGTGTGGGCTGAGACAAAGGGCCTGATTCAGAGCCGGTCGCTATTTGCGGTCGTTCGTTCAACAAAAAGGGGTGGCTATTCAAATGAACCGTTCGCTCTTTGCGGTCTGTTGACGCCTCTATGTCTGAACGAGCGAACAAAACTTGCGGTTGTAATTTTGAAAAAGACGCCCCCTGGCCGCTCGCATCATACGTCATGTCCGCTATTTATTAGATTAATCGAGTACATTCTTGGGGCTGGTGTTTGCTACCACAAATTTGCGAGCAGTTCTGGCTATAAAATAACCCAGTGACGTGGTCAATGACACTCCAGTAGTAATTATGCACACCCTTAAAACGCCCGTTTTGACCTTTAAGCACGCCTGCGTTCTGATTTCCACTCCAACGGCGCCCAGGGCATGCACCCCGCTCGCCCTGCCCTAGTTACGCCACTGGTATGGTGTTACACAAGGCACCCCTCTGACGATTGAAAGTTTAATGAAACTCCTGAAGAGCTACTTAAATTGTAGAAAACAAAATCTGGCTAATAAGTGAACAATTGAAGGTCATTTAATAAAAATGAAAGAAGTTTAATAATGCATCTAATTATTTCAGTGATATTGTTGTAGTTTGTCAATAAAATTTAAGCACAGGCACATTTCACTGTTAATTACTGGCTGTAAGGGGGTACGTGCAGTAGAGAGGCAACAGATATACAGTAGGCAGGGCTGTGGTGAGATTTTCCGGCAGGGCTGGCCGGGAGTAACTCGCTCCGCCGTAGCATAGACGCCGCGGTTGGAACCACGGGGAAGCACGTCAGGTGATTGCTGTAGAGGCTGCGGAAATAACCTGATGTGCTTCCCTGTGGCTCCACCCATGGTGTCGATGCCATGGGGGATCACACATCAGAGGTCACTTCCTCCTAGTTGACTCGGCAATACTGCAGCTGGATGAGCTACAGGTTGGAGACCACTGGTTTAGACTCTCCTGTTATTATTTAAACAGTACACCCCAGGAAGACAAGCTTTTCTCAGAGACATCCGGGAGAGTGTAAGGCTGCTCCGCCAAACAGGGAAGGAATGCATAGAGAGGAGACAGAAGGCGATACAAGATGGAGAGGAGGTTCCAGGGGATATACTGTCGCAGATTCTCAAGGGGGCAGGTACATAGAGAAGACCTTTTCTCCTGTGGTGGCACTGTCGTTAGAGCCTCAGATACTTCTATGCCAACCTAGGCGATCATATAGGCCACCAAGGTTTAGGAAGCATCTGAGAAAATTAAGGAGAGATGTATCAAACCTTGGAGAGAGATAAAGTGAAGAAGTTACCCATGGCAAGCAATCAGATTGTAGCTCTCCTTTATCTAGCACAGTCTATAAAATTACAGTTAGAAGGTGATTGGTTGCTATGGGTAACTTCTCCACTTAAACGTCTAATGTGACGCATTCAGTGATCATTTTTACCCAGGGGCTCCCCTTCACTGGCTGGCAGCTGCCGCAGATGGCGACTTCCTCTTCCATGTTGATGATGGGCAATGAGTCTGGCCCTCTTATGGGCATCACCTGAGAGGAAGGGCCAGAGGTGGTGATAGGGCACCCAGTGCAGCTGCTAACACACATGGGTCTATTTACTAAGCTTTGGATGGAGATAAAGGGCCTGATTCAGCAAGGAACGCACGCTAGCAGACGCACGCACCCGCCCACTGCGAGAATATGCTAATCAATGCATACGCACGGAGACCGCAGCACAAGATGCAGAGGCCCAGCCCCATACTAAGCCGCCCATCTCCCTTTACTCACAGCCTGATCAGTACGCAAGATAGCGTAAACATCGGTAACATCGAGCACTATCGGACCCATACGCACAATAGTGGTTGACCTGAGCTGTCGCAGGATTCTGGCCGCTTCCTGTGTACAGCTTACGGTATGGCTGTGTATGCTGCCGCACTGCATTAATTATGCACGCCCCTATAACGGCGTTATAACGCCTGCGTTCGCCTGACCACCCTCCCGTCACCACCCACAAATGGCACTACCTGTCAATCAATATCGGAAGGGTCTGCGTGCACACTGCGTGTAGTCTGCATACCCTAACCCGATCGCTCTGGCTAGTTCGCACACGCGCAGTACGATGCATATGCATGCACAGAGAAAAAACATCGGCCCAGTGCGTGCGTTCTCTCCTTTGCGTTCCTTGCTGTATCAGGCCCTAAGTGTACGGAGATAAGGCACCAACCAATCAGCTCCTAACTGCCATGTCACAGGCTGTGTTTAAATGACAGGAGCTGATTGGTTGGGACTTTATCTCCGTTCACTTTATCTCCATCCAAGGCTTAGTAAATAAACCCCATAGCGATTAGGCAATTTACCAGGTGCTTACCAAGAAATATACCCCTCACCAATAAACAAATAGCCATTATTGGGGCTTTTTGTCCCTCATGCACTAGTACTAAACAGGTTTCTGGGCAACGGATAGGCAGCAATGGGATTGATGTAACAAGCAGTGAAAAGAGCGGGAAAGTGAACCAGTGGAGGCGATAAGAGCAAGCAACCAATCCCCTTCTACGTATAATTTTATATAGTGTATTTAATAAATGTTACCCTCATTACCTGATAGGTTGCTATGGGCAACTTCTCCAGTCTTTTCACAGCTTGATACAGTATCCCCATGATCCCCGATCAGAGACACCAGGCAAGGAAAGGCAGGGAGACTTGTCATGTGCCCAGTAAGCTGCCATAGGTTCCCTATATATCAGGGGTGGGGAACCTTTTTTCTGCCGAGGGCCATTTTGAGACACATATATATATATATATATATATATATTAGGGGTGTGCACCGGCCACTTTTCGTGTTTTGTGTTTTGGTTTTGGATCTGGATCTTTCTTCGTGTTTTCGATCTGGATTGGTTTTGCCAAAACCACCCTTCCGTGTTTTGGGTTCTGGGTTTTGTGTTTTGGATCTGTATTTTTTTGAAAAAAAGCATAAAAACAGCTAAAATCACAGAATTTGTAGGTTTTTCTGCTCCTATGCTATTATTAACCTCAATAACCTTAATTTCCACTAATTTCCAGTCTATTCTGAACACCTCACACCTCACAATAGTGTTTTTATGTCCAAAAGGTTGCACCGAGGTAGCTGGATGACTATGCTAAGCGACACGAGTGGGCGGCACAAACACGTGACCCATCTAGGCGTGAAACTGCAGTGGCAGACAGGATGGCAGTTTGAAAAACTAGGCCCCAAACTGTACATAATGCAAAGAAAAAAAAGAGGTGCAAGATGGAATTGTCCTTGGGCCCTCCCACCCACCCTTATGTTGTATAAACAGGACATGCACACTTTAACAAACCAATCATTTCAGCGCCAGGGTCTGCCACACAACTGTGGCTGAAATGATTGGTTCGTTTGGGCCCCCACAAAACAAGCTGGCAATTAATCTGTCCCTGCACAAACTGGCTCTACGGAGGCAAGATGTCATCCTCATCCTCCTCATCCACCGATTCCTCACCCTCTTCAGTGTGTACATCCTCATCCTCACAGAGTATTAATTCGTCCCTGCTGGAACCACAGGTCCCTCTGTACGTTCTGGAGGCTGGTCTCCCTGGAAGAGTTGATAATTCATTTTATGAACATCATCTTCTCCACATTTTGTGGAAGCAACCTCCTACGCCTTTCGCTGACAAGGTTCCCGGCTGCACTAAACACTCTTTCGGAGTACACACTGGAGGGGGGGCAACTCAGGTAAAATAGAGCCAGTTTGTACAGGGACCTCCAAATTGCTTCTTTTTCCTGCCAGTACAGGTACGGACTGTCTGACATGCCTACTTGGATGCTGTCACCGATGTAATCCTTTAACAGACAGACGCACGCTTGTCGCTGCTGCTTTGAGGATGCAAGTGCGGCTACAGCCCACACAATTCACAAAAAAAAAAAAAAGAATAATTTTATTGTTTGTGGAGCGCACTTTGAGGGTTACACCACCCTTTAACAGACAGACGCACGCTTGTCGCTGCTGCTTTGAGGATGCAAGTGCGGCTACAGCCCACACAATTCACAAAGACAGAAAAAAGAAGAAAAATATTTTTATTGTTTGTGTAGCACACTTTGAGGGTGTCACCACCCTTTAACAGACAGACGCACGCTTGTCGCTGCTGCTTTAAGGATGCAGGTGCGGCTACAGCCCACACATTTCACAAAGACCGAAAAAAGAAGAATATTTTTATTGTTTGTGTAGCACACTTTGAGGGTGTCACCACCCTTTAACAGACAGACGCACGCTTGTCGCTGCTGCTTTGAGGATGCAAGTGCGGCTACATCGCACACAAGTCACAAACACATTAAAAAAATAGTTTTTTATTTTTTGGAGCACTTTGAGAGATACACCACCCTTTAACAGACAGACGCACGCTTGTCGCTGCTGCTTTAAGGATGCAGGTGCGGCTACAGCCCACACATTTCACAAAGAACGAAAAAAAAAGAACAATATTTTAATTGTTTGTGTAGCACACTATGAGGGTGTCACCACCCTTTAACAGACAGACGCACGCTTGTCGCTGCTGCTTTAAGGATGCAGGTGCGGCTACAGCCCACACAATTCACAAAGACAGAAAAAAGAAGAAGAATATTTTTATTGTTTGTGTAGCACACTTTGAGGGTGTCACCACCCTTTAACAGACAGACGCATGCTTGTCGCTGCTGCTTTGAGGATGCAGGTGGAATCTAGATGGGATTTGGAACCGAGGACACACTACCTCCATCAATTGTCTAAATCCCACTGCACTAATGGCGGATACCGGACGCACGTCTAACACCAACATAGCAGTCAAGGCCTCAGTTATACATTTTGCTTCAGGATGACTGCTGTCGTACTTCATCCTCATCGCTAGGGACTGTTGGAGGGTCAATTGTTTAGTAAAAGTAGTGATGTTCCTACTTCCTCTCTGGGATGATGAACAACTCCCAGCAGCAGCAACAGCACTAGGAGGAAGTGGTTCTTGATCTTTCCCTATTTTATTTTTATCGGAGAAAGTTTGGTCCTCCATTTATGTTATATTGATATATACGTGCGGCTAAAGCGCACACAAACACAGAAAATATTTTTTTATTTTTGCTGGAGAGTAGAGCACTTTGTGGGTTACACCACCCTTTAAGAAATGAGCCAGCCGGCTCTTTACTTATGGGACACAGGCGCACGCTTGGCGCTGCTCCTTTGTTGATGCACGTGCAGCCACAGTGCACACAAGTCACAAACACAGAAAATATATATTTTTTTGTTTTGGAGTGTACTTTGGGGGTTACAGAACCCTTTAACGGTCAAGCCAGCCGGCCCTTTACTTATGACACAGGCGCACGCTTGGCACTACTTTGTTGATGCACGTGCGGCTACTGCGCACACAATTCACAAACACAGAAAATAATTTTTTTTTTGGTTTGGACTGGAGTGTACTTTCGGGGGTTACAGCACCCTTAACGGTCAAGCTAGCCGGCCCTTTACTTATGACACAGGCGCACGCTTGGCACTACTTTGTTGATGCACGTGCGGCTACTGCGCACACAATTCACAAACACAGAAAATTATTATTTTTTTGGTTTGGACTGGAGTGTACTTTCGGGGGTTACAGCACCCTTTAACGGTCAAGCCAGCCGGCCCTTTACTTATGACACAGGCGCACGCTTGGCACTACTTTGTTGATGCACGTGCGGCTACTGCGCACACAATTCACAAACACAGAAAATAATTTTTTTTTTGGTTTGGACTGGAGTGTACTTTCGGGGGTTACAGCACCCTTAACGGTCAAGCCAGCCGGCCCTTTACTTATGACACAGGCGCACGCTTGGCACTACTTTGTTGATGCACGTGCGGCTACTGCGCACACAATTCACAAACACAGAAAATAATATATTTTTTTGGTTTGGACTGGAGTGTACTTTCGGGGGTTACAGCACCCTTAACGGTCAAGCCAGCCGGCCCTTTACTTATGACACAGGCGCACGCTTGGCACTACTTTGTTGATGCACGTGCGGCTACTGCGCACACAATTCACAAACACAGAAAATATATTATTTTTTTAGCACTTGGGGGGAGCACCCCTGATGGACAGAGCACCCCCTGGACAACACTACAGCACCCCTTTAGGACTGGGACACTGCACAGGACTTTGGAGTGGACACAGCCCCTATGGAGAACTGACTGCACAACACAGTCCAGCCAGCCCCTATGGACTTTGAAGTAGTGGACACAGCCCCTATTAACAACAGCAGCACAGCACAACACAGCCAGCCCCTATGGACTTTGAAGTAGTGGACAACAGCAGCACTACACTACACTACACTACACAGACCTAACTCCCACCCTCCCTCTTCACTGTCCACAGCCGAGTGAGAAAATGGCGCCGACGCGGGTACCTTATATAGGATCCAAAACCCGCGAGACTCGGAAGGCGGGATGATGACGTTTTGCCTCGATTTCAGATCCGAGTCAGGCGGGAAAAGTCGAGCCTGACTCGGATCGGACTCGGATCGGGGGGGCTCGGGGGGGTTCGGATTTCAGAAATCCGAACCCGCTCGCCCCTAATATATATATATATATAACATTATTCGCGGGCCTGGTGTAGGGCACACCCCCGTGTGATGTGACCCGGGGGCGGAGCCGCAATCACCGGTGATTACAGCAATGCCCGGAGCATCCTGAGGATGCTCCGGGGAGCTGTAAGGGCAGCGGTGTGACCGTCTGAAGCGTCCTAATGACTCTCGAGGCGGCACTGCTGCATAGATTCTGGCTGCAGGGTGCCAGTCTAGGCACCCTGTTAGCCAGATGAGGATAGCAGAAAAAAGCATAGAGGGCCAGACCAAATGATTCTGCGGGCCTTATATGGCCCCCGGGCCTGAAGTTCCCCATCCCTGCTATATATGTTCAACAGTCACAAAATCAACATTCCTCGCGTCGACATGACATGGTTGTAATGACATCCATGTCAGCTTGGGAGCCTCCCGAAAATCATGTGCCATTCCCCCGAAAAGGCAGGCAAGCCTCCCGGCTGCTGCCAATTCCTACGGCCCCCTCCGCGGTTTAGGAGAAACGCCTGCAGCGGGGGAGGCCGATGACGCGATTCACGCTGAATCGTGTAATTTCGTGATAATCTCGGCATTGTGTAGCAGGGGCAGGGCCAAAATTATGAAATCGTGTGGCCACGTCCCCTGCTCCACCCACGAAACTGTCTGATCACCCCCCCTGCAATGCCGATCTGGCTGCCCCCTCCTGGAAGGGGAAGCCAGAATAACGGCAACCCTGACATAGTGGTTTTATCCTGAGTCTAACCCTAACGGTATCCCTAACCCCAACCCTTCTGCAAGTGACGACATGTTGACATGTTGCAGGTGTCGACATTAATGATGTTGACATTGTAGTCTTGTCGACATCATCCATTTTGACCTTCTGGTACTTACATGCCCTAGTCGGGATCTTCAGTGATCGGGCTTATGGCGTTATTTCAAATGGCGGCTATTCAGCCGACGGAATCTCATGCCCATGCCATTGTACTGTATTTGCCCATTTCTGGTCTGCCCTCATGGAAGCTCTCTTTGATAACGGCAAAGTAAGAACTGGCCAGGAATATTTGGCGTCATGTAGGGGTAGTTATTTTATTTTTCTCTTTTGTATCTTTACAGCTTTGGAAGAAACGTGTGACATGGAAACTTTGCTGGATAATTTTGTCACCTTTTTCATTGCTGGTATGTATGAAGTTTATTGTATATTAACAAACTATTAGTACTTATCATCCTTGGCTCATATTGATGTGCTGGCAGTTACCCGCTATAGGGATAACCGTTCTGCCTGTAACCCACTGCAATGTGTCATTGGAATTGATTTCCATTATTATATTAATCCATTTTTTAGGCCAAGAAACAACAGCCAATCAGTTGTCCTTTGCAGTAATGGAACTGGCCCGGAACCCAGAAGTACTGGAAAGGTTGGTCAGCTAATTACTGACGAATAACAATGATCATTAGTGCAAATGAAGCGTTATACTTGGCCTCCACAAATGAGGACCTAATATTGCGCATATGAGTGCAGAGTAAGGTTCTGCTGAGACCGCTCCGATCCTCTTGGTGCCGCTACTTGATTTCAGTAAAGACATTTGAAAGTCCTAGAGTGGTAGTCATTGGGGGCCCTACTATGTAGACCTGCCTGGGTTTTAGGCTGAGAGAGGGGAGGGTTAGGGTTAGGCTGCAGGAAGGGAGGGCTAAGCTGTGAGGGAGGAGGGTTAGGGTTAGGCTGCAGGATGGGAGGGTTAGGCTGGGGGAGGGGAAGGTTAGGCTGCGGGAGGGGAAGGTTAGGCTGCGGGAGGGGAAGGTTAGGGTTAGGCTGTGGTACGGGAGGGTTAGGCTGCGGGATGGGAGGGTTAGTGTTAGGCTGCAGGAGGGAAGTGTTAGGGTTAGGCTGCGGGTGGCGAGGTTAGGTTTAGGCTGCAGGAGGGGAGGGTTAGGGTTAGGCTGCGGGATGGGAGGGTTAGGCTGAGGGAGGAGAGATTGGGGCTAGGCTGTGGGAGGGGAGGGATAGGGTTAGGCTGCAGGAAGTGAGATTGGGGCTAGGCTGTGGGAGGGGAGGGTTAGGGTTAGGCTGCGGGATGGGAGGGTTAGGTTGAGGGAGGGGAGGGTTAGGGTTAGGCTGCAGGAGGCGAGATTGGGGCTAGGCTGTGGGAGGCGAGGGTTAGGGTTAGGCAGCGGGATAGGAGGGTTAGGCTGCGGGATGGGAGGGTTAGGATTAGGCTGCGGGAGGGGAGGGTTAGGCTGCAGGAGGGGAGGGTTAGGCTGCAGGATGGGAGGGTTAGGCTGCGGGAGGGGAGGGTTAGGCTGCAGGATGGGAGGGTTGGGCTGCGGGAGGGGAGGGTTGGGCTGCGGGATGGGAGGGTTGGGCTGCGGGATGGGAGGGTTAGGCTGAGGGAGGGAGGGATAGGGTTAGGCTGCAGGAGGCGAGATAGGGGCTAGGCTGTGGGTGAGGAGGGTTAGGCTGAGGGAGGGGAGGGTTAGGGTTAGGCTGCAGGAGGCGACATTGGGACTAGGCTGTGGGAGAGGAGGGTTAGTGATACAATAGGGGAGGGTTAGGGTTAGGCTGCGAGAGGGGAGGGTTAGTGTTAGGATGCAGGAGGCGAGGTTGGGGTTAGGGATTAGTGATAAGCACTGCCGGAAGCACTGAGAATCCTCACTAGCCGATACTGGACCTGGAAGACACCGCTGGAGCCGGCGTAACCAGCAAACCACCACTAGACCACCAAGAAAGATTTCTCGACATTCTAATCATGCCAACATTTCATCAGTGTCAACATGATGAATGTCTAAACGTTCAGTGTCGACATTATGACCATGCCCACATTTTCATGTCAACAAAATATACACCACCTCTCCATCCCTAACACGTTGTATCTCCTCAATACTTCAATTCTTCCCCTTTCCTTTTAGAATGTAAATTCTGGAGAACATAGACCTCCCTCCTCTTGTTTCATCCTCCCCTTTAGGCTCAGCTAATAGGTATATGCTGTCATTACTATTACTACACATGTAGTCATGTCATATAGAAAATGTAACTGACTGCACACCTTGTATATTATATATATACATAATTGGAGGTGCTACCTGTGGAGACAATTGATATATGCACAAAAAGAAGAAATACAGGTGCTCAACTCCAAATTAACTGATTGTATGTATGTATGTATGTATGTATGTATGTATGTATGTATGTGTATATATATATATATATATATATATATATATACACAATCAGTTGAGCACCTGTATTTCTTCTTTCTGTACATGTAGTTATGTCAGTATGTTTTTCTGTTACTTTGTTTTATTTGTGTGATGCCTTATAAATAAATGCAAATCCTAAAAATGAATAGCGGAGACAGCTAGGGTATACAATCGGGAAGCCGGCTGCCTTAATACCGGCAGCCGGCTTCCCGACTGTATTATCCCGCCGAGGGTGAAATGCCCGGCGTCTAGATGTAGACGCCTAACATTTCCCCGATGCCGGGAGACAGGCGCCCGGCATTCCGATCGAAGGGATGCCAGACGCCGCGAGTGGACAACCACGGGGGGGGGGGGGTAGGGTTAGGTTTAGGGCACCCGGGGGAGACTTAGGGTTAGGCGACCCCCCCCGGGAGGGTTAGGGTTAGGCTAGGGGGAGGGAGGATTAGGGTTAGGCACCCCCGGGGGAAACTTAGGGTTAGGCACCCCCCCAGGAGGGTTAGGGTTAGGCACTTAGAGGGGGGATTAGGGTTAGGCACTTGGGAGGGAGGATTGGGGTCAGGCACCCCAGGGGGGGACTTAAGGTTAGGCACCCCCCCGGGGGACTTAGGTTTAGGAAGCGGGGAAGGGGGGGTTAAGTTTAGGCACTTAGAGGGGGGATTAGGGTTAGGCACTTGGGGGGGAGGTTAGGGTTAGGCACCCCTAAGAAGGGTTAGGGGGTTAGGTTAGGTTAGTTTATACTTACCTATCCACGATCGGGATTTCCAGCGCTGTCGGGCTTCCGCTGCCGGGAACTCTGCTGATATCGGCCAGGCACTGCCGGGAATCGAACCGCCGGCCATACCGATTCCACAACTAGAGAGATCGAGAGGGTGGATAAGGGGTGGTGTGGCTAAATCTGAATACATTTGATGATCTGCTGCTTTTCCCGAGCACCCAAACGCACCACACCGCCATGCATCTCCGAATGGAAGCCTCAGTGATGTGGGTGATGGGGGCTGGAGGCAGCTCTAAGAAGAGCATTAAAAAAAAATTAAAATGATTAATTAAAATATATGTCTCTATGTCTCTATGCAGAGTCCAAGCTGAAGTGGATGAAGTAATTGGTTCGAAAAGAGATATTGAATTTGAAGATCTGAATAAGCTGCAATACTTATCCCAGGTGCGTCTGTAATAAAACTGGACTATCATTAAAGACTGGTATAAACCTTGGTTTCGGGAGTACCCCATGCACCTGCAACACATCACAATCCATAAGGTCTTTCAATTTAAGGGGTCTAGTTACTAAGCAGTGTTATGAGACAGAGTGAAAATTGATAAGGTACCAGCCAATCAGCTCCCAACTGTCATTTTTCAAACACGGCCTGTGAGATGACGACAGTTAGGAGCTGATTGGCTGGCACCTTATCACTTTTCACTCTGTCTCCCAACACTGCTTAGTAACTAGACCCCTAAATCTTTTTAAACAAACGATACGTACAACCCTGCGTACATGCAAATATACAAATCTACTTCTCTGCGCGCAATGTAGGAGCGATTACGTCAGATCTGCGTCCAGCGCCACATCCGTGTTTTGGGAGTGACGTTTCGGCTGAAGCTGGATGAAGTGTATGTTTTAGTGTCTGCCTAAGTGATACCTCTTATGGCCTTACTGAAAAGGGACAGTCTGCAACATTCCTGGTTTACTAAAGTCGTTGCTACACTTATGTATCTATGAGCTGAGCGCATAGACCTATGAAACATAAATGTTCTGCCTTGACGTAGGTCCTCAAAGAGACGTTACGCCTGTACCCCACCGCGCCTGGTACTTCCCGGCTTCTGGATAAGGAAATGGTGATTGAAGGATCTTCTATTCCTCCCAGAGTCTCTTTAGTGGTAAGTTACTGTATGATCATCCCGTAATGGGAAATGTCCACCTCAGGGGCGTATCTACAATGGGTGCAGGGTGTGCGGTGCCCATGGGCCCCTGATGACATAAATACATGGCTGAAAAGCACAGACAGATAAAGCTACGTATATAGTAAAGGTTGCTGGAGAAAATGTGCAAGCCGATAACTTAAAGGTGCTTGAAAGTGGACAACTATTTTTAATACTGTATGCCACAAGGGGTCCATAGCACTGTAGGGTGATGAGAACAATTACATGAATATTACATACACACAGTGATAAACTATAGACAGTGGTGGTAGAGGGAGTAGAGGGCAGGACAGAGTGACTCGCTAGGGGGCCCATTTATCAAGGATGGCTTTTACAATGCGATCAGGCCATGCCAGTAACCACCATGAGCGCATTGCAAAAAGCCTTCCTCTCGGCCGGATGTATCATCCGGGACATGCAGGGACACGGGCTGCCGGCCAGTGCAGGAGGTGGTGCGCATGCGCAGTCCCGGGGAGGGTTTCGGCTGATCCCTCTGCCGGCTTATAGAGGTCGGTGTAACCCATAGGCTTCAGATGGCGTTAGCTGCGGGGGCCAATATCTGGAATGCATCGTATTCCGGATATTGCTAAATCTTGCAGCATCGCATCCCCCATAGAAACTTATGGGGGAGGCAGCTGCCAGAGGCAATGGAGGGACACGCCCCCGAAACGGTTCGGATACCCCATTGTCCTTTACCGCCACCGCTGCCTGCTTCAAATGCCCCCTGACTGTCAATCACAGTACGAGTAAATAATCACTGCAACTATTTACAGGGTAATGTACCTTGACACATGCGCCGTGCGACTTAGACGCATATTGGGTTTGTCGATCATCGCTCAACTGTGAAAACATCGACATAGCTTACATGTGATAAAGTCAGCTTGGTGCATTTTTACTTGTTTGGTGTTACAAAATGTGTCACGTACTCTGTATGGGGGAGATGTACCAAGCTCTGGGGTTGGGTACAAGTTCCGGCCGGTTTGGATGCTGCTGGTCAGAATACCGACAGTGAAAATCCTGATAGCGGTAAGGTAAGTATACTACCATTAACCCTAACCCCTACCCTAACCCTCCCTCCCCGATGCCTAAACCTAACCCCTGATACTTACCTTCGGAATGCTGGTGGACGAGATACTGGAGCCGGGATCCCGATACTGTCGGGATTCCGGCGCCGGTATTTAGACCGTCGGCTTCCCGCACACAGAGATGCGAACTACATCCCCTGGAAAATAATAAATTGGAGAGTTATAAAGTAAAAAATCAATCAGTTCCTGACTGTCATGTTACAGGCTGTGTTTGAAAAATGACAGTTAGGAGCTGATTGGTTGGTACTTTATCTCTCTCGAATTTATCGCTTTCCCGAGCTTAGTACATCTGCCCCTGAGGGACCTATTCATCATTACTAAACATTCCCTGGAGGTAATTAGGTTTAGAACTGGCATGGAGTTCTACCTAATTACCAGATGAATTCATCATTCCTCCTCCCCATAACTATCTATTTCAAAAAGATGTAATTTTTGCGATGACAGCTTTTCGGGAAATAGATAGTTTTCCCTCTCTACACTAACTTACCGCAGCTGTAATCAGTGCTGCGCATGCGCTGTTAAATTCGTTAACCCAGCGCATGCGCAGCACTGCCTACTCATGCGGTAAGTTGTGTCCCCCCCTCTGCTCACCTGCCCCCCCTTCCCCCCACTCACCTCCCCCTCGTCCCGCACTTACCTGTCCGCACAGCAGCCTCCGGCTCCGTCCTGCTGGTCTGTCACATAGGGCTCTATTTACTACAATCCGCATATTGAATGCAGATTGTAGTGTGATATTGCCTGAATTCGCAATGCGAATTCACTCGGTAATATCACAGGGATTTACTACAAATCCCTTGCAGGGACAGAGCTTGCGATCAAGCTCTGTCCCTGCAAATCCCCTTCGGAGCCTTATCACAGTATTTTCGCAAAAAATACCATGATGAAGTGCCCGCGCATGCGCAGACCGGTCGCCGCTGCTACCCCCCCTGGCGCTAAGCCCTGCCCCCCGGCGCTAAGGCCCGCCCCGCAATCACGGACCCCCCCGCGACCCCCCCTCCCCCTGTGACCCCCCTCTCCCTTAATTACACTTACCTGCATGCTCCGGGCCTCCGGTGATGTTCTCCATTCCTCCGGTCTGGTGATATCCCATACTGCACTGGGGCCCGATCACCTGATGACCGGGCAGCAGTGCACTATGGGAGACTAGCTGACCGGAGGGGAGTCATCACCGGAGGCCCGATCACCGGTCCCTGGAGTTAGGTAAGTAATTTTTTTTTTTACTATTTTTTTTTTTCTTTTTTTTACAGTAATCAGCTTGCTGTCTGTTTAGACCACACAGCTGATTACTGGGACCGACTCCCGGCTCTGCTCTCCCCGTTAGAGCAGGGCAGGAGGCTGGTAACCGGGGGAGACCCTGGATAACGCCACCTCCAGATGGCGTTATTATCACAGGGCTTTCCCCGATATTTTTTCACATTTTATTTTTAGTAACTCTGGTCGGATCACATTTCCCATTACAATTATGGGAAATGCGATCTGCTTACTAAAAATAAGTGATACTTAGGGGTTGGAGTAGAATTTTATGAATTCTACTCCAATTGCCCTATAGTAACTCTAGGTGATACTAAAATAATGTGAAAAGGGTGTGAAAACACCCTTTTTCACTTTATTTTAGTCAAAATAATGTTAATAAATAGAGCCCGTTGTCTCCCAGCAGACCACAGTACAGATTAGAAAAAAAATATATATATTTTTTTCTAATCTTTATTGTGTTCTGCTGGGAGAACACAGTGTCCGACAAGCCTCCGGAGCCAGAGGACACACCAGACCGCCGGAGGAAGACGCCGGGGGACCTGTCCAGCTGGAAGCAGGTAAGTTTCACATGCTATTCGCCACCTCACAGTGGCGGATAGTACCTCCATCAAATTCTGAAAATTCATAATTTTCGGAATTTGATGAAAACTATAATTTCCACATCCCAATACTAATGTACTAATGTATGGGGAGTGTGGAAATGAACACAGGGGGACTTAGCAAGGAGATATCTGTTATATGTCCTGTGCTAAGTGGCTTCATGAATACTAAAATAACGTTATTTAAGGAAAATGTCCTTAAAAACGTTAATTTAGTGTTGATGAATAGGCCCCTGAGTCTTAAAACCACTTTACCAGTTTTGTAGAAATGTTCATCTTTAGTTATACACTGTATATTGCTATGTCTGTTTCCAAAGTGTCTTTGGTGGCTTAAGCTGCTGGATTCAAAAGTGCAACAATATTAAAATACAAAACCTGGCTTGTTATGTAGAGATGAGCGGCGCGGTTTTATTATGTTCTTTTCGCCAAAATAGCGCAAGTTTGAATAACTCTTACTGGCTATCCAAAACAGGGTAAGAGCCAGATAGCCAATAAGATGCCATTTTTGAGTTCCGAACATAACCGAGTAAAACCGAACCACTCATCTATAGTATTATGTATTTAATGTTATTCCCCCTTTTAAATCCAGCGTCTGAGACCACCAAAGACACGGTAGCTTTGGAAAACGCTGTTTGGTAGATTACCCTTTAGTAAAATTTACAATAAGTAAATGCTGGGAAGATTTGTAATAAAATTGAATAAATTAAAATAAGTAAAGGAATTGTCAGTCGCAGATAGACCCCCATTAAAGTGAAAGGCGCTCATACAGAATTACGTACACATTGTGTGTTATATTTACATTAAGCCCCCCCATCAATTCACCACTGCCATTATTCCTTGTGTCCCCCTCTTTGCAGTTTAACTCGTACGTTTTTGGGAGGATGGATCAGTTTTTCAAGGATCCCCTCACCTTTGACCCAGCGCGGTTTAGCCCTGATTCCCAGAGGTAAATATTTATTTTGTATCTGTTGCGTTATGTTGTGTTACTGTTTATACTTACAAAGGAAGTGCGCTATGCTATAATAGAGATATAAAGCATCAACATCTCCTGCTTATCTTTGCACACGGCAATCCTATATATATACAAGCATGGGCGCCGAGAGGGGGGGGGGCGGATACAGTTTACCCGGGCCCGGGCTTCCAGAGGGGCCCGGCGGGGGCACGGGTCCGGCACTGCCCCCCCTCACTTCCTCCCTCCCTCTGCAGCAGCTCAGCACACAGCGGGCTGCAGTGGGAGATTGCTTGCGGCTGCTAAGTAGCAGCCACAGCGATCTCCTATGCCTGAGGGGGGGAGCGATCACACTGATCGCGCTCCCCTCTGGCTTTGTGCCGGGCTGAGGGGCTCACAGCGCCCCCTCCCCTGCAAAACAATGTTTTTTAGTTTTTTTCTCCCCAAGGTGGCGTGACCACGCCTCCCGTGATTAGGCCACGCCCCCTCTTTACCGGGATCCCGCGTGGCTCTCTACGCCCCTGTATACAAGGCCTGGTTTGCAGAGCGTTATTGCATGTCTTCGCACTGTGCGTTCTCTGGAACTGGTGACGCAGAATTGTTCGCTCTTCATTCACATATCCACTTGCAACTGCAGGGGTGTAACTGGGTAGTGGTTAGTATTGTCTCACGGCACTGAGGTCCTTTGGTTTTACTCCCTCCATTGCCATATCTGTGTGGAGTTAGTATGAGCTCCATGCAGTAGCGTTACAAGGGGGGTGCCAGCTGAGGGGGTGACACCAAAGTGCCGACTCCTCTTCAGTGACAGGAGCCGGGTGCTGCACTGTAGCATTGCGTGCAGCACTCGGTCCTGACACAGCGAGGGAGCTGGCACTGCACACAGACTGGTTCCCGGGGCCAGGGCCGTAGAGAGCCCTGCCGGGCCCAGGTAAAGAGGGGCGTGGCCTAACAGTGGGAGACGTGGCCACGGCCCCTTGCACACAAAAAAAATATAACACACTTTTGCAGCGCCGCGAAGCTCCCTCCCCACAGGCATAGGAGACTGCTGTGTGCTGGGCTGCTGTGAGGGAGAGAGAATGGAGGGGAGAGGGCGGCGCCAGGCCCCTCAGGAAGCCCGGGTATACAGTACCCGCTCCCCTCCCTCTCTGCGCCCCTGCCCGGGGCCGTCTGCATCTCCGGAACCCCATTGAGTGACTAAAATGGGGTTTTGGGTCGTGAGGCCACGCCTACTGCACGCGAGGCCATGCCCCTGACCTGCGATGTCACAGCCCTTTTTGCCGGTACTACAATACTACCAGCACCAGGTGACGCCACTGCCTCCCTGTGTTTGCATGGGTTTCCACAGGGTACTCCGGTTTCCTCTAATAATGCAAAAAACATAGGGGTAGGTTAATTGGTTTCTGACAAAGATGAACCCTAGTGTGTATGTGTGTCTGTGCACACGTAGGGGGGATACAGAGCTGCCAGCTGGGCGGAGTTGGATAGAATAAATATTATGGCTGTTTTGAAATGTATCATTTGCACCAAGTACAGACTGTTCGATGCTAATGATAAGTATCAAACTAAATGTATGTACGTGTTTTTTAAATGTATGTATATGTTTTAGATCCGCCTACGGAATGCGGGAGCAATTACGGGCGGAAGATGTCGGTGAAGGGACTTCCCCGGCCCATTCATGTCTGCTCCCTGCTGATTACTCCAGCAGCACAGGCACTCTTGGAGGCTCCGGACTGGTCCGGGGTATAAAAGGGGGGACCAAGTGTCCCCCTAGTACAACCCCTGTCACCGGGCCTGATTAGACAATACAAGCCAGGTACAGATAGCTGGACTGGCGTCCTCAGAGTGACAGACGTTCACAGCATTGCGGCGAATGGTGCGGGCATGTACTATTATTTCACTTTGTATGACCCATCGCTATTATCTTGTATATATGTATTTTATTTTTTTTTACCCCATTTGACATTAATATAACATACAGACACAATGGGGAGGAATCAATTCTTGGCTATGGCTGCGCGGTATATTTGGAACAGTTATGGCATACACTAGGCGACCATCCATATTCCCCTCCTATTTTATGCATCCCATAGAGATGTGCAGGAAAACCAGCTCCCGGTAATCAATGGTAATGAGCATCACCTAGAATTGAATCTGCCCCAATAGGAATGACATCCCCGCTCAGACGAGATTACAATCTCACTAGCTACTTCGGCTGCGGGCATGTCCACTCCATATATGCTAAAGTCTGAAAACCTGTACATGCATTTCACTATGATCTATTGGGTGATAATATGTATATTTCCCCCTCTAGGCCGCACTTCACCTACTTCCCATTTTCCCTCGGCCCACGGTCTTGTATCGGACAAGTGTTTTCCCAGGTAAGTACACATCACACTGTATGTTCTGTAATGACCGATGAGTGTCGGGGTCTTTGTGTCACCTATAGTTAATCCCCCCCCACTGTGCATTATCTGTTTCATACATTCCCAGAGGGTCTTATTCTCCTATTCCTTTCATTGGGCAGAATTCCCTTATGTTACACTACACTTTATACCACACAAAGTCACCTGACACAGTAGTTAATACGTTTTGGTGGATTACTACACGTGCCAAGGTCGGTACAGCAGGTCCTGTTTTAGCCATGAAAAAGATGAAGGTATACTGCACATACAAATCAACTGGATAATTACTGAGCATGTCAGCCAACGTGGTTGGAAGATGGCTGCTGATTATTGTTCTGTGTGGGGCGGAGTGTCAGCTTCCGGACGTTTACAGGCTCCATTTAATTTGAGGGCCAAAAGGCTCGTTCCCCTGTAATTTGGCCACTATATGTCCTGTTTGAGTTTTTCTTAGCAATTGCAGCGGTGATGGCCATTCTTGTAACTGAATATAGATCCAGGGTGGTTGGGTACGTGATCCCAGCATGCAGGTACAGTATTCTAACCCTACTCCTAACCCTCCCCTACTGCAACCTAACCCTAACAACCACAGGCCCCCGCTACCTACTTAACCTTAAACCTCCCCCTAACGCCTGCGGTATTGCAGCTGTCAGGATTCCGACCATTGGCATTGTGTGTGCCGGGATGCCAACTAATTCCATGGATGGGATGAAAT
This sequence comes from Taudactylus pleione, assembly GCA_031769625.1. Taxonomy (NCBI): domain Eukaryota; kingdom Metazoa; phylum Chordata; class Amphibia; order Anura; family Myobatrachidae; genus Taudactylus; species Taudactylus pleione. The sequence goes on along the minus strand of JAUIMM010000795.1, from coordinate 1,419,361 downwards.
GTCAGTTCCAATTACAGGGTCAGTAAGTAACCTGTTTTTCCATACCTTGTAAAAATATAGCATTCAGTACTCAGTACAACTACCTATTATAATTTATAAGCCCTTTCTATGTATTTGTATGTAATTTAACTTTTTATATGTGTTTTCCAGCAGGATTTCTAAATGAATGCACCTATATTGTTAGTCCAGCCAAGCTTGTGCATCTAGTGCTATTTTGGGATTCGTAACTCTTTACATGATATCAATAGGTGGCTAATTTTGATATTGGTGGTGTTTTTGTTTTTGTAGTTTTTTTTTATTTTTTATAGTTTTACTGAATGTGCAAGTGGGACCTTTCCACAAAACCAGGCCTGTTACTCAGGGGCCTATTCATCAACACTAAAATAACGGTTTTAAGGACATTTTCTTAAATTACCGTTATTTTAGTATTCATTAACACACTTAACACAGGATATATCACTGATATCTCCTGGTTATGTCCGTCTGTGTTAATTTCCACACTCCCCATACATTAGTACATTAGTATGGGTACATTAGTATGGGTACATTAGTACATTAGTATGGGGATGTAGAAGTTAGTCTATTCATCAATTTCCGAAAATTCTGTATTTTCGGAATTTGATAATGTTACTATACGCCACTTTCAGACGGCGTATAGCGGTTTACACTTACCTGCTGTCAGCTAGGCAGGTCCTCCTTGGCTCCCTCCGTCATTCCCTCGTCCCTCCTCTGGCTCCGGCTGCTACTCCGACTGTTGTTCTCCCAGCAGAACACAGTAAAGTTTTAAAAAAAAAATATATATATATATTTTTGCTTTTACTTTACTGTTTTCTCCTCTTCAGATGGGAGGTCGGGGTTTGCACCGGCCAAGAAGGTGGAGAACAGGGAGGTGAGCGGAGGGGGGGAGGGGGAGGGGGTTGGGGAGGACACAGAGTTACCGCAGCTATAATCAGTACTGCACATGCGCTGGTATTATGAATGTAACGGCGTATGTGCAGCACAGATTACAGCTGCGGTAAGGTAGTGTAGGCAGGGAAAAGTATTTATTTCCTGAAAAGCTGTCATTGCAAAAATGACAGCTTTTCGGAATAGATAGTTATGGAGAGGAGGAATGATGAATTCCTCCGGTAATTAGGTAGATCTCCATGCCAGTTCTAAATCTAATTACCGCCATTTATTTTTTTGTGTTGATGAATAGGCCCCTGAGACTGTCCTGTTATGTAAACTCACTTTCTTGTCTAACAGATGGAGGCAAAAGTAGTAATGGCCAAACTATTGCAAAGGTTTGAGTTTCAGCTGACAGAGGGGCAGAGTTTTGCTATAATAGATACCGGAACCCTGCGGCCCAAGGACAGCGTGATCTGCAGACTGAGACTTCGCACAAGCAAGACAGAAACTGAATAAAGATAATTATTGTATCAAGTAGCAACTAATATTTTTCACACAGATATTTGTACGAAGTTTAAGAGCTTAGCGCTATTAAAGCTTTTATTTATCAAGCTTTCTATCACAGGGATGCAATTTAGCAGTGCACCTCAGATTTCCTGTCTGTAAACCAGGGGCGGATTGGGACAGAAAACCAGCCCGGGAAATTTATGAAAGCAGCCCTATGGGGCGGAGTCTGTTGAGGAGGTGAGGTCTGTCAATAGGGGCGGGATCCCTTCTTATAGGGCCTGATTCTGAGTTGGACACAGTTGCAGCCATCTTTGCATCTTCTACTGCTGTCTGTGACTTCAGCCTAATGAGCCTACAATGCCCTTCCCTGGTGTACAGACCTGCGTCCGAATATGCAAGGACTGAGACCCCCACTGTTTGTGTCTAAAGCATACTTGCCTACTCTCCCGATTTGGTTGGGAGCCTCCCGAAAATCGGGTGCCGCTCCCGGCCTCCCGGGAAGGCAGGCAAGTCTCCCGACCTCCGGCGACGTGTCTGCAACCCATGGACTTGTAAGGATAAAGCCCGGCAGCGGGGGGGCGGTGACGCGATTCACGCTGAATCGCGTCATCGTGGCTCCGCCCCCTGATCCACAATGCCATTAATATCTGCATTGTGAAGAGGGGGCGGAGCCATGATGACACGATTGCGCTGTCACGCCCCCATGCTCCGCCCCCAATGACGAGTCACTGCCGGGTCCCGCCCCCTTTGACACGCCATGCCCCCCTGCACTGTAAGCCCGACAGCTCCCTCCCGGAAGGAGGGAGCTAAATGACGGCAAGTCTGGTCTAAACGATTGGAACTATGGAGTATGGCCTCCAATGTGGGCAATTCAGCATCTCTATAGCCAGCCCTGAACACCCAACACATTTCTAATACACTTCTTGGTACATGCAACTGAATCTGCACTGCAACTCAGACACATGTGCAGAAATAATGCATAAGAAAAAAATAAAAACACATTGGTCCTCACAGGAGAAAACACACACTTTGACCCCTACAGAAAAAAAACCACATTTGACCCCGACAGGGAAAAAAAAAAACATTTGCCCCCACAGGACACAATAAAACACACTGGCTCCTACAGGAAAAAAATAAAACACATTAGCCTCAACAAAAAATAAAATAAAACACACACTGGCCCCCACAAAAAATAACCAGACAAACACATTGACCCCTACAGGAAAAAAACAAAACAAAACACATCGGCCCTCACAAAAAAATTAAAATACATTGATCCCCACAGGAAAAAAAAACAAAACACAGATTCGTCTCCACAAGGAAAAAAATAAAACACACACTGGCCCCCCCAAAAAAACACATTGGCCCGCACAGAAAAAAAATGAAACACATTGGTCCCCACTGGAAAAAATAAACACAATGGGCTTGATTCAACTGAACGCAAATTAAATAGTGCAGGGAGGGAGCTCCCGAAGCTATTGAATTCAGCACTTTGTTAGGTCGGAGAATGCCGGTTTTCCCACCCCCTCGCACCTTAAACAGGGTGTTTAGTTGTGAGAACTCGCATTCTCCGACTAAACTTCCCGGCACGATACTGTTTCCGTCGCGCTAAGGGCAGAAAACAGCATCGCGCCTGGACTTTTGTTTTTATTCGCATCCCATGAGGGATGAGAGAAGAAATCCTTAATCAGGCTTAGCAGCGCGATTAATTGAATAATTCCAGTAGCTCATTCCCGGCGCTATTCACTTCGCGTTTAATAGAATTGAGCCCATTGGCTCCTACAGAAATCAATAAAACACAATGGCCCCCACAGGGAAAAAAAAACACATTGACCTCTGACAGGTAAAAAAAAACACACTGGTCCCCCACAGAAAAAGAAAAACACATTGGCCCCTGTAGGAAAATCAATAAAAACTAATTGACCTCTGCAACAAAAGCAGTGTATGTTCCTGCAGTGGGCAGGATGGGAGTAGTAGTCAGAAGTGGGGGCAGGATGGGAGTAGTAGTAGTGGGAAATAGGGGGGTCAATGGAAGAAGTAGTAGCACAGATCAGGGGGCAGGACTGGAGTTGTAGTAGTGTGGATCAGGGGGCAGGATGGGAGTATTCGTAATGGCAGAGCAGGGGCAGGCTTGGAGCAGTAGCAATGTGGGACAGGCTGGGAGTAGTAGTAGTAGTAAATCAGAGGAAGGGGCAGGATTGCAGTAATAGTGGCAGGGGCAGGACATGCTAATCTTGACTATTATATGTGGATATGTCATTTATTATTTCAGAAGTGTATATATTATAAATGTTTTCATAGAACTCTTTGCTTTACATTTGTTTCTCTCCTTGTGTAGTAGTGTGGAGCAGGGTAGCTGTAGTGGTGGGAATAAGAGGGCAGGATGGGAGTGGTAGTGTGGAGGAGGGTAGCTGTAGTGGTGGGAATAAGAGGGCAGGATGGGAGTGGTAGTGTGGAGGAGGGTAGCTGTAGTGGTGGGAATAAGAGGGCAGGATGGGAGTGGTAGTGTGGAGGAGGGTAGCTGTAGTGGTGGGAATAAGAGGGCAGGATGGGAGTGGTAGTGTGGAGGAGGGTAGCTGTAGTGGTGGGAGTAAGGGGGCAGGATGGGAGTGGTAGTGTGGAGGAGGGTAGCTGTAGTGGTGGGAATAAGAGGGCAGGATGGGAGTGGTAGTGTGGAGGAGGGTAGCTGTAGTGGTGGGAATAAGAGGGCAGGATGGGAGTGGTAGTGTGGAGGAGGGTAGCTGTAGTGGTGGGAATAAGAGGGCAGGATGGGAGTGGTAGTGTGGAGGAGGGTAGCTGTAGTGGTGGGAATAAGGGGGCAGGATGGGAGTGGTAGTGTGGAGGAGGGTAGCTGTAGTGGTGGGAATAAGAGGGCAGGATGGGAGTGGTAGTGTGGAGCAGGGTAGCTGTAGTGGTGGGAGTAAGGGGGCAGGATGGGAGTGGTAGTGTGGAGGAGGGTAGCTGTAGTGGTGGGAATAAGAGGGCAGGATGGGAGTGGTAGTGTGGAGGAGGGTAGCTGTAGTGGTGGGAATAAGAGGGCAGGATGGGAGTGGTAGTGTGGAGGAGGGTAGCTGTAGTGGTGGGAATAAGAGGGCAGGATGGGAGTGGTAGTGTGGAGCAGGGTAGCTGTAGTGGTGGGAATAAGAGGGCAGGATGGGAGTGGTAGTGTGGAGGAGGGTAGCTGTAGTGGTGGGAATAAGAGGGCAGGATGGGAGTGGTAGTGTGGAGGAGGGTAGCTGTAGTGGTGGGAATAAGAGGGCAGGATGGGAGTGGTAGTGTGGAGGAGGGTAGCTGTAGTGGTGGGAATAAGAGGGCAGGATGGGAGTGGTAGTGTGGAGGAGGGTAGCTGTAGTGGTGGGAATAAGAGGGCAGGATGGGAGTGGTAGTGTGGAGGAGGGTAGCTGTAGTGGTGGGAATAAGAGGGCAGGATGGGAGTGGTAGTGTGGAGGAGGGTAGCTGTAGTGGTGGGAATAAGAGGGCAGGATGGGAGTGGTAGTGTGGAGGAGGGTAGCTGTAGTGGTGGGAATAAGAGGGCAGGATGGGAGTGGTAGTGTGGAGGAGGGTAGCTGTAGTGGTGGGAATAAGAGGGCAGGATGGGAGTGGTAGTGTGGAGGAGGGTAGCTGTAGTGGTGGGAATAAGAGGGCAGGATGGGAGTGGTAGTGTGGAGGAGGGTAGCTGTAGTGGTGGGAATAAGAGGGCAGGATGGGAGTGGTAGTGTGGAGGAGGGTAGCTGTAGTGGTGGGAGTAAGGGGGCAGGATGGGAGTGGTAGTGTGGAGGAGGGTAGCTGTAGTGGTGGGAATAAGAGGGCAGGATGGGAGTGGTAGTGTGGAGGAGGGTAGCTGTAGTGGTGGGAATAAGAGGGCAGGATGGGAGTGGTAGTGTGGAGGAGGGTAGCTGTAGTGGTGGGAATAAGAGGGCAGGATGGGAGTGGTAGTGTGGAGGAGGGTAGCTGTAGTGGTGGGAATAAGAGGGCAGGATGGGAGTGGTAGTGTGGAGGAGGGTAGCTGTAGTGGTGGGAATAAGAGGGCAGGATGGGAGTGGTAGTGTGGAGGAGGGTAGCTGTAGTGGTGGGAATAAGAGGGCAGGATGGGAGTGGTAGTGTGGAGGAGGGTAGCTGTAGTGGTGGGAGTAAGGGGGCAGGATGGGAATGGTAGTGTGGAGCAGGGTAGCTGTAGTGGTGGGAGTAAGGGGGCAGGATGGGAGTGGTAGTGTGGAGGAGGGTAGCTGTAGTGGTGGGAATAAGAGGGCAGGATGGGAGTGGTAGTGTGGAGGAGGGTAGCTGTAGTGGTGGGAGTAAGGGGGCAGGATGGGAGTGGAAGAAGAAGCTGAACAGGAATTACCTCCACACTCCACAGTCACCTCAGCTCATCGGTCCCGGCTGCCTCCCCTCTGGTGGGGCCGGGAGCTTTCGGTTTCCGTAACTTGCGTTCCATAGCAGAACGCAAATACTAGAACCGCGGCTGCCGGCAGTCAGTGTCTGCCCAGCCTGGCCGGCAGTGTCGGCCAGCCCAGCATAGGGGTTAATGTGGCCGGCCCAGCGGGAACTTTCCTGCTTTCCCGGCAGCCCAATCCGCCCCTGCTGTAAACCCAGTGACTTATACTGCAGACAGCCCTTCTAGCCTAAGATGGAAAATAGTATTATCGGTCAGTTGTAGCTGGTTTTGTTTTATAACTATGTCTACCTCCATAATACCACTTCTAAGTGCTGTATGAAATTCTTTGTATTCCATTTGTTCTGTAAACTATATACATTTTAGAGACATAGTAGATTTAAAGTGACCTCTGAACAATGCAGAGAGCATTCTTGTGACCTGTGCAATGCAGAGAGCATTCTTGTTACCTGTGCAATGCAGAGAGCATTCTTGTGACCTGTGCAATTCATTTTACTGATCACTATACAGTATAGAGAGCCAGTGGCGTCGCTACCTGTTCTTACACCCGGTGCGGGTAGAGATGGGCTGCCTTGTAGAGTGTGCGGCAAAACCGCCTGTCGGTAAAATAGGGGCGTGGCCTCACAGGTGGGGGTGTAGCCTCACGGGCCGAACCCCCGTATTAGTCACTCCGGGGTGCCGGAGGTGCGGACTGCCCCTGGGGACCAGTTTGTTTTGCAGCGCCGGCTCCCTCATTGTGCTGCACGTAATGCTACAGTGCAGCACCCAGCTCCTGTCATTGAGGAGTCGGCACTTTGGTGTCACCCATCGGCGGGTGCCGTCCGGGTGCGCTCCGCACCCCCCTTGTGACACCACAGTAGAGAGCTTATTAATACAACAAAAACAATATAGAGAATATCTTGGTGACCCCAAGTACAATACTCGTACACAGAGCCGGATTCATTATGGATCACTATTGCGATCGCAGATGCGATTACGCACGGAGGTCTGCAAACACATAGCTATTATAGAGACGCCCAAGGCCAGCATAGAGACGCTCACTGCCGCCTTCGCACATCTGTAATACTTTGCAATTCTGTGTATACATCGGGAACATCGAGTAACATCGGCCCCTCGCGCAGAATTACAGCAGCTTTACTCAGAAATTGCTAACCTCGTCGCATGCAGTGAGTACTCAGGCTGCGTATGATATTTGAACTAGGGGTGTGCACCGGCCCCTTTTCGTGTTTTGTGTTTTGGTTTTGGATCTGGATCTTTCTTCGTGTTTTGGATCTGGATTGGTTTTGCCAAAACCACCCTTCCGTGTTTTGGGTTCTGGGTTTTGTGTTTTGGATCTGTATTTTTTTTAAAAAAAGCATAAAAACAGCTAAAATCACAGAATTTGTAGGTTTTTCTGCTCCTATGCTATTATTAACCTCAAAAACCTTAATTTCCACTCACTTCCAGTCTATTCTGAACACCTCACACCTCACAATAGTGTTTTTATGTCCAAAAGGTTGCACCGAGGTAGCTGGATGACTATGCTAAGCGACACGAGTGGGCGGCACAAACACGTGGCCCATCTAGGAGTGACACTGCAGTGGCAGACAGGATGGCAGTTTGAAAAACTAGGCCCCAAACTGTACATAATGCAAAGAAAAAAAAGAGGTGCAAGATGGAATTGTCCTTGGGCCCTCCCACCCACCCTTATGTTGTATAAACAGGACATGCACACTTTAACAAACCAATCATTTCAGCGCCAGGGTCTGCCACACAACTGTGGCTGAAATGATTGGTTCGTTTGGGCCCCCACAAAACAAGCTGGTAATTAATCTGTTCCTGCACAAACTGGCTCTACGGAGGCAAGATGTCGTCCTCATCCTCCTCATCCACCGATTCCTCACCCTCTTCAGTGTGTACATCCTCATCCTCACAGAGTATTAATTCGTCCCCGCTGGAATCCACAACCACAGGTCCCTCTGTACATTCTGGAGGCTGGTCTCCCTGGAAGAGTTGATAATTCATTTTGATGAACATCATCTTCTCCACATTTTGTGGAAGCAACCTCCTACGCCTTTCGCTGACAAGGTTCCCGGCTGCACTAAACACTCTTTCAGAGTACACACTGGAGGGGGGGCAACTCAGGTAAAATAGAGCCAGTTTGTACAGGGGCCTACAAATTGCCTCTTTTTCCTGCCAGTACAGGTATGGACTGTCTGACATGCCTACTTGGCTGCTGTCACCGATGTAATCCTCCACCATTCTGTCAATGGTGACAGTATCATATGTAGTGACAGTAGACATGTCAGAAATTGTTGCCAGGTCCTTCAGTCCAGACCAGATGTCCAAACTTGGTCCTGCCTGCCCTGCATCACCGCCAGTGGGTTGCTTAGGATAGCTAAGTTTTTTCCTGGCAGCCCCAGTTGCGGGAGAAAATGAAGAAGGAGCTGTTGACGTGTCACGTTCCGCTTCAGCTGACAGTGTGTTCACCAGCAGGTCTTTGCACCTCTGCAGGCTTGTGTCGGTCGGAAAGAGAGACACCACATAGGCTTTAAACCTAGGATCGAGCACGGTGGCCAAAATGTAGTGGTCTGATTTCAACAGATTGACCACCCTGGAATCCTGGCAAAACGAATGAAGGGCTTCATCCACAAGTCCCACATGCCGAGCGGAATCGGTCCGTCTTAGCTCCTTCACTTTCTCCAGCTGCTTCTGCAAAAGCCCGATGAAGGGAATGACCTGACTCAAGCTGGCAGTGTCTGAACTGACTTCATGTGTGGCAAGTTCGAAGGGCTGGAGAACCTTGCACAACACGGAAATCATTCTCCACTGCGCTTGAGTCAGGTGCATACCCCCTCCTTTGCCTATGTCATAGGTGGATGTATAGGCTTGTATGGCCTTTTGCTGCTCCTCCATTCTCTGAAGCATATAGAGGGTTGAGTTCCACCGCGTCACAACCTCTTGCTTCAGGTGATGGCGGGGCAGGTTCAAGAGTGTTTGCTGGCGCTCCAGTCTTTGGCACGCAGTCGCTGAATGGCGAAAGTGGCCAGAAATTTTTCGGGCCACCCAAAGCATCTCCTGCACGCCCCTGTCGCTTTTCAGAAAATTCTGCACCACCAAATTTATTGTGTGAGCAAAACATGGGACGTGCTGGAATTTGCCCAGATGTAATGCCCACACAATATTGGTGGCGTTGTCAGATATCAGAAATCCCCAGGAGAGTCTAAGTGGGGTAAGCCACTGGGCGATGATTTCCCTCAGTTTCTCAATGAGGTTGTCGGCGGTGTGCCTCTTACTGAAACCGGTGATACACAGCGTAGCCTGCCTTGGAACGAGCTGGCGTTTCTGAGATGCTGCTACTGGTGACGCTGCTGCTGTTGCTGCGTAAGGTGATACATCTACCCAGTGGGCTGTCACAGTCATATAGTCCTTAGTCTGCCCTGTTCCACTTGTCCACATGTCCGTGGTTAAGTGGACATTGGGTACAACGGCATTTTTCAGGACACTGAGGACACTTTTTCTGACGTTTCTGTACAGTCTCGGTATCGCCTGCCTAGTGAAGTGGACTCTAGACGGGATTTGGAACCGGGGACACACTACCTCCATCAATTGTCTAAATCCCACTGCACTAATGGCGGATACCGGACGCACGTCTAACACCAACATAGCAGTCAAGGCCTCAGTTATACGTTTTGCTTCAGGATGACTGCTGTCGTACTTCATCCACCTCGCTAAGGACTGTTGGAGGGTCAATTGTTTAGTAAAAGTAGTGGTGTTCCTACTTCCTCTCTGGGATGATGAATGACTCCCAGCAGCAGCAGCGGCAGCAGGAGGCGTAGCAATGCAGGATCCTCCGGAGGAATCCCGGATAGGAGAGTCAGTCATTCCAGTGACATGGCCTGCAGGACTACTTCCGATCCTGACTAAGGAGGAAATTGACGAGGAGGGAGTTGACGGTGTGGTTTGCAGGCACTTGGATACAACAGGACAACGGGATTTAGGTGTCCCTGGACTGCTTACGGCCTTAGCCAAAGTTTCTGAACTTGACAGTAACTTTTTATGAACGCGCTGCAGGTGCCGTATAAGGGAGGATGTTCCTAGGTGGTTAACGTCCCTACCCCTACTTATTTCACCTTTACATATGGTACATATGGCAAGACAGTTGTTGTCCGGATTTGGATAGAAATATTGCCAGACCAAAGAGGTGGAATGTTTGGTCTTCTGCCCAGGCATGACCGTGATGGGCTTTTTCATCCCACGGACAACAACTGTCTCCCCCGGAGCCTGATTTAAACAAACCACATCACCATCAGAATCCTCCTCGCCAACTTCCTCCTCAGCGCCAGCTACACCAGTATCCTCATTCTGTTGTACTTCAACAGTGACATCTTCAATTTGCATATCAGCAAGTGGACTGTGGGTGCTCCTTTCAGCACTTGCAGGGGGCATGCAAATGGTGGAAAGAGCCACCTCTTCCCGTCCAGTGCTGGGAAGGTCAGGCATCGCAACCGCCACCACACTTGGACTCTCCTTGGGGATTTGTGATATCTTCTTAGAACGCACAGTTCTTCGCTGTGCTTTTGCCAGCTTAACTCTTTTGATTTTTTTAGTGGGAGGAGGGCTTCCATCGTCATGTAAAGCTGAACCACTATTCATGAACATAGCGAAAGACCTTAGCCATTCCTTGCCACTCCGTTTCGTAAATGGCATATTGGCAAGTTTACGTTTCTCTTCAGATTTAAATGTTTTTTTCAAGGTCATTTTCCTGAACTTTGCCATTTGGGATTGTATGTGCCCTCTACTATGACATTGGGCATCGGCCTTGGCAGACGACGTTGATGGCATGTTATCGTCTATGTCATGACTAGTGGCAGCAGCTTCAGCACTAAGAGGAAGTGGTTCTTGATCTTTCTCTATTTTATTTTTATCGGAGAAAGTTTGGTCCTCCATTTATGTTATATCGATTTGATATATACGTGCGGCTAAGGCGCACACAAACACAGAAAATATTTTTTTATTTTTGCTGGAGAGTAGTGCACTTTGTGGGTTACACCACCCGTTAAGAAATGAGCCAGCCGGCCCTTTACTTATGATACAGGCGCACGCTTGGCACTACTTTGTTGACGCACGTGCGGCTACTGCGCACACAATTCACAAACACAGAAAATATTTTTTTATTTGGTTTGGAGTGTACTTTGGGGGTTACAGCACCCTTTAACGGTCAAGCCAGCCGGCCCTTTACTTATGACACAGGCGCACGCTTGGCACTACTTTGTTGATGCACGTGCGGCTACTGCGCACACAATTCACAAACACAGAAAATATTTTTTCATTTGGTTGGAGTGTACTTTGGGGGTTACAGCACCCTTTAACGGTCAAGCCAGCCGGCCCTTTACTTATGACACAGGCGCACGCTTGGCACTACTTTGTTGATGCACGTGCGGCTACTGCGCACACAATTCACAAACACAGAAAAAAAAAAAAAAATTTTAGCACTTGGGGGGAGCACCCCTGACGGACAGAGCACCCCCTGGACAATACTACAGCACCCCTTTAGGACTGGGACACTGCACAGGACTTTGGAGTGGACACAGCCCCTATGGACAACTGACTGTACAACACAGTCCAGCCAGCCCCTATGGACTTTGAAGTAGTGGACACAGCCCCTATTGACAACAGCAGCACAGCGCAGCACAGCACAACACTACTCTGCACTACACTACACTACACAACACAGCCAGCCCCTATGGACTTTGAAGTAGTGGACACAGCCCCTATGGACAACAGCAGCACAGCACAACACTACTCTGCACTACACTACACAGCCCAGCCAGCCCTAACTCCCACCCTCCCTCTTCACTGTCCACAGCCGAGTGAGAAAATGGCGCCGACGTGGGTACCTTATATAGGATCCAAAACCCGCGAGACCCGGAAGGCGGGATGATGACGTTTTGCCTCGATTTCAGATCCGAGTCAGGCGGGAAAAGTCGAGCCTGACTCGGATCGGCCTCGGATCGGGGGGGCTCGTTGGGGTTCGGATTTCAGAAATCCGAACCCGCTCACCCCTAATTTGAACGGACAGGAACGTCTACATTTCTCCAACCACTTCCCCGTCACCACCCCAAAACGCTGACGTCCTGTCCCTCGGTCTGTGATGGCTTTGTATCTGCGTAGGTGAACGCAGGTCAATCGCAATGCTAACTCTTGTGCGCGTACTGCCATGCATGTGTAGTACGGCAAAATAGTCCATCTGCGTACGCTTTCGCAATAGCAATCCGTAATGAATCAGGCCCACAGAGCATTCTAGTGACCGCATAACATACAAAATGTTCTCTGTATTGTATGTCTGTGCCTAATACAGAGTCGACACCAGAATGTTGAATGTTATGTTGTCGACATGGACAAAACGTTGACATAAAAAAATAATAATTGTTTTCAGGTAGTTTCTTTTCTACTGTGACTCACGATACAGCCCCATCCATGTGGAGGGAAGGAGATTGCGTCTGCCCCAGCGACTCCTGATGATGATGTCACCAGCGCTCAGCACAGATTCCCTCTGCCCGTATGGAGTGGGGCTTTGAAGAGCAGCCCACTGTGTCTTTACTCCATCATATCAGCAAGGCAATTGCTAGTGGAGCCGTGCAGAGCCAGTGAAGGCCATCCCAGACAGTCTACAGCTCGGTACTCACTATACGGTCTATCGTCCAGCATATAGTTCTGATGTGGAGCGTAACAATATATATTGCATGTTGTATAGTGTGTACGCCCGGATCCATCGTTCACTGCTCTCATTCATCGCATCGTCCCATGTGCTGTGCTACACGTCAGACGGGACGATACGACGAGCAATGTGGTGCATGGCCGCACATTGGGCCTGGTTCAGGGAAGGACGCTCATGCACAGCGATCCCGCATGCACGTAAAACAGGGTTGCCTAGCCTCCCGATTTGGCCGGGAGCCTCCTGATAATCGGGTGCAGCTCCCGGCAGGCAAGCCTCCCAGCGGCCGCCGTTTCCCCGCAATTTACTGTTAAACCCCCACTGCGAGGGCGGCAAAGTGACGCGATTCAGCGTGAATCGCTTCATTTTGGTCCCGCCTCCCCCTGCTTCACAATGACTGTATTATTGGCATTGTGTAGCGGGGGCAGGGCCAAAATGACACGATCACATGACCGCGCCCCATCACGCCTACAAACATCAGGCACCCACCCAGCCATGCCCACCCCCCGCTGCCCTGCCGATCTGGCTGCTCCCTCCCGGAAGGAGCAGCTAGAAAGTCGGCAACTATGATGTAAAGTGTCTCAGTACCTGCGGACATTCTGCGCGACTACACAGGCAGGCGAATGGTTTGCGACCGATGCTCGGATATGCATAGTCGAGAGGTGGGGTCTCGATACATTTCTCGGTGTCTGCGATATTTGCATATATTAAGCGCACAGCACTGCATACACAGACGCAGCTGCAGCATTAGCGTACAACTCCAAATCAGGTCCTATTTACCGAGATGAGTAATATGTTGAAGTCATGCGATATCCGTATAAATGTCCTAAACCAAGACCCATTTGTGCCTGGATATGATGCTCGCAGGTCCGACATCCCAGTATCTGCCATGTATGGGAAATTAATACTTTGCATCTGTGAATGTTATAAAATATATTTTCATATAGAGATATAAAAGTTCTATAGATTCTGCCACTTCTGGAATGTTATTTTTTTGGTCAAACAGCAGAAACTACATATTCTGTTAAACATGGTATTATAAGCCTGGAGGACCACAGCCTGGGACGGACAGGGGCTGTATTACATCCCCGGCATACCTACGTCATGCGCATGCAAATGGGGCTATGCCGGCTGAGCATTTACCAGAAGTGCCAGAAGACCAGCCGGCCCTCTCCACAGATGACGTAAATGCAGCCAGTTGGACATTAGAGACTCCAGAGATTTACATAGTCAGCGCCGTAACTACATTTCCCGGCACCCGGTGGAGGCCACGCCCTCATGTGACACCAGGCGGCACTACTGCAGAGATTCTGGCAGCAGGGTGCCGTTACAGGCACCCTGCTAGCCAGATAGAGAGATCATGGGTGAGCAGTGGTGTCGCCCACATGGCTCTGCACCTCACAAACCCCTAGTTACGACCCTGTACATTCTACAGCTACAATAATCACATGATAAATGTGTGTGTGTATTTGTGTGTGTGGTTTTTACCATACATATCTATTCATGCTTTAAAGATGCTAAGTTTCAAGCAGGTACCATGGAAACCAGTAGTATGACTGAGCAGAGATGCTTTTGCATAATCCCTTAATTCTCCCTTAGGAGTTTCCTGACTGACTGGCTCTGACTCAGTGATCAGGGTACCCCCTACTCATACCCCTTTTACACCGGAGCTAAAACCCGGGTTTTTGAAGGGTTAACCCGGGCAGCTCCCTGGTGTAAAAGGGCAGAGGGTTGGATCGCCGGGTCGAGTGACCCGGCAATCCAACCCAGGTAACTAGCAGGGTTTAACACGGGCGTAGCCCGTGAAACCCTGCTATGGGAACAGCGCACTCCGGGTCACGAAGACCTGGAGTGTGCTGCTAGCCGGCCGATTGGTCCGGCTTCAGTGGCGCTTGGAGATGACGTCATCTCCAAGCGTCCACTTTCACTCCGCAAAAGCCGGGTCTATGCAGACCCGACTGCGGTGTGAGCGGTGCTGACTCGGGAATATCCCAAGTCAGCGCCGGCAAAATTCCGGGTCTGATCCGGATAGGAACTTTGGCCCTCATTCAGAGCCGCTCGTTAGCGGCAGTACGCTCGTTCCGAGCGATGTTTGCACATCTGCGCATGCGTACGCTTTTTAGTACGCATGCGCGAACCAGTCAGTGCGGCCGAAAATCGTTTGTACGCTATATAGCGAGTGCCTGCTATTTTGAGTGACAGAATGAGGCGTATGTGGGTGGTAACAGGGGAAGGTGCTTGAAAATGGGGAGTGGAGATCCGAACGCAGGCGTGCTTAAAGGTCAAAACAGGCGTTTTATGGGTGTGTATATTTAAAACAGCAGCGTCATTGACCACGTCACTGGGTTATTTTAGAGCCAGAACTGCTCGCAAATTTGTGGTAGCAAACACCAACCACAAGAATAGCGAGCAGTTCATACGCTGGTCGATGTACTCGATTAATCTAATAAATAGCGGACATGACGTAGGATGCGTGCGGCCAGGGGGCGTTTTTAACAAATAAACGAGCGTATGTTTTGCTCGTTCGTTCAGACTTAGAGGTGTGAACAGACTGCAATGTGCGTACGGATCATTTGAATAGCCACCCCTTGTTTTTAAACGAACGACCGCAAATAGCGAACGGCTCTGAATGAGGGCCTTTGTTCCAACTCCGGGTCAGACCCGGAATTTAGGTGGAAAAGGGGTATCAGTAACAAGCTTGATAGCTGAAATGCACTAGCATCTGTATATAGTATACACTTCATAGCCAAAGGTATGTGAACGCCCCTCCTAATTAGTGTGATTGGCCATTTCAGCCACACACATTGCTAACAGGTGTATAGAAACACAAGCATACAGCCATTGTGCAATCTCCATAGTCAAAGCTTGGCAGAAGAATGGGCCGTACCGAAGAGCTCAGTGATGCAGGATGTTACCATTCAGTTACATAATTCTGCCCTATTAGAGCTTCCCCGATCATCTGTAAGTGCTGTCACAGTGAAGTGGAAACATCTGGGAGCAGTGACAGCTCAGCTGCGATTTGTTAGGCCACACATGCTCGCAGAATGGGGCCCCTGAGCGTGCATTACTACCTAGGGGTCTATGGGCCTGATTCAGACCCGGTCGCTAGGAAGCGTTCTCATGCAGGCAGCTGATTTTTGCATTCTGCACATGCGTACGTATTGCAGTGCGTGAACCAGTCCGAGCGATCGGGAAGCGTACGCTCACTGCGCATAGTTTGGCCGGCTGAATGAGTGACAGGAGAAGCCATTTGTGGGTGGTAACAGGGGCTGGCCATTAAAAATGGGGGAGTGGAGGTGCGAACACAGGTGTTCCTGAGCGTCTTAACGCCGTTTCAGAGGCGTGCATAGTTATGAGCATCATAGTACACGTCACTTGGTTGAATTTTGCACTGAAGTGCTCGCAGTGCTTGCGGTAGGGTATTGTCAACCACAAGCGCTGCGTATGCATCCGATGGTACCGATGGTTGCATAAACTTCCTGGATATGACATGTGCAGATGGGCGTCTTTAGACTGGCTGGTGGGTGTCTGCATACACCAAGCGATTGCACGCCAGGACATAGAGGGCGTGCTAATGCCTTGTCGTGTGATCGACTGCCTTCCCGAATTTGCATCTAGCGAGCAGGTCTGAAAATGGATGTATATAAAGTACCAACCAATCGGCTCCTAAATGCCATGTTACAGGCTGAAAAAATGACAGTTAGGAGCTGAGTGGTTGGTACTTTTTCTCCGTCCACTTTATCTCTCTCCAAGGCTTCCTACATAGACCCACAAGTACCCAACTGCCTCTGGAAGCAATGTCATCACATGGCACAATATCAAGTATTATCTGAGGTGTTCCGCCATCGGACACCGGAGCAGTGGAAACAGTCTCTGGAGTGACAAATGACACTTCCCCATCTGGCAGTCGGACAGACCCACCTGGGTTTGGTGGATGCCAGAAGAATGCCTAATGTCTTGATGCCTCGTGCCAACTGCAAAGTTTGACGGAGGTGGAATAATGGTCTGGAGCTGGTTTTCTTGCCGTGACCTGGGACCCTTACTTTCAGTGATGGGAAACCTTAAGGCTGCATCATAGAAGGACATTGTAGAGAACTGTGCGCTTCCAGCTTTGTGGCAACAGCTGGGGTAGACCCTTTCCTGGCTCACCATGACATAAAAGCGAGGTCCATAAGAAAATGGTTTGCTGAGATTGATGTAGAAGAACCTGACTGTCCTGCACACAGCCCTGACCTCAGCCCCATCGTACACCTTTGGGATGAGTTGTAGCGCTGACTGTGAGCCAGGCCTGATCCCCAACATCAGCGCCCAACACACTAATGCTCCTGTGGCTGAATGGATGCGAATCCCCGCAGCCATTGTCCACGATCTAGTGGAAATACGTCCCAGAAGATCTGAGGCTTTGATGCCCTGTGACAGAAAGAGCATTGGTGCAACCCCATATAGAAAAGATAGTGAGCGCAGCAAAAAAGGGTGTGTTCTTGTAGGGAAAGGTTGTGGCCACACTATAGTACCCCCAATTCACATTACAAGACACAGTAATGCTCCTTATTCACATTACACTACATAGTAGTGCCCCTTACATTATGACCACACAGTAGTAATGCCCCTTACACATTATGACCACACAGTAGTAATGCCCCTTACACATTATCACCACTAGAGATGTGCGCCGACCCCCATGTTTTGGTTTTGGATCTGGATCTCCCCTGGTTTTGGATCTGGATTGGTTTTGCCAAAAACCTCACCTCCGTGTTTTGTTTTCTTGTTTTGGTTTTGGATCTGGATTTTTTCTTAAAAAATTAAAAAAACAGCTAAAATCACACAAAATTGTCCTTTTTTGTTCCTACAGTATTAATAACCTCAATAACATTTATTTCCACTCGTTTCCAGTCAATTATGACCACTGCACAGCCACAATATTGACTTTTTCATCTAGTTAAAGGACCAAAAGGTTTTGAGCCAGCTTGCTGGCTCAAAACTGTTTGATATAATTATTAATAGAGTTGAGGACTGTGCAAAGATGATGGTTGGGATACCCTTGAGGATTGAATAATTGATAGTTGGTGCAGCCCCTGGCTGTAAAATTGATAATAAATTAATTAAAAAACAATTCATTGGTGAAGCCCCGGGCTGAATAATTAATAATTTAATTAAAAAAGTAAAACACAATTCATTGGGTGCAGCCCTGGGCTGAATAGTTAATAAAAATAAATTAATTGAATTGATAATAAATTAATTAAAAAACAATTGGTGCAGCCACGGGCTGAATATTTAATAATAATTTAATTTAAAAAGTTAAAAACAATTAATTGGGTGAAGCCCCTGGCTGAATAATTAATAAAAATAAATTAATTGGTTTAGCCCCTGGCTGTAAAATTGATAATAAATTAATTTAAATACAAATCATTGGTTCCTAAACCAACCATAACATTAATTTAAAATGTCAGGCAGCAATGCACGAACCAGCACATAATGGAAAGGAAAAAGGTGCAAGATGGAATAGTCATTGGGCCCTCCCACCCACCCTTATGTTGTATACGAAACAGGACATTCACAGTTTAACAAACCAATCATTTCAGCGACAAGGACTGCCAATTGTGGCTGAAATGATTGGTTTGTTTGGACCCCATAAAACAAGCTGCAAGTGTGATATGGACATGGAAATGAAAATGATCCCATTCACAAACTGGCTTTACATTACTAGTTTTCGTCGTGCTTGTCATCCCCATCAGTGTGTACATCCTCTTCTTCACACAATATTAATTCGTCCCTGCTGGAATCCACCATTGGCGCCTCTGTAATTTTTTCATGTAATTGTTGGTAGAGGTCTTCCTCATGGAATTTGTAATTCATTTTAATGAACATCATCTTTTCCACATTTTGAGGAAGTAACCTCCTACGCCGATCACTGAGAAGGTTCCCAGCTGCACTGAAAACTCTTTCGGAGTACGCACTGGAGGGTGGGCAAATTAAATAATACAAGGTCAGTTTGTGTATGGGCCTCCAAATTGCCTCTTTTTGCTGCCAGTACTGAAAGGGACTGTCTGATATGCCTATTAGGATGTTATCTCTGAAATAGTCCTCCACCATTCTGTGAATGGAGACCGTATCACACATAGTCACAGTAGAAGACATGTCACTAGTAGGCAGTTCTCTCAGGCCCGACCAGATGTCATATTTTGGTGAACGATCTGCATGACCAGCAGGCATTCTGTGAGGAAAATTTAGTTTTCCTGGCAGCTGCAGAAACTGAAGGAGGAGATGATGGCGTTTCAAGTGCGGCTGCAGCTGACAATTTTTTTACCAACATCTCTTTGCAAAGTTTTAGATTTCGGTCTGTTGGAGAAAAAAACTCACAATGTAGGACTTAAACCTAGGATCCAGAATGGTTGCCAAAATATATTTTTCAAATTTCAATAGATTGACGACTCCTAGATCCTGGTGAAGTGAATCAAGGGCTTGATCCACCAGTCCGACATACTTTGCGCAATCGCTCAGTTTCACCTCCTCCTTCAGTTTCTCCAGCTGTTTTTGCAAAAGTCTGATGAGGGGATGACCTGACTCAAGCTGGCAGTGCCTGAACTAACTGCACGTGTGGCAAGTTCAAAGGGTTTGAGAACCAAGCAACACCGAAATTATTCTCCACTGCGCTTGAGTAAGGTGCATTCCCCCTCCACGGCCTATGTCATAGGCTGTTGTATAGCCCTGGATGGACTTTTGCTGTTCCCCCATCTGCTGAAGCATATAGACGTTAGAATTCCACCTAATTACTACCTCTTCCTTCAGCTGATGGCAGGGCAAATTTAACAGTACCTGCTGGTCATGCAATCTTCGACAAGCGTTTGCCGAATGTCTAAAATGTCCGGATATTTTGCGGGCCACGGAGAGCATCTCCTGCACACCCGTCATTTTTAAAAAATGTTGCACCACCAAATTAATTGTGTGAGCAAAACATGGGACGTGTTGGAATTCGCCCAGATGTAATGCTCTCACAATATTGGTGGCATTGTCCGAAATCACAAATCCCGAGGAGAGTCCCAGTGGGGTAAGCCATTTAGCAATGATTTCCCTGAGGTTCTCAGCGGTATGCCTCTTAGTGAAATCAGTTATACAAAGAGTAGCCTGCCTCTGTATCAGCTGTTTTTTGGTAGATGTTGCTGCTACTGTTGCAGGCAATACACCTACCCAGTGGGCTGTCACAGTCATGTAATCCTTTGTTTGCCCTGTCCCACTTGTCCACATATCAGTGGTCAAGTGGAAAGTGGGTACAACGGCATTTCTGAGGACATTAATAAGGTTTTTTTTGTAATGTCCATGTACAGATTTGGAATTGCTGTTCTAGCAAAGTGGAATCTAGAAGGGATCTGGTAGCGAGGACACGACCTCAATTAACTCTTGAAACCCCACTGTGGTAACGGTGGATACTGGACGCACATCTAATACCAGCATAGCTGTTATGGCGTCAGTAATCCGCTGTGCAACTGTGTGATTGCTGTCATACTTGTTTGCCCTTGCAAATGATTGACAGTTAATTGTTTTTTGGAGGATACACTACAAGTAGTCTTCCTCCTGGTCCCCTTCTGGGATGAAGATCCACTGACAGCAACAGCAGCAGCAACAGGCGTAGTCATCAAGGATCCTTCTGAGGAATCATGGATAGGAGAGGAGTCAATTATGCTTCCAATAACAACATTGGATGCAACAGGACTACTCTCGATGACGAACGAGGATGTTGATGATGCAGGTGTTGGAGATCGAAGGTGCTTGGCTCCCACAGAGAGAGAGCAGGTAGGTAACACTGGACTTGTTACATTTTGAGTTTTCGAACTTGGCGACATACGCTTTGATATTTGATGAATGCGCTCCCAGTGACGTAACAAGGAGGAGGTTCGTAGGTGGTTTAGGTCCCTCCCTCTACTCACTCTTGCTAGGCAACGGTTACATATGGCTTGACAACTGTTGTCCGTATTGGGGTGGAAATAATTCCACACGTGAGAAGTGGATTTTTTTGTCTTTTGCCCTGACATGACAACAATGGGCTTTGGCTTTTTCAATCCATGGGCAACAGCTGTTGCCTTACTTACACAAAGGACATCCTCGGCATCAACATCCTCATCTACAACATCTTCATCATCAACATCCTCATCATCCTTAGTGCCTTCAACTACCAAAATATCCTCCTTCTCCATGTGCAATTCCACAGAAGCATCCTCAATGACTATGTCTGCAAGATGTTGACTGCCCTTCCCCACATTTACAGAGGGCACACAAATGTTGGAACTTGGAGGATCCTCCAGTACACTAGTATTTAGGTCTGGCTTACATATGGCAACCGCGGACACACTTGCACTCTCCTCGGGGATTTGTGATTTTGATTTCTCAGGGCACACAGTTGCTTTTTCTGGAGCTGTCTTAACAACTTTCACATTTTTAATTGGACCACCACCACCACTACTACTTTGTTTATCTAAAGGCAAATTTCCTTTCAATTTTGTTTTCTTAACTTCAGTAAAACTTGCTTTACTTAAGCCCTGGGGCATGGGCCTTCATAGAGGACGAGGAAGTTGACGGCCTGTACTGCTGGCGACAGCTACAACATGTGGCTCTTGAACTGGCTCGTCATGTGACAGCCCTCCATATTTTCTGCGGTCTTGAAGCAGTGTCACAAGCACCAATAGTGTAGCCAAGGTGCGGTTACAAAATTCACACACATGCAGTTGTGCGCACATAGACAAATATTAGAAAAAATATATATTTTTTTATTTTTTTTCAGGTCCAGAACTTGGGCCCAGAGCACCGATTGATGATGACTGGAGTCGGGCAGCACTAGGTTGCAACTTGCGTTGCTGGCTGGATCTTGTGCAGTTAAGCCTAACACGCACACACACAGAAAAAGATTACACATAAAAAGACACTTTTAGTATTTTTTTTACAGGTCCAGAACTTGGGCCCAGAGCACCGATAGATGACTGGAATCGGGCAGCACTAGGTTGCAACTTGCGTTGCTGGCTGGATCTTGTGCGGTTAAGCCTAACATGCACACACACACACAGAAAAAGATTACACAAAAAGACACTTTTATTGTTTGTTTTTTTTGACTATATATATATATATATTTTTTATTTTTTTTTTGAGTCCAGAACTTGAGCCCAGATGGGCGCAGCACCAGCCCAGATGTATCTGCACCAGCCCAGATGGACACAGCAGACAGCACAGCACCAGCCCAGCATGGATCAGCAGCACCAGCTATGGTCTATGGTTTTGCCTCGGTTTTGAGATCCGAGTCAGGCGTGAAACCCCGAGCCTGCTTGAATCCGACTCGGACCTGCTAAATTCGGGTGGGTTCAGATCTCTGAGATCCGAACCCGCTCATTTCTAATGACCACACAGTAGTAGTGCCCCTTACACATTATGACCACAGTAGTAATGTCCCTTACACATTATGGGCACACAGTAGTAATGCCCCTTATACATTATGTCCACACAGTAGTAGTGCCCCTTACACATTATGACCACAGTAGTAATGTCCCTTACACATTATGACCACAGTAGTAATGTCCCTTACACATTATGGCCACACAGTAATAGTGCCCCTTACACATTATGGCCACACAGTAGTAGTGCCCCTTACACATTATGGCCACACAGTAGTAGTGTCCCTTACACATTATGGCCACACAGTAGTAGTGCCCCTTACACATTATGGCCACAGTAGTAATGTCCCTTACACATTATGCCCACACAGTAGTAGTGCCCCTTACACATTACGGCAAACAGTAGTAGTGCCCCTTATACATTATGATCACAGTAGTAATGTCCCTTACACATTATGGCCACACAGTAGTAGTGCCCCTTATACATTATGACAACAGTAGTAATGTCCCTTACACATTAAGCCAAACAGTAGTAGTGCCCCTTATACATTATGACCACAGTAGTAATGTCCCTTACACATTAAGCCAAACAGTAGTTTGGGCACACAGTAGTAATGCCCCTTACACATTATGCCCACACAGTAGTAGTGCCCCTTACACATTATGACCACACAGTAGTAGTGCCCCTTACACATTACGGCAAACAGTAGTAGTGCCCCTTATACATTATGACCACGGTAGTAATGTCCCTTACACATTATGGCCACACAGTAGTAGTGCCCCTTACACATTATGGCCACACAGTAGTAGTGCCCCCTACACATTATGACCACACAGTAGTAGTGCCCCTTACACATTACGGCAAACAGTAGTAGTATCCCTTATACATTATGACCACAGTAGTAATGTCCCTTGCACATTATGACCACACAGTAGTAATGTCCCTTACACATTACGGCAAGCAATAGTGCCCCTTATACATTATGACAACAGTAGTAATATCCCTTACACATTAAGCCAAACAGTAGTAGTGCCCCTTATACATTATGACCACACAGTAGTAGTGCCCCTTATACATTATGACCACACAGCAGTAATGTTCCTTACACATTATTGTGCATTGTGACCACCAACTTGATTGACAGGAAGGTGAATCCTGGTGTAGTTTCTATAGAAGAGAACCCAGCACCCATGTTCATCAGTGGTCTTGCTCATACTTGCCCACCCACCCGGAATGATCAGGAGGCTCCTGAAAATCGGGTGGAGCTCCCGGCCACCCAGAAAGGTGGTCAAGTCTCCCGAGTGAAGTGGGAGGTGCAGGCGGCCGATGACGCAGTTCCCATTAAATCATATAATCGTGGCTCCACCCCTGCTCCACAAAGCCGCTAATCATGTTGTCATGCCCAGACCCGCCCCCTCGCAGTGCCGACCTGGATGCCCCCTCCCAGAGGGGGCTGTCAAAAGGTCAGCAAGGATGTTCCTGCTCCACCATGTATCTGAGAAACAATATAATTTGAGAGCACAGTCTGGAACCTGACCCCTAGAGGAGGGGTGGTGACCTCAGGCATTGGGGCCCATCGGGTATTTCCCCTGTACCCCTGGGGGCCAGTTTACACCTGAAGAACATCAATAGACCAGACAAAGATGCTCCAGCGTCCAACTCAGAATCAGGCCCAAAGTCTTCTTTTGATGTCCCTGTGGTGCTGGGCTCCCACTCTATTCTCTCCCGGCAGTCATGGCCCTGTGTGTAGTACACCTGCCTAGCAGGAAGAGTGCTGTGGTGCTGGGCTCCAGCTCTATCCTCCTCTCCCGGCAGTCATGGCCCTGTGTGTAGTACACCTGCCTGGCAGGAAGAGCGCTGTGGTGCTGGGCTCCCGCTCTATCCTCCCCTCTTGCCAGGCGGTCATGGCCCTGTGTGTAGTACACCTGCCCAGCAGCAAGGGTGCTGTGGTGCTGGACTCCTGCTCTATCCTCCTCTCCCGGCCATGGCCCTTCCTGCCTTTCCCTGTGTGTAGTACCCCTGCCTGACAGGCATGGCGCTGTGGTACCAGGCTCCTGCTCTTTCCTCCTCCCCCGACTGCCATGGCTCTCCCTGCTATACCCTGTGTGTAGTACCCCTGCCAGACAGGGAGGGCGCTGTGGTGCTTGGCTCCCGCTTTGTCCTGCACCGGCGGCCATAGTGCTCCACGCCACCTCCTGTATGCAGTACTTCCGCCCGCCAGGGCAGGCGCTGTGGTGCCGGGCTCCCGCTCTGTCCTGGCCCTGGCTGCGCCTCTCGCTCCCCGCTCAGTCCTCCTCCCCCGGCGGCCATGGCCCTTCCCGGCATTCCCTATGAGCAGCGGCTTCTCATCATGGCGGACCCGCGGGAGAAGGCGCTGCAGGATTACAGGAAGAAGCTGCTGGAGCACAAGGAGATAGACGGGCGGCTGAAGGAGTGTGAGTGGCGGAGGGAGAGGCGGGGGAGCCGGCCGGCAGGTGTTGTAGCCTCGGAGAAGCCGCGTCACCGCTCCGGACATCCCCGTCCTCAAGTCGCTGTGTCATGCCGGCCTAGGAGCGCCGGGGCCGGGTACCGGCTGGGCCAGAGCGGGCACCGCAGCATCTCTCAGCCCCGGATCTCCGCACACATCACAGGCTGGATGCCGGGGAGGCTGCTGACATCTGGGGCGACCGGTGTCATCCCCGGGAACTCTGTCACCAGCACCGGGGGGGATACACAGTGATTACCCTGATCCCATCACACCACGCGGGGGGGGGGTGATACCCCTGATCACAGGGGGGGTACACAATGATACAATTGATCACATCACGGGGGGTACACAGTGATACCCCTGGTCACATCACAGGGGGGGGATACACAATGATACCCCTGATCCCATCACATCACAGGGGGGGGGATACCTCATATCACATCAGAGGGGGGGATACACAGTGATACCCCTGACCCAATCACATCACAGGGGGGGGATACACAGTAATACTCCTGATCACACCATGGGGGGGATACACCATAATACCCCTGCTCACATCACACCACAGGGGGTATATACCGTAATACCCTTGCTCACATCACACCACAGGGGGGGGATACACAGTGATACATACCCCTGATCACATCACAGGGGGGATACACAGTGATTCCCCTGTTCCCATAACATCATAGGGGGATACACTGTGATACCCCTCATCACATCACAGGGGGGTATATACCGTAATACTCCTGCTCATATCACACCGCAAGGGGATATACACCATAATACCTCATCTCTCACCACACCACACTGGGGTAGACAGTAACACACTTACCCACACCAGATGGGAGGGGGACACAATAATGCCATGAACATGCCACAAGAGGGAGACACAGCAGTACCCCTACCCACACCATATTAGGGGGCACACAATAATATCCCTGAACACACCACAGGAGACGCAAAGTAATACCCCTGCTCTCATCATACCACAGAGGGGTATACACAGTAATACCCCTGCTTACATCACACCACAGTGGGCACACAATAATGCCCTTGCTCACATTATACCACGTGGTGGGGGGCACACAGTAGTAACTCTCCTATAATATACACACAATTTCCTCACTGTTCAAATCACGTGTAACTTTGTTCTCAATGGGGGAAACTTCCATTCAGACTTTGTAAATATGTGGCAGAGAGAAATCCTCATTACAGTAATTCACAGCAGGTGTAAGAGGGCTCAGTCCTGGCAGATATGATACCCAGTGACATGGCATAATTCTGCCATCACTGCTATGCCATCCCCCACCCGTCTTACTCATTAGATCCAGGGAATTATTTGCTTTATAAAATATTTTACTTGTTTAGATGTTTTCAAGATTTGACAATTAACAAATTAAATACATTAATGTTGCTTTGCTGACAGTTATTGCAGATTGTGTAATTCTAATCGATGCTATAAATACTTACCCGCTGCATATTTCCCATAAGCACTGCTCATACTATTGGCAAAATGAGTGAATTGTTTGTGAATTTTGTGTTTGATATTGCACAACACCGCACAATAGGGGTATTGATAATTGAAAGTTTGTATTTGTTGTATTTTATTGATACATTTTGTTTTTGAAAAACAAAAGTGTAAATAAATTTGAGTTACAAATATTAGTTTTCTATTATATGGATACTGCTAAAGCTTTGCATTTGGCTGTAAATATTTTACTTCCCACTGAGAATAACACATATTTCGTACTGCGAAGTGTCAAGTGATCTATCTGCGTTTTTGTTTAAGCCAGTGATTCCCAAACTGTCTTGAATAACGGAGCCATAGACTATAAGTAATGTTTCACAGCACGCCGGGGCCAAAAGTTTGTTATCAAGAAAGACAGAAAAAAGTATTAAATGTAGTAGGTTGTGCTTCCTGTCACCCTTATGCTGGGTACACATTAAACAAAATATCGTTTGATATATAACTTTGCCGTGTGTCGGAACGATATCGGGCACATCGTCTAGTGTGTAACCGCAATTGCGCGCTCCCGCGGGTCGTCGGCAGTGTCATCACATCATCTGTCCTGCACAGCAGATGTGGCGATTCAGCGGCCAACAGCATGCTCCTGGATGTGGCCACTGAATAATATATATATTGTGTGGTCACGCGCTATATCGTTCTGTGTGTACGGGCGACCAAAGTATCGTTGCATCGGTCGTCCTGTTGGCCGCAATCTAGGATCATCTAATAATGTACCCAACATTAGGGTTAGTTACGTGGTGCTGGACAGGGTTGTGTTACTGGACTGCCAATCTGTGCCAGCCTTGCAAGTGCCCCGCGGCATACAGTTTGGGAGACACTGGTATTAGCCATTGTACATTACAGGACATTGCTCACTGTTACTATTTAGACTTGTCATTCATATATTCCTTAAATTGATGGTGTTTCTCCCCCCCCCCCCCAGTGCGAGAGCAATTGAAGGAACTCACCAAACAGTATGAGAAATCAGAGAATGACCTGAAGGCTCTGCAGAGCGTGGGGCAGGTAAGCAGAGCGCTTCGTATGTCAGATTACTCTGCTGGCTCATTATGGCCTCTCCATACCGTGTACATTAATATCCCTTTGTTATTATATGATCTTGCACAACAGGAATCCGAATGTTCCTTTAACCACAGTGACAATAGATTCCCCAATAGTAACAGATCCCCCAGTGGTTTAGCCCCGGCCACCTTAGTGTCTGTAGGTCCCTTTTGAAGGCCCCCCTCAGTGGCAGACATTTGGGTATTAACGGTCACCCCCCCAGTGGCAATAAACTACCTTGAAGCATTATCCCCCCCAGGGTACGGTTACACCGTTCCCCCCAGGTCCCTTACCCCTCCTGCAGAGCGCAGTGGAGTGGCCCAGGGGTGGACTGATCATCAGTCCCCCAGCTGATCTCTGCACTTGGAGATCAGCTAATAGTGTTCAGGGGGGAACTTCAGAATGTCGTTTGCACGGCCTCCTGGGGCGCTAAATCGTCAGTGATGTTGTCGATCGCAGACCACTACATCACCGCCAGGGGGCCGGGCCAGCAGAATGGAATCGCACGTGCAGAACTGATTTCCTATTCTAAACGGCGGGGGGCGCAGCTGGAGTGCACGGTTACGTGGGATGTGACCGTGTCAGAGAGAGCCCATCTGGCAGTGGTTGCATCCTATGTGGCCGTGCCAGTTAAGTGGTTAAAGGGAGTGGACTTTATGTCCTACGTATTCTAGTTGTCATGTTGCTGTGAATTCAGTGGTCACAGGGCACTTGTCACCTGTCTCTGCTTATGGCTGCCATCATTACATACGATGTGCTTGGCGACACCAGGACTCTTGTGTCACCTGTCTGCTTATGGCTGCCATCATTACATACGATGTGCTTGGCGACACCAGGACTCTTGTGTCACCTGTCTGCTTATGGCTGCCATCATTACATACGATGTGCTTGGCGACACCAGGACACTCGTGGCAGAATGACAACACTGGGAATAGTCTCTGCAAATCTTCCTGTTTTTAATAAGTGTTTCCACAAATTTCCGGGTGTGCGAAATCCCTGCTGCTGGGCGTATATCCCGGTCGTCAAGCTCTGGCACCATTTATGCTGTGTTTAGCGGCAACAAATTGTATTGTATTCTCCAATAGCTTTTTATTACACCATAATTACAGTATATTTCTCCAATATTTCCAGATTGTGGGAGAAGTCCTTAAACAGCTAACAGAAGAAAAATGTAAGTGTTGGCGCCAGTATACTATATCCTCTGATGCATATATTTTATGTTGTTACATATAGTTTAATTAGGTTTATTTCATGTGTTGAATGAATAAATATTTGTATATAAGGTCTCACTTTCAAACTCCTATGATTTCAGTCATTGTGAAAGCAACAAACGGGCCGAGATATGTTGTCGGGTGCCGTCGGCAGGTAACGTCCGTTCATTATAGCTTTTTTTCTTTGTAAGTTGAAGTGCTCATTATTTATAAGTGTATTAAGTAACCGAACTATTGATCTGGATCATATAATTATATACAGCGTATATTATAGTTTTGTAAGCTGCCGCTAAGAAGTGTTTGACCTTTGTTGAACACTCTTGTGGTTGTGTTGAAGTTTAGGAACCTGTCACTGTTGTATTTCTTTGCTGTATAATTGTGTAGCGGGCAAAACAATGATAGAGGGCTTTTACCCATGACCCAATTTTACCTCCTAGCTCCGAAGGGGGAGGAGAGCTAGCTGTACTGAACGCTCCCCTTTCCGCTCAAGATAGTATTGGGTAAAGCAGCAACCCAACTTCTCATCACACATGGGGACAAATGTGAATCCTTGCAATATATTCCCAGTCCCTGCATTCTAGCACCCAG
Source organism: Taudactylus pleione (assembly GCA_031769625.1). Classification (NCBI taxonomy): domain Eukaryota; kingdom Metazoa; phylum Chordata; class Amphibia; order Anura; family Myobatrachidae; genus Taudactylus; species Taudactylus pleione. The sequence goes on along the minus strand of JAUIMM010000795.1, from coordinate 1,390,663 downwards.
CACCTGTCACAACCCGTGCAGCTCCTCTTTCCTGCCTGGGGTGTCGCTCTCTGCTCTGGTGCTTCTAGAACACTCAACTGATGCAACAAACTGCTGAGATACAGACGAGTGTGCCAGAAGCATCAGAGCAGAGAGTGACACCCCTGGCAGGAAAGAGGAACTGCACGGGCTGTGTCAGGTGCAGGGTGATAGAATGAACACTATGCAGCTCATTTACTATATTGTCAGGGTGCCTGAATGTGTTTGTGTTTCTTTTGACGCAGCTTGATAAAAGTAAGCTGAAGCCAGGGACGAGAGTGGCGTTGGACATGACTACTCTCACTATTATGCGGTGAGTGTCTGACCTTGTGGTACAATGAGCCTGATGCAGACCCGTACGCTATGCTACGCTCGCTCGCATTGAGCGATTTTTCGCAATCTGCGTATGCGTATGATTCGCAATGCGCATGCGCGAACCAGTCAGTGCCATGGGAAAGTGCTCGCCCGTAGCACGCAGTCGGGTCACTATTTTGAGTGACAGTGCCGTTTGTGGGTGGTAACAGGGGAAGGTGCTTGACAACGGGGGTGTGGATGTGCGAACGCAGGCGTGTCAGAACGGCGTTTAATGGGCGTGCATAATTAGCAAAGTAGCGTCATTACACACGTGACTGGGTTGTATTTTAGCCAGAACTGCTCACAATGTTGTGATGGGAAAAGGCTACCACAAGCGCTGCGAGCAGCTCCGATGGCTCTCGATGTTCCCGATTAATCCTACAACTGCCGGAGATGACGTGTGTTGCGAGTGGCAAAGGCGCGTCTTTATACAGGTGCGAGCGCATATTGTGGCCACTCACTATTAGTGGGCGGCTTAACGCGACGCAGTGCGAGCGCGTGATTTAAATAGCCGGCCTCTTTTAGCCAGCGAGCGGCCGCAAATAGCGTCCGGGTCTGAATCAGGCCCAATGTACGTTATTAGGCTTGTTATCGAGGTCTATGTGCAAAGACCAGCTCAGCATAGTGGGCTCGCATCCAACATGTCATCAGAGGATGGTCCTAATCTGCTAATTGTAGACATTTGCTCCAGCATTGCGGAATGAGGGTATAAGGATTTATTAGGGTTAGGTGATTTGAGGTTGTGGCTCTCCGATTTGTCCGTGCCGGCCACTGCCATACTTCACTGGGCTTTTATCTCGTATAGAATTGGGCTCATTGTTATCTTATCTCTGTTCCAGCTACTTGCCACGAGAGGTGGATCCGCTTGTGTATAACATGTCCCATGAGGACCCCGGCGATGTGTCCTACTCTGAAATTGGAGGTCTGTCTGAGCAGATCCGAGAGCTCAGAGAGGTATGTGAGTGATTTGCGTTTGCTATGAGACAATGACTGGGCTGCACATGTCTATAGAAACTCCGGAGCTGGACGGAACGTCTTGTGGCATATGTCACAGTAATGCAGCGGTTTGTGGCTCCTATACTTACATACTAAGCTGGGTTGTTAAGTAGCAGAAATGTACGCTCACGATGTACGGTGCGCACATCCAATAATTATGGGATGGGGGGAATCATCTGCAATGTTGGTGGTCGTCGGCTTTCAAAGAAAAAGCCTAAACTCCGGCTGGCACCGTATTGTCATTGCCGCTATTTAAATACCCCCCTAAGACTATACCTTAAGCCAACAGGGAAAAACATTCAGTGAATAACTTTTTTTTTTTTTCTTGTTGTTGCTATGAACAGGTGATTGAGCTTCCTCTGACAAATCCAGAGCTGTTCCAGCGTGTAGGAATTATACCTCCAAAGGGTTGTTTGCTCTATGGCCCCCCAGGTCTGTACCCACTTAGGGTCCTTTTACATTATTTATTTTGTACCCTAGCGGAGTTTGTGCCTTGAATTATAGCTTATGATGTAACATTCGTGAATTGTTAAATGTAACACCTTGTGATATCTTCATGCTGAGAAAGTGATGACTTTTTACTCTGTTTATTAAACATTTTTATTTTCGCAAAACTGTAAAAGGTGGATTAAGGGCTCGTAATGGGGAGAACTGTGCACTGACCAGATAGAATAGGCTCTTACAAAGCCGAAGTCAGAGGGAGTTATGCTCAATATGTCTTTTTTGTTGTTGTTTTTTTTCTGGGTGGTGTTTTTTTTTTTTTTTTTTTACATTTTATTTATATGTAAATGTAACTAATATGTTGTAATAATGCTCCTGGACATTAGTGCTTCTGTTTGTAGACTGTTTCCTGTCATACTGCGCGTTTTGCCACAATAACAGTCCGCAGCTCTGGAATTGAATTGCAGAAAGTCACGGGCGCGATTTTTACCTGCAATTTCAATTGCCTCCCTGTAATGAATGCCTGTGCGCATGAGACTTTAGCTGGGTACACACTTAATGATATTACTTAATGATATTTTGAACGATTTGCCCGATTCAGACGGATCGGAACGACAAATAGTTCAAATCGTCTAGTGTGCACCCACGAGGTTGGCCGTTGTACTCTCCTCCTGGGTTGTCAGCTGCATTGTCAGGTCAGCCCTACGTGCAGCTCAAGTTGACTATGCGACTGCCGACCCCATGCGGCATGATGCGGCAGGGGTTGACATGTCGGGCACAGTATCGTCTAAAGTGTACCAGCCGCCCGGTATGTCGGCCCGTCGGCGGGGGGTCAGCCATACACATTGTTGAATGTGTCCCCAGCATTAACAAAGTATTTGCTTTTCACCAAGTTCTATGAGAAGCTAGTAGTACTTAGGGAGAGAGTTTGAATACTGTATTTTCTAGATGAAATCTCCAGCTTGCCACTTTTTCTACTCTTCAGAAGTTAACTTGAAAGGCTGGTACACACTAGACGACCTCGTTAGTGACGGAACGCAGTGGGGTATCGGCATGTGCGTACACACTTGCCGATGTTGGGAGCGACAGCGGGGGCCACTCTGCATTGCGGCAGCATGGGCCCTGCTGACGATATCGCCTGTCGGACCTGCATGCAGGTCCAACGGGCGATGTCGCTGACGATGCATGGGAGCGCAAATCGTCAGCAGCATAGTGGGTACACACTGGCCAATGTGGACGATATGATTTGATCCGTTGGAAACGGACGACCTATCGTCTAGTGCGTAACCGGCATTAGGCTACTGATTTTTTAAATTTATTTGAAGGATTTGAATGTTTCCAGAGAGAACTTGTGTGTTTTAGTTCTCTGTGCCTCTCGTTCTCTGTGCCTCTCGTTCTCTGTGCCTCTCGTTCTCTGTGCCTCTCGTTCTCTGTGCCTCTCGTTCTCTGTGCCTCTCGTTCTCTGTGCCTCTCGTTCTCTGTGCCTCTCGTTCTCTGTGCCTCTCGTTCTCTGTGCCTCTCGTTCTCTGTGCCTCTCGTTCTCTGTGCCTCTCGTTCTCTGTGCCTCTCGTTCTCTGTGCCTCTCGTTCTCTGTGCCTCTCGTTCTCTGTGCCTCTCGTTCTCTGTGCCTCTCGTTCTCTGTGCCTCTCGTTCTCTGTGCCTCTCGTTCTCTGTGCCTCTCGTTCTCTGTGCCTCTCGTTCTCTGTGCCTCTCGTTCTCTGTGCCTCTCGTTCTCTGTGCCTCTCGTTCTCTGTGCCTCTCGTTCTCTGTGCCTCTCTCACGATCCTTCTTTCAATATTCTAAAACACAATATCTGAGAATCTTTATATTATATAATATCATTGTTACTTATCCCTCCCCCCCCCCAGGTACTGGGAAAACTCTCTTAGCAAGAGCTGTTGCCAGCCAGTTGGATTGTAATTTCTTAAAGGTAATCCATATAGCTTTATTGTTTTTGTGTGATATTTACTATTCTATGTTCATATATTCATAGTGGGCGTCATGTTTGGGTGATTTGTCTAGTTTAGTTTAGTTGTGTAGATTTGTAGCTATGGTATCGGTGTCACTTCTGCAGCTCCAGGTAGTTTATAAGTGGAGTAAGATGCTGTTTGGGTGAAGCTAATATTTGATTTTTCAGCCTATTAATGTACTGGTAACTAGTGACATCACATGATAGGCTAAATATTGGTTCCGCCCACAAAATGGCTGCCGGAAATGTCTCAAAGTGGCAGATTCACCTTAACGGCTTTTGTTTTTATTTCTTTCTTTTTTTGTCGTTTTGTTCCAGGTTGTATCTAGTTCAATTGTAGACAAATACATTGGTGAAAGTGCCAGACTCATTAGGGAAATGTTCAACTACGCCAGGGACCACCAGCCGTGTATAATCTTTATGGATGAAATCGATGCCATAGGTAAGGAGAATCTGCATTTTTACACCTGGGAAGATCTAAAGTGACTGGTCGCTTATTTAATACCTGGGCCTGACCAATCTGCGCTTGCCAACTCCACAGGTGGTCGGCGATTTTCCGAGGGTACTTCAGCAGATCGAGAAATTCAGAGAACTCTAATGGAGGTAGGTTTGGGTAATGCGTATTTATGCTTTTTAATTTGCTACCTGGGGGGGATAGAACGGTGGTGCCAAATATTTTCTATATGGTAAAAAGTTCATATTCATATAGGGCAGCACAGACGGTGTAATGGTAGCATTACTGCCTCACAGCACTGAGGTCGTTGGTTCGATACCCACTACGGCCCTAACTGTGTGGAGTTTGTATATTCTCCCTGTGCTTGCGTGGGTTTCCCCCGGGTACTCCGGTTTCCTCCCACACTCCAAAAATATACTGGTAGGTTAATTGGCTCCTAACAAAATTACCCCTAGTGTGTGTATGTGCGCATGTGGTAGGGAATATAGATTGTAAGCTCCACTGGGGCAGGGACGGATGTGAATGGCCGAATATTCTCTGTAAAGCGCTGCGGAATATGTGTGCGCTATATAAATAACTGGTAATAAATAAAATATATCCAACTTTAGATACACTGGTGGCCAAAATTGCAGACACATTTTGAAATTTGAATATTTATCAACTTCGAATGCTTATAAAAACTGTTATACTTCACGCAGTGCAATGATTCATATATCAAATGAAAGGAAATTTAATGCTGAATTCAACACAATAAACAGAGGTCAAATATTTGCATTACAAGGGAAGTTATGCAGTGAAAACAACACTTAGGGTGAAAATCCCTGTGTACTGATGATGTTACTGTCCTGTCAGTATTTCGTTGGGTATCCTTTATTTTTCAAGACCGCAGCACAGCAACGTGATCCAGGATTGTGGTGTTGGGTGAAAATGGTCTTTCGTATGCAGCAATTGTGAGAGAAATTGGTGGGAATGTGACATCATCAGGAGTATGAAAGTTTTGTTTACGCCATCAGGAAACACAATCTATACAAAACAAAGAAGGAAAAGGACGGGAAAACTGCACAACGGCTGTAGATAGGAGAATAAAATGAATTTACATCAGGGACAGATGGATGTCATCTGCGGCCATTAGCAGTGACCTGAGTGCAACTGGTGTTTTTGTCAGTGCAAGAACAGAACGGAGAAGACTAACGGAGGTTGGCCTAAAAGGTAGGATTCCCCGAAAAAAGCCATTGCTGAATAAAAATCAGCGGCAGAAACGAATACAGTAGGCAAAAGAACACATTGCATGGACAGAAGGTCAGTGGAAACAAGTGATATGGAGTGACGAAACTAAGATATCGATATTTGGTAGTGATGGGAGAAAATGTGTGAGACGTCGCATCGGGGAAGAGGTACATCCAGAATTTATTCAAGCGGCAACAAAGAATCCTACAAGTGTTATGATCTGGGCATGTATGACAGCCGATGCTGTAGGCCGCCGTTATGTCATAGATGGCACACTGAACAGCAGAAAGTACATTGACACCATCCTACAACCAAAACTTCTACCTTCCATCAGGGATCTTTTTCCAGATAATGCCCCATTTTTTCCCAGCATGATTCAGCTCCCTGCCACACTGCACGGACACGCAAAAAGGGGTTCACGGAGAATGATATACAGGTGCTGGGATGGCCAGGACACAGCCCAGACCTGAACCGAATAGAACATTTGTGGTTCCGTTTGAAAAAACTGGTACATCTGAGGCGTCCGTCCAATAATAGACAATTAATTGAGGCTATAATTGTCTCATGGCACCACATAAAAAAGAAGGAAGAGCTCCAAACATTGGTTGGCTCAATGACACATCGCTGTGCTGCTGTCTTGAAAAATAAAGGATACCCAACAAAATACTGATAGGACAGTAACATCATAAGTACACAGATTGTCACCCTAAGTGTTGTTTTCACGGCATAACTTCCCTTGTAATGCAAATATTTGACGACCTGTTTATTGTGTTGAATTCAGCATTAAATTTCCTTTCATTTGATATGAATCATTGCACTACATGAAGTGTCAGTTTTTATAAGCATGCGAACTTGAAAAACATTCAAATTTCAAAAAGTGTCCGCAATTTTGGCCACCACTGTATATAAATAAAATAAATGCAATCATACTTACAATTGCACTGTATTATAGACTGTATCGATGCCCTCAATTGCTATATTGCAGGGCAGGTCCTCACAGTAAGTTACAAGACTTGTTTGGACACTTAGCAAATACTAGAACGCCTAAACAGTATACGACACGTTCAGGAATATATAGAAGACCTATCAACTTGCATCTTTCTTTGTTGCACCTGTTATGAGCTAGTTTGGGGCATGCGTCGTGCGGAGGAGCAGTCAGTACCTGCTGGCTCTTGTTGTGTGATCAGTACAGTGTGTGAGACACTGACAAGTGTATTTATTCCTCTTTCGTCCGAGCTGGCGGACACTGAGACGACTCTCGCACAGCGATTTTATCAGGAGCGCCAGAGTCTTTGCAGCGCCCCCCAGATGGACTCGGAGGAATTGATTTTTACGGTGAGTACAAAATATCCTAATTTTGTGTTGTTTTTTTTTTGCCAGTTACTGAACCAGATGGACGGATTTGATACCCTGCACAGAGTGAAAATGATAATGGCGACTAACAGACCAGACACATTAGACCCGGCCTTGCTACGCCCTGGGAGACTCGACCGGAAAATTCGTACGTGTTTTGTGATCTTTTGTGATTAACCGCTTAATGGCTGTAGTAAGCAAACCAAACCAAATCTAACTTTCTGGGATGCGTTAGTTTTTTTTTTCTTGTCCAAAATAGGTTTTTCTGTATCATTTTTAGTTTTTTAGATTTCTCTTTATTGGCATTACTTAGGGCAGAGTTTCACAAACTTATTGAATCACGGCGCCTTAGAGTATCAGAATTGTTTTCATGGCACCCCTAAGCCCAAAGTTTCTCTTTGAGAAATTCAGAAAAAATAACTAAATTAAGTAAATTGTGCTCCCCTGTCACCCTTAGGGTCAGGTATGTGGTTGTAGACAGGTTTTTCCTTCTGTTTGTTCAGATATTTACATTACATTGACTATAAATAATTTGATTTTGTGCTAGACCACCAACTGAGGCACCCCCTGCACGTGCCCTGTGGCACCCCAGGGTGCCACGGCACACAGTTTGGGAACCACTGACTTAGGGTAATGCAGACAATTACAAGAAATATATATAATACCCATGTCGTATTATTGGCTAGAACGTCTGTGCGCACTAAGTATAACAGCAAATGTGTATCCCACCCACCCCGTGTGCTGCCTGACAGGACATAGGTACACGTACGGCGATCGGCAGCTGCTGATATTGTGTTTTGTTTTGCAGATATTGAATTGCCCAATGAACAAGCCAGATTAGACATTTTGAAGATCCATGCTGGCCCCATCACTAAACATGGTGAAATAGGTAAATAAGTCTGAGCCTGTCAGAGAGATCTCTAATGGTGAAACACACGGTCAGATCTGTCAGATGAACGATCGAAAGATTATACCAAAGATTTGAACGATTTCAGACAGTATTAAAATGAATGAAATCATCAAAATCTGACTGCAAACACAGACAATGTCAGATATCGTTATTTGACAAGTGGGAACGCACATCGTTTATCGTTGCAGGCCCACACGTCAGATTTTCTTTCAGATATGAACAATTGAACGATTTTTAAAATCGTTATCGTTCATATCTGACAACAAATCTGACCGTGTGTATGCACCATTACATCTCATACATTACTTGTGGCCTCTTCTGAAGACGAACCCCTAACAACCAGTGGAGGATCTAATCTAAAGGTGCGTACACACTGGGCGATACAGTGGACGACTGAACGATAACGATATCATTCAGTCGTCCACTTTATCGTCCATTTTTAACCCCAAAAAGATGAACGATAACGACGCGCGTTCCCGCGGGTCGTTCGTCATTATCGTTCATCGGGCTGGCATGCAGGCCAACCTGACTATCTCGTCAGGTTGCTGCATGTCAGGGAATGGGGGAGAGAGCCCGGCGCTGAACGATATCGTTAATGATATCGTTCAGCGGCTGTGCTCAATGTCATGAACGACATTGAGCACAGCCTGCCAGGGACAACACTACACGATATCGCTCAGGGAGCATATCGTGTAGTGTGTACCCACCATTAGAGCTGCAGAGCGGCAGCCCCCTCAGTAATATCTGCTACTGCTCACCACACCCAGTGAGCCCCGGTCCCATCACTATTCACTACTTGGTGGCACTGGCAGTGTAAGAGCTGGGTACGGGATGCCAGCGCCTGGGGATCCTGGCAGTCAAAATCCTGACACTGGCATCCCGACAGGGTTATGACACCGACACCTGTCTGTAGGTATCCTTACCCTTCTCCTACCTCTAACCCTCCCTCCCCGGTGTCTAAACCCATAACCCCCCCCTCGGTGCCTAAACTTAATTTTCCCCCTAACTCCGCTACCTACTTTTGGTATGGCGACGTCGGGATTTCGGTTCCGGGATTCTAAGTGCATACATCCCATGTGCCCGGGATATTGACTGGATCTTGTGTAGGAGATGATACTGGACACTGCAGACAGACCGGCCCCTAAAGAGGAGTGTTCAAGTAGTGGCTTCTTCCTATTGGTAGCTCTTAATGCTAATATCCTACAGACTGGCAGAAAACTCCTCCCCCTAGGACTGCCAGTCCTGCCGTAAGAGCTCCTAGCAAGTGGCCAACACTGCAAACTGCCGGGCGTACAGTGCTCCTAGCGGCTGCAGACTATACCAACCATAGATGTTATTTTAGTGCGACTGCACATGCGTGAAAATTAATGGACATACTGGCGGCAGCAGAAATTTGATATAAGTCTTAGTGACATCATCATGAAGCATTTCATGCATTGGCAGCTCATATCTAATCTTAAAGGAAGGAGCCACCGCTGCTAATTCAGTCATTCAGACCCCAACAGTCAATAGGTTGACTGACAAAAGGTCGGCAAGTTCAAATGGTCAGGGCTTTTTTTTTTTTTTTTTACTTTTAACCTTAACCCTCCCCCTGGTGCTGAACCCTTGCCATTCCCTCCGGCAGTCTAACCTTAAAAATGTGGGGGAAAAAACAAAGAACCATTTGAACGTCTGCCTTTTTTTGTCCATGTCGACCTATTGCATGTTGACCTATTGACTGTCAACCTTTACATTTTCTATCTTCTATCCTGATTCCAGCTCAAACCGGACAATGGCCAGTGACCTCTATAAACCTCTAAGTAACCCCTTTAACTCTGGCATAGACTCCTTTTATAGTGTGTTGAGATAATCTATTGTCATTCTCACACTGCTCTTATTTTAGATTATGAAGCCATCGTGAAGCTTTCAGATGGGTTCAATGGAGCAGATCTGAGAAATGTCTGCACTGAAGCCGGTAAGGGGTAGTTTGTAATAAGCCTACATTACAGTGTATAGTATTACCACGGGCGCTGTATCCGTGCTGTGAGAATAAATAAGGCTACATTGCAGTGTATAGTATTACCACGGGCGCTGTATACGTGCTGTGAGAATAAATAAGCCTACATTACAGTGTATAGTATTACCACGGACGCTGTATACGTGCTGTGAGAATAAATAAGCCTACATTACAGTGTATAGTATTACCACGGGCGCTGTATACGTGCTGTGAGAATAAATAAGCCTACATTGCAGTGTATAGTATTACCACGGGCGCTGTATCCGTGCTGTGAGAATAAATAAGCCTACATTACAGTGTATAGTATTACCACGGGCGCTGTATACGTGCTGTGAGAATAAATAAGCCTACATTACAGTGTATAGTATTACCACGGGCGCTGTATCCGTGCTGTGAGAATAAATAAGCCTACATTACAGTGTATAGTATTACCACGGGCGCTGTATACGTGCTGTGAGAATAAATAAGCCTACATTGCAGTGTATAGTATTACCACGGGCGCTGTATACGTGCTGTGAGAATAAATAAGCCTACATTACAGTGTATAGTATTACCACGGGCGCTGTATACGTGCTGTGAGAATAAATAAGCCTACATTACAGTGTATAGTATTACCACGGGCGCTGTATACGTGCTGTGAGAATAAATAAGCCTACATTACAGTGTATAGTATTACCACGGGCGCTGTATCCGTGCTGTGTGAATAAATAAGGCTACATTGCAGTGTATAGTATTACCACGGGCGCTGTATACGTGCTGTGAGAATAAATAAGCCTACATTACAGTGTATAGTATTACCACGGGCGCTGTATCCGTGCTGTGAGAATAAATAAGCCTACATTAGTGTATAGTATTACCACGGGCGCTGTATCTGTGCTGTGAGAATAAATAAGCCTACATTGCAGTGTATAGTATTACCACGGGCGCTGTATACGTGCTGTGAGAATAAATAAGCCTACATTACAGTGTATAGTATTACCACGGGCGCTGTATACGTGCTGTGAGAATAAATAAGCCTACATTACAGTGTATAGTATTACCACGGGCGCTGTATCCGTGCTGTGAGAATAAATAAGCCTACATTGCAGTGTATAGTATTACCACGGGCGCTGTATACGTGCTGTGAGAATAAATAAGCCTACATTGCAGTGTATAGTATTACCACGGGCGCTGTATACGTGCTGTGAGAATAAATAAGCCTACATTACAGTGTATAGTATTACCACGGGCGCTGTATACGTGCTGTGAGAATAAATAAGCCTACATTACAGTGTATAGTATTACCACGGGCGCTGTATCCGTGCTGTGAGAATAAATAAGGCTACATTGCAGTGTATAGTATTACCACGGGCGCTGTATACGTGCTGTGAGAATAAATAAGCCTACATTACAGTGTATAGTATTACCACGGACGCTGTATACGTGCTGTGAGAATAAATAAGCCTACATTACAGTGTATAGTATTACCACGGGCGCTGTATACGTGCTGTGAGAATAAATAAGCCTACATTGCAGTGTATAGTATTACCACGGGCGCTGTATCCGTGCTGTGAGAATAAATAAGCCTACATTACAGTGTATAGTATTACCACGGGCGCTGTATACGTGCTGTGAGAATAAATAAGCCTACATTACAGTGTATAGTATTACCACGGGCGCTGTATCCGTGCTGTGAGAATAAATAAGCCTACATTACAGTGTATAGTATTACCACGGGCGCTGTATACGTGCTGTGAGAATAAATAAGCCTACATTGCAGTGTATAGTATTACCACGGGCGCTGTATACGTGCTGTGAGAATAAATAAGCCTACATTACAGTGTATAGTATTACCACGGGCGCTGTATACGTGCTGTGAGAATAAATAAGCCTACATTACAGTGTATAGTATTACCACGGGCGCTGTATACGTGCTGTGAGAATAAATAAGCCTACATTACAGTGTATAGTATTACCACGGGCGCTGTATCCGTGCTGTGTGAATAAATAAGGCTACATTGCAGTGTATAGTATTACCACGGGCGCTGTATACGTGCTGTGAGAATAAATAAGCCTACATTACAGTGTATAGTATTACCACGGGCGCTGTATACGTGCTGTGAGAATAAATAAGCCTACATTACAGTGTATAGTATTACCACGGACGCTGTATACGTGCTGTGAGAATAAATAAGCCTACATTACAGTGTATAGTATTACCACGGGCGCTGTATCCGTGCTGTGAGAATAAATAAGCCTACATTGCAGTGTATAGTATTACCACGGGCGCTGTATCCGTGCTGTGAGAATAAATAGGCCTACATTGCAGTGTATAGTATTACCACGGGCGCTGTATCCGTGCTGTGAGAATAAATAAGCCTACATTGCAGTGTATAGTATTACCACGGGCGCTGTATCCGTGCTGTGAGAATAAATAAGCCTACATTACAGTGTATAGTATTACCACGGGCGCTGTATCTGTGCTGTGAGAATAAATAAGGCTACATTGCAGTGTATAGTATTACCACGGGCGCTGTATCTGTGCTGTGAGAATAAATAAGGCTACATTGCAGTGTATAGTATTACCACGGGCGCTGTATACGTGCTGTGAGAATAAATAAGCCTACATTACAGTGTATAGTATTACCACGGGCGCTGTATCCGTGCTGTGAGAATAAATAAGCCTACATTACAGTGTATAGTATTACCACGGGCGCTGTATCTGTGCTGTGAGAATAAATAAGCCTACATTACAGTGTATAGTATTACCACGGGCGCTGTATCCGTGCTGTGAGAATAAATAAGCCTACATTGCAGTGTATAGTATTACCACGGGCGCTGTATCCGTGCTGTGAGAATAAATAAGCCTACATTGCAGTGTATAGTATTACCACGGGCGCTGTATACGTGCTGTGAGAATAAATAAGCCTACATTGCAGTGTATAGTATTACCACGGGCGCTGTATACGTGCTGTGAGAATAAATAAGCCTACATTACAGTGTATAGTATTACCACGGGCGCTGTATCCGTGCTGTGAGAATAAATAAGCCTACATTACAGTGTATAGTATTACCACGGGCGCTGTATCCGTGCTGTGAGAATAAATAAGCCTACATTACAGTGTATAGTATTACCACGGGCGCTGTATACGTGCTGTGAGAATAAATAAGCCTACATTGCAGTGTATAGTATTACCACGGGCGCTGTATCCGTGCTGTGAGAATAAATAAGCCTACATTGCAGTGTATAGTATTACCACGGGCGCTGTATCCGTGCTGTGAGAATAAATAAGCCTACATTGCAGTGTATAGTATTACCACGGGCGCTGTATCCGTGCTGTGAGAATAAATAAGCCTACATTGCAGTGTATAGTATTACCACGGGCGCTGTATACGTGCTGTGAGAATAAATAAGCCTACATTAGTGTATAGTATTACCACGGGCGCTGTATCCGTGCTGTGAGAATAAATAAGCCTACATTACAGTGTATAGTATTACCACGGGCGCTGTATCCGTGCTGTGAGAATAAATAAGCCTACATTACAGTGTATAGTATTACCACGGGCGCTGTATACGTGCTGTGAGAATAAATAAGGCTACATTGCAGTGTATAGTATTACCACGGGCGCTGTATACGTGCTGTGAGAATAAATAAGCCTACATTACAGTGTATAGTATTACCACGGGTGCTGTGAGAATAAATAATCCTACATTACAGTGTATAGTATTACCACGGGCGCTGTATCTGTGCTGTGAGAATAAATAAGCCTACATTACAGTGTATAGTATTACCACGGGCGCTGTATCTGTGCTGTGAGAATAAATAAGGCTACATTGCAGTGTATAGTATTACCACGGGCGCTGTATACGTGCTGTGAGAATAAATAAGCCTACATTGCAGTGTATAGTATTACCACGGGCGCTGTATACGTGCTGTGAGAATAAATAAGCCTACATTAGTGTATAGTATTACCACGGGCTCTGTATACGTGCTGTGAGAATAAATAAGGCTACATTACAGTGTATAGTATTACCACGGGCGCTGTATCCGTGCTGTGAGAATAAATAAGGCTACATTACAGTGTATAGTATTACCACGGGCGCTGTATCTGTGCTGTGAGAATAAATAAGCCTACATTAGTGTATAGTATTACCACGGGCTCTGTATACGTGCTGTGAGAATAAATAAGCCTACATTGCAGTGTATAGTATTACCACGGGCGCTGTATCCGTGCTGTGAGAATAAATAAGCTTACATTACAGTGTATAGTATTACCACGGGCGCTGTATCTGTGCTGTGAGAATAAATAAGGCTACATTACAGTGTATAGTATTACCACGGGCGCTGTATCTGTGCTGTGAGAATAAATAAGCCTACATTAGTGTATAGTATTACCACGGGCGCTGTACACGTGCTGTGAGAATAAATAAGCCTACATTGCAGTGTATAGTATTACCACGGGCGCTGTATCTGTGCTGTGAGAATAAATAAGCCTACATTGCAGTGTATAGTATTACCACGGGCGCTGTATACGTGCTGTGAGAATAAATAAGCCGGGCGCTGTATACGTGCTGTGAGAATAAATAAGCCTACATTGCAGTGTATAGTATTACCACGGGCGCTGTATCTGTGCTGTGAGAATAAATAAGGCTACATTGCAGTGTATAGTATTACCACGGGCGCTGTATCCATGCTGTGAGAATAAATAAGGCTACATTACAGTGTATAGTATTATCTCGGGCGCTGTATACGTGCTGTGAGAATAAATAAGCCTACATTACAGTGTATAGTATTACCACGGGTGCTGTATCCGTGCTGTGAGAATAAATAAGCCTACATTACAGTGTATAGTATTACCACGGGTGCTGTATCCGTGCTGTGAGAATAAATAAGCCTACATTACAGTGTATAGTATTACCACGGGCGCTGTATCTGTGCTGTGAGAATAAATAAGCCTACATTACAGTGTATAGTATTACCACGGGCGCTGTATCTGTGCTGTGAGAATAAATAAGCCTACATTACAGTGTATAGTATTACCACGGGCGCTGTATCTGTGCTGTGAGAATAAATAAGCCTACATTACAGTGTATAGTATTACCACGGGCGCTGTATCCGTGCTGTGAGAATAAATAAGCCTACATTACAGTGTATAGTATTACCACGGGCGCTGTATCTGTGCTGTGAGAATAAATAAGCCTACATTACAGTGTATAGTATTACCACGGGCGCTGTATCTGTGCTGTGAGAATAAATAAGCCTACATTACAGTGTATAGTATTACCACGGGCACTGTATCCGTGCTGTGAGAATAAATAAGGCTACATTGCAGTGTATAGTATTACCACGGGCGCTGTATACGTGCTGTGAGAATAAATAAGCCTACATTACAGTGTATAGTATTACCACGGGTGCTGTGAGAATAAATAAGCCTACATTACAGTGTATAGTATTACCACGGGCGCTGTATCCGTGCTGTGAGAATAAATAAGCCTACATTACAGTGTATAGTATTACCACGGGCGCTGTATCCGTGCTGTGAGAATAAATAAGCCTACATTGCAGTGTATAGTATTACCACGGGCGCTGTATACGTGCTGTGAGAATAAATAAGCCTACATTGCAGTGTATAGTATTACCACGGGCGCTGTATCCGTGCTGTGAGAATAAATAAGCCTACATTACAGTGTATAGTATTACCACGGGCTCTGTATACGTGCTGTGAGAATAAATAAGCCTACATTACAGTGTATAGTATTACCACGGGCGCTGTATCCGTGCTGTGAGAATAAATAAGCCTACATTACAGTGTATAGTATTACCACGGGCTCTGTATACGTGCTGTGAGAATAAATAAGCCTACATTACAGTGTATAGTATTACCACGGGTGCTGTGAGAATAAATAAGGCTACATTGCAGTGTATAGTATTACCACGGGCTCTGTATACGTGCTGTGAGAATAAATAAGCCTACATTGCAGTGTATAGTATTACCACGGGCGCTGTATCCGTGCTGTGAGAATAAATAAGCCTACATTACAGTGTATAGTATTACCACGGGCTCTGTATACGTGCTGTGAGAATAAATAAGCCTACATTACAGTGTATAGTATTACCACGGGTGCTGTGAGAATAAATAAGCCTACATTGCAGTGTATAGTATTACCACGGGCGCTGTATCCGTGCTGTGAGAATAAATAAGCCTACATTACAGTGTATAGTATTACCACGGGCGCTGTATCCGTGCTGTGAGAATAAATAAGCCTACATTACAGTGTATAGTATTACCACGGGTGCTGTGAGAATAAATAAGCCTACATTGCAGTGTATAGTATTACCACGGGCTCTGTATACGTGCTGTGAGAATAAATAAGCCTACATTACAGTGTATAGTATTACCACGGGCGCTGTATACGTGCTGTGAGAATAAATAAGCCTACATTGCAGTGTATAGTATTACCACGGGCGCTGTATCTGTGCTGTGAGAATAAATAAGCCTACATTACAGTGTATAGTATTACCACGGGCGCTGTATCCGTGCTGTGAGAATAAATAAGCCTACATTACAGTGTATAGTATTACCACGGGCGCTGTATCCGTGCTGTGTGAATAAATAAGGCTACATTGCAGTGTATAGTATTACCACGGGCGCTGTATACGTGCTGTGAGAATAAATAAGCCTACATTACAGTGTATAGTATTACCACGGGCGCTGTATCCGTGCTGTGAGAATAAATAAGCCTACATTAGTGTATAGTATTACCACGGGCGCTGTATCTGTGCTGTGAGAATAAATAAGCCTACATTGCAGTGTATAGTATTACCACGGGCGCTGTATACGTGCTGTGAGAATAAATAAGCCTACATTACAGTGTATAGTATTACCACGGGCGCTGTATACGTGCTGTGAGAATAAATAAGCCTACATTACAGTGTATAGTATTACCACGGGCGCTGTATCCGTGCTGTGAGAATAAATAAGCCTACATTGCAGTGTATAGTATTACCACGGGCGCTGTATACGTGCTGTGAGAATAAATAAGCCTACATTGCAGTGTATAGTATTACCACGGGCGCTGTATACGTGCTGTGAGAATAAATAAGCCTACATTACAGTGTATAGTATTACCACGGGCGCTGTATACGTGCTGTGAGAATAAATAAGCCTACATTACAGTGTATAGTATTACCACGGGCGCTGTATCCGTGCTGTGAGAATAAATAAGGCTACATTGCAGTGTATAGTATTACCACGGGCGCTGTATACGTGCTGTGAGAATAAATAAGCCTACATTACAGTGTATAGTATTACCACGGACGCTGTATACGTGCTGTGAGAATAAATAAGCCTACATTACAGTGTATAGTATTACCACGGGCGCTGTATACGTGCTGTGAGAATAAATAAGCCTACATTGCAGTGTATAGTATTACCACGGGCGCTGTATCCGTGCTGTGAGAATAAATAAGCCTACATTACAGTGTATAGTATTACCACGGGCGCTGTATCCGTGCTGTGAGAATAAATAAGCCTACATTACAGTGTATAGTATTACCACGGGCGCTGTATCCGTGCTGTGAGAATAAATAAGCCTACATTACAGTGTATAGTATTACCACGGGCGCTGTATACGTGCTGTGAGAATAAATAAGCCTACATTGCAGTGTATAGTATTACCACGGGCGCTGTATACGTGCTGTGAGAATAAATAAGCCTACATTACAGTGTATAGTATTACCACGGGCGCTGTATACGTGCTGTGAGAATAAATAAGCCTACATTACAGTGTATAGTATTACCACGGGCGCTGTATACGTGCTGTGAGAATAAATAAGCCTACATTACAGTGTATAGTATTACCACGGGCGCTGTATCCGTGCTGTGTGAATAAATAAGGCTACATTGCAGTGTATAGTATTACCACGGGCGCTGTATACGTGCTGTGAGAATAAATAAGCCTACATTACAGTGTATAGTATTACCACGGGCGCTGTATACGTGCTGTGAGAATAAATAAGCCTACATTACAGTGTATAGTATTACCACGGGCGCTGTATACGTGCTGTGAGAATAAATAAGCCTACATTACAGTGTATAGTATTACCACGGGCGCTGTATCCGTGCTGTGAGAATAAATAAGCCTACATTGCAGTGTATAGTATTACCACGGGCGCTGTATCCGTGCTGTGAGAATAAATAGGCCTACATTGCAGTGTATAGTATTACCACGGGCGCTGTATCCGTGCTGTGAGAATAAATAAGCCTACATTGCAGTGTATAGTATTACCACGGGCGCTGTATCCGTGCTGTGAGAATAAATAAGCCTACATTACAGTGTATAGTATTACCACGGGCGCTGTATCTGTGCTGTGAGAATAAATAAGGCTACATTGCAGTGTATAGTATTACCACGGGCGCTGTATACGTGCTGTGAGAATAAATAAGCCTACATTACAGTGTATAGTATTACCACGGGCGCTGTATCCGTGCTGTGAGAATAAATAAGCCTACATTACAGTGTATAGTATTACCACGGGCGCTGTATCTGTGCTGTGAGAATAAATAAGCCTACATTACAGTGTATAGTATTACCACGGGCGCTGTATCCGTGCTGTGAGAATAAATAAGCCTACATTGCAGTGTATAGTATTACCACGGGCGCTGTATCCGTGCTGTGAGAATAAATAAGCCTACATTGCAGTGTATAGTATTACCACGGGCGCTGTATACGTGCTGTGAGAATAAATAAGCCTACATTGCAGTGTATAGTATTACCACGGGCGCTGTATACGTGCTGTGAGAATAAATAAGCCTACATTACAGTGTATAGTATTACCACGGGCGCTGTATACGTGCTGTGAGAATAAATAAGCCTACATTACAGTGTATAGTATTACCACGGGCGCTGTATCCGTGCTGTGAGAATAAATAAGCCTACATTACAGTGTATAGTATTACCACGGGCGCTGTATACGTGCTGTGAGAATAAATAAGCCTACATTGCAGTGTATAGTATTACCACGGGCGCTGTATCCGTGCTGTGAGAATAAATAAGCCTACATTGCAGTGTATAGTATTACCACGGGCGCTGTATCCGTGCTGTGAGAATAAATAAGCCTACATTGCAGTGTATAGTATTACCACGGGCGCTGTATCCGTGCTGTGAGAATAAATAAGCCTACATTGCAGTGTATAGTATTACCACGGGCGCTGTATCCGTGTTGTGAGAATAAATAAGCCTACATTACAGTGTATAGTATTACCACGGGCGCTGTATCCGTGCTGTGAGAATAAATAAGCCTACATTAGTGTATAGTATTACCACGGGCGCTGTATCCGTGCTGTGAGAATAAATAAGCCTACATTACAGTGTATAGTATTACCACGGGCGCTGTATACGTGCTGTGAGAATAAATAAGGCTACATTGCAGTGTATAGTATTACCACGGGCGCTGTATACGTGCTGTGAGAATAAATAAGCCTACATTACAGTGTATAGTATTACCACGGGTGCTGTGAGAATAAATAATCCTACATTACAGTGTATAGTATTACCACGGGCGCTGTATCTGTGCTGTGAGAATAAATAAGCCTACATTACAGTGTATAGTATTACCACGGGCGCTGTATACGTGCTGTGAGAATAAATAAGCCTACATTAGTGTATAGTATTACCACGGGCTCTGTATACGTGCTGTGAGAATAAATAAGGCTACATTACAGTGTATAGTATTACCACGGGCGCTGTATCCGTGCTGTGAGAATAAATAAGGCTACATTACAGTGTATAGTATTACCACGGGCGCTGTATCTGTGCTGTGAGAATAAATAAGCCTACATTAGTGTATAGTATTACCACGGGCTCTGTATACGTGCTGTGAGAATAAATAAGCCTACATTGCAGTGTATAGTATTACCACGGGCGCTGTATCCGTGCTGTGAGAATAAATAAGCTTACATTACAGTGTATAGTATTACCACGGGCGCTGTATCTGTGCTGTGAGAATAAATAAGGCTACATTACAGTGTATAGTATTACCACGGGCGCTGTATCTGTGCTGTGAGAATAAATAAGCCTACATTAGTGTATAGTATTACCACGGGCGCTGTACACGTGCTGTGAGAATAAATAAGCCTACATTGCAGTGTATAGTATTACCACGGGCGCTGTATCTGTGCTGTGAGAATAAATAAGCCTACATTGCAGTGTATAGTATTACCACGGGCGCTGTATACGTGCTGTGAGAATAAATAAGCCGGGCGCTGTATACGTGCTGTGAGAATAAATAAGCCTACATTGCAGTGTATAGTATTACCACGGGCGCTGTATCTGTGCTGTGAGAATAAATAAGGCTACATTGCAGTGTATAGTATTACCACGGGCGCTGTATCCATGCTGTGAGAATAAATAAGGCTACATTACAGTGTATAGTATTATCTCGGGCGCTGTATACGTGCTGTGAGAATAAATAAGCCTACATTACAGTGTATAGTATTACCACGGGTGCTGTATCCGTGCTGTGAGAATAAATAAGCCTACATTACAGTGTATAGTATTACCACGGGTGCTGTATCCGTGCTGTGAGAATAAATAAGCCTACATTACAGTGTATAGTATTACCACGGGCGCTGTATCTGTGCTGTGAGAATAAATAAGCCTACATTACAGTGTATAGTATTACCACGGGCGCTGTATCTGTGCTGTGAGAATAAATAAGCCTACATTACAGTGTATAGTATTACCACGGGCGCTGTATCTGTGCTGTGAGAATAAATAAGCCTACATTACAGTGTATAGTATTACCACGGGCGCTGTATCCGTGCTGTGAGAATAAATAAGCCTACATTACAGTGTATAGTATTACCACGGGCGCTGTATCTGTGCTGTGAGAATAAATAAGCCTACATTACAGTGTATAGTATTACCACGGGCGCTGTATCTGTGCTGTGAGAATAAATAAGCCTACATTACAGTGTATAGTATTACCACGGGCACTGTATCCGTGCTGTGAGAATAAATAAGGCTACATTGCAGTGTATAGTATTACCACGGGCGCTGTATACGTGCTGTGAGAATAAATAAGCCTACATTACAGTGTATAGTATTACCACGGGTGCTGTGAGAATAAATAAGCCTACATTACAGTGTATAGTATTACCACGGGCGCTGTATCCGTGCTGTGAGAATAAATAAGCCTACATTACAGTGTATAGTATTACCACGGGCGCTGTATCCGTGCTGTGAGAATAAATAAGCCTACATTGCAGTGTATAGTATTACCACGGGCGCTGTATACGTGCTGTGAGAATAAATAAGCCTACATTGCAGTGTATAGTATTACCACGGGCGCTGTATCCGTGCTGTGAGAATAAATAAGCCTACATTACAGTGTATAGTATTACCACGGGCTCTGTATACGTGCTGTGAGAATAAATAAGCCTACATTACAGTGTATAGTATTACCACGGGCGCTGTATCCGTGCTGTGAGAATAAATAAGCCTACATTACAGTGTATAGTATTACCACGGGCTCTGTATACGTGCTGTGAGAATAAATAAGCCTACATTACAGTGTATAGTATTACCACGGGTGCTGTGAGAATAAATAAGGCTACATTGCAGTGTATAGTATTACCACGGGCTCTGTATACGTGCTGTGAGAATAAATAAGCCTACATTGCAGTGTATAGTATTACCACGGGCGCTGTATCCGTGCTGTGAGAATAAATAAGCCTACATTACAGTGTATAGTATTACCACGGGCTCTGTATACGTGCTGTGAGAATAAATAAGCCTACATTACAGTGTATAGTATTACCACGGGTGCTGTGAGAATAAATAAGCCTACATTGCAGTGTATAGTATTACCACGGGCGCTGTATCCGTGCTGTGAGAATAAATAAGCCTACATTACAGTGTATAGTATTACCACGGGCGCTGTATCCGTGCTGTGAGAATAAATAAGCCTACATTACAGTGTATAGTATTACCACGGGTGCTGTGAGAATAAATAAGCCTACATTGCAGTGTATAGTATTACCACGGGCTCTGTATACGTGCTGTGAGAATAAATAAGCCTACATTACAGTGTATAGTATTACCACGGGCGCTGTATACGTGCTGTGAGAATAAATAAGCCTACATTGCAGTGTATAGTATTACCACGGGCGCTGTATCTGTGCTGTGAGAATAAATAAGCCTACATTACAGTGTATAGTATTACCACGGGCGCTGTATCCGTGCTGTGAGAATAAATAAGCCTACATTACAGTGTATAGTATTACCACGGGCGCTGTATACGTGCTGTGAGAATAAATAAGGCTACATTGCAGTGTATAGTATTACCACGGGCGCTGTATACGTGCTGTGAGAATAAATAAGCCTACATTACAGTGTATAGTATTACCACGGGTGCTGTGAGAATAAATAATCCTACATTACAGTGTATAGTATTACCACGGGCGCTGTATCTGTGCTGTGAGAATAAATAAGCCTACATTGCAGTGTATAGTATTACCACGGGCGCTGTATCTGTGCTGTGAGAATAAATAAGCCTACATTACAGTGTATAGTATTACCACGGGCACTGTATACGTGCTGTGAGAATAAAGAAGCCTACATTACAGTGTATAGTATTACCACGGGCGCTGTATCCGTGCTGTGAGAATAAATAAGCCTACATTACAGTGTATAGTATTACCACGGGCGCTGTATCCGTGCTGTGAGAATAAATAAGCCTACATTGCAGTGTATAGTATTACCACGGGCGCTGTATACGTGCTGTGAGAATAAATAAGCCTACATTACAGTGTATAGTATTACCACGGGCGCTGTATACGTGCTGTGAGAATAAATAAGCCTACATTACAGTGTATAGTATTACCACGGGCGCTGTATACGTGCTGTGAGAATAAATAAGCCTACATTACAGTGTATAGTATTACCACGGGTGCTGTGAGAATAAATAAGCCTACATTACAGTGTATAGTATTACCACGGGCGCTGTATCCGTGCTGTGAGAATAAATAAGCCTACATTACAGTGTATAGTATTACCACGGGCGCTGTATACGTGCTGTGAGAATAAATAAGCCTACATTGCAGTGTATAGTATTACCACGGGCGCTGTATCCGTGCTGTGAGAATAAATAAGCCTACATTACAGTGTATAGTATTACCACGGGCTCTGTATACGTGCTGTGAGAATAAATAAGCCTACATTACAGTGTATAGTATTACCACGGGTGCTGTGAGAATAAATAAGCCTACATTGCAGTGTATAGTATTACCACGGGCTCTGTATACGTGCTGTGAGAATAAATAAGCCTACATTACAGTGTATAGTATTACCACGGGTGCTGTGAGAATAAATAAGCCTACATTTCAGTGTATAGTATTACCACGGGCTCTGTATACGTGCTGTGAGAATAAATAAGCCTACATTACAGTGTATAGTATTACCACGGGCGCTGTATACGTGCTGTGAGAATAAATAAGCCTACATTACAGTGTATAGTATTACCACGGGCGCTGTATCTGTGCTGTGAGAATAAATAAGCCTACATTGCAGTGTATAGTATTACCACGGGCGCTGTATCTGTGCTGTGAGAATAAATAAGCCTACATTACAGTGTATAGTATTACCACGGGCGCTGTATCCGTGCTGTGAGAATAAATAAGCCTACATTACAGTGTATAGTATTACCACGGGCGCTGTATCCGTGCTGTGAGAATAAATAAGCCTACATTACAGTGTATAGTATTACCACGGGCGCTGTATACTTGCTGTGAGAATAAATAAGGCTACATTGCAGTGTATAGTATTACCACGGGCGCTGTATACGTGCTGTGAGAATAAATAAGCCTACATTACAGTGTATAGTATTACCACGGGCTCTGTATACGTGCTGTGAGAATAAATAAGCCTACATTACAGTGTATAGTATTACCACGGGCGCTGTATCTGTGCTGTGAGAATAAATAAGCCTACATTACAGTGTATAGTATTACCACGGGCGCTGTATACGTGCTGTGAGAATAAATAAGGCTACATTTCAGTGTATAGTATTACCACGGGCGCTGTATCTGTGCTGTGAGAATAAATAAGCCTACATTACAGTGTATAGTATTACCACGGGTGCTGTGAGAATAAATAATCCTACATTACAGTGTATAGTATTACCACGGGCGCTGTATCTGTGCTGTGAGAATAAATAAGCCTACATTACAGTGTATAGTATTACCACGGGTGCTGTGAGAATAAATAAGCCTACATTGCAGTGTATAGTATTACCACGGGCGCTGTATACGTGCTGTGAGAATAAATAAGGCTACATTGCAGTGTATAGTATTACCACGGGCGCTGTATACGTGCTGTGAGAATAAATAAGCCTACATTACAGTGTATAGTATTACCACGGGCGCTGTATACGTGCTGTGAGAATAAATAAGCCTACATTACAGTGTATAGTATTACCACGGGCGCTGTATCCGTGCTGTGAGAATAAATAAGCCTACATTACAGTGTATAGTATTACCACGGGCGCTGTATCCGTGCTGTTAGAATATTCTAGTGCAAATCCCCTTCAGTGCTAATTGGCCCCCTCCCCACATAATGGAAGTGTTTTATTGCTGTAGAAAATAAGAGCATTTAATTCATGATTGCATTGTACATAGGCTGTTTTTTCATGCTCCACTGCGGTAGTGACGAGTACTTTAAACCTATTTTTACTATGTAGTCTTCATGCTTGTTTGCTGGTTTTATTACAGGCATGTTCGCTATCCGGGCAGATCATGATTTCGTTGTCCAAGAAGACTTCATGAAAGCCGTCAGAAAAGTCGCAGATTCAAAGAAACTGGAGTCTAAACTAGATTATAAACCTGTCTAATACAGATAAAGACTGCATGGGTGATATGTGACCTCCGTATGAGGTTCATCTGTTCCTCTAGGGGTCTCTGGTCCTTTATTAAAAGTATATTTAACATCGTCAGGATTATTAGTTTGACAAATTCTGCAAGAAGTCTGCTACAGAATGGTTCCTGTAATGCAACGAGGCCGCATGTCTTGCAGTTTAGAAAACATTTGCATTGTAAAAACATTCTCTGTCTGGAGAGGTTAGTGAGGCCGGGGAGTAATGACAGGACAGCAGATTTAACGAAGGTTTCTGTGTTTCGTAACAAGTATTTTATATCAATTGACTTTTGTCCTTTTTCTTTCCAAGGTAAATAAACCATGTTTGAATCGGGTGTTTTCTTTTATTTCTGGGCATCAGATGATTGTAACGTTCATGAATGGTCTTTTTAAAAACTTTATATAGGAAATGGACCTCAGACTGCACACCCTGAATATATATATTTGCCTGCTTGTAAGTATGTGGGTGGTTCACAGTGAAATTGTCACGTACGATCCTATGCTATAACTATTAGGACAGAAAAGTCCTTCTATCCATATTTCATCAGTATGGACACCATTAACATACACACTACGTTCAATTTATCTTTTGTGATCTGCAGACCCCTATCTTCTCCTGTCTTAAGGGGCACATCTGCTAGGCGATATTAATGAGCGATTGAACTATATCGTTCAATCGTCCACTATAATATCGGACATGACCAGCGATGCGCGCTCCTGCTGGTCGTTCCGACATCAATTATCGCCTGAACATGCTGTACAACCTGACGATAACGACAGATTGACCATGTTCAGGGATTAGGCACCGCCCAAGAGGGTTAGGTTTAGGGTGTGTGTGGGGGGGGGGGTTAGGTTTAGGCACCCCTAAGGGAGGATTAGGAGGAGAGGTTAGGGTTAGAATTTACCTTAGTCGGGATTTTCAGCTTTCTGCCTTCTTGCGTCTGTATTACATCCGTCGGGCTTAATGATGCCTACACACTTACCGATCTGCACACGATCCGACATAGTGTACGATTTCCCTTGATACTCCTCCCCGGCAGCTCTGCACACGATTTGGTCCATCTTCAAACGATCTTTCCTGCATAGTGACACTTTTCCAGTGCATTGTAGCCCTGATTCAGAGCTGGACACTCTGACACAGCGCTTGCTCTGATTCAGGGCCATCCTTCTCTTTTTTTACAGCGGCCTTCTGGCCGCTCGCATAGCTGTAGGTGACCACCCACCGCTATAGCGAGCGGCCAAAAAGATGGTCGCGATGGTCAAGACCATCGCGACCGGGCTTGCGACGAGATCCTTGTGGTAAGGTCTCATTGCCGCAAGCCCTGGAGTATCTGGCCGGCCACGCCCACCAAAGGGGGCGTGCTGTCACTCACCATCGACAGCACGCCTCCTTTGTAGCAAGACCCATAGTGACGGCTTGCCCGTCGCTATCCGGGTCTCGCGCATGCGCACGACGGAGCCGCCTCCGTCATGCGCACTGGGCCAACATCGACCCGCTTGCGAGCGCGTCTTAATTAGGCCCTGTGTCCCAGATTGACAGATCTGCTCTACAGCACAGCAGATCTGACGATGCGATGTGCGACCAGCGGGGACTCGCATAGTGATCGTGGACTCGTGATTTCTGCGTTATTTACACAATCTGTCATTCCGATGAGTCGGAATTGGCCAGATCGTGTAGAAAAAATAATAATTGGTAAGTGTGTAGGTACCTTTAGTATGGCGGTATGTCACATCTATTCCGCTTTCAGCACTGGGTTGGTGTTTCCTAGAGTTTGGTCGGGTGGGGTCCAGGTTTCCCTGCGGTAGTGGAAGTGGACCCTAATCCTGGCTGGTGCAGTTTATTTAATATTTATTCAGTCATTATATAGCGTGCACACATTCCGCAGCGCTGTGCAGAGAATATTTGTCACTCCCATCTGTCCATGCCCCAGAGGCGCTTACAATCCATAGACCCTGTCTCATGGACACAATAGAATTTATTTATTTTTTATTACAGAAGCTAATTAACCTAAATTGTCCTTTGAAAAAATGGGTGTGGTATAAGAGATAGATAGACAGTAATTAGTTAGACAATGTCTAGATAGACACCAGATGTTAGACAGTCAATAGTTAGACAGGGGAAAAAAAAGTTAGACACAAAAAAGTGTCATACACATTAAAGGCATAGCCCCATTCACGGTGAGATTCAAGGTTGGTAAGATCAGTTGTACGATTTCCCTGGAAATTCTTCATAATATGAGGTCAAATGGTGTACGATTGATCATTAAGATCATAAGATAAGATACATAGAAGTGTATCACATCCTCCACGATCAGTTGAGATCTCTCTGCAGAACCATCTGATCTGCGATCCAACTAGACGAGGGCGGGGACGTGCATCGGGGTCGCAGAAGACTCAAAATACAACTATTTGCAAACGATTGGTGTGTCCAACCTGTAGAAACTGCCAAAATCGTGTTAAAAATCATCCCGTATATGGCCAGCTTTTGACGTGGAAGAATTTCGACAGGTACAAAAGGTTGACAGGAAAATGGTAGACACAAAAATGGTCGACAATTATTATTTTATTTATTTTTTTAGCCCTAATCTTCACCCTAACCCTCCCCTTGGTCTCTAACCCTCCCTCCCAGTGCCTAGCCATGGGGGTAAGTACCTAACCCTAAAAAAAAAAAAAAAAAAGTTGACCATTTTTCTGTCTATCTTTTTCATGTCGATCTTTTGTACCTGAAAATCTTTTTACATGTCTGACTTTTGTCTGTGTCAAACTTTCATACTTGTCTAACTATTAACTGTCTAACATCTGGTGTCTATCTAGACATTGTCTAACTAATTACTGTCTGGCTATAGTCCGGAACCCTGAAAAAAAATCTCTAGGAGATTGCCTACTGTACAGTGCTACAGAATTACCAATTAAGAATCTCTGTTAGTATATAACTTTCAGCCTATTAAAGGACAACACTATCAGTTTAGCTGTTGCTGGACATAGGGAGGCCATAGCTGTAGCTCTCATTGTTGGAGGATTAATTCTGGCCATACACCTGCACAACCAGCATCAGATCCGATTCACCATCCGACCCCCGGCAGTCCCAGTGGCATGTTTGTTGTATTTCAAAGCACACGATCGATCATGTGCCTCACGCGCTCATTAGGGAAACAGTCGTTGAAATGACTTGAATTGCCGCACGATGGATCGCATGAACAAAATAAACGGCACGATCTGCACACGATAGGATGGAACTATGTGCTGCACATCTGATCATAAGATCCGATTATAGGAGCTGCGGGAGCGCGCATCGGTTCGTATCTTACTAAAAAAAAACAAAACACGATTTTCACAAGATCCATCCTATGACTCGTCGAAAATCGGGCAATCGGCCCGAAATCGTGCAGGTGTATGGCCAGCTTCAGTCTGTCCATATACATAGAGCATTATTATTACTATACATTTTATCTATGGAGGGACGTGAACACCTTTTCATTCTGCTGGTTTTGCCACATCAGGAATAATTACCACGATTTTGTGCACATTCCTTCAGATAATGGGGAGAGCCATACGTGTGTATTGCAGCCACGTACAATATTGATAACACTATGAAAAGATAAAAAGATAAAGGTATACTTGAAATCATTATGGTTTATATGGCACCACAAGGGTTCCATAGCACCAAGTATAGACATAGAAAATATAGGATTCCATGGGCACCAGGAGATCAGTTTAGACCAGGGTTTCCGAACCACGGTCCTCAAGGCACACTAGCAGTCCAGGTTTTGGGGATAGCCACACTTGAGCGCAAGTGAATTTATTAGTACCTCAGTTATTTTGATTTAACCATCTGTGCACAATCATGGATATCACTAAAACCAGGACTGTTAAGTGTGCCTTGAGGACCGTGGTTGGGAATCACTGGTTTAGACCGTACAGACAGGTACGCAATATAACAAAATGAGGTAGAGAAGATCTTGTTTTTGTAGTTCTGTTACCTAAATGTTCCACTTAAAAAAAAAAAAAAAAAATCTCTTTCTCTTCTCTCTCGCCCTGACCAATTTGAGGCCCTATGAATGACTTTAGCTTAGTTTGGGTGGTGGGCACCGCCTTGCAGCAGTGGCACCCTAGGCATTCGCCTATATTGTGTATATCCAGGCGTACATGATGCAACTGATAAAATATACTGCAGTTACTGCACTATGATGAAGAAAGCCCCGTGCACTCTGAACGATGTGTGTACAGAGCAATATTGGCAGCAGCGAGGATGGGGGGGCGGTGGCATCGGTACGTGCATACACACTTGCCGCTGCCGGCAACGACAACTGGTGGGCGGGTCCTAGCTGCATTCGGCAGCATGGCATCCTTAACGATATCCCTTTGCTTGAACTGCATGTACAGACGACTGGGGATATTGTTAACGTCTCGTGGCAGTGCGCGTCGTTCGTCGTTAACTTCGTACACACTGGACAATTTGAATGATATATCGTTCAATGTTATTACTCATCATAAAAACAGTCCCTAAGTTTCAGCTATATCCAGCTCTTGACCCATAATAACCCTGTGTCTGTTCCTGCAGCTGGACTACAATTCCCGGCATGCTTTGCCAGGCACTACAAGGAGGGTGCTGATGGGAGTCGTAGTCCACGTGTGCAGCAGGATGGGGGCGGGGGCAGGGCATAGCGCTGTGAGTGCCCCGGTGAGGATGAGGGAGATGTGTACGGGATATAGGTGACATAGGAGACACCAGACGGTACACATCGCCCTGACTCTACGCGTGACGTCACCACGCCGTGCACCAGGCACGTGCGCGCCGCTGAGCCGTTCTCGGGGGCGCGCCGGTTGGTGTGTAGAGCGCAGCATGGCCCGGGCGGTAGTGGCTGCTGGCTTCATCCCCGGCCTGGCAGCAGTGTGAGCCCGCTCCGCTGGACGCGACATGGACGGCGTGAAGCTGGATTTCCCTTCCCTCCCGCAAAGTAAGGAGGACGCCGAGGTGAGAGAGGCCTGTGCCGGCCCCGGGCTGTGCTCCCTGTTATTATCCCTGTCCTGTTATTCACTATTATCATTATCCTGTAGCCGATGTGTGTCACTATTATCCCTGTCCTGTTATTCACTATTATCATTATCCTGTAGCCGATGTGTCACTATTATCCCTATCCTATAGCTGCCGCGTGTCACTATTATCACTGTCCTATAGATGCTATGTGTCACTATTATCCCTGTCCTATAGATGCTATGTGTCACTATTATCCCTGTCCTATAGCCGATGTGTGTCACTATTATCACTCTCCTATAGCTGCCGCGTGTCACTATTATCCCTGTCCTGTTATTCACTATTATCATTATCCTGTAGCCGATGTGTGTCACTATTATCCCTTTCCTATAGTTGCTATGTGTCACTATTATCCCTGTCCTATAGCCGCTGTCACTATTATCACTGTCCTGTAGCTGGTGTCACTATTATCACTGTTCTATAGCTGGTGTCACTATTATCCCTGTCCTATAGCTGCTGTCACTATTA
The DNA here is from genome assembly GCA_031769625.1 of Taudactylus pleione. Taxonomy (NCBI): domain Eukaryota; kingdom Metazoa; phylum Chordata; class Amphibia; order Anura; family Myobatrachidae; genus Taudactylus; species Taudactylus pleione. Next base: position 1,360,549 of record JAUIMM010000795.1, on the reverse strand, counting down.
TCCCTTTCCTATAACTGCTGTATGTCACTATTATCCCTGTCCTATAGCTGCTGTGTGTCACGATTATCCCTGTCCTATAGCTGCTGTCACTATTATCCCTGTCCTATAGCTGCTGTCACTATTATCCCTGTCCTATAGCTGCTGTCACTATTATCCCTGTCCTATAGCTGCTGTCACTATTATCCCTGTCCTATAGCTGCTGTCACTATTATCCCTGTCCTATAGCTGCTGTCACTATTATCCCTGTCCTATAGCTGCTGTATGTCACTATTATCCCTGTCCTATAGCTGCTGTATGTCACTATTATCCCTGTCCTATAGCTGCTGTGTCACAATTATCCCTTTCCTATAGTTGCTGTCACTACTATCATTATCCTATAGCTGCTGTGTCACTATTATCATTATCCTATAGCTGCTGTGTCACTATTATCCCTTTCCTATAGTTGCTATGTGTCACTATTATCCCTGTCCTATAGCCGCTGTCACTATTATCACTGTCCTGTAGCCGCTGTCACTATTATCACTGTTCTATAGCTGGTGTCACTATTATCCCTGTCCTATAGCTGCTGTCACTATTATCCCTGTCCTATAGCTGCTGTCACTATTATCCCTGTCCTATAGCTGCTGTATGTCACTATTATCCCTGTCCTATAGCTGCTGTATGTCACTATTATCCCTGTCCTATAGCTGCTGTATGTCACTATTATCCCTTTCCTATAGCTGCTGTGTGTCACGATTATCCCTGTCCTATAGCTGCTGTGTCACGATTATCCCTGTCCTATAGCTGCTGTGTGTCACGATTATCCTTTTCCTATAGCTGCTGTCACTATTATCCCTGTCCTATAGCTGCTGTCACTATTATCCCTGTCCTATAGCTGCTGTCACTATTATCCCTGTCCTATAGCTGCTGTATGTCACTATTATCCCTGTCCTATAGCTGCTGTATGTCACTATTATCCCTGTCCTATAGCTGCTGTCACTACTATCATTATCCTATAGCTGCTGTGTCACTATTATCATTATCCTATAGCTGCTGTGTCACTATTATCCTTGTCCTATAGTTGCTGTGTGTCACTATTATCCCTGTCCTATAGCTGCTGTCATTATTATCATTATCCTATAGCTGCTGTGTCACTATTATCCCTGTCCTATAGCTGCTCTGTCACTATTCTCATTATCATATAGTCACTGTGTCACTTATCCTATAGCTGCTGTGTCACTATTATCATTATCCTATAGCTGCTGTTACTATTATCCCTGTCCTATAGCTGCTGTCACTTTTCTCATTATCCTATAGCTGCTGTTACTATTCTCATTATCCTATAGCCACTTTGTCAATATTATCCCTGTCCTATAGCCTCTGTCACTATTATCCCTTACCTTTAGCTGCTGTCACTATTATCACTGTCCTGTATTTGCTGTGTCACTTATCATTATCCTATAGCTGTTGTCACTATTATCATTATCCTATAGCTGTTGTCATTATTATCCGTGGCCTATAGCTGCCGTCACTATTATCCCTGTCCTATAGCTGCTATGTGTCACTATTATCCCTGTCCTATAGCTGCTATGTGTCACTATTCTCATCCTGTAGTCGCTGTGTCATTATTATCACTGTCTTATAGCTGCCGTGTCACTATTATTATTATTATTATTATTATTATTACAGTTTTATTTATAGGGAACCACAAGAGGTCTGCAGCGCCGTACATACAGTAAAGGGTACACAGAACATTACATTACAATACAGTGACCAAAATATAGACACTAACAATTAGTAACACAATTCTCCATACACAGTACAGCTGGGAAGGTGAAGGCTGTCATAGAAGTGCTAGAGAAGAAGGCTGTGAGACAGTGGGGAGGAGGACCCTGCTCCTAGGAGCTTACAATCTAGGGGATTATGACTGTCATATAGCTGCTGTGTGTCGCTATTATCATTATCATATAGCTGCTGTCACTATTATCCCTGTCCTATAGCTGCTGTGTCACTGTTATTCCCGTCCTATAGCTTCTGTATCACTATTATCCCTGTCCTATAACCGCTGTGTCACTATTATCACTTACCTAAAGCCGCTATGTTACTATTATCATCCTATAGTCGCTGTGTCACTATTATTATCCTATAGCCGCTGTCACTATTATCCTATAGCTGCTGTGTCACTATTATTATTATCCTATAGCTGCTGTGTCACTATTATCATTATCCTATAGCTGCTGTGTGTCACTATTATCATTATCCTATAGCTGCTGTGTGTCACTATTATCATTATCCTATAGCTGCTGTGTGTCACTATTGTCATTATCCTATAGCTGCTGTGTGTCACTATTATCATTATCCTATAGCTGCTGTGTGTCACTATTATCATTATCCTATAGCTGCTGTGTGTCAATATTATCATTATCCTATAGCTGCTGTGTCACTATTATCATTATCCTATAGCTGCGCTGTGTCACTATTATCATTATCCTATAGCTGCGCTGTGTCACTATTATCATTATCCTATAGCTGCGCTGTGTCACTATTATCATTATCCTATAGCTGCGCTGTGTCACTATTATCATTATCCTATAGCTGCGCTGTGTCACTATTATCATTATCCTATAGCTGCGCTGTGTCACTATTATCATTATCCTATAGCTGCTGTGTGTCACTATTATCATTATCCTATAGCTGCTGTGTGTCACTATTATCATTATCCTATAGCTGCTGTGTGTCACTATTATCCCTGCCCTGTAGCTCTTATTCACTCTTATAATTATCCTACAGCTGCTGTCATTATTATCACTGTCTTATAGCCGCCGTGTCACTATTATTGTTATTAGTTTATTTATAGGGAGCCACAAGTGGTCTGCAGCGCTGTACATACAGTAAAGCAGGGCTCGACAAATTTTTCTAAAATCTAGGAGCCAGGATGAAAGTGTAGGAGCCAGACCACCGCCCCCCAAAAAAACATTACAGGAGTGTTTGAGGAGCACAGCTCTGTGTGTTATGCAACTGTTATACACACTGTACTAGTCCACAAAGTGGTTACAGTTGAATGGATATAGTAACATGGAGGCCCCCTCACTACTCTGCACAGCTCCCCTGCTCCACCCCCCACCCTCCAGTAATAACGGACCACATTTAATATAAAACAATGGTGCCAGAAAGTACAACAGAACCCCCCTCCTCTCGTGGTCATCCCTCTGAAGCTGCTCCACTATCCCTGACCATGCATAGACCCTACTACCGGGGAGCTCTATGCAGCCAGAGACAGGAGACAGTAGACAGGCGGGACGTACAGGAGGATCAGCGTAGACGAAGACAGACAGCATGGGGAGAGAGGAGTCGTCGGCGCAGGCTGGGATGGAGAGGATGAGTCGCCGCAGGATGGGACAGACAGGAGGAGTCAGCACAGGCACAGCAGTCACCGCAGACGACACTCATCACATGCACTCCTATGCATGAAATGACCGCCACAATACTGTAGGCACGAATCTCCGCTGGAGCTAATGAGGATCTGCTTCCTCCCTCACTGCAAAATCTGGTAGCCATGGCGACCTGGCCCCTGGGATTTGTCAAGCCCTGCAGTAAAGGGTACACAGAACATTACATTACACTACAGTAACCAAAATATAAACAGAACCAAAGCTGCCCACACACACCGATAATTTACCCGATCTGGCCGATTCCGACACATTGGAACGACAGATCGTGTAAAATGTGGCCAAATCACGAGTCCCCACTCACGATGCGATGCGCTTCCCCGCTGGTCGCACATGGCATCGTCAGATGTGCTGTGCAGTAGGGCAGATCTGACAATCTAGGACGCGATGCACTGTAAAAAGTCTGGATGCAGGAGAGATTGTATGAAGATTGGACACCAAATCGTGTGCAGGGCTGCCGGGGAGAGTTTCAAGGGAAATCGTACACATCGGCTGATCGTCAGCACATCGCTATGTCTCTGGGCACCTTAACAATTAGCAACAAAATTCTCCATACACAGTACAGCTCTGAAGGTGAAGGCTGTCATAGAAGTGCTAGAGATGAAGGCTGTGAGACAGTGGGGAGGAGGACCCTGCTCCTAGGAGCTTACAATCTAGGGGATTATCACTGTCCTATAGCAGCTGTGTGTCACTATTATCATTATCCTATAGCTGCTGTGTGTCACTATTATCATTATCCTATAGCTGCTGTCACTATTATCCCTGTCCTATAGCTACTGTGTCACTATTATCCCCACCCTATAGCTACTGTATAACTATTATCCCTGTCCTATAGCCGCTGTCACTAGTATCACTATCCTAAAGCTGCTATGTTACTATTATCATCCTATAGTCACTATTATCCTATAGCTGCTGTGTCACTATTATCATTATCCTATAGCTGCTGTATCACTATTATCATTAACCTATAGCTGCTGTGTGTTAGTATTATCATTATCCTATAGCCGCTTTGTCACTATTATCCCTGTCCTATAGCCTCTGTCACTATTATCCTTGTCCTGTTGCTGCTGGGTGTCACTATTATCATTATCCTGTAGCTGCTGTCACTATTAGCACTGTCCTATAGTAGTGTTCCCTCTAGCTCCGGCGGGAGGCAGGGCGCCGGAGCTAGAGAGGGCATGCAGGGCGCCGCGCCCCGCTAAAACAGCCTAGTGGGAACGCTACTATAGCCTCTGTGTCACTATTATCCCTGTCCTATAGCTGCTGTGTGTCACTCTTATCCCTGTCTTGTAGCTGCTGTGTCACTATTATCCCTGTCCTATAGCTACTGTCACTATTATCCCTGTCCTGTAGCTGCTGTGTGTCACTATTATCCCTGTCCTGTAGCTGCTGTGTGTCACTATTATCCCTGTCCTGTAGCTGCTGTGTCACTATTATCCCTGTCCTGTAGCTGCTGTGTGTCTCTATTATCCCTGTCCTGTAGCTACTGTCACTATTATCCCTGTCCTGTAGCTACTGTCACTATTATCCCTGTCCTGTAGCTGCTGTGTGTCACTATTATCCCTGTCTTGTAGCTGCTGTGTGTCACTATTATCCCTGTCTTATAGTTGCCGTGTTATTATTATTATTATTATTATTATTATTATTATTATTATTAGTTTTATTTATAGGGCACCACAAGTGGTCTGCAGCTTACACAGAACATTACATTACAATACAGTAACCAAAATATAGACACTAACAATTAGTAACACAATTCTCCATACACAGTACAGCTGGGAAGGTGAAGGCTGTCATAGAAGTGCTAGAGAAGAAGGCTGTGAGACAGTGGGGAGGAGGACCCTGCTCCTAGGAGCTTACAATCTAGGGGATTATGACTGTCCTATAGCTGCTGTGTCACTATTATCCCTGTCCTATAGCTGCTGTCACTATTATCCCTGTCCTATAGCTGCTGTGTCACTATTATTCCTGTCCTATAGCTGCTGTGTCACTTATCATTATCCTATACCTACTGTCACTATTATCCCTGTCCTCTTATTCACTCTTATAATTATCCTATAGCTGATGTCACTATTATCCCTGCCCTATAGGTGCTGTCACTATTATACCTGCCCTATAGTCGCTGTGTGTCACTATTATCATTCCTATAGCTGCTGTCACTATTATTCCTGTCCTATAGCTGCTGTCACTATTATCCCTATAATAAAAACAATCTAGAGGATTATCACTGTACTATAGCTGCTGTGTGTCACTATTATCATTATCCTATACCTACTGTCACTATTATCCCTGTCCTATAGCCACTGTGTCACTATTATCCCTGTCCTGTAGCCGCTGTGTCACTATTGGCACTGTCCTGTGGCTGCTCTGTCACTATTGGCACTGTCCTATAGCCACGGTGTCACTATTATCCCTGTCCTATAGCCGCTGTGTCACTATTATCCCTGCCCTATAGCCGCTGTGTCACTATTATCCCTGCCCTATAGCCGCTGTGTCACTATTATCCCTGTCCTATAGCCGCTGTGTCACTATTATCCCTGTCCTATAGCCGCTGTCACTAGTATCCCTGTCCTATAGCCGCTGTGTCACTATTATCCCTGTCCCATAGCCGCTGTGTCACTATTATCCCTGTCCTATAGCCGCTGTGTCACTGGTATCCCTGTCCTGTAGCTGCTGCGTGTCACTATTATCCCTGTCTTGTAGCTGCTGCGTGTCACTATTATCCCTGTCTTGTAGCTGCTGCGTGTCACTATTATCCCTGTCTTGTAGCTGCTGCGTGTCACTATTATCCCTGTCTTGTAGCTGCTGCGTGTCACTATTTTCCCTGTCTTGTAGCTGCTGCGTGTCACTATTTTCCCTGTCTTGTAGCTGCTGCGTGTCACTATTTTCCCTGTCTTGTAGCTGCTGCGTGTCACTATTATCCCTGTCTTGTAGCTGCTGCGTGTCACTATTATCCCTGTCTTGTAGCTGCTGCGTGTCACTATTATCCCTGTCTTGTAGCTGCTGCGTGTCACTATCATCCCTGTCTTGTAGCTGCTGCGTGTCACTATTATCCCTGTCTTGTAGCTGCTGCGTGTCACTATTATCCCTGTCTTGTAGCTGCTGCGTGTCACTATTATCCCTGTCTTGTAGCTGCTGCGTGTCACTATCATCCCTGTCTTGTAGCTGCTGCGTGTCACTATCATCCCTGTCTTGTAGCTGCTGCGTGTCACTATCATCCCTGTCTTGTAGCTGCTGCGTGTCACTATCATCCCTGTCTTGTAGCTGCTGCGTGTCACTATCATCCCTGTCTTGTAGCTGCTGCGTGTCACTATCATCCCTGTCTTGTAGCTGCTGCGTGTCACTATCATCCCTGTCTTGTAGCTGCTGCGTGTCACTATCACTATATTACTGTTCTGTAGCTGCTGTGTGTCACTATCACTATATTACTGTTCTGTAGCTGCTGTGTGCCACTATTATTGCTATTACTGTTCTACAACTGCTGTCACTATTAGTGCTATTACTGTCCTATTGTCACTATCACCATATCACTGTCCTATAGGGGCTATATCACTATTACTATATTTCCGTCCAATAGCTGCTGCGTGTCACTATTATCCCTGTCTTGTAGCTGCTGCGTGTCACTATTATCCCTGTCTTGTAGCTGCTGCGTGTCACTATTATCCCTGTCTTGTAGCTGCTGCGTGTCACTATTATCCCTGTCTTGTAGCTGCTGCGTGTCACTATTATCCCTGTCTTGTAGCTGCTGCGTGTCACTATTATCCCTGTCTTGTAGCTGCTGCGTGTCACTATTATCCCTGTCTTGTAGCTGCTGCGTGTCACTATTATCCCTGTCTTGTAGCTGCTGCGTGTCACTATTATCCCTGTCTTGTAGCTGCTGCGTGTCACTATCATCCCTGTCTTGTAGCTGCTGCGTGTCACTATCATCCCTGTCTTGTAGCTGCTGCGTGTCACTATCATCCCTGTCTTGTAGCTGCTGCGTGTCACTATCATCCCTGTCTTGTAGCTGCTGCGTGTCACTATCATCCCTGTCTTGTAGCTGCTGCGTGTCACTATCATCCCTGTCTTGTAGCTGCTGCGTGTCACTATCATCCCTGTCTTGTAGCTGCTGCGTGTCACTATCATCCCTGTCTTGTAGCTGCTGCGTGTCACTATCATCCCTGTCTTGTAGCTGCTGCGTGTCACTATCATCCCTGTCTTGTAGCTGCTGCGTGTCACTATCATCCCTGTCTTGTAGCTGCTGCGTGTCACTATCATCCCTGTCTTGTAGCTGCTGCGTGTCACTATCATCCCTGTCTTGTAGCTGCTGCGTGTCACTATCATCCCTGTCTTGTAGCTGCTGCGTGTCACTATCATCCCTGTCTTGTAGCTGCTGCGTGTCACTATCATCCCTGTCTTGTAGCTGCTGCGTGTCACTATCATCCCTGTCTTGTAGCTGCTGCGTGTCACTATCATCCCTGTCTTGTAGCTGCTGCGTGTCACTATCATCCCTGTCTTGTAGCTGCTGCGTGTCACTATCATCCCTGTCTTGTAGCTGCTGCGTGTCACTATCATCCCTGTCTTGTAGCTGCTGCGTGTCACTATCATCCCTGTCTTGTAGCTGCTGCGTGTCACTATCATCCCTGTCTTGTAGCTGCTGCGTGTCACTATCATCCCTGTCTTGTAGCTGCTGCGTGTCACTATCATCCCTGTCTTGTAGCTGCTGCGTGTCACTATCATCCCTGTCTTGTAGCTGCTGCGTGTCACTATCATCCCTGTCTTGTAGCTGCTGCGTGTCACTATCATCCCTGTCTTGTAGCTGCTGCGTGTCACTATCATCCCTGTCTTGTAGCTGCTGCGTGTCACTATCATCCCTGTCTTGTAGCTGCTGCGTGTCACTATCATCCCTGTCTTGTAGCTGCTGCGTGTCACTATCATCCCTGTCTTGTAGCTGCTGCGTGTCACTATCATCCCTGTCTTGTAGCTGCTGCGTGTCACTATCATCCCTGTCTTGTAGCTGCTGCGTGTCACTATCATCCCTGTCTTGTAGCTGCTGCGTGTCACTATCATCCCTGTCTTGTAGCTGCTGCGTGTCACTATCATCCCTGTCTTGTAGCTGCTGCGTGTCACTATCATCCCTGTCTTGTAGCTGCTGCGTGTCACTATCATCCCTGTCTTGTAGCTGCTGCGTGTCACTATCATCCCTGTCTTGTAGCTGCTGCGTGTCACTATCATCCCTGTCTTGTAGCTGCTGCGTGTCACTATCATCCCTGTCTTGTAGCTGCTGCGTGTCACTATCATCCCTGTCTTGTAGCTGCTGCGTGCCACTATCATCCCTGTCTTGTAGCTGCTGCGTGTCACTATCATCCCTGTCTTGTAGCTGCTGCGTGCCACTATCACTATATTACTGTTCTGTAGCTGCTGCGTGCCACTATCACTATATTACTGTTCTGTAGCTGCTGCGTGCCACTATCACTATATTACTGTTCTACAACTGCTGCGTGCCACTATCACTATATTACTGTTCTACAACTGCTGTGTGCCACTATCACTATATTACTGTTCTACAACTGCTGTCACTATTAGTGCTATTACTGTCCTATTGTCACTATCACCATATCACTGTTCTACAACTGCTGTCACTATTAGTGCTATTACTGTCCTATTGTCACTATCACCATATCACTGTCCTATAGGGGCTATATCACTATTACTATATTTCCGTCCAATAGCTGCTGTGTGAATTGGTCTGGATTTTCTTATTTGTGTGAATGTCTTTTCTGCGGAATAGTGTTGGCTAAACATACCTAGCAGCCCATGTTTTCTGGATCATCTAGCTGGTCCACAGGTGTATTCACTAGTGTCACTTTCTAAAGATGCACAGTTGATCTGGGAAACCTGAAGAGGCATATCTAATTAGGTGCTGGTGCCACACCTGGCTCTATTCATCATTTTCCCATAGATTCCGCATAAGATGCAGATTCTATTGCTTCCCGGCGCGTTAAATCCAAGAGGATACATTTTAATGTGGACTTTTCCTCACAGCCTTTGGGGTCCGAGCTGACCATTACCCCATGGTTAATTGGACAGGCCCCAAAGTGAGAGGTAGTGGGGGCCCAGTTTGGCCACCCCTGCTGTAGAGCGATGCCTTGTTTTACTGTCTGTGGTGACTGTTATCATCAGGAAAGTTTTTTTGTATTTTTGGGGTTTTTGTTTTTCCAACTTCTGTAAAGTAATTTCCTTAATTTAATGCTTTATGTTTAGTGAATAATTTCATGAAAGACCAGTTTTTCACCTTATGGTCCATCAGTATAATACTCTTACGTACTTAGTGAATCAACTTCTTCTCTTTCCTACAAATACAAAGTACAAGTGTATCCTACTGTAACATTGAGCCCCCCTCCTCTATATTGATCCCCCCCCTCCCCTCCCAAATCATCTTCTCACAGTACTGAGCCTGTTCCCTATGCTGTAGGGCAGGGGTCTTCAAACTTGGCCCTCCAGATGCTGTGGAACTATACATCCCAGCATGCACTGCACATAGTTTTAGCATGCTGTTATATCAAAAAGGTGGCAGTGCATGCTGGGATGTGTAGTTCCACAGCAGCTGGAGGGCCAAGTTTGAAGACCCCTGCTGTAGGGTATCCCGTTGTTTGTTCGACCTCAGTTAGATTGACAATACATACATCGACTAATGTACACAAGAAGCTTCTGATCTAATGAACCATACCCATTGCTGTAGATTGTTGGCAGGACCTTTTTGCCTTTTAGTTTAACCCTAGAAATTAACAATGGATCTGACGTACCCGGCCATTGCCATTTTTACAATAAAGAACATTGAAGTGGTAACTGCTCAGTTAAAATCTTGTTACAGGACATTCTGCAAATAAGTGCACCAGCGTTGGAACCAGTATAAGGTCTACCAGGGCCCAACAGATGTGTAATGTGTTCATCGAAGAAAGACAGACATCATATCATTATTAGTATTCTTTATATGGCGCCACAAAGTGTCCGCATCGCCTTACAGAACCAGTATGAACAAAACGAGAACAGTCCCTTACAGCACAGAACATTGCAGGACATGGTTTATAAACGTACCAATGTAACGTCTCACAAGTCGATGTGCATGGAACATCGGGCAATGATTTGGTCTTCATATTTTTCAGTTGTAGTTTCTTGTGTAGAATATGTAGTAGCCATGTATTACATCATTGGTCAATTATAATATTTTCTGGATACTTTGGGTTTTCCATCTTGCGAGTATCCCAGACCTAGGTTAGCTGTTCTGAAACAATTTTTAAAAATTTTTTTTTATAAGGTTAGATTTCTAGGGTCAATGCCGACTTTGTTATTCCCAATTGTAATGGACTTCAGAGATGACTTGTATATGAAGAATAATAATTCTTACATTATTGATCCCTGTCTCTAGGTTGACATGTTTTGAAGATGATAAAGTCCATGTCAACGTTCAGAACTTGTCGACGTTCTGACCACATTTACCTCCATAGTCCTCTCTCTGTAACACTACGGAGGCCCCGCCTCCTCTCTCTGTAACAGTACGGAGGCCCCGCCTCCTCTCTCTGTAACACTACGGAGGCCCCGCCTCCTCTCTCTGTAACACTACGGAGGCCCCGCCTCCTCTCTGTAACACTACGGAGGCCCCGCCTCCTCTCTCTGTAACACTACGGAGGCCCCGCCTCCTCTCTCTGTAACACTACGGAGGCCCCGCCTCCTAATGTATATTGTAGATTCTTATTAATTCTTCAGTCACTTAATTTTCTTTTTCTTGTTTCTCAGGACTGGAGTTATCCCATGAGAAGGGAGATGCAGGTATGAGTCACGGTCTGAAAAACAGTATTTATTGCAGCACTAAACCACAAAAATCAGAGAATGGGAGAATACACAAAGCCTATACAATTAGGGCCATGGTGGGAGCTGAACCCAAGACCTCAGTGTTGTGAGGCAGTATTGCTAACCATTACTCTATCTGTGCTGCCCAAATGAGATATAGATATATGTTCTAAAACTAAGAGAAAGAGGGTGCTAAAAATTATTATTCAAAGGTAATACTTACACCTAAACAGGCAATATATTGGCACTAAGTTCTTATTATAAACACAGTCCCTTTTTTATTTAAAAAGTAGTGTATCAGCTTTGATTGGCCGAACGACAGTGGTTCTGTATCAGTCCTCAAAGATTTATACAATTTAATAGTAATAAATTGGTACTGAGTCCTTGTAATGAACAAACGTTACTTTGGAAAGTAGTGTATGAAACTCAGATGGCTGAACAACATTGGTTCTGTAGTCGTCTTTCTGGGACTTCCACCAAAATTTTTACTCCTTCAGCCACTAGGGGACACTGGAGGACTTCAAGACTGTGGGGGTATAGATGGTGCTGAGTGGAGCTGGCACTTTAGATTTAAATGAAGTGTGACTAGCTCCTCCCCTCTATACCCCCCTATAGGCCAGTATTCGTTTGTGCCCGAGAGGGAGTTGGTCACAGAAAAGATCTCTCCTCCTCTAAGGGCTAGGATAGTTTAATAAAGAAGTTTTCCAGAGGAACTCTGAAGACAGACAGACAGGCTGTAGCTGCAACTGCCTGTCTGCTACGCGGGGTGCTGCCGGAGGGGACCCACTCGCAAGTGCATGCACTTAGCCTGGGGTCCCCGACACCTGAGACCTCAGTTTTCGGGGGGGGTGGGGGTGGGGCACATGCCGCTGCTTGCATCGCGGAGCCCCCCCAGTCAGAGCCGAATCGGCAGTAGCAGGAAGCCACCAGCAGCGCACCTCACTGTGAGTACAGCTGGCTCCCTGATTAGCAGGGCAGCCAGCTAATTGCTACATAGGCGGCCCCACAGTCAGAACCGCGCCGGCGGCACAGCCACCAGCACGACTAGTAAGTACAGCTGGCTCCCTGATTAGCAGGGCAGCTAGCTTAACGCTGACAGAGGCGGCTTCACAAGCTCCCCGCAGAGCGCGCCAACTGCAACACAGCCAGCGCGTCTGTCAGTACAGCTGGCTCCCTTATTAGCAGGACAGCCAGTTTATGGCTATCAGAGGCAGGTCCCTGTGTGCTCCAGCTCCCTGATTAGCATGGCAGCTGGTGTTTTCCCGGCATTAGGCAGCTCATCATAATACTGCACAGAGGGTGTGTGTGTGTATATGTATATATGTGTGTGTGTGTGTGTGTGTATATGTATATGTATATGTATATATATATATATATATATATATATATATGTATGTGTGTGTACTGGGTACACGGTACACATGCCAGTTTACAAAACGGCGCTAGAATGCAGGGGGCGTAGCTTAGCTCCGACTTCCTTCTCCTGCCTCCCATCGGCCCCAGCGTTTCACTGCAGTGCGCTGGTGGCCATTACAGGGAGCGGCAGCGCTGGACAGCCTACGGACCTGTATGTATCACAGCAGGGGTTTAGGCTGATGTAGACAGAGAGCATAATAATAATTATTCCTTTGCCTGGCGTTCTGGCACTGCTAGGAGCGCTGTAGTGGGCAAGTGTGACAGTCTCCAAACTCTCTGTACCCCAGTATATTCTGTTTTTTCTTACCCTGTCACTTAACCTCTTGTGGTTTGTGTGGGGTTTGTATGTAGCATGACTGGCAGGTTTAAGGCTTTACAAAAGTTTTTTACCTGCAAAAAGTGTGGAAAAAAATTTACACAGGGACAGTCATCTACTTCCAGATTGTGTGACGGTTTATCCGTATAACAACCATCTGCAGAGATGTCAGAACCACCGTCTTCGACGCAGGTTACATCTGATGTCCTCTCTATCGGCTGAACTGGAGGTTTCTCGCAGAGAAAGAGAGGCTTACAGGTCAGCTGCTACAGAGGAACCAGCTTGGGCGAGATCCCTAGCTGTTTCTATGGAGGGGATTTCCAAAGCCATGACAATGGCGTCCGCTCCACAGGTCTCTAAAAAGAGACTGTTACCCTCAGTCCTCCATGGGGATGACCCAGAGGAGGAGGATATACCGGAATTAGAGGAGGGTGAGTATGTCCCAGATTCGCCTAAAGAGCCTCTGGAGTCTGATCCTGAACCGGTATCAGAGGGAATAGAAGCCTTGTTTGCTGCAATACGTTTGGTATTGCAAATACAGGAAGAAGACTCAGGTCCTGCAAAACAGTCTTTCTTTCTTAAGAAACAAAGGCAAGCTAGGGCTTTCCCAATATCGGAAGAGCTGGATTCCCTTCTAACAACAGCCTGGGAACATCCAGATAAAAAGTTTCAGATATCCCGGCGTTTATTATCTTTTTACCCCTTTCCAGCAGATAATAGAAAGGCTTGTGAAACTCCCCCTTCAGTAGATTAATCTGTATCGTGACTGTCAAAAAAGACTACGCTCCCTGTTCCTGGAGTCACTTTTTTAAAGGACATGTCTGATCGGAGACTGGAGAGCACTCTTAAGTCTATTTACACCGCTACAAGGGTGACTCTTCGTCCAGCGATAGTTAGCTGCTGGACTAACAAGGCTATCGAAATTTGGGCTAAGCAATGGAGGAACTTAATCCATTAACAGAACATATAGGTGAAGCGGCAGCTTACCTTGGAGAAGTGTCTAAGGATGATTGTTCTATTGCCTCCAGAACTTCAGCTCTGGCAATTTCAGCATGGCGGGCACTGTGGCTCAAAACTTGGCAGGCTGACGCGAAATCCAAAAAGGCTGTGATAGCACTCCCTTTCACTGGAAATGTTCTTTTTGGGGCAGAACTAGATAAGTGGATATCTCAGGCTACTGGAGGTAAATCCACTTTTCTACCAACTACAGCTCCTCCACCTAGACTATCTTACTCGGGACCTTCGTTTCGGGCCCCGGGACGCTCACGTGATCTTTTCAGAGGAGGATCATCAACGTCCCGTGGTACCAGAGGTCGGGGTAGAACCGCAGCCACCACAGGCTCGAGTCTACAGGAGGTTAAGTCCACTTCTAAACCCAGTGCATGACTGGCTTCCCTCTCACCTGGGAAACCCCAGAGTGGGAGCGGGACTTCAGCAAGGTCTGGACGTAAACCTATTTGGACGCTTGGGTCCAAGATCTAATAATTTGGGGCTACAAGCTCGATTTCCAACTTCAACCCCCAAATTTTTTTTAATTTTTTTTACCAGAAGTGTGGTCTTACAGAAAGGCTTCTGTCCATGAAAGTGGTAATCCAAGTCCCCAGTTATCAGAAGGGAAAATGATTTTACTCCAGTCTTTTTGTCGTCCTGAAGCCGGACGGCTCGGTCAGACCCATTCTAAACTTAAAGTATCTCAATCCATATTTACGGATTTTCAGGTTCAAGATGGAGTCTCTTCAGTCGGTAATTGCAGGCTTGGAAGAGGGCGAGTTCATGGTATCTCTAGATATCAAGGACGCCTACCTGCACATTCCCATTTGGCCACCTCACCAGGCTTTCCTAAGATTTGCAGTTCGGGATTCACATCTTCAGTTTCAGACCTTGGCCTTCGGCTTATCTTCGGCCCCACGGGTTTTCACAAAGGTTATGGCTGTGATGATGAGTGTCCTTCGGAAACAAGGAATCACTATTATTCCATACTTGGATGATCTACTGCTGAAGGCGAATTCCAAGGATCAACTATTACAGGACATCACTGTGACACACAACCACCTCATTTGTCATGGATGAATCCTGAATTTTCCCAAGTCGCATCTGCAACCGACACAGCGATTGCAGTTTCTAGGAATGATCATGGACACAGTGTCTCATCGGGTGTTTCCTTCCCCAGGACAAGATAACTTCCATTCAGGAGATGGTGAGGTTGGTCCTTCGATGTCGGCATGTATCAGACTTCTGGGGAAGATGGTGGCAGCCTTCGAGGCTGTTCAGTACGGACCTTTTCAGCTAGATCTATCACAGTGGTCGGGATCCCACCTGTTTCTTCACAAGAGTCAGGTTACAACCCAAGACTCGGATTTCCCTACTGTGGTGGTTAAACTCAGTTCACCTTACAGAGCGAAAGAGATTCTTTGAGTGGGATTGGACATTTCTTACCACGGATGCGAGTCTAAGAGGCTGGGGGGCAGTAATTCTAGAGCATCACTTCCAGGGATGCTGGACAGCACAGGGATCGAGTCTTCCAATCAACATATTGGAATTAAGAGCAGTTTTCTACACATTACAGATAGCAGCTCACTTACTGAGGGGCCGAGCAGTCAGGGTCCACAGCAGTGGCATATATAAACAAGGAGGCACCAGAAGTCGTGCGGCCATGAAGGAAGTCGGCCGGATTCTTATCTGGGTGGAAAGCTGTGCAAGGTCGATTTTCACCAATCTTCATACCGGGTGTCGCAAATTGGGAGGCAGATTACCTCAGTCGTCAGGATGTACATCCAGGAAAATGGGCTCTACATCCACAGGTGTTTCAGCAGCTGGTCAAACGGTGGGGTCTTCCGCAGGTCAACCTCATGGCATCCAGGCAGAACCATCAACTGCCCCTTTACTGCTCTTGAACAAGGGATGCACTGTCAACATGAACAAATTTCACAACTCTCGGTTTTCTTCCAAAAGAAATTGGCCTTATTACCGGACGTGCAGACTTTTCTGCAGGGTGTGGTTAGATTGCAACCACCCTTTGTTCCTCCTACAGCTCCATGGGACTTGGACTTCATCCTGTCTTTCTTGCAGTCTTTGCTGTTCGAGCCTTTGGAGTCGGTGGAATTTAAATATCTTTCATGGAAGGTGATATTTCTGCTGGCTCTGGCTTCCGCCTGGATGGTGTCGGAGCTGGGAGCTTTATCATGTCGTCCACCGTATTTGGTATTTCATGAGGATAGAGCTGAGCTACGCTCCAGAATGGATTTTCTGCCTAAGGTGGTTTCGGCCTTCCACGTCAATCAACCTATTGTAGTTCTGGTTCTTCCACAGGATTCTCCTATGCTCTTCGCATATATGTAGACAGGACGGCAGCTGTTCGCAAGACTGATACTCTTTGTTTTGTATGATGCTGCTCGTCCGGCTTGGCCAGCTTCCAAACAGACACTGGCTCGATGAATTCGTCTGACCATACCACAGGCGTATATGGCCTCGTCTAGAGAACCTCCATCTTCCATTACCGCACATTCCACTCGTTCAGTGGGTGTCTCGTGGGCGGCTGCTCGAGGCATTTCTATGGAGTCTCTATGCTGGGCAGCTACTTGGTCGGGCCGGCATACTTTTTTTTAGTTTTACAGATTTGACACCTTTGCGACTTCTGCAGCGCAGTATGGTCGGTCTGTTTTGCAAGGTTCTCAGCGCTTTCCCACCCGTGATGGGAGCTCTGGGATGTCCCCACTGTCTTGAAGTCCTCCAGTGTCCCCTAGTGGATGAAGGAGAAAACAGGATTTTGGTACTTACCGATAAATCCCTTTCTCCGATTCCACAAGGGACACTGGACGCCCACCCGGCGCTGTTCTTCCTACCACACCTGTTATGCCTGTTGGCGAAATGTTTGTCTAGGGTGATGTTATGAATGTTAGAGACATGTTTGTCGTCTTTTGTTTCATTCTATTTTACTGTGTTTTCAACTTTCAGTTGTTTTGTGTACTTTTGCCGCCTCCTCTTCTGTCAATCTTTTTTTTTTTATATGCTCCCCTCGGGCACGGTTCTAATACTGGCCTATAGGGGGGTATAGAGGGGAAGAGCTAGTCACACTTCATTTAAATTTAAAGTGCCACCTCCACTCAGCACCGTCTATACCCCCACTGTCTTGAAGTCCTCCAGTGTACCCTGTGGAATCGGAGAAAGGGATTTATCAGTAAGTACCAAAATCCTGTTTTCCTCAACAGGAAGATGAGATGGAGTATCAATAGAACAATTCTTCAAGAGAACAATCCTTCCTCTCGGTCATACTAGAGTACAACCTCACACCAAGAAATCACCCAGACAGAAAAGGCCCAATGGCAAACGTTAAAAGGTGTTTTTATTTTTTTTCAACATAAAATATGGTTAATAGTATGAATAACCAGCTTACAGTAAAAAAATATTTTCTTTTACACTTTACGGTGAATGCTCGCCAGCAAGGACCATGAGCAATTCCACCAACAATGTGACCCAACGCGTTTCGTCCTTATAATGACTTCATCAGGGGTACATCACAATTTGTTGAACAATACGTTACGATTCCAGTTCGTAACAGAACACAAATCATCATGTTTTTTCAACAGCAACTTGGACAGAACAAATGCTGGCGTGCAGACCTCGGTCGCTCTCAGTGCCAGCATTTGTTCTGTCCTCTTTGGGATGTCCGTGGGACTGTAAGCCACTCCTTCTTCTCAAAGGAACTTTTGTTCATTACATTGACTCGGTACCAATTTATTACTATTAAATTGTATAAATCTTTGAGGATTGATACAGAACCACTGTCGGTCGGCCAATCAAATCTGATGCATTACTTTTTAAATAAAAGGGACTGTGTTTTCAATAAGAGCTTAGTACCAATATATTGCCTGTTTAAGCTTAAGTATTACCTTTTTGAAGAATAATATTTAGCGCCCGCTTTCTCTACGTTTTTTGATTTTTTGAGTATTTTTAGGCATCAGACTAACAATGTGCCAATTAGGAGGTGCTGCTTTCATTTATTTTCTACAATATTGTTTTCATTTCACATTGAGCGCATTCTAGGGGCATCGTGTGTGTGTGTATATGTGTGTGTGTGTGTATATATATGTGTATATATATTTCTTAAATTTCATAAACATAACAATAAGCCATACAACATAAAAAAGTTAAAAGTAAGGAACGGCCTCTTTAAAATGAGAACTACTGTACTAAACATGATTCTATGGGATTGGAATTTCAGAAACGTTCTCATCTACAAATATGCCTGGTAATTACTAAGGTCCGGGACATGCTGCTTGTGATTTTATTCTCAGCCACCATGAAACTAACACTATATAACCTGTACATGAATATAAAACCCATGCGTGTACCTGGTCAGTGCAGTCCCAGTGGAGGAAATGTAAACCCTCACCGCTACATCCACTGTTGGACGAGTGTTTTACACAGCGCCGCCATTTTCTGGGCATTCTCAATCCAAGGCACTTTTGAAGTAAGGATGCTACCCTACGCGTTTCGTCTAGGACGACTACGGAGGTCAGCTATCTTGGAAGCCTGGTTTGTGCTCACAGTCCCACTGACCTCCGAAAAGGATGAAAATTTTAGTTGTGTGTTTTTTTTTTTTTTTTTGGCTCAAAAAAAAGACTGTTCTAACAATATGTATACTGCAACATTTTTAAATATATCTACCACGTGGGTGCGGTGTGGGCCCACCTGGACCCAGGGCACCATGTGTGCCACATACCCTGCACCCATTATAGATACGCCATTGGTGCTCGGCCTGCTTCACAATATCTGTCTTTAGGTAAATTCGAGTTATGACTAAAGATCCGTGATACAACGTTCCCTTAGCTCTGCATTGCACGGTGTCCTGATTGCTTGTTAGGAGCAAAAGTTTTAAATTATCTTCTAATAAACTGATTTTATTTTTTCTTCTTCTTTGACCTAGGAAATTTTACCCGGATTGTTTTTGGGACCATACTCTGCAGCAATGAAAAGCAAGGTATACGGTTGTGTTCTGTGGGGCGATTTAACCCAAATTAGTATTGCTATATATAAAAGCTGGGCTCCCACCTACACCACCCTTCCTCCCTGTCCCCCAGCCAGAACCATGGGGGCTGCCAAACGCAGACATCTTGTAACATGGAAGGGGCAAATCAGTCCAGACAGGGATGGCCATGCTTGGTCCTCAGGGACCCCTAGCAGGTCATGTTTTCCTTGTCTCCTAGCCTGCGCACAAGTGTGTTCATTCCGAACTGGAACATTCTTAAGATCCACAGGTGGTTTGGAAAACGTGACCCTGAGGACCCAGTTTGGTAACCATCCGTAAATTGTGGCAGTGTGTATGAGCTTGGAGGACCAATCGCATGCCGAAGCCTCTTAATTGTTGCTTGTGATTGGTTCCCACTCCCTGCCCCGGTTTATAAAACCAGGGCCGTTAGCAGAGGACCGGGCTGGGGTCTTGTATGACTATAGCGGTCCCAGTCTCCACTCCCCTCTATACTCACTGCTGGGTATGTTCCAATACTGGCTGAGATGTTGTTGATGCCCTTTAGGTATGCAGCACTTTCCCATAATCAGTGAAAACAATACGCTCACGTTGACAAAATATTGGTCTAGCAATAAAAAGCATGTTACTGCATAGACACATATCTTGTATTCTGTGACAGTATAAAGCCACACGGGACTCCGTATTAGAAACTATATGGAAATACAGATGCTTACGTTATTTGTAGATCTCATAGCTCTGTCATATTGTACAGATTTAGGGCCATATTCAATTAGAGTCGAAAAGTCCGTTATCGGCGATAATTTATCGCTGATGACGTCATTTTCGCCTATTTCAATTATCCCCATATTCAATTTCAAATACTTACTGCCGGTGTGAAAAGTCTTTGTTAAAAAAACGGGGATAAGTTTTCACCATGTAATACATGGCGAAAAAAAAAGTGCAGAATTGGGGTTTAGGGGTGCAGGCTAAAAAAAAAAAAAATAGCCTGCAACCCTGGGAGGGTCCCCTAAAAGTAATGTGTAAAAAAAAAAAATTTAAAAAAATCCTCAGGACACCCCAAAAAATGTACTTTAATTTTGGGGGCGAAACTTTTATTTTTTTTAGGCAAACAGTTTTAAACTAGCAAAATTGATTCTGGGGGGGCTTCTCAGGTATGCGGCAGGTGTTTTCTAGAGTGCGGCTGGTAGCGGCAGGTACATTTTTTTTGAAGAATTTTTAAAAAATATATCTTTAGGGACTTAAAAATATGCTTACACCCATTTTCATGTACCCCAAATTTGATGGACGTAGTTATTCCCCCCTGCCCCACATAAAAACCTATTCTTCACCACTTTAGCAAAGCTGCATTTAAAAACCCGGGGGTACCCATAGTGATCCCCCATGTCAGACCATCTTTAGGGAAGGCCAGGATGATTTCCTGAAAATTCCCAGGACTTTGCAATACTTGCCTTTCCCGCCGGGTCCCGTTTTCGCCGGATCCTAATTGAATACTGGGATAAGCGGGCACGCGCCCGATACTTTATCCTAGTAAAAAACAGCGATGAGGGCGAAAGGACCTCTGACTTTTCGCCCCCTATTGAATACGGGCATTAATCAGCAGAACTAGGTCGTCTTTGTAAACAACTTTAGGGTTTAATTAACTATTTTAGAAGAGTTCTGGTCCTGAAGGGATGTAATACCCCCTGGTTCTCAATGGGGTAAGAGCTGGGGAGCAGCAGGATAAAAGTCCCGGGGAGCGTCCACATCAGTTATTGTGGGTAAGAGACTGACAACCTATAGCCAAAAGGGTTTAACCCCATCTTCTGGTTCACATACATCAAAATCAAGTCTCTTTCCCTTTTTATGTAGAACAGATGACCTCCATGTTTTATTTTGGGATCAGCATTATGACCTTATTGGACCATGTCTTCA
Source organism: Taudactylus pleione (assembly GCA_031769625.1). Lineage (NCBI taxonomy): Eukaryota > Metazoa > Chordata > Amphibia > Anura > Myobatrachidae > Taudactylus > Taudactylus pleione. The sequence continues at coordinate 1,339,659 of JAUIMM010000795.1, read as the reverse complement.
TTATACACTCAGTGGCCACTTTATTAGATACACCTCTCTACAAGGTGCTGGAAACATTCCACAGGCATCCCGTGCGGGCCATGGTAACATGATAGCATCACGCAGCTGCTGCAGGTTTCCCAGCTGCACGTTCATGCTCCGTATCTCCCGTTCTCCCAACCCCCCCCCCCCCCCCCCCAAAAGCGGCTCTCAACCGTGGAGGCCATTGCAGCACACAGGCCGCATTGTCTTGATCTTGGAACCGGCGTGGGATGTGTGCTGCGTCACGTGGAAGTAGACATTACGGCAGGGGTGGGCCATATGCGGCCCTCCAGCTGCCGTGGTACTGAACATACCAGCAGGCCCTGCCACAGTTTTGCTATCAGGGCATCTTAAAACTATGGCAGGTGTGCCATTCAGTGATGCTGTTCTGCATACCACCGATGTCCTGCATGGTTATTACTGGCAATGTCCCTTTCCTGTCAGCTTGAAGTGGTCTGGCATTTCTCCTTTGACCCCTCTCATTGGAAAGGCCTTTTCACCCAACTGCCGCTCACTGGATGCTTTTTGCTTTGCACAACATTCTCTGTAAACTCTGGGGATTGCCGTGCATGAAAATCCCAGGAGATCAGCAGTTTCTGAGATACTACAACCACCCTCTGTCTGGCAGCTACAATCATTCTACTTTCTAAGTCACAGAACACTGTTCTTCCCCATTCTAGTGTTTGGTCTGAACAACAGCTAAACCTCTTGACCATGTGTTTGTGCTTTTAATCATTGAGATGGTGTCACGTGATTAGCTGATTGTTAGTTACACCTCCACATTTATGCTAATAACTAAAGTGGCCTCAGTGTATATCACAACAAGGACAGTAGATCTGTGTTTGGGGATAATGTAAGACTTCTTGTTGCCACTGATGTCTGAGTAATACAGTATCTTATTGTTTTATAACTCCATGCAAGTAATGAATGACCCTAATGCACAGACTGAACACTCTTGTTGCAGTATTTTATTACTATTTTTTTTTTTATTTTTTTTATTCCCTAGCTCTCGATACTTCAGAAATATGGTATAACGCACATAATCTGCATAAGACAAAGCATTGAAGCAAATTTTATTAAACCAAACTTTCAGCACTTGTTTCGGTAAGTAAAGGTGTATGGAAACATTTCTTACGCAATGTGTCGCTATAAATGTCACTTTTCATTGGCGGTCAGATTTCCGTTACAACTGAACGACCTTCCTATCATGGTGTTTCTTTGTAATGCCAGTATAAACGCACCAAAACTAAAATTTTCTACTTCAGGGTCCATAGGGTATCCACAGGATACCTTGGGGTATTGGTGTGACGTCAGTCATCGGGCACCAAAGAGTTAAGCTTTCAGCCTCCCAGGATGCACTAGGTCCCCCTCCTATACCCCGCCCACGAGCCAAGGCATCTCAGTTTCGTTTGGTGCCCGGCCGTAGTCGGAGGCACCTGCTAGAGGGGGGCTTAGAAGAGCCCCTGAAGCTTTTTCTTCATGCAGCTGTGGCTGCACATCTGGATGAACAGCATGGACAGTCAGTCCTGACGTCCATGCTGTCGTCCCTACACCTCGCCGGTACCAGAACGCCGGTACTGATCCGGGGATGCTGGTGGACATCTGGGGTCACAGCTAGCGGTGACCCCAGATGTTCCGGACCATGGCCGGATTCAAGGGGGACAGAGGTAAGCAGGGGGGTCCCCGCTGATCACATGGTCCTAAGTCCCCAGGCAGGGGGCTCCCTGGGGACTGGCTGCAGCGTGGAGCCAGGCGACCAACCTGCGCTTCCACTACCCCCTGGGACAGCGGACCGCAGCAGAGCGGTAGCGCTGCGGCGTCCCAGGGGTTAAATGCATGCCAGGGGAGCGAGCCTTCCCTGTCTCACAGCCGGCGCCTCCCCCGCTGCACACAGCCCTCTCTGCACTGTGCTGACTGGTCCTGTGTCAGCGCTCCTCCCCCAGGCCAGCCTTCTTTCTGCTCCTCGGTGGCCATCTTTTCTGAAGCATGGTGAACGCTGCTGGAAGCCTGCATTGGAAGCATCGTGGTCTGGGTCCCCCCGCATACCTCTCCTCCGATGTGGTCAGGTCTGTGTATGCAGCGCTGTGTCCTACCAGGCCCTGTGTCTGCGTAGTTGAGTGATCAGCGCTGTTAGTGCAGGAATTGTTATTTCTCTGCATTGTATGTGACTGTGCTAGCGCTGCTGCCTGTAACTTTTTTTCTAAACTGTCAGCTTTATACTGTCCCTGTTTTTTCTGCTAAGCTCGTGCGGTGCAGTGCTGCAGGGTGGTCTCTTGCCTCTTAAATATATAATTGGTGAGAGGGGTCACATACGTGGTGCCATCATGTCTGAAAGTGATTTTCCCCTCCGGCTACAGTGTACTACGTGTAAAGTACCGTTAGCGGAGGGGGAGGGTAGCGCGGAGGGCCTCTGCCGGCAGTGTTTGTCTATGGCGCGGCCTCTTACGGTTACTGCACTGGTACAGGAGCCGCCCTGGGCTTGTTTCGCTCAAGTGCTTACAGCCTTAGTGGGCCAGTTAGCTCCGCAGCCCGCGTTTACACCGATGGGTTTGTCCCAGCAGTCAGTGGTGTCGTCACCCATGCAGGGTTTCCCACGACAATTGGTGGTACCCCACAGTCTCCCTATTTCCCCGCTCCCGGTTTCTCAGGAGCCAGCGTGGGTTAACTCCCTGACGAGTTCTGTACAGCACTTGTCGGATGTGTTGCAAGGGGAGTCTGTGATGCGGCCGCATAAACGGCCGGTGGCGTCTCTGTCGGCTCCTTATGAGGATGACGAGGGGACGTCTGATGATGGGGAGATTCTGGATCCTTACGATCAGGAACCTCTCCTTGCTAAGGACGCTGATGCTAAGTCCAAAGTATATATTCCTGGACTTATTCGGGCGGTCCGCACAGCCTTGGTGATTGAGGACGAAGTTCCCCCAGCGGCTAAATCTAAGTATGCCTTTTTCAAAGATGTGAAGGGCGATGCCACTGTCTTTCCTCTATCGGGTCAGTTGGTGGACCATTTAGAGGAGGCGTGGAAACAGCCTGGCAAAAGATACCAGCCGCAGAGACGCCTGGCGGTGGCTTATCCGTTCGCGGATAATTATTTTGCAAAGTGGGAATCCCCTCCACAGGTGGATTCTCACGTGACCCGTCTTGTCCGTAGTGCCACATTGCCGATGCCATCCATGTCCTCCCTTAAGGATGCTACGGACCGCAAGGTGGAGATCTGCCTGAAGTCCGCTTATTCCCTTGCGGGGGGGGGGCAGCACGGCCGGCTATGGCCATTTGCTGGGTTGCCAGAGCGATGGAGCGCTGGGCGGATTCATTAGAGGCTTCTTTTGATTCCGACTGTCCGGCCGAACAGGCGGAGTTGCTTGGCAATCTCCGTGTTTCGGCCACCTACATCAACGAGGCGGCCCTAGACATTAGTACTCTGGTGTCTAGGATTTCTTCAGCAGCGGTAGCTGCTCGTCGCACCTTGTGGCTGCGATCCTGGAAGGCGGATGCAGATTCCAAAAAGGGTCTGGAGGCGCCGTTTACCGGAGAAGTTCTCTTCGGTCCGGATCTGGATAAGATTGTGGCCACGCTGGCGGCAGCCAAATCGGCTTGTCTCCCGTCGGCCGCTGCTCCTTCTGGTTCTGGACCATCGTCCTTTCGGTCATCTAGGGCCCAGGGCAGGCCCAAACCACAGTCGTTTCCTCGACAGGCTGGCCCTAAGAAATCGGTCAAGCCCCGGAAGCAGACATGGAGTACCAGACGTCCGGCCCCCAAGCCAGATGACAAGCCTGCGGCCTGACGGTCCGGGCCTCCCTTTGGGGGATCCCAGGGTGGGAGGCCGCCTGCTGCAGTTCGCCCAGTGTTGGTCGACCACTACGACAGACACTTGGGTTCTGGAGGTGGTCTCCCACGGGTACGCCCTCTCCTTCCGGCACAGACCCTCGGCTCGATTCTTCACCACGGGTCTACCATCAGACCGGAACAAGGCTACGGAGCTGCGGAAGGTATTGCACACTATGCTCCAGGCTGGAGTTATAGTGCCTGTTCCATTCTCCCAGAGGGGCCAGGGTTTCTATTCAAATCTATTTTTGGTACAGAAACCCAATGGGTCGTATCGTCCGATTCTAAACCTCAAAGCACTCAACAGGTCTTTGCGGGTACCAAAGTTTCGGATGGAGACTCTACGGTCCATCATTCTGGCGCTGGAGCCTGGGGACTACATGGTGTCATTGGACATACAGGACGCTTACCTGCATGTCCCTATTCTTTTGCGCCATCAACAGTTCCTCAGGTTTGCAATCCGCAGCGACCACTTCCAGTTTCGGGCGTTACCTTTTGGCCTGGCGACAGCACCACGGGTTTTCACCAAGGTGATGGCGGTCATGGCGGCTTCTCTGCGGCTGCAGGGAGTCCGCATGTTGACGTACTTGGACGACCTGTTATTGGTGGCAGGATCTCCAGAGCTCCTGTTATGCCACTTGGACCTGACCATTGCACTGCTGCAGCGGCACGGCTGGCTAATCAACTGGCAGAAGTCCACTCTAATCCCGTCTCGGAGGATTCTGCATCTTGGAGCCTTATTGGACTCGGGACAGCAAAGGATCTTCGTGACGGAGGACAAGATCTCTGCTTTACAGTCAAGGGTGCGCAGTTGTCTGCACAGCCGCCGGGTGTCCCTACACTCGGCGATGAGGTTACTGGGCTCCATGGTGTCGGTGTTCCACATGGTGGAATACGCCCAGTTTCACTCCAGACCTCTGCAGCACCTGATCCTGTCCAAGTGGAACGGGCTGCCTCAGTCTCTGAAGTCCCAGACGATTGTGCTCACCCCGGAGGTTCGCCTGTCCCTTGCTTGGTGGTTACAGACGGCCCATCTCAACAAGGGACGTCCGTTCTGGGTTCCAAATTGGGTCCTGTTGACAACGGACGCCAGTCTTCGGGGCTGGGGAGCGGTTTTGGGTCCACACTTGTTCCAGGGCAGGTGGACGCCGACAGAAGCGGAGCTTCCCATAAATATCTTAGAAATCCGTGCGGTCTTCAATGCTCTCCAGCAGGCACATCGGTTTCTCCAGGGTCACCCGGTGCAGGTCCAGTCGGACAACGCTACCACCGTGGCCTACATAAACAGGCAAGGAGGAACCCTCAGTCGGGCGGCTCTCGTAGAGGTTTCTCGGATCCTGGTTTGGGCGGAGCGCAATCTTCCGGCCATATCAGCGGAGTGCTAAATTGGGAGGCGGACTTTCTAAGTCGCCAGGACGTTCATCCGGGGAATGGTCCCTGCACCCGGACGTTTTTCAACTGCTGGTGGACAGGTGGGGTCTTCCAGAGATCGACCTCATGGCGTCCCGGCACAACAACAAGTTGCCGGTGTACGGGTCTCGCACAAGAGACGAAAAGGCGTCTCTGGTGGATGCTCTGTCCGTCCGGTGGACGTTCCGGTTCGCATACCTGTTCCCTCCGGTCTCCCTTCTTCCACGGGTAATCCGGAAATTCAAACAGGAAGGAGGGACGCTCCTGTTGATAGCTCCCGCGTGGCCCAGACGGCACTGGTTCTCAGACCTTCAGGGTCTGTCCGTGGTCAGTCCTCTGCGGTTGCCGCTACGACCGGACCTTCTGTCTCAGGGTCCTTGTCTTCACCCGGACCTGACTCGGCTGTCTTTGACGGCGTGGCTGTTGAGACGGCCATGCTGAGGTCCCGGGGGTTTTCCAGCTCTGTGGTGCGTACCATGTTGCGAGCTCGGAAACAGTCTTCCGCGAGGATATACCATCGCGTGTGGCATACGTTCTTCCAGTGGTGTCGACCGAGAGGTTATGCACCGCGGGAGTTTCGTCTGTCTCGGATTCTCGCCTTCCTACAAGCGGGACTAGATCATGGGCTTCGCCTTGCTTCTTTGAAGGTACTGGTTTCGGCCCTGTCTGTCTGGTTTCACCGTAGGATTGCTACAATCCCGGATGTGCGCACCTTTATGCAAGGTGTTGTCCGCATTCAGCCGCCCTTTGTTCCACCTGTGGCGCCTTGGGATTTGGCTGTGGTCCTGAGGGCTCTCCAAGGACCGCCGTTTGAACCATTGGGCTCAGTGGATCTTAAATGGCTAACAGCTAAGACTGTTTTCCTTCTGGCTATTGCTTTGGCCAGACGTGTTTCTGAGTTAGGGGCTCTTTCTTGTAGACCCCCTTTCTTGGTTTTTCATGGGAACAGGGCAGTGCTCCGCACTCGGCCCGAGTTTCTTCCCAAAGTTGTTTCCCAGTTTCATGTTAACGAGGAAATCGTTGTTCCGGCCTTTAACTCACCGGGTCTTTCCGTGGGTGAGGCCTCTTTGGATGTTGTGCGGGCCTTAAGGACTTATGTTGACCGCACTTCTTCGTTTAGGAAGTCGGACGCTTTGTTTGTCCTCTATGGCTTCCGTAAAAAGGGTTGGCCTGCTTCAAAGCAAACTTTGGCAGCCTGGATCCGTATGGCTATTTCTGAAGCTTATCTTCATGAAGGCCTGCCGGTTCCTCCTTCTGTGAAGGCTCATTCCACTAGGTCTGTGGGTCCTTCGTGGGCAGCTCGACGTGGTGCCTCTGCAGTCCAGATCTGCAAGGCTGCTACGTGGTCCTCTGTCCATACCTTCGTGAGGTATTACAGGTTTGACACCTTCGCCTCTCAGGATGCTACCTTCGGGCGGCGGATTCTCCTTTCTGCACAGGAGCGTCCCCACCCTTAAAGGATACTGCTTTGGGACATCCCCAAGGTATCCTGTGGATACCCTATGGACCCTGAAGTAGAAAATATGAGATATGGTAAGAACTTACCCTTGTTATCTCTATTTCTACGAAGTCCATAGGGTTCCACAGGACTCCCGCCCTGTCGCACCTGTGCTGCAGATGGGCTTTGCTCTGGTCACCGGTTTTCCGTCTCCCTCTGGTGAGAATGTGATTCTTGTATGTGTCCAGATCTTTGTTATCTCTCTTTTTTCTCCTCCTCCGGCCTGTGGCTTGGTAACGAACTGAGATGCCTTGGCTCGGGGGCGGGGTATAGGAGGGGGACCTAGTGCATCCTGGGAGGTTGAAAGCTTAACTCTTTGGTGCCCGATGACTGACGTCACACCTACCCCAAGGTATCCTGTCGAACCCTATGGACTTCGTAGAAATAGAGATAGCAAGGGTAAGTTCTTACCATATCTCATATTATTGTGATGTCATACGGAGGTGGGTATCATCCAATCAATGAATCCTAGTGCAACTTTTTGCACAGGGGAAATTTTTGATGAGCGAAGTGCGGCATTAGAAAGTTGGCTGGTATTATTTTTCCATTTTGTAATCTGACTCTTGTGCCCTAAAACAGGCTTCCAGCTGGTAATGAAAATGTTTGGTTGGAGTATTTTATTACCTACCAGCTGTTGCCCGCGGCTTTGCCCATGATGAAATCTCTTCTGCCAACATCTTTGCATAGGGCCCCTGTTGCGGGAGTGCACCATGTGACCACCAGCGGTTTACAGACTGGTGGCAGCAGCACAGCGCTTTCACCCACCTCACACCAATGTCACTGTGTGCCCTGTGCACAGAATATGTAACCTCTCCTATTCACCCACCTCTCATATCATTGTCACTGTGTCCTGTGCACAGACTGCTATGTACCCTCTCCTATTCACCCACCTCTCACACCAATGTCAGTGTGCCATGTGCACAGACTGCTATGTAACCTCTCCTATTCACCCACCACTCACACCAATGTCACTGTGTGCCCTGTGCACAGACTGCTATGTAACCTATCCTATTCACCCACCACTCACACCAATGTCACTGTGTGCCCTGTGCACAGACTGCTATGTAACCTATCCTATTCACCCACCACTCACACCAATGTCACTGTGTGCCCTGTGCACAGACTGCTATGTAACCTATCCTATTCACCCACCTCTCACACCAATGTCACTGTGTGCCCTGTGCACAGACTGCTATGTAACCTCTCCTATTCACCCACCACTCACACCAATGTCACTGTGTGCCCTGTGCACAGACTGCTATGTAACCTATCCTATTCACCCACCTCTCACACCAATGTCACTGTGTGCCCTGTGTACAGACTGCTATGTAACCTATCCTATTCACCCACCTCTCACACCAATGTCACTGTGTGCCCTGTGTACAGACTGCTATGTAACCTCTCCTATTCACCCACCACTCACACCAATGTCACTGTGTGCCCTGTGCACAGACTGCTATGTAACCTATCCTATTCACCCACCACTCACACCAATGTCACTGTGTGCCCTGTGCACAGACTGCTATGTAACCTATCCTATTCACCCACCACTCACACCAATGTCACTGTGTGCCCTGTGCACAGACTGCTATGTAACCTATCCTATTCACCCACCTCTCACACCAATGTCACTGTGTGCCCTGTGCACAGACTGCTATGTAACCTATCCTATTCACCCACCACTCACACCAATGTCACTGTGTGCCCTGTGCACAGACTGCTATGTAACCTATCCTATTCCCCACCACTCACACCAATGTCACTGTGTGCCATGTGCACAGACTGCTATGTAACCTATCCTATTCCCCACCACTCACACCAATGTCACTGTGTGCCCTGTGCACAGACTGCTATGTAACCTATCCTATTCCCCACCACTCACACCAATGTCACTGTGTGCCCTGTGCACAGACTGCTATGTAACCTCTCCTATTCACCCACCACTCACACCAATGTCACTGTGTGCCCTGTGCACAGACTGCTATGTAACCTATCCTATTCCCCACCACTCACACCAATGTCACTGTGTGCCCTGTGCACAGACTGCTATGTAACCTCTCCTATTCACCCACCTCTCACACCAATGTCACTGTGTGCCCTGTGCACAGGTTGCTATGTAACCTCTCCTATTCACCCACCACTCACACCAATGTCACTGTGTGCCCTGTGCACAGGCTGCTATGTAACCTCTCCTATTCACCCACCTCTCACACCAATGTCACTGTGTGCCCTGTGCACAGACTGCTATGTAACCTCTCCTATTCACCCACCACTCACACCAATGTCACTGTGTGCCCTGTGCACAGGCTGCTATGTAACCTCTCCTATTCACCCACCTCTCACACCAATGTCACTGTGTGCCCTGTGCACAGACTGCTATGTAACCTATCCTATTCCCCACCACTCACACCAATGTCACTGTGTGCCCTGTGCACAGACTGCTATGTAACCTCTCCTATTCACCACCACTCACACCAATGTCACTGTGTGCCCTGTGCACAGACTGCTATGTAACCTCTCCTATTCACCCACCACTCACACCAATGTCACTGTGTGCCCTGTGCACAGACTGCTATGTAACCTCTCCTATTTAAGTAAAAGACAAGTAAAAATTATCATAGACACTACCTGTAACTTGGTTCCTTAAATATAGAACGTAGATCCTATAAGGTGGATAACCTGAACAGTAATCACTTATGCTCAATAATTGGTTCTTTAATGGAACAGAGGTTCTGAAAATCCCAGTGGTTCGTACTGTCGTGTGTATTATTAACCTATCATGATACCAACATTTGTGCAATAAAGAGAGACATGCACATTTATTGTAGCACAAATAACACACAAACCAGAAAGAGCATATAAACATCTTAAAAATGCAATAAAAGATGGATAAAACAACTGATTTGCCGGGTAGCTATTTTACTAGATGGTAGAAATAAATGGGCATTGATGTGAAATGCGGGGGCATGCCTTGAAAAAGGGACAAACCAGTCCTGAAACGCGTTGGTTGGAAGGAGGTCAGAGGGGCTATTTGCACCAAGATAATGGAAGGACGGGTACACAGGGGAAGAAGTTTTCGGACTATTCCCCCAGCATTTGACATCAATGCCCATTTATTTATACCATCTGGTAAAATAGCCACCCGGCAAATCACTTGTTTTATCCATTTATGCACCAAGTTACAGGTAGCGCCTATGAGAACTTTTACTTGTCTTTCATTTATATTGTCTCCACTGGGGTCTGGGGTAGACCCAATAATTGTTTTCTAGGCCGCTCTCCTCCTAGTTTTTTGCGCTGTTGTACCCCCTTTACAAAATATTTTTTTATCCTATTTAAGTGACCGCAAGCACAAAGCACCTCTTACCCCCCCCCCCCCCCCCCACCGCTTACTGGCCGCGCGCACAGCGCCACATCTATCTCTTGCATTCATGTTGTCGATAAATGCTGTTTTAGCTATTGCTCCGATTTTACGTGGCAGATGGAGATGATACAAAGTGCAGGTTATTTCTGGGAGTTTCCACTACACACTGATGCCGTTTTCATGAAAATCTATTAAGTAGTTTTTGCACCAACTTGGAACAGGCACCAGGGGCCAAATGTAATAGGGCGAGAGGTCAGAAAATGTCAGTCTTCTCACTCTTTAAACTCGGCCAATGTAATAAGAGTCTGAGAACAGAGCAACAGGGCAAACTCGCAGGTTTTTCAGACTCAAAACTCACGATTTAAACTCTCATCCAGATGATTTCCCATTTTGCAGTTAAAACTGGACCAATGTGAGAGGTGATAGATAAACTCTCTCATTCTCTAAACTCTCGCCCTATTACTTCTGGCCCAATATTCCTATAATAACAAAAGTTGAATCAGATATGTAATCTATTGCTGCGATGGCTGGCTGCGCACATAACAGCCAGGTACTGTAGTGCCGACATGGCAAGTTTTCCTTCACAGCCCATAGAGGTGCGAGGGAATAGCGGCGATGTCGGCAGGATGCGATGTGCCGTTGTGGAACGCATACCACCTGGATGTCTGCAACTGAATCCCCCCCATGAATTCTGAGGCAGGAGTCATCACGGCTGCTTATCTGTGTGGTTTTGTTTTACAGATATTTAGTGCTGGATTTTGCAGACAACCCCATTGAAAACATTATACGGTTCTTCGCCATGGTGAGTGGTAGATTGTTGGCCGGCTATAGTAGAGAGCTGCCTCTATCCTAAATACTGCTGGTGTACAGGAAACATAAGATACATACTGACTGTGGTGATGGGGATTTCTGTACATGCTGCCTGAGCCCCCTACCATTTATACCCCAGTAACTCTGTCATCCACACTTATTTGCCATATATTTACCCCCCTATTGCGCACGTTGGGGCTCTACGTACGCCTATGTGCGCGGCGTATCTTGTGCTGGAATTCGCTTTGCACATGCCCAGATGAGTGCATGCAAATGTGAGATTGCGAGGGCGAACGCTTTCTAAATGTATCTAGACTTCAGACCAGAGAGGAGGAACGCCTGTGCTCGCGGATGGGTGGGGGGTGAGCATATACACCATTAATAGGCCTATCCTATGCACCTAGTATAGGCCGGGTGAAGGTGTGCTCTGATTAGGATGATGGTGGCGCAGTAAATCTGGCGCTTACTATTTCCTATGCGCGATCGCACTTTTGTGCCTAAATGCTGCTTTTCCGTACACCTTACTTCCATTCCTGTATCGGCCCCAATGTGACGATGCTTTGCTTCCACTCGGCCTGTATCTGTGGCTCATGCTGCTTTATTTTTTCTTTACAGTCAAAGGAATTTATTGATGGATCATTACAGACTGGAGGTACATATCCTGTCACCTGTCACCTTATCTGCAGCAGTAGCGCTTAGTCTGGTACTAGAGGGATAGTGCATCACACATGGCACCAGTGGTTCTACTCCCTTTTCAGCTGGAAATTCTGGGAGCTGAATTCGGGACCTGACACCCCCCCTTCATTTTCCCCCTAAACCTTGGTGTGACTCTGGCTAGCGTTGCAAAGCCCATTACACAGTGTGTGTTCTCCATATTTTCCTCATTCGGGCTATTACAATGGAAACCTGTATTTTAATTAACTTGTGAGTCACTTGAGCAATATAACATTGATATTCGATATATTATTACATTAAGCGATCTGAGAACTTTTGGGATTTAGGACCCAGCAGAATCTTATGTATCCGCAGAGTTTACGCTCAGAAAAGTACACTGGCTTTGCTCATTAAGCAATTAGTACAGCCTGCCGCCGGGAGGTTTTGTCGTGTTAATGGCTGTACTGTGAAAGTCAACACTGACTTTAGGTCGACAACGAATATGTCGACATTTAAAAATGATGAGCGGTTCATAAAGTCAACATGTAGTTTTTTTGATTAGGGTTAGGCTACAATAGGCTAAGAACTGTATGTTGACATAATGAACATTTTTGAATGTTGCCATATTGGTGTTTGACCTAAAAGCCATGTCCACATTCAGAACCTGTCGACATTCTGATTGTGGACTTTCCACGCCCGCTGTGACTGAGCGCTCCTGTACCGAAGCAATGGCAGCGTACAAGGTAGTGTTTAAGCATAATCACCGTTTTACAATGAGCCCTAAATGAAATGAGCAGCTCTACTGCAGAATCGGGGTCTGTCATTCAGGGGGAAATGTATTAAATCAGGCCTGGCCAACTTGGTGCTCTCCAGCTGTTGTGAAACTACAAGTCCCATCATTCCCTGCCACAGTTTTAGCATTCCCTAACAGCAAAACTGTGGCAAGGCATGCTGAGACTTGTAGTTTTTCAACAGCTGGAGAGCCACAGGTTGGCCTGGCCCTGTATTAAATCTTTGAGAGAGATAAAGTGGAGAAATTGCCCATAGCAGCCAATTGGCTTGTAACTTGTCACTTATCTAGGACAGTCTACAAAAAAAAAATGACAGCAGGTGACACAAGTAGCAAGTAGGCTTTGTATGGCTGTATAGGGCTCGTTTTATTGGGTTTCCAGCACCCATCAGCTGAAATCTTCAGCTCACAAGTAGATAGGCTTATTTTTTTACACCAGAAAGGTCAATAAATAAAATCATTTGAAAATCATGTTCCTATCAATTGAACAAATCTAATTTTAGAAAACTTACCATTGGGCCTATTTTTTGCTTCAATACAATCTGCACTTACCAATGGAATAATTTTGGATTTGGCGTATGTTTACAAGTGACCTCTGTTCTAGACCATGAGATGGGTTCACTAAGTGCAGGGACGATTGTTGCGGCGCTAACTTTAATGTTTGCTTTGTTTTGTAACTTTATATTTTGGAATCATCCAGAAACTGGTAAAACCTATATTAACATGCAAATATCACAGACCGATGACATGGTCACAAGTTCTGACATTAGAGACTTGGTGCCAGAAATGATCTGGATCTCACTAAAATCCAAATCTCTCTTCTGCAGAAAACACCAGTGATGGCGTTTATTACCCCGGTTAAACACGTGATTTAAGGCAGTGACCGAAGGCCTAATCTTCATGTGTGACTTCAAAAGTGACTGGCTAGCTTATATATTGATAGATGGATTTTGGGGTCAATTTACTAAGCAGTGTTAGGAGACAGAGTGATAAGGTGCCAGCCAATCAGCTCCCAACAATCATTTTTCAAGCACAGCCTGTGAGATGGTAGCTAGGAGCTGATTGGCTGACACCTTATCACTTTTCACTCTGTCTCCTAACACTGCTTAGTAAATAGACCTCTTTATTTCTTTAGACACTACAGAAAGGTTAGAGATTTTTAATCATTTAAAATTTAATTAAGTAGAATGTGCTTTTCAATAACAGAGCTCTTTAGCTCATTTCCACAACGTTTGCCACTGGTTATTTGCCGCCCAGGCAGTGTTGCTACTTCCATTAGGGGAGTAAATTCCTGCGCACGCACACACTATATTGGTTCAGCTCAAAAAATGGCTGCTCCGTCCGTAGGACAGAGCGAAATTAAGGTCTGTAAGACAGACTTACGGCAGCGGGTCTTGATAGATTCTCATGGGCTCTAAAACCGTGGTTTGTTGAATATTTTTGGAGAGGAAAACTCTGCATTTGCGTAATGTTTCTGTCTCTCCTCGTGCAGGAAAAGTTCTTGTCCACGGCAATGCAGGGATCTCTCGGAGTGCCGCTCTGGTTATTGCTTACATTATGGAAACGTTTGGATTAAAATACAGGTGATTGGAAGGAAGAAAACACTTTTTTACTATGGTCATTTGGGTTAATAGTGGCGTGCGCATACTCCTGTTTAATAAGAACCTCAGAGAGATGAGCTAAAGTACTTTAAGTTGCTAAAGGCCCCCATACATCTGCGATTAATTGTGGTAATTTGGAATTTTGCAGACGATTGTCCCAAAAAATCGGCGATGTATGGGGGTTGCTGATTCCGATCAGGTTGAATTTCCGCGTTCAATCCGGGCTAAAGATTAGTAGTGGTGTCTAGAGACGATCGGCCAATTTGCCGACAGTTACTAGTAAAATGATGAGCCTAACAAAATTGGCAGATCTGTGATATGCTGGAAATGATCTGCATATCACTGAAGCGTATCTAATATATGGGCGCAGGTTGGTGGATTGGGGAATCTTTAAATCAGGGTAAAAAAATCTGAACTGTGTTTTTTTTTTTTTTTTTTTTAGATGGCTAATGTATGGTTCCCTTAAGATGCATATTTATTTAGCTGTACGGTAGTAAAGCACCTGATTAGGTGTATTATAGAGCTTGTCCTCTGAGCATGTCCCTACATTCTGTGCAGGACGGTGTACAAGGCTCCTGTGTCCTGCTGGTGGAGACCTCCCTGGCCCTGTACAATGAGTCTGTTATACAGCTGTGGTAGGAGTACATTACAGGACATCTCCCCCAGTCCTGGTCTCTTCCTCCCATTGGCCTATAGATGGGAATGAGATGGCCTGCGTGAGCCGAAGTCACTGGGAAAATCTGACGCAGAACTGACGCACCATTAGCGTACTAGGAGCTAAGATATATAACCCTGTGTTGTAATAAATTTATATCTGCAACTAGCTGAAGTACTCGGCGTTGCCTGGGTTTAAATCTTCATGTTATTTAAGTTTTATTTGATGTCCAAATCTATCCAGTGGATGGCCCAAAACAGGCTCCCCGGGTCACAATTCTGCCTGGCGTACACCAAAGGGAGGTCCGACTGTGACCCTAACCCCCCCTAAAACCTGGCCAGGATCCAACTGGACCACCTCGCATTGGCTTTATCCATTGGTGCAGGGGAATACCTTTTTTTAGTTGCCTCCCCAAGCATCTGAGCTTATCCTTTCCTCCTCTCATTCTAGGGACGCTTTCACCTACGTGCAGGAAAGAAGGTTCTGCATTAACCCCAATGCTGGATTTGTTCATCAACTTCAGGTACGTACGTACGTACATACATACATACATACATACATACATACATAGATCAAAAGCTCCACAGTGGCCTCACCGTCTCTCCCTCGGATTAATTAAATCCCTATTACCAGTATGTCTGTGACTGGTCCCAGGGAATGGCTAGGCTGCAATCTTGTGACCAGTAGTTCTGTCCATGGGTTCAGTATATTCTGTCGACATGGTGAAAAAAAATGCATGCAACTTGTGGACATTGACCATGTCGACATGATTAGTATGTCGATAAAACGTCCCTGGTGGTCTAGCAGTGACTTACCTGGTTCGACTGCTCTAGGTGAGTCTTCCGGATCTTGCCAACAGCTGACAATGACTTGCTGTGAGTGTCACTAACCCCAACTTCCACTCCCACCGTGTAACCGTAGCCTAACCCTCCGGTCCATGCAGAATGCATATGTTTATCTCCACATAGAAGACTTTGTAAGTGAGCGTAGTATCAGGTTGAGTGTGTGACACAATTGTATCTGCTGAGTACAATGTACAATTCACCCCGGCCCCAAAGCACAATGATTATAGCCTCTAGCGCAGAGGTAGGCAAGCTGTGACACTACACATCCCAGCAGGATCAGCAATGGATTTGCTGTTAATACATGCTGAAACTGTGGCAAGACATGCTGGGATGTGTAGGCCCACAGGTTGCCCACCTCTGATCTAGCCTTTGTGTGATCCTTTTCAATGTTTTCAGGAGTCTGATTTTCTGCCTGCATTGTCGCCTCCCTTTCCCCTCTCCTGCATTGTCGCCTCCCTTTCCCCTCTCCTGCATTGTCGCCTCCCTTTCCCCTCTCCTGCATTGTCGCCTCCCTTTCCCCTCTCCTGCATTGTCGCCTCCCTTTCCCCTCTCCTGCATTGTCGCCTCCCTTTCCCCTCTCCTGCATTGTCGCCTCCCTTTCCCCTCTCCTGCATTGTCGCCTCCCTTTCCCCTCTCCTGCATTGTCGCCTCCCTTTCCCCTCTCCTGCATTGTCGCCTCCCTTTCCCCTCTCCTGCATTGTCGCCTCTCTCTTCCATGTAGGAATATGAAGCCATCTATCTCGCAAAATTAACCATTAAAAGGATGTCTCCTCTGCAGTTAGGAAGGACTTTCTCTCTACAATCTGGTGCTGCCGGTAAGGCCATCTCTACCCTTTTGCATTTTGTTGTGTATTGTGCATGTACAGCACGGTGATGTAGTGATCAGCATTGCTGACTCACATCTCTGAGGTCAAGATTTCAAATCCAAACAAGAGCCCCATCTGTGTGGCATCGGTATGTACTCCCTGTTTGTTTCCTCCCCCAGTGCAGGGTGATATGACGGGAGAAGACTGGCTTGGCTTACTCCATATAAGAGGGGAGAGATCAGTCTGGCGCTGTCACTAAACAGCTGGTTCAGGTGGAGGGTGTCAACCTCCCAAAGCAGAGAATTCGATATAAAGGAATGAGCAACGCTTATAAGCTTGGTGGATTTAAACCAGAAATAAATAATAAGCTGAACTGATTAAACCATAAAATAATAAATGTGAAAATAGATATGACCACCTAGCAAACAGTAAATCTATACATGTAATATAGGACTATACGGCTTGGCTATTTAATGCTGCAAATGCATAAGAAAGGTTAAAAACCTATAAATCGGCTAAATACTTATACAATATGAGTCCAGACCATAAACATAATAATAAAATGTGAATGAGTGTTGAATTGTTGGAAAATAAACAAATAAGAGGATGTAATCAATGTCTTTGTTACATTTGCCTCTCTGGATGCTTCATTTGGGTGGCGGATTCTCCTCTCAGCTCAGGGGCGTCCCCTCCCTTGAATACTGCTTTGGGACATCCCCCAATCTCTCCCTATGGACCCTGAAGAAGAAAATTAGAGTTCTGGTAAAACTTACCTTCGTTAACTCTTTCTTCGAAGTCCATAGGATCCACAGGGCACCCGCCCTGACGCAACTGGCTTCATATGGGCTCTGTTTCTGGTCACCGGTTTCCAGTCTCCTTCTCCGTGAGTGTCATTCTTGTCTGTACCAGTCTTCCTTCTCCTTCTCCTCCTCGTCCTCCGGCCTTTGGCTTGTCACGACCTGAGGTGCCTCTGGGGTGGGGTATAGAGGGTTGGACCAGTGCATGAAAGCTGTAACTGCGTGGTGCCCAGTCCTCAACCACCACCTACACCCCAAGGTCTCCCTGTGGACCCTATGTACTTCGAAGAAAGAGTATTAACAAAGGTAATTTTTACCAGAACTCTCATTTTATGGTTTAAAGCCACCAAGCTTGTTAGCAGTGTTGATTCCTTTATATCGAATTGGCTTACTGTACTAGTGGTTATGTGACCTATCTGGGACTGTACGTAATTGATGGAAGTCGTTTTTTAATTGCAGCTGGAAAGTAGCTGCTGCTATTTAACGCAATTGCGATCGCACCGCGTGCATGGGCTCAGTGCAGATTTCCACACGTTTGACAAGGTTTGTGCATCTATGCGACCGCACTGCCCCGACCAATGCCACTGGTTTCACAGCTGTCACCTGTGGTGCGCATTTGCATCATCCCTGACCCCGGCGCAAGAGGCAGATCACTGCGTTCACACAACTCCACATAGCCCACCATTTCTAGTATATGCCCTCTCTGAACGTAGCCTAAGTGCCCATATTATCACCCAGTTATGCCCATCCAGCTGCACGTGTAGAAGCAGTTAAGTTGCACATGACTTATTGCTGATCTCTGTGTACATTCGGCTACAGAGCGAGCGTAACGCTAAAAATCACAACATCCGTCCCCAAAATTGACGCGCTGGCACCTCTGCTTCAGACTCTGGGAAAGATGTATTTAATCCTCTGATAGCGAGAAAGTGGAGAAGTTTCCCATAGCAACCGACCAGCTTTTGTCAGTTTATAGACGGTGCTAGATGAATGACATTTAGAAGCTGATCGGTTACTTTAAGCAATCCCCCTCCCCGCAGCCTAGCCCTCTCCATAATCCTAATACTTACCATTGGGATGCCAGCGGTCAGGATTCTAAAGCCGGGATTCTGATTGCTGTCGGGATTCCGGCGGGGGTATTTTGAGCGCCAGCATCCAGACCGCCAGGATCGGAACTACATCCCGTCCATTGTAATGTGATCTTAAATGAAACTGAGACATGGCAATAAAACATGTTAATTTGGAACTAAAATAGCTTGTATTCTGCCTCATAACCAATGCATTTAAAGGGTCGTCATAGTAGAGGTCCATGTTAAATTCAGCCAATGTCTTGCTGTGCCCTTTGTGTCCAGGAAGTCTGAAGCGGACGCTAGAAGAGGAGGAAGAGGAGTTTGGGAACATGCAGGTATCCACAGCTCATGAAGGATGAAGACACTCTATAAGCATCCTGTCATTTACTTCTCCTGGTGCTGCTATTGTGCTTTATAGACAATAATGGGACTTTTTCCATGAATTAATTGGGTTGCACCGATTGTTTTACTGCTTTTTACACAGCCGTTTTAGTAAAAAGAAAAAAAAATATTTATATTTTTTTTTTTGTTCGGATGTGCAAAAGAGGTATTATTGCAATAACGCACTTTTCATACTTGAAGTTTTTTTTTTTCCCCCCCAGTTTTTTTTGTATATTATAAAGTAATTTCATGCAATGCAACTGATGGGAGATAGACCTGTTTCTATAATGTTATTTAATTTATAGGATAAGGCTTTTAGTAATGAAATGTTTGTTGGACTTTTTGTGTTTTTTTGTAAATACAATTTTATAGGTTTAGAAGTTCTGAAGTTTTTAACAAAGAGGATTCTATATAAAAAAAAAAAAAGCGTTCTCGATCAATGGGGGCGACTTGTACACTATTGATATAACCTTCTAAATTATCAGTTGTTTTTATTATACAATTTATATTGTGGCGTTGGCCTGAAAAAACTGATTTTGTTCCTTCCTAACATTTGTTCTGACGTTTTCCAAATAAACAAACTGTAAATCTATTACACATATCAAGATTTATTCTAATATGTAGTAACGGGAAGTGTAATAGCCGTTTTTAGATTCAAGGACATTTCAAACATAATAGTTCTGTGCCGCTCTGCTGTTCCCCAGACGACTCCTGGAGCAGTGGGAGCCGTTGGGCTGTGCTCAGTTTTCTACTGAGAACATGGGACAGCCTTAAACAATTATGTAGATCTATATGTATATTTTTGAGGACATCCTGTGACCAGGGATTTGTAAACAAGGCCTATTGTCGGGCGCATATTGAGTACTTAGATCTATGAAGCTGGCACTGAACCCGGCAGGGGTAAACCGAAATAAACCGATACAAGTCTATCAAAAGGAGCCTGCAGACTTCATTCAGAGAATAAAAGCAAACTAAGGGCCTGATTCAGACCCACTCGCGAGCGGCTGTCCGCTCGCAAGTGGGTCGATGTTCTGGACTGAGCATGCGCACGACGGAGGGAGCTCCGTCGTGCGCATGCGCCAGACGCGACGAGCGAAGGAAAGTCCTTCGCTCGTTGTGTCTGATCAAAGGGGGCGTGCTGACGATGTTGAATGACAGCACGCCCCCTTTGGTAGGCGTGCCTCCCTGACGGGGGCGTTCCCACGGGAATGCCTCCCGTCAGAAGCCGGCCCACTGACATCACTAGTGATGTCAGTGGGAGTGATTTTGGCTCTGATAGAGCCAAAATCACTCCGGAGCTTGCGGTTGAAAACCTCAACCGCAGGCTCCGGCTCGCAGTTTCGATGGTCGCGATGGTCACGACCATCGCGGCCATCAAACTGCACGCTCGTATAGCCTGTGGGTGGTGACCCACAGCTATACGAGCGTCCAGGAGGACGCTCCATTCTCATGGAGGCCAGCCCTCATTCAGAGCGTGCGCTCTGCTCAGAGCGTACGGCTCTGAATGAGGGCCTAAGTTATCTGTTTTTGAAGTAAAATTAATATTTCTATAATAGCTAGGCACTTCCAAAAATCATAGAATATATCAGAAGTCTATACGCAGGTTAGGTGCGATTTTGGAAGTCACTAGGACTTATGGTTTCAGAGTAATTGGGTATCTAATATATCACAAACCCATCCTAATTACACTCATAGCTTAAATGATGGAGATTAAAGGGAACATACCATAGTTTGTATTTATTACACAGGGTAAGTTATGTACCATTATTTGTACTTGAGTAAAAAAGTACATGGGCAGTTCTGGGATTGACCCAGATTTAATCAACTGGTCAGCCAGTCATCAGAGATTTGGCTGATTGAGATTGAGAAAAGCTGAACCACTTGCACAAATCTTGAAATGGCTCAGTCAGCTTATACTTGGATCTCCTGTTGGTGTTTATTGGTGTATGTCTAATGGTCCGTACACACGTAGCGATCTGCCAGCGATACGATATCGCTGCCAGATCATTATGCACCCTCCCTGGGTATGCTGGATGATCAATATTGATCATCCAGCACACCACCAACTTGCCGAGGACTATAGCGATCCGCGATCGTGAGTCCCTATAGTAACTTGCTCGAAATCGAGCAAGTTGACCAGCATGAATGGCCGATGGACAATATCGGTATCGTCCATACTTGGCTGCGCATCGCTGGTCGAAGTTAAGTTGGTAGTGGCCATTTAAAAGAACGATTTGAAAGAGAACTGTAACGATAGCATTATCGTTCAAATTGTTCTTTTAAATCGCTACGTTCAAATGCCCATCTGGACTTTCTTTTTTTAGATCCATGAATTTTGCGCCAGGTTAATTATTGACACTGAAAAAAGCCACCCTTCAGCTTAGTGTAAGCTCAGCAGACTAATAATGTAAGCCTACCCTCAGCAGTATTGATGTGATTCCTGCTTTGGATCCCAGATTAGGCTTTTTTATATATATTTATCTACGTTACATGATGATATTATTAAAGTCTCCACTCACATTTACAAAGTTCTGGTATGCAAACCATTCCGGCAGGCAATGCCACCTTCAGAAGCGTCAGCCATTGTAGTCTAAGGGCTACATTACGCTAAATTATCTAGGTGGGAATTCTGTAGGATCTTCCCCAATATCTGAATGCAGTGTTACTTGGATAATACAAAAACAGCCTAAAAGCCTATGATGGCACAATCTTATTGTAGCTGGTTGCATCCTTACCCATATCTCCAGCTTGGGGCTGCTTCCAGCCTTGATTGTGTATTATACCCTTGTTAGAACCCACAGCCAGACATCCTTTTTTGATACCTTAAATCTTGCTCCAGAGAGGTGGATGATACTGTTACGTCTGGCCACCTACACAAAGTATGAGCTGGAACAGCAGGCAGACTGGCAGTGATGGTGGATGTCCTGGTGCCTCGGATGTGACAACAGGCTGTTCTGATGACATCTGTAAAATCGTGCAGTAGTAGCTGTCATGGCGGGGGCCTTAGATGAATGCACAAACAAAGCTTTCTCTTAGCCCTTTGGGTGCTGCGTTTCTCTGGCTGAGTCTCCCCTCTGATCTAGGTTTGAGGTGGCACAATTGGGGTTAATTTTGACAAGGATTTTAAATTTAGTCTTAGGGCCTGATGCAGAGCTGAACGCTATTCCGATGTTTATGCGGTTGAATGATTATCGGTGGTCTGCGCGTGCCTGCCAGCCCTATTGCGCATGTGCTGTGGATGAATTGCGAACATGCACGCTGAGAGGATTCACTAGCAATTGATTGACAGGAATAGACCGCCATATGGGTGGTTACGGGGAGACCAAAACGCAGGCGTGTCTGGGCCATTTAATGGGCGTATACAAGCCAGCACATGTGATTGCGCACAGAACGAAACTCCAGCGTCCCAATCCACCGATATTCTGAGTGACTATAGTCTTACTCCAGCTGTCGATGTTTTGAAGTTCTGCGTCCAATGCTGCGTTTGTGTGCGTAGTTGCGGGTGGCTACGAGGGCCCCTTAAAAAGTGGGAGGCACATATAGAAACCGTTGTAATTCCTACACCGTTCACCTGATTTGGATGTAATTACCCTCAAATTAAATCTGAAAGTCTGCAGGTAAAGCACATCTTGTTTATTTCATTTCAAAGCCATTGTGGTGGTGAATAGAGGCCAAAATATGAAAATTCTGTCAATGTCCCAATATTTATGCACCTGCCTGTACATACCGACTCGCCCCAGTGCTCCTCCCATACGTCATGTACATACTGACTAGCCCCAGTGCTCCTCCCATACGTCATGTACTGTACATACCGACACGCCCTAGACCCCAAAATTCCCGCTACCAGCACCATGTCAGCCAGGGCTGCTGGCAGTGGCACTATAGCAGGGAAATATATAGCGTGGACTCCCCGTGACATGGCACTAAACATTCTTAGTGTAGTCAGCACAGAGCTGTAGTCCCTGGGGGGAATCAGCCATACAACAAAAATTTTCCTCGACCCCCTAGAAAACCCATCATCGTGCTGTCAGCGCTAAGGCAATTCCCACTCCCCAGGTGATGGATGTAGGTCAATGTGTATTAAAAATTAAAAAATGTTTTTTATAGTCCTATGCAGCTACAGGCCTCCAGATAAACATAGGCCTACCATCAGGACGGTGTAATGCTGACCAGCTGCTCCACATGGCCGGCCATAAATCCTAAATATTAAAACTGCATTTCTACTTTCCTCCTGATATGATGGAATTTTCTCTTATGTACTTGGTGAGAAATTGGGGCTGATGGTGTAGGAGTTGTACACGCCCACATGGCACTGGTCACGCCCACACGGCACTAAGAACACCTCAGTTTCTCACAAAAGGTCAGAAGGCCCCAAACTCTGCTATTCCAGTCCAGGTTTTAAGGATATCCATGTTTAAGCACAGGTGACTTAATAGGTATCTCAGTCAATTTGATTTAACCATCTGGACTCCAGCATGGATATCCTTATAAACCTGGACTGTAATGGGGGAGTTCGGGAAACACTGCCATCTGGATCATTTTTAGTCCCTGGCCCATGTGGCTCCTTATCTGGCCCTTGGGTGACATCATCCATGGGGTGGGGGGAACAAATGATAAAAGGTATGGGAACCTTTTTCTGGGTCAGACTGGGGAATCAATTTGTACGTTGAAGCCTGACTTGCATTTCCCACCGTTCCTCCCGACCAGAATAGCTGTTTTATTCTGTCATTTTTTTTTTCCTTTTTATTTGGGATTGCAGCAAGTTTTGTCTATGTAACCTATAACCCTTTTCTATATAACTCTTCTGTAACTAAGCATTGTACGTCTTTTATAAATACAGGTTGAGTCTCCCATATCCAAAATGCTTGGGACCAGGGGTATTTTGGATAACGGACTATTCCGTAGTTTGAAATATTTGATTAACATAATGAAATATCTTAGGAATAGGACCCCAATATACACACAGAATGCATTTGTGTTGTATAAAATGACTTGCAGGCTATGTATAAGGTGTTTATAATATTTTCAATAATTTTGTGGCTCAAGCAAAGTTTGTGTACAGAAATTAAATTCATTTGTTTCATATACACCTTATACACAGCCTGAAGGTAATTGTATACAATATTTTTAATAATTTGTGCCTTGGTTCAATGTACACAAACTTTGTCTATCAAAAATCAAAGGTTTCATTATCTCAGTCATGCCAAAATTATTCCGTATTTTGGAATATTTGGATATGGGAGACTCAACCTGTATAGTGTTTGTTGTAGGTCTGTTTTCATATGTGAACCCAGTCTTTACGGAAGCTATTAGATCGGTAAGGTCACGCTATACTTATCTTTTCTTCTTGTGCTGCCCGACATCCCACCACCCCCTTTCATCTTCCACTTCTCCCGTCTTCTTCCCTTACCATCCTCCTCCTCCTCCTGCTGGAGGCGATGGAGTCCTGCTGTCCAACACTCAGAAGCCAGGTGGAGACACCGCTGCGGGGCAGGTAAGCACAATCTTCTGATTTACATAATGTTTTCCTTCTAACTCTGCCATCGCTGGCAGTCACATTTGCCTGTTTTCGCCAGTGAAGGCTTCCCCATATGAACTGCACAAGTGTTATGGTAGTTCTTGTTTTGCCGTAATACCTATTTTATGTGGATCTGGCATTCTCAATTAATATTGATCCTGCTTTTCTTATACATGTATTGTTGTGGCTTGATGTGGTCTTCCCTATATATTTAGTATGGATTCTGGTTTCCTATGGGCGTGTGAAGTTACAGTAGAGAAATATAGAAAAGAAAACATCCCGTCATAATAATTATACATACTTCTATGATAAATTATTTGTATAACACCCATCCCCCATAGCCCAAACTTTGACTATTTTTTTTTAAACTTGTTTACACACCAATTGATGCCCCACCCACTCTGTAGCTCCACCCACAGCTCCTACCTGATGGGTAATTAGAATGAAATAAAGAACATTACCACGTGAGAGGCCTTGTCACCTTACTCATCCTCGTATTTTTTTTTTTAAAGTGCTTAACACAATAATAAAGCATACTTGTTTTCTTATGTAAATCTGTGTTGCTGTGAAGATCCGATTGTTTTGAACTAGTGTTTCTACCAGAGACGCTACTAATGAAACAGGTGAAGCTAAAAACTTTTCATTGTTTTAATTGGGATTGGCTGCTCCATCTTTAAAAAATAAAATAAAAAATCCTTCTGAGGAAACTATCCAGCCGATCGAGAAACGCGTTAAGGGCTTGCCAGGAGTGCCACTGGTCGTCTTATTCATGGACCGCTGGCCATCTTATAAGGATAACCCTGCTGCTATAAGAGCCGGCTATCTTTTACCTGCACCGCTATACTGGCACAGCAGCAGCGACTAATGATCCCGGGAAACAGACAAAGTGAGCTAGTGTGTGGCGGAGTCGCCATCCACTCCCAAACTGCGCAACTAACTCAGTTACCAAGTTCCCTGGCATCACTCTGATCAGGCTGCAGTTGTTATAGCGGTGAAGAGACTCTGGCCGGAGCTTCCCTTTGAAGCGGTGTCCGTGACATTTCTTCCGTGACAATTCACTTGTGGATACTTCTCACTGGACAGAGGCTCATCAACAATTGTATAGTTATTTATTGAATACCATCCACTGTCTGCCGGTGATTAGGATGCTATGACAAACTGACACTGTTAAGGGGATAATTTTTTTTTTTAACAATTTGTGTCACTTGCGACTGAGATTTTATACTTTTAAACAACCGACTATAGTTAATCCTCCTGCCAGTTGATTAGGTTTTTTTGTGGCACAAACTTTTACCGTTGCAGCTGGGATTATTTTTTGTTTATTTAGAACTAGCTGAAGTACCCGGCGTTGTCCGGGTTTAAATCTTCAAGTTGTGTTTTTTTTTTTTTTTATTATGCGATGTCCAAAACCATCTAGTTTAAGGCCCAGAACAGGCTCCCCGAGTCAAAGTTATACCTGGCAAATTCCACCGTGAGTTCCGACCAGGACCCCAACCACTCCATTAGGTATCCCAGACCAGTTGCCACCCCCTGTGAAGTTTTCATCCAAATCCATCCAGTGGAAGGCCCAGAACAGGCACCCCGGGTCAAAGTTCTGCCCAGCGTACACCAATGTCCGACCGGGACTCTCTACCACCTAAAACTTTACCAGGATCCAACTGGACCACCTCACGTTGTTTTCATCCCAATTGGTGTAGGGGTGTCCAAATGCATACACAAACAGACCAATGAATTTTATATATAAGATTGGTGAGTATTTCTTTCTTTTTGCTCTACAAAATACTAGTCTGCAGAGGTTGAATATTTATGCAAGTAGCATTTTTCAGTTTTTTAAAAAAAAAAAAAAAAATATCTGCAGAGAGATAATGAGTATGAAAGTTTACTTTAATAGCCTACTGGTTCACAAAAAATACTTTCTGGAACAATCTATAAGTCGTTTGTAATAGATAAATCTGAATACCTCTGCAAGCTACTGTATATAGTGCCAATCCCATTTATATTCCTTCCTGATTGGAGCTCCGTCTAAATTTCTTACGACAGACAAGTCCATATTTTTTTTTTTTGTTTGTCTGAAGCCAACTGGTCTAACCAGTATGATTGTGGGAGGTAACTAGAATCCTCAGACAAAACCCACACAAACACCGGGTGATTATACGCATGCTGCAAAATGCTTTAGTGGGAATAAAACTTGCTTATTTATATGCTTGCTTTTTTTTTTTTTTTTTTTTTTTAATACAAGAGGGTGGGGGACATGGCGGATTCCTGCTAATAATATTATATTTATTACTGTTGCTGTAGAGACCTGTAGAATAATATATAATATATCTACATAATGTGGTTCTACTTAGCATGTAAATTTTGCTTTATGGGCCAGGAAATATTCATATTATTGTGTAATACTGATGTTTTCTTAATGGGCAATTACTGTTGCTGAATTGGCACTAGTACTGTAGGTGGCATTTTGGGGATTACTTTCACTGTTGTGCACAACTAAAATATTACCCAGCATTACTGCTAGTGCTGGCACACTCAATACTGCCACCTCTGGGTGTTCTAAAGTGCGCTATAGAAAATTCTTCATGTTTTAAGTTTTTTTTTAATTTTTTTTTTATTTTGCGACCCACAGTGGAAATCCCCAGTTAATAGCAGCTGACAGTAATACAATATATTATTCTGGTTGATATTTACTTTCAGCTCATTATGTAATCAACTATTTGGAAAAAGAGAAAAGAAAGGAAAAACTCTGTTTGGTGAGCACTCTAAACTGTCATTAATCTTATGTATGATAAAACATAACTTTTAAAATGTAATCATTAATATAAACTCACTGTTGTACACAACTCTTAAAAATTATCACAAAAATTAATGTTTGGTCTAATACATATTAGATTCTAAATACCCTATACAGTTAGTAAACATATACTGACATAAACGTACAATAATAGTGAAATACAAACACCCTCCAATATATCAAAAGATGGCGAAATATACAGATAATAAGATTCAATTAGAATCAATCTTAAATAGCATAATTATTCAAACATCGGTTTAACCCGATGCATAACCTAGATATGTCCTTAATTATAGAATTAGAAAAGTCCGGGCATAGAAGCTGCCAAACCTCATTCTACTGCTCCTCACTTGGACCAAGGTCTATCTATGAGGAGTGAGAGATTACGGGAAAGGCAGGTTGCCCGTGGAAACAACAGTATAACAGCAGTGTTACTAAAGTTTTCATTTCTGCTGTTACGGGTCTTACTATATAGAATTGGACCCCTAATGAGAGAACTACTAAGCTTGAGATAACCGTCGGTTAATAGAGGGATAGAGAAGTGACAATAAGAATAAATTATAATGATAAGTGATTTATTTGCTATCATATATCATGTTCTTTAGAATGATTTCTCATAACAAGTCAGTGGTTTGAGTAGAAACCAATATAACAGACTATCTAATCAATGATACTCAGTCACTATATCTATCCTAATTATTATCAATAATTCTTATTTCATATATATAAAAAAGTAGATATCCCAATGGTTGTTATTATCAAACAAGAGTAGCTCGATTTTATATCCTCTAGTTAGCATCCTAAGCAGATAGCCATATTATGACAGGTATACACATTAAATGCTGCCTATAGCAGGAAAATGCAATAGACTATGTTGTTATACGGCTAGCAAAATATATAACACTGAAACAGGTGTTTGCTAAAGTGGATATAGAATACAAGGTATAGAAAAAGATGTTTTGAATCAATTTGTGACAAAACAACATATAAATTCTGTCCCAGTGAAACATAACTGTAACACTTTCAATATCGAATACAAGCAGTAGGCTCCATTGGCATAAATTGTCATTTTATTGCAGCATAGTATGTTAATATTTAGACACATCCGAGTTGTCACTGTTTGCCGTGTAGTAAACCAGATGATTTCCGTACAGACAATTACATCTGATATAGCATTTGGCTACAGAGCCAACTTATCAAGAAGCGGAGTGACTGCACATACTTGAATACATCTATGCTGCCATAATAAAAGGGGACAGCTGCGATAATGTTCAAGTGAATGATTATATAGTATACAGCATAGTGCAAAATGAGTTATGTCAGAATATAGTCGCAAGTGACCTTTATATTTTTATCCTACTTGTATTTCAGGTTGGTCTTCATATAGCACATGTTCTATCAGTGTGATCCTTCTGTGTTTCAATGGATATAAACAAAAAGGCTAAATTAGCATAATTAGTACATTTATCCTTTTTATACCAACAATATGTTAATTCAATCCAACGCATCTAAGTTGTCACAATGTGACAAATTATAAATCAGATGTTATCCATGTAGAAAATTACATCTGATATAATAGACTGCGCTGAAGACTGTCCTGTCAGGGAAAAAAGGTGACTACACATAATTTAATAAATAAATCGATGCTGCTGCAATATAATAAATACTATAACAAACAGTGTTTCCAAAGATAAAAAATCAACTTGTTAGAGTATGACCACAAGTAACCTCTATTATGATAAATGTACCCAGTATCTGATAGAAAGATCTAACGAGATCATTAGCGTGTAAGGGTATAGATCATAAAGAGCATTAGTACGGAGAAAACTCTGGGAGTAAGGAACCTGATGGAGGTATGTGCCGTGTAATGTCCAGACACCCGATGCTGTCTTGCTGTCCCTGACGTGCGTTTCGCCGTGCTGGCTTGATCACGGAGGAAATGGTGTGATCAAAAAGGATAAAATGTACTAATTATGCTAATTTAGCCTTTTTGTTTATATCCATTGAAACACAGAAGGATCACAGTGCCTATCACACTAATAGATAGAACATGTGCTATATGAAGACCAACCTGAAATACAAGTAGGATAAAAATATAAAGGTCACTTGCGACTATATTCTGACATAACTCATTTGCACTATGCTGTATACTATATAATCATTCACTTGAACATTATCGCAGCTGTTCCCTTTTATTATGGCAGCATAGATGTATTCAAGTATGTGCAGTCACTCCGCTTCTTGATAAGTTGGCTCTGTAGCCCAATGCTATATCAGATGTAATTGTCTGTACGGAAATCATCTGGTTTACTACACGGCAAACAGTGACAACTCGGATGTGTCTAAATATTAACATACTATGCTGCAATAAAATGACAATTTATGCCAATGGAGCCTACTGCTTGTATTCGATATTGAAAGTGTTACTGTTGTGTTTCACTGGGACAGAATTTATATGTTGTTTTGTCACAAATTGATTCAAAACATCTTTTTCTATACCTTGTATTCTATATCCACTTTAGCAAACACCTGTTTCAGTGTTATATATTTTGCTAGCCGTATAACAACATAGTCTATTGCATTTTCCTGCTATAGGCAGCATTTAATGTGTATACCTGTCATAATATGGCTATCTGCTTAGGATGCTAACTAGAGGATATAAAATCGAGCTACTCTTGTTTGATAATAACAACCATTGGGATATCTACTTTTTTATATATATGAAATAAGAATTATTGATAATAATTAGGATAGATATAGTGACTGAGTATCATTGATTAGATAGTCTGTTATATTGGTTTCTACTCAAACCACTGACATGTTCTTTAGAATGATTTCTCATAACAAAAGTGATTTATTTGCTATCATATATCATTATAATTTATTCTTATTGTCACTTCTCTATCCCTCTATTAACCGACGGTTATCTCAAGCTTAGTAGTTCTCTCATTAGGGGTCCAATTCTATATAGTAAGACCCGTAACAGCAGAAATGAAAACTTTAGTAACACTGCTGTTATACTGTTGTTTCCACGGGCAACCTGCCTTTCCCGTAATCTCTCACTCCTCATAGATAGACCTTGGTCCAAGTGAGGAGCAGTAGAATGAGGTTTGGCAGCTTCTATGCCCGGACTTTTCTAATTCTATAATTAAGGACATATCTAGGTTATGCATCGGGTTAAACCGATGTTTGAATAATTATGCTATTTAAGATTGATTCTAATTGAATCTTATTATCTGTATATTTCGCCATCTTTTGATATATTGGAGGGTGTTTGTATTTCACTATTATTGTACGTTTATGTCAGTATATGTTTACTAACTGTATAGGGTATTTAGAATCTAATATGTATTAGACCAAACATTAATTTTTGTGATAATTTTTAAGAGTTGTGTACAACAGTGAGTTTATATTAATGATTACATTTTAAAAGTTATGTTTTATCATACATAAGATTAATGACAGTTTAGAGTGCTCACCAAACAGAGTTTTTCCTTTCTTTTCTCTTTTTCCAAATTGCTTATGTACCTTAACTCTAGTGAGCACCACCACTACCCGTTTCATATATATTGATTCTGACATAGATTAACCTGGGAATAGTGGTATAATATTTATATCTTTATCTTAACAGCCAGTGCGACGTTCTTTCCCATTTTCCCCCTTTCCCTTTGTTTGACATGTAATCAACTATGTCTGCCTTTTCCCACAGCACAGTTTCAATGCATCATACCTCCTTAAAAAAAAAAAAAAGCATAACAGTTCCAGAACTGGAGTCTAATGGGGACATGGTTAAACATATATAGTTTATACACACACAGAAAAAAAAATGCATTTTTATTTAAAAATTAATTTTATTATGCCTTAAATACATTCAATAAATTAACAATTCACCAAAAGGAAGGAAAAAAAAATATTCTAAACAAATATAGTATTTCCATTAGTTTTCTGAAACTTGAAAATAATCTACAGATTTATTTTTATTTTTTTGCATCTTTACCTCTTTATTTGAGCATTCATTTAAAATGTGGCTTTACGTTTTGTAGAACCATACAAAACATTTGTTAGTATAGACTATAAAAACTTTTTTTTTTTTTTTTTATTTGAGTCTCTTCTCTGGAAAACCACTTAATATAGTTTCAAATTACAAGAGGTATTCTGGTATATATATGTTATCCTTCTTTATCTCTGACCACTACAGTAAAAAACAAAACAAAGCTCTAGGTTGCTCTACCCACAAATGTTCCAGAGCTCTCAGATTTTACCTTGTCATATTTACAAATAATTGCACCATCTGAAACTGATTTGTAAAAATTTTGGTTATATAGACTGTTCATTTAAGTACAAATCTCATAAAATTACATTGCAAACCTAAAGAATAAAAAAAACACTTCTGATATCACAAACTTGAAAATAAAATAAGATTACCTGTACAGAGGAAAATATTTTCACTAATGTTTATAAATTTCACTGGTTACAGGATTTTCAGTTAACAAAATATTTGGTAGACCAATTATGTGAATAATTCTGGAACCTAGTTTGCATTTGATAGGTTGTAATTTTGCCTACACCAATTGACAAATTTCCTATTATAGCTTTGTCAATGTATCCAATGTAAGAAAAGCTTTGTAATAACCTGACTAGAAATTGTTGGGTGGTGTTTTGTGTTGGGTTATTTTGGGTTTGTTTTAAAAAAAAAAAAAAAAATTACACAGAATATATTATCTCTACAAAGTACCATTTCCCCATACATAAATCAACCTTTCACTGTCAAGTCTTTGTAAATTGACATGGTAAACTAGTACAAATAATTTTTACTTTTAATTTTCTATTTTTGTCTGCCCCTCACACTTCCACTTTTTTGCACTATGTCCTCCGCATTTTACATTCAGATGATAACTTTAACTAACAAAACATCTAATCATAGAAATTATTTTTTTTCATTTATAGTTAAAAAGTGTTCATACTGTTATATACAGATGTATTACAGCAATAGAAAGACATCAATATTTATATGAAAAGCTTCTATTTCTCACTTTGGTAAACATTTCTGTGAAAGTTTACTCAAAGAAACGACACTGCATGTAAGTTTCATCCGAGGCCGTGTAACCAAACTTCTCGTAAAAGGCAACGTTTTTGGGCTTGCACTCCAGTGTAACTTTGTAACAATCAAGCTTTTTGCTTAACAGGGTGAGGACAGACAGTAACCTGGTACATGAGGGAAATAATAAACCATTAATAAAATTGCAGGCAAGTGACAGACCCAATAGCTTCATCAAACTGTCCCCCCTTCCTTTTTTATCATCAAAAATCCACAACCTAATGAGATGCTGCCAGACCGGTACGCCATGTTTTATTTGTAATTTAATGAAGTGCTCCTGCTTATGGCAAAAAAACCCGGCTTTTACATGCCAGGTGTTGACACTTTCTGTCTGGTACCACTGAAAATGAAATTACCGGGTAATTCACTTTTACCCAGTAATTTGCTGAACTACATGGGGTTTTTTTCCCTGTGTGAAAGGGTTCTCCCGGGACATAATTCCTGGGTCTCCGACCCTGCAAAAGAAACTGCACCGACGAAGGTGAAAACTTACTACTTTTTTTTTTTTTTAACACATTGAGAATGTGTTTTAATAAGTCACAAAAAGGCTCAATATAAAGATTTTCAATTATTTTTTAGGCTACTTTTTCCTTTGTTATGGCAGCAATACCGTATTCTCAATTTACAGCAGTTAAAATCTAACTTAAGCCCTTAAGGGGGGCATCCACTACACGATTTTAGCAGGCGATTGACCGATAACGACGTTGTTATCGTTCAATTGTTTAAAAATAGTTTTATAAATCGTGCAGTTTGGTCGTTAACGATCAACGATGCGCGCTCCTGCTGGTCGTTTGATCGTCTCGTCAGTCGACTGAACATGCAGGTCAATTTCACTTGATCTATTAAAGAGAGTTTGCAAATCGTTGAGACAAAGAAAAAATTTCAAGGGAAAATCGTTTAGAGATTGGACAGGGAGTAGATCGTCTAGTGGATGTGCCCCTTTATTCTGCTGCATAAAAATGGAAGTAACAGCTGGTTCTGTGATTTGGGACTAACCTATACCTGTCACCTCATGCGGTTAAGCCCTTAAGTAATTAATGGTGCATACACACGGTCAGATTCTTCTTCAGATCTGAACGATAACTATTTAAAAAATAGTTCATATCTGAAGGAAAATCTGAAATGTTGGAACGATGCGCGTTCCCGATGGTCGGATAACGATATCTGACATCTGATGTGTTTGCAGTCAGTTTTTTTTTTACAATTTCAGTCATTTTAATGCAGTCAAAAATCGTTCGTGGTTTAAATCATTGACAAAATCGTTAATCTGACAGTGTCTATGCTCCTAAACAACAACAAAAACTACCGCATCGGTTTATCTCGATAAACCCCTTCCTATATATGATTCTAAAATTATATAAGGGGTGTGCTACCTTCTGCCAATAAACAGAACTGTATTGGAAAACAGGAAAAGAAAGGCAGTATAGCGGTGCACTAATCGAGAAGTGAAAATGTAAAAATTAGCCTTTATTAGGTATTCATTAAAATGATATCCCTTTTAATAGAATATTTATGATAAACTTGGCAAAATATGAAACAAATAATTGAAAGAATAAAATAAATGTATTGATATAAATGAAATGCGCTTGGTGTCTCACCCGTATTAAAAGAACGTAATATTAAAGTCAGTTGATGTCAAAATTATTAAACAGATTTATATTCAATATTCATCTCATATTATTACTTGTTGATCATAATAAACAAGGGTTGTTCTCCCCAGAAAGCAACCTTATTAAGTTGATGTTACATTAAATTGTTACAACCTAATGTTGCTTGTTAATGGATACATATGTCTTCTATTCAAAATAACGAGTTTGTCCCCATGTTGCTTGTATAGTGAGTATCCAAGATCAAACTTATAGAAAAATAAATATGAGATCCTTTGAAAATGACTTTGTGACTGTGCTGGTATATCACGTGTCTCAAGGTAGTCGCTATATTATGCGGCTGCCTTAAAGCATATAAATCCTCATTGACCGGTGTGTTAGATATTACAGCTACTACAGTCAGGTTTGCACGTGATACACATACATCAGCGTCTGTCCTCCGGCGGTTATATTATCACTGTCCTGTTGTAATCATTGGCAGGTTTTATCGTCGGAGGAAGACAGTTAAACTGTTTGGATAAATCTAAGACTATTACATGTCTTTAGGTAGTCATTTTAATTCAGCTGTAGTGTACAGTACTTTAACTTATACTTTATTCATTCTTCTTCTTCCCAGAGTAAGTTAGTGTGATCTACTATTAGAGGTTATTATCCATTAACATTGACAGATTATGCAGTTATCTTCACTGACAGGCTGATAAGGGAGGGTTACAGCTACTGCCCTGAGATGTCACATAACACACTCGGCATTTGCTTATCACTGTTCGGCTGATAAGGTGCTACAGCCGCTATAATCACTGGCAGAGGTGGGTGTCGGAGGGAAGTGGGTGAGTTCCTGATGCATAATAACTGGTTTTACGATCACATAACACACTGGTATTGGCTTCTGCTCTCCGGCGCTTGCTGGGCACTGCCCAGGCTAATAGATTATTATAGAATATTTATAGCCGTTACAATCACTAGCAGAGTTTAGCGTCAGAGAAAAGTGGGTGAGCGCTTAATACACATTAACTGATTATGCTACTGTGTTCAATCACTTAATTTACACTGACAGACTGACTGACTAAACATTATAGCTGCTGCTGTAGGATGTCACATAGTACATAGACATCGACGTCTGCCCTCCGGCGCTTGCTTTATCACAGCCGTTACAATCACTGGCAGAGTTTAGCGTCGGAGGAAAGCGGGTGAGCTCTTAGTGCAGAGTTCCGATACGCATTTCGCCTATCGCTTAGTCATGGAAGCCGGAGGACAGACGCTGATGTATGTGTATCACGTGCAAACCTGACTGTAGTAGCTGTAATATCTAACACACCGGTCAATGAGGATTTATATGATTTAAGGCAGCCGCATAATATAGCGACTACCTTGAGACACGTGATATACCAGCACAGTCACAAAGTCATTTTCAAAGGATCTCATATTTATTTTTCTATAAGTTTGATCTTGGATACTCACTATACAAGCAACATGGGGACAAACTCTTGTTATTTTGAATAGAAGACATATGTATCCATTAACAAGCAACATTAGGTTGTAACAATTTAATGTAACATCAACTTAATAAGGTTGCTTTCTGGGGAGAACAACCCTTGTTTATTATGATCAACAAGTAATAATATGAGATGAATATTGAATATAAATCTGTTTAATTTTGACATCAACTGACTTTAATATTACGTTCTTTTAATACGGGTGAGACACCATGCGCATTTCATTTATATCAATAAATATATTTTGTTCTTTCAATTATGTGTTTAATATTTTGCCAAGTTTATCAAATATTCTATTAAAGGGATATCATTTTAATGAATACCTAATAAAGGCTAATTGTTCAATTTTCTCTTCTCGATTAGTGCACCGCTATACTGCCTTTCTTTTCCCGTTTTCCAATACACGTGTGTATGCTCCATAAGATGTATGGATCCTGTGGTTACTGCAAGTGGAACATTCATAGGACCACACAAGGTATCGCATACAAAACATATTTAAATGGCTTCACATAAAAATACGGCATTAGATAAAATAATTGCAGTATCACTATAAGCAGACAATTGAGATATAGGGGCAAATCCAATTGGGCGCAAGGTTTTGCGAGGTAAAAACCCTGCACCCTATTTAGAAATACTGCGGGTATGCGCGCTCCCGATACCCGCAGTATTCAATTACAAAAATACTGGTTGCGGGGTTTTCAGCTCTGAAAACCCCGCGCTGCATATGTTAAAATAATAAAAAAAAAAAATCATTTACCTGGCCAGGGGACTCCAGTGCTCTCCGGGGCTCCCAGTGGCCTCCCCTCTTACTGGAGAGGGGGCTACTGGGAGTCCCAGGGGCTGCTGGGAGATGTAGTTCTCCCAGTGCCCGTTCCGGAGGGACACACAACCACACACACACTGACATACTCACGGCTGCTGCTGAAGAGCCGGCTCCCGACCCAGGATGCAGAAGACAGCGCTGCAGGATGCAAGTTAATTAGGGGCTAATTGGATACTTCCAATTGCTTAATTAGTCCTCAGGGGTGGAATCCTTATGTGTAACGTGTAGGTGGAGATCTCCTGGAAACTAGCGAGCTTGATGTACAGTACATGTATTCTACCTGATGTATATATATTCTATTTTAAGTCATTAAAGTTGTATCTAAATACTACATTATGGGGCATATTCAATAGGCTGCGAGAATAGCGAAAAAACAGAAACCTGCGAGGTTTTTCCTGCGTTGTGGGTTTTTATAAAAACACGCGCCGGGAGGTTTTTTTACGCACCTCCTGAGCAAGCGTGATTTTTCCTAAACTCAATGATTTAAGGAAAAATCACCGGGACTTGCTGTGACACCCCCGCAGCACCCCCCGAGGACTAATTAAGCAATTGGAAGTATCCAATTAGCTCAATTAGTCCTTAATTGCTTACCTCCTGCAGCGCTGTCTTCAAACTACATCGGGAGCCGACTCTTCAGCAGCGGTGTGTGTCACGGTCAGTGTGCCCCTGCAGTGGTTGTGTGGCCCTCCGGAATGGGCACTGGGAGAACTACATCTCCCAGCAGCCCCCTCTCCAGTAAGAAGAGAGAGGGGAGGCCACTGGGAGCCGCATTTTAAATACGCGGCGCGGGGTTACCCCGCGACCAGTATTTTTGGAATTGAATACCGCGGGTATCGGGAGCGCACATACCTACGTTATTTCTAAAGTGGGCGCAAGGTTTTTACCTCGCGCCCAATTGATTATGCCCCTATGTCTGATCTACAGATGTGTCCTCATATCTAACCTCAATACACCACGCAGTGCCACTTGCCAGGCGTGAGTAAGCCACCAGGTCCCGGGCTACTCTGCTACCGTCAGGAGGAGTCTTTTTTTTTTTTGCAGAAAATGCGTCGTGGCTAGGACGCAACAGCAGACTGTGCTGATTAATGCGATATGTGACACTTGTGTATCTGTGTGCTCCTGAGTCTGTACATGAACCACAACGGAACATTCTAGCACTTTGAATCTGTATACGAAGACTCAAGCTGCATACACACGTAAAGATTATCTGTCAAACCAACCAACTAGTTGATTGGTTGGAATGAATATCTGGTAAGGTATGAAAGCAAATGACAATCAGCAATTTGCTCCCAAATGCCGGAAAATGGGCAAAAACTGTTGTTTGAACAAATTGTTTAGATCAAAATTTAACAAACTTGTCTGACGTCATTTTCATCTGTTTTCTGGCATTTAGGAGCAAACTGCTGATCATTTACTCCCATACGTTACCAGATTTTCATTCCAACCAATCAACTAGTTGGATGGTTGGACAGATAATCTTTACGTGTGTACCCAGCTTAAAGCTGGGCATCCACTATAAAATTTTCTGTCAGATATCTGTCCAATCTGGCTGGTTGGAATGAAAACCCAGTAATGTATGGGAGCAAATGACAGTCGATCATATGGTTTTAAACATTGAAAAAAGGACAAAAAAATGTGTTCAAATTGGTTACATTTGTGTGTTTTAACCAATTTGTCTGAACGACCATTTGTCTGTCTTCCAGTGTTTGTGAGCAAATGGATGACTGTCATTTGCTCCCATCCATTACCAGGTTTTCATTCCAACCAGCCAGATTGGACAGATATCTGACAGATAATTGTATAGTGGATGCCCAGCTTTAGTCGCACACAGATATAAAAGTGTCACATATCAAATGAATGAACGCAGTCTCAGGTGCGTCCTAGTCACATCGCATTGCGACTTGGACACATTTTCTGCAAAAAAAAATAAATAAATATATAGAAGATGCCTGGTGCACAGAGAGGGGCTTTTTGGTGGGACTGCAGCAAAGACTTGTAAGGACACATCTGTATGAGGGATGGACTAAAGATGAAGGAATCCCTGTACAATGGCCGGGTTCTGTCAATTACAGATAAACCTGATTTTATATACACCTGATACGGGTTCAGTTTCTAATTGTGTGCATTCACATTTATAAATCATATACCTCACTATTAGACTCCTCTAACCCACCAGCTTTCACAGGCTTCTAATCTCCTTAGATGGGATGACGCATGGCCTACTGTAAATTGTATGTACTAACATGCTCCGTCACTTACAGTTTTCCGAGCTGCTTCCCTCTGCACTCGTCACTGACGACCACCTCTTCTATCCGACCCCTCTGCAGGAAGAGGAGACAGATTCAGAACCCCCCGAAAGTCACATGTGGGTATCTCCTGCTCCCCAGATATTAGGCTATACAACAGATTACAAATACATCAACAAAAAGAAAGCAAATAAAGGACATTATTAAGGAACAGGTGTCCCACAGGTATTGTATACCAGTCAGTCTGACGTAGACATGTTCTGTAGTGCTGAAAGCTACATATAAAGATGTTAGTCTATTTTATGGCAATATATAAATAAGTAACCATATGTAGGAGCATGAAACAAATGGGATGTACTTAGAGATGGAGGCTAAGGCCCGTATTCAATTTGAGGCAAAAAGTCAGCTTCCGCAATACTTTTCGCCGATGACGTCATTTTCACCTGTTTTGAATTTCCTCCGTATTCAATTTGGAAGACTTTTCGCCTAGGCGGAAAATCAATGTAATGTAATAGGCGAAAAAGTTTTGCCTATGAATAGCAGGCGGAAAAAAGTGCAGAATTGCGGGAACCCTCGTGCAGCCTTAAGACAGTCCCCTAAAGGTAAACTGCGTCAAAAAAAGTTTAAAAATATTCGGGACACCCCAAAAAATGTTTAATTTTGGGGGTTAAAAAAATTAAATAAAATAGTTTGGCACTTTGTTCTCCTATATCTAAATTAATTCAGGTCGGGTCCCCATATATGCGGCAGGTGTTTTCTTCATTGCGGGGACAAGCAGCAGGTGCAATTATGCAGATTTTTAAAAATAACCTTAGGGACTTAAAAAAAAATGCTTACCTCCATTTTCATGTACCCCAAATTTGATAATTATTTTTTTGGGGGAAAATAACTATTCCTAAGTACTATTCTTTACCACTTCTTCATAGCCGCAAAATTGCACCTTGCACAGCTATTACAAACCCAGACTTCCTTTAGCATGCAAAAATGGGGGTACCCATAGTGATCCCCCATGTCTGGACATCTTTAGGGGGGTCCCAGGCATATTTCCCAAAAATTCCCGTTTTTTTTCCTAAATGGGGTGAAAGGTTATTTTAAAAAAAACGGATAATTTTTTCAATTATAAATAGCAGGTGAAAAAAAGTGCAGATTTGGGGTTTAGGGGTGCAGGCTATTTTTTTTTTAAAGCCTGCACCCCTAAACCCCAAATCTGCACTTTTTTTCACCTGCTATTTGGGAATGCCCCCTTAAAACGAAATATGCCAAAAAAAAAAATTCGGGACACGGCAAAATTTTGTACACATTTTGGGGTGAAAAAAAAAAAAAAAGTGAAAACAAAATGCAAAACTAACTAAATTAATTGTGGTGGGGTCCCCAAATATGTGGCAGGTGTTTTTTTCATTGCGCAGAGTAGCGTCAGGTGTATTTTTGAAGAATTAAAAAAATTACCTTTAGGGACTTAAAAATATGCTTACCCCCATTTTCATGTACCCCAAATTTGATGGGACCACTTTCAAAAAAAAAAAAAAAAAAAAAAACCTTAAGTGCATCACTTCTCAATGTCGGGAAAAATAACCACCTTCCGCATCTATTTAAAAAGCTGACTTTCTTCTGCAGGCAAAAACGGGGGAACCCATAGTGATCCCCGAGGTCTGGACATGTTTAGGGGGGTACTACAATTATTTCCCAAAAATTCCCCTATTTTTTCACTGATCCAAGTTTCGCCTGTTCCCGATTTCGCCTACTTTGGAATTGAATACGGGGAATAGCGGGCACGTGCGCGATACTTTTCCGCCTGGAAAACAGACGAAGGAGGCGAAAAATCTTGACTTTTCGCCTCAAATTGAATACGGGACTAAGTTGGGGACTGGTTGAGTGATTCAAGATGGAAAGGGGAAGAGAATTAGGTTCATGATGACATTGGGACAGCCCCTTGTGATGATGTGTAATAACCACTACAGGGAAATAGATGCTGCAATAGTTAGCAGTAAGGAGATGGTGTAAACCACAGACCAATCTTCCTGTAGTAACAGGTGCCACTGACGCCTTTATTATAGCCTGTGACAAAAGAGGGGACTTATCTGTTTCCAAAAGCGAATTATCCCGGTCTTTCTAAGCAACCGAAGATAAGAGGGGCGTGGTACAAAATGGCGACATTCAGAACTTGGGCTGAAGAACTGACAATTAAATACTGGGCAGTACTAACTCAAATATTGTGCACCATAAAAGTGGCAATTTTTTTTAAGTGGACTGAATGAGGTGTGAAACCCAATGTACACAGGAATATTCTATACCCTCCCCCTATACACACTCTCACTCCTACTTACACCGCCAAAAGCTACATGCAAACGGGCTGTAAATGCCACACCGATAATAACTCTCCTCCCGTCTTATTCGCCACATTTGTTTAGGCTTCAGGATGATTTCCCCACTTGTCATAGGCTGCGCACTGCAGAATTAACCCGCGACTTGCCGACTCTAAGTGACTTGCGCCTGTATCGTGAGGGTGCTTGATGAAAATATCCCATAAAGCGTATGTCAATGTAACATTGGGACCTCACATTCCAAAACCAGGGGTAATACAATGAATAACGGTCACACTCCAGAGATGGATTCTAACTTAGGGAAGTACAGTATGTCAGATCCTGTGGCAGCACCAGAGAATCATATTTGAACAAAGGGATATATGCAGTATGGCCACACTAAGGGGTATATTCACTAAAGTACGGGGTTATTAGAAGTGGAGATGTTGCCCATAGCAACCAGATTCTAGCTATTATCTTCTAGAAGGTGCTAGATACATGTTTAGAATGTGATTGGTTGCCAAGGACAACATCACCACTTCTAAAAACATGCACTTTAGTAAATACACCCCTCAGTCTCGACGTCATCAATATCCCCATAATGCTGCGTAATCCCCGCCCCCGTCTATTACAGTGATTACTGCGCGCATGGGATACAGCGACCACTTACCTTTGAGCATCCGTGTATAAATTTGTGTTCCACAATTAACGTGGCTGTAGCTACTATCTGCCCCAGGTTCAGATCTTCCACCACAATCACAAAGTAATTCCCAGTTTTCTTCATGTGCTCAAATTTTTCTAACAAGTCAACAGAAAGCAAAGTTACTTTATAGCCACAATACGGACGTGTAGTGCACCGTGGCCTATCTGTAAGACGGCTAGAGCGACCAAATACAGCTACTACTAGGTCTGTGGCTTTATGTTCTACAAAGTGAGTACCAGCTAGAGCGCCATATACTGCTACTACTAGGTCTGCTCTGCAGATGTATGTTCTACAAAGAGAGTTATACCACCGTGGCCTATGTGTACCAGCTAGAGCGACATATACAGCTACTACTAGGTCTGTGGCTTTATGTTCTACAAAGAGAGTTATACCACCGTGGCCTATGCGTACCAGCTAGAGCGCCATATACAGCTACTACTAGGTCTGCTCTGCAGATGTATGTTCTACAAAGAGAGTTATACCACCGTGGCCTATGTGTACCAGCTAGAGCGACATATACAGCTACTACTAGGTCTGTGGCTTTATGTTCTACAAAGTGAGCTATACCACCGTGGCCTATGTGTACCAGCTAGAGCGCCATATACAGCTACTACTCGGTCTGTGGCTTTATGTTCTACAAAGAGAGTTATACCAACGTGGCCTATGTGTACCAGCTAGAGCGCCATATACTGCTACTACTAGGTCTGCTCTGCGGATGTATGTCTACAAAGTGAGCGATACCACCGTGGCCTATGTGTACCAGCTAGAGCGCCATATACAGCTACTACTAGGTCTGCTCTGGGGATTGATGATCTAGCAAGTGAGCTATACCACCACGACCTATCTGTACCAGCTAGAGCGCCATACACAGCTAATACTAGGTCTGCTCTGCGGATGTATGATCTACAAAGTGAGCTATACCACCACGGCCTATCTGTACCAGCTAGAGCGCCATATACAGCTACTACTAGGTCTGTGGATTTATATTCTACAAAGTGAGGCTGTGGTGGTATAGCTATCTGTACCAGCTAGAGCGCCATACACAGCTACTCCTAGGTCTGCTCTGCAGATGTATGATCTAGAAAGTGAGCTATACCACCATGGCCTATCTGTACCAGCTAGAGCGCCATATACAGCTAATCCTAGGTCTGCTCTGCGGATTTATGATCTAGA
Source organism: Taudactylus pleione (assembly GCA_031769625.1). NCBI lineage: Eukaryota > Metazoa > Chordata > Amphibia > Anura > Myobatrachidae > Taudactylus > Taudactylus pleione. The sequence continues at coordinate 1,297,386 of JAUIMM010000795.1, read as the reverse complement.
AAGTGAGCTATACCACCATGGCCTTTCTGTACCAGCTAGAGCGCCATATACAGCTACTCCTAGGTCTGCTCTGCGGATTGATGATCTAGAAAGTGAGCTATACCACCGTGGCCTTTCTGTACCAGCTAGAGCGCCATATACAGCTAATCCTAGGTCTGCTCTGTGGATTTATGATCTAGAAAGTGAGCTATACTACCGTGGCCTATCTGTACCAGCTAGAGCGCCATATACAGCTACTCCTAGGTCTGTGGATTTATATTCTACAAAGTGAGGCTGTGGTGGTATAGCTATCTGTACCAGCTAGAGCGCCATACACAGCTACTCCTAGGTCTGCTCTGCAGATGTATGATCTAGAAAGTGAGCTATACCACCGTGGCCTATCTGTACCAGCTAGAGCGCCATATACAGCTACTACTAGGTCTGCTCTGCGGATTTATGATCTAGAAAGTGAGCTATACCACCGTGGCCTATCTGTACCAGCTAGAGCGCCATATACAGCTACTACTAGGTCTGCTCTGCAGATTTATGATCTAGAAAGTGAGTTATACCACCATGGCCTTTCTGTACCAGCTAGAGCATCATACACAGCTACTCCTAGGTTTGCTCTGCGGATTTATGATCTAGAAAGTGAGCTATACCACTGTGGCCTATCTGTACCAGCTAGAGCGCCATATACAGCTACTACTAGGTCTGTGGCTTTATATTCTACAAAGTGAGGCTGTGGTGGTATAGCTATCTGTACCAGCTAGAGCGCCATACACAGCTACTCCTAGGTCTGCTCTGCAGATGTATGATCTAGAAAGTGAGCTATACCACCGTGGCCTATCTGTACCAGCTAGAGCGCCATATACAGCTACTACTTGGTCTGCTCTGCGGATTTATGATCTAGAAAGTGAGCTATACCACCGTGGCCTATCTGTACCAGCTAGAGCGCCATATACAGCTAATCCTAGGTCTGCTCTGCGTATTTATGATCTAGAAAGTGAGCTATACCACTGTGGCCTATCTGTACCAGCTAGAGCGCCATATACAGCTAATCCTAGGTCTGCTCTGCGGATTATGATCTAGAAAGTGAGCTATACCACCGTGGCCAATCAACATCCTGCGGGAAAGATTTCTGTAAAAATAAGACACGAGGTTTGTCTCGTTTTTTGACTATTTTTTTATATTTCCTTTGAAATTGGTCCAGTGTAAATGTTATATGTGATTAAAAAACATTTTTATATTAATGTGTTTTCAGTGCAGTCTTTGGCTAGCTGCTGTTTGTCGTGGGCATAGACAGGCGACTGGAAGCACCACCGCTGTTCTGTATTCATCCACCACCTCTGCACGTTACTTTCTTATCAGGCATCTGTGAAGGGACCAACGATGGCCAAAATGTCTTTACCCACTAACAGGAAGTAATCACAGACCACATGGCACATCTATAGCTGCGTACAACATGAACACAAAACAAGAGGTCGGTCTCTACTTCAATCCTCTTATCCTCTGCCAAAACTCTACTCGCCAATCTCAAGGTACAAAGGGGCTGATTCAGCAACGATCGCAATTGCAACCATGTACACAGATTGAGCGATTGCTAGCCATTGCACGTGCGTGACGACCGCACCGCGATCACATAAGCACATAGGAATCCATCGCAGAGTGAGCGACAGGCTGTGAGCGTGGTGACAGGGGAGTGGTCAGAAAAACGCAGGCGTGCCTGTCAGTTTAAATGCAGTTTCCTGGGCGTGCATAAATTAGCCACTTACGTGACATAGGCAGCTTGTGTACTCACTGTGTGCGATGAGACTTGCAGTTTCTGCGTGTGGTCAGACCTGCTGTAAATGTGCGTGACGGGCCTATGTGCTTCGATGTTACGATGTTTACGCAGAAGTGCGAGGCAGGACGGATATAAGAATACAGCAGTGGGCGTCTTTAGGCTAGCTTAGCTGTGGCAGCCATTACCATATTTTCGCAGCAGAGTTGCGTGCGATTACGTAGATGCGATCCATACTGAATCAGGCCAAAATCGTTATAATGTACAGTTTAGCTGGCATGCAGTCGAATACAAACAAATGTTATACAATCTGATTGAGTTGTACAGCAGATATTATTTGGATTGCATTCAGAAATTAATGAAATTTCTCAGTTATCACAAAAGCTAAATCAGTGTACTTGTGCATAACCGGAGAGGCAATGGGTACAATCTGCAGCCAAAATTGTGAGTGTTCAAGTTTGCAAAATCTTGTAGTAATTGCTATATTAGGCTTACAGGTATGTGTTGTTTTCAATTAACATGGCCAGGATTAAACGCTAATGGCACAAGGTAGAGGGATTTGAACCCAATAGACTGGCATCCAAGCATCAGACTGAATTTCGTTCATTCACCTGCCCAGTTTTGAGATTAGCAGGGCCGAATAACCTGTAGCCAATCAGATGGGATGGATCACACTCACAGCAGCAGATGAGCTGGTCATAAGGTAGACATTGACATGACTGTAATTAAGTCAGTGAGGGCAAGGGCAGTGACATGATGTAAGCAGGGTAATGGAGGCAGCAGGAAACCACAGGCAGTCATATATAGTGGGAGGAGCAGGTTCCCCAGCAGCACAGAGTATATCAGGAGATGAGTCATGTGTTAGTGAGGACAGGGCTGCATGTGACAGGGGCAGTGACATGATGTGAGGAGGGGAATGGGGGCAGCAGGAAGCCACAGACTGAGAGTTATATAGTGGGAGGAGCAGGGTCCCCAGCAGCACAGAGTATATCAGGAGATGAGTGATGTGTTAGTGAGGACAGGGCTGCATGTGACAGGGGCAGTGACATGATGTGAGGAGGGGAATGGAGGCAGCAGGAAGTCACAGACAGTGGGAGGAGGAGAACAGAATAATGATGCAGAACGTTTGTGGTTTCTAACAGACCTATAAAACAAAGTCCATGCATCCAACTCATTTTAAAATTTACCCTCACAACCCTGGTCTTCCACATACAGCAAAACCTTCATACAATCACATATATGTACTTACTGATAAAATCCTCAGCAGTCACATCTCCCACGTTTGTCAGTTGTCCAAGTACCTTGTAAAAGCCTGAAATGATGAAGATTTATTATTTTGTTCAAATAATATCAATTGAATTAGCAAAACCTGTGCTGATGTGAATCTCTGTTCTCCCCTCAGTAGTCATTTGTGATGAGAAATACAAACCACACCAAACTCGCTCAGGACAGTGTGTCACCAAAACAATAGCAGTCTCCATTTACCAAGGTATAGAAGATGGGGGGGAAACACCTGCTGCCACCTGGATTTTGTGTGTTCATTCTAGCACCCTGCACCTGTCACAGCCCGTGCAGTTCCTCTGCCTGGGGTTTCGCTCTCTGCTCTGGTGCTTCTAGCATACTCTGGTCTGTAGCTCAGCAGTTTGTTGTCTCAGGTGAGTGTGCTAGAAGCACCATAGCAGAGAGCGACACCCCAGGCAGGAAAGAGGAACTGCACGGGGTGTGACAGGTGCAGGGTGCTAGAATGAACACTACATACTGTGAGCCACTGAAGGAACTGACCAGGACTTCCCTTAGCTGCTAGCCAATCACAAAGCAGCCAGTGCATGACATTGCTTGTGACTGGCTGAGGAGTCATTCAGTGGCTCCTAGTCAGTGGCTGTGTCCTCTTTTACACTTTTCCTTTTTTTTTCTCCTGTAGGATTACACAGGCTGAAGAATTTCTATGAATAAACAAATGACTTTGCAGAATGTTTTATACAAATAAAATGTATTTGAAAATAGTCCATGCATGGTGTTTTCTGTGTTTTTTTTTAAGCATTTCTTTCTTACTATATAAGTATAAACTTGGTCACCTCAGCACGTTATAGTTGGAGCAAATTGGTGCCAATCTTAGTGCTGGCGATACGTAATAATCCCACATAAGAGATAATTGAATTAGAATTATTGTGCTTTCTGTACACTTTCTGTGGGAGATTACCTTACCTATTTAAGTCCTTTTTTTAGTTGCAATAGTGCGAAAATGAGGAGGGGAAACTTGATCACTTGCAAAAATGGGGAACAGAATGAGCCCACCACCTTCTTTTTGTATTCAGTGTGTGTATGTGTAATATATATATATAAAAAAAACAGTCTACATTAAACTGTTCCTTTGGGATCTATGTACTAAGCCTTGGAGAGAGTAAGTGGTTGGATATAAAGTACCAACCAATCAGCTCCTGTCATTTTTCAAATACAGCCTGTAACATGACAGTTAGGAGCTAATTGGTACTATCTCACACTCCAAGAGACAAATGTAATAGGGTGAGAGTGTAGAAAATGTGAGAGAAAACTGTAACATTTTTAAACTCAGCCTATGTAATACAGTCACAGAACATGGAAAGTCAGCCTATGTAATACAGTCACAGAACATGGAAAGTCAGCCTATGTAATACAGTCACAGAACATGGAAAGTCAGCCAATGTAATACAGTCACAGAACATGGAGACTCAGCCAATGTAATACAGTCACAGAACATGGAGACTCAGCCAATGTAATACAGTCACAGAACATGGAGACTCAGCCAATGTAATACAGTCACAGAACATGGAAAGTCAGCCAATGTAATAAAGTCACAGAACATAGAAACTCAGCCTATGTAATACAGTCACAGAACATGGAAAGTCAGCCTATGTAATACAGTCACAGAACATGGAAAGTCAGCCAATGTAATAAAGTCACAGAACATAGAAACTCAGCCTATGTAATACAGTCACAGAGCATGTAAACTCAGCCTATGTAATACAGTCACAGAGCATGTAAACTCAGCCTATGTAATACAGTCACAGAGCATGGAAAGTCAGCCGATGTAATACAGTCACAGAACATGGAAAGTCAGCCTATGTAATACAGTCACAGAACATGGAAAGTCAGCCGATGTAATACAGTCACAGAACATGGAAAGTCAGCCTATGTAATACAGTCACAGAGCATGGAAAGTCAGCCGATGTAATACAGTCACAGAGCATGGAAAGTCAGCCTATGTAATACAGTCACAGAACATGTAAACTCAGCCTATGTAATACAGTCACAGAACATGGAAACTCAGCCGATGTAATACAGTCACAGAACATGGAAAGTCAGCCAATGTAATACAGTCACAGAACATGGACACTCAGCCGATGTAATACAGTCACAGAACATGGAAAGTCAGCCTATGTAATACAGTCACAGAACATGGAAAGTCAGCCAATGTAATACAGTCACAGAACATGGAAAGTCAGCCTATGTAATAAAGTCACAGAACAGGAAAACTCAGCCAATGTAATAAAGTCACAGAACATGGAAACTCAGCCAATGTAATACAGTCACAGAACATGTAACTCGCAGGTTTATTAGACTCAAAAAACTCTCATGATTTAAACTCTCATCCAGGCGTTTCCTGTTTTGAAAATACAACTGGATCATTGTATTAGTGTGAGAGAATTTTCTAAACTCTCACCCCATTACATTTTGCCCCAAGGCTTAGTACATAGACCCCTTTATCAGTGACCTCACTGTCCCAACCAACAATACGGCAGCCTCCACTCTCATCATCCACCTCATGGACTACAGACAGGAAGGCTGGGGTGGATAGGAGAAACATCCCCTTTGCACGTATCTTTGCGAATGTTATATAGGACAACTTATTAGTGTAGAGAGAGGGGTGGTTGGGTGGTGACAGTTACACCTACCTCTGTTTAAGTCAGCCGTACAGAGGGGCCTCAGGATGAGCCCGTCCCCGGGAAGCACAGGAGATATGGCAGGACTGAACGACACCGTATTCTGGCTCCAATCGATCTCCTCCAGCAAACGAGCATCAAACAAGGGGGTTTCATCTGGGATCATGGTTACACGACTGCAAGTCCTGAAATGATAGGACAACAGAGACTTCTCTAAGCTTTTCTAACACACAGATACTGTTTATTTTCTGATAAGCTGCTCAAACACGGCTGACTTCTGTCTCTTCCTATGCACCAGATATTGCTCAGGCAGAACCGCAGGTGTTCAGATTTTTCCATGGAAAACAGGGAGTGGAATCCCAGCATGCTTCACAGTATGGGCGACTGCCATCTTTAATTTCAGTCAGATAGTCTATCATTACCTACTGTCTGCTCCATAGCATTATTCAACACACCACTAAGGTTAATGCTAGATCTGAGTGGGTAGAAGGACCTCTGATGTCAGGGTGAGGGGCCAGGCCGGTGATCTTGCAATTCTACTATCCACATGGACATAGTAGGGATAGCAACCTGTGGCGAGCACAGCGAGCCGTCGTGCCCGAAGCGTGGCGAGCAAAGCAAGCTCGCAAGAGAACACTGTGGGTCCCAATCTGAACCTTGCTCCTGCCCCCTACCGTTGCGGGTCACTTGGTTGTGATGTCACTTTAGACCCAACCATACCATTAATGTGACAAGCATGATATAATGGTAGTTTTTATGAGTGTGCACTGACTGGTGCATGCTACTCATAGCCAAGTATGGGACCTTATTGGATTAGCTGACGGTCAGTCCTGCTCACATTCACACCTCTCTAGGCGGTTACAGCTCCAGAACACAAGGAGGTGTAAGTGGAGGGCTTTTGTAAACCTGGCTGTAAATCCCTAATGAATGTGTGAATCACTAGTAAGCAGCCATATTGTGCCTAACGCTGCACATTACAGTTGCCAGCCTGTATGTAACACACGACATCACTGTGTCAATCACGTATGAGAATATATTAATGCTCTCTGTAGAATACAGTGGAACACGGTGCAATGGATAATGATCCCGAGTAGAGGGACATCCCATCCCCAATAGGTAATACTGCACAGTGTATGGCTACAGATGCACATATCCGCCTGGATGCAGACTTGTACGCATCTTGCGTGCGCTCATCCCCCCCTATCTGTACACAAGTACATCATCATCATCAGGGCGCAAAGGCTAAGCCCGGAAAGCGTTGCATTTACGCTCACTACAGATAGAAGTGTAAGTACGCCTGGGAAGCGCGCGACTCACCGTCACCTGTACAGTTCTGCAGTCTGCGCAGAGCGAAAGCATACAAGATACAGGCTTACGTTCGCTCCGCATCAGCCGCAGGAGCTACGGTCCTGTATTATCATAGAGCAACGGATAGAAGAGAAAGAATACATTGGGAAGATGGCGGCTATGTATACAATGTTTTATAAAAACTTTTCCCTTTAAGAAGGTTCCAAGAGCCGCGTACAGTCTGTTACACCCATATGACAAGCAGGATTATATATCCTGAAAGGTGACTGATCACCATTGATATACGGTGTGATGTGTGGGACACGCCACATGTACAATTACATGGCACAGGCTGCAATAACATTCCATACAGGGGACAAGGCAACCGAAGAATAGGTCACATTATAATACCCAGCCCTAATCACTATAGTACACTTATTATTATACATACACTGTACCAGCCGTGCAGCATTATACACTCACAGGAAGACATGCAGCAGTATGACCCCTGCCCCACACGTTAGCTCCAGCTGTGGGCATCTACCAATGTTGGTGAACTGCAACTCCCAGCAGTCTGTGGTGCATACTGCAGTTTAATAAAAGACGGAAAGGCACAATGGACCTACAACTCCTCTAGACAATGGTTATATTAGCCTTTCCACCCATTTATTTGCATTATAGTACAACATGCAAAATACCTACCAACATCTAAAGTGGGCGTAAGGTTAAAGGTAACTTTTTCGAGCATGCATTAAGACACATTGCTCCACATGGGGAGGGGGACCTTTACACGAGACATGACAGGGGATCCGGCTGAGAGCAAAAGGGGGACAATCAAAAGATGACCCCATTTTCAAAACCGATCTGCAGAACATTAACATCGTCCCCCAGGATACGGTCTTTAGTGTTCAGCACAGAATTCCTCCTATCACATTCTCCCTCAGCCACACCCCGAGGTAGCCTGATATGATCGTCTAACCGGTTCAATCTGTGGACTATGAATTGAGCGGAATTTACATACACCATATACACACAAAAAAACTTCAAATTAGCATTCTTTTTAATCGATTAAAATCGATCAACATCAATGTTGTGTATCAGAGGCTACATCACACATTTACTAACACTTAAAAAAACAAGATAAAAAAAATATCATTTTAGTAAATGTGTGATTAAGCCCCTGAAACACACCATCGATGTTGATCGATTTTTAAACGATTAAAATCAACCTTTAGTAAATCTACCCCGAAATCTTCAAAGGATCAATTGTATATAAGCTCTGTGTTATCTTTAGGGACTCACAGTACACTTGAGCTAGATAACAAAAGAACACATATTTGAAGAACAACAAGGGATAGATGGGATTCTATTTACTATGGCTACTAAGATCTACAGGGTCCTTGCAAATCATTTTTGGCTTTTATAAAGGACCTGAAATCCCCCCGTACCTGCACTTGTAATCACTAATAGGCCTATATTACATTCTAAAAAAAAACAAATACTTTTAAAACCTTGCAAATATGTGACTGAATACAGCATGATCATTGTACACTTAAGGTGCCTATCCACTAGACGATTAAAATGAGCGATTGAACGATAACGAAATTGTTTGATTGTTCGATAATCGTTTGAAAATTTGGTCTTTTAGACATCTAACATCGTGCAAACATGCTGGTCAACCTGACGATATCGTCAGGTTCAGTATGTTTGCACATGATTGATTGTGCCTGCACTGAACGACATATAGTTCAGTGTGGGCGCCCTGCAGTGTACTGAACGGTTGAACTATAACGTTCAGTCTTTTCACTGTCTGGTAGTGGATACCCACCTTTAGTTCTACCCAGCTACAGTACCACCTGGATAAATATATTGTACTATAAGGTGCCAGTGCCCCAGCCGTAGCTGCAGTCATTTTATTGGTTGTTCCTCTTACAGCCCTGGCCAAAGATCACCGCAAGGGGAACATGGTTTACAGGAGGACCAGTCACAGGCCATAACCAAGAGGTTGCAGCTTGGGATTGGTCGCCTTGCTCACACCCCTCTCCGCCACCATTTTTAAGTTGCCAACTATGTATTGCAGCAGCGGCCCAGGGAGGAGGCACATTCTATTTTACCGAGGTAGTACGGCTGTAAGAGACATTGCCTGGAGGAAGGCATCAGGGGCAGCACTGATACAAAGTACCCAGCAGTGGCGGATTTTACCTAGGGTAAAATCCACCACCTCCAGTGAGTCTGTACACTGGCAGTGACAAACCTTCACCCCCCCCCCCCCCCCAACCACTAGTGCCTGACCCCTAACCCCACTACTTACCTACTGGATGTAGGCGCTGGGAATCTGACAGGTGTCGGGATTCTGGCGCCGGTATTCTAAATGCCAGCATCCCCTGCGCCGGGATACTGAACATATCCCCTACAGTGCATATTGAAGGAGTCCGGCATTAACGAGAAAGATAATTGCGTCATCTTCTCCGTTAACCCATTCCTGCCAAGCTAGAATACTTATATAATGTGGAAACGTTCATTTCCCTGTGGTTTAGGTGAGATTTTCCTTGCAGAATAGACCCCAAACCTTGCGCATGTGCATTGGGGCCGGGCAGGATGGGGGACACACAGCACATCAGCGCTAGGCTGAAGCCATGAGGGACTTGCAGGGATCGGTGAAGGGGGGAGATTTCTCTCCCCCACTACGGCGGCTGAGACGTGTCGGTTCTTGTTTCGCCTCGATAAACAGTTAAGAGCGTATAGTACATCTCTCCCTAAGTTACCACACAGCTCCTGAGAGATCCCCTACAGCTAGCGCTACAATGAGAGGCGCGCAGTAGTTACCCAGCCAGGGACACATCACCTGCGGCTCTCCTGCTACTGTGGAACCAACAGGGCAGGCTGGGACATGCGGTGCGCCAGCAGCTGCCAAACTAAACTTTGAGTCCTATAGGGGGAAAAGTTATTTTCAAATATATAATAATAATAAATAAAGCAGGGGTTAATAATAATAATAATAATAAAGCAGGGGTTAATAATAATAATAAAGCAGGGGTTAATAATAATAATAATAAAGCAGGGGTTCCTCGCCAACCTGACGTGGAACATGAGGTCCCAGGTATTACATTGTGACAAGCGCTGCTGGAGAGGATGGGAGACTATACATGGATAGAGATACACAGCTTCCCTCCAGCTGTCGCCCCATGGGAGTCCACTTACCCCGCCAGCAGCTGTCCGGCCTCCAGCTCACTCCCTCCAGCTGCTCCTACGGCCCCGGCGCCCCTGTCCTGGGTCTGGGACTCTGTGTGTGGCTGTGCTGGAGAGACACACCGACGTGGCGCGACGTCAACAACCAGTGCGACGAGCCCTAGCGCCTGGCCAATCACAGCGCGGAGAGCCGCCCAGCCTCGCCTTGCCCATACTGAGAAGTCACCAGACGCGTTTGCCCATACTGTGACGTCAGCAGCCGCGCCACACAGTCTGGGAGGAAAGATGCCCGGATTGCTGTGGGTTGCCATGGCTACCGGCCCCACAGGTTACATTACAGTCACCACCAGCACAATGACTAAGCAACCAGTGTTGGATTTTCCTGGGTGACAGTGAGAGAGGAAAACATTGTGTTAAATTGTGGTGAACTTTTGGCACATTGTATTACTGTGTGGCAGCATGGTTGGCGTGGTGGTTAGCATTACTGCCTCGCAGCACTGAGGTCAAGAGGACAATGGGGTGCAGGCACAGCCACCCAGCTGTGTCAGCATAGTTGCCTCCTGGTTGCTAGTAACAGGACGCCTGGTAACATTTGTCTGAGCAGCCCGGGCATGGGGGGGATCTCACCAAGCACACCAAAAAGAAGGGGAAGGGCAGTGCCACCACTGGGAAGGAGGTGAAACCGGGGCATCAAGCAAAAACAGATCAGTATCCCAAGACAGCAAGGAGCATTACTCAGCAACGGTCAGCCGCAGGGCATTTTGGGACTTGTAGTTCCACCCAAGCACGCACAGATGGGAAATCCCCTCTCAGACCCATGCAGTAAGCTTATTGCTAGTTATCTGCGCAATCACGGGATTGCCGCAATCCCCCACACCGCAGTTCATTCTAATCAGGGGCGTAACTAGGTATTTGAAAGCCCCATAGTAAAAAAGTCTGTGAGGGCCCCTATGTACCACCCGATGGTGAAAAATGTATATAACACATGTAACTATGACAAGGAAGATGGGCCCATCTCAGCTCTGGGCCCCATAGCAGCTGCACCCCTTGCACCTATGGTAGTTACACCCATGATCCTAATGCACTCTGGTGAGTCCTGCCTTCCCCTCTGTACTGGGTATATGGGGTGGGGGTCTGTTCACCACTAGGGGCCAGATTGTTGAGGGTCAACACTGAAGCACAAGATTTTGAAGAAGACCCTGCCTGCAACAGTTTCTTAGGAAGCAACATATCATAAAAAAGTGACCCACGTTGACTTTTATGTACTGTTAGTAACAGTCTCGCCAAATGCAGGAGGGGGTTCCAGTTGCCCGAAAACCCCCTCCCTAGCTCACACCATTATGACCACAATAGAAATAGCATATAATACTAACGTTGCATGTTTGTAAGATCCCCTCAGTGTCACAAATAAAATAATTATCACCACCTGTTGATCTTTTAAAATGTGTCAGAAGTAATGAATATACTTGTGCACCAACTAGGAGATCTGGAAAACATGCACTGGCAGGGGTGCACTGATATAGACCATCTATTGGGTACATTTTTAATACTGTATTATAATACACTATCGAGTGCATAAGGAGACCAATCTGTACATATATCTCCAGGGCAGTGCAAGGTTCTTTTTCTGCGGAGCCCCCAGATTCCCCAACTTGCTGAAATGCTCTGGAAATAATAACATTCAACTCAGACAGGATGACTCTACTTCTATTCTAATGGCTTACTGTGATCACTGGTCCTGTATTTGTCATAATTATTACATACACTATGCTTCGTATGACATACTGTATATTATAATTATGCTCTCTTCATGGACTGGCCACACTTGCTTTAAAATCAAGCATTTGGAAACCCCTCTCTAGTTATCCTGCATTTTCCACTGAACATGGTGCATCCTACAGTATGCATATCCTAGGCATCCATCTGGGCACAGCACAGGGGTATCTTACTGGGCATGTTATATACCTCCCTACTGTCCCACTTTCAGCAGGACAGTTGGGGGAAGCACACAGCGCTGCACTGCATAGGAGAGCAGCGGGTAAGCAGCAGGACAATAGACAGTGTAGGGGTGCCTGGGGGCAGTCCAGTGACTCTCACAGTGACATGAACGGGGGTACCGTGATGCTCCGCCCCTTTTGCTAAGACCACTACTGTGGGCACTGCATAAAGGGCACTACCACTACTGGGGGCACTGCATAGGGGCATTATTACTACTGGGGGCACTGCATATGGGCATTATTACTACTGGGGGCACTGCATAGGGGCATTACCACTGTGGGCACTGCATAAGGGGCATTACTACTACTGGGGGCACTGCATAAGGGACACTACCACTACTGGGGGCACTGCATAAGGGGCACCACTACTGGTGGCATTGCATAAGGGGCACTACTGCTATGGGCAGTATGTGTAAGGAGTACTACTGCTGTGGGTATTGCATAAGGGGCGCTACTACTGTGGGCATTATGTGTATTAGGGGAACTACTACTATGGGCATTGTGTATAAGGGGCACAAATGCAGGGATTGTGTAAAAGGGGCACTGCTGTGTGTCATACATGAATAAGGGACACTACTATGTGGTGTAATGTGAATCGGATGAATCAAGATTGTGCTACTGTGTAGCGTATAGCCAGGGCCGGATTATAGGGGGGGCGAATGGGGCGGTCGTCCAGGGGCCCCCACACATTTGGGGGCCCCAGGGCCGGATTATAGGGGGGGGCGAATGGGGCGGTCGTCCAGGGGCCCCCATGCATTTGGGGGCCCCCACACAGCCGCACGTATTGTCCCTACCTGGCCAGCTCCTGGGGAAGCCAGTTGCCAGTCCAGGCAACAGCAATCACAAGAGAGAAGGCTCCTCTGCGCCGTGGCCTCTCTCCCTCACGGCTGGCTGCACCGCAAGGTTGCATTGGCCACCACTGACAAGCTCCTGCAACCCGGCCACACCTCCCGTCATCGCATGGGCCTGGTGGCGCGCGGCACTACATCAAACAGCGATGGGCAGCAATATGGAGGCAGGACCTGGCGCCAGCAGTCAGCATGTGGTCCGGGCACAGGACATCAGTCACAGCGGGAGCTGTGGACTTCCACGGTGACTTTGCGGAGGAAAACCGCTGAACAGAACTCCCAGATTTTCAAGGTTAGTCAGGGGCATACTAGTAGAGTAAGCAGGCTGTCAATTTTATTGGTGGGGGCCTCCACATCTCGGTTGCCCTGGGGCCCCCACAAGCCTTAATCCGGCCCTGTGTATAGCTTAGTGGCCCTCAGGCTTCGTTTAATTTTTTTATGTGGCCCACACTGTCTTAAAGTTTGAAGACCCCTGCCTTAGGGATTCCGGTGGTCAGGATGCCGGCGTTGGGATTCTGACAGGTGTTAGAGGGGATTCCAGCAGTCAGAATCCTGTCTGTATTTTAACCGCATCCCCATACAGACACAGAAGCAATCTTCTACATGTATGCGTATAGACTTGCACCATTAACAATGATACAGGTGCTATAGCCAAAAAGTCGTGTAACCCTCCAGCAAGGCACGCTCCTTGCTAAACACCCCTTATCTGGCAGAATAAGCAGAGGCTTAGCTCTCTCTTCTGCCAGCTCCTAGTCAGCCAGACAAGAGGGCTGTTACAGCTAAAAGGGGAGCCTGTGGCATGTGTGATGGATTTCTGTGTTCTGCAATCTGAGAGGTCTGCAAGCAGAAAGATTATTAGGGGTATTCGTTTTTGCAATGTTTTCGCACCTATGACGTCATTTTCGGAGGTTTTAGTTTTACACTGTATTCAATTTCAAAGACTTTTCGCAGGTTTGAAAAGTCTTTGAAAAAAAACGGTGGATAACTTTTCACCACTAAATAGGTGGCGAAAAAAAGTGCAGAATTGGGGATTAGGGGTGCAGGCTTAAAAAAAATAGCCTGCACCCCTGGGAATGACATTTTAAAAATAACTGCGTCAAAAAAAGTTTTAACAAAAAATAGGGACACCCCAAAAAATGAATTTAAAAATTGGGGTGAAAAAAAAAAAAGGGAAAAAAGTGTTTAAAAATAGGGAAATAGGTTCAGGGCTATTCTGCAAGTATGCGGCAGGTGTTTTCTAGAATAGGCTATTAGCGGCAGGTGTATTCTAGAATAGGCTATTAGCGGCAGGTGCATAGTTGCAGAGTTTATTAAAACTTACTTTAGGGACATAAAAATATGCTAGTACCCATTTTCATGTACCCCAAATTTGATGGGACCACTTAAAAAAACGAAAAAAATAACCTAAGTGCTCTTCTGCATCACTTCCTCAATGTCGGGAAAAAACACCTGCTGCGGCTATTTAAATCCCCGACTTTCATTTGCAGGCTAAAACGGGGGTACCCATAGTGATCCCCCATGTTTTTACAACTTTAGGGGGGTCCTACAATTTATTCCAGGAAAAATTGTTTTTTTTACGCAGATCCCACTTCGCACCTTCCCGTTTTTGTAGGTTTCATATTGAATACGGGGATAAAGCGGGCGCGCGCCCGATACTTTATCCCAGGAAAATCTCCGATGTGGAGCGAAAAGTCCAGCACGGACTTTTCGCTCCCATATTGAATACCCCTCTATAGAGATAAGCCTCAACCACCTGAGCAGCAGGGGCTGCATGGCTCCGTATCAAGTGGATGGATAATAGTTTTCTAACAAAAGAGAATTTCAGGTCTTTGCAAAAGATTAAGGAGTTTATTCTTTCAAGTGCTACATATTGGGCTCTAATTATTAAAGGTCATCGCTGTTGGTGGCTATCTCTGATTATCGCAGCTGCTGGTGGCTATCTCTGATTATCGCAGCTGCTGGTGGCTATCTCTGATTATCGCAGCTGCTGGTGGCTATCTCTGATTATCGCAGCTGCTGGTGGCTCTCTGATTATCGCAGCTGCTGGTGGCTATCTCTGATTATCGCAGCTGCTGCTGGTGGCTCTCTCTGATTATCGCAGCGGTAGCCATTGCTGTAGCTGCTCGGCGATAGACTATTTACTGCCTCTGATCACTATTGGCAACTCACGATGACAAATCTGGCATTAGCTACTGGGGTCAAGCCAGGATCGTGAGCTGCCCCACAGCACCCCCATATGGCTTGCAGGGTGTTTGGAATGGCACACTTCAGCCACTAGTGCTACTGCAGAGCCACTGGGGGCGTCCACGGGACGATCGGGGCAGGCACCATGCAGCCTGTGGTGCCCTGGGCAATGCTCTACTTACTGGATCCGGTGGCCCCGCTGTCTAGGTGTGACGTTATGATGTTACAGGATTAGGGGGCAGGTTCGGTACAGAGGGCCCGATTCAGACCTACTCACGAGCACTATGCGCTCGCAAGCGGGTCGATGGTGGCCCAGTGCGCATGCGCACAACGGAGCCGTTGCTCTGGGTCTCGTACCAAAGGGAGCGTGGGCGGGCCAGGGGAGTGGCTGCCCATGTGAACCCCTCCGTTTGGGGGCGGCCCCACTGACATCACGAGTGATGTCAGTGGGAGAGATTTCGGCTCTGTGAGAGCCGAAATCTATCTGGGGCTTGCGGCAACCACAAGGGTCTCGTCGCAAGATGGTCTTGACCATCGCGACCATCTTCCTGGCTGCTCGCTATAGCTGTCGGTGGTCACCCACAGCTATGCGAGCTGCCAGGAGGCCGCTCTAAAAAAAACAAGAAGGCCGGCCTTGATTCAGAGCGTCCGGCTCTGAATCAGGGCCAGAGTCCTGTTATGGCATCGGGTCAAGCTCTGGAATGCTTTGCAAATTGCTCAATATTCAATGTGCAATATTAAAACAAAGCCTATATTGTAAAGACTACTTACTGTATTTAGCATACCTCCCAACCAGTGGCGGATTGAACATAGGGGCTGCCGGGCTGTAGCCCCACCCTAGTTAAATCTGCCACCCCCAGTGAATGTTCACCAGCATTGGCAGACAGTGGCTTTCTATAGGAGGCGCTCCCTGCTAATCACAGGCAGCCCCAGGCAGTGGTGGGCTGGGCCGGGGGGCAGGGTGCCATGTGCCCCCCGGGCCGCAGCGTCATGCGGGCCCCGGCCGCGGTGCAGACTGTGTCACTGTGACACAGACTGCACCGCGTGTGTAGCGCTGACCGGAGTTCGGTCAGCGCTACACAGCACAAACACACAGCCACCGGAGCCGGCAGCTGTGTGTTTGCTTTAGCAGCTGATGAGAGTCAGACAGACTCTCATCAGCTGCTGCTCCCACTGCCAGAGCCGGACATCTTCCGGCTCCCGCAGTGGGTAAAATGGGAGTGACGCGTCACTCCCATGATGCGTCACTCCCATAATGCAAAGCGGCGGACGGAGGAGCTGATGTCGGCGGCGGGACCAGGAGCAGGAGCGGGTGTCAGGTTAGTGTGTTGTTTTTTTTTTTTATTATGTCTCTACTGCGGGGGGAACGGACTCCTGGGAGCACTACAAGGGGGGGACTCCTGGGAGCACTACAAGGGGGGGACTCCTGGGAGCACTACAAGGGGGGGACTCCTGGGAGCACTACAAGGGGGGGACTCCTGGGGGCACTACAAGGGGGGGGACTCCTGGGGGCACTACAAGGGGGGGACTCCTGGGGGCACTACAAGGGGGGGACTCCTGGGGGCACTACAAGGGGGGGACTCCTGGGGGCACTACAAGGGGGGGACTCCTGGGAGCACTACAAGGGGGGGGACTCCTGGGAGCACTACAGGGGGGGAATACTACTGGGGGCACTACAAGGGGGGGACTACTGGGAGCACTACAAGGGGGGGGACTACTGGGAGCACTACAGGGGGGGAATACTACTGGGGGCACTACAAGGGGGGACTCCTGGGAGCACTACAGGGGGGGAATACTACTGGGAGCACTACAAGGGGGGGACTACTACTACTGGGGGCACTACAAGGGCAGGACTACTACTACTGGGGGCACTACAAGGGGGGTACTACTACTGGGGGGACTACTACTAGGGGCACTACAAGGGGAGGGGACTACTACTAGGGGCATTGCATAGGGGGGAGGGGACTACTACTAGGGGCACTACATAGGGGGGAGGGGACTACCACTGGGGGCACTGCATCGAGGGTCCACTGCTGGGGGCTCTATATAAAGGGCAATAGTGGGGGTACTGCATAGGGGGAAGACTACAACTGGGGCCACTATTTAAGGGGCACTGCATAAGGGTTACCACTACTGGGGGCACTATATAAGGGGCTTACTACTGGGGGCACAAGGGGCACTGCATAGGGGGATCACTACTGTGGGCACTACTCGAGGCCTGCATAAGGGTGTCCTCCTGTGGCACAGGGTGGCACTGCATATGGGCACTACGACAGGGGGCTGCCCCATATCTTTATTTTTACCTTACATTAATCCCCTATGGACCCGCCTCCTCCCTAGAACACTTAAGGGGGGGGCGCCGTAGCACGCACGTTCTTTCGAGCACCCTGGCTACACGCTACTCCTCTGCCAGGGCCGCCTGCATGCATTTGCCCCCCAGGCTAAAAGTTGCCAGCCAGCCCCTGGCCCCAGGGGAGGTGTTTTCCCCCCTGGGACTGCCAGTCCGGACCACGATCAGCAGAGAGAACGTTTCCAATGGGAAGCCATTCTCCTGCCTTGCAGTGAGCCCTATCCAGCTTCTGTGGCTGCAACCGATGCAGTCCCTAGAAGCGGGTGCTTTTGCGCATGCGCCGATCGTGGCTTCTGCCAGATGCATTGCGCATACGCCAGTGGCTCCCAAACGTTTTTGAATCACAGTGCCCTACAGTATCAGCATTTTTTCAAAGCACCCCTGGGCCAAGAGTTTATTAAGAAATTCAGCTTAAATGAAATGTAAATTGTGCTTATATGTCCCCCTTAGGTTCTGTTATGTGGTGGTTGACAGGACCACGCTACTTTTTGTCCACATATTTTTTGATTGCCAGTCATTAGCACTGGTGTTCATATCACACTGACAAAAAAATATTTTATTTGGTACTAGGCCACCAACCCGAGGCACCCCTGCAAGTGCCCGGAGGTGCCCCTGGGTGCCACGGCACCCAGTTTGGGAACCACTGGCATACGCAATGCACCTGGCAGGAGCCGGAGAGAGCAGAACACAGAGTCGGCCGGGCTGCTGCACGGTAAAAAGCCACAGACTGAGAGTTGTATAGTGGGAGGAGGAAGGTCCACCAGCAGCACAGAGTATATCAGGAGATGAATGACATGTTTGTGACATGATGTGAGGAGGAGAATGGAGGCAGAAGGAAGCCACAGACTGAGAGTTATATAGTGGATGGAGCAGGGTTCCACAGCAGCACAGAGTAGTATTTCAGGATATTATGTGTTATACCCATGCTTGCCAACTTTTGAAAAAGCATTTCAGGGAGATTGTGAAAGCAGCACCTATGAGCGCGGTGGTAAAGTGGGCGTGTACTGCTACATCTGAGAGGCGTGTCCTAAACCTGACTTACATCTAAATGTAAATGAGCCCCAAAGCAGTTAGTAAGATCTCCGTGTTGATGAAAACACACTGATACTTATCAGAAAATGCATGTAGCCATAGGGATCATTGGGCCTGATTCAGACCCACTCGCGAGCGGCTGTCCGCTCGCAAGTGGGTCGATGTTATGGACTGAGCATGCGCACGACGGAGGGAGCTCCATCGTGCGCATGCGCCAGACGCGACGAGCGAAGGAAAGTCCTTCGCTCGTTGTGTCCGATCAAAGGGGGCGTGCTGTCAATGTTGATTGACAGCACGCCCCCTTTGGTGGGCGTGCCGGGGGCGTGCCTCCCTGACGGGGGCGTTCCCACGGGAACGCCTCCCGTCAGAAGCCGGCCCACTGACATCACTAGTGATGTCAGTGGGAGTGATTTTGGCTCTGATAGAGCCAAAATCACTCCGGAGCTTGCGGTTGAAAACCTCAACCGCAGGCTCCGGCTCGCAAATTCGATGGTCGCGATGGTCTCGACCATCGCGACCATCACAATGCACGCTCGTATAGCCTGTGGGTGGTGACCCACAGCTATACGAGCGTCCAGGAGGACGCTCCATGAAAATGGAGCCCGGCCCTCATTCAGAGCGTGCGCTCTGCTCAGAGCGTACGGCTCTGAATGAGGGCCATTGTGCCTTATACCCAATGCATGTAGCCATAGGGATCATTGTGCCTTATACCAATGCATGTAGTCATAGGGATCATAGGCCCTCATTCAGAGCCACTCGCTAGCGGCAGTACGCTCGTTCCGAGCGATGTTCGCACATCTGCGCATGCGTACGGTTTTTAGTACGCATGCGCGAACCAGTCAGTGCAGCCGAAAATCATTTGTACGCAATATAGCGAGTGCCTGCTATTTTGAGTGACAGAATGAGGCGTATGTGGGTGGTAACGGGAAGGTGCTTGAAAACGGGGAGTGGAGATCCGATCGCAGGCGTGCTTAAAGGTCAAAACGGGCGTTTTATGGGTGTGCATAATTAATACAGCAGCGTCAATGACCACGTCACTTGGTTTTTTTTAACTCAGAACTGCTCGCAAAATAGCGGTTGAAAAAACCAACCACAAGAATAGCGAGCAGTTCATATCCTGTTCGATGAACTCGATTAATCTAATAAATAGCGGACATGACGTATGGTGCGAGCGGCCAGGGGGCGTTTTTATCAAATAAACGAGCGTATGTTTTGCTCGCTCGTTCAGACTTAGAGGTGTGAACAGACTGCAATGTGCGAACGGATCATTTGCATAGCCACCCCTTGTTTTTGAACGAACGAACGCAAATAGCGAACGGCTCTGAATGAGGGCCATTGTGCCTTATACCCAATGCATGTAGCCATAGGGATCATTGTGCCTTATATCCAATGCAGGGGAATGTTACTAATGACCCCATATGAATGTATATATGTTTTTTTTATTTTATATAACAGCTTCATAATGGGGGTAAGGTGCAAACGGAGATTTCTAGACTCTTCAGGGAGACAGGGAGATTGCTGCTATTTCAGGGACAATCAGGGAGAGTTGGCAAGTATGGTTATACCCCTTTCACACCTAAATACTTGGTCTGGTCTGGGTTATTGAACATGGTTTCAACCCATCTTACAGCTCTTTGTACCCCTTTTCCACCAAAATGCCGGGTCCGGCCTTGGTTTTCAAACACGGTTCCACCCGGGTCAGACCCCTTTCATACTGCACCTTGGACCCGGGAAAGTGTAGTGGGCGTTCCTGGGCACTGACAAGGTGTCTTAGGGCATCGCCTCCCCAACGTTTGTAGTCGGCGTGCAGTCTGCACTGAAGTGCGCTGTTTGGGGCCTGGCTGATTGACCTAGATTATGTCATGGCCCTGGAAGCCTGGTAGAATAGCCCAGCGCTGGCCAGGCCAGAAGTTAGTTTATGTGGCTTGGCACTACGGACACGGTGCTGCCGGTGGTTACTGCCAGTCATTGGTCCCGGCGCAAAGGCCGCACTGCACCCACCTATGGGGTGGCGTCCATGTGCATCCGCTCCACTTGAACGACCCTTTAGCTGGCCCTGGGTAGAAGTACAAGGAAATCTGTGTTTGCAATTATGCTGACAAGGGGCCTGATTCAGAGCCGGACGCAATTAGCGCTCGCTCGTCCAGAAAATAGGGGTGGCTATTCAAATGAACCGTTCGCTCTTTGCGGTCTGTTCACGCCTCTAGGTCTGAACGAGCGAACAAAACTTGCGGTCGTTTTTTTGAAAAATACGCCCCCTGGCCGCTCGCATCCTATGTCATGTCCGCTATTTATTAGATTAATCGAGTACATCGACCAGCGTATGAACTGCTCGCTATTCTTGGGGTTGGTTTTTCCTACCACAATTTTGCGAGCAGTTCTGGCTATAAAATAACCCAGTGACGTGGTCAATGACGCTGCTGTATTAATTATGCACACCCATAAAACGCCCGTTTTGACCTTTAAGCACGCCTGCATTCGGATCTCCACTCCCCGTTTTCAAGCACCTTCCCCTGTTACCACCCACATACGCCTCTTTCTGTCACTCAAATTATCAGGCATTCGCTATTTTGCGAGCACATGAATTTCGACCACACTGACTGGTTCGCGCATGCGTATAACGGTCCGTACGCATGCGCAGTTGGGCAAACATCGCTCGGAGCGAACGAGAGGCCGCTTACGAGCGGCTCTGAATCAGGCCCAAGATTCCATGATGACATTTACCAAACAATACAACCACTAGGGGTCAGCACACAACAACCAACGGGATGAAGTTACATTGCGTACCATCTGGATGCCGGCTGACGAAATCCTGGCGTCAGAATCCCAAACCGCGGACAGAAGACCAGTGTCAGAATTCCAAACCGCGGACAGAAGACCGGCACCGGAATCCCGTCATGAGTGGAGATGCTGACGCTGGGATCCCAACAGCCGGCATCCCAATCGTAAGTATAGCGGACACCATTAGCTGTTAGCAGCTGGGTGGTTTAGGCACCCCCAAGGGTAGGGTTAGGGTGCAGGAGGGGGGAGGTTAGCGTGAGGCTGCGGACAGGGGGGTTAGGGTTAGGCACCACCGGAGGGGGTTAGCCACTAAGGGGGAGGGTTAGGTTTAGGCACTAACCAGGATGGTTAGGGTGCAGGGTAGGGGAGGGTTAGGGTGCAGAAAAGTATGGTTAGAGTGTAAGGGGGGTAGGGTTAGGTTTAGGCACTAAGGGGGCAGAGTTAGGTTTAGGCATTAACTGGGAGGGTTAGGGTGCAGAAGAGGAGGGTTAGGGTTAGAGGGAGAAGGGGGCGGGTTAGCTCACTTACATATCACATCGGGATTCTCAACATCGGGATGCTGCCATCAGTTTTTTCACAACCGGCATCCCAAGAGCCAGCCTCCTATACCTAACCCCAACCAACAGCAGCTCGGAGTATGAGATGTTGTATTACAGCACAAATGAGCAAGCACCAATCCCTTCATTTTATACACAATTGTCTATATATTTACTGAACTGTATACTAAGGGCATCTTCATTTATTATTGAACAGTTATTTATATAGTGCATACATAGGGTCCGATTCATTGCGGATTGCTATTGCGATCGCAGCTCCGTATAAGCGCACGCAGGTCTGCTGCGAAAATATGCTAATGAATGCTATCGCAATGCCGATATGTCCATCCAGTGGAAGGCCCAGAATAGGCTCCCCGGGTCAAAGTTCATGGCGTGGAAATGCTGGCAAAAGCAATGGAACTCGCCCCCCTCACGGGCCTATCTGGCTGTAGAATTGTGGATTTGTGTACGCAGCTGGTGGTACCGTAAGTGCAGTATATACAGTATACACTCTTACTCGCAGGGGTGAGAACATTGCACCTAATGGAATTGAGCCCATAATTGTTCTTCAGATTTACTCTTTCTGCGTTGGAAAGCAACTAATGAGCGCTGTGCTGATTCATCTTTACAAGTTCCCCGAGTGCAGATGCCTATCTTGTGATTTATATATATCATACTTGCCTACCCCCATGGAATGGCCGGGGGGCTCCTGAAAATCGGGTGGCACTCTTGACCACCCCGAAAGATGAACAAGTCTCCCAGGGGCTGTTGCCCCTGAACTAAGCAGATACTGTGTCTGCTGCAGTCCCCCCTAGATACTTCCAGGACATACTGGAATTTTGCAGATATCACCTGCATTTGGGTAGATATCCTGCTAATTTCTTTTGATAAATAGGCCCCAATGTAATAAAGGATGTAATCAAAGAGTGATTTGACCCCCAGACTCTGCAGCCTGCTGACGCGTAGAATCTTGTGTAGAATGAGCGTTACAGTTTTTGTGCGTTTCCTAATACGTCCTGCATGCAGCAGTCTCCTGGCAGTGACATCACCCAGATAACCTAAGTTGTAGAGCGTCAGACTCTTGGGAGAGTAACCCAGGGGTTCACGGACATGCTACAGACTACACTGAACCCTGCAACGTAATTGCCCATGTATTGGATGTTATGCCAGCGGCTTATATGTTACATACATGTATTATAGAGCATCCCTCCTACGTATTGTCTGAAGCATCTATTGCATCATCTCTTATTGGTGCCAGGACTAATGGCATAAATCTTCCCGGCTGCTGTCAGAGGTCCCAGGATGAGGCAAATTGTCGCCGTCCTGCCCTGACAGTCTCTAAGCTGCCGGGGGATTGAGCTGTGCTTCCTGCCAATGCTACAAAATCTAGATTGGATTGCCCAGCCCAGCTGGAAGGAAGGGATACAGTACGTTCTCCTTATGAGTTACAGTGCGGCTGTGGATACTGCGCCAGCAAATATAGAGCAACAGGCTCGTTGTGCAATACCCAAGGTGGACATAAAGCAGCCATAGCTCTGGTTACAGACTGTGACAGCTCATTCTATCACTATGAAAAAGCTGGGTTTTAGTGTAAAATCAGTACGGAGCTGCTTTTCAGCAGGGCGGTGCTGTCTCACGCAGTCTGTGCTTATTTACAGGGCCGTAACTAGGGTAGTGCGACCAGTGCCATGGCACAGGGCACCGCAGGGCAGGGGGTGCTGTTTGGGCCTGTCAATTATCAGTTTCACTTGTAACTTCCTATTCTTTTATCCCCAGCATCTCCTGGCCTCCCCTATCTCTTCCCTGGCCCTTCCCCATGAGGCCATGGCCCTCTCTCAGGTGCACTATATTATGTCACTGTTTATCCCCAGCATCTCCTGGCCTCCCCTATCTCTTCCCTGGCCCTTCCCCATGAGGCCATGGCCCTCTCTCAGGTGCACTATATTGTGTCCCTATTTATCCCCAGCATCTCCTGGCCTCCCCTATCTCTTCCCTGGCCCTTCCCCATGAGGCCATGGCCCTCTCTCAGGTGCACTATATTATGTCCCTATTTATCCCCAGCATCTCCTGGCCTCCTCTATCTCCTCTCTTCCCTGGCCCTTCCCCATGAGGCCATGGCCCTCTCTCAGGTGCACTATATTATGTCCCTATTTATCCCCAGCATCTCCTGGCCTCCCCCATCTCTTCCCTGGCCCTTCCCCATGAGGCCATGGCCCTCTCTCAGGTGCACTATATTATGTCCTCCTCTATCTCTTCCCTGGCCTTTCCCCATGAGGCCATGGCCCTCTCTCAGGTGCACTATATTATGTCCCTATTTATCCCCAGCATCTCCTGGCCTCCCCTATCTCTTCCCTGGCCCTTCCCCATGAGGCCATGGCCCTCTCTCAGGTGCACTATATTGTGTCACTGTTTATCCCCAGCATCTCCTGGCCTCCCCTATCTCTTCCCTGGCTCTTCCCCATGAGGCCATGGCCCTCTCTCAGGTGCACTATATTGTGTCCCTATTTATCCCCAGCATCTCCTGGCCTCCCCTATCTCTTCCCTGGCCCTTCCCCATGAGGCCATACCCCTCTCTCAGGTGCACTATATTGTGTCTCTATTTATCCCCAGCATCTCCTGGCCTCCCCTATCTCTTCCCTGGCCCTTCCCCATGAGGCCATGGCCCTCTCTCAGGTGCACTATATTATGTCCCTATTTATCCCCAGCATCTCCTGGCCTTCTCTATCTCTTCCCTGGCCCTTCCCCATGAGGCCATGGCCCTGTCTCAGGTGCACTATATTATGTCCCTATTTATCCCCAGCATCTCCTGGCCTCCCCTATCTCTTCCCTGGCCTTTCCCCATGAGGCCATGGCCCTCTCTCAGGTGCACTATATTATGTCCCTATTTATCCCCAGCATCTCCTGGCCTCCCCTATCTCTTCCCTGGCCCTTCCCCATGAGGCCATGGCCCTCTCTCAGGTGCACTATATTATGTCACTGTTTATCCCCAGCATCTCCTGGCCTCCCCTCTCTCTTCCCTGGCTCTTCCCCATGAGGCCATGGCCCTCTCTCAGGTGCACTATATTGTGTCACTGTTTATCCCCAGCATCTCCTGGCCTCCCCTATCTCTTCCCTGGCTCTTCCCCATGAGGCCATGGCCCTCTCTCAGGTGCACTATATTGTGTCCCTATTTATCCCCAGCATCTACTGGCCTCCCCTATCTCTTCCCTGGCCCTTCCCCATGAGGCCATGGCCCTCTCTCAGGTGCACTATATTATGTCCCTATTTATCCCCAGCATCTCCTGGCCTCCCCTATCTCTTCCCTGGACCTTCCCCATGAGGCCATGGCCCTCTCTCAGGTGCACTATATTATGTACCTATTTATCCCCAGCATCTCCTGGCCTCCCCTATTTCTTCCCTGGCCTTTCCCCATGAGGCCATGGCCCTCTCTCAGGTGCACTATATTATGCCCCTATTTATCCCCAGCATCTCCTGGCCTCCCCTATCTCTTCACTGGCCCTTCCCCATGAGGCCATGGCCCTCTCTCAGGTGCACTATATTATGCCCCTATTTATCCCCAGCATCTCCTGGCCTCCCCTATCTCTTCCCTGGCCCTTCCCCATGAGGCCATGGCCCTCTCTCAGGTGCACTATATTATGTCCCTATTTATCCCCAGCATCTCCTGGCCTCCGCTATCTCTTCCCCATGAGGCCATGGCCCTCTCTCAGGTGCACTATATTTTGTCCCTATTTATCCCCAGCATCTCCTGGCCTCCCCTATCTCTTCCCTGGCCCTTCCCCATGAGGCCATGGCCCTCTCTCAGGTGCACTATATTATGTCCCTATTTATCCCCAGTATCTCCTGGCCTCCCCTATCTCTTCCCTGGCCCTTCCCCATGAGGCCATGGCCCTCTCTCAGGTGCACTATATTATGTCACTATTTATCCCCAGCATCTCCTGGCCTCCCCTATCTCTTCCCTGGCCCTTCCCCATGAGGCCATGGCCCTTTTTTTCTTATGTCCCTATTTAAAAAAAATGGGGGGGGGGGGGCGCCAATGCTCTCTCTGGTACAGGGCTCCAAAAAGTCTAGTTATGGTTCTGGCCTAGTCTAGCCTTGCCAATATTTATGGATGTTACCAAGTGTACACAGCCCGTGATGTAGTTTAAATTAAAGATTTGTGGTTCGGATTTACTCGGTTATGTTCTGGTCTAAAAATGGCGTCATATTGGATATCCAGCTGTCACGTGTTTTAGACAGCCAATAAGAGAAATCCGAACTAATCCGGACTTGCGAAAATAACCGAGTAAAACTGAACCCGCACATCTGTAGTTTAAATCCTGTCTGAGCGCCGGCATCCCAACACCATTCATAATCCCGGTGCCAGCGTCCCGACAATAAGTAGTGGGGTTATGGGGGGGGGGGGTTAGGGTTAGGCACTAGGGGTAAGGTGAGGGTTAGGCACTAGGAGGGAGGGCTAGTTTTAGACAGCGGGGAGGGAGGGCTAGGTTTAGACAGCGGGGAGGGAGGGCTAGTTTTAGACAGCGGGGAGGGAGGGCTAGTTTTAGACAGCGGGGAGGGAGGGCTAGGTTTAGACAGCGGGGAGGGAGGGCTAGGTTTAGACAGCGGGGAGGGAGGGCTAGGTTTAGACAGCGGGGAGGGAGGGCTAGGTTTAGACAGCGGGGAGGGAGGGCTAGGTTTAGACAGCGGGGAGGGAGGGCTAGGTTTAGACAGCGGGGAGGGAGGGTTAGTGGTAGGGATAGGTTAGGATACTTACCAACAGTTGTTGGCTGCCTAACCCTGTTGGGATGCCGGCATCAGGATTCTGACCGCCTGCATCCCGTACCCAACCCCACAGCCAGGGCCGCCAACAGCCGCGCCGGGCCCATGTGACAGGGGGCGTGGCCATGCCCCCTTAGAAGAAAAAAAAAAAGTAAAAAAAAAATTATTTGCGCCGCTGCGCGCTGGGTAGGGGGGCACTGTATCCCAATCTCTTCCCCATGAGAGTGCTTTGTCACACATGAAACGTTTTAAGACACAGTGTAGGCAGTGGCATCATTAGGGGGGTGCGGACCACACCGGGTGTCACCCTCCAAGGGGGTGATACCAAAATGCTGGCTCCTCAGTGACCGGGAATCAAGTGCTGCACTGTAATATTATTGTGAGGCGCCCGGTTCTCAGTCACTGAAGAGGTACCAGGGGTGCAGGGGAAGTCTCTGGGGGCAACCTGGCATTTCTGGGAGTGCTGGGGGCAACCCCCAGATTGATTAAACTAGAGGGGCGTGCTGCAAGGCCATGCCCCCTTCACATCGAGGCCATGTCTCTGCCCAGGCGCACGTGCATTCAGCACACGCAGGGAATTACACGCGCCGGGCGTGACAGATGCCAGTGACTAAGCTGCACCGAGGCACTTTGCAGAGTTTAAAGTCTGTTGGCAGCAATAGTTGTGATTAGTCCCAGGTCCACCTTGTGAACAAAAGTCATGTGCAGGACAGTAGTCACCCTCTAGACAAGGACAAGCTGCGTGGGGGAGACCTAGCTTGTCCTTAATATTACATTGAGGAACTCCTGCATTCTGAGTTAATCAGCATTTTGTTAAATGTAAGGGCTCTTAATATATAATGGGTTTCTTGTAATATACTATAATGTGGGAGCTATTAACATAATGTGGGGCTTATTGGGAGGAACTTGATTTATTTATTGTGAATGCTATTAATTTTATTCTGTGACTGGCAGGTGGGAAATTAGCCTATTAAGTAAATGTAAATTGTATTAATTCAGTACCTAAGGGTAGAATAGGCCTATTGATTAAACGTGAGTACTATTTAATTTGGGGGCTTGTTGGGAAGAAATAGACCGATATAATAAATGTAGTTGATATTATTTGTAAGGACCTGTTGAGTGGAAGCTGATCAGTTTATTAAATGTACGTATTAATGAAATGTTGGGGGTCACTGGTGAGAAGGAGGCCTGATTATTAATGGGGGTGCTATTGATTTAATGGCAGGGATGGAGGCTTAGAGCATTCGCCTCCTGGAAAACCAGCAATGAGTGAATAGTAAATATTCCTTTTCCAAACAGGGCCCCAACATTCCAGGATCCCAGCAACAACCGAGCCTTAAGGTGCCCACACATATACCGATGTGGTCACGATACGATTTTATGGCCAATTTCCTCATGAACTTTCACGGGAGCTCCCTTGCCGTCGTGATCACGATTTGGGAAAAAAGACACCCAATCTGTCTTACGATCTCACGATCTATCGGATCGTACGCATCGTGAGATTGGACATAACAAATCGTGAGTTGAAAAAAAACAAAAAACAGGCTCTTGACTATTGGTGGGAAATTTAAATAGCCATAACAATGGGAGGGGCTATCTAGGGAGTATAAACAGCAGGAACCCTTAAACTCTGTGTACATTCTGCTCTGCTACTAGATGAGGCTAGGTGTATTCTTGCTGAATCCTGTACATTGCTACTGTGCTCTTTGTATTTGGCTTGCCTTATACAAAGTTTATTCTACCTGCAAGTGTGTGCTACCTACCTGCATTCTATCCTGTTCCTGAATTCTGTACTGATGCGTCCCTATCAGTATAAAGTGTTGGTCGCTGAAGCCGGGGTCCGGGAGATTAGGAAGAGGGCCCAGCGAAGAAGGACGAGAGCATGCTGGACCAAGGAGTGGCTGCTACAAAGGGATACCCGCTCTCACATGTCCCTGCTGATAGAGATCAAGGAGAACAACCCGGAGGACTATCGGAACCACCTGCGCATGGATGACGCCAGCTTCCAAGAATTGCTGCATCTGGTGACCCCCCACATCAAGAGACAGGAATCAAGGTGGCGGAGGGCAATCCCTGCTGAAGACAGACTGGTGGCTACCCTGAGATACCTGGCTACAGGAAGGTCACTGGAAGACCTAAAGTTTGGGACACTCATCTCACCGCAGTCCTTGGGCGTCATCATTCCGGAGACCTGCAAAGCCATCGTAAACGTGCTACAGTACCAGTATTGCAAGGTAAGTAAAAAAAAAACACCACACATTGGTTTCTTGTGCAAAGAAACATTTTTATATTTATTTTTTACTCAACATAAAGCAAGAAATTGCCTTCTTTTAGTACAATGTGCACTGACCTGCAGGCAACTGATAGTGTGCACTAAACTGTGTGCAAAATACTTTTTTATTACAACTTTACAAAAGAACATTATCACCAAATTTTATGAATCCCAATAGGTAGCCGGCTGTATGTGATAGGGTGGGTCAGACGCCAGTTTGAACAGGCCAATACTCACATGGCACAAGTACACATTGTGGCCCCGGCTTCCAGCTATGTGTACTTGTGCCATGTGCGTAGTGACCTTGTTCAAATGGCGTCATCACCACCCTATCCCATGCAGCAAGCACCGATTGGAATTCATAAAATTTGGTGATATTACAATATAGAAAAAATTTACATCTCTGTATATTGGGGCGACTCATCTGCTGCATCCAGCAGAGCATTATACAAGGTGGTGCTGGTGCTTGGGGTGCTTGGTGAGGGAGTAATATCTAACTGGGCAGGGGGGGGGCGGACATACCTATTTGGGACAGGGGAAAATAGCATTGGATCTGCAATGTATGTCAAATTTGAGATATTTTTGCTCATACAGCGACTCAAGAGGTCGTAGTTTAACCGTAAAAAATTTCGTTGGATATCTGCATCCAGATTTCTCAATGTGCTGTTCACATGAGCTGTGAAATCATCAATTGCATCTGGGGGTTTCTGCAGCAGCCGTTCTGCGTTTTGTAAAAAAATGGTCCTCTCGTTCTGTAAAATTCTCCTTTCTGCCTTTTTTTTTCTTTTTTTGGGGTTGTTGCGAAGATGAGGGTCCAGGTGGAACTTGACTTTCCACTTGTGTGCTATTCTCCGGATCACTGTCGCCACCGAGCAGACTGAGGTCCGGTGTTGATGTTAAATCAGGGTCTTGGGTGGGAGTCTATATAGGAAAAAAAGATATAAAAAATATTATAGTCATGTTTTAACATCTTTTTTCCTATTTTTACAGTTTCCTAACACCGTGGAGGAGTGGACCAGCATCGCGGAAGATTTTGAACAACGTTGGAATTTCCCTAACTGCGGAGGAGCCATCGATGGGAAACACATCCGCATCAACCCACCTGCCAACACCGGATCATATTACTACAACTACAAAGGATTCTTCAGCATCGTTCTCATGGCAGTGGTGAATGCCAACTACGAATTTCTGTTTGTGGATGTCGGCAAGAATGGGCGTGCTTCAGATGGTGGGTCCTTCAAAAAGACGGCTTTCTACCAGACACTCGCCAACAAAACCCTCAACCTGCCCTCACTGGACCAGACAAAGCACGGCCTAAATTACGTTTTCGTTGCAGACGAGGCTTTTGCATTACATGAACATGTGATGAAGCCATTTGCACACAGGGGCCTGACCAGAGAGAAAAGGATCTACAACTACCGTCTATCCCGGGCACGGCGCATTGTGCAAAATGCGTTTGGAATAATGAGCAACCGCTTCCGCATTTTCCACACCACCATCAATCTACATGTGGAGAAGATAGACTGGGTCGTGATGGTGTGCTGTGTGCTGCACAACTTTCTGCAAAGAAAATCTACTCAACGAGGACCAGTCCCAGCTAGACCAGAAGATGTAGGACCCCTGGAGGACATTGAACATTTGACATCTGTGTCTGCACCAACAACTACAACAACATCCACCGCACGTACCAAAGAAGTGAGGGAGGAGTACATGACCTATTTCAATGGACCAGGTGCTGTACCATGGCAGGAGGACTATCTGTGAACTACTGACTAAATTGGACATTTGGTATTTAACAACAAAAACATTAAGGATTTTGGTTTAAACTGTGTCACTACTTACCAAGACTTCTGCAACCTCTTCATCTCCCTCACGCTCAGACATCAAGATGATTGATTCCCTTTGAGGCTCTTGTTCACTGATGAATGACATCATTTAGTAGTACCACAGCGCAGGAGTATATATTTCATCTGTAGGAGCTCCTGATTTTTTGGAGTCATCCACCTTCTTTTTTTCTTTGATGTATACTGTCCTGAGATTTTGTATCTTTTGCCGTACAGTTTTCAGGTCTGCATCAGATATGTATTTTTTTGTATACACCAACAGTTCCTTGAGTGCGGCCAACTTCTGCGACTTATTGTGGTACTTCCGAGAACTGATCTTCCACAGACAGTCTTTCGAGTGCAGGATTTCAATGAATCCTGTAACGAATTCACGTTCTGAATCCATGGACATTATCTATGAATAAGAAAAAAAAGGACATTTAAATATTTGTGTATATAGTTTTGTAAAATGTAATGTTGTTATAGTTCACATTTTTAATGTTTTAATATTTTATTTTTTACAGGTTTTTAAAGGTTTGTTATGGTATTCTAATCATGTTTTCTTTTACAGGAATGTTATGTGTTTATTGCTTGGTAATATAATGTTTTTCTTTGACAGTATGGGTTTTCCACCT
Source organism: Taudactylus pleione (assembly GCA_031769625.1). NCBI lineage: Eukaryota > Metazoa > Chordata > Amphibia > Anura > Myobatrachidae > Taudactylus > Taudactylus pleione. The sequence goes on along the minus strand of JAUIMM010000795.1, from coordinate 1,266,015 downwards.
TTGGGCCTGTCGTTGTGGTAGAACTACAGATCCCAGGATGCCCTAAAAACAGTTTCAAAGGTGGGTGGCAGGTCATCCTGGGATCTGTAGTTCCACAACAGCTGGAGACCGAAAGGTAGAAGACCCCCAGCTTGAAATAATGTGTGTTTTTAAATGTAATGTATGGTGTTTTTTTTTGCAAAAAACGTGTTTATTTATTTATTTGAGGTATTACACACATTGGTGGGCAGTGGGGGAGCTTAATGCATGACCCAGCCACCGCCCGCCTCAATACGGCGGGCGGTGGCTGGGTCATGCATTTATTGCCTGGAGGCAGATATTGGTGGGCAGTGGGGGAGCTTAATACATGACCCAGCCACCACCCGCCTCCATACGGCGGGCGGTGGCTGGGTCATGCATTTATTGCCTGGAGGCACACATTGTTGGGCAGTGGGGGAGCTTAATGCATGACCCAGCCACCGCCCGCCTAAATACGGCGGGCGGTGGCTGGGTCATGCATTTATTGCCTGGAGGCACACATTGGTGGGCAGTGGGGGAGCTTAATGCATGACCCAGCCACCGCCCGCCTCAATACGGCGGGCGGTGGCTGGGTCATGCATTTATTGCCTGGGGGCACACATTGGTGGGCAGTGGGGAGCACATATTGGTGGTCAGTGTGGTTGTATTTAAACTGTACCAATACTCACCAAAAATTGTCCAAAACAAGACTTCAGTGTGCAGGCTCCTCAATGTGCGACTGTCTTGCTCCATACACGATGCTGCACAAGATGGCGATGGGGCGTGTCCAGGCTTCTGTCAGTCAAATTCCGCATTGTGTGATGAATCGTACGATTCGTGAGGAAAAAAACCCTCACGATCGGCGTCCATCGGGTTCATGGTTGGCTAATCTGCCCTACAGCATGGCAGATCAGAAGATGCGATATACGACGAGCGGGGACGCGCATCGGCATCGTGCTCGTGAGTATAAACTCACGATTTGTACTTTTTTTTACCCGATTCGTCGTCACGATTCGTCTAAATCGGCCAAATCGTGTAAAATCTCGCTATGTGTGTGGGCATCTTAAGACACCAGCAGCTGTCTGATTCTGGCGGGATTGTCCAATCACGACACATATGTGATAGGCAGTAATAAAATTAATTCTACATTATACCAATGCTGTACAATACCACCATACAGTAGGTGTAGTTTCTCTTCAGTCAAGATGAAAAATATAACGCTAGAGTTTTATTGACTTCTAGGCACTTTAGCAATGAATTCCAAAGCAAGCACGCAAGCGTTCCTTCTGCCACCATCCTGAGGTTCACAAAAACAGGAAAAGGGTCTCTCCATATTGTTCAGCGATACCCATAGATCTCTTAACACCAGTTTAATTTACTGGAAACACACAGTAAGCGGAGACTGGCCCCACACGCTAGTCTAGCTCAGGCCTAAGATACTTGTTCTAATTTCAGGAAAATCTGAGAGGAGGTCTGTCTGCTGACCTGAAGTATTGTTTAGCCTGTATTTCCATCGATAATTGAACATTGCAGTAATGATGTTTTTCAAAATCAGTTCCAGGTTGACCCTCGGCTTTCCTGGTCTAATCGTCTATGAAATTATTTCAGCCAAATAGTCTGTACATAGTGGTCAGGCGTCCACCCAGGGACCTTACAGGACTTTTCTCTCTTTCTCTCTAATATGACATTACTGTGCCTTGAATCTCAATGTCCAGCACTTTTTTATCAATTTGGAAAAAAAAGAGTAATTGATACCTCAGCAATTGGGCTGTTCAAGTACATTCCCAGAATTAATACTCACTTAACTTGAATTACAGATCCGACAACTGTCCTGATTTAGGACGAACAAAGTCTATGTGATTGGACAGTCCTGCGGATCAGAACTCTTGATTCCAGGACAGTTGGGAGGTGTGCCACACTAACAGTGCTGCGGGTGCCAGGGGAACATGTGTGCTGCATTGAAGGAGCATTTTTAGGGGAGGGAAATAGAACTGGGCACTTCAGACATGATGGGCAAACCCCTGGAGAGACATGGTCCACCCCATTGTGACGAGACCTTACAAATTGCTTCATGCAAACTGTCTGCATTCCCCAAAGTAAGTTGGGAGGTGGGTACCTGTCACCTGAAGACTGCAATCTAGGATATTTTTTAATAATTACAGTGCACTGGTTACTTACAGTGCATTGTATGGCTAATCAAATATTCCTGAACATGCAGCCTATCCATACACCAGGAAACAGTGACATCACTGAGAATGCAGCCTATCCATACACCAGGAACCAGTGACATCACTGAGAATGCAGCCTATCCATTCACTAGGAACCAGTGGCATCACTGAGAATGCAGCCTATCCAGTCACTAGGAACCAGTGACATCACTGAGAATGCAGCCTATCCAGTCACTAGGAACCAGTGACATCACTGAGAATGCAGCCTATCCAGTCACTAGAAACCAGTGACATCACTGAGAATGCAGCCTATCCAGTCACTAGGAACCAGTGACATCACTGAGAATGCAGCCTATCCAGTCACTAGGAACCAGTGACATCACTGAGAATGCAGCCTATCCAGTCACTAGGAACCAGTGACATCACTGAGAATGACCAGTAATATGCACATGCGTATAGTAGTTCTAACTCAGGCAGGTATAGAGGGAAGTATCTCTGGCTTCGCTGGTCAACACTACTGGGATTAGCTAATACTATCCTGAGACTCAGGTTAGCCAGCAGCAAAAAAGCTAATAGACTCAGGGCCTGATTCAGAGCGGCCGCTCGTTCGCTCCGAGCGATGTTCGCACACATGCGCATGCGCCAACAAGTCAGTGCGGTCGGAAATTGTGTGCTTGCAAAATAGCGAGCGCCTGCTAATTTGAGTGACAGGATGAGGCGTTTGTGGGTGGTAACAGGGGAAGGTGCTTGAAAACAGGGAGTGGAGATCAGAACGCAGGCGTGCCAAACGGTCAAAACGGGCGTTTTAAGGGTGTGCATAATTAACAAAGCAGCGTCATCGACCACGTCACTTGGTTGTCTTTTAGCCTGAACTGTTCGCATGATTGCAGTAGGAAAATCCAACCACAAGCACTGTGAGCAGTTCATACGCCTTTCGATGTACTCGATTAATCTAATAAATAGCGGAGATGACGTAGGATGCGAGCGGCCAGGGGCGCCTTTACAAAATAGTGAGCGCATGTTTCGTTCGCTCGCTCAGACATAGAGGCGTCAACAGACCGCAAAGAGCGAGCGCTCTATTTAAATAGCCGGCCCCTTTTTCTGAACGAGCGAGCGCAAATAGCGTCCGACTCTGAATCAGGCCCTCGGGCCGCTCTCCCTATAGAGGCCTATGGGGATGATAGAAGTGGCGCAAATAGGTTGTCACAAATTTCTCCCTGTAAATCTTGTTAACTTAACAGTCACTTGAGAAATCCCTTTTATGTGTGGTGAACATAGAGGGGACGCTTTATAGTTGGACACAAGATCACTCGTGCAAGTCGTGTGTCACGTTAGCATAGTGTTTTGAGCTGGTTCAAGAGGTGTTTACGTGAAGGTGCGCAGACTGGTTCAGCATGTCCCTCTTCAGACGGGGTGGGGGGGAGGAGAGTCACACAAGGTGGTCCCTCTCTCAGCAGACCATCCAACATGACCCCATCCACCAGGTACAAAGTTTTCTGCTCCTGGACTGCCCACTTGGTTTATGATTTCTGTCACCTGTGTAAAAAAAAATTGTCTTCTCTTCAATTACTCAGTTCAACACAGGGGACTGCAATCATAAATGAAGTGGGAAGTCCAGGAGCAAAGCATTTGTGTACCTGGTGGAAGGGGTCATGTTGGAGGGTATGTCTCAGCCTCCACAAAGATACTGCCCGTAGTTTTGTGGTGTGGACTGCAGGGCTGGGAGAGGAGGAGGAGGAAGCCTCGCTGGATGGATGAGCTTATTTCCACTTTATTGTAAGGACCTGGAAGTGAGGTTAGGTGAGGGCGGAAGTACAGTTCTATGTCAACGTGGATGGTAGGGAATGATGTTGGACAGTAACTGATGACGTCAGGGTGAGAGGCATCTAGATACTACGCTCGCTGGACAGCAGGTGTATACAGGGCTGGCGCTAGGCTGTGCTGCACCCAGCGCCGTATTTAGTTGCCCCTTCCCTCCTCCGCTCCCTCCCCCTGTGCTTACATATTACCTATTCCGCCGTTAGGGAGGGTGGGCATTTCCTGCGCCCTCCAGATACAGTGGCGCTCCGGGCGACGGACCGGCTTGCCCGTGCCTGGAGCCGCTACTGGGTGTATACCCTAAAATTGCATACTCTACTTATTGATTTCACCCTACAATACTGCAGCTGTATTGGCTTTTGATCGCTGGTTAATAAATAAGCGTAAATTCTGCACCTTAGACGGGTCACACAGGTGCATCTCTTAATAAGTTGATAAGGACCAACGTATATTCACTCTGGGATCGTCTGTTTTGCTAAATTTAAGGACATGTCTATCTTATGTGTAGCTCAAAAAACAAACCAGAAAACAGCGGTGTGATGCATTCACTAACCGCCATCTTTTACGTTCACCCCCAGAATGTACACACTGACCCTCCCTCCCACTCAGGCACTTTTCCCAGTGCAAACAAAATTGAGATTTCTCAACAAGTACTAATGTTTGACCATGTTCTTAACTTAGGAAAGAACAAATTCTGGGCACTGTTGTAGAGTAAAGGCATTATCTGTGTCACTGTGGTGATATGTGTCTGACTTGACCTCGGTTACATTACATATTTACCAGTAGAGGGCGCTAACAGCGGAGTTTGTTCTGTTTTGTCTCTATGTCATCCAGATATCCTGAGATCACACTGAAGTTCCAGTTTCTTAAACATCATCATTCATTGTTGATAAGACAAACAAATATTTCACAGAAGCTAAAGCAGATTTTATAAAGTGGAATGGGTCTGTAATTTCAGCTGTCGGAATGGCTCCTGTCAAAATACAGACAGTCGGTATTTCGACACCTATCTTAAATCCCATGTCGGACTTTCAGCGTCGGGACTCAGAACGGTGGCATGCCATCTGCCGGTCTGATAACTACATCCCTATAAAGCCTTATTCTGGGTACACACTGGCTGATATTTTGGCCATCCAATGGAAAGGCTGATCTACTGCGTGTGCGTCGGCCAGTGTGCACAGACGATATGTATTTGCATGGCGCCGTTCACAGACATCTCGTTGGCTGTGCAGCACAACCGAAGGCAGATATATCTTTCATGTGTGTACTCACCTTGAGCCACATATACCACGTGCGTCCGACTTCGAATCAGCCCCATTCAAAAAAAAAAAATTGCTTATAATATGAGTCATTGTGTGTTCTACATACAGAGGCCGATGTGGAGCTGTACGGGAAATATGCCTGAAAAAGAGTGACGTATCCAGTTCTGTAAGGGCAGCATGTAAGCCCAGGTTACACCAGGAGAGAGCAGTAGTATATGTGCCTGGGTTACACCAGGAGAGAACAGTAGTATATGTGCCTGGGTTACACCAGGAGAGAGCAGTAGTATATATGTGCCTGGGTTACACCAGGAGAGAACAGTAGTATATGAGCTTGGGTTACACCAGGAGAGGACAGTAGTATATGTGCCTGGGTTACACCAGGAGAGAACAGTAGTATATGTGCCTGGGTTACACCAGGAGAGAACAGTAGTGTATGTGACTGGGTTACATCAGGAGAGAACAGTAGTATATGTGCCTGGGTTACACCAGGAGAGAACAGTAGTATATGCGCCTGGGTTACACCAGGAGAGAACAGTAGTATATGTGCCTGGGTTACACCAGGAGAGAGCAGTAGTAGATGTGCCTGGGTTACACCAGGAGAGAACAGTAGTATATGTGCCTGGGTTACACCAGGAGAGAACAGTAGTATATGGGCCTGGGTTACGCCAGGAGAGAACAGTAGTATATGTGCCTGGGTTACACCAGGAGAGAACAGCAGTATATGGGCCTGGGTTACACCAGGAGAGAATAGTAGTATATGTGCCTGGGTTACACCAGGAGAGAACAGTAGTATATGGGCCTGGGTTACACCAGGAGAGAATAGTAATATATGTGCCTGGGTTACACCAGGAGAGAACAGTAGTATATATGTGCCTGGGTTACACCAGGAGAGAACAGTAGTATATGTGCCTGGGTTACTAATTAACCACTTAACTGACAAATTCTTTTTCCAAAAACCGCTCCAAAATTGTCGGTTTCTATTATGATTGAATTAGGTCAAGAACATAATTTTAAAAACTTATCCATCACTATTTTATTTGAAAAATATATATATATTTTTTTAAAACCCAGTATACCATAAAAATAGCAATTTTTATGTTATACGGTAGTGATGGCCATTGACAGCTGTACTATCGATGGTTCAACCATCGTTAGAAACCATCAATTGTTTAGCGATTGGTTGAGATCTGCGTAGACCACAACTGGTGATGTATCCTAAACATCGATCGAGGGTTGCCATTCATGGTGCAACATTGATGGCCACCAGCAATGGCAAACAACTTGTTTTCAGTCAGACAATCGATGGTTTGCAAACCATCAATGAGAGAGAGAGATGGTCGTATCTGATACAACTGTGCCAGGCAAGTGGTTAAGGGCCTGATTCACTTTGGATCGCTATTCTTCTTATACGCACACAACTGAGCTGCTAATATCAGCGGTGATATGTAAATGTTTGCATTCACATTGCGATTGCAGCCTGACATAAGGACGCCCAATTCCCCTTACCCACGTCTGTATACTTGACCAACACAGTGAAACCATCTGTAACATCAGCCAGTTAGAGAAGCCCAGACCTTACTCAGGAATTACTTACTGTATGCCAGGGCCGCAACTAGGGGGGGCTGGAGGTGCATGTGCACCGGGTGAGCCACTGTAGCCGATGCCAGTGACCTCCAGCCCGGCGCTGCAGAGAGGCTCCAAGCCGGACGTCCGCTGGTAATATTTATTCCCAGCGGGCGCCCTTCTCCTTATCTGCAGCGACGCGGTGTAGCCGGAGCCGGAGGCTGGAGTTCTCTCCCGAACTCCAGCTTCTGGCTCTCCCCACGGGCACTATGGGGGAGACGTCATGATGTTTCCCCCATAGTTCCAAGGAGCAGCCGGCGGACCGGACGTGACGCTGGATGTAGGAGCAGGGTTCAAGGTAAGTATTTTTCTTTTAATAAGCTGCACTACAGGGGCATGGGCATTATCACAGGGGCATGGGCATTACCACAGGGGAATTACCACAGGGGCATTACTATGGGGGCATGGGCATTAACACAGGGGCATTACTATTACCACAGGGGCATTATGATGGGGGCATGGGCAATAAGGGGCATTACTAATGGGGTATGAGTACTACAGGGGCATTATTATGGGGGCATGGGAATTACCACAGGGGCATTACTATGGGGGCATGGGCACTACAGGGGCATGAGCACTACAGGAGCATTACTATTGGGGCATGGGCACTACAGAGGCATTACCACAGGGGCATTATAATGGGGCATGGGCATTACCACAGGGGCATTATAATGGGGCATGGGCATTACCACAAGGGCATTATAATGGGGGCATGGGCATTACCACAAGGGCATTAATATGGGAGCATGGGCTCTACAGGGACATTACAATATGGGCACTACTACAGGGGCATTACTATATGGGCACTGCTACAGGGACATTACCTCAGGGGACATTACTATAGGGGGAATTACCAGGGGGGCGCCAAATTACTGCCTTGCCCCTGGTGACAAAAATCCTAATTTCGGCCCTGTGTATGTGCACGCTATGAGGCCTCAGACGGCACCTGGTATCACAGTGGATAATTTATGCACGCCCCTGCTGCGGCTTTGAAATGCACAGTCATGCCTGCGTTTGCCCAACCACCCCCCACAAACGGCACTTCTTGTCAATCACTCTGCCATGGGTCTGCCTAGCACACGTACTGTGATGCATGCGCAGTGCGAATTCATTGACCGATTGCGTACGTAAAAGCAACTGCGTTCATTGCTGAATATACACACACACACACACATATATTATATATATATATATATATATATATATATATATATACACACATACACACACAGACACACACACACACACATATATACATACATACACACACACACGTTGTTATCCCCTTTAAAGACAAAATCAAATGGGAATCTGTTACATGCAAATATTAATTAACGGGATCAGTGGGCGGGATCGTGAAGCACTCAGCCAATCAGAAGCGGCGGACGAATGTCACAATTATCAGTGCATATTATCGAGCAGCCAGTAGTGTAATATATATATGTAGATACATATAGATAATTGATTGCAGGTGCGCTCCATTTCATTATTTTGTATTGATTATTGTGCTTATAATAAACAGCCTTTTTTTTTTAGGAGTTTTTTTACCCCGTCACCCTGATGTCTCTTCCCGACACTTCCAGCCTCATCTCCTCTCTAATTATGTATCTATGTAACTTTCTCTTACTGTCCAGGGCCGCAACTAGGGGGGGGGGCTGGAGGTGCACGTGCACAAGGTGTGCCGCTGCACCCGGCATCAGTGACCTCCAGCTCGGCGCTGCAGGGAGACTCTAAGGCGGGCACCCGCTGAGATGTTACCAACGGACGCCCGGCTCCTTCTCTGCAGCGCTGCGCTAGCCGGAGGCTGGAGTTCTCTCCTGAACTCCAGCTTCCGACAGGAACTATGGGAGAGACGTCATGACGTCTCTCCCATTGTTCAGAGGAGCAGCCGGGCGGACCCAACGGCGGCGGTCACAGGAGCGGGGTTTAAGGTATTTAAGGGGGACTACAGAAGCATTACCAGGGAGCACTACAGGGGCATAATCAGGGTGTGCTATGGGGGCACTACAGGGGCATTAACAGGGGGATTATTAGGGGGCTCTACAGGGGCATTAGCAGGGAGCTGTACATTGGCACTACAGGGGCATAACTAGGGGTATTACTACATGGGCACTACCAGGAGGCTCTACAGGGGCATTACTAAATGGACACTACATGGGCACTACAGGGGTATGACTATGGGAACATTACCATATGGCCACTAGTACAGGGGCATTGCCTCAGCGGGCATTACTATAGGTGCACTACTATGGGGGCTCTGCTGTGGGGGAATTACCAGGGGGAGGGGGGCGCCAAATTACTGTCTTGCCTCGGGTGACAAAAACACCAGTTTTGGCCCTGTACTGTCTGTACCATTTTGTACTTTGATTTACCCCCACCTGCGACGTTGCGGAGTCTTTGTGTGGCTACATAACGAAAAAGGTACAAGCTGGTACAAAGACATTTATCGCCATAACAACCAATAGGGAAACCAAAAAAGTATGTTTTATTTTTTTGTTTTGTTTTTATAAGGTTTAATGAAATGCTTTGTAGTCAATGTGTCACCGGCACACCCACTGTCCTCACTCAGGATATACTACCGCCCCCATTTATCCCTATTTGCAGAGTGCATCAATGTCGCCTAATGCACAGCGGCCATGAAGCTGCTCTATACCCAATGTGATAGAGCTGAGCCCTGTAATTACTTGTGGCACTCGCAGTGTTAACCATCTCATCCCAACTAGCAAATAAAACTGTTTAAAGCTATAATCATATATAATAGAAAAAAATGGGGTACACTCACCAGTCATCAGAAAAGAGAGTCCTTTATTGAATATACATCATAGCAGGATTACAGCATATCTACGTTTCGGTCCTGCCAGCATGCACTCCAAATGCTGGCACATTCATGCCTCTCAAAACAGCAAACATAAAATGGAAGCTGCTCAAATCAATTTGGCAATACTCTTCAGGTGCATGAAGGGGAGGGGTCATACTAAACAGAAAGGGGAGTATCCCCTAGATATCCCCCAGCACACTAAATTGTACCTGCAACAATACAGGCTCTCAATTTGGATGTATTTCTGTATGTGCCTTTATCATGAGGCCTTACAACAGACAATTACATTGCCCAGAGTGGGTTCTGTTATCATGCAGAGTAGGGACTGCCAGTATCAGAGAAGCCGTGAAGTGGCCTATACCATATAGTTTTCAAGTATTGTTGCAGGTACAATTTAGTGTGTTGGGGGATATCTAGGGGATACTCCCTGTTCTGTTTTTCGGTTTAGTATGACTCCTCCCCTTCATGCACCTGAAGAGTACAGCCAAATTGATTTGAGCAGCTTCCATTTTATGTTTGCGGCGATCACTCTCACCTGCTGTTTCCGTATGCTACACTTTGCCAGGATCAAAGATTGTGGATTGATTATGCTGGCTGCCACAGTGCGAATGTAGTGAGTGCTGAACTGCTCATGAGCCTGCTGTCACCCCTATACTCTATCAGGTCACACCCAGCCTGCCGTCACCCCGATACTCTGCCGTCAGGTCACACCCAGCCTGCCGTCACCTCTATACTCTGCTGTCAGGTCACACAGCCTGCCGTCACTTCTATGCTCTACTATCAGGTCACACCCAGCCTGCCGTCACCCCGATACTCTGCCGTCTGGTCACACCCAGCCTGCCGTCACCCCGATACTCTGCCGTCAGGTCACACCCAGCCTGCCGTCACCCCGATACTCTGCCGTCAGGTCACACCCAGCCTGCCGTCACCCCGATACTCTGCCGTCAGGTCACACCCAGCCTGCCGTCACCCCGATACTCTGCCGTCACCTCTATACTCTGCTGTCAGGTCACACAGCCTGCCGTCACTTCTATGCTCTACTATCAGGTCACACCCAGCCTGCCGTCACCCCGATACTCTGCCGTCAGGTCACACCCAGCCTGCCGTCACCCCGATACTCTGCCGTCAGGTCACCCCGATACTCTGCCGTCACCTCTATACTCTGCTGTCAGGTCACACAGCCTGCCGTCACTTCTATGCTCTACTATCAGGTCACACCCAGCCTGCCGTCACCCCGATACTCTGCCGTCAGGTCACACCCAGCCTGCCGTCACCCCGATACTCTGCCGTCAGGTCACACCCAGCCTGCCGTCACCCCGATACTCTGCCGTCACCTCTATACTCTGCTGTCAGGTCACACAGCCTGCCGTCACTTCTATGCTCTACTATCAGGTCACACCCAGCCTGCCGTCACCCCGATACTCTGCCGTCAGGTCACACCCAGCCTGCCGTCACCCAGATACTCTGCCGTCAGGTCACACCCAGCCTGCCGTCACCCCGATACTCTGCCGTCAGGTCACACCCAGCCTGCTGTCACCTCTATACTCTGCTATCAGATCATACACAGCCTGCTGTCACCTCTATACTCTACTATCAGGTCACACACAGCCTGCCGTCACCTCTATACTCTGCTATCAGGTCACACACAGCCTGTCTTCACCCCGTTATTCTACTATCAGGTCACACCCAGCCTGCCGTCACCCCGTTACTCTACGATCAGGTCACACAGCCTGCCGTCACCTCTATACTCTACTATGAGGTCACACACAGCCTGCCGTCACCTCTATATACTCTGCTATCAGGTCAAACCCAGCCTGCTGTCACCCAGATACTCTGCTAATAATAATGATCAGTACAGCTCTAAGATATTGTGCCCGTGTAGGTACTTAAATGTAATAACAGAGCAATAATGCCTTTGACAAGCCATCACTGACAGACCACAGTTTGTTACATATGGAATTATTGGAAGGAAGTTATATTTAGATTTTTTTCTGCCATCATGGTTTAGTAAGGAACAATTCTCACTTACTGTAAATAGACTTACGCCTTCCATCCATATGTCATTACCAGGAAACCCTAATGGTGTCTGTAGTTATATGCCGTAAAGGGCCGTACCTGAGCTTGGCGATACTCTTAGCTACCAGACACTGACCTGATCGAATAGCTCTACACGTTCAGTGGAGTCTTCACTCCTGGGAATAAGAGAGAGGTGAGCACCCAGGGCATACTAGTTTGGCATGTATAAAGTATGTAGCAGAGATACAGTGTCTGCGGCCAAGTTACCACTGGTGTAGTAGGAAGGAAGACTCATGCAGGGACATCTTGCTTGCTAGGCTGAACGAGCACAGAATAAAGTTACTTACCGTGATTTGGGCTGGGTCCCCGTGAGACTGCCATTCACTGCCTCGCCAGACGGCACCTGCAAAAGACATGACACAATGCCCTCCCACAAAGTACTACGCTAAACTACCTTTACGCCGCCAGCCACACTAGCCTAACAAGGCACACTGACCATATTAAACCATATTAAACTAAAACTATTTGGCCAGCCTACCTTTAATTGGGGACGGACAAGGAGAGTGGCTGGGAGAACGCTGGCCTACAAAATGTCAGGAAATGACCAAAAGAGCGGTAACACAAAATGGTGGCAAAACACGCCTATTGCCCCACAGGCATAATGCCTGAATCACCAAGGCCCCAGGGGCCTAGTGCGTGAGTACAACACTTACCTCCCGACTTCTGGACCACAACCCAGAGAATAGTCCTCAATCTAGGGCTAAAGGACTAGTGCCCAGCAATCAAATGGGGCCACAGGCCTAGGGCCCAACAATCACGGAGCAGTCTCTGGATCTGCTTTCATGGGTATATTTACTAAAGTGCAGGTTTATGTAAGTGGAGATGTTGCCCATAGCAACCAGATTCTAAGATACTAGCTAGAATCTGATTGGTTGCTATGGGCAACATCCCCACTTCTAAAAACCCGCACTTTAATAAATATACCCCTTAGGGTCTTGCCTCTGCATCTTCTGATGTGGATTGCCACATTCTCCTTCGTCTGTGCTTTCTTCTCTGGAACTCTTCCTTCTCTTGACTTTTGCTGTCAGACAGAACCAACCCGCTTGCGATGGGCAAATATATGGCCACTGAGGGGGTGGGGCAAGAAAGGGCAGGCCTGCCATAGAACAAATCCTGTCTGTGGTAAATTCAGACTGTCCCACCGCAGTGCTTGATACATTCCCCCATCCAGAAGTAACCGCTTGCGTTTGCGCTGGCAATAGGACTTTTCACCCTCTGAAAAATAAGCCCTCAGTATGTTACTGAGGATAGTGGATTCCAAATACAGGAAAGAGTGGGTACAGAGTTCAGCTTATGGCTATAATCAGCCTGATAGGCATTCACAGATATTAGAGAGTCGGGGAGAACACCTTTTTTTTTTTTTTATTACGTTGAGGGGGAATTTTAGTTGTTTGTGGTTTGAAACCAGGAATTCCCTTTATGCCAAAACACAAATTCTTAATAAATGTATGCAAATTTCAGGCCATTTTATTTAGGTACATTTATTTTGGAAAGACCCTCCGCAATGTCTGATCCATCCCAAGCCAGTATTAAATAGGGCAGTGTCATTTTAACCTCCTTACTTTCCCGATCATATAACTGGCCTGGATAAGGATAGTTATCAAGGGATGTAGTCAGCTGACGGGATGCAGACAGTCTAAATACCAGCGCAGGAACCACCCTCCCCACAGCAGTCTAGATTCCGGCTCCAGAATACTGACCGTCGGCATCCCAAAGGTATGTATGAGGGGGTTAGGTTATGACCCCAGGGAGGGTTAGAGTATGGAGAGGGGGAGAGTTAGCATACTGAATACCACATTTTCATTCCTTGCTTTTATGTTGAAGATTTGCAATTTTTAGGTGGCTGTACAGCTGTGGATTACATGTATAATTGGGTGTGCCATCAATAAATGTTTGTGCCCTAGCACAAAAGGACAGGCATGGCAGCGTGCGTAAAGATAGGCTGCACTACGTGGCAAATACTGCATGAAAATTGTACCCAGTGTTCGGGGATTTGAGTACTTAAACCTTTAACATTCTTTAACCATCAACACCAAATCCATGTTCTCAGTCTCCCAAGACACAAAACACAAACCTCCACTTTACTCCTCACCTCCAGCTTCTCTCAGTGCCGTCACCTCCACCTTTAAAATTATTGCAAGAATACACCCTTTTCTTACCCAAGAAAATAAACTGTTTGTCCATTCGGTCACCAACTCCCACCTGAACTACTGCAACCTCCTATCTGGCAAACCTCTAAAGGTGCGTACACACAGTTCGATTAAATTGGATGATATGAACAACAACGATCATATCGTTAATATCATGCATGTTTCAGTACCCAACAATTTGCAATGCGCAGGCACATATGGTCGATATCGACCATCGCCAGTTTATGTAGGCCAACCTGGTCGATAACAACCAGGTTACTATAGGGATAAGCTATCGTTGATCGCTATAGTCGTTGTTGGTGTGCAGGATGATCGGTAGTCCAGCACACCCGGGAGACTGAACAACAATATTGTTTCGTCTGTACGCACCATTAGACTGGGTACACACTAGAGCGATATCTGCACAATGTCATTTTGAGACAAATTGGAAACGACATTGTGCTGATCGCACCGTGTGTACGCTCAATTGTGTGGTCCTGTGAGTCGTATAAAAAAAACCATCTTCTGGTTGGCCGTTCTGCATGGTCAATCAGAAGATATCGTGAACAATGCGGCACATAATGTAGTGTGTGCAGCCAACCGGACCAGTCGGTCAAATCAAAACGACCAGTCGTTTTGATTTGACCTCTGAAGACGTCAACTCTTAAAGATGGTTTGTTCTAGTGTGTAGAGCAGCAACGATAAATCGTAGTCAAAAGACACGTTTAATCGTTCCGTCGCTTGAAGGATTGCACAGTGTGTACGCTCAATATGGTTTGTCCTGGGATGAGGGGAAATTGGAGCGACAATTGCGTCATTTTGGCATCGCTCTGATGTGTACCCGGCCTAACCCATCAAACATCTCAAAGTACAATCCTCTTTGATTGGCCCCTGACCTGCACCCCTCCTGCCGTCTTCAAAATTTCTTCTATGACGTTACCCACTAATAGAATTCCCATCCACGCCCAGTTACTCCCCACCAAACTTCACATCTACACTATCCCTCCTAGTACTGTACATCCCTCTCTGCTCTCCCAAACTCCCATCCAAGTCACAACACTGTATCCTCATAATGACAACGCTACAACACAAATGCACAGACATGATCACCAAGCACCTCCTTGTAAGCCACTGGGAGAACCGGAATGAAAACTGCTCCACAGGTAAAAGTTATTTTAGTGCGGTTTAGAAAGTGACGGCAGAACACTGGCAGCATTATTTTCAGTTACCTATAAGAAAGTTTCATAACCCCTCCCCACTGTGAGGAGCACTGCTAATTAGAGAGCAGAGAAAGACAGTAAAAAAAAAAAAAAATACAATAAAAAAAAATAAAATTGTAGTCAGAAAACCCTGAGACCTTCACATAGCAGATGGCATACAACGATGCAAGTGGATTACTATTACTACTATTTCATTCATAACCAGCTACTTATAAATGAATATATTTTTGGTTCAACAGTCTAGAAAAAAAAAATTAAAGAAAAATAACCCCCCCCCCCCCCCACACACACACAAACTAGGCACAAGCTACATGCTAAAGGCACAGTAATTAGTACCCAATTCCTGGCTTAGTACACTCTGTACACTGCATGGTACAATAACGGAGACCAGAATTTGAGGGCTCAGCACCAGTCTTTGTTGTCCATGAAAAGATTAGCAAAAAAAAAAAGACGAAAAAAAAAAAAACATAAATAAAATGTCATCTTTTATTTAAAATAAAAAGCATTTATACATCATTTTAAATCATAACAAAACTTTAAACTTGTGTAGTACAGTTGAGGTGTCTCATGCAGCCCTTTGCACTGACAAAACGGCCAAATAATGGATATATAAGAAAGGCAGTGCCCAAAGGGACAGTAACTTCTCAGGATGTATGGAATTAAAAAGGAAAAATCTGTGATAAAACATTCCCCCCACGTGAGAAAGAACATGTTCCACAACGGTCTATGGCTCAATCATTCAGAGTAGAGAAACTTTGATTTCCAGATTTAAAAAAAAAAAAAAAAAAGTTAAAGGCTTTTCTGGAAAATTCATCTTGCTGGGGCTCGGCAGAGTCTTTGCAGTTTACATAACATCGGCCGCATAGACTGTGACGTGATATATAAACAGATAGGGTTAGTGTTTGTCTTTCATTGCACTTTCCTCCGCCAACAAGTTAAAGTTCTGCAGCGACGACCCATCCATCGGCCCCTCTAAAGGACAGCTCATCTATCAGAGGAGTATGTAACCTTTAGCACTGAGCCAGTTGCCAAGTCGCATCTCCCAGCCAACTATAGAGATCGCTGGATGGGGGGATTACGTTGTTCTATTTCAGTTCTTTGCCAGACCAGTCCTACTCTTGCACTTTGTTGTCAAGGAGAGGCCTTAACGGGCCACTAAACCTAAAGTACGGGCTGATAGACAAGTATCATGTAACAATCACAAATATAGGTGCGCAAGTTCCCATTACCCAATAACACTTAAAGTTCATTGTCTGTGTAGTGCGCACAGCTATTATTCGCAGTCAACCTGTGTAGGCTATACAGCGCATTTACTAGCTTACAGCATTTTTTTTTTTTTTTTAATTAATTACATTTGTGTGTCTAAATAATATTTGAGTGTTACAATACATGTTATATCTCAGGAACTTGCATTTTAGCCTTCGCTTTCTATGTACACCGCTCATGACAGTCATGTCATCCTAGCACCATATTCCATTTTCCCACTGACCTCCCCATGATCTAGACGAGACAATAGAAGTTCTGTGACACGAGAACATTATAAAATGTAGTGATTTTTTTTTTCCCAATACACAAATAAAAAATAAAGGAATACATTCTTAAAAGTTGTTTTGTTTTTGTTAAATGCAGATACACTATATCTAAAGCAAAACAGTGAGTAGTTAGGCAAAAACAAACAAAAACACTGTACAATTTTATAAAATTTGTGTTTGTTTTTTTTTTTACATAAGTTACACAAAAAAAAAAAAATGTATACTTCATTAGACCTTAACTTCATATTGTTATGAAACATTGCATATCTGCTGCAAGAACGCTGGTGAACACTACATTTTGTTTAATACTATACGGTGTAGATAATAATAAGAGGAGAAAAAAGGTAATCTACTGGGGTATGAAATGGATAGGATACTTTAAACCGTACCCATAGTGGAGGTAGCCACGTTGGCGGCTGAACCAAAAAACTCACAGGAACCCATCAAGTCACTTGTAGGCCGCCAAGAATATCGGTTCAGGCCCCAAAATAGCCACCGCCACGCGATGCAAGTGACTGGTACCCTTAGTTAGGGAGTTTTCTTAAATACTGCTCTCAAGATAGCTTAAGAATTCAAAGTTGACCTAACCTGTCAAAAGCAGACAAGCCAAAACACTTTTCAGAAGGTAGGGCAGTTTAAAAATCCACAAAATTAAATTATACACTGGATTGTTTTAATAATTTTAAGCCCTGGGTAGCGTTAAATTCCTGCACTCTCCCCTTAGCTTAGTTCATGATTAGTCCCCGTTGCTGCAAAAAACCCGCCTCTCAAACCACTGGCGGATTAAAAAAAAAAAAAAAAAAAAAAAAAGAAGTCCTGAAATTTCTGCCAAACGATTTTTTTTTCTCCTCTTTTGGCAGCAGGCAGAGCCGGCTACATATAATGGTGGTAGAGTACGGAAGTGCTCTGGTTAATGGGCACCGCTCGCGAAAGGCAATACGTTCATAGAGTGGATACATTTCAAGCTAACGTTTATTTAAATGGATTTTTCTTAAGCAGCATACTTTAGGAAAAAAATAGAACAGCTCTGGTAATTGGGGAAGAAGAAGGGAAGCGGCATGGAGCATCTCACACCCAACCACTGGTGAGTTTAAAAAACATCTCCTCATCGAGACTCTCGTTCTGGTCCTTGGCCCGCGTGGACAGGAAAATGTATCCGCCAATAAATTCGTGGACTACTTTGCAGTCCACTTCCGCGCATATGAAGGAGAGCCGCATTTCATCCGCAAACTCCACGGTCACCTACAGGGCACACAACACATTGGAGAGATTGTCTGATTGCCCAGTTTCCTGGTGATTTCACAAAAACCACACACAGTACATTCATTAACAAAAGTAACTTTTACCCTATAAACTGCACAAGAACAAAAATAATTCAGGAAGACGTTACTGTGCAAAGAGCCAGTTTTGTCAGTACGTGACCTTTATATGACGGAGCCTTCTGAACGGAACTTCATATTCGTGGCTTGTTCTGCTGGTCTTGGGCAAGACTAATGCACTAAACCAGGGGTTCTCAACTCCACAGCAAGCCATGTGTTGTGGATTTCTTTAATCACGTACAGGCGAGTTAATCTATGTTTCTGGGTCAGTAATTATCCTACCTGCTTCCATAGACAGAAATCCTCACACCATGAGCTGTTGGGGGTATGCGAGGGTTGAGGATGAGAACCACTTGTGTAATCAACTAAGAGGGCATTTGACAAAAGTCAATGTATCCTAAGTGCATGTGAAAATCACATTTGTAACCCAGATACATTGACGACACTATTTTCTTTCCTTTGTTGTTTAAATGTACCCGACCCCTACCCCTGGTGGGGGCCAGTGGTCAAAACTGCACTACCTGGCTTCAGTCTCCATCTGAACACCTTCATTCCATGGAAGGCAAATCTTACTGCTACAGCACATAGTGACATAGTAGTTAATTGTGTGCCTCCCCCTTTGAGGCAGCAGTTCGGGGAAGGCACTCTCTTGACTCTGCATATACAATGCCCCGTGCACAGAGCGAGGAAAATCAGAAGTTCTCAGCAAGCTCCTTTGTACTTATTCTATTTTACCCTTGTGAACTATATGCTTGCTCCCCCCCCAATATAAAGTTTATTAGCCACATTAATCTTACCATTTTGATTTCCCAGTTGACATTCCACTGCTTCATGTTGCTAAACCGCCATGTTTTAATAGCGTCTCCAGTGCTTGCATCCATCCTAATGAGCCGATTGTAGGTAATGCCGATCAGCTCTTCTTTCTTTCCCCCTTGGAACCTGCATAAAGGGATAGAGCCTGTGTAACTACATAACTTGTGAATGAGCAACGTCACCAATGCCAACGTGCCCTGGTTAAACTGGAAAAGGGGTCTGAACTTACCCTTGCCCCATATTTATACTTTCCCGGACAATCTCGAATATGGATCACAATATATGTGCGTACACAGTAGAAGATTTTTTGAAACAATACTGCAGAGAACGGCACATAGTTATGACAATTTTTGTTTAATAGTCTAGTGTGTACGCACTAGATCAACGGCAAGTGTGCATGCACTTACCGATGCCGGCACCCCCGCCAGATCCCGCCGCTGACGATATCGCTGGGTACACACATCGTTTAGTGTGTACCCAGCTTAAAACAGTTCCTAGCACAACTGGCCTAAACGGTCACTTGGTGGGTGGTCAAGAAAAAGACCAAATTCAGATTCAAACCCTGTAAGATGTTCATTCTGCCCTACAAATATAATCTATTCATTGTCTTATACATCTGCGCAGATCTCTAAAATCCGAGCCAGTGATTGCGGGAACTTGGGCGTGCTGAAAACGTATGCCCGACAGAAAGATTTGCAGTGTAGACCAATCATATCAATAGTAATCTTTCCGCAGTGGTGGTTTGTATGAAGTGCTAGTAAGCAAACTGACCTGGCGAGAAAATGGGTGATGCCAAATTCTGGCAGCGACTGCCAGGCCTGGATGAACCTCATCTTCGCTTCTATTAGACTCATCTGAGCGACGTTCTGATGCGCCTCCAGGATTCGGGCTGTAATCTGAGCGGTAATTGAAGACATGTCAGGAGATAAAGAACCGAAATCCGCATGTCAACGAACAACATTGTAACTAGAGGAACAGCAGTAATGAGGAGGCAAAACGTCCGACGACTCCAGGCCTAAAACTGCGGGCCACATGGGCCCGTCCCTATGGCGTCAGCGTGGGGGCTGCCAAACTACTCACTTTGTGCAAAAAAGTAAAACTGGGATGTGCAATCTGTAAAATGTATCAGGTGCATATTCTGAAGGTTTAGCTATGGGCTAATTAAGGGCTTTATTACTTAATCTTGTATTTTTATTCAAAATGGGAGACAGATGGTATTGGTACCACTAAGAAGTGTTGGGCATTGGACGTATAAGGGTGAAATAAAAAAACAAAAAACAAAAAAAAAAAAATAAAAAAAAAAAAACAAAATAAAAAAGGACATGGGGTAAAAAACAAAAACAAAAAAAACAAACGAAAAAACCACACACGGATCTCTGGGCCTAGGGTTCTATCTGAAGACTGAAGGACAATGAGATTGGGATGTACGTGCAGCTGGAAGCAATTTAAACTTACATACACAGAGGGCCTGAACAACATGCACTGGAAGTTTTTGTATTTCTATTTTATAGGATTACTAATATTTTCAGATTCCTTATCGCAACCACTTACATTTACACACGCTCGTTATTTCTTTAAAAAGCTAGCAACATAGCGGAGAGCAAGTCACCAGGCCGGATTGCTGTACAACCCTATCTGACCACATACATTGTGGGCGTTCCGGGCACACCCATGTGTCAGGAAAAGGGGGTGAACGAACATCTCATTACCTGCTGCCTGATGACTACATATAAAGTCTTGTAGGACATATTCCATTCTGACAGACATGTTCCCAACAGATTTATATCCAGGGAGCACACCCCTGGATCATCCAAACTTAGCTCCCACTTAGGAGCCAGATGAGTGTAACTTGCTTTTGTGAGTGAGGTACATACTGGCAGATTTATTGGCAGATTAATTGATCGGCCAATATATCGTGCGTGCGTCGGCCAGTGTGTACCAGCGATGTGTCTGTGAATGTCGTCGTTCACAGACCTCTCTCGTCGGCCGTGCTGTGATGACATATCTGCAGGTATATTGGCTTATCAGGCTGTGTGTACGGGCGATCAGCCCACCACTCATACACTTGCTGCAGAGGCTGCGGGGAGGGGGGCACGACACGACCCCTGCCCTGCAGGACCCGCGGCCAGATGATTGTTCAGTGTGTATGAGCCACCATCATCTGCAGATATATCTGCTAGATGTGTACCCCAGCTCAAGACATAATGGAGAAGTTGGGTGCCCAAAACAGCACCCACAAACTCCCACCAACAGTATATAAAATAACCAAGCTGGCATACAAAACCTGCAGATACCATACATCCACAACTCATGGATGGAAGCTAAAAATGTACTTTGCTTGCTGTGGAATACAGGCTATTGGAGCATGTTACCAACAAGATGTTGAGCACTTTGCGTTCTTCACTTTGTCAATGAGTACAGCGGCTGTGCCCCTCTTCCTCCCCCCCCCCCCACCCCAAAATCAAAATGTGAAACTCCAGTTTCAACTCAGGAAAGCTAAACGTGGTGATATAGCGAATTCCAATCACTTAACTGATCGTTACATCCTCTTCTGCCAGCAGATGACACCCACATTCCAAACAGAAGAAGTGGTTGGCACGTGGGCAGGTCAGCTGTCATATGAAATTCCAGACTCTAGATAGGGGATGGGCAGCCATTGGCACATCATACCTAGTCAACCCACAACTGCCATAATTCCCAGCCAGCCAATACCCAACCTCTCTCGCAGAGGTGATTATTCATAGCTGGGGTTCCTGAGCTGGTACTAATCAGAGTGCCCTGCTGGGCATCCTACCTCTACATTAGCCGAATCGTCATAAAATAAAGCAGCTTTAGGTTACATTTACTGAGCTGTGTTTTTTATGTTTCGCTACACTTGGAAAGGATTCAGGTTTCTGAAAACAGGAAATATTAGAAGGGAAAGCCCGTATCTCAGCGTTCTTAGCTCATAGCAGCAAATCTGAAACATAGCAGGGTTAGAACGAAGTCACAAAACGGCCACTGAAACATAACACTACTTATAACTTACCAAGTCTCTTACATAGCCTGGCTGCAGACGCCAATGCCGAGAAATGGAAGGAAGGATAGAAAAAAAAAAAAAAAAGAAAAACAAAGGTGGATAAAACAAAAAGAGCAAATGAGATTTATGATAAAAACAAGCAAAAAAAAAAGAGAAGATCTGCATTTCTTCCGAGAATAGAAGTCCAGCCAAAACATGCAAATTACCTTTGAGAGAGAGAACAAAAGAGCAGAGTTGAATGCAAGCAAAGAGAGAGGTGGGCACCGTAACCATAGCGGGAGGTGGGCACCGTAACCATAGCGGGAGGTGGGCACCGTAACCATAGCGGGAGGTGGGCACCGTAACCATAGCGGGAGGTGGGCACCGTAACCATAGCGGGAGGTGGGCACTGTAGTGTACGATGCGGGCCGAATGTTTACTATTTGAAACACATGGGATTTGTATGCAAGGAAATGTATGCACTATTTCACAGTCCATTCCCAATCCTCTGAACGTGATCTCCTCGACATGCAAGGCGTAGAAGACAGATTTAAACCATTCATAACACATCCCCCTGTTTGGGTTGCAAGGGGCTAGAGCAGGGGTTCCCAACCACGGTCCTCAAGGCACATTACCAGTCCAGGTTTTGAGGATAGCCATACTGAAGCACAGGTGACAATTAGTACCTCAGTTATTTTGATTTAAACATCTGTGCTCAAGCCTGGATATCACCAAAACCAGGACTGTTAGTGTGCCTTGAGGACAGAGGTTGGGAATCACTGGGCTAGAGGAAGAGTCTTCCCTCCCTCGATTTGCAGACCCCCTGATAATTCTGGAGTGGACGGAGTTTTGACAGCAAACACCAAAGATGAGCCATTTATTTGGGGGAGGTGGCCTGATCTTGGGAGGTGTCTCCACCTACCACCAATTTTGCATAGTCCTGCCTTTGGTGGACAACTAAATGCATTCACCAACAAATCAATGTGCGATTACGGCTGCGTCTGAGAACTAGGTGGAGATGTAGGAAGCCTTGGAGAGTGATCGGTCCTTTTTCTCTCTCCACTGTATCTATCAGCTCCTTACACCCATCTTACTGACTCTGTTTGAAAAATAACAGTTAGGAGCGGATTGCGTTTCTCACTATGGGGTAGATGTACTAACCAATCAGAGCGGCCAGACAGGACACTCTGTATGCCTCTCGGGGAAGGGGGGGGCGCACCTGATACTACCATATATGGTGTGCGGCCACTGGAAGACCGAAAAAAATATGTTGTGATTTAAAAAAATAAATAAAAAAAAATCTACTGAACTCAACATACAACTATACAATCCAGTGCACTACCACTGGCTAGACGGGCTGGCTCGCCACCCAGACACATCCTCAACCCAGCGAACTACATGACTGCTGCAGCTTGGCCATGGGGAGCAGGGCAGATGTGCGGCATTACACTAAACCTTTGGGAAGCCATTAGGAAAAAGGGCTTTTGCTTTCATTTTATTATTTATTTATTATTGCCTGGATTAAGTTTTGGGCCAAAAAAAAAAAAAAAAAAAATTTCCAATTTTTTTTTTCTCTACTCCTTCGAGATCTCTAATATATACAGTCAGGTGCATAAATATTGGGACATTGACAGAATTTTCATATTTTGGCCTCTATTCACCACCACAATGGCTTTGAAATGAAACAAACAAGATGTGCTTTAACTGCAGACTTTCAGATTTAATTGAGGGTAATTACATCCAAATCAGGTGAACGGTGTAGGAATTACAACGGTTTCTATATGTGCCTCCCACTTTTTAAAGGGGACAAAAGTAATGGGACAAACTAAACATTTATAAATCTAACTTTCACTTTTTAATACTTTGTTGCAAATCCTTTGCAGGCAATTACAGCCTGAAGTCTGGAACACATAGACATCACCAGACGCTGGGTTTCATTCCTGGTGATGCTCTGCCAGGCCTCTACTGCAAATGTCTTCAGTTCCTGCTTGTTCTTGGGGCATTTTCCCTTCAGTTTCATCTTCATCTAGTGAAATGCATGCTCAATCGGATTCAGGTCAGGGGATTGACTTGGCCATTGCATAACATTCCACTTTTTAGCCTTAAAAAACTATCTGGTTGCTTTTGCCGTATGCTTCGGGTCATTGTCCATCTGCACTGTGAAGCGCCGTCCAATGAGTTCTGAAGCATTTGACTGAATATGAGCATATAATATTGCCCGAAACACTTCAGAATTCATTCTGCTGCTTTTATCAGTAGTCACATCATCAATAAATACAAGGGAACCAGTTCCATTGGCAGCCATACATGCCCACGCCATGACACTACCACCACCATGCTTCACTGATGAGGTGGTATGTTTTGGATCATGAGCAGTTCCTTTCCTTCTCCATACTCTTCTCTTCCCATCACTCTGGTACAAGTTGATCTTGGTCTCATCTGTCTATAGGATGTTGTTCCAGAACTGTAATGGCTTTTTTAGATGTTGTTTGGCAAACTATAATCTGGTCTTCCTGTTTTTGAGGCTCACCAATGGTTTAAATCTTGTGGTGAACCCTCTATATTCACTCTTGTGAAGTCTTCTCTTGATTGTTGACTTTGACACAGATACACCTACCTCCTGGAGAGTGTTCTTGATTTGGCCAACTGTTGTGAAGGGGTTTTTCTTCACCAGGGAAATTAATCTTCTGTCATCCACCACAGTTGTTTTCCGGGTCTATTGGTGTTGCTGAGCTCTCCGGTGCGTTCTTTCTTTTTAAGAATGTTCCAAACAGTTGATTTGGCCACACCTAATGTTTTTGCTATCTCTCTGATGGGTTTGTTTTGATTTTTCAGCCTAATGATGGCTTGCTTCACTGATAGTGACAGCTCTTTGGATCTCATAGAGAGTCGACAGCAACTGATTCCAAATGCAAATGTCACACCTAGAATCAACTCCAGACCTTTTACCTGCTTAACTGATAATGAAATAACGAGGCAATAGCCCACACCTGTCCATGAAATAGCTTTTGAGTTGATGGTCCCATTACTTTTGGCCCCTTAAAAAGTGGGAGGCACATATAGAAACAGTTGTAATTCCTACACCGTTCACCTGATTTGGATGTAATTACCCTCAAATTAAATCTGAAAGTCTGCAGTTAAAGCACATCTTGTTT
Source organism: Taudactylus pleione (assembly GCA_031769625.1). Taxonomy (NCBI): domain Eukaryota; kingdom Metazoa; phylum Chordata; class Amphibia; order Anura; family Myobatrachidae; genus Taudactylus; species Taudactylus pleione. The sequence continues at coordinate 1,241,087 of JAUIMM010000795.1, read as the reverse complement.
GTTTCATTTCAAAGCCATTGTAGTGGTGAATAGAGGCCAAAATATGAAAATTCTGTCAATGTCCCAATATTTATGGACCTGACTGACTTTTTTAATTGCAACTTTTGTATTACAGAGTCTTTAAATACTAAGTGAATAAAGGTCCTTTGTACTGCGCAGCCAGTTGACATCTCTCACTAGCAACAGGCAGATCGCATTCCACACATTCCCCCACACAGCACATCCTGCAATGTACATGTCATGAGAATCTGTGGTACAGAGACAGTCCCATCTGACCTCTGGGACCACAAAAGGGAGCCGGCTTGCCGGATGCGGGCAGGCGGCGTCACTATTAACCCTTTCACTGCAGCAGCCTGACCTCTAGAAAAGCAGCTTGGAGAAGCCATCACACACCCTACAGAGCCCCAAGCCGTGTACTGCGCCAGAAGAGAGAACAGGCACTTGTGTTCAATAAAACGCCACTAGGAAAAAGGGCGGCGGTACCTGTTTGTTCTTGTACTTCTTCAAGTATCGGGGTGAAACGACACATTCGGGGTTAATGTCCGAGTTGACTTGGTCAGGAATAAACTGGGGGTCGGGATTCAGGTGCTGCATCTTCAGGAAAGACAAGATGTTCTGGACTTCCAGGTTGTAAGAGCTATCCGCCATGGTCTTTCCTTTGGACGCCAACCTGCAGGCTGCCATCCAGTGGGCATACTGCTTCTCCTGCCAGGAGACAAATCGTTATAGAAAAACTGGAAGCACGTATGGAATATATGGTCACTCACATTAAAATAGAACTTTATGGTTGGACCACCCCATCATCAGATGCGTTATACAAGAGCGTGACCTAACCGTGGGCACACCTACAGACCGAACCTTCATAATGATCAACTAACCGCGATTTCAGAAATAACTGACCCGGTTGTACAAATCAACAGACCTAGAATAGTGCCAGGACTTACACTGGCGCAACAGCGCTGGGCCCACTAGACTGCCCCACCCCAGGCACCTTTGCCACACTGGACTATCTCCCCAACTCGCCAGCATGAATGGTAAGTGGTAGACAGGAGCAGCACTGGAGACAGGACAAATCCATATAAGAATGCAGCTAGCAACCATAATGTTTATGTTGCAGGCTGTCACCTAGCGTCTAATAAAAGGTGTACATTACAGTATCTTACAGTTTCACACCGGAGCCAGATCTCATTCATCCCTTCAGCCACTGGTATGAGGAGTTTAATGATAAACTTCTGCCCAGATATGTTCACGTCTGGAGTCACTTCGCAGCCTGAAAAACAGGAACAGTTTGTTATCCAAAAAAAGGTTCTTTATTGCCCCACACTCTCACACAGTACATCATGTTCCACTCCAGAGCCTGAGCAACATCTAGCAGCACTCCTGCCATGACCATTTGCCAGATGTGTCAGCTTTACATTAGGTTATATTGCGCGGTCATGATTTATAAGGCGTGGGAGGAGAGTGGAGGCGGTACAATGCAATGACATTACTGGGACTTCTCCGGGTTTTCACAAAGAGGCGACGATTCTGGGTCTTGCCCAGTTTCCAGTATACGGTTAGAGTTTTAGGTCTTTTAGAAATAAAAAATAAATAAATCCTTTCAAATAAGGAAATCAATCTGGATAGACCAACAAACAAATTAATGGCTTAAACAAGAAGAGAAGTAAACAATCGACAGTTATATAGAAGAAGAGAGCGGAGTCGCTTAAAAAATAGACTAGCAAACCGTGATATAATGCATGCAAAGATAATTTATTAATCCACTAGCGACTACAGTCATCCCTAATTCAGGGGTCTATTTACTAAGCAGTATTAGGAGAAGTGAAAAGTGATAAGGTGCCAGCCAATCAGCTCCCAGCCAATCAGCTCCCAGGCTGTGTTTGAAAAATGACAGTTGGGAGCTGATTGGCTGGCACCTTATCACTTTTCACTTCTCCTAACACTGCTTAGTAAATAGACCCCCAAATTAGGGATAAGTGAAAAGTGAAGAGTGAAGAGTGAAAAGTGATAAGGTACCAGCCAATCAGCTCCCAGCTGTTATTTTTCAAACACAGCCTGTGAGATGACAGCTGGGAGCTGATTGGCTGGCACCTTATCACTTTTCACTCTGTCTCCTAACACTGCTTAGTAAATAGAACCCTCAGTGCCAAAAAAGCAACCTGAACTGTGGGGGACCCCCCACTCTCTGCACCGTTGGGGTCCCTGAAGAGATCAGGCCCGGGTTTAAAAGGCCACGCCTCCTGCCGCCATCATTACAGGCCGCCAGCATGACAAAGTATTGCGCCATGACCTGGTGTCAGCAGTGCATTGTGGGAAGCAGAATTCAGAGGAACCTGCTGCTGATTGGGGCCTCGCTTTTAGCCTCCAAACATGGCAGATGGCAGATCCAGGATAAGGGACCCCTTCAGAACAAGTGAGCAGATAATGAATATTTAATCTCCAGTCTATAGACGACATCCACACCACCACTTTACAGGTGACAAATATATGGGATCTCTTCTGATTTCAAACTTCCAAAAGAGATTGTAAGCTCTTTGGAGCAGGTACGATACATTGCCTCTTGTTACAGTTCTCAAATTTCCCCAAAATACTAATGGTATGAAGCACTGCATACACAAGTGATAATCTGAATAAATCTACATATTAACATAGCAGCAGTCACCTAGGACGTACACATTCTCATGCCACAACTATCCTATAGTATGGTACCGAGATATCACACAGCAGCTGTGCTCAGATTACACTATAATGGAGGAGCATTCTTTCTGGACCAGTCACCAGCTCCTAGAGTAGGTCCTCCTTCCCAAAAAGGTATTCCTGGCTTTATCTGTCATGACTATGGCCTGACATCATTTGGAAACGAAGAGTGTTTACTGCGCTGCTAAACAGACAGAGCGAGCCGGCACAACTCCTGAGCTATTCACTCTCCCTCAGCACCTTACTTAGGGGTCTATTTACTAAGCAGTGTTAGGAGACAGAGTGAAAAGTGATACGGTGCCAGACAATCAGCTCCCAACTGTCATTTTTCAAACACAGCCTGTGAGATGACAGTTGGGAGCTGATTGGCTGGCACCTTATCACTCTTCACTTCTCATAACACTGCTTAGTAAACAGACCCCCGAATCTCAAAGGGCTGCAATAATAAACTAAATAAAATATAAAGTATGACTACATCTCAACACAGTGCTAGGTCTATTCGCTTGTGGGTGGAGGAGTCGTCTCAATTCTCCGTAGTACACTGGGCAGCACAGTGGCGCAATGGTCAGCTCTCTGCTTGGTCTTGAGTTCGATTCCCACAAAAAAAGCTGATCTGTACGAAGTTTGTATGTTCTCGCTATATTTGCCTGTGTACTGTGGCTTCCTACCACAATCCAAAAACATAAAGGTGGGTCAATTAGCTTCCGACAAATAAATAACCCTAGTGCCTGCGTACACATGTGGAAGGGGATATAGAGTGTAAGCTCCACTGGAGCAGGGGCCGATATGAACGACTAAACGCACTGTGGACTATATGCGCGCTATATTAATAATAGATCGTAAATAAATCTAATTCTTAAATCTGGAGCCACATCCAAATCCCTTGCTGGAAGCCACCGCATTGCCCTGCTTTCACTAACAGGTAGAAGGGTCAACTTCTCCCCTTGTCTCCTGAAATATTCTGTGCTGCTGTGGAGCAGTCAGATCTCATGGACCACAGGTTGTTCCAGTCCCCGTCACCCTTCCACGCTGAGGACACAGACACGATCATTCAGGAGATGAAAAATGGCAGCAGCAGGTGCATCGATCCTAGTCAAACCCCAAATCACTTATTGTATCTGTGTAGCTCACCTCTCAGGTTCATTTGGTGGGCGGGCGTTCCATTGGCCTCCTCTTTACTCTTGTAACAGGAAATGGAGGTGTCTTTAAATGTGCACCAATACGGCTTGTAGCCCTTCAGGGTCAGTTTCTTGGGTCTGTGATGCCAACACAAAAGGTGAATTAGCACAAGGATCAAGTCAAATGTACGTTGCACACATAAAGCCATAAGATGCATTAGATGCCGAACTGCCCTGGCGGGGTGTCCTGATCAACCCATTACCCCTATAATCACCCAGTGTATGAGCTCCCTGGCATTAGAGACACGTGTGAACCATACAAGTACACAAAACCAACTGTGAGCACCCTGGCCAGATGTTACAGCGCTTCATGAACATTTGGTGCCTGCCCACTGTTTAACATTAATTAGGTGGAGAGTAAATCAACAAATTAGAAAAAAAAAATTCCACGCACTTAAATGAATCACAACAGCGGCACTGTTAACATAACTCACCATGGTGATGGGTTGCATCACGGATTGACTCGGGTGTGATGACATCATCAAGTATGCACCACCGGATTGGGCGTCCAGGTGGTGTAAGGTGTGTTATAGGTTATTCCTAAGTCTGATGACCGTGCCTGAATAGAGATGCTGAAACGTTGCTGCAACATTGTGCCGCTGTTGTGATTCACTTAAGTGCGTGGAGAACTGCACCACCACGGGGAGACACATGGACACCCACCCCGCCCTGGCTACGCACAGGAGCGATTTCATCTTGCTACCGCCCCCTTGCATCCTACGCATGCCCCCTGCATTGTACAACAGCCTGCTTCTCACTACTGCCCCCTGTATCTCACCAGTATCACCACAACCACTGCTGCTCCCACCAGCCGCTGGCTGGGGCCCGGCCACTGGGATGTGCTGGGAAGGGCAGGACCATGGATGAGAGATACAGAAATACAGATTATACACATACGGTGTATTTCTGTATTTGCACAGCTGTTAGGCTAGCATACATAGGAAACTAATACTGGACAGTGCACATATCGTGAATATATCATACGTAAATATGGGGCAATGTAACTTGCATTGTGACACTTCAAACCTATTCTAAGTATGTACATATTGTATACATTCAAAAACAAAAAGAGGTTTTTATTTCTCTTATATTTAAGCAGTGAACAATAAGCTCTATATTACTACATCCCAGTTACAGAGAAGAGCGCATAGCTTCTAGCAAACCCCCCCATAAAGGGCGGCATTCGTCCGTATCGCTACGATTAATCCCTGTGGGCCTAATCCGTTGCAGAGATAGGAAAATAATGAGGATTATAAACCAAAAATGATTTAAATCTGTATTTCTGCATTAAATTAAAAGGCAATCCCCCCCTTCTGTAGCCAGAACGTATTTCGCACTGAGCCTTTGCTCACTTTACGCCCAGACTGTTTTGGGCTCTTTCCAAACGTCAATTGGATTTGGAGTGATTGAATATTGTAATATAAATAGACCAACTCTATTTATTTTTTGAAAGCTGCGTCTCTGTATTTGACATTTGAGAAGAGCATATTGTATTACAGCCCCCCTCTCTCCCCTGCAGCTCTTGGCTATGGCGGCTTCCTGTGCCCTGGGGTCTACAGTGTCCTAACCTATAAGACTCCCCCGGCTGGAGCACAAATAGCACTTGGGAGTGATAGTGGTGACCAGCCAATTGGTGTTACTCCAAGCACAAACAGTACATGGCAAAGGACCAAGCTCTAGTGGGTATAAGGATGGTGACAATGCAGGTGTGGAGCTTCCACTTCCCAGCTCAAGAACTTCTCCACATTCTAACAATTCAATGGAAAATACAAAAAAACAAACGCATATATAATCCTGGACAGAACACCTTGTGTTAAGGAAAAATGATAATCTGTAACAGAATTTGTATTATTGTGCAGTACAGCCAAGGGGTAACCATCATTTGCACATCTTGAGACAGTAGTTTTGTCACATGAACCAATATTCATTCACATCAGTCCCAGCCCCAGTGGAGCGTAGAGCCTAGATACCAGCACAGCACACATTAGGGTTCATTGTGACAGAAGCCAATTAGCCCAACAGGTTTTTCTTTTTACATTGACTTCCTCCAAAAAAGCATAAGAGGGGGAAGGGGGGTTAGAACATACAAACTCCACACAGATACATTGCTGGTCGGAATTCATCCCATGCCCCCAGTCGTGTAAAGGCCAAAGGCTATCAAGAATTGAAACCACATTCTTGAGGGGAAAGCAGTAGCCCATCTGATATGGGTAGGTAACAGGTGAACACCACACTAGAATTAGCATGAGAAACCTACGTACTTACTTGAAAATTTTTAAGTTGTCTGTAAGTTCGGGAATGGAGGTAATGTCGCCCTACACACAACAAAACAAGGAGTTAGACAAGGAAACAGACCAGCACCAATGTAGGCACCTCGCCCAGCACTGCAGTGATTTTGGAATGACAATGTCTCCGATAAGGCTTTAGGCCATGGTCCGGCTTTATGTGAGGTACAGCTGGCATTTCTTAGGTTCATAAACAAAGCATGAGGCATAAACTTCCCTGGAGTTGGTGGGGGGAGGTGGACAGGCGTGAGAGGGCATTGCATCTCTAACTAATTATCTGGCAGAGCACACTGCCTGCAGGAGAACAAGACTGGGCCTTTATCATCAATAGTCTACTGCAGGGGTAGGCAACCTGCGGCACTCCAGCTGCTGTGGGACTACTTGTCCCAGCATACCCTGCCACACTAAACATGCACTACCTGTAAAACGGTGGCAGGACATGCAGTTCCAACGCAGCTGGAGTGGCACAGGTTGCCTACTCCTAGTTTATAGGGACATTTCTGACATCAGCATCCTATTACACAGTTATCGCCATGTCTAACAACTGTACACACTAATGAGAAAGAAGATGAACACAGGACTGGCACAGACAACCTAAAACTGTGTTTTTTGAAGAAGCGAGATTCAGGAGCAGAGTCTTTGCCGTTTCACAGACTTCTTTTTTGGAAAAACTGGAACAGGGGCAGCAGATTACTTGTCCCGAGCGGCTTTGAGAATTTTGTGGTACATTTATTTGCATTTTTATTTTAAATAAGTGGTGCAAAAAATTGTTATATGTCCATTTGCATACCTGAATTAGGATTTGCAAAGTACAGCTCTTTATAAGAACCACTCTATAAAGCTGGTTACACCCTGACCGATATATTGGCCAATCAATTGATCTCTATACAGCAGGAGAGAGGTTCCAGTGCTCGAGGCCCCCAAAGCTCCTCACACACACTGTCCAGCATGTCACTGCTCGGCCCAGACAACAATGCAATCAGCACAGGGAACTGGGGACCAGAGAATGAAACATTGCAGGAAGGTCAAAGGGAGAGCAAATACATAAATATATATATCAGGAGCTTAGGGGGGGCCATGACAAGGGGACCTGCCATTCTGTTGTCTGGGAGTCACAAAAATATAAATCTATTTATTTGATATGCAGTTCTTTAACTCTTCATGGCTCCATTGCTGTATTTGTGGTAAGTAGCCACCATAAACACGTTCCCCAGCAAGACCGGTTATACAGTCTATAATGCATGGAGGGAAAAGTGCATATATACAGTATACACAACTGTTATGGATAGACCCTTACATTGTACAATACAGACTATATAGATGGGTGTATCTGTGTAATCGTGTTGCTAGGCTACATGCTGACTGTCTCCTGGGCTATAGACAGTAATAACACATGTGCCCCTATGTGCGGTACGCTATTCTGCCTCACACCCATGTACATTACACAGATACACCCATCTATATAGTCTGTATTGTACAATCGTGTTGCTAGGCTACATGCTGACTGTCTCCTGGGCTATAGACAGTAATAACACATGTGCCCCTATGTGCGGTACGCTATTCTGCCTCACACCCATGTACATTACACAGATACACCCATCTATATAGTCTGTATTGTACAATTGTGTTGCTAGGCTGCATGCTGACTGTCTCCTGGGCTATAGACAGTAATAACACATGTGCCCCTATGTGCTGTATGCTATTCTGCCTCATACCCATGTACATTACACAGATACACCCATCTATATTAGTCTGTATTGTACAATTGTGTTGCTAGGCTGCATGCTGACTGTCTCCTGGGCTATAGACAGTAATAACACATGTGCCCCTATGTGCTGTATGCTATTCTGCCTCATACCCATGTACATTACACAGATACACCCATCTATATTAGTCTGTATTGTAGAATCGTGTTGCTAGGCTACATGCTGACTGTCTCCTGGGCTATAGACAGTAATAACACATGTGCCCCTATGTGCGGTATGCTATTCTGCCTCACACCCATGTACATTACACATTTTGCTCTCCTGAATATTCTATGTAACGTTTCCATGTTGGTTATCTAACAAACTTGAAGTCACTTCCTGAACAGAATGCGATTTTAAGTCTGTGCCCAGACGCTACACTAGCTTTGGGGCTACATAATATTACAGACCCCCATGTTCAGCATTAAAAAAAAAAAAAAAATGTAAAAATAAAAAGTCGAATGAACCAAAATCAAAAAGGGAACAATACGCTATTCCCAGGGTGTCAAAAGGTAACAGGCGTCTTACTAAAATGGTCGACGTTTTCCCTCCTTCCAGGGTGATCTCTAGGTCGGACAAAGCAGCGTCCACCTCATCCACTTCTTTATCGCTGTTATTATAATGATTCTCGGATGACATCATAGATAGCTTATTTATATGGTACTAAAATAAAGGAGAAAACACAATAAAAAAGTACTTCTTTATTAGGACGCACACAGGCATGTTACAGTCCAGGTACATTGTAAGTAAGTAGATCTCTATTGGATTTCTCATGCAGGAATGGGGGGCCTTATTACAGCAGGACTCTGTCCAGCCTTCCAGCATAAACCAACAAGACAGCAACAGACAGAGGGCACGATTCATCACCAATAGCAACTGGAACAGTGTGCGCAGATCGGCCAATGGTGCATGCCTTGCAGTGCGCGTGCATGATTTAGCATTGTTATCGCACTGCGATGTCCTACGCCAGTGTTGGCTAACCTTGACACTCCAGCTGTTGTGGAACTATATATCCCAGCATGCCCTGCCACAGTTTTAGCATGCCCTAATAGCAAAACTGTAGCAGTGCATGCTGGGTTATGTAGTTCCATAACAGCTGGAGTGTCAAGGTTAGCCAACACTGGCCTGCGCAGATACAAAGCCATCGCAGACCTAAGGACAGGAGCGGTTGGGGGCGGTGACCGGGGAGTGGTTGGAGTAACACAGGCGTGCCTGTCCGTTTGAACCTAGAGTCCTGGCAGTGCATAAATTAGCCACTGCGACGGCATACGCAGCCTGAGTACTCACTGCGTGCGGCGAGGTTAGCAAGTTCTGAGTAAGGTCAAACCTGCTATAATTGTGCGTGAGGGGCTGATGTTACCGATGTATACGCAGGACTTCGAGGTATTACGGATGTGAGAGCGGTAGTGCGAGTCTCTATGCTGGCTGTGCGACAGCAGTCAGAATCCCGACAGGGTTAACATACCGACACTTGTTGGTCGGTATACCAACTTTTCCCCCCCTCCCTAACCCTCCCTTCCTGGCATCTAACCCTAACCTCCGAAAGTGCCTGAACCCACCCCCCCCTCCACCTTCCTGACTGCTGTTGGGATTCAGACACCGGTATTTAGACAGTCGGCATCCAGTCAGCCGGGATGCCGACTACATCCCGTCCCACATATGCTCCATACAATCATATCCGATAGAAAGGGATTGTATTGGATCACGCCCAAAAGCGCAGTATAACACGGTACAATCGGCAGCCTGAGCCATCCTAGTTTAACTAAATCCAAATACCACCCCCCCCTCACAAAAAGAGCATTGATGTGTTTACAGAACACGCTGTTTAAAAAAAACTAAAATTAAACAATTCAATATACTAATCCCTAAGTGAATACAACTAAAGTTGTATAGATATAGCGAATTCTGTGCAGACACAAGGGCCTCATCACGTTATCTAGCTCCCCTTCTATATGAAACCGCACAAGGACCCATCGAAACTTCCTTTGTGGACTCATTAAGTCTCCTGGAGCGTTCATTATTAGTGGACTCCAGGGATTATTTATGAATTTAAAAGATCACCCACACCATGCGTCTATACCAGTGGTCGGGGAACAGGGGTGAATTACCTCACATGGGGTAAAAATGAAATTCCTAGGAGTAATGGACGGACAACCAGGCATGCATATGAATCATTCTATAATATAGAGTGATTCATATGCATGCCCGGCTGTGCCGCAGGGAGGCTCTAAGCCGGATGCCCATTGAGATGTTATTACCAGCGGGCATCCGGCTCCTTCCCTGCAGCGCCGCGTTAGCCGGAGGCTGGAGTTCTCTTCTGAACTCCAGCTTCCGCCTCTCTCCATGCGCACAATGGGAGAGACGTCATGACGTCTCTCCCATGGTTCCGAGGAGCAGCCGGGCGGACAGGACGGCGGCGGATGCAGGAGCGGGGATTAAGTGTTTTTTTATTTTTTTAAAAAGGGGCACTACAGGGGCATTATATGGGGGGCACTACTACAGGGGCATAACTATGGGGGCACTACTACAGGGGCATAACTATGGAGGCACTACTACAGGGGCATAACTATGGGGGCACTACTATACGATTTCCTTCCTTTCAAATCAAGGGGGCAACATTGGCGTATCTAAATATATTTTGGGGTAAAAGGTAAAAAAGCTCCCTGACCCCTGCTCTATACCATTCATAACTTGGGTGAGTCATCCTTTTAAATGAAATGAGATTATACCTGGCTGCAGTGTGCGGCTCTTGTAGACAGTGGCCTTCCATACACAACTATCACACATCAGTAACACAAATAGTCTTAAATTTAGAACACGAGATACTGAACACAAGCCTATTAGAAAGTACATAACACAAAACTACACTGTTCCTTCCGGTGCAATAATCCTAAAGACATCACCCAATTATATTTGGCAAGTCTTTAATTATTTAAATAATGTTATTGACTGAATAACATTGGACATTATACACAAAATGCATAGATTAGATTTCTGTATATTCTATATTAGAAAAACTGAACTGGACACAACTTACTGCAAGGTTCACAGTTTAGAAAGAAGCCCAGAAATTCACTTTGACCTTGTAGAGGTTTTCCGATACGCAGATAATGCTCGCAACATTGCCAAATAACTTTCCAGTCCAAACTACGGAATCGGTATGATTTACCGCCGGACCTATGCCCAGCGGTTGGAATCCCGACAGCGGCATCCCGGCAGAGGAGGAAATCCCGATCTTCCCAAGGTAAGTATTATCTAACCTATTTCTACCTCCTAACCCTCCCTTAGGGGTGCCTAACCCTAACCTTCCCCCTCCGCCAGTGCCTAACCCTAATCCCCCCCTTCCCCGCAACCTAAACCTAAGTCCCCCGGGAGGGGGGGGGGTGCCTAACGCTAACCCCCCCTTCCCCTAGCCTAAACCTAAGCTCCCGGGGGGGTGCCTAACCCCAAGTCCCCCCGGGAACCCTAAACCTAACCATCCCCCCCGCAGCTATCCGCACTCTGCGTCCCTTCGATCGAGATGCCGGGATATGACAGTCGGGAAGCCGGCCATCGGGATTAGGTCCGCCGGCTTCCCGACTGAATACCCCAAACTATGTAGGTGTTCAATACTGGGACTCCTGTCCTGGTGGGAGGTTGCGTCACCTCCTGTAAAACATCTGGAGACCCACAAGAACTATCTGCCGCCTTTAGATCCTCAGCATGTTGCAGGCGTGAGAAGCGCAATCCCACAACAACTATACAATATGGTCCATAAGTTATTGGCATCTGAACTTCCATGTCTGCTAAACAGTGGAACATCCGCACAACTTTATAAGCAGACATTTGTCTCTAAACAAAGTTAATTATTTTGAGACTAAGTAAGCCACCAGTGGTCAGGTCATGTTGGGGGTGTAGTGTCCTATGTCTGTATATAGTGTAATAGATGTGTATTATGATCATGTACAGTGGTCAGGTCATGTTGGAGGTGTAGTGTCCTATGTCTGTATACAGTGTAATAGATGTGTATTATGGGCATGTACAGCGGTCAGGACATGTTGGGGGGGTGTAGTGTCCTATGTCTCTATACAGTGTAATAGATGTGTATTATGGTCATGTACAGTGGTCAGGTCATGTTGGAGGTGTAGTGACCTATGTCTGTATACAGTGTAATAGATGTGTATTATGATCATGTACAGCGGTCAGGTCATGTTGGGGGTGTAGTGTCCTATGTCTGTATACAGTGTAATAGAGGTGTATTATGGTCATGTATATGGGTCAGGTCATGTTGGAGGTGTAGTGACCTGTCTGTATACAGTGTAATAGATGTGTATTATGGTCATGTACAGTGGTCAGGTCATGTTGGGGGTGTAGTGTCCTATGTCTGTATACAGTGTAATAGATGTGTATTATGATCATGTACAGTGGTGGGCGAGTGAAACGATCTAGGTCTGTGCAGTGGGTTCTGTACACAACATTATTAATAAGCCTGACATAAGCAGGAATCATTGTGCAGGTCAGGTGAGCAGAGGATTGTCAGAGCTCATTGTTCCACTCGCACAGATGGAAATTATTAAAGCTATTTCCAGAGAGGTCATTTTGTGTTTATAAAGTAATGTAACACATACCATACAACAGTGCTGCAGTACTAATTAAATCAAAGCAACTCACTCATGCAAGCAAAGAACTCGCTTCATTATAAAACTAGGGGGAGGCAGAGAGTAGGAGGGGAGGGGACACGGATAGAAGCCTTTCCCTCTACAGTGCTCAGTCTGGATAACTGCGACTTTCCATGTACCAGAAATACCAGCTCGGCCAGTGTCCTGTCCACTACAAGTGTTTATAGATCTCATAGTACATATGCAAACGCATAACCAGAGTATTATTCAAGACACGGCTGGCAGCTTAATAGTCGGGGGTTTTCCACCTTTTCCCTTATGTCCCCCCATAGGTCTGCACGTTTTGGCCAAGTTCCTCCAAACGTCAGCGAACGTATACAGTGTAATCTCCTAGGCCCATACATGTGCAATACATCCCTTCTAGCGCCCCCTGGTGACACATTCACTCCTTCCCAATACAAGACCCTCCAATAGCATGACGACTGACGTACCCCCGAATCCCCACCTGGTCCAGATGGGAAACTCTGCGCTGGGCGATTACATGCCGGTTGTATGAGAGGGTCACAGATTGGATTTCACACCCCAGAGACCTTCATTGAAACTCTGAATCAGCAGTGTGGCCGATAAAAGCCGGGAGCCCTATAGCATTGCACAGAGTAGGCGGCTCGCATTCCCAGACCCTGTGCGACACTAGAAATATTCTGACATATGAGCTTCGAGTCTGAATCACAGTTTAGGAGTGAACAGGCCAGACCTAAACCAACTCCTGGGATTAGTCACTAAACACCGGTCGTCATGCGAGGGCTGGGACGCAAAGGAATCCGTATAGGACATCCAGTGTCGGCTGCTCATTTCACGTAACGAAAGCCAAGAGGTGTAGGCAAACTCTTGCAAGGAAACCACTCCACCCACCCACGCACCCCCGTTTAAAAATAGTGAAGGCGACTTAACTGTTCCAACAGCTGTGCTAGAAAAACAGATCCCATTTCACATATACAAAGACAACAGGAAATGCAACCACTTTCCCAGATCAGATGTCCGAGCCTCAGGAACGTCTCCAGTGAAAGACGCGCTCATTCCTCTGTTTTTACAATTCTATTTTCTCCCCCCTCTAGAGGGGACATTATTGAATTTTATGGACTTGGAGTAAGACATTTTCTTGATGCGTTGAAAACCCGAAACATTTTTCTTATAATGTTTTCTAATCACCTCTGTAAAAGAGACAATTGTTGGACTTCTGCAGAATCAATATCATTTACATGGTAGATATACAGCTTTTACTGCCAGGTAACAAAATAAAAAGTGATTGTGTACCATAATTAGAATTCCCACAAGACTGCGGGTGATGCGCTACTGCGTGCGCTCCCGAAAAAGGGGCATGGCTGGCCGGGGAGGGGGCATGTCCTTTTAACACGTTTCCAATTTGTCACACTTGGGGGAGTGCACAGCACTTATAGAGGTGCTGGGCTTCCCCCCCAAGCTCTCCCCTCATGGTGAATAGATGCCGCGCATATGTGCATGGTGTCTATTCATCCGGCGGTGATGGTTCACCGCAACTCTTCCCACCTGCGGGACACTGCGGCCCACAGGTGGGGAAGGCTCAGGGCAGGCCGTTTTAGCGGGGCACCGCTAAAATGGCAGGGCGCAGTTTGCCCCCTTAAAATCAGACAGGACGCGGCGCCTCGCTAAAATAGCCTAGCGGGAACGCTGTATGTATGTATGTATGCATGCATGCATGGCTCCCACTAGGCTGTTTCAGCAGGACGCTGCGCCCTTCCCCATTTGAAGTCGCTAAAATGCACCCCTGCCCTTATACCAGCGCCAAAATAGCCGTCCACACCCATGGGCCGCAGAGTCCAGAGGGGGGATAGTTCCGGTAAGAGAATCACCAGTGAGTGAATAGATGACATGCGCACGGCATCTATTCACACTGCGGGGAGAGCTGCAGCAGCCATTCCAGTAACATTAGAACAGCAGCAGCAGGAGAGCAAAAATTCAAACCCCAAAATTTTTATTCAGGAAATGATTCATGAAGGTAAAAACACGCTGTGAAAAAAAAAAAAAGGAGTAGAGAACAAGCTATTTTATTTTGGACAACTGAAGCCACTCCTGCCATCTTCAGTACAGCATCCGGGTATTATGCGATGTGGGTCAAAACGCGGAGATTGCGGCCATTTAGGTTTCTAACATCACTGGTCCAGGCCCTCTGTACTTGACAACCAACACATCTCTGCCAATCTATCCCTCACCCTGGGCCTGTCTGTGACCGCCAACTGGACGCAGTTTGCAACCTGGCAAGTACCGTGCATGCATCACAACAGTTACCGCCGGGAGACGCAGAACAAATTCGGACGCAAGAGCCGAGATTTTCAATGGGCGTTCCTGGCAGTCATCGCCAGGGTTGGGAGGGGGGGGTGGTGATTAGGCAGGGGCGGGCGTTTCGCTAACAGCGACAGTGTCTAAAAATGCAGCAGCGCTGACACAGGACGCCATGTTCACATGCAGAAACTGCACTAGCATAAGGCTGGTGTATGTTTCGATGGTGCGACGAGACAGGTCATCTCTGCTGCCAGTGTGTGCCTCAGTGGCACCATAAAGACACAGCCACGTCTCGGTGCGCCTCAGATTCAGGCCCACCGTGTCTGATAAAAGCTCCTCCCTTCACGCGCACCCTGGTGCAGGGGAGCGCAGGGATTACCTATACATGCATCAATTTGCAGCTCTAGAAATGACATACCGTAGGAGCCACGGCCATTTTACGCTGGCCATCATCATTTTCCCCACATCTTAAACCACTTTGGTTTAAGTTTTACAAGAACACTTCCTAGTTTTCCTTTCCTACTTTAGCCTACAGGGAGCAGTCACTCCACCTAGCTATGCGCTATTTACCACACATCAAACAGAATAACCGTACAAAAAAAACAAAAAAAAAAAGACATAGCCAATATAAAAGTAAGACCATGGACAAATGGAAATACATATTGGCTGTAAATTGCTGCCTGTGGAGAATGCTGTGCAGTATTTAAGGTCTGCATGTGTCAGCAAAGCTTCCGGATATGTCCCAATCCCAAGGATTGCTCTCAGATGTGCTGCAGACTCCCTGCCAGGAAGAGTTCAGTGACCCTCTGTACACAGATACCAGGAGGTGGGGAGGAGGACGCCGTATCGAACAAAAAGAACACTCATCACAACCAAAATATCTCTTAGCTTAACAGCAGAAGAGAGCGGCCCCGGTTGACTGGCTGCCAACGTCAGGAGAGAACAGAAGGACAAACACGCAGACAGCAGCTGCCGCTCACTTACCTGCAGAGCCGCAAACATCATCATCTCCTCCTCCGTGCACTCTATCTCCTCCAAAAGAATGGACCACTTTGCTTGTTCAAAGAGCTGGTTGATCCGGATGGCATCATACTACAAACACAGCAATATACGAGCATCAGTCAGACAGATTGTTGTGCAGGGATTTGCAGACCCGAACAGGCAGACACCCTTACATAACCACTGACCCCAACCAGCTCCCCCTCAGTACCTGACCACCAACCCTAACCCCCTACCAGCTCCCCCTCAGTACATGACCACCGACCACAATCAGCTCCCCTTCCCCCTCAGTACATGACCACCGACCAGCTCCCCTTCCCCCTAAGTATATGGCCACCAACCCAAAACAGCTCCCCCTCAGTATCTGTCCTCCAACCCTAACCCCTACCAGCTCCCCCTCAATACATGACCACCGACCTCTACCAGCTCCCCTTCCCCCTCAGTATATAGCCACCGACCCCAACCAGCTCCCTCTCAGTACCTGACCACCAACCCTAACCCCCTTCCAGCTCCCCCTCAGTACATGACCACCGACCCTAACCCCTACCAGCTCCCCCTCAGTACCTGGCCACCAACCCTAACCCCTTCCAGCTCCCCCTCAGTACCTGTCCACCAACCCTAACCCCTACCAGCTCCCCCTCAGTACATGACCGACCGACCCCAACCCCTACAAGCTCCCCCTCAGTACATGACCACCGACCCCGACCAGCTCCCCTTTCCCCTCAGTACAAGACCGACCGGCTCCCCTTTCCCCTCAGTACATGACCACTGACCAGCTCCCCTTCCCCCTCAGTATATAGCCACCGACCCCAACCAGCTCCCCCTCAGTACCGGACCACCAACCCTAACCCCTACCAGCTCCCCCTCAGTACATGACCACCGACCCCAACCAGCTCCCCTTCCCTCTCAGTACATGACCGCAGACCCTGACCAGCCCCCCTTCCCCCTCAGTACATGACCGACCCCAACCAGCCCCCCTCCCCCTCAGCACATGACCGACCCCAACCAGCTACCCCTCAATACATGACCACCGACCCCAATCCCTACCAGCTCCCCCTTAATACATGACCACCGACCTCAACCAGCTCCACCTCAGTGCATGACCATGACCCCCACGGTACATGACCACCAACCCAGCCAGCTCCACCTCAGTACATGACCACAGACCCTAAACCCTACCAGCCCCCTTCCCCTCAGTATATGACCACCGACCCCAAACCCTGCCACATACATGTCCACCAACAATCCTTATTGGTTGTATATACGAACTCCAACCACAAAACCATGATATATGACCTCCAACCCATGATCTATAATCACGGATCCCAGACCCAAGATACGGCTAGATATAGCCTTAGCATGAGGAAGACCTAAAATGTTTTCCACTGTAATATTTTTATCTGTTCATTTTAAACTGGCTTTACCTAATGGCGTTTTCATGCTGCCTGTGTAGCCGTACAACCATTTGCCAAATAACAGTCAGGTGCGGTATAATATTGACATCTAGCATGTTGGCAGCATAACCTTGACATGGTCTGAATGCTTACATTTATGACGACATGTTCAATAATTAGACATCACAATGTCGACACAGACAATTTTGGACAGTCAATTTGACAATAAGATTTTAAGCTAAACCAAACTGCAGCCCAACACTAACCCTAAGATCATGTGTTGACATTCTGGCTGCTGACATTGATAATGTTGACACTCTGAACATGTTAACATCCATGAATATTGACATTCAAGGCACGTTGACAGCCTAGTGCCAACATAATTACTGTATACCCTAAAGTCTCATTGGTCTATTCTTCGTTCAAACCAGCAGAACATTCTACAGATCATCATTTATTTTGGGAACTGGAAAAGAACCTTTAAAATGTATTTCAAAAGCGGCTCACACCGCGGATCTCTGCTGTATTAGAGGCTACTGATCATTACACACAGCAGAAAACCTTGTATGTACTCACTCGGCAAAGGAAACACAAAATACTGCCGAGTGCTGGCTTCTACAGCATGTCCCAACACTCCAATACACACCCCCTGCCGTGGCTGCTCTGAAAAAAAGGTTACTCGTGTCCCAGTTGGATAAGGTTTATCGCTAATCATCCATATTTATAGTTGATGTCAACCGAAGATGCTCAGGGGTAAATTTACTAAGAATCGAGTTTGCAAACTCATGTGAGTTTAGCCTGTTTTTCAAACTCGCAAATTTACTAAGACCAAACAGGTGTGAGTTTGTAAGTGAGTTTTCTCTTCTCACTGTTAAAACTCATGTGAGTTTGCAAACTCGACTAAACTCACCATCGGTCAAACTAGGAAGTACTGTACATGAAAAAGTTGCAACTCACAAATTTACTAAAAAAAAAAAAAGTAGAGTTTACAATCTGGGGGTGAGTTTGTAGCATCTCAGGGGAGATGGGGTTCCCCCAAAAAAGGAGTCTCATCTCTCAAACCCCCCCCCAGGCTTGGACTGAAGCCGGGGCTCTTCCCCACTCCCCTGGAGCGTTGGGTACTGAGGTAATAAAGTGGGGCCGGTTCTAGTTTAATTATGGGGGGGGGAATGTTACGGAGAGCAGCGCCAGGATCTAGAGGAGTAGATATTCTTTTTGAAGTGGGGGGGAGGGGGGAGGGGAGAGAAGAGACCCCTCCTGAGATGCCCGGCTTGGGCTGACAATACTTAGGCCATGGAGCCCCGGTGAAAGGGTCTCCGGGATGTGGCGTTACGGCCTGGCCATTTTGGGTCCGGTGCTGGTTTTAATTATAGGGGGACCCCTACGCAATTTTTCCCCCCTAGAATTAAATCCAGGAATAGCCCTGCAGCCAGGTGCTGGTTCCTAAATTACAGTGGAACCCTACTCATTTTGTTCCCTGTAATTTTAGGAACCAGGACTGGCTGGCAAGTCCGGGGCTGGTTAGGCTTTTTTTTTTTTTTTCGGGGGGTGGGTGGGAGTGGAACCCACGTCATCTTTTAAAAAAAAAACAACAACATTTAACCTGTTTTTTTTTATTTTTTTTATAGGTAACCCATCAGGCAGCCTTCACATATCTCACAGATATGTGCAGGCTGCTTGCCTGGGTGAGTTTTGCAGAGAAAACACTGCAATCTCGGGTACGTAATCTCATCTAAACTCGCAATTTGGGGGGAATAAAAGTTTGTTCTCCTTCACCATCGGAAAACGCACTTTCAGCTAAACTCACTTCTTAGTAAATTTGCGAGTTGTTAAAGGGTAAACTCACCTGAGTTTTGGTGAAGCAAAGGGAGTTAAAAAAAAACAAAACAAAAAAACCTCTACCAAACTCGTTTCTTAGTAAATTTACCCCTCAGTCTTGATAGAGTTGCATTTTATTCATTTACAGACCACGGCAGACCCCACATGTCAGATGGCCTGGCAAGACGATCAAGGTCTGCATAGGATTAAAAAGGACATCAGATCAAGATTATGTTCTCGTCAGAATAGGATACGGTGATAGACCACTAAAGGAAGACTGCAGACAGACATGCTCTCTCTCCAAGGTGTGATAAAGTAAGTACCAACCAATCAGCTGTCAACCTTCTAGCACAGCCTGCAAAATGACAGACGCTGAATTGTTGGTTCTTTATCCCTCTCCAATATTTGCCAAATCTCCCCATTGGTGTCTAGAAGCTTATTCTAGTTTCATAGGTCAACATGGGGCTAAAGCCCACCAGTCAATTAGAGTTGTTGAAGGCGGCACAAATTATTCCAAAATATCGCACTGCAAGGACGGGGAGAAAAAAATAAAAATTTGCCAAATTACCTTCGGATTCAAATCAAAGAAGCTGTAGTATTTAAATCTAAGTAATAAGGCTTCATTGTCTTTCACCTCTTGTTCCATGAGAGACCGGGAGGAATCCAGCCATCTACAAAATAAATCAGAACACCCTTCACATATGCAATGTCTTTAGCTTACTGTCAGAAATAGATTTTTTTTTTTTTTTGGGGGGGGGGGGGGGGGGGGGGAGAAGACACACACACACACGCTTACCCCTGATTTATTTTGGCTTTGTCGAGAAGGGACTGAGGCTTGTACATTTTGGCGACAACATCTGGAGAAGTAATTGGTTGGCTGACGGCAAGAATTCCAGGATTCCCTTCTGACAAGGCACTGTCACCAAACCATGCTGAAGTGGGCGAGAGGGGGCTACCATCACGGGAATCATACGTGGGGGTCATGGTTTTACTGTATAGGCCCGGGCTGGAGTATATACTTCCTGATAAAAAAAATATACTATATATTTATCCTGTTTTTTAGGTCTCTAATTCCTCAAAAGACAGAATGCGATTAGCTTCAAATACAATAAAAAAAAAAATAAAAAAAAACACCCCACAACATTTTCCTGCATGCTTCTGGAGACTGCAAAGAAATACAAAAAGAATGGGAAAAACACAGGAGTGAGGACAGGACAGGGACACAAAGGCGCAGAGGGAGGAGCCGGCACTCACCTTTCACTGGACCAATGTATAGAACATCAGTGCCTAGGGAGACCAGGGGAAAAAGAGAAAGGAAATGAGACAGAAAGAGACAGTGAAGAACAGGAAGAAGAGAGCGCCCCGGAACGGTCAGACTTAGCCGGACAAACTGAAATTGCATTTAAGTAAAATAACAGCCAATGGTGCTTTGGAAACTGAGTATTCCAACACTACGTGGTGGCTGCCATTTTGCAGGTTAAACCAACATCCACAAGACTGCTGCTCATCCATTCTATAGGTTATAGTAATATCACTGAGGTATAAATGACATAGAAAGCCATCTAGTAGGCAGTTTATGAGAAAGCAATTTGATTAAGTCTAAGGCGTGTGGTCAGTAGTTCCCAGTGGATGGATTACATTCTCATGGATGGCAGCTCAGCCCACAAAATGGCTGCCTCCACGGTGTCCGTGACAGGCACAATATTGGAAGTTCTGCAAAGAAAAACAAAAACATTGCGCGATTATGAATATCAGCGTAATGTGGACAGATCAAGGCACAAATGTCTATAATATAGGAATCTCACAGAAATCCATTTGGTCAGTCTGAAACTGGTGAGCTATCTGTGAAGTGAATTCCCATAAGGAGGCCGGTCCTAGGCCCTATACTAACCAGACCCCGGTGTCATTAAGGGCCCTTCAAGTTCAAGAATGTTCTCCTCCGACAAGTCGTCAATTTTTTTCTTTTTCTTCTTTGTTGGGTCTCTCGGTTTCCGGAGCAGCGAGAGTTCTTCAGGATGACGGATATCTAAAGACAAAAAGGAAAAGAAAAAAAAAAAAAAAAAACCACTTTGAAAAATCACGTATTCTTATCAATGCCATAAATAAAAATAAAAAAATGAACCCAGTAGATGAGTTGGCGCCTTAGACTGGATCAACTGTTCTAGTCGGAGGCAGCGGTGCTTTTGTAAGTGTTTTCCCAATAACAGAGGACGCTGCAAAGTCACCTACAGCAGCAGAACTGGAATAAAACCAGGGTGCACACAAAATAACCACCATAGGAGGCTATTTTATCCCAAAACTAATTCAGGACTTTGCTGCCACCTGGATCCATGGACAATTTCATCAAAAGAATTGAAGGAGCACACACGGGTAGTGTCATCAGCAAGACTCGGTGAGCAATGTCCTTTCATCCAGGAAAGTGTGGCAGCATGGCGATGAATGACTGGCATCACCAAGTCAGAAGGCACACGTGGTACTGCAGACTGAGTACGACCATATTTCACACACCACCTCCTAAAAAGGTATTCACAACTAATAACTCCGCAGACGGTCACATCTGTAAAAAGCTCATGTGGAGCTAGGGTGACCAAGTGTACTGGCTTTTACACTCTAGTGCTGGGTTCATGCTTAGCGATGTGTACCCAGCATGATGTCATCTGTGGCAGGTCCCGGCATCGGCAAGTGCGCGCACAGACTTACCGATGCAACGGCACGACAATGGGGGCCATGCCTCGTTGGCAGCATGGTCCCCACCGACAATATCACTCGTTGGACCTGCATACGGATCTGACGGGCGACGTCACCCGACGTGCGGGAGCGTGCAAAGTCAGCGACATAGCGGGTACACACTTAATAAACCATACATTGCTGCATCACAGTCTTCTTGGAAATTAAGAGCATTGTTACTGTGGGCCCGTGACAGTTATCAGGCCGTCTTTGGGGTCTATTCATCCTTCACTTATGGTAATGGAAATCTAATTTCAGATTGGGGACCTCTGCCCTACACAATGAATTGGACGGTTACTTCAAAGGCAGCCCTCAGGGCTCCCCAAAAGACTAGGTTTTAAGGCCCCCCATACATCAGAGATTGATTGCAGCAATCGTGCAATCGATTGAAAAAGGGAAAGATTTTTTATACACAATAGATTGCAAATTGCACGATTGCTGCAATCAATCGCTGATGTATGGGGGCCTTTAGAGATAGCCATGGATGAGTACAGGTGGTTAAATCAAATTGACTGAGGTACTAATTAAGTCACCTGTGGCCAAGCATGAATATCCTTAAAACCTGGACTGTTTGGGAACCTCTGGTCTAGGGTTTCCCCTACATGGGGATAATGTGAACACGGACATCAGGTCGCCAAGCAATAGGTCACCATAAAAAAATAAATTAATTAAAAAATTAAAACGCGGACATGTTCATAATGTCGACAGGTTTTTTTTTTTTTATTATTTTTATTAGGGTTAGACTAAAATAAGAAACCTCCCCCCCCCGATCAACATTCTGGTGTCGACATTTTAACCATTTTGAATGAACTTTTCATACCACACCCGTTTCCCCAAACTCAGCCCCTAAAGCAGCCTAAAGCTAGCTACACACTATTTGTGAGTAAGTGAAAGCACCTGGATATTGGCGGCACCCACAATTACATTTTTAAAACCTGCTGATTTTCAGGCGCATGGATTTGCATATGTCCTCGCACAAGGATTATTATTATTATTATTATTACCAGTTATTTATATAGCGCACACATTTTCCGCAGCGCTTTACAGAGAATAGTTGGCCATTCACATCAGTCCCTGCCCCAGTGGAGCTTACAATCATTGTTCCCTACCACATGCTCACACACATACACACTAGGGTTAATTTTTGTTGGGAGCAAATTTCCCTACCAGTATATTTTTGGAGTGTGGGAGGAAACCGGAACACCCGGAGGAAACCCACGCAAGCACAGGGAGAATATACAAACTCCACACAGTTAGGGCCGTGGTGGGAATTGAACCCACGACCTCAGTGCTGTGAGGCAGTAATGCTACCATTACACCGTCTGTGCTGCCCACAAGGATGATGAGGTAATCATAAAAAAAATTGTAGGAAATATGGTTAGATTATCGAGAACACACAGCGCAGTCTGACAAACTCCAAAATGGAAGAAGAGCGTTTGTGGTCATTTGTTGCCCATTTTATCAGCAACACACCCATGCCTACACACTACACGAGAAAACAGATCGTTGCACATCGCCAATTGTATAGTGTGTACAGGTTTTAAAGGATCTCCGTGCTTGTGCACAGATGGTACAATCCAATTGGCTGAGGTCGTAATTAAGTCGCCTGTGCTATGTGGCCTGTGTGTGAAAAAGCATTTCAGGGAGACGGTGGAAGCAACGCCAATGCGTGCAGCCCTGAAGAGGGCGTGTACTGCTCCAATGGAGTGCTGCGTCACAAAATGATGCCAGAAAGATGTTGCATAGTTTGACATGCATACATGATAACAGGAGAAGATTTCCTATAGAAGTAACCATGCAATAAAAATATGATGCGTTCTACTATTCCGTAGCACTTAGGTCATCTTTCCCTTCCACCATTTTAATGCAATTAGGGGTATAAATACTAAAATTGGGGTTTTTATAAGTGGAGATGTTGCCTATAGCAACCAATGACATTTTACTCAACACCTGCACCTTCTAGAAGATAATAGTTAGAACCTGATTGGTTGCTATGGGCAACATCTCCACTTCTAAAAACCCGCACTTCAGTATACCCCTAGTCTCATCTCCTGTAATCCATCACACAACGAACATGTAGCCATGTTCTTGTAGCACACAACCACATCATGCCCTAGATTCTCTCCCCTAGATTGTCAGCTCCTAGGAGCAGGGTCCTCCTCCCCACTGTCTCACAGCACTCTTCTCTAGCACTTCTATGACAGCCTTCACCTTCAGAGCTGTACTGTGTATGGAGAATTGTGTTACTAATTGTTACTTGTGTTCTGTTTATGTTTTGGTCTGTAATGTAATGTTCTGTGCACCCTGTACTGTATGTAAGGCGCTGCGGACCACTTGTGCCACTCTATAAATAAACATAATTATAATAATAATTCTTCCTTTCCCCAGTAATTGCTCCATGGTGGGGGGGGACAGTGATAATGTCACACCTGGTGGCTCTATAACTTAATAGTAGAAAACAGTATAGCAATAGGAAGGTATAGCGCCACCGGGTGTTTACACATTTCTTTGTTTGCATTCACTATTCTAGTGGGGGTATAATGTAACCCACGTGTCCATACCTGAGGCGGCTATACCTGGGTGTGCTAAGGGGTTGTATATAGTACTGTACCTTTTGAGCTAGTGATAATGTCACCACTGTTATACGCACACCCAGCCCGGTCTCATCTTTAAAACCTGGACTGTTGAGGTGATTTGAGGACGGAGTTTGGGAACTCCCTGAAATCACATACACTAGTATTGGAAGATCATACTATTTTTCTAATTGAACAGGCTCCGGAAATGCATCATCTTCGGAAACGGTTAGCGTAGTTAATACGCCTTCAGAGTATGGTGCAATTATCCCCGAGCTTCTTGTGAATAACTTTTTCAGCCCTCAAATAAAAAAAGAACAGTGAAAAGGAAAGCATTTCACTTTTTTCGACTGGAAATACGGTGTCCCGGGCTGACCATATAAAAGTTGGTGAATTCTTTTTCTGGACACTAAACCTGTAGTCTTCAGGGTTAAATCCCCTTCTAGAAACGCCAGGTACAGCACCGAACGACCTCCTACTTTGCAGAATTCTACGAGAAGTCAGCCGAGCATAGAAGGGTTAATTATCCACCAGCATTGCAGGGTCGGTGTCTGGTTCACAAAAAGGAGCCATAACCCAATTAGAGGTCCCACTTCATGTGCTCCAGCCTATGCACACCTGGAGCTTTGTATGTGCGGTTTTGCACGGACCCAACTATCAGATACTGGCTGCCATGTACATAATGCAATATTGCACACAAACTGCAAAAAGTTCAATGTCCTAACTTCTTAAAGGACCCAGATCAACAAATGCGCACGGTCGCACCAATTCCATAACTTTCTTAAATGGGTTTTATATTTTTATTTATTTTCCTAAAACAGAAATATCCATCCAATCCACAAACTCATTGCCAGGTGACCAGTAATAGTCACCATAGAAAAACGTGACTAGAGTCTGTATCTAAGGGTCATTCGGTTCGATCAGCAGCGATGAAGCAGCTATAGAGCGCGCCATGCAAAACACAGCAACAACTGAGAAAACACTTTTTTGTCTGCTTATTTTATTTTTTTCTCTCCCTGATCGTAGGAGTATATATCTTTTTACATCTGTGTTCCTGGCTGACAGCGGAGGGCATTCAACAGGCCTAGAAGAAAAAAAATAAAATGATATATACACACAGAAATGTACCAAATCTCTCACAGCCTTTTAAGGTGCTCTGAATTGTGCAATCTCTGACAGAGGACAGAAGGGATCAGCTCAGAGGCATTGGCAAGAGAGAGGGAAAGGGGGAGGAACACAAGAGGTATTGTCCCAACCCTGCGCTTAATCCACGTCACTGTATTCCTGATTAATAAAGGACACCTCTACGTAAAACTTCTCACAGCAGATCTCAACGAGTGTATAGCTAATGGTAGTGGAATTACAGGTCACGTCAGGAACAGGAGGTGCCCAAACGTAGGACAAGTTTGCAAGAAAAAAAAAAGTTTACTTCAGTGTCAAAGGGTAACAGTCACAGCCAGATAAACAGGGCACCTGGGGCAGATGCCCCCCCCATTCCACCATCATGGGGGGGGGGGGGGGGGCGCTGTGGCATATGTGAACTGAGGTTTGTGTGCGGCATAATGTGAGCTGGAGGCACTACAGTTTGTTTAACACATTTGTGGGAGCTGTGAGTTATTTATACATTATACTTTTTATCAATAGTATTTGTGTAACCCATTTCCTCTGCCTCATGGAATTCTCACACATACTGATATTTCAGGCATGGGATGATAATCCCGACCGCTGGGATTCCGGTATTCAGAATGCAGACACCAGAAACCCCAACACATATCAGAATACAGGCGCTGGCACTCTGACCGCCGGGATTCCAAAGGTAAGTACTGTGGTTAGGCTGCAGGGAGGGATTGGGTTAAGCTTACTTACCTGGAGGTGTTGGGATTGCAACCTGGACGGGATGTCGGCGCTCGTGATCCAGAGCACCAGTGGATGACATCACACAATATGAGGTCATCCAATTTTCTGCCCTGCCCAAAACTGTTCTAAGGAATCCTTACGGACAGCTCACAGGTTACAAAGTCAGCATATTCCAGTTGGTGCCCACTGGCCGCCCTCATGCCAAGCCTAACCTTGCAGCCAGAGGTGCGAGGTAGTGACCTCTGCCAGATATATTGTCAAAAAAATAAAAGAAATGCTGATTAAATGAACGCTGATCAATGACATTAAATAAATAAAGCTCTATGGGGTAAAACTTCCAAATAAGTGAACGTGGAGGCGTTGCCCACAGGAGCTAATCACATTTGAGCTCTCATTTACCTAGTACAATGTAAATTCAAATTGTGAAGCGCAACGGAATTTACTGCGCTATATAAGGAACTGTTAATAAATTAAACCCTCATAGAAGACGATAGCTACTATGGGCGCAACTTAAATTGGTGACGCTGCAAAAAAAAAAAAAAAAAATGGGCGATACAGGATGTACAGTTTACACAGTGTGTACATAACCAGCTGGCAGAGCCTCGTTTTATTACGCTGTTCGCACCCCCAGATGGTAAAGCGTTACGGAGTAGTCCGGCACTACATTAACAAGTGTTCCTAAGTACACAGATAATATATACACAGAATGGAGCAGGCCTGTATATTACTAAAAGTTAGACAAAACCCCCCACCCAGAAGTCTGATTTATAAAAACGAAACATTGGATAGTAAAGTTTTACATCCGGACTAAGGGGGGACCAGATTTGCAGAAAGGGGGTTTATTTTGGCTCTACAGCAATTTGTGATAACGACAACACACACAACTTCTCATGCACAAGGCTGAACGGCATTGTTCATTAAGGACCAGGATAAAAAGGAAACAATCGGGCACCTCCTTTCCAGCAGTAGTAACTTATAAGCCGGCCGTGTATCCGGTTTCAGGCTTTGAAGCCAATGACAGATGTAGGAGGGGGGTGAAGCTGCTAAATATGTTCAGGGACAAAGGTTTAAAGGCCGCACCACCCCCCTCCAGTTACACGATCTCTCTTCTGAGTGTGTGTGGCCGTAGGAGGGGCGCAGAGCTGAGCTTTAGACCTACACCACCAATGGTTCTCCCCCATTGCTCCACTTGGAAATAAAAGCAGAGTAACCGTCAAATGGCTCAATCCAACGGGAAACAAGGGGTGACCATCGCCAAAGGACCGGGACCCCCCTTCCCGCGCCGATCACCAAACCCTCCACAGTTGGAAGCCACCATAGGCACTAGTCTATGTCACTGATGAGTCATCTGACCATGGGGGAGATATAGCAATGAAAGCCCAAAGCAACCCCATCCGCTTATACCTGGCATTCACCTGGCACAGTCTATAAAATGACAGAAGCCGACTGATTGCTTTGGGCAACTTCTCCCCTTTATCGCTTTCCAAGGCTTGATACATCTCCCCATCATCTCACCTCCCCCCCACTCATCAGTAGTACGTTGCCATTGCTCTGGGCTTAGACCAACCTTGGCCATCCCCTTTTTACAAAGAACTTTCAGAAATCGGACAATTTAATTCAGTTTGATAATTCGGCCCATAAATCCTTCATGCGCGCCTTTGCCTGCATACGGAATACTCCGCACCTAGGGGGTCATTCAGACCCGCTCGTGAACGGCAGTACGCTCGCAAGCGGGTCGATGTTCCCCCACTGCGCATGCGCACGACGGTGGGAGCTCCGTGCGCATGCGTGAGACCTGGGAAGCGACGGGCTCTCCATCGCTCCGGGTCTCGCACCAAAGGGGGCGTGCTGTCGATGTTGATTGACAGCACGCCCCCTTTGGTGGGCGTGCCGGGGGCGTGCCTGCCAGATGGAGGCGTTCCCATGGGAACGCCTACTGTCTCAAGCCGGCCCCACTGACATCACTAGTGATGTCAGTGGGAGTGATTTTGGTTCAGATAGAGCCAAAATCACTCCAGGCCTGGCGGCAGCGAGACCCTAACACAGGGTCTCCATCGCAAGCCTGATGGTCGCGATGGTAAAGACCATCGCAACCATCATCATGGACGCTCGCTATCGCTGTGGGTGGTAACCCACAGCTATGCGAGCGTCCATGAGGACGCTCCAAAAAAAAGGTAGGAGGGCCCTGATTCAAAGCGAGTGCTCTGGTCAGAGCATTCAGCTTTGAATCAGGCCTCTAGTCCCAAAAGTTCAGAATACTTACAAAGAAACTCACATCAGAGACTCCCTAAAAGCCACTAATGTCACCATACTGCTTTTAAATGGATTAGGTCAGCAACGTCTTGAAGCCAAGAGGATACACGCTGAATCTATGCCACATTCACGGATGTCCAAGCAACCAGTAACAGCTCATACCACAGAGCTTGGGAAGGTAAGAGTACAGGGAGGGGTCTCTGGAGGACCGGTGTACAAGCTGCCAATCTCTAATTTGACTATTAAAAAAACACAAAAATCACACAAACACACGTGTACTTATGCAAACAAAAAATTTTAATGAATATTGTGGGGGGTCTTTAAAGCCGCTATTGCAGGGTATAATCAATAGGTATTTTTACAATCTACGTTCAGAGCTTTATAACCTTCAGTTCCCCAAAAGTGCTGACCTCTAGCTATAAAAGAGACCCAAACATTTGTGCTGATCTGAAAACAGGCCTATAAGGAAATAAAACAAGGTCACCACTTGCTTACGGTTGAGAAGCGTTTTGTATTGAGCTTGTACAGTCTGGTAATTAGGTTGAAAAGGAAGGTATTCCGCTGGGATGCTACTGTCTGGAAACACGCAGGCAATATAAACAGATGTAATGGCTCACAAAACCATCCAGCCTTACGGCAAGTAACCGAAGAATACACCAGGGTCCCCGGCTCCTCACAGGAATACATCATTTACTGATGCTCCCATTATCTCTGGATACAATTCCTAGTTCCTGTTAAACATGGTGCCCAAGTGTAAACGTGATCAGTTTCTGGGGTATAGGAGACTAATTCTAGTGTTGTGCCTTTTACTGCAATGAGATCCTATTCCAGACGAACGCACACGTTTATAACAACTGGCTTCCATTACAGAGGGAGCCACAACCCCTTCAAGCCTATTAGGCATTTGTTTATTTTCTATAAGCACTAGAAAAAGCATAGTTGAACCTGATTGGTTACATCACCTTTTTCCTGTGCACCAGTTGTCACAAATACACACACACACACGACACGGTCGCCAACATTTTGGATCAGATTACCGAGGAAACGTCACAGCTGAACTGTCGCAAAAAAAAAAAACACGCCATGCGCAGTACTGTCATGGCGGCTATTACATCCCAACAATCATGTTTATGGAATTTTATAGCTACCTAATTTTTTTTTGCATCGTAAAATAGTTCCCTTCGATAGTAAAGATAACCCCAAGATCATAAACATGGTAGTATCTTCAGCCAACATACAGAATAGTACCACGTAGTTGTTAAATAGGGATGATCATTGGAAATTGGGGACAGTTGGTAACCGGAAGAAATGCAACAGGAAGATTTCTTCCCCCCCCCCCCCCGATATCCTGCAGAAATGGAGACACACTCGGGATGACGACAGAGACTCCATGTGCCGGGGAATGTCAAATCTCCAGATGAAAGTGTTATTGAGCGATTGTTACAGGGATAGTGAAAGGTCAGACAATAGAGCGGATATTGTTACCAACAATCCCCGTCTGTCAGACATTTACATTCTTACGGCTTTTACTCACATTGAACAAAGCCATCCCTATGCTGCCCAGGGTCCGCACAACGGTTCCACACAATTAGCTATATTGAAACCAGCTCATTAAAACCAGACCATTCAGCAAACATCGATCAGCCAAAGAGAGACTTGAATTATAATGAAGTCACTCAGGAGCTTTCGAAGGGATTTCACTTTTTCCTAATTAGATTATATTACGTCCCCTAACACTTAAATCAATACAGGCTTAGAGGTGGGGCGAGGGTAACAGTGAGCGATTTTACCTCCAGGTCGCCGTCCATGTCACAGCTCGTGTTCAGTTAAATGCAAACGGCAACATCAAATCAAGGATTTTGAAAAACAGAGCTGATGTCATTTTATAGATCTATAGTAAAACCTATAAAACAAAAATCAATTGAGGACGGCAGAGCTGCACACAGACTGACATGCAGGAATTACTTCCCCCGTAACCAGATCAATAACGATCAGCGCGGCCCTTTGCGGAAGCTCGAAATAAAAACTGCAAAACTGTAATTTATACTTCAATGTTTGCATTATACAGATATGTCCTCATACATCTAGCCTCAATACGCCACGAAGCGAGACTTGCCAGGCCCCGTGCTACTCTGCTAGCATCTGGCGTCTTGTTTTGCCGAAAATGCATATATGCACACGGATATACAAGTGTCACCTATCAAATTAATCAGCACAGTCTGCTGGTGCGTCCTAGTCGCATCGCATTGCCACTTAGACACATTTTTGGCGAAAAAAAAAGACGCCCCAGCGCTAGCAGAGTCTCACGGATCCTGACGAGCGAAGAAGGGCTATTTAGCGCGACTGCAGCAAAAGTGTGTAAGGACACATCTGTACGTTTGAACTCCCCCTCCCCCGATAGCCTCATCTGGCTAGTAGGGTGCCTAGAATGGCATAATCTATGCAGCAGTGCCACCTGCTGCGTCCTTCGGGAGCTGTAAGGGCAGTGGTGTGACCGTCTGAAGCATCCTGAGCATCCTCAGGATGCTCCGGGCATTGCTGTAATCACCGGTGTGATTACACCCCCGTGTGACGTCACGGAGGGAGCATGGCCTGCACTGTGCCCGCGAATAATGTTATATATAGATCAAAATGGCCCTTGGCAGAAAGGTTCCCCCCCCCCCCCCTCCTCCCCGACTTAGGGGTTTATTTAGATAGTCATCCGGGTGTCTGGGTTACTTAATATCTGTACCAGCACATACGTTGGCCATACAAAATGTTGGGCCCAATTTAACAAAAAAAAACAAAAAAAACACATAGGCGCAATACAGCACCCGCTCTCATTGTCACTCGTAGCGCTATTTAGCATTACCTGGCAGTGAGCGATGGTGTTACTTTACCTGACCCTTGTCGGGATTTCGGCGCCAGGCATGCGAGAGCCGGCTTTGTGCGCGTAGGGATGTCAACTACATCCTGTATAAAGAGCTATAGATAGACTATGAATAAGACCTCTGCACGGGGCTAGAACTGAAGTTTGTGGTTTTGCTTAAATAATGAATTAATCGCAAAAATCAGCTAAACTGACTGTTTATCCTAAATCTATGTATTTTTGTGAATGTGCAGCCATAGGACACCTATAGTTAGCCAGGGTGACAATTTGCCATACAAACAAGCCTTACATTGTTATTCCACATTTCTGGGAACACAAATAAAAGGCAGCGAGACAACAAACAGGACCTTATTCTGCATATAAACACCAGACAGATAAAAGGCTGCTAACTTCTGTCCTCTAAATTCCTACTCCACAGGCTCCGGTCATCCGCCAATAGCAGACAGATGTTTTGCAATCAGGAGCGGCCCAGCTCTTTAGTTCTAAAGTTAATGATGAAACTTTTGTGCAAATCAACTTTGTACACATCCTCGTTTTAGGCGGCACTGGCAGAACTAGAACAGATGGTTCCCATGAGAGAGACCGTTCAGTATAAGCCTACTGACACAACAGGGCGCCCTTCTAAAGCAATGCAAAACACAATTGTGAAAATAAGAAAAACACCATGCGTCAACCATTTCTGTGGCGAACATTTTCGCGTCGACCTTTGACACGGTCAACCTTCTTCCATGTCGACTTTGTCCCTGACGACCTATTGCCTATCCAACATCTAGGGGTACATTTACTAAGATGGGAGTTCTATTAAGAAGTGATGTTGTCCATAGCAACCAATCAGATTCCAGGTATTATCTTCTAGAAGGTGCTAGATAAATGAGAAGTAGAATCTGATTGGTTGCTATGGGCAACCTCACTTCTTAAACAGAACTTCCATCTTAGAAAATTTACCCCCTGGTGTCTATCTAGACATTGCTGATCTTGTAGCGGTCTATCTTCTATACCACACCCGTGCCCAGATAGCCTCACACGCTGTGTCTGACTGAAAACAAGCTTGTCGTGAAACAAAGTTCCCATTTCCCGTGGCACCAACATAACACAGCCCCAAAGTGGAGGTTTTAGGACAAGGAAAACGTTGCATTCTGGAGATATTAGACACCCCCCTACCAAGTAGTTCTGAATGGCACACATTGTTCCCCGGTCACACGGGGTATTAGTAGGGAGGAGTGAAATAGCAGCAACATTTCACACAAATGGAGTTCTGTGATAAAGCAGTTCCACATTTCTGTCGATTAGCATACATCACTACCAGGAATCCGCAGCATTCTATCAATGTCTGTTGTATTTCATCTTCTTAAGGCAACATACAGATCAGCACCGTTTAACATACACCTTCCTCCCCATCTCTGTCACCCCTGTTTGTCTTCCCCTCCCCTTTTAGAATGTAAGCTCTTACGAGCAGGGCCCTCTAATCTCTTGTGCTTCTCCCTACTTTAGTTTCATCTACTTCTTACTCACCACTAGGGCACCTAACACTTGGTGCTTATGCTCTGTTCCTATCTGGGTGTTATGATCACTAATGTAGCAATATATATTATCCATGTCCTCGTCCTGTATTGTTCTGTAAGTCGCTTGCCTACAACTTTTTTATGTACTGTGTAAGGCGCTGCGGAACATTTTTGGCACCATATAAATAGATGATAATAACAACAACGCATCAAAACTGGTGACCATGTGACTGTGCGTAAAGCCCAACGTCGCCTCTGCTTTCATCTTCTATACTGTGCACAAAATGACAGCTTGCACTAGCAAACTTCTGATTGGCTGCTATGGATTACAGAACCTGTTACCCATTGCACCAGTTCTTTCTGGCTTGGGGCTTCCCTAAAATATGATAGTTGTATAATTCATTATTAATAGCGCCGTCAGCATATACCGGTACAATTTACAGCTGGGAATACTGTAATAATGAAACAAGACTGGATATTAAACAGCGGTGAGAGGGCCCTGCTTAGAAGACGGTCATCCCACCGTGTAAACACCCACACAAGACAAAGGTAGCCGAAGGTCACTCAGTTTTACACCCAGGTCACAAATAAGGGATGGGAGTACATAGGTAGCAATACTCCACTAATCAGTAGAAAGACTGGGAAAGCCGCACTAATCACTGTACATCTCCAGGTCACAAGGTCTATCCCAAGACAGGAAAACACGGATGTGAGACATTCCGCAGCTCCTTGTCATTCGGTCTCCTGTCCACATATTGGCATGAAACAGCCCGTAAACATCCATTCGCTAACCCAATTCATCTCACCCAACAGCTGCTGTCCCACAGGGGCACCTTCCTCCGTACTTACTGAAGGTCTTGCAGATGTCGGAGACGGCTTTGAAGACGCGGTCAGAGAAATTGACCTTCACTTTCACGTACTTCATGTTTGGGAGCTGCAGCCGGAGGAGTTTGTGCTGAGGGGTGAACTGCAGTTTGGCATCTGCCTGGATACCGTACTTGTCCAAGGTCCAGTGGGTTTTGAGGAGCCATGTTTTCTTCTTCTCCCACCACAGCGCGTGGTCAGACCAGTCCCTCTTTACATCTGTGAGGAAAAAAAAAAAAAGTTAAATATATGTATCAGATTTAATACTGCACAGATCTATAGCGCACCAGACCTTTATGCTTGAAATTAAATAATTTATAAAATTCAGAAAGACCCCCCCCCCCCCCCTTATAACATTTTGGGATTGCATGTAATCATGGAGGGGGAAGAGAGGACGTGGTCTGATCAGTCCTTCTGTGAAGTGATTACTTTATATTCTAGTCACTGTTACTCCCAGCCTGAATTAGGCCTCCACAGAGCTGTCGTCACTAATGGCATTGGGATCGCTGCTTACCCATGAAGCATTACAATTAGGAACCTGCTCTAAAATTCGGAGGTGACCCAGTCAGAGGACTCCTCGTGACGTTCTGCAGGAGGACATGGTGGGCAAGATGAGGACTGAATACATAAACTAATGCAGTGAACGGGATTCCAGTCATACCCCGCACGCCTCAACAGCAGCTCAAGGACAGCACTCAGGAGGCTTCAATCATACCCTAAATAGATAAAATATACATATTCCTCAGTCTGTGCAGCCCACCACCACTGCAGGTGTGAACCCAAGGTCACGTCTGCACAACATACTGTACATGTTTCTCACAGGAGTCTAATCAACGTGTTCCAGCAAGGGGAATGTGTCAGACAATGAAATCTGGACTCGGACCTTAATTTCAATAAAATCAATAATAGATAGATAGATAGATATATATATCTATCAGAAGTTTCTCTGCCACCCCTTCCTCCTGCAGGCTACTCTCTCTGCATCTCGATCCTCAATTTTCAGTTCTTGAATTTTAGAACAAAAGCGATTCACAACTAGTCAGTCACTTAAACATCAGCTCAATAAAAAGCTTAAATCGTAGCACTCTTGTTGTTGCTCCATTGACAAGTACGTATCTTGCCGGCAATGCGGTCTTCAAGAACGCGACCCAAGTCTTAACAATAAAAACTTAATGTAAAAATCAAGCTGCATAAAACAAAAAATTAAATATAGCCATCCTTTGCCAGTATGACTGTTCAGCCCAAGGTCCAAACCTTTGGATCTGTGCAATTCTGCACTCCACGGGTATGGTGACATTGCATTAGCATACAACTGTGAATACGGCCCAAACGCATTTGCGAATTTTGCTACTTCGCAAATGCCAAAATATAACAAATTTCATCTTGAAGCCCCAATCTGCTTTGAAACCTTAGCCTGGGAGAGACGGTGCTGATGCAGTATAACTGCCTTGTGTAGTGTTGCTGTGCTCAGTCTTGCCATGGTGTATGATCTGTGACATGAAACTGTCTTTCACAACCTCACCTTTGTAGCAGAGTTTGGCTGTTCCTCAACCAGTTTTAAAGCCTCCTACACAGTTGTTTCTTTTTCAGTTAATGACCTACATATGAAAATGATCATTATCACCTTTTTGGTATGTTTGGTTAATCATACACCTGACTATAATCCTACAAAAAAATCCCTGACTTGGTGCAAGTGTACCTAGAAGAAGAATTGATGCTGTTTTGAAGGCAAAGGGTGGTCACATCAAATATGGATTTGAGTTACATTTCTCTTTTGTTCATTTACTTTGCATTTTGTTAATTGATAAAAATAAAACTATTAGCACTTCTATTTTTGAAAGCATTCTTACTTTGTAGCATTTTTCTTCCACACCTGCCTAAAACGTTTGCACAGTAAATATCCATCTATCGTGCTCCTGTATTATCTCCAAGGCTGCAATACAAGACCATCCTATTCCTCTAGGAGGCGCCAGCCAGGAATGACTTTCTTTTAATTGTTTTATCACGAGCTTCTTCATAAATCGGGCAGTTGGTCACCACGTCTTCAGTTACAGCAGAGGTTCCCAATTCCCGGAACTACAGTCCATGTTTTAAAGGAGAGCCATGCTTGAGCACAGGTGCCTTAATTAGTACCTCAGTCAATTTAAGTATCTTTCCTGCTAGGCTGTTTTAGCGGGGCGCCGCGCCCTGCCCTCCTTCTGGAGGGCAAACAGCGCCCTGCCCTTACCGCGCAGTGCCTCGCTTCGACAACCTGCGGGTGCTGTCTTCACCCACGGGTCGTAGGTCCCGCGGGTGGAGAATATGTGCGGTGACCTTGTCACCACCGGTGAATAGACGTTGGGCATCTATTCTACCTGTCAGCAGCGCTGGGGGGCTACCCGGCGTGTCCGTAAGTACAGGGCACTCCCCCAACAGTGACGTAGAGGGGACGCGTCTCACAGACATGCCCCCTTTTTCGGGCGTGCACGCAGAAGTGCCCTCTCTAGCTCCAGTGCCCCTGCCTGCTGCTGGAGTTAGAGTGAACACCATTTAAGCATGAATATCCTTCAAATCTGGACTGTAATGGTGGTGTTTGGGAACCTCCGAGTTACAGTATGTACCAATATATACACTAGTCAGGGCTTTTTAGCCCATTAATGGTGGCAGCTCCCCTATGCACCCAGCTCTTTAGGAGAACACGCAGACACAATACAATATTTCTGCATGAACTCTGTGCAAGGGATGATGTATTGTATCGCTGTGTGTGTATGGACAGCAGGGCGTGAGGAGACCATGGCTGTGGAGTGTCCTTATCGGTGGGGGTCATCCTTATCTGCAGCAGAGACAGTACTTTCTCTCCTTCCCTTTAAACACAGCCATAAACCAGGAGACCTTCATCTCCCCCCATCTCCAATACAGCTTTCAAAATAACACATCTTAGCACAAAGAGGGTTATTGATCTCCCCGGTCATCCACTTTACAGCTGATAGAGGGTTTTTTTTTTTGCCTTCAGATAAGAAAGGTTCCTGAGTGGTTAGTCTCAAACAATCAACAAATATCAGATAACAGCACCAGATACACAAGTCCTGGTCTCAAATATAGGCAGGAAAGAGGGGAAAACAGCGTGGCGAGTGAAGATAAACCAATATCCACCACTGATGTTCAGATCCTGATATACAACAGATAAAAAAGGGAATATAACATTGTCAACTCCAAACTAAACTCAAGTAACAGAGTTTAACATACAGAATAGGTGGGTATGAGGGTGACTGCAGCCAACACATACTTCTCGGCATCTTTGATTGTGGTGGGCACTCACGCCATGCAAAGCAGCTGGGAGACAAAAGCCATTTGCTGTGCTGAATGGGGGGCGGGGGTGGGAGGGTCCCATGCTCCTGCCACTGGTGCATGTGGTAGTGGGGGTCATGGCGATCGCGAGGGAAGGAAAAGATGACACCTAGTGCATTTCAGCGCTAGACATGGCACCTGTCCTGATCCAGGCTCCCTCAACCTAGGCCAGTGCTATGGTGATAGGTGGACAGCCGACGGGAATCAAATCAAGAACCCGCCCTTTACACAGGTCATGTATTCTATAGTCATGCAGCATACTTCTCAGGCCCGATTTGCAGGGATAGTCCCGCTATCAGCACATTCATCCCAGTATTTGGGAGATGGAGGCATTTCTACTACCGCAAATGCAGTGGAGCCAGGTTCCTCCACTGTGTGCTGCAGAAAATGGCGTCCCTAGCTAAACACGCGCCCCCCCCCCCCCCCTCCAGATGTGCTGTGGACAAGCCTCCATCGCGATTCATTGTCTCTGTATTTTGGGAGGAATGGCTATGTACTATTGGGTTAAACCCAATCGTCTGGTTCAGTCATCATCATCTATTTATATGGCGCCACAAGTGTTCCGCAGCGCCTTACAAGTAACATAAACAAGTTGTAGACAAGCGACTTACAGAACAATACAATACAGGACCAGGACACTGATAATATACATTGCTACATTAGCGACTATAACCCCCAGATAAGAACAGAGCATAAGCAACCAAGTGTTAGGTGTCCTAGTGGTGAGTAAGAAGTAGATGAAACTAAAGTAGGGATAAGTACAAGAGGATAGAGGGCCCTGCTCGTAAGAGCTTACATTCTAAAAGTAATTATCCTACAGATGGAAATCTTCAAAACATGACCTGTTGGGGCGTTAAGAGGTCTGGAGATGGGAAACACAGCAACAGAGGAAGAGTACAGGTGCGGTGTAGCCAGGCATCAAAAGCATTTCAAGTAAGGAGAACCCACAAAACTTCAGGGTCACTGGCTGATATCAGAAGAGTCAGGGACACCAGCTGGTGCTCAGCTTCAGTTACATTTGAGAAAGTGAAGGATCAACTTGTGTTTGCAGCACCATCTCCATCAGACACCATCACACGGGGCATTCTAGCAAAATGTCCAACAGAGGAAGGTCAAATATTTACCTTATTCGAAAAAGTGGAAAAAAAAAATAAAAATTCTTCATTAACAAGCCAAATCGATTTTTAACCATAGTTTTACATTAATTACATTAAACAAAGCCCAGCTAGTAATTACCATATCATAAGAACCAAGTCAAGCTAAAGACAAAATGTTATTACAAATAAAACAAAAACTGGATGTTCCCCAACCATACAGAACAGCCACGAGTTACAGCCATATCAAGAAAACAACAAGTAGCAGCCACTGGCTAAAATCATAGAAGGATGGCTTTTTCTTGGAATTCATGAATATAGGGGGGGGGGGGGGGGGGGGAGAAATTGGCAGTAGAGTAACCATTAATCTGGGCATTTAAGGAAAAGTTTGTGCATATATGAAGTCTAAATTTGAGACGCAAGTTCCCGTGTAGAAGTACTTGGCATAACATACCGGTCGCCCTCATAAGTCAGCCAGCTCCAAATGATGTCTGGCCACAGCAATTCTTTCCAATGTTACAGAGGAAAGATGTGAAACTTATCACACCCAGCACTTCCACACACAGAGCCTGCGCTGCGGACAACGAAACAGGATATAGACTTGTGTGTGTGTTTTAGGTTTATCTGCATCTTTTTCCCCCAAGCAAAGATTGATGTGACTTGTATAGCCCTAGGACCCACATATCCAGCTAGGTTTCTCAGTCACAGACAGTTATCCATTGTAGAGCAATTCCTTGGATGCTGCGATGCCACACAGGTAGATTGAAATGTGTAGACCTGTAGTCCCCTCAGGCAACTGCTTTCTGAGTAATGTAGGTAATTAATGATGGATAACTGTTTCCTATGCAGGAACACTACTTATATAGACACAGTGTAAGACCCCAGAGTCCTCGGCAGTAGGAGTATGAAACATATATAGATGGTCGTTTGCCCAATACTGGAGTAATAGCAATCCATTCTGACATGTGCACACAGCACAAGCACTACCCAAGGCTTTGTAGCAGCTGCATGTATGTACCCATCAGTCATAACATTAAAATCACTGACATGTGAAGTGAATAAAGCAGCATGCACACTAGACGATGTACAGTCAGGTGCATAAATATTGGGACATTGACAGAATTTTCATATTTTGGCCTCTATTCACCACCACAATGGCTTTGAAATGAAACAAACAAGATGTGCTGTAACTTCAGACTTTCAGATTTAATTTGAGGGTAATTACATCCAAATCAGGTGAACGGTGTAGGAATTACAACGGTTTCTATATGCGCCTCCCACTTTTTAAGGGGCCAAAAGTAATGGGACAAACTAAACATTTATAAATCTAACTTTCACTTTTTAATACTTTGTTGCAAAACCTTTGCAGGCAATTACAGCCTGAAGTCTGGAACGCATAACCATCACCAGATGCTGGGTTTCATCCCTGGTGATGCTCTGCCAGGCCTCTACTGCAAATGTCTTCAGTTCCTGCTTGTTCTTGGGGCATTTTCCCTTCAGTTTTGTCTTCATCAAGTGAAATGCATGCTCAATCGGATTCAGGTCAGGGGATTGACTTGGCCATTGCATAACATTCCACTTTTTAGCCTTAAAAAACTCTTTGGTTGCTTTTGCCGTATGCTTCGGGTCATTGTCCATCTGCACTGTGAAGCGTTGTCTAATGAGTTCTGAAGCATTTGACTGAATATGAGCATATAATATTCCCCGAAACACTTCAGAATTCATTCTGCTGCTTTTGTCAGCAGTCAAATCATCAATAAATACAAGGGAACCAGTTCCATTGGCAGCCATACATGCCCACGCCATGACACTACCACCACCATGCTTCACTGATGAGGTGGTATGTTTTGGATCATGAGCAGTTCCTTTCCTTCTCCATACTCTTCTCTTCCCATCACTCTGGTACAAGTTGATCTTTGTCTCATCTGTCCACAGGATGTTGTTCCAGAACTGTAATGGCTTTTTTAGATGTTTGGCAAACTATAATCTGGTCTTCCGGTTTTTGTGGCTCACCAATGGTTTACATCTTGTGGTGAACCCTCTATATTCACTCTTGTCAAAGTCAACAATCAAGAGAAGACTTCACACATATACACTTACCTCCTGGAGAGTGTTCTTGATTTGGCCAACTGTTGTGAAGAGGTTTTTCTTCACCAGGGAAATAATTCTTCTGTCATCCACCACAGTTGTTTTCCGTGGTCTTCCTGGTGTTTTGGTGTTGCTGAGCTCTCCGATGCATTCTCTCTTTTTAAGAATGTTCCAAACTGTTGATTTGGCCACACCTAATGTTTTTGCTATCTCTCTGATGGGTTTGTGTTGATTTTTCAGCCTAATGATGGCTTGCTTCACTGCTAGTGACAGCTCTTTGGATCTCATATTGAGAGTCGACAGCAACTGATTCCAAATGCAAATGTCACACCTAGAATCAACTCCAGACCTTTTACCTGCTTAATTGATAATGAAATAACGAGGGAATAGCCCACACCTGTCCATGAAATAGCTTTTGAGTTGATGGTCCCATTACTTTTGGCCCCTTAAAAAGTGGGAGGCACATATAGAAACCGTTGTAATTCCTACACCGTTCACCTGATTTGGATGTAATTACCCTCAAATTAAATCTGAAAGTCTGCGGTTAAAGCACATCTTGTTTGTTTGTTTCATTGCAAAGCCATTGTGGTGGTGAATAGAGGATAAAATATGAAAATTCTGCCAATGTCCCAATATTTATGCACCTGACTGTATGTACGTACAGCCATGGCCAAAAGTTTTAAGAATGACACAAGTATTGGTTTTCACAAAGTTTGCTGCTTCAGTGTTTTAGACCATTTTGTCAGATGTTACTAATGGTATACTGAGGTAACATTACAGCATTTCATAAGTGTCAAAGGCTTTTACTGACAATTACTTTAAGTTTATGCAGAGTCAATATTTGCAGTGTTGACCCTTCTTTTTCAAGACCTCTGCAATTCTCCCTGTCATGCTGTCAATCAACTTCTGGCCACATACTGACGATGGCGCCATTCTTGCCTAATCAATGCTTGGAGTTTGTCAGAATTTGTGAGGTTTTTTTTGTTTGCCCACCCGCCTCTTGAGGATCGACCTCAAATTCTCAAGGGGATTAAGGTCTGGAGTTTCCTGGCCATGGACCCAAAATTTTAATGTTTTGCTGCCCGAGCCACTTCGTTGTCACTTTTGCCTTAAGGCAAGGTGCTACATCATGCTACAAAAGGCATTGTTCGCCAAACTGTTTTTGGATGGTTGGGAGAAGTTGCTCTTGGAGGATATTTTGGTACCATTCTTTATTCATAGCTGCTTTCTTAAGCAAAATAGTGAGCGAGCCCACTCCCTTGGCTGAGAAACAACCCCACACATGAATGGTCTCAGGATGCTTTACTGTTGGCATGACACAGGACTAATGTTAACGCTCACCCTTCCTTCTCCGGACAAGTGTTTTTCCGGATGCCCCAAACAATCTGAAAGGGCAATCAGAGAAAATAACTTTACCCCAGTCCTCAGCAGTCTAATCCCTGTACCTTTTGCAGAATATCAGTCTGTTCTTAATGTCTTTCCTGGAGAGAAGTGGCTTCTTTGCTGCCCTTCTCGACACCAGGCCATCCTCCAAAAGTCTTCGCCTGACTGTGTGTGAAGATGCACTCACACCTGCCTGCTGCCATTCCTGAGCAAGTTCTGCACTGGTGGTGCCCCAATCCCACAGCGGAATCAACTTTAGGAGACAGTCCTGGCGCTTGCTGGACGTTCTTGGGCACCCTGAAGCCTTTTTCACAACTATTGAACTTCTCTGCTTGAAGTTCTTGGTGATCTGATAAATGGCTGATTTAGGTGCAATCTTACTAGCAGCAATATCCTTGCCTGTGAAGCCCTTTTTGTGCAAAGCAATGATGACTGCATGTGTTTCCTTGCAGGTAACCATAGTTAACAGAGAAAGAACAATGATTTCAAGCTCCACCCTCCTTCTAAAGCTTCCAGTCTGTTATTCTAACTCAATCAGCATGAGAAGGCCTGACCCTCCATGGGTCAGAGCCGTATTGGTAGCATGAGGGGTACCTATACAATATCAGGCAGGTGCTTAATTATACACACACACATGATACTGTATATATTTCAGAACACTACACATTAATACACACAACTGTTAGAACTCCGTGCATTTGGAACTTGTACAAGTAGATCCATGCTGCCAGGACTAAAAGGGAAAATTTGAGTTTGTGTACAACAGACAAAAGAAACAATTATATTGGGACACTTTGGCACAAGGATATGGAAAGTTAGCCCAGTCTATTGCCAACTTCAGAGATTCACTCGGGAATATATATATATATATATATATATATATATATATATATATACACATATATATATACACACACACACACATACACACACACACGCACGCACGCACACACGTAAAGCGGAGTGATCACCGCTGGTGAATAGATAACCGGGTGCATGTTCCCAGCATCTATTCACAGAGAAGGGAGAGCTTGGGGCAGCCCGGTGTGTCTGTAAGTGCCAGGCACACCCCTAAGAGTGGTGAATAGGGGAAGAGTCTTAAAGCCATGCCCCCTTCTCATGGCCATGCCCCCTTTCTCAAGGTCCGGTGCCCTACACACACATCCCTGTAATGAAATGTTGGTATATGTGAAGCTTACAGGAGGCACTAGGTGTTGGCACTAAATGTGGCGCACTTGTTTGCCTCCCTCTATCAAATGACGACATTTAATATGGTTAGGTTACTTGCTTCATTAAATCTATCAAACGTATGCAATAAGGCACTAAGCTTCATTATAATTTATCGTTCATCACAGAATATTACTATATTAATTTGATAGGGGCTTAATTCAGAGTTACAGTATGGAACTAAAGTTTCTTTTCTATAAGCAGAAGGTCTCTAACAATTCCAGAGAATATTCGCTGTAGTCGCCCCACACTCGTGTAACCAGTATGCGCAGTTGGCACCATGTTCTGTAATCCAGCAGCTCTGGGACACTGCTGTGGCTTCTGCTGAGCAGATTACTGATGTGCGGGTGTCACGTGGTCACCATTGCAGATAAGAAAATATTGTAGCATGCGCTCTGGTTATGCGCAAATATAAAAATCACTAGTAAAAAGTAAATAGGGGAACATAAAAAAAAAAAAAAAACCCCCAAAAACAGGCATTGTGCACCCAACTAATGCCGGCAGCGTCGGGCTCCAGCCCGCATAAGCCAGGTGGGCCGCTGAGACCCAGTTACCACCCAGAAACTGTTTAAGAGGGTCTCACGGAAATAAAAAGAGAAAGTCTGATCAAAGTACAGCTGTCACCCACCAGAAGTCAGGACTGCGGAATCAAAGTGTGGTCAAATATGGCAGCAGCAGTTCTGTTATACACTTATAGGAGGACATTTGGGGAAACAGGTGCACGTTCATTTACTGGTGGGACTGAGAAAAAAAAAAAGAGAGAGAGACAGTCACAGTCGCTCTGCCCCTCTCACAGTCGCTCTGCCCCTCTCACAGTCGCTCTGCCCCTCATTAACTAGGACGTAATGTCCTGGGACAAAATTTCATTTTCTCTAACAAAGTCTTATTTTGAAGGCCCTTCTAAGCAACTTCTTTTCTAAATAATAAAACAAATATAGATTAGTCTTTCTAAAGCTCCACCCTCCAGCAGCTCCACCCAAAGTTCTGGAACTATTTTTCCAGAAAAATAGCCCTGTGTGTAATATATTTAAATAAGGACTCCCAATTACCAGAGCTATACCAGCATTCGGGCCCATGCAGAGCTGAATGTACAGTTTTTGCAGACGCATCTTGCACACACAAATGCAGACAGCATGAGCCGCCTATCAGAGCCGCCCGTTACTATGGTTGGTGTTTCTCTCATTAACCACACAATGGAGAACGTGCAGAGCGCAGGCCAATAAGTCCTGCACCAGCCCCACCAAAA
The DNA here is from genome assembly GCA_031769625.1 of Taudactylus pleione. Classification (NCBI taxonomy): domain Eukaryota; kingdom Metazoa; phylum Chordata; class Amphibia; order Anura; family Myobatrachidae; genus Taudactylus; species Taudactylus pleione. Next base: position 1,197,044 of record JAUIMM010000795.1, on the reverse strand, counting down.
CTACAGCTGCAGGAGAAGATGTACAAGGAAACATTACCAGATTTGGAGAGCTGGGGAAGAGTTATTGGACATTCCAGCCAGCTACAGTATAACTCCCACAATTCCTGAGCGCAGCTGGCGATGGATCAGGTTAGGAATTATAACAGTTTGCAAATACATTTCATTTATTTGAAAGTAAGGGGAAAATGAAAAAAAAAAAAAAAAAAAAATCCAGCATACAGGAGCCAATGGGTATTATCCAAACAGAGGAGGCCGCCTCTGGATGCCTTCAGCTTAGTCTGTGCGAGCATCTGGAGGAAATTACCGTTCACAACTATTCCTGATCTGTTATGGCCACGTCACTGGTATGTCGCACATCATTACTCCTGTGCCAAAACGTAAGCCTCCGAACACACACCCCTCCGTGAAAACGCATGCAACCGTCTGACATTTTTAAACTTCCCCATTGTCTGGTTTATTTAAAGATTGAGATTCCCTTTACCAAAATGTCCGCCTCTAACGCGCTTTGTGGTGAGAAAAGGGAGAATAAAAAAAAAAAAATAAGTAATGATAGTAGTAAACAGACCACCACAGAAATCAGTTCTCTTTTTAAAGCAATAAGAATTTCACAGCCACAAATTAAAGCGCAAATCCACCCTCAGAGTTCCTCCAGCCCTTTTTTTGTTTATTTTGTTGACATCGGAAACGACCAATCAAGTCTGTGCACAAGAGATACATTGCTGTATCCAAGGGCAAAGAGAACAAAGCCGACCGGACAACAGAATTCTCTCAAGGTGAGCAAAACAATTGACGCAATTGGAAATATAGGCATGCCATTGTATCCAACGTAACCACTTTGTGGCAGAAGGTTGTTGCAGAAGACTTGCGAGAGATTGTAACATTAAACTTACAACAATTCACACTCATTTGTAACGCTTTTAGTTTACTTTAGTGGGTTTTTGTTAAGGACAAGGCCACGAGAATAGTATGTGAAGGCTGGATAAGCGTGAGTATAACTAAGAATACTATGTTTTTTGCTGTATGGATGTTGATGTCAGCCTTGTTGCTGGGAAGATTACAAGGCTGTCTGGTCAGCTGGCTGGTTGAGCCAATGATATTGCTTGAAGGAGTGGTCAGATGATCAGTATATATTGGCTTGTGTGAGCATGGACAGCCTCTTGGGTTTCAAAGATCCAGGAACCACCATCCCACCCGTTACTGTTTTTGGTTGTGTCACACTAACTTTTTCTTCCCAATTCAGGGGAGGGGCAGCATGGCGGGAGTACGCTGCAGCTCAGTGGCTTTATGTGGCGTAAGATACGTTGCGGGGGCACTTGCCCTCGATGAACCTGGCGAATTTGTCCTCCGCACGGGGGGACCCGGGTGCTTTTTGTACGAAAGCGTCTCAGATTGGCCCAGGAGGGAAGTGGGACCCTCGCAGCGTTAGTGTGTCTAGAGGGGGGACGTGTCAGTCGTTCGAGTATTTGAGCAAAGTAAAAGCTAGAACTGAGCCTGCAGCGTCTCTTTGCCACCCTGGTTAGGTTAATTAATTATAAATAAAAGCTGTGACCTTTTAGCCAAGCTCTTGTTGTCTGTGTCGTTATTTATTAGTTTAAGTTAAGTAAGCTATACAAGGTTGTTAAGGGTTAGAAGCAATAAACCAATGTATTTCTTAAACAAAAGTCCTCTTATTCATGCCAAACGCACATGGTAAGGGGTCTGAACCTCATGCAAGGTCCAACCATGCGGCTGGCAGTCAGGCACATCAGTACAGCTGGAGCTTGCATGAGATCAAACATAAGTTTACAGCCCATCACTAGAGCAAAGCAAGTTACATAAAATCAGCTACAAACTTCAGACCTCTGCAGAAACTCCACAATGGCAGCTAAAACCATCACCTGAAAGCGTAAAACACCATCAGCTGCCTGTGGCTGAGCTCAGCCAGCCGCCCCGTCACTCAGCAGGCGCAGGGTACGTCACACATCGGGGGGCAGACACAGGCAATACGTTTCCAGCGTTCACATCGCCAAGCACTGCCATTCAGGACATATATATCAGTCACACATACATCCTGCCCTGGACTAGCCTACAAACAGATTCAGCAGGGGGGGGGGGGCATTTATGTGGTAGGAATAAGATAAGGACAGCAGTGCACTAGTCCAAATTGTAGTCATTGTACCTGGTGTACGGGGCACATATTGGACATGTAAATGACACAATGCAATTAAAATAGACTAAAAATAGAGACCTGCATAAGCTTCACAATCAAAGGAGACAAAGTTAAAAAAAAAAAAAAAAAAAATCACCCAATTATGGAAATCAACCACAGATTTATTTAAAATAACGCAGTCACATTCTGCAGCGCGCCGGAGTGTGTTTCGGTCACTCGCATCGGAGCCTGCTCCAGTGGAGCTTACACTCTATATTCCCAAACATACACCGTCATTTTTTTCTTTCTTTACACAAACCAATTAACCTGACAGTTTTTGGTGCGTGGGAGAAAAATCGGAGCACCCAGCAGAGGAAACCCACCCCGACAGAAGAACATACATACAAACTCCACACAGATTGTGTTACAACCTATAACTCATGACCACAGGGCTATGAGGCAGGAATGCTGACCACTATGTAATTGTGCAGCAATTACATTAGTCTGAGTTGGCTAGCATCGGCTAGTGCTCGGACACGGTTATGGGTGTTACACCAGGTTATAAATAAGACGTCTGATTCAGTTATGTGCAAGTCTGCACAGCCCTCTGACTCATGACTGTTATTACGCTCCGGCATTTCCCCTATATCCCACTCAAATGACTCCCCTGCCCTTCCTGACAAGGCAATGTGACCATTACTGCATTTCATAGAAAGCCGAGAATCACTTCCCCTGTACATTACATAATGGGGCTCCTTGGCTTTTCCCTCCAGCCTGTATGAAAGTGAAAGTTGCAGTGATTCTGCTCAGGCCTCCAAACCTTGTAAAGGTGCGTATCCACTAAGACTAGGAAATGACGACATTGTAATCGTGCAGTCGTTTCACAGTCCAATGTGCCTACACTATACGTTCAGTGTAGGCTCATCAATCATCCCCAAACGTGGGCAACCTGACAGCGTCGTCAGGTTGACCAGCATGTTCGGGCGATGATAGATGTCAAGAAAGTCCAGCGGGAGCATGCGCAACGCTAGTAGTTTTCGGCATTTACATGGCCGATTTGTGAGCAATTAACAACTGAATGATAACGATGTAGTTATCATTCAAACGGCCTATTTAATCGCTAAGTGGATACGCACCTTAAGACAGATTTTAAATAGGTAATATCCATTTATATGGCGCCACAAGTGTTCTGCAGCGCCTTACAAAGTATATAAACAAATAGACAACCAGTGACTTACAGTACAATACAATAAATGACATGGATAATATACATTACTACATTAGCAACCATAACACCCACATAAGCAGCAGAGCATAAGCAACCAAGTGTTAGGTGCCCTAGTGGAGAGTAAAGGTGCATACACACAACGATTTTTTGAACGATCATCGTTAACGATATTGTTTATTGTTCAAAAAAATCGTTCACTTTCTGAGTTAAAACGATGAACGATTATCGTTCATGCGCGTTCACGTTTTGTAGTTCAGTCAGACTGACCAACTGAATGATTTTCATTAAGGGAATACGCAAAAATATTTGGTAGTTCAAAAAAATCGTTCATTACACTTTAAAAAAAATCTGACAGATAATCAGACATAAAATCGTTGGTAACGAAATCGTTGCGTGTGTATCCAGCTTAATGGTGCATACACACGGTCAGATGTGTCAGATGAACGACTTGAACAACGATTTGAACTATGAACGATTTTTGACCATTAAAATGACTGAAATCGTCCAAAACGGACTGCAAACACATCAGATGTCAGATATCGTTATCTGAACATCGGGAACGCGCATCATTCAGGCATGTCACATATGTCAGATTTTCCTTCAGATATGAACGATTGAATGAATTTTGAAATAGTTATCGTTCAGATCTGAAGAAAAATCTGACAGTGTGTATGCACCATTAGAAGTAGATGAAAGTATAAGTAAGGAGAAGCACAAGAGGGTAGAGGGCCCTGCTCGTGAGAGCTTACATTCTAAAGGGGAGGGATAGACAGACACAAGTGTGACACAGAAGGGGTAGACAGGGAGGAAGGAGCAAGTAGCAGCAAGTTAGGATGAGAGCTGGAAGGCTATGATGAAGTTGTGGGTCTTGAAAGTCCGTTTGAAGGATTGTAGAGAGGTGGAGAGTCTGATGGGGAGAGGGAGAGAGTTCCAGAGGTGGAGAGCAGCACGGGCAAAGTCTTAGAGACGGGAGTGGGAGGAAGTAATCAGTTGTAATAGGATAGGGAATGCCGTCAAGCTGTACTAATTTCTGTCCTGTGCTTTCAATACAAATACCTGTGACACCACATGAAAATGTACGGAGGGATTTCCAGTGGTTTCCCTTCCGGCACTTTGCCAGCGTTCCCGCCCATATGAATCCCCAGTATCTACGTCGAATTGAATCAAACCCATAGAGCAGGGGTTCCCAACCACAGTCCTCAAGGCATACTAACCGTCCAGGTTTTATGGATAGCTATTCTTGAGCACAGGTGTCTTAATTAGTGCTAACACAAAAGATGTAATATCCCGCACAGGATCTTAATCATTATACAGTAGACACATATGTAACCAGCAATCTAATCCCATATAACCAAACAAAATTCTGTTCTTTACGGTATATATATTTAGTGCTGGAGGTGCTCCCTGGAATTGAATATCTAATACTCCAAAATAAGAATAAATTGGTCCTAACAATTATCAGCTAGAGAATCCTTTGTGGGGTACATTTTTATATATAGGCGGTGGATAGTTAAACAATATTAAAATATAACTTATTTTTTCCTTTTTAAAAAAATGTGGGGTTTCTTATGCTCTGATGTAGAAAATTCTGATAGAGCCCCCTTGAACAAACCTATTCAAATCTTGTAATATAGATGATAACATATCTCATATTATGCATAATTATAAATATCACTTGTGTGGTGACTATGCTCAATTGATTAAGGACTTGATTAAGGACTAATGAGTTTGTTTAGCAGGTTTGGCATAAAAACAATAAAGAATTCATCATGTTCAGTTATCAAATGCAGTGCGAGATAGATAGATATATATCTATCTATCTATACACATACACGGCTATTTTATATACAGTATTAATATTGTGTCTGCATACATCAGAATATTTCTAGGGTTAGTATACCCAGATGGAGCTTCAAATTTACCCCATTGTGCGATTTGTCATTAATCAGGATATTTACTGGGTTAAATTCTGTATGTGATCCACGTCTCAACCGTTCACCCCCCATGGGCAGTCCTATCAGCAGAAATCTGAAGGATGTACTGGGTTGCATAAAGATACTATGTTGTAATCCTCTAGGGTAGTGTAAATACTTAGAAGAATCTAAATACAATGTTGCAATCTACCTCAGGACATGCTTGGATACAATCACATATGGAAATAACCCGATACTCCCTAGGATTCTAAGCAAAAATAAAAATGATATATAAATACTGTACCATCAGTGAGTATCATATACTCAATAGTCAGATGGTAAAACAAACATGACACAACCAACAATAATTGCTAGAATATCCTAGGAGATCAAAGGGGTAAGAATATGTAACTATAAACATCCAAGCACATGCATATTCATATCTGGATACCCGGGTAGTTTGGCCGAGCCCTGGCAAAAACCTGGGAATCTCGCCATGTCAGATGTATATGCATGTGCGCTAATGTTTATCATCCCATATACTTACCCCTTTGATCTCCTAGTATATTCTAGCAGGGCCGTAACTAGGGCAGTGTGACCAGTGCCATGGCACAGGGCACCGCAGGGCAGGGGGCACTGTTCGGGCCTGTCAATTTTCCTGTCTATTATCATTCTCACTTGTAGATTCCTCTTTTATCCACAGCATCTCCTGGTCGCCCCCATCTCTTCCCTGGCATTTTCCCATGAGGTCATGGCCCCGGTACGGGTGTACCATCTTATGTCCCTATTTGAAAAATGGGTAAGGGGGGGGCGCGAATGCTCTCTCTGGCACAGTGCACCAAAAAGTCTAGTTACAGCTCTGTATTTTAGCAATTATTGTAGGTTGTGTCATGTTTAGATTACCATCTGACTATTGAGTATATATGACACGCACTGATGGTACAGTATTTATATATCCTTTTTATTTTTTGCTTAGAATCCTAGGGGGTATCAGGTTATGTCCATATGTGATTGTATCCAAGCGTATCCCGAGTGAGGTAGATTGCAACACTGTACATAGATTCCTCTAAGTATTTATACTACCTTAGATGATTGCAACATAGTATCTTTATGCAACCCAGGGCATCCCTCAGATCTCTGCTGATAGGTCTGTGTGTGTGTGTGTGGGGGGGGGGTGAACGGTTGAAATGTGGATCACGTACAGAATTGATCCCAGTGAATATCCTGGTTAATGACCAATCACACAATAGGGTAAATTTGAAGCTCCATCAGGGTATACTAACCCTAGAAATGTTCTGATGTATGGGGGACGTATGCAGATACGATATTAATAAATGAAAACAGCCTCATCTATGAGTGTATATATATTTACTGCATTTGATGACCGAACATTATGAATTCTTTATTGTTTTTTTTGCCAAACATACTCATTAGGAGATGTACTTAATTAAGCATAGTCACCACACAAGTGATATATATATAATCATGCATAATATGAGAGATGTCATCTATATTATATGTTGTTAACTATATAACAATTATATTTTTACAAATATTACAAAAATTTTAATAGGATTGTTGAAGGGGGCTCTAGCAGAATTTCCTACAGCAGAGCATAAGAAACCAAAAAGTTTTTAAAAAGGAAAAAAAAAAAAAAAAAAGATTTAACTATTCACCACCTATATATAAAAGAGTTCCCACAAAAGTAATCTCTGGCTGATAACTGGTTGAACCAATTATTGTTATTTTGGAGTCTTAAATATTGCCTCAGTTATTTTGATTTAACCATCTGTGCTCAAGCATGGATATCACTAAAACCTGGACTGTTATGCTGGCCATATACCTGTACGATTTCGGGCCGATTGCCAGATTTTCGATGAGTTAACGATGAATCGTGTAGAAATCGTGTATATTTGGAGTAAGATCCGATCCGATGCGCTCTCCCGCAGCTCCTAAAACGGATCTTACGATCAGATGTGTAGCACATATGTCCCATCCTATCGTGTGCAGATTGTACCGTGTATTCTGTTAATCTGATCCATGTCATTTCAATTACTGTTTCCCTGATGAGCGCGTGAGGCACATGATCGATCATATGACAGATCGTGTGCTAAGATAAACAACAAATATGCCGCCAGGACTGCCAGGGGGCTCCAGGGAGTCGGACGGTGAATCTGATCTGATGCTGGTCGCGCAGGTGTATGGCCAGCATTAGTGTGCCTTGAGGCCCGAGGTTAGGAAACACTGCCATCGGATCTAGTGTGGAATCTCCCTTGCCCTCACCCTCCTTAACCATTAAGCTGGCCAGTCTGCAAAAACGGGACGAGGGGGCAAACCGGAATCAATACAAAGTGTCTGCACCTTAAGCATGAACCTACGTCATAACTTCATGAAAACTGCCTGCGTATGTAGATGGTCATATATCAAGTATGTCTTCACCATACTGTTTTCAGTTTAGGTTTTCAATGTATTAATAAAGAGGTCTTATTACATAATAATAATAATTGGATTATGTTCATGAAGCACATGACAGAACCAAATGATCAGTCCGTGACAGGACAAAGTCAGTTGCTTCAAGCAGACAATATGGAAAACGTCGCCTCTGTCAGCTGACAGCGCTAGGAACAGGCCTGGCCAGGGAAGGGGCGGGTGGGGGTTAACTTCCTCAGGAAGCAGAGTCACATTATGAAAACATCTGTTCCTGACAGGAATCCAGCAGGGCCCATTTGTAGACACTATCAAGATATTACAAATAAATCTGGCCTCAGTATGAGCAGATCGTTCCTGCCACACCGCTGGACGCTGCATGACATTTGAAACGAATGCATTTGTTCGTGTGTACATCCGATATGTCTGAATCACGTCGTTCACAGACATAGGTCTGTCCTGCAGCATGGCGAAATATTATAATATATAACACACACATAGTCGACCCACCATCCTATCTGTACACTGGCAGCAGGAACCACCAACACCACTACTGAGCAGGCAAATTGAAATGCCCATCCAGTTGTGATGTTTGGCCAGACACACCATGTGGCCGAATGGCAAGTGTGGATGCTTACCAAATACGCCAGCTCGGTATGTGGGTCCGACGGCGTAGTTTGTACCCAGCTTTAGACACCAATTTGTTGACAAGGATGAAACCAACCAGTCCCCTGAAATGCAACAGCGGTCACGGACATGGCCTGGCACACAAGAGACCAGCGTTATGTAACCACTATAGAGGCAGACATTTTGTGGACTGGACCAATATTCATGGGACAGCAGTCTACCCATTCACCGGGAACTAGCGAAATTGCTGAGGCACAGTCATTGGGCCTGACCCAGAGATGGACGCAGTTCACACAGCAGCTACGACTTTGGATGAAACTGCCGAGTGAAAAAAAAATGTGCACAGTACATATTCTGCACATGTGCAGATCGACAAACATCGGAGTTGTACATAAACCATCGGGATTACATACATCACTGAATCAGGCCCACCGCTGCCTAGTGATGGGCACACTAAATATGGTCTCCGATCACAAAATGGCTGCCACATGGCTAAATGCATATACAGGAAGAGAATACACCCCTTGCATGTAAACATAGAAACTCCTTGAGGGAGTCGGCCCACATTCTGCAATCACCTCACTCCAGGCTGGGTGATGGTCTCGCGAGGCGTGACACAAGACCACCATCTCATTTGCGTACAAGGGTTTTTTTCTGCACTTAGTGCAAACCGTAATAACACTGGGAGCTGAGGGAAAAATTTTAATTTTAACTTCAGGATATAAAGCACTTGTAATAGAGAAAACCTGCACGGCATGTTACCAGATAGCAGACAAGTGACCAACTGACACAAACAATGAGTTACAGGATTACATCTGACATCTGTAGAGTTGAAGTATATAACTTTGTATTGGATAATGCCCAGACCATTGTCCGATGACCCAGGTTATCTACAAAGCGAGAAATTCATCAACAAGTAGGGCAGAGATGCTGCGCTCTAAGGCTTCCAGTCTTTAATCTAGTCAATTAATCAATATTGCGGCTAGTGGCGTCACCTGGCATTGTAACTTCATGATCAGCCATTATGGTAATATTACTAGCAGAGAGATGCAGACTATCATATTACCAAAGGCCAATTATCTCCTGCGGTAATACCACAGCTTCTCCTACGGCACAATCTACGAGACCTCTGTACATGACAGAAGGAAAGGTGGGGGGGGGGGGGGGGGGACACGGGACACGACAACCTAAAAACGGATGCATGGGAGCCACTAACATTTTGAGGATTTATCACTACAATAATTCAGAATACAATGAAAACATATCTGTACTTTACACCTTACCGCATCCTAAATTGCCATCTCCCTGCACCACCAATGTATTACAAAAAATGAATGATACCACACAAAGACAAAAAGGAAATCCAATGAGAAGCATTTCATTAGGAGTCTACAATCATCCTGCCTAAATCGTGCTGTCTCCTGGTATACTCTGTGCTGCTGGGATCTAGGGTTGTTGCAGAATTGAAGCAACATGCTGCGTCCTGTATTTACACAGTTTGTCCCATTTTTAGATCTACGGAGCGCAGCCGACTGAGAGACAGAGCTCCGCCTCCGAATCCAAGTAACAGATAGGCCGCGCTCAGCCTCTGCGTTCAGCAGTCACACAGAGACTGAGCGCCCATCACCGTCACGCCGTCTGGACCCTACTGCAGGGTCTCGTCGCAAGCCCGATGGTCGCGATGGTCTTGACCATCGCAACCATCTTTTTGGCCGCTCGCATAAGCTGTGGGTGGTCACCCACAGCTATGCGAGTGGCCAGGAGGCCGCTCCAATTTTAGGTAGGAGGGCCCTGATTCAGAGCGAGCGCTCTGGTCAGAGTGTCCGGCTCTGAATCAGGCCCAGAGTTTGAGAACCACTGCTCTAAAGCAACACAAAGTACCGAGTACAAAGACAAAGCAACCATCCAGCGCAGTGGTTTGTGTCACAGTACTGGGGTCATGAGTTTGACTTCCATCTGATGGTGGAGTTTGTATGTTCCTCCCATGTTTGTGTGCATTTCCTCCCACACTCCTAGGTTAGCTGGCTGCGGATGAAATTGGGGGGGGAAAAAATAAAAATAAAAATGGAAGGGTGTCCTGGCACTAGTATGTGAGTGCGTATTAGAATTTAGACTGTAAATGCCAATGCGGCAGGGACTGATGTGAATGACAAACCTTCTTGTACAGTGCTGCGCAATTGGTGGGATAATGCGAATAATAATCGTACTAGCCAGTACAAATAAAGTTGAACAATCACCTACACCCCCCCCCCCCCCTTATCCTTATGGTGCTACGTACATTAAAGTCATAAGTAATAGGAGGCTGTATTCCCCCTGCTATTCAATGAGACAGGAGTCCTGCCCAGCCCTTATTCAATGTACATGTGGTTTCCGTTTTACCAGAAGACATTAAGAGCTCAGCAGAACAATGAGTGAACACTGTATAACACAACCTCAGGTAAGCTATTAACACAGTGATTTACTATAATCTTGTGGTAACAAATGTTTATCCGGTAAAGCCTCCTTCCAAATACCAGGAGGCCACTTCCTAGTGTTACTTAGAGGTCGGCATCCGCTCGCAGAGGAGTGTCAGCTGTTCATTCCTAGACTAGGGACTTCTAGAGCTACAGGGACAGGCTGCGGGTGCCATTCTCTGCCAGTATAAGGGCGCAGTGTTCTCCCCCGCAGGGCACAGGGTGAGTGGCTGTAGGAGCGGCAAACCAGGTATTTTTAACAAACCATTTTTCTTGATCCACCTACGGATCGCCGAGCAGATCGGTGGATCAGACAGACTTCGGCAGAATGAAGAATAGGGCTGAAGATGTAGTGGAGGTTATTCAATGCGTTTTGTAACACTTGCAAAACAAATGTAACTGGATCTGACAAGAGAAACCTTTGTTTCAAGTGTTACCCATTGGCGTTTAGCCAGATGCTTTGCTCAGTTTTCGGTACACTCCTTGATCCATTCCTAGGAGTTTCAAAGACATAAAAAGTCTCTAAACACATGCAACACGCCAATAGACGCACGGACTAAAGCTGGGTAGAGACTGAGCGATGTGTAACCAGCCGATATATATATCGGCCCGACATACCGATTCCTGGGTACAGATCAAAGCGATTTAACGAACAACGGGACGATCACTCGTTCCGCCCTTCATTGTACTACATGGCGCCACATGCAAAATCATCATATTTCATACACAATGCACGATGAGCGAGATTTGTCGTTCCGATTTGGCCAAATCGGAATGACCGCTCCAGTGTGTACCTGGCAGAAGAAGGAAAGGGCAGCTCGAGCTCATCAGTCTCTGAAGCAGTTTTAAAAATTCAGGAAGCAGCATTTTGATCTAGTTGCAAAAAAAGGCGTCTAAGATTGTCAGACGCCAAGGAGCAGGCCTAGTCACACCGAGTATACTAAGCACTGTAGCAGTGCTCGACTTATCCAGGTAGCTCAAACACCCACACCAACATTGCTGTAACCGTATAATGTGAGCCCCTCCCCTGCCCCACATATGGGGCATTCAGACCCCTGCAAAGATGAGGACAAAGGTGTACATATCAGTGTTCTTCCCAGAAGAAATTTTTTTTTTTTTGCCGGGCGGCATTTATGGAGGCACCCAGGAAGGGTAGCTGGCCAATCTCCATCACAGCAGAAAGCCGCAGTCTATTGTACATTGTACACCCTTCCATTTGGGATCTCACTTACTGTGCGGGAGGCCCCAGGTAAAACAGTGGTAGGCAGTGAGGCTGCAATGCTTGCCTCCAGTGAAGGGTGCGTCGAGGTGGCGGCCGGCATCCTCCTCCTGGTGAGGACGCCTCCAACAGGGTGAGCCGAGGTGTAGGCTGGCATCCTCCTTTTGGCAGGGGCGGCTCAGCCAATAAGTTGCGCTGCGATTTCAATATGAAACGTCAGCGCAGAGTGACTTTCAGCAGCATCGCAGAGAAGTTTTGCTGGGCGGACGCGATAAGAATATAGCACAGGGAGAACACTGCATATGTCCGAGTAATACAGTTTTTATTCACATCACACTTAGCACATCAGCTCATCTGTTAGGGAGAACCAATTTCTAAGGTGTACCAACGGGTACAGAAGGGGTTTCTGGCCTAACAACCATATCCTAAAATCAGAATATTGCAAAATACAAATGAAACACACAGAATTTGATGCTACACCCATCATGTGCAATATGACAAACAGTTCTTCCCTGTACCATGCAAAAGGCCCATTTATTAATGCAACAACTTAACAGCAAAGGAAGCTAATTATAATCCATATCAGAAATACGGCTGGAAAAGTCTCTGCAGAAAATCTATAACTCAAAATACTGAAGGCCGCGGTTATTTTCTGCCATTTCTGCAGACTAATTACTTTACTCTGAGCACTTAGCCCTGCAGAAGTCACCTTGACCAGCTCCCTCCCAGTGTGCGGCTGCAGGGAAAGGAACTGCACAGACACGGCTCGCTCGTTCGGGCCGAGATTCTCCTTCCTGTCAGGCCTTGAGAAATGGAATAACTTGTGGCATTTGCAGATTTAGGAAGCATAGGTTTTGTTTATCTATAAAAACATGACTGATATGAAAATGTAAGTAGGATTACTTTCCAAAGAGCAAAAAAAAAAAAAAAAAAAAAAAACATCCCGACACAGGGAATGCCGGTGCTTAGAATACCGGCACCGGAGCCCGGCACCTGGAAGAATCCCTACGCCGGCATCCCGAAGGTAAGTAGCGGGGTTAGGCTTAGGCAATAAGGGGAAGGTTAGGATTAAGGCACTGGCGAGGGGGTTTAAGGTAGGGAGAGGGTTAGGATTTTGACCACCGGCATCCCGTACCAATCCCCTTCAGCTAATAGGCTAAACCCCTTGCTTTGAAAGCCATATTTCTCCTCATTCTGGCTTGGGTGTTAGATAAGGGCATCGGGAAGATAACACTTAGAATAATTCTATAGAAAATCACATCCCCTAGGCGTTTCTGCAAGGAAAAAAATAAATAAAAAGGGAGGATCTGCAGGAATTAGAATGTAGGGTTCGGAGTTCCAGAAGAATCTCAGGGGTATATTTACTAAAGTGCGGGTTTTTAGAAGTGGAGATGTTGCCATAGCAACCAATCAGATTCCAGCTAGTATCTTGTAAAAGGTGCCCTGACTATGAGAGAGATTCCGTCATGGGCTCAGATGTTTGTGCCATTGATATGCATTCCCGGAATATAAAAATTGTGAAACTGATTATTTAAGTCAACATACCATCCTCCAGGAGGAGTGGTCCCTACATCCAGGGGATTTTAAACTCTTAGGGGAAAGGCGTGGACATACGGATCAGCTGGCATCCGGGCACAATCAAAAAGTAAACCGGTTTGGTTCCAGGTCCCATTGGTGGCGATAGAAAGACCACGTCAGTCCCTTGGAATTTTCAACTGGGACAGCTTTTCTCCACCCCATTCCAGTGATCTCTTGGGTACCGAAAAAGATCAGGAGGGAAGGGACACCAGTTACCCTGGTGGCTCCGGACTGGCCAGGAAGGGAGTTGTGATTTTAGCCATGAGAAGAGGCACAGGACAGAGCCTTCCTATTCGGGGTTGTCTGCTATAGTATGGACCAGTGTCCGCATCGGGAACTTCATCTTGCAACTTTGACGGCATGGCTACGGAGATCAATATCCTAGAGGTAAAGGGGTTTTCAGGGAAAGTGGAGCGTACCACGATTAGGGCTACTATAGAATTTGATTTATGCAAGACGATGGAAGAGGAATCTGGTGCATGCTTCCTTTTTCAGTCTGGATTGGATAAGGGCCTATGCCTGCGTTCTTTATAGGTTTAAAGTATCCGAGTTAACAATTTAATCCAAAAGAATTTAGTAGTTAACAGAGGCAAAACATTTTAACAGCGGCAGCCGCCATATGTTCCTGCGTTAGAGCCATGGTTTCTCAACCTGGTTCTAGCGGGTGGAGATGCAGTTTATGACCTGGAAGGTGTTGCATGATGATAGAGCAGTACTAAAGATGAGCAACCAACGGTTGTATCTAGTCTCCATCTAAACCAGGAGATTGTTATTCCAGTGTTTAATATAACAGAAGCTTCCACTAGGTGGGATCAGCTGGCCTTGCTGGATGTGGTTAAAGCTTTAAAGGATTTATCTGAAGAGAACAGAAGGTCTTCGGAAAACAGACTCTTGTTTGTTCTATATTAAGCATGAAAAAGGGGGTGGCCGGCATCAATAACAGGTTATTGACCCTTGGATTAGGTCAGCTATCCAGCAGGCTTACCCAACAGCCTAGCCCTTACAAGATTTCATCTCATTCCACTAAACCAGTTGCTGCTTCTTGGGAGGCCGGGCTGGAGCCTCAGCCGAGCAGGGAGTCTGTCCAGAAATTTACAAAATTCTATCATTGTTTTGCAATAAAGGATGCTTGTTTTACAAGCTAAGTTTTGGTTCAGTTTAATGGAACATGCCCCTAGAGCAGTGTCCCCTAGATGGAAGAGGGAAGAGTTGAAATTAAGATTTTTGGTACTCACTATCAAATCTCTGAATGCATGCAAGGGGACACTGGGCCTGATTCAGAGACGGACGCTCTGAACGAGCGCTCGCTCTGAATCAGGGTGTTTTGGTTTTTTTTTTTGTTTGGCCTCCTGGCCGCTCACATAGCTGTGGGTGACCACCCACAGCTATTGCGAGCGGCCAGGTTGATGGTCGCGATGGTCAAGACCATCGGGCTTGCGACGAGACCCTTGTGGTAGGGTCTCGTGGCCGCAAGCCCCAGAGAGCTCCTGGCTCTAATAGAGCTGGAACCTCTCCCACTGACATCACTGGTGATGTCAGTGGGGCCGCCCCCAAACGGCAGGCGTTCCTTCGGGAACGCCTCCATTTGGCCAGTCACCCCCCCCTGCCCGCCTACCAAACGGGGAGAGCTGTCAATCACCATCGACAGCTCGCCCCCTTTGGTGCGAGACCCGGAGCACCAGTCGCTAGCCGGGTCTTGCGCATGATTGAGCCGGCTCCGTCGTGCACATGCCCAGTGGGCAAACATCGATCCGGTTGCGAGCGCTCAGCACTTGCGAATGGGTCTGATTCAGGCCCATTGTTCTTTTAGAGTCAAATATTCTCTCTCTCTTAATAGGAGATATAGGGTGAGCAGTGTTTCCCAGATGGACTTGGAGATTACCAAAAATCTTATTTTATCCAATTTTTTTAAGACAAGAAACCGCTAAATCTACCAAATTCTAAACAGAAAGATTACTCTTATAGTTATTGCATAGAATGGAACTGCATACTTCAAAGTCACATCCTAAGGAAACGACACAGATCTTAAAAGCGTGAATTGGACAAGATTCCAGGGCAGGGGCAAGGCACCAGCACTAATGGGTGTGGTCAGTTACATATGACCAAAAGAGGCCAACATTGACTTAAGCACCTTACTAGTGCAGGGGACATACATTGAAGATGTACTCAAAGCAATTAGAGAAAAAAAAAAATTGAGCATCAGGGCTTCAAATGAATACACCGCTCCGAAATGACATAATTACAGCAATAGGAAAGGAAAATAATGTTCCATGCTGACTGCTATAAATGCGTCACCCTAATCTCAGTAAGGGGACAGGGACATCACTACTACAGATCCTGCTGAATTCCAGACCACTGTACAACCCCATGCTCTTGTAACACACCGAAAAGACCACCAGCTCCATGTCGGTGCACACACCACCGAAGGGTGGTGTAAGAGGTCGGTGCCAGTCCCTGCAGGCTCCCTCCTCCGCCATGGAGCAGTTGCGAGCAGACTCTGCCACCGTCTGCACCATTTTCCCAATGATTTCTGCTGACAATAAGACAGGAAAGCAGGAGCCTACGCAATGCCCAGAGGCCAGGGGCAACTTCATCTGGGATACGTTCAGCATCCCGACAGAGGAGATGCCGGCACTTAGAATACCAGCTCCGGAATCCCGATGGTAAGTAGCGCCGTTACGGGGGGGGGGGGGGGGATTTAAGGTTGTAAGGTGTGCAAGTATTTCAGTATGTGGATAGATATATAAACACAAAATAAGTGAGTCAGACAACAAGATCAAACAGATCATCAATAGTCAGCAATTACTGGCATTTACTCAAGCAGGGCAACACACTAGCAAACGTCCTGCGTGTCTCCTGCTCATCACCCAGGCAACCCTGGCGATCGTAAGGCGCTGGCCATCACTGCAAGAAGAACAGCAGACCACCATTCGGGCCCGGAAGCAGAACAGACCACCGACATGCATAGCCTGCATCCAACAACTACCAACGACACCGGCAACCCTGCAGCATCAACACCAAACCACTCACCGGTAAGTGAATTTCGTTTTAGACGGGACCGCAGCCATCACACTGGACTGATTACAGTAACTCTTTCACAGGCACTACTGCAGGCCTGGCCTACCTGTGGCTCTCCAGCTGTTGTGAGACTACAAGTCCCAGCATGCCTTGCCAGAGTTTTAGCATTCCCTAATAGCAAAACTGTGGGAAGGCATGCAGGGACTTGTAGTCTCACAACAGCTGGAGAGCCAAAGGTGGCCAGGATTACACTACTGAATACAATGTTGGGTCTCTCACTTTCTGGCGAGCTGTTAATCGGCGCTTTGACCAACGAGTCAGGTTTAATTTCTTAGCTGCTAAACGAATTCGGAACCAATACACAAAATACGGCCGTGTTATACAACAGGGAATACGTAAACCCCTTTACCCAGTGAGCTGTAAAAGCTACACAAGACAACACAAGGCAGTTCGACAGCTAAAACGCCACATATAGGAAAGTTGTAGGGAAGACATAAAAGCCAAAAAAAAAAAAAATGAAAAAAAAAAAAAAAAAAAAGTCACCTGAGGTGAATTATCCCTTTCAACACTTCGTTCTTCCAAGCGGGTAATCATTTATCATGCCACAGAGCTAAGGTGCCACAACCTATGTAGGCACACAGCACGCAGTGCCTGATCTGCATTACAATCACAAAGTAAACAGAGTAGGCGGATTTAGAAAATCAGGATTTGGAGCTGGATGCCCACAACAGAGGAAGCCTCACTGACAGCAGACAGGGGAGAGCTCAGACACGTCCTGGGCAGGAATTTCATATTTTCTAATACGGCCAAGTAAAGTATAACAGATTTCCATCAGACCACTCGTGGGTAATCCAATGGTTTTGGGGTCTTGACACTTGAGCATCTGGCCGATTCACCAAAATCGACACCCATTTCTGCTGTCTGTAGTCGAGCATTTACAGTGCAGCTGTATAGTCTAATCTGCTGGGTCTTGAGAAAATACTGTAGTAATGTACCCATTAACAACTTAATGTACATAAACCACAGACATCAGATTTGCATTACAGTTGGTCTCTTAAAAGCTCATCCTCTGTCAGTTTGTAAAATATATTCGGAGCCACCTACGTACGGTTTATTAAACTAGTTGATTGATAAAATTAAAAAAACATTTATTAGGAGATCATTTACAAAAGGGGTCTCCGATATTTCGACTGCCTAGGGGCCTCCACTGGGTTTAATCCGGCACAGGCTATGTGACAATATGGTTTACATTTTGTTTTTCATTAGAAAAAGGTAAGCTGCGATTTGGTAGTACCAGCGTAATTCGTGAACTAAACGTTTTATTCTTTTTTACTAATCATTTATAGAGCAGGCTAGGTATGCAAGGTTTGCAAAATTAAAGAAAGGGCTGGCCTGACCAATCGTGTATACCGTGACGTTTTTACTCAAAATTAAAAACCCCAAAACTTCCAGAGTACAGAGCCTTGGCCACTGCCATCACCACTCGTCAACACATAGTTGTGGCACATTACAGCAAATTCACTTTTCAGGTTCTAAAAATGCTTCTCCACCCACCGTGTGGCACAGCACAAACCAGGATCGCTATATTGGACAAAATAACCATGTGGGACAGAATGGGTGGGGTATGGAGTAGGAATCTTATGAATGGACAAGTGTGGAGGCTAGGCAATCACATGAGAGTGAAACAAATATAAATATAAGTTTATACATACACACAGTTAAACCCCCTCTCACTGCAAACCATATAGGGGGGGCTCAAACTCAAATTTGGACTTAGGTTCAATAAAGCAAAAATGTACTATACTACGCCCGTTAGCGAGCGCAGACAAAGGAAACCGCTAACTGGCACGTACAGTGCTTAATACTAACAAGGCTATCAGCAGATTTATCAGTCAAAAATGAAAGTCGGATAAGATAGATAAGTCCGGCGTTTACATAGTGTTCCACATTTATGCATTTACCAGTGTGTACATACTGCTGACAGCCTGGTCATCTGCCATGTTTACTTTGACATGTATACAGCTAATTATACACCACAGACTGTACAGGGCTCTCAGCTGGCTGCACAATTCCATTTTCAAAAACAAAAAAAGAAAAACCCTCGAGATAAAATGTGGTTAAAGAAGAAATGATTAACTGGATTCTGTTAATAACCTAGTCAAGGTCTCAGGACGGATACGGAGGGATAGATGGGAGTGACCATATATACATACATACATACATACATACAGGTTGAGTCTCCCATATCCAAAATGCTTGGGACCAGGGGTATTTTGGATATCGGAATATTCCGTATTTTGCGGTACATGCATACCATAATGACATATCTTGGGAACTTGGGAGGTGGACCCAAATCTAAACACAGAATGCCCTTATGTGTTATATACACCTTATACACACAGCCTGCAGGTTTATATACACCTTATACACACAGCCTGCAGGTTTATATACACCTTATACACACAGCCTGCAGGTCATTGTATACAATATTTTCAATAATTTTGTGCCTTAAAGTTTGTGTACATTGAACCATCAAAAAGTAAAGGTTTCACTATCTCAGTCACGCTAAAAAAGTCCATATTTCAGAATATTTGGATATGGGAGATTCAACCTGTATGGAATAGGCATGTAGTCCCGGCAGCCCAAAGGGAGAAGATCCTGACTGGGCAGGTAAGAACCCCATCCCTACCACTCTCCCTCCCCTAACCCTCCCTTAGTGATGCCTAACCTCCCCCCCTACCGCACCCTAAACCTAACCTTCCCCCAGGGGTGCCTATTCTTAACCCACCCCCCTCCCAAAACCCATCCCTACTCCCCACTAAGGGAGCCCCAGACTTACCTCTCACCTCAGGCTGGCGTCCTAGTGTTGGTATTTTGACACCTATCTTAAGTCTCTTGTCGGGATTGTGATGTTGTTATTGATAGAGAGAAAATATAATATATATATCTCCAAAGGAAGCGGCACTCTGTAAATAATCAAGCTAAAGACATGATGATGCATCTTAGTAGAATTTCGTTAATTTTGGAGAGAGATATATATATATATTTTCCTGGCGAAAGAACGATTAAGGTTTTGAAATATTGGGTTTCTATTTAGGGACCCTACTGTCATTTATCGACGCCGGTGTGAGTGCCGCCTGCTTCATTGGATAAAATATATATTTTCTATCTAACACACTTCAAGGCTTCTAAAACCAATTTATAGGAACTGTGAAGGACTGAAGTATGACAGGTCTAAGAACACTATATAGTGATACATGAACAAGTTAAGGGAACTTAGAACAAAACAGTTATTGAGAATAACTTTCCTTGTACACGAGTGAAGCCAGTAGAATGAATTCATTATTCTAGACCCTGGGGGAGGGTAATCGGCCAAATAAAGTTCCCAAACACAGCCACACCTTCCCTATGTGCAACTTACCAAGTTTTTCCACTAATTTCAGCATCACCCCTCCAATGTGCACGTCCCCGGTAACTCTGAGGGTAACATCCCGACTAAGATCCGTCACGTGGATGTTTAACTCCCATGTCCCATCCGCATAGCAGCCATCTGGCATCCGTATGCCATCGAGAGCCATCTTTCCCTTCCTGCAAGTAGAGGAAATGAGAATCCCATTAGCCCAGAGCAGACTCCTGGTAGCATAAATTTACCAAACTATGCAGCAGATACAGGTATAGGGACAAAGAGGAATATTTATAGCTGCAACACAAAAACCATAAACATTTCTGCTGGGAACTATATAAATAAACGGTAAGAGGAGAATGAAGAATGCCAGTATAGGGTCTCCTATAAATACCGACTGGCACCTACAGCTTTAGCTGGACAGGAGCTGGAGAAGTAACAACGGCCGCAGAGAAACCCCACCAGTGTATATTTGTCACCCCTTTGCAACTGGTCCTTCTCCCACCCCACCCAGCACTGCAGATCCCAGCACAGCCCAGGCAGTAGTGTCACACCCACTTCACCAAGTCATTGAGAAAAAAATAAAGGAAATTATTTAAAATAGAAATAAAACCACAAAATGAGAGAAAGCTGGAGGAAAAGCAGAACCAGGCAGCGGTGCTGTGATTCCGCCTGGTTACAATCGGGGAACACACACAATAAACATTGCTTAGGAGCAAGACTGCAAAAGGGACACAAGCACCTAATTGTCCTCCAGCAGCTTTCTGCACAGCCTGTGGCTCAGCAGCTGTTGTGGCACTAGAAGTCACAGGCAAGCAGACCCTGACAGCCAGGGCCTGCTGGGACTTGTAGTTCCCTCACAGGCAGCCCAGGGGTTAGGAGTCAAGGAGAATCAGTGTGTCTGTTTGCAGAAGAGTGGTTTCCTGCGCATCCCCTCCTGGCCCCCGGAACCCTGCAGCCCCTCCTAGCCCCCAGAACCCTGCAGCCCCTCCTAGCCCAGGGCTTCCTCCCCTGCAGCCCCTCCTAACCCAAGGCTTGCTCCCCCTGCAGCCCCTCCTAGCCCAAGGCTTCCTCCCCTGCAGCCCCTCCTAGCCCAGGGCTTGCTCCCCCTGCAGCCCCTCCTAGCCCAAGGCTTCCTCCCCTGCAGCCCCTCCTAGCCCAGGGCTTGCTCCCCTACAGTCCCGGATTACTGCAGCCCCTCCTAGCCCCGGGATCCCCGTCACCCAGTGCTGTGTGTGCAGGATGGATCCTATGTGCACTCTGCAAACCGCTGTTCACCTGTTTCTTGCAACTCACCCAACCGGTCTAGCTGCTTCCAGCCCGGGTACACTACTAACTTTTCTCCTAGGGAGAGGGGAGGACAGGGAAGGGGGGAGCATGGGGCGATGCATTAGGATAGAGGGGAGGGGGGGAGCATGGGGCGATGCATTAGGATAGAGGGGAGGGGGGGGAGCATGGGGCGATGCATTAGGATAGAGGGGAGGGGGGGGAGGGGGACAGGGGAAGATGGGGTGGTGATGCATGGAAAGTAAGGGGGAGCAGAGAGCAGCTTACCTCTCCCCTGTCCCTGCACTCAGGCTGCTGCTGCTGGGAGGATGAGTAAGGACTCTGCAGAACACAGGACACCGCTTCCCTCCTCCAGGGGCTGGGTGAGCGCTGCAGGCAGCTAATGGAGTCCCCCCACCCCCCCAGGCGGCGGCTGGGATCACACACGTCACTCACAGTGCCCGGGAGCTGGGGGGAACTTCCCGGAGGGGCGCTGGATGCAGCACTACTAGCCCTGACTGACTGAGGGAGGACGGAGTCCCAGCAGCCGCTGCCCTTTTATGGAAGTGAATAAAACGCCGGGATTGGATCCAACATCCGGGCCTCAGCTAAGGTGGGGGTGAGGTGGAGGCAGAGGGGGAGCTGGAGGCTCTGCTGTCCCGTTATACTGGGAGCCCTGGCCCAGATGTAGCAGACCAGTCCCCACCAGTCACCCCCTCCCTGCCGGCAGCTGGAGGATGGGAAAGTCGCCGACTAACTGCATCACCTGTGGCCCAGACAGCGGGATATTCCCCTAATAGTCCCGATTTCTGCCACAGTCCAGTCCCTGGGAAGTTTTTTTGTTTCTCGTTTGAGTATTAAAAAAAGGTGTAGAAATTCCCTTTTCTTCTGAGAGGATGATATAGTGACCAGGCTGAGAGCTGCAGATATTCCTATGTAACGTTTCCATGGTGTCTTATTACAGTGGACTCTACAATTTTTTTTTTATACTTTTTTTATTTGAAACTTTTGTAGCTGATGATCCTGCATCTTGTTTTTTCCCCCCACACCCTATACTGTACATCGCTGCCACTCTTATTTCTGTATTGTGTTTGTTTTTCTTATTTACTCTTCTACCTTCATACCACTTTTTGCCTGTTATGCCCCAGTCCCATTTTGTTACTCTTTGGGGGCCATTCAGTTGTTTTTTGGGCGAACCAATGGAGTAATTCAATTGTTCCTGAGTTAGGGGGCGCGAGTGCTACTTGTACGCATCCAGAAACATCGGGTTTATCTGCGCAAAGCAGTTAAACCCGTCTAAAGGTGCCCAAAGGGGTCTATTTACTAAGCCTTGGAAGGAGATAAAGTACCAGCCAACCAGCTCCTAACTGCCATTTTTCAAACACAGCCTGTGACATGGCAGGAGCTGATTGGCTGGTACCTTATCTCTGTACACTTTGGACCTGATTCAGACCCGCTTGCAACCGGGTCGATGGTGGCCAAGTGCGCATGCGCACGATGTAGCCGGCTCCGTCGTGTGCATGCGCGAGACCTGGATAGCGACAGGCAAGCCGTTGCTCTGGGTCTCGTACCAAAGGGGACGTGCTGTCGATGGTGAGTGACAGCATGCCCCCCTTGGTGGACGTGCCGGGGGCGTGGCTGCCCAGACGGAGGCGTTCCCATGGAACGCCTACCGTCTGGGGCCGGCCCCACTGACATCAAAAGTGATGTCAGTGGGAGTGCTCTCGGCTCTGATAGAGCCGAAAGCACTCCAGGGCTTGCGGCAACGAGACCCTACCACTAGGGTCTCGTCGCAAGCCCGATTCTTGACCATCGCGACCATCTTCCTGGCCGCTCGCTATAGCTGTTTGTGTAGCCAGCCACCCCCCCCCCCCGCCTACAAAACGGGGCGAGCTGTCGATCAACATCGACAGCCGCCCCTTTTGTAGTGAGCTCCGGAGCAAGAGAAATTCTCTTTCGCTCTGGGGCTTACGCATGTGCAGTGCGGCCGCTGAATGAGACCCTATGTGCCTCCACTTTATATTGTGCCACATTACAGTACCCCAGTTAATATTATGCCACACTATGTGCCTCCACTTTATATTGTTCCACATTACAGTACCCAGAGTTCATATTATGCCACACTGTGTGCCTCCACTTTATTTGTGCCACATTACAGTACCCCAGTTCATATTATGCCACACTATGTGCCTCCACTTTATATTGTGCCACATTACAGTACCCCCAGTTCATATTATGCCACACTATGTGCCTCCACTTTATATTGTGCCACATTACAGTACCCCCAGTTCATATTATGCCACACTATGTGCCTCCACTTTATATTGTGCCACATTACAGTACCCCCAGTTCATATTATGCCACACTATGTGCCTCCACTTTATATTGTGCCACATTACAGTATCCCCAGTTCATGTGCCACACTGTGCCTCCACTTTATATTGTGCCACATTACAGTACCCCCAGTTCATGTGCCACACTATGTGCCTCCACTTTATATTGTTCCACATTACAGTACCCAGGGTTCATATTATGCCACACTATGTGCCTCCACTTTATATTGTGCCACATTACAGTACCCCCAGTTCATATTATGCCACACTATGTGCCTCCTCTTTATATTGTGCCACATTACAGTACCCCCAGTTCATATTATGCCACACTATGTGCCTCCACTTTATATTGTTCCACATTACAGTACCCCCAGTTCATATTATGCCACACTATGTGCCTCCACTTTATATTGTGCCACATTACAATACCCCCAGTTCATATTATGCCACACTATGTGCCTCCACTTTATATTGTGCCACATTACAGTACCCCCAGTTCATATTATGCCACACTATGTGCCTCCACTTTATATTGTGCCACATTACAGTACCCCCAGTTCATATTATGCCACACTATGTGCCTCCACTTTATATTGTGCCACATTACAGTACCCCCAGTTCATATTATGCCACACTATGTGCCTCCACTTTATATTGTGCCACATTACAGTACCCCCAGTTCATATTATGCCACACTATGTGCCTCCACTTTATATTGTGCCACATTACAGTATCCCCAGTTCATGTGCCACACTGTGCCTCCACATTATATTGTGCCACATTACAGTACCCCCAGTTCATGTGCCACACTATGTGCCTCCACTTTATATTGTGCCACATTACAGTACCCCCAGTTCATATTATGCCACACTATGTGCCTCCACTTTATATTGTGCCACATTACAGTACCCCCAGTTCATATTATGCCACACTATGTGCCTCCACTTTATATTGTGCCACATTACAGTACCCCCAGTTCATATTATGCCACACTATGTGCCTCCACTTTATATTGTGCCACATTACAGTACCCCCAGTTCATGTGCCACACTATGTGCCTCCACTTTATATTGTGCCACATTACAGTACCCGCAGTTCATATTATGCCACACTATGTGCCTCCTCTTTATATTGTGCCACATTACAGTACCCCCAGTTCATATTATGCCACACTATGTGCCTCCACTTTATATTGTGCCACATTACAGTACCCAGAGTTCATATTATGCCACACTATGTGCCTCCACTTGATATAGTGCCACATTACAGTACCCCCAGTTCATATTATGCCACACTATGTGCCTCCTCTTTATATTGTGCCTCATTACAGTGCCCCCAGTTCATATTATGCCACACTATGTGCCTCCACTTTATATTGTGCCACATTACAGTACCCAGAGTTCATATTATGCCACACTATGTGCCTCCACTTGATATAGTGCCACATTACAGTACCCCCAGTTCATATTATGCCACACTATGTGCCTCCTCTTTATATTGTGCCTCATTACAGTGCCCCCAGTTCATATTATGCCACACTATGTGCCTCCACTTTATATTGTGCCACATTACAGTACCCCCAGTTCATATTATCCCACACTATGTGCCTCCTCTTTATATTGTGCCACATTACAGTACCCCCAGTTCATATTATGCCACACTATGTGCCTCCACTTTATATTGTTCCACATTACAGTACCCAGAGTTCATATTATGCCACACTATGTGCCTCCACTTTATATTGTGCCACATTACAGTACCCCCAGTTCATATTATGCCACACTATGTGCCTCCTCTTTATATTGTGCCACATTACAGTACCCCCAGTTCATATTATGGCACACTATGTGCCTCCACTTTATATTGTGCCACATTACAGTACCCGTAGTTCATATTATGCCACACTATGTGCCTCTACTTTATATTGTGCCACATTACTGTACCCCCAGTTCATATTATGCCACACTATGTGCCTCCTCTTTATATTGTGCACATTACAGTGCTCAATTTCATACCATATTACATGAGCAGGTCTGATTATGCCACATACCCATGCCCAGTTCAGATGATACCACATACCAGTGCCCCTTTACCATTATATTATCCACTACACACATCTCTCACTGAGGTGTGTGCAGGCTGGGCAATGGGTTGGACCCAATTGCTTAGCAGGCAAATCTGGGAAATTGGTATGCAACTACAGTATATAACCTGGGTTCAGGGCCCACTAAGCCTCTTGGCCCCATACCAATGGCACTCCTTTTTGTCGCTGATGAGGCTTTCGCCCTTCATGAAAATGTAATGAAGCCATTCCCACAGAGGGCCTTTACTCATGAGAAGCGGGTGTTCAATTACCGCCTTTCTCCTGCAAGGCGTATTGTCGAGATTGCCTTTGGGATGTTGAGCAACCGATTCCGGATTTTGCAAACCCCGCTAAATTTAAAGGTGGAGAAGATTTCCTGGGTGGTCACGGCCTGCTGTATCCTGCACAACTTCCTACGCAAGAAAGCCACCCAGCAAAGGTTATTGGGAGCACCTGCAGTGGAAGACCAAGAAAATCCGGAAGAGGTTGCTCCGTTTCCCTCAGTGGCGGTACCCGCGGTTATGGAAACCGGGACTTCTCTGGCCAAAAAGGTCAGAGAAGAATATATGGCCTATTTTAATGGGGACGGTGCAGTGCCATGGCAAGAGGAGTTCATCTGAAAATGTTGGAACTTACCATAGATGACTCTGCCAATTCACCAACATCCTCTTCCAGCAGGCTGCACTCCTCTGACTCAGCCATCACCTGTACAGAAGGCCAAACCGGATCTTGCTGCACCAGGAACAGGAGGAGGTCATAACACCAGAGCGTGGGTTTAAAAAGGTTTGTCCCGTCTCCCGAGAGCATTGAATTCTCCACCTTCTTGTGCTGTTTGATGAAGGTTGTACGCAGATTCTGAATCTTATTTCGAACCTAAACTAGGGACAGCGCATAAACGTGATATAAGGCCTGGTTACGCTTCTGTTTGTTGCTGTACATTTTTTACTTGGTACGCCAAAGACAGTCATGGTGTCTGTATAGCTCGATAAAACCATTTATGAATTCTGGTTCATGATCCAGAGACATTCCTATGGTGGAAAAAATAAATGTAAATAATGGAGTATAATGGACATATTCATTTGGTGGTTTTTAATATGGCCACCCCCAACAGTGGGGGTGGCCATTGAACTGTGTAAATGGGGCCCCCACTGGACTTATATTCTCTACACCCCTAACAGTGAGGGTGGCCATTGAACTCGAAATAACGCCCCCAAAATGGTGTATTTTTGTTGATTTGTTATTAAAGTTGCAGTGTAATTTATTTAAGATGCATATAATTGTCTATGGGGTGGGGGATAAATCCAATTAATTATCACAATGTGCTTTCCATGATTTAATTAATAAAACATGACCAGTGGGGTGGGCGATGGGCATTGATTCCAAAACAAAGGTGGCCAGTGGGCACATAGGTGAGCAATGGGGCTTTGCTGGACAAACGGGCGGGCATTGCTGGGCGATGGTCAGTGTGTGGAGGGCTCAAAGCAACGTCCACTATGCATATGTAAAACATTGGTGGCCAGTGGGCATTGTTGGGGTAACATTGGTGACCAGTGGGCATTGCTGGGGTAACATTAGTGACCAGTGGGCATTGCTGGGGTAACATTGGCGACCAGTGGGCATTGCTGGGGTAACATTAGTGACCAGTGGGCATTGAAGGGCAGCAAATACTATACATACCTGCACAATCATGTCTGCTGCTCACGATGCTGCTCCTCTCCGCTCAGGCGCTGTCTGCAGTGGGCGTAAACAGGAACTTATCACTCAAGTGACGGGACTTGGACGCACGATGCATCACATGATGAAAAACACGGCACGATCAGCATACGAATACGACATATAATACGGGCTGCACATCTGATCATACAATCCATTTTAGGAGCTGCGGGAGCGCGCATTGGATCGTATCCTACTTTAAAAATATACGATTTCTACACGATTGAACGTACAGAGCGTCAAATATCTGCCAATCGGCCACAAATCATGCAGGTTTATGGCCAGCATAACCGATCCTTCCTGCAGGCCGCTGTCCTCTTTGCTATGCCTTCCTTCCTCCAGGCAGCTGTGCTCTCTTCTGTCTCTTACTTCCTGCAGGCCACTGTCCTCACACTATCCCTTCCTGCAGGCAGACAGCTGTCCTCTCTTCTGTCCCTTCCAGCAGGCAGGCAGCTGTCCTCTCTGCTATCCCTTCCTTCCTGCAGGCCGCTGTCCTCTTTGCTATCCCTTCCTTCCTCCAGGTCGCTGTGTTCTCTTCTGTCTCTTAGTTCCTGCAGGCCGCTGTCCTCTCTTCTATCCCTTCCTGCAGGCAGGCAGCTGTCCTCTCTTCTGTCCCTTACTGCAGGCAGGCAGCTGTCCTCTCTGCTATCCCTTCCTTCCTGCAGGCAGCTGTCCTCTCGTCTATCACTTCCTGTAGGCAGCTGTCCTCTCTGCTATCCCTTCCTTCTTGTAGGCATCTGGCCTCTCTTCTATCACTTCCTTCCTGCAGGCAGCTGTCCTCTCTTCTATCCCTTCCTGCAGGCAGCTATCCTCTCTTCTATCCCTCCCTTCCTGCAGGCAGCTGCCCTCTCTTCTATCACTTCCTTCCTGCAGGCAGCTGTCCTCTCTTCTATCACTTCCTTCCTGCAGGCAGCTATCCTCTCTTATATCCCTTCCTTCCTGCAGGCAGCTGTCCTCTCTTCTATCACTTCCTTCCTGCAGGCAGCTGTCCTCTCTTCTATCCCTTCCTGCAGGCAGCTATCCTCTCTTCTATCCCTCCCTTCCTGCAGGGAGCTGTCCTCTCTTCTATCACTTCCTTCCTGCAGGCAGCTGTCCTCTCTGCTATCCCTTCCTGCAGGCAGCTGTCCTCTCTTCTATCCCTTCCTGCAGGCAGCTGTCCTCTCTGCTATCCCTTCCTGCAGGCAGCTGTCCTCTCTTCTATCCCTCCCTTCCTGCAGGCAGCTGCCCTCTCTTCTATCACTTCCTTCCTGCAGGCAGCTGTCCTCTCTTCTATCACTTCCTTCCTGCAGGCAGCTGTCCTCTCTTCTATCCCTTCCTGCAGGCAGCTATCCTCTCTTCTATCCCTCCCTTCCTGCAGGCAGCTGTCCTCTCTTCTATCACTTCCTTCCTGCAGGCAGCTGCCCTCTCTGCTATCCCTTCCTGCAGGCAGCTGTCCTCTCTTCTATCCCTCCCTTCCTGCAGGCAGCTGTCCTCTCTGCTATCCCTTCCTGCAGGCAGCTGTCCTCTCTTCTATCCCTCCCTTCCTGCAGGCAGCTGCTCTCTCTTCTATCACTTCCTTCCTGCAGGCAGCTGTCCTCTCTTCTATCACTTCCTTCCTGCAGGCAGCTGTCCTCTCTTCTATCCCTTCCTTCCTGCAGGCAGCTGTCCTCTCTTCTATCACTTCCTTCCTGCATGCAGCTATCCTCTCTTCTATCACTTCCTTCCTGCAGGCAGCTGTCCTCTTGTAGGTCTGCGGGAGACCAGATATATGTTACATGTGTATTCTGTCAGATGCGAGCGCTGCTTATCAGACACATGTTGAATGGAGACAATCTCCCTGAGACCACCTCACTTATATCTACACTATAATACCCTTATCCAGTGATACACTGATCCTGCTGGATGTCAGGTCCCTGACGGCAGTTTATATAGGAGCCGTGTAATATAATCACCACTGTGATATATATAAATATATAGGATTGCCTGACCATATTAGAGGTGTTTAATCAATATGTATAACCATCTAACAGTGATGGTATAAGGGTGATACTATATGTGAGATAAGTGCATAATATTACTTTGTTAGGTATTCATACCAAGAGCAACAAAATGTTGCTATAACATCAGCTTCTGGATACAATAAATATCCAATAATATGCTTGGCAACTAAAGTGATAATTGCAACATAATAGTGTTACAATTACAGGAGGAATTTCTGTAAGCTATATTTATGGTCTATTACAAAACAACTGCACACAATATATTTAGAATGGCACTACCTTAACTCAAATTAATAATAATTTTTTGGTGAAAGCACAGACACATCTTGGATGCCAGTTTATTTATACATCAGCGGAATCATATTTTAAACACTTGTATTTATTTATTTTTCTTCACATTCTTTTCTATGTTTTGTTTTTATTTCGCTAGCTTCACATGTGCTCATTATAACAAAGAATTTTATATGATTTAATAAGTTATATTTCAATATTCAATACATTGCTTGAGTGCACCTAGCTTTAAGATTCTTTTTCCACTTTCCCCATTCCTTGTACAAGTTCTCTCTTCTATCCCTTCCTGCAGGCAGCTGTCCTCTCTTCTTTCCCTTCTTGTAGGCAGCTGTCCCCTCTTCTATCACTTCCTTACTGCAGGCAGCTGTCCTCTCTTCTATCCCTTCCTGCAGGCAGCTGTCCTCTTTTCTATCCCTTCCTGCAGGCAGCTGTCCTCTCTTCTATCACTTCCTTCCTGAAGGCAGCTGTCATCTCTTCTATCCCTTCCTTCCTGCAGACAGCTGTCCTCTTTTCTATCCCTTCCTGCAGGCAGCTGTCCTCTCTTCTATCCCTTCCTGCAGGCAGCTGTCCTCTTTTCTGTCCCTTCCTTCCTGTAGGCAGCTGTCCCCTCTTCTATCCCTTCCTTCCTGCAGGCACCTGTCCTCTCTTCTATCACTTCCTTCCTGCAGGCAGCTGTCCACTCTTCTATCCCTTCCTTCCTGCTGGCAGCTGTCCTCTCTGCTATCCCTTCCTTCCTGCAGGTAGCTGTCCTCTCTTCTATCACTTCCTTCCTGCAGGCACCTGTCCTCTCTCCTATCACTTCCTGCAGGCACCTGTCCTCTCTTGTATCCCTTCCTTCCCGCAGGTAGCTGTCCTCTCTTCTATCCCTTCCTTCCTGTAGGCAGCTGTCCCCTCTTCTATCCCTTCCTTCCTGCAGGCACCTGTCCTCTTTCCTATCACTTTCTTCCTGCAGGCACCTGTCCTCTCTTGTATCCCTTCCTACCCGCAGGTAGCTGTCCTCTCTTCTATCCCTTCCTTCCTCCTGGCAGCTGTCCTCTCTTCTATCCCTTCCTTCCTGCAGGCAGCTGTCCTCTCTTCTATCCCTTCCTTCCTCCTGGCAGCTGTCCTCTCTTCTATCCCTTCCTTCCCGCAGGCAGCTGTCCTCTCTTCTATCCCTTCCTTCCCGCAGGCAGCTGTCCTCTCTTCTATCCCTTCCTTCCTGTAGGCAGCTGTCCTCTCTTCTATCCCTTCCTTCCTGCAGGCACCTGTCCTCTCTTCTATCACTTCCTTCCTGCATGCCGCTGTCCTCTCTGCTATCCCTTCCTGCAGGCCGCTGTTCTCTTCTATCCATTCCTTCCTCCAGGCACCTGTCTTCTCTTCTATACCTTCCTACCTGCAGGCAGCTGTTCTCTCTGCTATCCCTTCCTGCAGGCAGCTATCCTGTCTTCTATCCCACCCTTCCTGCAGGCACCTGTCCTCTCTTCTATCCCTTCCTGCAGGCAGCTGTCCTCTCTTCTGTCCCTTCCTTCAGGCAGGCAGCTGTCCTCTCTTCTATTCCTTCCTTTTTGTAGGCAGCTGTCCTCTCTTCTATCCCTTCTTGTAGGCAGCTGTTCTCTCTTCTATCCCTTCCTGCAGCAGCTGTCCTCTCTGCTATCCCTTCTTTCCTGCTGGCAGCTGTCCTCTCTGCTATCCCTTCCTTCCTGCTGGCAGTTGTCCTCTCTGCTATCCCTTCCTTCCTGCAGGCAGCTGTCCTCTCTTCTATTCCTTCTTTCTTGTAGGCAGCTGTCCTCTCTTCTATCCATTGCTTCTTGTAGGCAGCTGTCCTCTCTTCTATCACTTCCTTCCTGCTGGCAGCTGTACTCTTTCTACTTCAGGGTCCATAGGGGGTCCACAGGGTTGACCTTGGGTTATAGCTGGATCTGGATCCACGGGCACCATGCAGTTAAAGCTTTGCTGCTCCCAGGATGCACTTGGGTCCGTCCTCCTCTATACTCCACCCCCAAGCCACAGCACCTCAGTTTTAGTTGGTGCCCGGCCGGAGTCGGGTCACCCTGGCGCAGTGGGGCTGCATAAGCAGCCCCTAAGCTTTATTTATATTTTTTTCTACAAGATTTTATTTATTTATTTTTACTTTTTAAGAGCGGCAGCATCAGACTGTCCATCTGGACGTCCACGCTGCTGCTCCAACAGCCCCGCTGGCGCTGCGACACCAGTACTGATCTGGGGATCGCAGCGGGACCCCGGAGTCAGTACTAGCTTGGCTCCGGGACCTCCCAAGGACTGCTGCTGGACACACGGGGCCAGGTAAGCTCCCCCCTCTGTGGC
Organism: Taudactylus pleione; assembly: GCA_031769625.1. NCBI lineage: Eukaryota > Metazoa > Chordata > Amphibia > Anura > Myobatrachidae > Taudactylus > Taudactylus pleione. The sequence continues at coordinate 1,165,081 of JAUIMM010000795.1, read as the reverse complement.
ATACCCCCCGTGACTGCTGGACCACCAGGGTGTAAGTACCGGCAGGGAACCGGCTTCCCTGGGGGGTTTTCATTACTAGCAGGGGAGGCAGCCTTCCCTGCTTTAGCGGCTCCTCCCCTCAGCCCAGCGCGCCTTCTCTCATGCGTGCTGGAGTCGCTGGGCTGTTATCTCTCGGCCACTCCTCAGAGGTCTCCGGCGGCCATCTTCTCCAGGCAGCAACGCAGAGCTCCCAGGCCGTATCTAGTGGACCGGTCCCCCTGCGTACCTCTCCCCCTACAAAGGACAGTGTTCGCAGTGCTATAGCCCTCCCAGACACTGAATCTGGGAGGGTGATTGTAGCTGAAGGTGCAGTGAGTATAACTTCCTGCATGGTATGTGACATTTGCTAGTGCTGCCTGTCTGTGCTTATTTCTACTTACTGTCAGCTTATAACTATCCCTTTCCTTCTCCTACGGCCTGCAGGTGTGTGGGGGAGGAGTGTTCTTTCTGTGTACCTCACTTATATAGATCTACGTATTTGTGAGGTCCGTCTCATACTGCGGTGTGCTACTCAGTACCATATTGTGGGCTGTTGTGTTGCATACTTGGGAGTGCGCAGGTGTTATATGCCTCACCTCTTTTCGGTGATACATTTTTATTGCTAAAAGTTTCATGTCATGTCTGATGAGGAGAATGAGCGCTCCGTGGCTCCTGTGTTGTTTTCCTGCCGACGCTGTTCGGTAGGGGTTGACGGGGCGGATTTGTCTCAGGACGGTTTGTGCGGGCGGTGCCAGCTGGTACCTGGTCCTCTAAACCCCCGGTGGCGCAGGATCCTCCTTGGGCGATGTTTACGCAAGTGCTGGTGTCGATCGCGGACCGGCTTACGGTCCTGACTGCAGTCCCTTCTATGGCATTGCCCCAGCCTATCATCCCCCGTTCCCCGGGTGTGACGCGTCTGGTGCAGTCTCCTCCCGGGTCTCAGACTGTGGGTCCTTATGCGGGATTGCCTGTATAAGTGCAATCTCCCACGGTGATGCAGCAGTCGATGGTACCCTTTCAGGGGTATCCTCAAACGGTACCCCCTCCCTGGGTGGATGTCCTCTCCAGCTCTGTTCATCTTTGTCATCGGCTTTTCAGTCTATGTTGCACAGTGATTTGCCCCCAAAGGCGTCCAAGCGACCCGTTTCGGCTTCACTGGCGGCGCAGTTCACGGACACGGACGTGTTTTCGGATGACGGGGAGATCCATGAAGACTCTGACTCGGATGCCGGGGCCCAGGAGGTGGAGGCTAAGTCCTCCATTAATGTGCCGGCATTGGTTAAGGCGGTGCGGGCCATCCTTCATATAGAGGAGGATGCGCCGGCTCCCAGGTCGAAGTAACCTAATTTTAAAAAGGCCAAAGTGGCTTCAACTGTTTTCCCCCTGTCCGACCAGTTGACGGCTCATATGGCGGGGGCCTGGCAGTTGCCCAGCAAGAGATTCCAACCGCAGAAACGGTTGGCTTCAAACTATCCTTTTCCTGAGGCTCATTGCAGGAAATGGGAAACTCCGCCTGCGGTGGATTCCCATGTCACCTGCTTAATTAAAAGCGCTACGTTGCCTTTGCTGTCGATCTCCTCCCTGAAAGATCCCACGGACAGGAAAGTGGAGACTTGTTTAAAGTCTATCTACTCTCTCTCGGGGGTGGTGGCCCGTCCGTCCATGGCCATCTCTTGGGTGGCTAAGGCCATCGAGAGCTGGGCCAACGCTTTGGAGGATACCTTTCCGGAGGATGCTCCGGAGATCCAGAGAGCATTGATAGGACAAATGAGGGATGCGGCTTCCTACACTGGGGAAGCATCGTTGGATGCAAGCCTGCTGACCTCTTGGGTGTCGGCTGCAGCTGTGTCGGCGCGTTGGTCCTTGTGGCTGCGGTCTTGGAGAGCTGACGCAGACTCCAAAAAGTTCCTGGAGGCCTTACCTTTTAATGGAGAGTTGCTTTTTGGTCCAGACTTGGACAAAATAGTGGATACTCTAGCTAAGTCTAAATCAGCCTTCTTCCCTTCGGCTTCTGCACCTACCAAGGTACGGAGCTCTGCCTTTTGGTCCTTTCGGGTTCAGGGCAAGGCCAAAGGTCAGTCCTTCCCGAGGCAGTCGGCGACCAAGGCCGCTTCGAAGCCAAAGAAGCAGGCTTGGAGTGCCAGGCACCCTTCTTCCAAGCAGGAAGATAAGCCTTCTGCCTGATGGGATGGGCCTCCCTCTGGGGGACCCCAGAGTGGGAGGCCAATTTCTTCTATTTGTCCAGTGCGGGTACAATACCACCACGGATGCCTGGGTTCGAGAAGTGGTCTCCCAGGGGTACGCCCTGTCTTTTCGGCACAGACTGTCCCACCAGTTTTTCTGCACGAGTCCTTCTCAGGACAAGACCAAGACTTTACAGATTCAGGAAGCTATAGAGTCCTTGCTGAAAGCAGGGGTCATTATTCCCGTTCCTCAATTACAACGAGGGACGGGGTACTATTCTTCTGGTGCAGAAACCCAATGGTTCTCATCGCCCTATCCTCAACTTGAAGACTCTGAACAAATTCCTCAGAGTTCCCAAGTTCAGGATGGAAACGTTACGTTCCATCATTCTGGTGATGGAACCTGGGGATTACATGGTGTCCCTGGTTATCCAGAATGCCTACCTCCATCATCCGATAGCACCTTCGCACCAGCGGTATCTGATGTTTGCTATCCTTCAACATCATTATCAGTTCCGGGCGCTACCGTTTGGCCTCTCCATGGCACCGAGGGTATTCACAAAGATTATGGCGGTCATGGCCGCACATCTTCGGAACCAGAATGTACGGCTGCTGCCGTATCTGGATGACCTCCTGTTGCTGGCGAGCTCCCCGGAGGTACTGCTTCAACATCTCCACCTGACGATCGCTTGCCTGCAAGCACACGGGTGGGTGATAAATTGGAGAAAGTCCTCCCTGAATCCATCACAGCGGATAGTTCATTTGGCAGCCCTGCTGGATTCTCATCAGCAAAGGATCTTCCAGACTCCAGAGAAGGTATCCTCCTTACAGCTGCGATACACAGTTGCCTGAGAAGTTGCCGTCTGTCGGTCCATTCGGCTATGAGAGTTCTGGGGTCCATGGTGTCGACATTCGACATGGTGGAATTTGCCTAGTTCCATTCACGGCCCCTGCAGGGGCTGATTCTATCGGAATGGAACAGGTTACCTCACCGGATCCACTCTCAGATGCTGGTGTTGTCCCCGGAGGTTCGGCTGTCTTTGGCTTGGTGGCTTCAGACAGCTCATCTGGTCGAGGGGCGCCCCTTTTGGATCCCAGACTGGGTCCTGCTCACGACGGATGCCAGTCTCCGGGGTTGGGGGGCAGTGACCGGCTCTTTGTCGCTTCAGGGTCGTTGGTCTGCGGAAGAAGCACTTCTTCCCATCAACATCCTGGAACTGCGGGCAGTATACAGGGCCCTGCAGTCGTCCGGCCCCGCTCTTCACGGAAGGGCGGTTCAGGTGCAGTCCGACAACGTCATCATGGTGGCGTATATCAACCACCAAGGAGGAACTCGCAGTCGGGCAGCGATGTTGGAGGTGTCTCGCATCCTTGCTTGGGCGGAGTGCCACATTCCAGCGATCTCGGCAGTCTTCATCCCTGGAGTCCTCAAATGGGAGGTGGACTTCCTCAGCCGTCACGACGTGCATCCCGGGGAATGGTCGCTTCACCCAGAGGTGTTTCACCTACTCGTGGACAGATGGGGGCTGCCGGAGCTGGACTTGATATCCTCCCGTCACAATCACAAGTTGCCCGTTTATGGGTCAAGGACAAGAGACGCAGGCGCATGTCTGGTGGATGCGCTGTCGGTGAAATGGACGTTTCACCTGGCGTATCTGTTTCCTCCGATATCCCTACTTCCTCGGGTTCTGCGGAAATTCAAGCAGGACGGCGGCACGCTCATGCCGGTAGCTCCGGCGTGGCCCAGACGTCCTTGGTACTCCGATCTGAGGAGCCTCTCCATCGACGCTCCGTACCTTCTGCCTCAGCGTCAGGACCTGTTGTCTCAAGGACCCTGCCTTTACCCGGATCTGGGTCGGCTGTATTTGACGGCGTGGCTCTTGAGACAGCCGTCTTGAGGTCTCGGGGCTTCTCCTGTTCGGTTATTGGTACCATGCTCAGGGCACGCAAGCCTGCTTCCGCACGGATTTACCACAGGGTGTGGCGCACTTACTTTCAGGTGTTCCGAGTTTCTAGGATCTTGGAATTTCTTCAATCAGGTTTGGACCTCGGCTTACGCCTTGCCTCTCTGACGGTTCATGTGTCCGCTTTGTCCGTGTGGTCCAACGACGGATTGCTACACTGCCAGATGTTCACACCTTTTTCCAAGGTTTTTTCAGGATCCAGCCTCCCTTTGTGCCTCCTGTGGCTCCTTGGGACTTGGCGGTGGTGCTACGGGTCCTGCAGGGTCCTCCTTTTGAGCCTCTTGAGTCAGTGGAACTCAAGTGGCTGACGTTTAAGACTGTTTTTCTCCTGGCAATTGCTTCTGCCAGGAGGGTGTCAGAATTGGGGGCGCTTTCCTGTCGCCCTCCTTTTCTGATTTTTAACCAGGACAGAGCGGTGCTCCGCACTCATCCTGAGTTTTTGCCCAAAGTGGTCTCAAAGTTCCACATTAATCAGGAACTTGTTGTGCCAGCTTTTCAGTCACCTGATCTTTCAGCTGGTGAGGCTTCCTTGGATGTAGTCCGGGTGCTTAGAATCTATGTGGACTGGACTGCTTCGGTTAGGAAGTCTGATTCATTGTTTGTCCTCTTCGGTTTTCACAATAGGGGTTGGCCTGCCAACAAACAGACGTTAGCCCGTTGGCTTTGTTCCGTTATTTGTGAGGCTTATGCACAGGAGGGTTTACCTGTGCCAACCTCTGTTAAGGCTCATTCTACTCATTCTGTGGGTCCTTCTTGGGCTGCTAGGCATGGCGCCTCTGCTGTGCAGCTGTGTAAGGCGGCCACTTGGTCTTCAATTCAGACGTTTTTGAGGTTCTATGCGTTTGACACCTTTGCCTCTCAGGATGCATCCTTCGGGTGCCGGGTACTCCTTCCAGCACAGGAGCGTCCCCGCCCTTAGTTGAACTGCTTTGGGACATCCCCAAGGTTAACCCTGTGGACTGCATATGGACCCTAAAGTAGAAAACAAGAGATATGGTAACAACTTACCTTTGTTATCTCTGTTTCTACGAAGTCCATAGGGTCCACAGGGCGCACGCCCTGATGCACCTGGCTTCATATGGGCTGTGTGACTGGTCACCGGTTTTCCGTCTCCCATTTCTGTGAGTATGGTTTCTTGTGTGTTCCAGTCTTCCTTCTCTCTGTTTAGTCTCCTCCTCCGGCCTTAGCTGCTTACCAACTGAGGTGCTGTGGCTCGGGGGCGGGTTATAGAGGAGGACGGACCCACGTGCATCCTTGGAGCAGCAAAGCTTTAACTGCATGGTGCCCGTGGATCCAGATCCAGCTATACCCCAAGGTCAACCCTGTGGACCCTATGGACTTCGTAGAAACAGAGATAACAAAGGTAAGTTCTTACCATATCTCTTGTTATTCTATCACTTCCTTCTTGTAGGCAGCTGTCCTCTCTTCTATCCCTTCCATCTTGTAGACAGCTATCCACTCTTCTATACCTTCCTTCCTGCAGACAGCTGTCCTCTCTGCTATCCCTTCCTTCTTGTAGGTAGCTGTCCTCTCTTCTATCCCTTCCTTCTTGTAGGCAGCTGTCCTCTCTTCTATCCCTTCCTGCAGGCAGCTGTCCTCTCTTCTATCCCTTCCTTCCTGCAGGCAGCTGTCCTCTCTTCTATCCCTTTCTGCTGGCAACTGTCCTCTCTTCTATCCCTTGCTTCTTGTAGGCAGCTGTCCCCTCTTCTATCACTTCCTTCCTGCAGACAGCTATCCTCTCTTCTATCCCTTCCTTCCTGCTGGCAGCTCTCCTCTATTCTATCACTTCCTTGCTGCAGGCAGCTGTACTCTCTGCTATCCCTTCCTGCAGGCAGCTGTCCCCTCTTCTATCTCTTCCTTCTTGTAGGAAGTTGTCCTCTTTTCTATCCCTTCCTGCAAGCAGCTGTCCTCTCTTCTATCACTTCCTTCCTGCAGGCAGCTGTCCTCTCTTCTATCACTTCCTTCCTGCAGGTAGCTGTCCATTCTACTATCCCTTCCTTCTTGTAGGCAGCTGTCCTCTCTGCTATCCCTTCCTTCCTGCTGGCAGCTGTGCTCTATTCTATCACTTCCTTCCTGCAGGCAGCTGTCCTCTCTTCTATCCCTTCCTTCTTGTAGGAAGCTGTCCTCTTTTCTATCCCTTCCTGCAGTCCCCTGTCCTCTCTTCTATCCCTGCCTTCCTGCTGGCAGCTGCCCTCTCTGCTATCCCTTCCTTCTTGTAGGCAGTTAAACTCTCTTCTATCCCTTCCTTCCTGCAGGCAGCTGTCCTCTCTTCTATCCCTTCCTTTTTGTAGGCAGCTGTCCTCTATTCTATCCCTTCCTTCTTGTAGGCAGCTGTCCTCTCTTCTATCCCTTCCTGCAGGCAGTTGTCCTCTCTTCTATGCCTTCCTTCTTGTAGGCAGCTGTCCTCTCTTCTATCCCTTCCTACAGGCAGATGTCCTGTATTCTATAACTTCCTTCCTGCAGCCAGCTGTCCTCTCTTCTATCCCTTTCTGCTGGCAACTGTCCTCTCTTCTATCCCTTGCTTCTTATAGGCAGCTGTCCCCTCTTCTATCACATCCTTCCTGCAGACAGCTATCCTCTCTTCTACCCCTTCCTTCCTGCTGGCAGCTGTCCTCTATTCTATCACTTCCTTCCTGCAGGCAGCTGTCCTCTCTTCTATCCCTTCCTTTTTTTAGGCAGCTGTCCTCTCTTCTATCCCTTCCTACCTGTAGGTCACTGTCCTCTCTTATATCTCTTCCTTCCAGCAGTCCCCTGTCCTCTCTTCTATCCCTGCCTTCCTGCTGGCAGCTGCCCTCTCTGCTATCCCTTCCTTCTTGTAGGCAGTTAAACTCTCTTCTATCCCTTCCTTCCTGCAGGCAGCTGTCCTCTCTTCTATCCCTTCCTTTTTGTAGGCAGCTGTCCTCTATTCTATCCCTTCCTTCTTGTAGGCAGCTGTCCTCTCTTCTATCCCTTCCTGCAGGCAGTTGTCCTCTCTTCTATGCCTTCCTTCTTGTAGGCAGCTGTCCTCTCTTCTATCCCTTCCTACAGGCAGCTGTCCTGTATTCTATAACTTCCTTCCTGCAGCCAGCTGTCCTCTTTTCTATCCCTTTCTGCTGGCAACTGTCCTCTCTTCTATCACTTCCTTCCTGCAGACAGCTATCCTCTCTTCTACCCCTTCCTTCCTGCTGGCAGCTGTCCTCTATTCTATCCCTTCCGTCTTGTAGGCAGCTATCCTCTCTTCTATACCTTCCTTTCTGCAGATAGCTGTCCTCTCTGCTATCCCTTCCTGCAGGCAGATGTCCTCTCTTCTATCCCTTCCTTCCTGCAGGCAGCTGTCCTCTCTACTATTCCTTCCTTCTTGTAGGCAGCTGTCCTCTCTTCTATACCTTTCTGCAGGCAGCTGTCCTCTCTACTATCCCTTCCTTCCTGCAGGCAGCTGTCCTCTCTTCTATCCCTTCCTTCTTGTAGGCAGCTGTCCTCTCTTCTATCCCTTCCTGCAGGCAGCTGTCCTCTCTTCTATCCCTTCCTTCCTGCAGGCAGCTGTCCTCTCTTCTATCCCTTTCTGCTGGCAACTGTCCTCTCTTCTATCCCTTGCTTCTTGTAGGCAGCTGTCCCCTCTTCTATCACTTCCTTCCTGCAGACAGCTATCCTCTCTTCTATCCCTTCCTTCCTGCTGGCAGCTCTCCTCTATTCTATCACTTCCTTGCTGCAGGCAGCTGTACTCTCTGCTATCCCTTCCTGCAGGCAGCTGTCCCCTCTTCTATCTCTTCCTTCTTGTAGGAAGTTGTCCTCTTTTCTATCCCTTCCTGCAAGCAGCTGTCCTCTCTTCTATCACTTCCTTCCTGCAGGCAGCTGTCCTCTCTTCTATCACTTCCTTCCTGCAGGTAGCTGTCCATTCTACTATCCCTTCCTTCTTGTAGGCAGCTGTCCTCTCTGCTATCCCTTCCTTCCTGCTGGCAGCTGTGCTCTATTCTATCACTTCCTTCCTGCAGGCAGCTGTCCTCTCTTCTATCCCTTCCTTCTTGTAGGAAGCTGTCCTCTTTTCTATCCCTTCCTGCAGTCCCCTGTCCTCTCTTCTATCCCTGCCTTCCTGCTGGCAGCTGCCCTCTCTGCTATCCCTTCCTTCTTGTAGGCAGTTAAACTCTCTTCTATCCCTTCCTTCCTGCAGGCAGCTGTCCTCTCTTCTATCCCTTCCTTTTTGTAGGCAGCTGTCCTCTATTCTATCCCTTCCTTCTTGTAGGCAGCTGTCCTCTCTTCTATCCCTTCCTGCAGGCAGTTGTCCTCTCTTCTATGCCTTCCTTCTTGTAGGCAGCTGTCCTCTCTTCTATCCCTTCCTACAGGCAGCTGTCCTGTATTCTATAACTTCCTTCCTGCAGCCAGCTGTCCTCTCTTCTATCCCTTTCTGCTGGCAACTGTCCTCTCTTCTATCCCTTGCTTCTTGTAGGCAGCTGTCCCCTCTTCTATCACTTCCTTCCTGCAGACAGCTATCCTCTCTTCTACCCCTTCCTTCCTGCTGGCAGCTGTCCTCTATTCTATCCCTTCCATCTTGTAGGCAGCTATCCTCTCTTCTATACCTTCCTTTCTACAGATAGCTGTCCTCTCTGCTATCCCTTCCTGCAGGCAGATGTCCTCTTTTCTATCCCTTCCTTCCTGCAGGCAGCTGTCCTCTCTACTATTCCTTCCTTCTTGTAGGCAGCTGTCCTCTCTTCTATACCTTTCTGCAGGCAGCTGTCCTCTCTACTATCCCTTCCTTCCTGCAGGCAGCTGTCCTCTCTTCTATCACTTCCTTCCTGCAGACAGCTATCCTCTCTTCTATCCCTTCCTTCCTGCTGGCAGCTCTCTATTCTATCACTTCCTTGCTGCAGGCAGCTGTACTCTCTGCTATCCCTTCCTGCAGGCAGCTGTCCCATCTTCTATCTCTTCCTTCTTGTAGGAAGTTGTCCTCTTTTCTATCCCTTCCTGCAAGCAGCTGTCCTCTCTTCTATCACTTCCTTCCTGCAGGCAGCTGTCCTCTCTTCTATCACTTCCTGCAGGCAGCTGTCCTCTCTTCTATCCCTTCCTTCCTGCTGGCAACTGTCCTCTCTTCTATCCCTTCCTTCTTGTAGGCATCTGTCTCCTCTTCTGTCACTTCCTTCCTGCTGGCAGCTGTCCTCTATTCTGTCACTTCCTTCCTGCAGGCAGCAGTCCTCTCTTCTATCCCTTCCTTCCTGCAGGCAGCTGTCATCTCTGCTATCCCTTCCTTCTTGTAGGCAGCTGTCCTCTCTTCTATCCCTTCCTACAGGCAGCTGTCCTCTCTTCTATCCCTTCCTTCCTGCTGGCAGCTGTCCTCTATTCCATCACTTCCTTCCTGCAGGCGGCTGTACTCTCTGCTATCCCTTCCTGCAGGCAGCTGTCCCCTCTTCTATCTCTTCCTTCTTGTAGGAAGTTGTCCTCTTTTCTATCCCTTCCTGCAAGCAGCTGTCCTCTCTTCTATCACTTCCTTCCTGCAGGCAGCTGTCCTCTCTTCTATCACTTCCTTCCTGCAGGTAGCTGTCCATTCTACTATCCCTTCCTTCTTGTAGGCTGCTGTCCTCTCTGCTATCCCTTCCTTCCTGCTGGCAGCTGTGCTCTATTCTATCACTTCCTTCCTGCAGGCAGCTGTCCTCTCTTCTATCCTTTCCTTCTTGTAGGAAGCTGTCCTCTTTTCTATCCCTTCCTGCAGGCAGCCGTCCTCTCTTCTATCCCTTCCTTCCTGCTGGCAGCTGTCCTCTATTCTATCACTTCCTTCCTGCAGGCAGCTGTCCTCTCTTCTATCCCTTCCTTTTTTTAGGCAGCTGTCCTCTCTTCTATCCCTTCCTACCTGTAGGTCACTGTCCTCTCTTATATCTCTTCCTTCCAGCAGTCCCCTGTCCTCTCTTCTATCCCTGCCTTCCTGCTGGCAGCTGCCCTCTCTGCTATCCCTTCCTTCTTGTAGGCAGTTAAACTCTCTTCTATCCCTTCCTTCCTGCAGGCAGCTGTCCTCTCTTCTATCCCTTCCTTTTTGTAGGCAGCTGTCCTCTATTCTATCCCTTCCTTCTTGTAGGCAGCTGTCCTCTCTTCTATCCCTTCCTGCAGGCAGTTGTCCTCTCTTCTATGCCTTCCTTCTTGTAGGCAGCTGTCCTCTCTTCTATCCCTTCCTACAGGCAGCTGTCCTGTATTCTATAACTTCCTTCCTGCAGCCAGCTGTCCTCTTTTCTATCCCTTTCTGCTGGCAACTGTCCTCTCTTCTATCCCTTGCTTCTTGTAGGCAGCTGTCCCCTCTTCTATCACTTCCTTCCTGCAGACAGCTATCCTCTCTTCTACCCCTTCCTTCCTGCTGGCAGCTGTCTTCTATTCTATCCCTTCCGTCTTGTAGGCAGCTATCCTCTCTTCTATACCTTCCTTTCTGCAGATAGCTGTCCTCTCTGCTATCCCTTCCTGCAGGCAGATGTCCTCTCTTCTATCCCTTCCTTCCTGCAGGCAGCTGTCCTCTCTACTATTCCTTCCTTCTTGTAGGCAGCTGTCCTCTCTTCTATACCTTTCTGCAGGCAGCTGTCCTCTCTACTATCCCTTCCTTCCTGCAGGCAGCTGTCCTCTCTTCTATCCCTTCCTTCTTGTAGGCAGCTGTCCTCTCTTCTATCCCTTCCTGCAGGCAGCTGTCCTCTCTTCTATCCCTTCCTTCCTGCTGGCAACTGTCCTCTCTTCTATCCCTTCCTTCTTGTAGGCAGCTGTCTCCTCTTCTGTCACTTCCTTCCTGCTGGCAGCTGTCCTCTATTCTGTCACTTCCTTCCTGCAGGCAGCAGTCCTCTCTTCTATCCCTTCCTTCCTGCAGGCAGCTGTCATCTCTGCTATCCCTTCCTTCTTGTAGGCAGCTGTCCTCTCTTCTATCCCTTCTTACAGGCAGCTGTCCTCTCTTCTATCCCTTCCTTCCTGCTGGCAGCTGTCCTCTATTCCATCACTTCCTTCCTGCAGGCAGCTGTACTCTCTGCTATCCCTTCCTGCAGGCAGCTGTCCCCTCTTCTATCTCTTCCTTCTTGTAGGAAGTTGTCCTCTTTTCTATCCCTTCCTGCAAGCAGCTGTCCTCTCTTCTATCACTTCCTTCCTGCAGGCAGCTGTCCTCTCTTCTATCACTTCCTTCCTGCAGGTAGCTGTCCATTCTACTATCCCTTCCTTCTTGTAGGCAGCTGTCCTCTCTGCTATCCCTTCCTTCCTGCTGGCAGCTGTGCTCTATTCTATCACTTCCTTCCTGCAGGCAGCTGTCCTCTCCTCTAACCCTTCCTTTTTTTAGGCAGCTGTCCTCTCTTCTATCCCTTCCTTCCTGTAGGCCACTGTCCTCTCTTGTATCTCTTCCTTCCTGCAGACAGCTGTCCTCTCTTCTATCTCTTCCTTCTTGCAGTCCCCTGTCCCCTCTTCTATCCCTTTCTTCTTGCAGACACCTGCCCTCTCTGCTATCCCTTCCTTCTTGTAGGCAGTTGTCCTCTCTTCTATCCCTTCCTTCCTGCAGGCAGCTGTCCTCTCTTCTATCCTTTCCTTTTTGTAGGCAGCTGTCCTCTCTTCTATCACTTCCTTCCTGCAGGTAGCTGTCCATTCTACTATCCCTTCCTTCTTGTAGGCAGCTGTCCTCTCTGCTATCCCTTCCTTCCTGCTGGCAGCTGTGCTCTATTCTATCACTTCCTTCCTGCAGGCAGCTGTCCTCTCTTCTATCCCTTCCTTCTTGTAGGAAGCTGTCCTCTTTTCTATCCCTTCCTGCAGTCCCCTGTCCTCTCTTCTATCCCTGCCTTCCTGCTGGCAGCTGCCCTCTCTGCTATCCCTTCCTTCTTGTAGGCAGTTAAACTCTCTTCTATCCCTTCCTTCCTGCAGGCAGCTGTCCTCTCTTCTATCCCTTCCTTTTTGTAGGCAGCTGTCCTCTATTCTATCCCTTCCTTCTTGTAGGCAGCTGTCCTCTCTTCTATCCCTTCCTGCAGGCAGTTGTCCTCTCTTCTATGCCTTCCTTCTTGTAGGCAGCTGTCCTCTCTTCTATCCCTTCCTACAGGCAGATGTCCTGTATTCTATAACTTCCTTCCTGCAGCCAGCTGTCCTCTCTTCTATCCCTTTCTGCTGGCAACTGTCCTCTCTTCTATTCCTTGCTTCTTATAGGCAGCTGTCCCCTCTTCTATCACATCCTTCCTGCAGACAGCTATCCTCTCTTCTACCCCTTCCTTCCTGCTGGCAGCTGTCCTCTATTCTATCCCTTCCATCTTGTAGGCAGCTATCCTCTCTTCTATACCTTCCTTTCTGCAGATAGCTGTCCTCTCTGCTATCCCTTCCTGCAGGCAGATGTCCTCTTTTCTATCCCTTCCTTCCTGCAGGCAGCTGTCCTCTCTACTATTCCTTCCTTCTTGTAGGCAGCTGTCCTCTCTTCTATACCTTTCTGCAGGCAGCTGTCCTCTCTACTATCCCTTCCTTCCTGCAGGCAGCTGTCCTCTCTTCTATCCCTTCCTTCTTGTAGGCAGCTGTCCTCTCTTCTATCCCTTCCTGCAGGCAGCTGTCCTCTCTTCTATCCCTTCCTTCCTGCTGGCAACTGTCCTCTCTTCTATCCCTTCCTTCTTGTAGGCATCTGTCTCCTCTTCTGTCACTTCCTTCCTGCTGGCAGCTGTCCTCTATTCTGTCACTTCCTTCCTGCAGGCAGCAGTCCTCTCTTCTATCCCTTCCTTCCTGCAGGCAGCTGTCATCTCTGCTATCCCTTCCTTCTTGTAGGCAGCTGTCCTCTCTTCTATCCCTTCCTACAGGCAGCTGTCCTCTCTTCTATCCCTTCCTTCCTGCTGGCAGCTGTCCTCTATTCCATCACTTCCTTCCTGCAGGCAGCTGTACTCTCTGCTATCCCTTCCTGCAGGCAGCTGTCCCCTCTTCTATCTCTTCCTTCTTGTAGGAAGTTGTCCTCTCTTCTATCACTTCCTTCCTGCAGGCAGCTGTCCTCTCTTCTATCACTTCCTTCCTGCAGGTAGCTGTCCATTCTACTATCCCTTCCTTCTTGTAGGCAGCTGTCCTCTCTGCTATCCCTTCCTTCCTGCTGGCAGCTGTGCTCTATTCTATCACTTCCTTCCTGCAGGCAGCTGTCCTCTCTTCTATCCCTTCCTTCTTGTAGGAAGCTGTCCTCTTTTCTATCCCTTCCTGCAGGCAGCCGTCCTCTCTTCTATCCCTTCCTTCCTGCTGGCAGCTGTCCTCTATTCTATCACTTCCTTCCTGCAGGCAGCTGTCCTCTCTTCTATCCCTTCCTTTTTTTAGGCAGCTGTCCTCTCTTCTATCCCTTCCTACCTGTAGGTCACTGTCCTCTCTTATATCTCTTCCTTCCAGCAGTCCCCTGTCCTCTCTTCTATCCCTGCCTTCCTGCTGGCAGCTGCCCTCTCTGCTATCCCTTCCTTCTTGTAGGCAGTTAAACTCTCTTCTATCCCTTCCTTCCTGCAGGCAGCTGTCCTCTCTTCTATCCCTTCCTTTTTGTAGGCAGCTGTCCTCTATTCTATCCCTTCCTTCTTGTAGGCAGCTGTCCTCTCTTCTATCCCTTCCTGCAGGCAGTTGTCCTCTCTTCTATGCCTTCCTTCTTGTAGGCAGCTGTCCTCTCTTCTATCCCTTCCTACAGGCAGCTGTCCTGTATTCTATAACTTCCTTCCTGCAGCCAGCTGTCCTCTATTCTATCCCTTCCTTCTTGTAGGCAGCTGTCCTCTCTTCTATCCCTTCCTGCAGGCAGTTGTCCTCTCTTCTATGCCTTCCTTCTTGTAGGCAGCTGTCCTCTCTTCTATCCCTTCCTACAGGCAACTGTCCTCTCTTCTATCACTTCCTTCCTGCAGACAGCTATCCTCTCTTCTACCCCTTCCTTCCTGCTGGCAGCTGTCCTCTATTCTATCCCTTCCGTCTTGTAGGCAGCAATCCTCTCTTCTATACCTTCCTTTCTGCAGATAGCTGTCCTCTCTGCTATCCCTTCCTGCAGGCAGATGTCCTCTCTTCTATCCCTTCCTTCCTGCAGGCAGCTGTCCTCTCTACTATTCCTTCCTTCTTGTAGGCAGCTGTCCTCTCTTCTATACCTTTCTGCAGGCAGCTGTCCTCTCTACTATCCCTTCCTTCCTGCAGGCAGCTGTCCTCTCTTCTATCCCTTCCTTCTTGTAGGCAGCTGTCCTCTCTTCTATCCCTTCCTGCAGGCAGCTGTCCTCTCTTCTATCCCTTCCTTCCTGCAGGCAGCTGTCCTCTCTTCTATCCCTTTCTGCTGGCAACTGTCCTCTCTTCTATCCCTTGCTTCTTGTAGGCAGCTGTCCCCTCTTCTATCACTTCCTTCCTGCAGACAGCTATCCTCTCTTCTATCCCTTCCTTCCTGCTGGCAGCTCTCCTCTATTCTATCACTTCCTTGCTGCAGGCAGCTGTACTCTCTGCTATCCCTTCCTGCAGGCAGCTGTCCCCTCTTCTATCTCTTCCTTCTTGTAGGAAGTTGTCCTCTTTTCTATCCCTTCCTGCAAGCAGCTGTCCTCTCTTCTATCACTTCCTTCCTGCAGGCAGCTGTCCTCTCTTCTATCACTTCCTTCCTGCAGGTAGCTGTCCATTCTACTATCCCTTCCTTCTTGTAGGCAGCTGTCCTCTCTGCTATCCCTTCCTTCCTGCTGGCAGCTGTGCTCTATTCTATCACTTCCTTCCTGCAGGCAGCTGTCCTCTCTTCTATCCCTTCCTTCTTGTAGGAAGCTGTCCTCTTTTCTATCCCTTCCTGCAGTCCCCTGTCCTCTCTTCTATCCCTGCCTTCCTGCTGGCAGCTGCCCTCTCTGCTATCCCTTCCTTCTTGTAGGCAGTTAAACTCTCTTCTATCCCTTCCTTCCTGCAGGCAGCTGTCCTCTCTTCTATCCCTTCCTTTTTGTAGGCAGCTGTCCTCTATTCTATCCCTTCCTTCTTGTAGGCAGCTGTCCTCTCTTCTATCCCTTCCTTCCTGCAGGCAGCTGTCCTCTCTTCTATCCTTTCCTTTTTGTAGGCAGCTGTCCTCTCTTCTATCCATTCTTTGTTGTAGGCAGCTGTCCTCTCTTCTATCCCTTTCTGCAGGCAGCTGTCCTCTCTTCTATCCCTTCCTTCCTGCAGGCAGCTGTCCTCTCTGCTATCCCTTCCTTCTTGTAGGCAGCTGTCTTCTCTTCTATCCCCTCCTGCAGGCAGCTGTACCATCTTCTATCACTTCCTTCCTGCAGGCCGGTGTCCTCTCTTCTATCCCTTCCTTCCTGTAGGCAGCTGTCCTCTCTGCTATCTCTTCCTTCTTGTAGGCAGCTGTCCTCTCTTCTATCCCCTCCTGCAGGCAGCTGTCCTCTCTTCTATCCCTTCCTTCCTGCTGGCAGCTGTCCTCTCTGCTGTCCCTTCCTTCTTGTAGGCAGCTGTCCATTCTTCTATCCCCTCCTGCAGGCAGCTGTCCTCTCTTCTATCCCTTCCTTCCTGCAGGCAGCTGTCCTCTTTTCTTTCCCTTCCTTCCTGTAGGCTGCTGTCCCCTCTTCTATCCCTTCCTTCCTGCAGGCAGCTGTCCACTCTTCTATCCCTTCCTTCCTGCTGGCAGCTGTCCTCTCTTCTATCCCTTCCTTCCTGCAGGCACCTGTACTCTCTTCTATCACTTCCTTCCTGCAGGCAGCTGTCCTCTCTTCTATCCCTTCCTTCATGCTGGCAGCTGTCCTCTCTGCTATCCCTTCCTTCCTGCAGGCCGCTATCCTCTCTTCTATCCCTTCCTTCCTGCAGGCAGCTATCCTCTCTTCTATCCCTTCCTTCCTGCAGGCAGCTGTCCTCTTTTCTGTCCCTTCCTTCCTGTAGGCAGCTGTCCCCTCTTTTATCCCTTCCTTCCTGCAGGCAGCTGTCCACTCTTCTGTCTCTTCCTTCCTGCAGGCACCTATCCTCTCTCCTATCACTTCCTTCCTGCAGGCACCTGTCCTCTCTTCTATCACTTCCTTCCCGCAGGCAGCTGTCCTCTCTTCTATCTCTTCCTTCCTGCAGTCCCCTGTCCTTTCTTCAATCCATTTCTTCTTGCAGGCAGATGTCCTCTCTTTTATCTTTTCCTTCCTGCAGACAGCTGTCCTCTGTCTTTTCTATCCCATCCTTCCTGCAGGCAGCTTTCTTCTGTCTTTTCTATCCCATCCTTCCTGTAGGCAGCTGTTCCCTGTCTTTTCTATCCCATTCTCCCTGTAGGCAGTGTCAGGTCTTTGACTATTTCAGTACATAAAGATAAACTACACATGCCGAAGTTCCATTGTGGTCGTTGGATGATCTATCCGGGTTTCTGGCGTTCATCACATGCAGTGTGCAGAGAGTTAAAGTGATCGTCTGTTTCTTAAGTGTCGTCAGGTTGTTGGATTCCTTGATTGCTTATTTCATTTCAAATTTCCATCTATCTCCATTTCAAATTTATGCTCTCATCATACAGTACTGCCATTTCCCTCTCTAAACAGTCATATTTCAAGAACCTAATTTCCTCTCAATCCTCAAATCCCCAATGTCTCTTCACCACCTTCAACTTCCTCCTCCGCCCACCCCCTCCTTGCCTCCCCTCCTCGCTCTCTGCCCTTGACTTTGCTACCTACTTTACATCTAAAATTTGCTCCATATGTCAGGACATCATATCCCATCAGTCCCCCTGCTATCCACCTCCACCTTTCCCAGATCACCCCTCTCCTTCCATTTTACCAACTCTAACTTTCTTCTCCCCTGTATCTGGAGAGGAAGTAATGTCCCTCATCCAGTCCCCCCCCCTTCCACCTCTCCCCTTGACCCTATCCCTTCACGTCTCCTCTACCTCTCTCCTTCTGCCTGCTCCCATCTTGCCCACCTCCTTAATCTCTCCCTATCATCAGGCACTGTCCCGTCTGCATTCAAACCTGCCCTTGTCTCCCCCATACTAAAAAACCTACCCTTGATTCTAAAACTCTCTCCAACTACCGTCCCATCTCTCTCCTCCCTTTTGCCTCCATGCTCCTTGAGCGTGTTGTTTACAACCGCCTTACCACCTTTCTTTCCTCCCACTCCCTCCTTGACCCTTTTCAGTCTGGCTTCCATTCTCTTCACTCCACTGAAACTGCCCTCACAAAAGTCAGGAATGACCTCCTTGCTGCCAAATCCAAGGGCCACTACTCTCTGCTCATTCTCCTTGACCTCTCTGCTGCTTTTGACACTGTGGACCACCCTCTCCTTCTGCAAATCCTTCACTCCCTTGGTCTACGTGACACTGCCCTCTCCTGGCTATACTACCTCTCTGACCGATCCTTCTCTGTCTCCTCTCATGACTCCTCTTCTTCCCCACAGCCTCTTGCTGTAGGTGTTCCCCAAGGTTCTGTTCTTGGACCTCTCCTTTTCTCACTGTATACATCCTCACTAGGTGAACTCATCAGCTCTTTTGACCTCCAATATCATCTCTATGCTGATGATACTCAGATCTACCTTTCCTCCCCTGACCTCTCTCCCTCTCTCCTCACTCGTGTCTCCAACTGTCTCTCTGCCATCTCTTCCTGGATGTCCCAGCGATTTCTTAAACTTAATATGTCTAAGACTGAGCTAATTATCTTCCCACCGCCCTACATAGCCACACTTCCCACCATTTCTTTATCAATTGATGGCACAACTATCTCCTGTAGCCCCAAAGTGCGCTGTCTTGGACTCCTGCCTCTCCTTCAAACCACATATTCAGAATCTCTCACAGTCCTGTCGTTTTCATCTTAAAAATATTTCCAAGATTAAACCCTTTCTCACCCAGGATGCCACTAAAACCCTCATACACTCATTGGTCATCTCCAGATTGGACTACTGTAACCTCCTCCTATCTGGCCTCCCCAACTCCCTTCTCTGCCCTCTCCAGTCTGTCCTCAATGCTGCTGCTCGGCTCATCTTCCTTTCAAAACTCTCTGCATCTGCCTCCCCTCTCCTACAAGCTCTCCACTGGCTCCCCTTCCCCTTTAGAACCCAATTTAAGGTTCTCACACTCACTTACAAAGCCCTCACACATTCCTCTCCCATTCACATCTCTGATCTCATCTCCCTTCACTCTCCTGGCCGCCCTCTTCATTCAACAAATGCATGCCGCCTCTCATGCCAATTGATTACTTCCTCCCACTCCCGCCTCCAAGATTTTGCCTGCACTGCTCCCCACCTTTGGAACTCTCTCCAGCTTCCCATCAGACTCTCCACCTCTCTTCAATCTCTCAAACGGGCTCTCAAGACCCACTACTTCATCAAAGCCTACCAGCTCTCATCTTAACTTGCTGCTACATACTCCTTCCTCCCTACCCACCCCATCTGTGTCACCCCTGTTTGTCTGCCCCTCCCCCTTAGAATGTAAGCTCCTATGTGCAGGGCCCTCTACCCTCTTGTGCTTCTCCTTACTCTACCTTCATCTACTTCTTACCCTCTACCAGGGCACCTAACACTTGGTTGCTTTGCATTGTTGCTTATCTGGGTGTTATGGTCGCGAATGTAGCAATGTATATTATCCATGTCCTGTATTGTATTGTATTGTATTGTATTGTACTGTACTGTAAGTGATTGTAAATCAACCTATTTGTTTATGTACTTTGTAAGGCGCTGCGGAACACTTGTGGCGCCATATAAATAAACGATAATAATAATAATTCCAAACCTGATTCTATTTGGGTCACATGTTCTAAACTTCCTCTGGATCACAGACCTCTAGTATAAAGCCTGTTACTAACTATGCCTCATTGTCTGTGCAATGTTACTTTCAGTTCTTCCTTGGACTCCTGCCAGATCCCCGCTGTGCCTGGTGTATGCTGTGGACCCCACTACATTCCTGCTCGTGTTCCGGTTCAAGTTCTGATACAGGTTATCAGCTGCACTACAGAGCTCAGCATTGCCATTGTCTTTCCATTGTTATCCTGCTCTATTACTGCTATTCCATTCTACGCTACACTATTTGGTTTACTTGTTATAATTGACTCATACGGACACTGGGGTTACTTCTTCTACAGTTGTCAACTGCACCGTTACAGTCTATCCTCATCGGAATCCCATCACATTGCAGGGCTCAACCCTGCTCCGGACCTTCATCCTGCCGCAGGGCTCAACCCTGCTCCGGACCTTCATCCTGCCGCAGGGCTCAACCCTGCTCCGGACCTTCATCCTGCCGCAGGGCTCAACAATGCTCCGGACCTTCATTACATCGCAGGCTCAACCCTGCTCTGGACCTTCATCCTGCCGCAGGGCTCAAACCTGCTCCGGACCTTCATCCTGCCACAGGGCTCAAGTCTGTTCCGGACCCTCATCACGTCTCAGGGCTCAACCCCGTTCTGGACCCTCATCACGTCTCAGGGCTCAACCCCGTTCCAGACCCTCATCACGTCTCAGGGCTCAAACCTGTTCTGGATCTTCATTACGTCTCAGGGCTTAACCTCGTTCTGGATATTGTTACATCTCAGGGCTCAACCCTGTTCCGGACCTCCGTCGCGATACAGGGCTCAACCCTGTTATTGACCTCCATTCTATCCTGAGGCCCTAGCCTTGTGTCGGACTTGGGGTTTACCCCACACCAGTTCAGTGTGTACTTTGAACTTTGTTTCTCGCAGGGGCATACCCCTGCACCTGTTAGTGCATGTCATGAACTTTGTGTTATTGAGATTTAATGTGGAACTTTGCCATACAGTTTTTGTTCTTGAATAAATTCTATTTACTTTTATTTCGTGCTAGTGATATTTCATGAAAAGGTCATTCCTAAAACCACCTCAGTTCATACTACCTAGTAAGCCTGGCTCTTCCCAGGAGTCTCAAGTGTCTGTAGCCATGACAGACAGCTATCCTTTCATTATGCAGGCCCCTGTCCTCTCTTTTATCCTTTACTTCCTGCAGACAGCTGTTCTCTGTCTATTCTATCTCTTCCTTCCTATAGGCAGTTGTTCTCTGTCTTTTCTATTCCATCCTTCCTGCAGTCAGCTGTCTTCTGTCTTTTCTATTCCATCCTTCTTGTAGGCAGCTGTCTTCTGTCTTTTCTATTCCATCCTCCCTGTAGGCAGCTGTCTTCTGTCTTTTCTATTCCATCCTTCCTGTCGGCAGCCGTCCTCTGGCCCTGATTCAGAGCCGGACGCTCTGACAGAGCGCTCGCTCTGAATCAGGGCCGGCCTTCTTGTTTTTTAGAGCGGCCTCCTGGCGGCTTGCATAGCTGTAGGTGACCACCCACAGCTATAGCGAGCGGCCAGGAAGATGGTCGCGATGGTCAAGACCATCGTGACCATCGGGCTTGCGACGAGACCCTTGTGGTAGGATCTGGTTGCCGCAAGCCCCAGAGAGATTTCGGCTCAAACAGAGCCGAAATATCTCCCACTGACATCACTCGTGATGTCAGTGGGGCCGGCCCCAAATGGAGGCGTTCACATGGGAACACCTCAGTTTGGGCAGCCACTCCCCCGGCCTGCCCACCAAAGGGGGCATGCTGTCACTCAACATCAACAGCACGTCCCCTTTGGTACAAGACCCGGAGCAACGGCTTGTGCACGCACTGGGCCACCATCGACCCGCTTGCGAGCGCATAGCACTCGCGAGCGGGTCTCCTTCCTTCCTTCCTTCCTTCCTTCCTTCCTTCCTTCCTTCCTTCCTTCCTTCCTTCCTTCCTTCCTTCCTTCCTTCCTTCCTTCCTTCCTTCCCTCCCTCCCTCCCCTGTCTCTTCTAGCCCTTGCTTCTTGCAGGCCACTGTCCTGTCCTCTCTTCTATACCTTCCAATGGTTCCTTTGTGCGCACGCAGTAAGGGTTTACTAGACTTTGCACATGCGCTGTAGAAAACAAAATCACTAAACAGCACAAACATTGGTGAGCATGCTCCTCTGAATCAGGCCCAGAGTGACCATTTCTGCTTAAATATGAGATACTGTGACTACGCCGCGGAGAAAGTATTTTCATGGTAAACAGTTGGACGATTAGCGAAACTATTCCGAAAGCATACACACAAATGTTTGTTTCTCTCTCAATGTTACTACACCAGAGAGACGAGCTGCTCAGATAATGCCAGAAAATGTCAGCGTGCTGGTTAGTATAGGAATTAGCTGAGTATACTATATAAAGTATGACAGCCGGATCGGGTGAGGCGCAGCCTCTCTAGTGAAATGAGTGATGCTTCTGCTCTAGGTGATGTTTTGCATGAATACAAACCTCAGAGCTTTGGGTCCTTATTTGGATATTACAGCTTGTTAAAGCCCACACTGTTCTAAACTCCAAACACTAGGAGATTTCAGTTCCAGCTGCTTAGCATGATGCAAGACCCACTGCAATCACATAATGACATGCCTTCCTTGGAAATCCTGAATGCCATCTAATGTATAGTCCAATAAATCTCTCTTCTTTTAGAGTAATATGCGGTTCTAAGGTATGGAAAGAATTGTATGTCTTCATTACACTGTTTAGAATTTGTTCATCTATAGTGGAATTGCTATAATATTTAAGATTTAGAGTTATGTGTTTTTTCAATTAATATCTTTCAGAAATTAATTAAAGTAGCAAAGGCAAATAGAAAGTGTTTTTTTCTTTAAATAGGAAGCACATTTTAAGCATGGATAATGTTTTTATGAACTATCTTTTTACAAATCATTATCTCCTTTTCAGTATATCTCTGGAGAGCAAACAAGAATGGCTGCCATAGGGTTAAATATGTTAGCATGTCATGTGATGAAAGAGGGGATGGGGAAGGAGGTCACAGTGCCCAGAGCAGACACAAAACACATGGTGTGACACAGTCAGTCTCCTACACAGACACAGCCTCACAGCTCTTAGCATGTCAGATGATGGCAGATTGGGTAGAAGGAGGGGTAGGCTGTCACAGTGCACAAAGCAGGCACATTGGGTCTGATTCAGAGCTGGACACTGCTTCCTCTGCTCCTGTATCTGTTGCTGGAGTCTCGGCTGTGATAATATGGAAATGCTAGATTCTGCCTTCCCCTGGTTTAGTAGCCTGCATCTGAATGAGCAGGTGTGTCACCGCAGCCGAACCTGGCGCCCACTTACCGGGTCCAGCAGCGATAGTGTTCCTGTTGGCGTAGGGCAGCGTCCCTGGTGCCCGCTGCTGGTGTTCTGGCTCCCGGCTCCTCTCTTCCTACGCGGTTCCAAATGTAGGTGGCCGCAGCATCCCTTAGGGTTTTACATGCCGACTTGCAAAAAGATTTAAAGGAACAGTGGCGCCAAATGTGGCGTCGCGTTTGGTGGGAGAATTGAACTCTTGCCTATAAAGGGAGTCTCAGTATAGGCTTCTATTTCAGCGTTCTAGTGATCCCTACATCTTGTTCCTGACCTGATTCCGTCTCCTCCCTGGTACTAAGCTTGGTATTCCTGTATTGACCTTGGCTATTCTCTGTGACCATGTTTACGCCTGATCCCTGGTACCGTCTTGTCCGCTTGGTTCTGACCCGGCTTGTCGGCTACGTTTGTACACTTATGTCATACTCTGGGTCCGATTCAGACCCGCTCGCTAAATGCGTTCCCATGCTGCCAAAGTATGCAAATCCTGCAATTGCACAGCGAGGCATTAGCACGCCCACTATGCCTTGGCGTGCGATCGCGGTGTGTATTTAGACAACCACCAGCCTGTCTTAAGACGCCCACTTTCCCTTAGCAATACACGTCATCTCCAGGAAGTGTATGCAACAATCGGTAACATCGAGAACCATCGTATCCATACGCAGCACTTGTGGCTGACCATACCCTACCGCGAAGCACTGCGAGTGCTTCAGTGTAAAATTCAGCCATATGACGTGTACTATGACGCTGCGTCTTACTTATGCACGCCTCTAAAACGGCGTTAAGACGCTCAGACACTCCTGCGTTCGCACCACCACTGCCCCGTTTCCATCGGCCATCCCTTGTTACCACCCACAAACGGCCTCTCCTGTCACTGAAGCTAGCGAGGTGTCTATGCACAAGGGGCGATTGGTTCGCGATCGCATGGAATGGTTCGCGCATGCGCACTGCAATGCGTATGTATGCGCAGAATGCAAACATCGGCAGTCTGCGTGCGAACGCTTCCTAGTGAGCGGGTCTGAATCGGGCCCTCTGCTCCAATCCAGAGATCACCAGCACCTGTACTAAGGAGCCAAGTCTGAGGGCTGTGACCTCCGTGTCAGACGCAGCCTCCTTGCGGGGGTCCCTGATGAATACCGCCGGCAGGTTAGACTCCGTGCCTCGGTACTGGGTCTCGCCAATCCCGAAGTACAGGCTAAGCATCCACTATCCACCCATGAGTTTGTGACAGCGAGCCCTGAAATGCCCGCTTTCTGCGTCTTTGCACGCTGCAATACCGCCGGTGATTCTTAACGTGCCACCACCGCCGTACCATCGCCTGCTCCGTCGGCACTTGCACCAGCTTTATGGCCAGTGCAGTGTCTATGTCTGAACATGGCCTCTGTGGCTGCGGCTGTGCCTTTGGGAAACGCAGCCGCTTTCACTGACTCGCCCGCGACACTCATAAGACACACCCATGAGACATACTTTTTTTTGCGTTCACTTCAGGCCACCTCCCAGTCTCCACCCTGATCCACCCAGGGATTGCTGACCCTTTCTCAAGTGTTAGAAATACAGGGCCCAATATAGAGATGTATGCAAACCCAAGGTTCTGCGTACGGCCCCGAATATTACTGTGATTGACATGTTGCTGCTGTTTGAGAACAAGGTAGCGCCTGGGTCCATGTCTTCTGATTAGCATTTTTTTGCTTCGCCTCCGCGACCAATGATCTCAGGGCCTGATTCAGCAAGCGACGCAAGTGAGAGAACGCACGGTGCGAGCCGATGTTTGCGATCTGCGCTTGAGTATGCATTCCGTGTGAGCGAACAGATCACTGAGTACGGTAAGGGCTCTCTCACAGTACGCAGGGAGCCCGCAGAGACCTTCGATGTTGATTGACAGGAAGTGCCGTTTGTGGGTGGTGACGGGGGTGGTTGGCTGAACACAGGTGTGCCTGTGCGTTCACATGCCATTACAGGGGCGTGCATAAATTAATCTCAGTGGCGCCGCACGCATCCGGGTGCCTCTCTGCATGCAGGAATCTCTCAAGTTCTGCGGCAGGGTTAGGTCTACCCTTCGTTTACACGCAGCTTCGATGGCACTCAATGTTCCCGATGTTTACGCTGTCAATCACGGCATAGGTGGGCGGCTTTATGTTTTGCTGGGTGTCTGTTTCTTGTGCTGTGGTCTTCGTGCGTATGCATTGATTAGCATATTCTCGCAGCATCTGCGTGCGTGCGTCTGCTAGCGTGCGTTCCTTGCTGAAGCAGGCCCTCAGTGCTGCGAGGCAGAAATACTAACCATTACACCCACCTAACGATACTGGATTAGAACCTCTATACACTCCTTCCTATACCTTCTAATATCCTGCCTATACCTTCTAATATCATGCCTATACCTTCTAAGGATAACGCTAATTTGCGTACGCAGTCATACAGTAAATAAAGACTTCAGACCTAGAATCTCTGGTTCCAAAGCACAAAGTATTATTCAAGTAAAAGTACAGTCAGTTACACGCTATTGATCCAGACACAATTCGGCGCAAAGGAATTATACAGACCCAAGTACAGTATACATACGCAGCGCTTCCGGACCAGATGTTAGGCATCAGCAAGAAACCCCTCGTCTATCAGCATTCAGCACGAAGACTAAAGACCCAGCGCTGGAGCACACATATTTATACCCCCCGGAATAGACAAAACAATAGAGACATTTGTTGCTGATGTCATTGGTTCCCAAGGAGGATCCATCTGTTACAGCGCATTTAACAGGCTGATTCAAATAGACACAACCCAGCCTCCGACAACTGAGGGTCCCTAGATTCCCGCCACATGCAACATCCTAACAGTTATTCATATCATATACATTTTGTTGCTTGAAGTCTCTGTGGTCCATAAGTCGAGAATGCATGATGCGATCTCCACACCGATAGTAAAAGCTGTTAGAGGCTGGGTGAGTCTATTTGAACCAGCCTGTTAAACGCTCTGTAACAGATGCTTCTCCCCTGGGAACCAATGAAATCAGCAACAAACTTCTCTATTGTCCTGTCTATTCTGGGGGATGTATAAATATGTGTGCTCAAACACTGGGTCTTTAGTCTTCTTCCTGAATGCTGAGGGACGAGGGGTTTCTTGCTGATGCCTAACATCTGGACCAGAATGCGCTGCGTATGTATACTGTACTTGGGTCTGTATAATTCCTTTGCGTCTAATTGTGTCTGGATCAATAGCGTGTAACTGACTGTACTTTTTACTTGAATAATACTTTGTGCTTCGGAACCACACATTCCAAGTCTGGATTCTTTTATTTACTGTATGACTGCGTACGCAAATTGGCATCACCCTTAGAGGTTTATAGGTAGGATTTTAGAAGGTACAGGCAGGGGTATATAGAGGTTCATTTCAATATCGTCAGTTTCAATGCCATTACAGGGACGTGCATAAATTAGCTACTGCGACGGAGTACGCAGCTTGTGCACTCACTGCGTGCGACGTGACTTGCAATTTCTGAGCCAGGTCAGGGCTGCCGTAATTGTGCGTGATGGGCTGATGCTACTCATATGTGCGCAAGACCAGAGCCGTAACAAGACTTTTTAGTGCCCTGTGCCAGAAAGAGCATTGGTGCCTCCCCTCCCACCCTTCATTTTTCACATAAGACACGCATCGAAAAAGGGCCAAGGCCTCATGGGGAAGGGCCAGGGAAGAGATAGGGGAGGCCAGGAGATGCTGGGGGTAAATAGGGACATAATATAGTGCACGTGAGAGAGGGCTATGGCCTCATGGGGAAGGGCCAGGGAAGAGATAGGGGAGGCCAGGAGATGCTGGGGATAAATAGGGACATAATATAATGCACCTGAGAGAGGGCCATGGCCTCATGGGGAAGGGCCAGGGAAGAGATAGGAGAGGCCAGGAGATGCTGGGGATAAATAGGGACATAATATAGTGCACCTGAGAGAGGGCCATGGCCTCATGGGGAAGGGCCAGGGAAGAGATAGGGGAGGCCAGGAGATGCTGGGGATAAATAGGGCCATAATATAGTGCACCTGAGAGAGGGCCATGGCCTCATGGGGAAGGGCCAAGGAAGAGATAGGGGAGACCAGGAGATGCTGGGGATAAATAGGGACATAATATAGTTTACCTGAGAGAGGGCCATGGCCTAATGGGGAAGGGCCAAGGAAGAGATAGGGGAGACCAGGAGATGCTGGGGATAAATAGGGACATAATATAGTTTACCTGAGAGAGGGCCATGGCCTAATGGGGAAGGGCCAAGGAAGAGATAGGGGAGGCCAGGAGATGCTGGGGATAAATAGGGACATAATATAGTGCACCTGAGAGAGGGCGCAGGAGGCAGGAGTGGAAGGAAGTAATCAATAGGCAAGAGAGGTGGGATACATTTGTAGGAGTGGGAGGGAGATTAGTAGGATGTAGATGAAGGTGTGGTGAGGTGATAGGGAGAGGAGGGTGGGTGCTGAGCTTAGTGGTTGGGTAGTAGGACCATTGTGGGGGAGAATAGAAAGAGAGAGGAGTAACAGGAGAGGAGAAGGAGGGGAGCAGAGGGGAGGAATACAGACAGAGAAGGGGAGGAGACTAGGGGGGAAGGATAGAGGTGGGAACAGGGGGAAGAATAAAGAATTAGGTAGGCACTGAGTAAAGTGAGAATATGAAGAAAACATGGTCACGGTGTGGATGAGGTAAGAATAGTGTATGTGTGAGAACAACAGCGTTGAAGGTTTTTCAAAAATGCTGGTGAAAGAACACTGTTAGTGACTGCGTATGCTTGATGAACAAAGTAGTGTTTTGTTTTTTTTGTTTGTTTTATTGAGGGGAATATAAGTGATTTAAAGTGTTTATCCTTGTCCTGTATTGTATTGTACTGTAAGTCACTGGTCACCTATTTGTTTATGTACTGTGTAAGGCGCTGCGGAACACTTGTGGAGCCATATAAATAAATGAGAATAATAATAATATTATGGGGGCTATTTCATTGATAACGGGACAATAGTAAATTATTTATAAAGGGGCAAAAGTTATTATTTAATGATAAGGTAGAATTTACAATGCACACTTGTGTCGTGCGATTGCGCAGTAGTGCTTTTTTACTACCGCCTTGCCTTAGGTGTTCGCAAATCGCCATGCAACTTCATTCGTTTGTGTTTTTAGCCTCCAAACCACAGAGTACCAAAATCCATCGGTCTGGAGGTGAAATTTGGACATTGGAGAACTGCCGGATAAATTGTTGATTAATAAATTTCTTCTCAACTCTCAATTTTAACTATGGAGAAAATAATATAATCGTTAGTTCAAAAATGGCGGTTTATAAATATACGAGTAGATGTTGTTTCATCAGCAGAAAGTTACATAAGACTATAATTATCACTTTATTGAATGTCCTCTTAGATAAGACTGTTACACACAGACTTTCCCTGCAGTTAGGAAACAATGTGACACTTATCTGGGCATTGTCCCATGTGACATTGTAAGAGATTAACAGATTGATGTGTTGGCTGAAACGTTGCATGCAATTACACAGAATACTGCACAAAATATTATTTGTACCAATAGGTTTGTTACTATCAAGGCCGGGTTATAGGCAGGATGGCCACTCCGGAGCCCTCACACATAGGGGCCACCACACACTATCCAAAGATGTAGCTGCTGTGTACACTGACAGGCACAATGGTACAGAATGCATCATAGGTGGGTGTGATTCATTAGATCGACAGTAAAAAGGTAGAGATTGTAAGGTTGCGAGCAGGGTCTTCCTACCTATATATCTGTCTGTTATTACCCAGTTTTGTTCTATTAATGTTTACAATTGTAAAGCGCAATGGAGTATGTTGCGCTATATAAGAAACTGTTAATAAATAAATTATAAATATAAAGGTAGACAGTGTCTACATAGATGCCAAGTGGCAGATAGTCAATAGGTCAACAAGAACAGAAGGTCGTTATAGATGTAGGTGGACAGGGTGAGGAGTTCAACACAATTGTGGGCACGTTTTCTTTTTGTTTGTTTTCTAACCTTAATCTTCACCCTAACCCTCCCTTTAGTGCCTAACCCTAACTGTCCCTCCAAGTGCCTAACCCTAACTATCCCTCCAAGTACCTAACCCTAACTGCCCCTCCAAGTACCTAACCCTAACTGTCCCTCCAAGTGCCTAACCCTAACTATCCCTCCAAGTACCTAACCCTAACTGCCCCTCCAAGTGCCTAACCCTAACTGCCCCTCCAAGTGCCTAACCCTAACTGCCCCTCCAAGTGCCTAAACCTAACTATCCCTCCAAGTGCCTAACCCTAACTGTCCCTCCAAGTGCCTAACCCTAACTATCCCTCCAAGCGCCTAACCCTAACTGTCCCTCTAAGTGCCTAACCCTAACTGTCCCTCCAAGTGCCTAACCCTAACTGTCCCTCCAAGCGCCTAACCCTAACTATCCCTCCAAGCGCCTAACCCTAACTGTCCCTCTAAGTGCCTGACCTTAACTGTCCTTCCAAGTGCCTAACCCTAACTATCCCTCCAAGCGCCTAACCCTAACTGCCCCTCCAAGTGCCTAACCCTACAGTAACTGTCCCTCCAAGTGCCTAACCCTAACTATCCCTCCAAGCGCCTAACCCTAACTGCCCCTCCAAGTGCCTAACCCTACAGTAACTGTCCCTCCAAGTGCCTAACCCTAACTATCCCTCCAAGTGCCTAACCCTAACTGCCCCTCCAAGTGCCTAACCCTAACTGTCCCTCCAAGTGCCTAACCCTAACTGTCCCTCCAAGCGCCTAACCTTAACTGTCCCTCCAAGTGCCTAACCCTAACTATCCCTCCAAGTGCCTAACCCTAACTGCCCCTCCAAGTGCCTAACCCTAACTGTCCCTCCAAGTGCCTAACCCTAACTGTCCCTCCAAGTGCATAACCCTAACTGTCCCTCCAAGCGCCTAACCTTAACTGTCCCTCCAAGTGCCTAACCCTAACTGTCACTCCAAGTGCCTAACCCTACAGTAACTGCCCCTCCAAGTGCCTAACCCTAACTGTCCCTCCAAGTGCCTAACCCTACAGTAACTGTCCCTCCAAGTGCCTAACCCTAACTGCCCCTCCAAGTGCCTAACCCTAACTGTCCCTCCAAGTGCCTAACCCTACAGTAACTGTCCCTCCAAGTGCCTAACCCTAACTGTCCCGCCAAGTGCCTAACCATTTCTCCTAGTGCCTAACCCTAACTGTCCCTCCTGGTGCCTATCCCTAACTGCCCCTCCAAGTGCCAAACCCTAACTGCCCCTCCAAGTGCCTAACCCTAACTGCCGCTCCAAGTGCCTGACCCTAACTGTCCCTCCAAGCACCTAACCCTAACTATCCCTCCAAGTGCCTAACCCTAACTACCCCTCCAAGTGCCTAACCCTACAGTAACTGTCCCTCCAAGTGCCTAACCCTAACTGCCCCTCCAAGTGCCTGACCCTAACTGTCCCTCCAAGTGCCTAACCCTAACTGCCCCTCCAAGTGCCTAACCCTAACTGCCCCTCCAAGTGCCTAACCGTAACTGTCCCTCCAAGTGCCTAACCCTAACTGTCCCTCCAAGTGCCTAACCCTAACTGTCCCTCCAAGTGCCTAACCCTAACTGTCCCTCCAAGTGCCTAACCCTACAGTAACTGTCCCTCCAAGTGCCTAACCCTAACTGTCCCTCCTAGTGCCTAACCCTAACTGCCCCTCCAAGTGCCTAACCTTAACTGTCCCTCCTAGTGCCTAACCCTACAGTAACTGTCCCTCCAAGTGCCTAACCCTAACTGTCCCTCCAAGTGCCTAACCCTACAGTAACTGTCCCTCCAAGTGCCTAACCCTAACTGTCCCTCCAAGTGCCTAACCCTACAGTAACTGTCCCTCCTGGTGCCTAATCCTAACTGCCCCTCCAAGTGGTAAACCCTACAGTAACTGTCCCTCCAAGTGTCTAACCCTGGCTGTCCCTCCAAGTGCCTGACCCTAACTGCCCCTCCAAGTGCCAAACCTTAACTGTCCCTCCAAGTGCCTAACCCTAACTGTCCCTCCAAGTGCCTAACCTTAACTGTCCCTCCA
This sequence comes from Taudactylus pleione, assembly GCA_031769625.1. Lineage (NCBI taxonomy): Eukaryota > Metazoa > Chordata > Amphibia > Anura > Myobatrachidae > Taudactylus > Taudactylus pleione. The sequence goes on along the minus strand of JAUIMM010000795.1, from coordinate 1,134,934 downwards.
AGTGCCTAACCCTAACTGTCCCTCTAAGTGCCTAACCCTACAGTAACTGTCCCTCTAAGTGCCTAACCCTAACTGCCCCTCCAAGTGCCTAACCCTACAGCAACTGTCCCTCCAAGTGCCTAACCCTAACTGTCCCTCTGAGTGCCTAACCCTAACTGCCCCTCCAAGTGCCTAACCTTAACTGTCCCTCCTAGTGCCTAACCCTACAGTAACTGTCCCTCTAAGTGCCTAACCCTAACTGTCCCTCCAAGTGCCTAACCCTAACTGCCCCTCCAAGTGCCTAACCCTACAGTAACTGTCCCTCCAAGTGCCTAACCCTAACTGTCCCTCCTAGTGCCTAACCCCAACTGCCCCTCCAAGTGCCTAACCTTAACTGTCCCTCCTAGTGCCTAACCCTACAGTAACTGTCCCTCCAAGTGCCTAACCCTAACTGTCCCTCCAAGTGCCTAACCCTACAGTAACTGTCCCTCCAAGTGTCTAACCCTAACTGTCCCTCCAAGTGCCTGACCCTAACTGCCCCTCCAAGTGCCTAACCTTAACTGTCCCTCCAAGTGCCTAACCCTAACTGTCCCTCCAAGTGCCTAACCCTAACTGTCCCTCCAAGTGCCTAACCCTAACTGTCCCTCCAAGTGCCTAACCCTAACTGTCCCTCCAAGTGCCTAACCCTACAGTAACTGTCCCTCCTGGTGCCTAACCCTAACTGTCCCTCCAAGTGTCTAACCCTAACTGCCCCTCCAAGTGCCTAACCTTAACTGTCCCTCCAAGTGCCTTACCCTAACTGTCCCTCCAAGTGCCTAACCTTAACTGTCCCTCCAAGTGCCTAACCCTAACTGTCCCTCCAAGTGCCTAACCCTACAGTGACTGTCCCTCCAAGTGTCTAACCCTAACTGTCCCTCCAAGTGCCTGACCCTAACTGCCCCTCCAAGTGCCTAACCTTAACTGTCCCTCCAAGTGCCTAAGCCTAACTGTCCCTCCAAGTGCCTAACCTTAACTGTCCCTCCAAGTACCTAACCATAACTGTCCCTCCAAGTGCCTAACCCTAACTGTCCCTCCAAGTGCCTAACCCTACAGTAACTGTCCCTCCTGGTGCCTAACCCTAACTGCCCCTCCAAGTGCCTAACCCTACAGTAACTGTCCCTCCAAGTGCCTAACCCTAACTGTCCCTCCAAGTGCCTAACCCTACAGTAACTGTCCCTCCAAGTGCCTAACCCTACAGTAACTGTCCCTCCAAGTGCCTGACCCTAACTGCCCCTCCAAGTGCCTGACCCTAACTGTCCCTCCAAGTGCCTAACCCTACAGTAACTGTCCCTCCTGGTGCCTAACCCTAACTGCCCCTCCAAGTGACTAACCCTACAGTAACTGTCCCTCCAAGTGCCTAACCCTACAGTAACTGTCCCTCCAAGTGCCTAACCCTAACTGTCCCTCCAAGCACCTAACCCTAACTGTCCCTCCAAGTGCCTAACCCTACAGTAACTGTCCCTCCAAGTGCCTATCCCTAACTGTCCCTCCAAGTGCCTAACCTTAACTGTCCCTCCAAGTGCCCAACCCTAATTGTCCCTCCAAGTGCCTAACCCTAACTGTCCCTCCAAGTGCCCAACCCTAACTGCCCCTCCAAGTGACTAACCCTACAGTAACTGTCCCTCCAAGTGCCTAACCATACAGTAACTGTCCCTCCAAGTGCCTAACCCTAACTGTCCCTCCAAGTGCCTATCCCTAACTGTCCCTCCAAGTACCTAACCTTAACTGTCCCTCCTAGTGCCTAACCCTAATTGTCCCTCCAAGTGCCTAACCCTAACTGTCCCTCCAAGTGCCTAACCCTACAGTAACTGTCCCTCCAAGTGCCTAACCCTACAGTAACTGTCCCTCCAAGTGTCTAACCCTAACTGTCCCTCCAAGTGCCTAACCCTACAGTAACTGTCCCTCTTGGTGCCTAACCCTAACTGTCCCTCCAAGTGGCTAACCCTAACTGCCCCTCCAAGTGACTAACCCTAACTGTCCCTCCAAGTGCATAACCCTACAGTAACTGTCCCTCCAAGTGCATAACCCTACAGTAACTGTCCCTCCAAATGCCTAACCCTAACTGTCCCTCCAAGTGCCTATCCCTAACTGTCCCTCCAAGTGCCTAACCTTAACTGTCCCTCCAAGTGCCTAACCATAATTGTCCCTCCAAGTGGATAACCCTAACTGTCCCTCCAAGTGCCTAACCCTAACTGCCCCTCCAAGTGACTAATCCTACAGTAACTGTCCCTCCAAGTGCCTAACCCTACAGTAACTGTCCCTCCAAGTGCCTAACCCTAACTGTCCCTCCAAGTGCCTAACCCTACAGTAACTGTCCCTCCAAGTGCCTAACCCTACAGTAACTGTCCCTCCAAGTGCCTAACCCTACAGTAACTGTCCCTCCAAGTGCCTAACCCTAACTGTCTGGGTAAGTGCCTAACCATCTCTCCTAGTGCCTAACCCTAGCCATCTCTATTAGTGTCTAACCCTCCTAGTGCCTAACCCTAACTGTTTGGGTAAGTGCCTAACCATCTCTCCTAGTGCCTAACCCACCGGTAAATGCCTAACCCTAACCATCTCTCCTAGTGCCTAACCCTCCTAGTGCCTAACCCTAACTGTTTGGGTAAGTGCCTAACCCTCTGGTAAGTGCCTAACCCTAACCATCTCTATTAGTGTCTAACCCTCCTAGTGCCTAACCCTAACTGTTTGGGTAAGTACCTAACCATTGGCGTAAGTGCCTAACCCTAACCATCCCTCCTAGTGCCTAACCATAACATTCCAGTAAGTGCCTAACCCAAAAAAATAAATAATAATAAAAATATGTCGACCATTTTTGTGACGACCTTTTGACCATGTTGACCATTTGTACCTGTCGACCTATTGCCTGTCTAACATCTGATGTCTATCTAGACATTGTCGTCCTTTTAACTGACTATCTATAGCCTGAATACTGCGTCTGGTGATAGTCTGCATTCAAACTGTATTTTAAAGTGTTTGTTAGTAAGACAAATGAATTGTCTTGTTCTATTTATCTAAGTGTGCACTGCTTAATAAAATGTACAGTTGTGTGGTTTGTAATGTATCACATATTTCTATCATTTAAAATAGGTTTATTTGTTCTACATCAGGGGTCTTCAAACTTGGCCCTCCAGATGCTGTGGAACTACACATCCCAGCATGCACTGCACATAGTTTTAGCATGCTGTTATATCAAAAAGGTGGCAGTGCGTTCTGGGATGTGTAGTTCCACAGCAGCTGGAGGGCCAAGTTTGAAGACCCCTGTTCTACATGCATGTGGCCAGTCGTTTTGTTTTCAAGTGTTAAAATGATTTTGTCACATTTCATCACTTATGCTGGGTACACACTATACAGATATATCTGCAGACAATGGCCGTTCATATACACTGACCGGCCATCACCTGTGTCTGGCCGCGTGTCCCTTTCCCCCTCCCCGCGGCTGCCGCTGTGTGTGTACGAGCGGTCTGCAGACCACCCGTACACACTTGCCGATGGACAGATATATCTGTTCACCAGGCTGTGCAGCACAGCCAATGCGATCTGTCTGTGAATGACGTCGTTCACCGACATATATCGCGGGTGCACACTGGCTGACGGGCAGCAGATATATTGGCCAATAAATTGATTGGCCAATATATCTGTCATTGTGACCCAGCTTTAGACGTCAGGCAAGTCCTCATCTGGGACCAGATTACATTGTTGATGTCTTGTATAATTATCCTTTATGTCCACAGCCCACCATGCTGCCCTTCCCTCCTCTGCAGCAAATGTTTCTCTAACATGGCAGCTACAAAGTGACTGACAGTCTGTCACACTTGCTCTAGAGCACAGGTTCTCAAACTCGGTCCTCAGGACCCCCAAACAGTGCATGTTTTCCAGGTCTCCTCACAGAATTAGTGAAATAATTAGCTCCAACTGTGGATCTTTTAAAATGTGTCAGTGAGTAATGAATACACCTGTGCACCTGCTGGGTGACCTGCAAAACGTGAACTGTGTGGGGGTCCTGAGGACCGAGTTTGAGAACCACTGCTCTAGAGAAATGAAGTCTGTGTATTAGCTGAGGGGCTGGGAGGCTGGCAACTTAATAAATAGTCCCCTAATATCTTTAGAAATTACAACAAATTCAGTGATATCTGACTCTCCTCAATATAAGGAAAGAATAACATCATGCCACACCTAAATATAATATAAGATCTATTATGATCACTATAATAGTTATGTTTATGCCTGTGCTCAATAATATGTTAAGACACAAGTGATACTTATTTGATGAAAAATATCCAATATTTAATAATGTTACATCTCTTAATAGGAAATCCTGCTTCCACTCATCTGGAAAAACATGTTTCATCCATATGTTTGTAATGGAATAAATGTATTGCCTTTAATTAGTGCGAAGGCCACGCTGAGCTCAGTACGTTACTGACAGATTAGTCATTCACCTTGTATAAGAGAAGTCGCACCCAGAACACATCACATGCAAAAAAAGCCAAATATATATTTTATTCTTCCTCTGTATTTATCTTGTATAAATATTAAGTAATAAATGTGTAATAATGTTTTTATTAAGTCTTTACCTGGTTTCTCAGGTGGTATTGGTAAATGTGCTTGTAGAGCTCATGAGTCAGTAAAGTTTCCATAGTTGTCTTCTCTTCCCTCTAATCTATTTATTTCCCCAGAATGCTCCTGTCAGCCTTATCAATCAATCAATAATTTATTATCACATCCACAATACAAATGTATGTGCGAAATTGTGATGCAAGAAACTCACATTTAGATAAAAAGTACAATAAAAATCAAGAATTTAAACTAATAATTGCGGCAGGATAAAGACTGTTCCGGAGCCTACTAGTTCGACGCCCAATACACTTAAAACGCTTACCAGAAGGCAATAAAGAGAACAGAGAATGACAGGTGGCTAAAATCAGCAAAAATCTTATTTGCTTTTGAAACACACCTTTCAGCATAAATTTCACACCCCCAGCCCGCCCACCAAAGGGGGCGTGCTGTCACGCAACATCGACAGTACGCCCCCTTTGGTGCTAGACCCGGAGCGACTGATTGCTCGTCGCTATGCGGCTCCGTCGTGTGCATGTGCTCTGGGCCACCATCGACCCGGTTGCGAGCGCTCAGCGCTTGCGACCAGGTCTGAATCAGGCCCTCTGTCCGTACATTTGCAGTTGCCATACCAAACAGTAATGGACTACGTTACAAGACTCTCATTTATACAACAATAAAAAATTACAAGTAATGGCCTAGATCAGGGGTTCCCAACCACGGTTCTCAAGGCACACTAACAGTCCAGGTTTTAGGGATAGCCATACTTGAGCACAAGTGACTTAATTAGTACCTCAGTTATTTTGATTAAACCATCTGTGCACAATCATGGATATCACTAAAACCAGGACTGTTAGTGTGCCTTGAGGACCGAGGTTGGGAATCACTGGCCTAGATACACCACTTGCTCTAAGTTTCCTTAGGAAGAAAATAAGTTGCTGAGCCTTCCCCACCACTGATGAGTTATGTGACGACCACGATAGGTCATCAGAAAAGTTAATTCCTAAAAACTTGAATCCACTAACCCCTCTCAACCTCTGACCCATTTTCCTAGTCCTTCTAAAATCTACTACTACCTCCTTGGTTTTTTTATTATTCAGCAGCAACTTAATATCCTTACTCCACTTAATGAGTTGATCCACCTCCACCCTATAGCTGTCATCATCTCCATCACTGATCAAATCCACTATTGTGGTGTAATCAGCAAATGTTACGATACAATTAGATTCTGAACTAGACACACAGGCCCTGATTCAGAGCCGGACGCTCTGACAGAGCGCTCGCTCTGAATCAGGGCCTTCCTTCTTAATTTTTTTCACCCACAGCTATAGCGAGCGGCCAGGAAGATGGTCGTGATGGTCAAGACCATCGGGCTTGCGACGAGACCCTTGTGGTAGGGTCTCGTTGCCGCAAGCCCTGGACTGCTTTCGGCTCTATCAGAGCCGAGAGCACTCCCACTGACATCACTTGTGATGTCAGTGGGGCTGGCCCCAGATGGTAGGCGTTCCCATGGGAACGCCTCCGTCTGGGCAGCCACACCCCCGGCACGCCCACCAAAGGGGGCATGCTGTCACTCAACATTGACAGCATTCCCCCTTTGGTACGAGACCCGGAGCGACGGTTTGTCCGTCGCTATCCGGGTCTCGCGCATGTGCACGACGGAGCCGGCTCCGTCGTGCGCATGCGCACTGGCCCAACATCGACCAGCTTGCAAGCACTCAGCGCTTGCAAGCGGGTCTGAATCAGTCCCACAGTCCGATGTTTACAAGAAGTAAAGTAAAGGGCTCAGTACACAACCTTGGGGTACTCCTATGTTCACAATAGTTGGAGATGAGAGCAATTCCCCTAACCTAACCGGCTGCCAACGGTCGGTCAAAAAATCCAACAACCAATTTAGCTGCATACACACACAACGATTTTTTTAATGAACGATTTGAGTAAACGATTTTTTCCCTTGAAAAAATTTACTAAAATCGTTTACTAAAGTTGCTCATTTACTAAATGTCATGAACGATTTTTATGAACTACAAACGATTTTTGCATATTCCCTTAATGAAAATCGTTGAGTTGACAAGTCTGACTGAACGACAAACTACAAACGACAAACTACAAACGTGAATGCGCATGAACGATAATCGTTCATCATTTGACTCAGAAAGTGAACGATTTTTGCCATCAATTATCGTTAAACAATATCGTTTAACGATAATCATTAAAAAAATCGTTGTGTGTGTATGCAGCTTTACAAATAGACACGTCAAAACCAATTGCCTGTAGCTTCGCAACAAGTATGGATGGTACAACAGTATTAAAGGCAGAGCTGTAGTCCACAAACAACAGTCTTGCATATGAATCCCTATTCGCTAAGCTAGAGGTTCCCAAACGTGGTCCTCAAGGCTCCCCAACAGTTCAGCTTTTAGAGCTATCCATGGTTGAGCACAGGTGTTTAAATCAACTTGACTGAGGTACTAATTAAGGCACCTGTGCTCAATCATGTATATCTCTAATACCTGCACTGTTGGGGAGCCTTGAGGACCGCGTTTGGGAACCTCTGCTCTAGGCATAGGCAAATGCAGTGGGTTTTCCATTTACACATGTGCACCAACTAGGAGATCTGGAAAACATGCACTGTAAAGGCTGGTATCCAGTTCCCGACAGTGAAAAGACTGAATGATAATGATATCGTTCAGTCGTTCACTACACTGCAGAGTGCCCTCACCGAACGATATATCATTCAGTGTAGGCGCCCTCCCTCATCCCCGAACATGATCAACCTGAACACGCATCGCTGGTCGTTGCCAACATTTTGCTGCCAGATTTGTTCCCGATTAATGAGCAATTGAACGATAACGATGTCGTTATCGTTCAATCGCTCTGTGTAACCGGGTAGTGGATATGCACCTTTAGGGGTGCATTGCTATAGACCATCAATAGTGTTAATTATTAATACAGTGTATAAGAAGACCAAAATGTACATATAATGTACAGGGCAGTGCTGGGTTCTTCTGCTGCTCCCCCAGTCTCCTCTTCTGCTCCCATGCTCTGGAATGGAACCTACATCTGAAATAAAAACATTCAGCTCAGGCAGGATGGCCTGTATGAGCATTTAATGGCTCATACACACTAGACAATGGGGCAGATGTATGAAGCTGTGGAAAGTGATAAAGTGCAGAGTGATAAATGACCAACCAATCCGCTCCCACCTGTCATTTTTCAAACACAGCCTGTAACATGACAGTTGTGAGCTGATTGGTTGGTCGTTTATCACTCTGTACTTTATCACTTTCCAGAGCTTCGTACATCTGCCCCACTGAATGTGCTGTATGAATGATATTGGTGATAGATTTCTCTTGAACTTTCTGTAGTTCAGGATAAACAATATTGGGTGTACACACTGACAGATATCTTTTAAGCTATCTTTCAGTGAAGTCATCCCGCCACACCTCTGAACAGGCAGTTCTTGACGATATTGTCAGATCGGCCTGCATGTACGGATGACAGAAGACATCGTTAACGGCCAGTTGGTCGTTCACTGCATACACACTGAACGATATATCGTTGAACGATAATGTTATCGTCCATATCGTTCATGAATATCGTCTAGTGTGTCTGCGGCTTTACTGTGATCACTGGTCCTGGATATGCTGGAATTAATGAAGCACAATAATCGGTGTTTGACGCATATTAAAGCTGGATAAGTGCTAATTATGCCCTCTTCATGGACTGGCCACACTCACTCTAAAATCAAGCATTTGGAAACCCCCCTCTAAAAATCCTGTGTTTGCCACTGATAGATTACATAACACCTTATGGGGAACCATAAGAGCGGCATCCTCATATGGGGAGCAAATTACAGTCGACCATATGGTTTTAAACACTGGAAAACTGACGAAAAAAAACAACAAATGTTCGAATTCCTTAAATTCATATGTTTTAACCAATTTGTCTGAATTACCATTTTTGTCTGTTTTCCAGTTTTTGTGAGCAAATGGACGATTGTCATTTGCTCCCATACATTACCAGATTTTCATTCCAACCAGCCAGATTGGACAGATATCTGACAGATAATTGTATAGTGTATGCCCAGTATTAGAAACACAGGGCCTGATTCAGAGCCGGACGCTCTGAACGAGCGCCCGTTCTGAATCAGGGCATTTTATTTTTATTTTGGAGCATCCTCCTGGACGCTCGCATAGCTGTGGGTTACCACCCACAGCTTATGCGAGCGTCCATGATGATGGTCGCGATGGTCAAGACCATCGCGACCATTGGGTTTGAGACGAGACCCTGCGGTAGGGTCTCGGTGACCGCAAGCCCTGGAGTGATTTTGGCTCTATCAGAGCCAAAATCACTCCCACTGACATCACTCCCACTGACATCACTAGTGATGTCAGTGGGGCCGGACCCATGGGAACGCCTCCGTCTGGCAGCCACGCCCCCGACACGCCCACCAAAGGGGGCGTGCTGTCAGTCACCATCGACAGCACGCCCCCTTTGGTGCGAGACCCGGAGCGACAGCTTGGCTGTCGCTATCCTGGTCTTGCGCATGCGCACGATGGAGCTCCCTCCGTCGTACGCATGCGCACTAGGGCACCATCGACCCGCTTGCGGGCGCTCAGCGGTCCTTGAGCGGGTCTGAATCAGGCCCACTGTGTCTGCCATTGAACAAGTTGTGAATAACCTGTAACCATGGAAACAGTTAACACAGGACACAGTTTGAGTGGTGTTATATAAATATAACCTAGAGGCAGCCACTGGTGTAACTTACTGCACTGCAAATGACCACATATTGTGCAGCGGGATACTATATCATGGCTCATATAGAGAAATATTTGTGCTATTCCAGCACTCAACACATAGATCTATGGAGGAAATGTTTCCAGGACTTGTAGTGCACAGATATAAACCAGCTGTGTAAACTGGAGGCGATGCATTCCTTACTACTGGTATGTATGCAAGCATAGGAAAACATCAGCCTGGAGAGCAATCAATATCTGTAGGAGGAGGAGAGGATGGGGGGGGGATCCGGCTTAATTATTTATAATAATAAAAAAAACTTGACAACTTCAAGACTCCCACTAAATGTAAATGTGTGAACACTGGGCCTGATTCAGAGCCGTTCGCTATTTGTGGTCGCTCGTTTAAAAACAAGGGGTGGCTATTCAAATGATCCGTACGCACATTGCAGTCTGTTCACACCTCTAAGTCTGAACGAGCGAGCAAAACATACGCTCGTTTATTTGTTAAAAACGCCCCCTGGCCGCTCGCATCCTACGTCATGTCCGCTATTTATTAGATTAATCGAGTACATCGACCAGCGTATGAACTGCTCGCTATTCTTGTGGTTGGTGTTTGCTACCACAAATTTGCGAGCAGTTCTGGCTATAAAATAACCCAGTGACGTGGTCAATGACGCTGCTATTTTAAATATGCACACCCATAAAACGCCCGTTTTGACCTTTAAGCACGCCTGCGTTCGGATCTCCACTCCCCATTTTCAAGCACCTTCCCCTGTTACCACCCACATACGCCTCATTCTGTCACTCAAAATAGCAGGCCCTCGCTATATTGCGTACCAACGATTTTCGGCCGCACTGACTGGTTCGCGCATGCGTACTAAAAACCGTACGCATGCGCAGATGTGCAAACATCGCTCGGAACGAGCGTACTGCCGCTAACGAGCGGCTCTGAATGAGGGCCACTGCTGGTAAGGCTTTTATTGAGTGCATTAAATTCACACTCTTAAATGTAGGTTTAGTTTAATGGCTGACGCCAGAAGTGCTACATTAAAATGTATTATCGTTCATTTATTTATATTGCTGTGTATTGGGGTTGGGTATGAGATCCTGGCGGTCGGAATGGCGCTGGTCAGAATACCGACACCCATAAGGAACAAGGTAAGTCTAAAGGTGCGTACACACGCAACGATTTTTTGAACTATTTAACTATAACGACGTCGTTATCGTTCAAAAAATCGTTCAATGTAAAACTATAAACGATGAACGATTATCGTTCAGTCAGACAGGCCAACTGAACGATTTTCAATAGAAGTTGCAACATTTTTCCTTCAACACACAGAAAATTGGTTATTAAGTAAAGTAAAACCAACTACTTTGTAAAATGATTTTCGTTCACTTTTTCAAGGGAAAAACTGAACAAAAATCGTTCAACAAAAATCGTTCATTACTTACATCGTTGTGTGTGTATGCACCTTACCCCTAACCCTCCCCCCAGTGGCGTATCTATAATGGGTGCAGTGTGTGCGGGGCACATGGGCCCTCGTGTCCAGGGGGGCCCGCACCGCACACCCAGCACCCATATTTTTTTTAACTTACCCGTCCGTGGTCCCGCGTCGGCGCTGCTCAGAACACGGGAAAAGGGCCATCGCGGCCATTTTTCAGGTGTTCTACGCATGCGCAGTAGACTCTGGGCACACTCTAGTGCCTGGAGTCTACTAATACTCCGGGGGCTGGCCAGCCGCGTCAGTCGGCTACCCACCACCGGGGGGAGGGGAGGAGGCCCCCCACGGGGAGTGCACACAGGACCCCTCCTCTGTTAAGACGCCCCTGCCTCCCCCCCTAGTGCCTACACCTACCACCATTCTGATGCCCTCATAGATTTGTTTAAGACCCTCCATCAGATCTATATAGCAATTCTACAAAGCCTGTCCTGAGATTAACATATGCACTGGGAGCGCTGTAGAATACAGAAGTTATCAGTGGCATGCCAAGAGCCCAGAAGAAGTACAGCTAGGACCGACATGTAAGTTCCATGCTTACATTAAGCTCAAAATGTTCTAATTATGAGAGCAAATTGTTTTTTTTTATTCCGCTACAGTTATAAACCGATATCAATAAGCCTGATTATTCAGATAAGCACCTCATTATCTTACTTATGTGTTTTTTAACTCTTTGTGTACCCTGTATCCGTATGTACTGTGGGCCTGATTTAGAGCCGGACGCTCTGACCAGAGCGCTCGCTCTGAATCAGGGCCCTCCTCCATGAAAATGGAGCGGCCTCCTGGCCGCTCGTATAGCTGTGTGCGAGCGGCCAAAAAGATGGTCGCGATGGTCTTGACCATCGCGACCATCGGACTTGCGACGGAGACCCTGCGGTAGGGTCTCGCTGCCACAAGCCCTGGAGTGATTTTGGCTCTATCAGAGCCAAAATCACTCCCACTGACATCACTAGTGATGTCAGTGGGGCCGGCTTCAGACGGTAGGTGTTCCCATGGGAACGCCTCCGTCTGGCAGGCACGCCCCCGGCACGCCCACCAAAGGGGGCGTGCTGTCAATCAACATCGACAGCACGCCCCCTTTGGTGCGAGACCCGGAGCGATGGAAAGCCCGTCACTCCCCGGGTCTCACGCATGCGCACTACGGAGCTCCCTCCGTCGTGCGCATGCGCAGTGGGGAACATCGACCCGCTCGCGAGCGGGTCTGAATGACCCCCTATATGTGCTTATTTTGGCTCAATGCGAGCCAATCCTATTTAAGGTTTCTGGTCACCCTGAAGCTGTGAGTGTACCCCACCATATGAGGTCCCAGCAAAAAATCCACAGACAAGCGTTAAAAGTTTTATTTTCTGGTACGCACATTTATATTCCAGCACGTGCTAAAAACATTTTGAATTACTACACTATCAGGCGCATGTTCTTTCCATACCCTATTTCCAGATCACATTCACCCTGACTGCCATTCAGGAACACGGGAAGACTACTGCCACCTTCACCAGAGGGATTTAAGTGTCACACCTGTTAGCACTAACCGGACTCCATCTTTGCACTACGGTGCAATATCACTTGTGACTTGAACCAGAGCGCCATTCTACACATCTTATACAAGGCTAATAATAAGACTGATTTACCAATAAGCTTGGTTGGTGAATTGGGCTTGCCGGCTGCTGCCAACTCTATGATCCTGTTATGTATGTAACATTGGCTGGCCATTTGGTAATGGAACTTGGCGTGAGAAAATGCCGTGGCCGGTACATAGTTGCTCTTCATATACCGATTTGGACCCATTCGCTCACAGATGTACAAATATCGCACATGACATTCACCAGTGTAATCCTGGGAAGTAGTTTTGTTGCTGCGTATTGATTTATTTGTACAAATAAGACGCACATTTTTAGAGGAAGAAATGCTCAGCCGAGTTGCCTGGGACCTGGCGCGCAGAGAAGAGCTATTTGGCGCAACTGAAGTCAATGTTGGCGAACACGTGTAGATGTGACCAATTCTACATACAGGTGCGGTTCTAAACCAGGTTTTATGTATAAAAATATTGCAAACTCTACCTACTAGCATACAGCGCACATCAAACGCATAGGAACCGCATGGCACTGACGTGTTACTAGCCTTTTCTAACGCAAACAGACGCCAGTGGGTGCGAGTCCTAAGTCCACCACCTACTGTGCTGTTAAAATGTTTTGTAATAGGGTGAGACAGTCATAGGGACATCCCTTACATTTAGGTTCATCAGGAGTTTAAACTATTAATAAGAATTGGGAACTAAACTGTTTAAATTGGGAGGGGAGGATTGGGACGCATTGGAGCCCGAAACTTGCGTCACATGACTGAGTATTACGGTGTATGGTGACAGAACTTATAATACGCCGCTGGTAATAAAGGTGCATTAACTGTAGTATATTACTGCCAATTGGATTATACATAATAAGGACATAAATCCAGGTAAAAACAAAAGAAACCAGAAAGTGGACCCCATTTAACAACGAAGGCAAATACCGGCATGCATTACATAGGAAATCCGGTTACAGCTTGTATAGGAGCCAAACACCTATGCTGTTTAATATTACAATTTAATAAATTTTATAATTTATTTATAGCATTAGTAAAGGAACCCGTCACTCCTCAACTTCTGCTTCCAGCTCCGCCCACTGCCCGTCTGGCCCTGCCCCTCTCTATTTAAAGCTTTGCCCCCATCGCCCCTTGCTCTGTCTCACCCCGCCATCCCCACTCCGTCTCGTACAGTACAAGAACTAAAGAGCAGCTGAAACCTTATCTCACAGAGGGGTCCATTTATTAATGACTGCATTTACAATGAGAGCTGGGCATGGTATTCAGGGGCAAACATAGGGCTTTTAAGGGGGGTTTCCATATATATATATATATATATATATATATATATATACACACACACATACATATACACACATATATACTGTATATATGAAAATGAATAATAGTATATATTGTCCTGGAGCCTGGCACTGACAGATAAGTCACTGAAGCAGAATAGAGTTTTTCTAGACACTCAGAAACCCCCCCCCTGCGTGCGCTAGTGGTATTACCGCACATGATCACATTGAAAGATGCGATCATAGCGCTGGAATGTATCAACCGACACATACAGGGGCTGCAAAAGGAGCCCGTCCCTGTGATGTGCCTGGAGTACTGTCGGGACTACTGCGCATGCACAGTTCCGCTGACTGCACATGCGGGGCCACCATTGCCGGGGAGGGTACCTATGGAACCCTCTCCTGGTAAATTTCATTCTGGATGTTGGTAAATCTGGCAGCATCGCATCCCACATAGAAACCTATGGGGGAAGCGGCTGTCTGCAGGAATGGAGGGATCACAGCGGGTATCGAAGATATCTGCTGTAGTCCCTCCTTCATACATGGGTGTGATACTAAATATTTGAGGTTACCCCAGGAAAACAGGTGTATTAAGGGAATAAGCCAGAACTATTTAACGATTAATGGACCCCAGAGTCTGTAAACCTTACTGATACTACAAACCCTATTAATATGAGCAATCTCCAATATTAAACACTTAGGGCTCTATTTACTACAATCCGCATATTGAATGCGGATTGTAGTGTGATATTACCGAGTGAATTCGCATTGCGAATTCAGGCAATATCACAGGGATTTACTATAAATCCCTTGCAGGGACAGAGCTTGCGATAAAGCTCTGTCCCTGCGGATCCCATCCGCACTCTAGTCGCGGTATTTTCGGAAAAATACCGTGACTAAGAGCCCGCGCATGCGCTGACCCACCGTCGCTGCTACCTCCCACCGACGCTAAGCCCCCCCCCCCCCGCGACACCCCCCTCCCTTCAATTACACTTACCTGCATCCTCCTGGCCTCCGGTGATCTTCTCCGGGCTTCCCGATCAGGTGATCTCCCATACTGCACTGGGGCCCGATCACCTGATGACCGGGCCGCAGTGCACTGTGGGAGACCAGCTGACCGGAGAAGGACCGATCACCGGTCCCTGGATTCAGGTAAGTAAACAAAAAAAAAAAGTTTTCAATTTTTTTTTTTCTTTTTTTCACAGCAATCACCTCCAGGTGGCGTTGTTATCACAGGGCTTTCCCCGATATTTTTTTACAATTTATTTTTAGGAACTCTGGTCGGATCACATTTCCCATTACAATTATGGGAAATGCGATCTGCTTACTAAAAATAAGTGATACCTAGGGGTTGGAGTAGAATTTTACTAATTCTACTCCAATTGCCCTGTAATAACTATAGGTGAAACTAAAATAATGTGAAAAGGGTGTGAAAACACCCTTTTTCACTTTATTTTAGTAAAAATAATGTTAATAAATAGAGCCCTTAGGGGTCTATTTACTAAGCAGTGTTAGGAGACAGAGTAAAAGTGATAAGGTGCCAGCCAATCAGCTCCCAACTGTCATCTCACAGGCTGTGTTTGAAAAGTGACAGCTGGGAGCTGATTGGCGGGTACCTTATCACTTTTCACTCTGTCTCCTAACACTGCTTAGTAACTAGACCCCTTAAGCTGGGTAGACACTGGAGCGACGGGCATTGAAAAGTGATTGTGCGTCCACACTGGACGACTTGAATGAACAACGGAACGATCACCGTTACGTAATTCATTAACAATGCACTGCCCGCTAGCGGTATCACTAGGTTTGACTTGCAGCGCATCAAACCTGTCGACCGTGGAAGTGCGCTATCATGCGTACACACAGCAATGTAGGCGATATGTCATTACAAAACAGCAAATTGTCCCGACATCGTTCCAGTGTGTCCCTAGCTGTATTGGGGTATTAACTGACATATGGACATATTTTGATGTGCACAGATATACCATTAGGCTATACTTACCATATGATGGTACCAGCACCTAGTACTGTGTTGTAGTTCTGTATTGGAATTTGGGTGAGGGGTAGTTGGGAGGATAGTAGACAGTAGGGAATTGTTAGGAAGAAAAAAAAAAGAAATTAGTTTGGAGGTGCACAGGATATGGAGGGTGTAGTGAGTATTACTTATTTGACACAGTAGGGGAAGGCGGAGCTACTTGTTATAATGAATCTAAAACCACGCCCCCATCACACCTCGTGCGACTGCGAACTAGTATGAACATGATACCGTCAGTGAAACGACGCCAACGCAGACGCGTTTATGTAAAAGAACTAATTTTTCTTGTTCCAAAGTAATATTTTTCACCTAGATTTGAAGTCGTATCTTGACTGGACTGTTAAAGGGTAGGGTTTATTATTCATTGTGAAAAAAAGGTTATAGTCACAGGTGCTGAAATTAGGATAACTGTTATAATATAATGACAAAGGGTATAATACCACGCTGCTGTTTAAAGGTTGCAAACCAGAAGTGAAAAACAAAAATATATTTTTTTTAAATTAACAGCGCTGTGGACAACCCAATTCAATAACTATACACAATTATAGTAATATAGATGGCCATATGCCAAATGTGTTAAAAATTATGAATCACCTATCATATAAATAGAGAGAATTAAAAGTGTGTGTTGGGTAAAAAACCAATTATGCCATAGAACAATCAATAAATAAATATATCAATTCAATACTATATAATATATCTGTATCAATGCATAAAAAATAGTAATAAATCAATAAACATATAAAATGTATAATAAATAAAAAAGGACACTGATGTGAAATGAATCAAAAAATAATTTATTGTGTTAGAATCACAGACCATTAGTGTATTTATTATCATTGTTATAATCGTGAATTGCAGCACGGAAATCGAACTATGGCGATCTTGGTTATCTGACGTCACTTGGGGCAAGTTGTTACTTGTAACAACGTGCCCCACAGTCAGTGGCGGATTTCCCACTAGGCACGTGAGGCACATGCCTAGAGGCGCCACTTGCTGGGAGCGGCACAGCAGGCTGGCCCCCTCTCCCCGCTGTATTTGAGCAGCAGGCCTTTTTTTTTTGTTACCCAGAGAGGGGCTTCCATGTGAGCAGGGGGCGGAGCTACATGGACAGAGCAGAGCTGCTGCCTACACCTGGCCAGGAGTGGGTGCAGTGTATTACATGTAAAGGGTGGGCTAACGTTGCTGGCCTAAGAGGTGATGCAGCAGCATTTACTTGCACTAATTGCGAATCAGAAAGCAGCCGTGAAGATGAAAGAGCGATGTCTGCCATGGTCATCAGGCTATATACCAAATATACGCCAAATGTGATTTTGTGATAAACGTACAAAGGCCCTCATTCAGAGCCGTACGCTCTGAGCAGAGCGCACGCTCTGCATGAGGGCCGGGCTCCTTTTTCATGGAGCGTCCTCCTGGACGCTCGTATAGCTGTGGGTCACCACCCACAGGCTATACGAGCGTGCATTTTGACCATCGCGACCATCGAAATTGCGAGCCGGAGCCTGCGGTTGAGGTTTTCAACCGCAAGCTCCGGAGTGATTTTGGCTCTATCAGAGCCAAAATCACTCCCACTGACATCACTAGTGATGTCAGTGGGCCGGCTTCTGATGGGAGGCGTTCCCGTGGGAACGCCCCCGGCACGCCCACCAAAGGGGGCGTGCTGTCAATCAACATTGACAGCACGCCCCCTTTGATCGGACACAACGAGCGAAGGAAAGTCCTTCGCTCGTCGTGTCTGGCGCATGCGCACGACGGAGCTCCCTCCGTCGTGCGCATGCTCAGTGCAGACCATCGACCCACTTGCGAGCGTACAGCCGCTCGCGAGTGGGTCTGAATCAGGCCCAAAGTTTTCTAATGAAAGCGTTTCATATTAAAAATGTGTATAGATTAAATTTATAAGTAACAATTTGCTCCAACCCCGTAACAACTTACGGGGCAGATTGTTACGATTATTTTTGTTCCGAAAAACATGTTTTTTGTTGTTAATAATAACTAGTGGATGTAACTTACACCCAATATAAATAGAAGAAAGAATTATTATCATTATTTATATGGCGCCACAAGTGTTCCGCAGCGCCTTACACAGAACATAAACAAATAGGTTGACCAGTGATTTACAATACAATACAATACAATACAGGACAAGGAACATGGATAACAGACATTGCTACATTAGCGACCATAACACCCAGATAAGCAGCAGAGCATAAGCAACCAAGTGTTAGGTGCCCTAGTACGGAGTAAGAAGTAGATGAAAGTAAAGTACGGAGAAGCACAAGAGGGTAGAGGGCCCTGCTCGTAAGAGCTTACATTCTAAAGGGGGAGGGGCAGACAAACAGGTGTGACACAGATGGGGTAGACAGGGAGGAAGGAGCAAGTAGTAGCAAGTTAGGATGAGAGCTGGAAGGCTATGATGAAGTAGTGAGTCTTGAGAGCCCGTTTGAAGGATTGTAGAGAGGTGGAGAGTCCGATAGGGAGAGGGAGGGATTTCCAAAGGTGGGGAGCAGCGCGGGCAAAATCTTGGAGGCGGGAGTGGCATGAGAGGTGGCATGCATTTGTTGAACGAAGAGGGCAGACAGGAGAGTGAAAGGAGAAGAGGTCAGAGATGTAAATGGGAGAGGATTAGGGGAGGACTTTGTGAAAGGGAAGGGGAGGCAGATGTAGAGCGTTTGGAGAGGAAGATGAGCCAAGCAGCAGCATTGAGAACAGATTGGAGTGGAGAGACATGGGAGTTGGGGAGGCCAGATAGGAGGAGGTTACAGTAGTCCAATCTGGAGATGACCAGTGAGTGTATGAGGGTTTTAGTGGCATACTGGGTGAGAAAGGGTCTAATCTTGGAAATATTTTTAAGATGGAAATGATAGGACTGCAAGAGGTTCTGGATATGTGGTTTGAAGGAGAGGGAGGAGTCCAGGATAACTCCAAGACAGCGCACTTTGGGGCTAGAGAAGATAGTTGTGCCATCAATTGATAAATAAATAGTGGGAAGTGAGGTTATGTTGGAGGGTGGGAAAATGATCAGCTCAGTCTTAGTCATATTAAGTTTAAGAAATCACTTTGACATCCAGGAAGAGATAGCAAAGAGAAGGGCCGGATGAGGGACATGACTTCCTCTCAAGATACAGGTGAGAAGGATGTCAGAGATGGAAAAATGGATGGGGAGGGATGATCGGTAAAGGAGGAGATGTAGAATGTAGAGCTGGAGGACTGGTGGGATATGATGTCCTGACATATGGAATCAATTTTAGATGTAAAATAGATAGCAAAGTCAAGGGCAGAGAGCAAGGAGGGGAAGGACAGAGGATGGAGTTGAAGGTGGTGAAGAGACGCTGGGGATTTGAGGACTGGGAGATGAGGTTCATGAAATATGACTGTTTAGAGAGGAAAAGGGCAGCACTGTAGGGTGAGAGCATAAATTTGAAATGGAGAAAATCTGCCTTAGAGCGTGATCTTCTCCACTGTTGCTCGGCGGTTCGTGAACATTTTTGCATGTATCTGGTGCATTTGTAATGCCAGGGTTGAGGTGTAGATCTGCGAGGGTGAGTAGTGATCGCCGGAGCAACAGAGTCCAGAGCAGAAGTAAGGGAGGCATTGTATAGGGAAGTGGCTTGTTCAGGGCAGGAGAGAGACAGGATAGGGGGGGAGAAGTGAGTCAAGCAGGGAAGAAAAATAATCTGTCAATAGCCTCAATGTTACGCTTAGTGATGGTGGCCTTAGGAGGTAGAGGAGGGGAAGGAGAGAGGGATAGGTTAAAAGAGAGAAGGTGATGGTCAGAGAGGGGGAATTGGAGTAATCAGAATATCACAATGGTGAGTGAAAACTAGGTCAAGCGAATGCCCACTCACATGGGAGTGTGAGGAGGTCCATTGGGAGAGACCAAATGAAGATGTGAGGGTGAGGAGTTTGGAGGCAGAAGATTCTGTGGGAATATAAATTGGATTATTGAAGTCACCTAGGATAATGGCAGGAAGGTCAGAGGAGAAAGTGAGGGAGCCAGGAAGCAAAGTTCTCAAGGAAATTAGAGGGAGGGCTAGGGTGACAGTAAATGGTTGGAAGAGGCGTATGGCATGAACCTCAAATGTAGAGAAAATAAGGGATGGTTCAGAGGGTAGGAGTAACCTGGGAGTAGAAGGACTCCCACACCACCACCATGGTGACCCCCAGGCTGGGGGTGTGTGTGAGAAGGTGAGGCCCCCAGAGGAGAGAGCTGCAGGAGAAGTGGTGTCAGAGGGTGAAATCCAGGTTTCAGTAATGGCTAGGAGACGCAAGTTTTTGGAGATGAAAAAGTCATGGGTGGGAACGAGTTTATTTCAGAGGCACTCCAGAGGGCACAGGATAGAGGGGACAGTGTTTGTGGGAGAGATGTGAATGGGATTATCAGGGCTGCTGTAACGAGAAGGTGAGATTAATTTGGGTGACCGAGATGAATGTAGTGGAGTGATTGTGCGGGCACCAGTGCTGGGCAGGGAATCTGTAGGTGGTGGGCAGGGAGGGAGTCGAATGAGATGTGGCTGGAGTTACATGGAGAGGAGGGATTAGCGGTGGGGTAGTAGGACCCAGGAGGGGTAGAAGAGAATGAAAATGGAATAATGGGAGAGGAGAGGGAGGAGGGCAGTCAGAGAAGGGGAGATAAAGGAAGGAGGAGGTGGAGGAGACAAGGGGGAAATTATAAAGGTGGATTAAGGGGGCAGAGCAAAGGATTAGGTAGACACTGAGTGGAGGGGAAGGTGGAAGAAAACATGGTAATGGTGTGACTGAGGTGAATAGGGGGATGTAAACTAGATGTAGGAATAAAGTATGAATGTGAGAGAAAGTACAGGAGATTTGCAGAGAAGTAAAAGTACAGAGGAGGAAAAGGTGTCTGCACAATTACCAAAGTTTATTATTGAGCGGAGGAAAAGTGTAGATTTAATGGGGAAGAAATGGAATCTTAAAGTAAACTGTATTAGATGACAGATGACAGGCTAGGCAAAGAACTAAAAAGAACTAAGGTATAAGACATTAATTCTAAGAGATAAACTGAAATTGGCACAGAATACAGTATGTTTTGAGGAAACCATAAAGCCAGCACAATTATTAGCAAGTAATGAGTTAAGTTCTTATAGTGAGCAAACAGAGGCCCTGATTCAGAGCCAGATGCTCTGACAGAGCGCTCGCTCTGAATCAGGGCCGTCCCTTCTCCTTTTTGGAGCGGCTTCCTGGAGGTGACCACCCACAGCTATAGCGAGCGGCCAAAATGATGGTCGCGATGGTCAAGCAGTGAAAAGTGTGAGAAGTGACCAGTGAAGAAGTTGCCCATAGCAACCAATCAGCTTTGAAGTAGCATTTATCAAGTACAGTCTATAAAATAATAGGTAGGCGTTGATTGGTTGCTATGGGCAACAACTCAAAGCGTTTCACTGCTTCATACAGAAACCCCATGTATTAACTGTTTGCATATGTATTGGTGATAAACCATTTCTTTATAAGGATTAGACATTGCTCCAGCCCGCATGGAGCTCCAGAATAATAAAATCATGTTTCCTTTTGCATATCATTACTGGTGTGTGCATCCATACCTGTAAGATACTGTACCAAGGCTTCCCAGGATTGCACCTGGTGACGGTCATTAATAGAAAATCCTGGGTGCAGCTACTAATATCAATACACAGAGAGCGAAAGTAGGTGAGAGTCTAGTAACCGAATACCAGCCACGGTTAGCGCATGTTATGTTATCCATAGTTCTGATAACGCTGGGGAAGTCTGTATATAAAATGAGCCCCATCTGGATGTTTAATTTATTTTTTAATTCTAACTTTATGGGTCATGGTATCCCTCCATGCGTGGGATTGGGGATTTTGGACTAGGTGGCGAACAGTAGTCCTAGCAAAGCATGGAGACGTTTCTGTTATGACTGTATGTGATGCTTGGAATGTTCCCATCTGTAATTGTAGCATGTGCTTCTAATTTGTTTCATATGCTAAGCGTAGGAGGAGCTCTACCCAGCAGTTTACTGCAGCGCCCCCTAGCTGGGATGACGGACCCCTGCTGGTTACTAGACACTGACTTCATGTGCACATTTCAGGAGAAGTTTTATTGAAGACTTAAGCTAAAATACTTCAGATGAAACACAATCGTGGACTCGTAGCGCAGACACATTGCACAGACATTTGTAGGGGCACAGGGCGTGATTCAGAGATGGTTGGTAATGCTGTCGCAGTAGCGGTTGGGGGCACAAGCAAATCTCAGCCTTCCCATTGTGCAGGACGCTGGGGTGGGGCGCACAGCGGGGAGACGCCCACTTTCAGGCTGAGTGGTCTGTGCATTTGCGATAGAGTTTGTAAAGACACCGACAGTGATCGCACCATCATTTGCAGTAGCAGCGTTCCCAGACAGCCCTGGGACACTCCCAAAGGACCCCCATGAGACAGCCCCTTTTATGATCACTTCAGGTCACCTCACAGTCTCCACCCGAAAGCACCCAGGGATCCCAAACACCATGTCAAGTGTTAGCGACGACGTACACCATTGCGATTGCTATCGGACACTTTGGTTCGCACGTGCGCAGTAGCAAAACACAAAGGAGCTAGTGGCCACAAGTGAAGGCTCAAATGGCGACCTGTTGCACATCACGGCTTTGGGTTATTTTTTGATATAGTATTGCTATACGTCATTTTGTTACATTTTGATAAATTGTTATTTTATAGAGTGTAAAGGCCGGTACACACTGGACGGTGCCTAGTGTGTACTGGCCTCGTAAGCGGCGGCACCCGGTGGGGTACCGGGTTCTGCAAGTGCATACACCAGGGGTGGCCAGATGTTTGGACTCTGCGATCTACTTTTAAAGCTAAAAACCTTTCATGATCCAGCGTGCCAGAAAAAAGGGGCGTGGCATGCAAAAGGGGGTGTGAGGTCTGTCCTGCCAAAATCACACATAATGGTCCTGATTCAGAGGCGCTCGCTCTGAAACAGGCCGGATTTAAAAAAAAAAATAAAAAAATCTGGCTCCAGGCCGCTCGCATAGCTGTGGGTAACCACAGCTTGTGCGGGCGGCCTGGCGATGGTTGCAATTATCGTGACCATCGGGCTTGCGAACTTCCAGCTCTAATACAGCAGGAAGTTCACTACTGACATCACACGTGATGTCAGTAGGGCCGCCCACAAACGGCAGGCGTTCCTTCGGGAACACCTCCGTTTGTGCAGCCACCCCCCGAACCGCCTACGAAACGGGGCGAGCTGTCGATCAACATCGACAGCTGCCTCGTTTTGCTGCGAGCCCCGAGCGAGTGAAGTTATCACACGCTCCGGGGCTCGCCCGTTCGCACTGCCCAACCATCGACCGGCTTGCGAGCGGGTCTGAATCAGGCCCAGTATCCCCAATTCAAATTACACCACACAGCAGCACAATCTTATACACATTACACCACATAGTAGTGTCACTTATTCAGGTTATAACACACAGTAGTGCCCCTTATACAATATCCACTGTGGTCATGCCCCTAATGCAATGCCCCGAATAGTAATGCACCTTATGCAATGCCCCTTGTAGTTGTGCCCCTTATGCAGTGCCCCCAGTACTAGCTCCCCCTCCCAGTACAGAACAGCCCCCCACACCCGTTTTACCTGTCTTCACGCCATCAGGGCTTTATTATCCTTGGATCAAGAGACACATGGCTCTGCCCATTAGCCCCGGTCAAAGAGACACATGGCTCTGCCCATTAGCCCCGGTCCAAGAGACACATGGATCTGCCCATTAGCCTTGACTTAAGATAGATGAAGTTCTGCCTATTAAGCCTTGACCCAAGATAAAGATGGCTCTGCACAGTAACCTTAGCCTAAGACAGTGATTCCCATCCTCGGTCCTCGAGGCACACTAAAGCTGGCCACACACTAGACCAACTTACATCCAACCATCCAACTAGTTGATTGGTTGGAATGAAAATCTGGTAAGGTATGACAGCAAATGACAATCAGCAATTTGCTCCCAAACACCGGAAAATGGACAAAAACTGTTGTTTGAACAAATTGTTTAGATCAATCATTTAACAAACTTGTCTGACAACATTTTCATCTGTTTTCTGGCATTTAGGAGCAAATTGCTGATCATCAGTTACTCCCATACATTACCAGATTTTCATTCCAACCAATCAACTAGTTGGATGGTTGGATGAAAGTTGGTCTAATGTGTGGCCAGCTTAACAGTCCTGGTTTTAGTGATATCCATGATTGTGCACAGATGGTGTAATCAAAATAACTGAGGTACTATTTAAGTCACTTGTGTTCAAGTATGGCTATCCCTAAAACCTGGACTGTTAGTGTGCCTTGAGGACCGTGGTTGGGAACCGCTGGCCTAAGATATACTGTACATGGCCCTGCACAGCAACCATAGCCTAAGTTAGACATGGTTCTGCATAGTAAGCATTGGCCAAAGATAACGATAGTTCTGCAAATTGGCCTTTGCACAACTATACAGGTTGGGTACGGGATGCCGGCGCTAGGGTTAGGATACAGACAGTTGTTGGTCAGTATCCTAACCCTCCCCCTTCCTCCCCAGTGCCTAATCCTAATCCCCCCTCCCCACACACTAACCCTCCCCCTCCCTCCCCAGTGCCTAAACCTAACCTCCCCGCTAGTGCCTAACCGTAATCCCCTCCCCACACCCTAACCCTCTCCCTTCCTCCCCAGTGCCTAAACCTAACCTCCCCCCTAGTGCCTAACCCTAATCCCCTCCCCACACCCTAACCCTCTCCCTTCCTCCCCAGTGCCTAAACCTAACCTTCCCCTAGTGCCTAACCCTAATTTCCCCTCCCCACACCCTAACCCTTTCTCCCCCGTGCCTAAACCTAACCTCCCCAATAGTGCCTAACCCTAATCCCCCCTCCCTAAACCTCCCCCCTTGGGGCCCAACATTAACTGGCAACTTATCTTCACGATGATGATGCCGGGATTCTAATAGGTGTCGGGATTCCGACACCGGTATTCTAAGCCCCAGCATCCCAACCATTGGGATATTGACGGCATCCCAACTATACACTGGGAAGAGGCTCACATTAGTATGCTTGCAGTACTATACACTGGGAAGAGGCTCACCTTAGTATGCTTGCAGTACAATACAATGGCAGGAGGCTCACCTTAGTACGCTTGCAGTACTATACACTGGCAAGAGGCTCACCTTAGTATGCTTGCAGTACTATACTCTGGCAAGAGGCTCACCTTAGTATGCTTGCAGTACTATACACTGGCAAGAGGCTCACGTTAGCATGCTCGCAGTACTATACACTGGCAAGAGGCTCACCTTAGTACGCTCGCAGCACTATACACTGGCAAGAGGATCACCTTAGTATGCTCGCAGTACTATACACTGGCAAGAGGCTCACATTAGCAAGCTCGCAGCACTATACACTGGCAAGAGGCTCACTTTAGCACGCTCGCAGCACTATACACTGGCAAGAGGCTCACTTTAGCACGCTCGCAGCACTATACACTGGGAAGAGGCTCACTTTAGCACGCTCGCAGTACTATACACTGGGAAGAGGCTCACCTTAGTATGCTCGCAGTACTTTACACTGGCAAGAGGCTCACCTTAGTATGCTTGCAGTACTATACTCTGGCAAGAGGCTCACCTTAGTATGCTTGCAGTACTATACACTGGCAAGAGGCTCACGTTAGCATGCTCGCAGTACTATACACTGGCAAGAGGCTCACCTTAGTACGCTCACAGCACTATACACTGGCAAGAGGATCACCTAAGTATGCTCGCAGTACTATACACTGGCAAGAGGCTCACGTTAGCAAGCTCGCAGCACTATACACTGGGAAGAGGCTCACGTTAGCACGCTCGCAGTACTATACACTGGGAAGAGGCTCACTTTAGCACGCTCGCAGTACTATACACTGGGAAGAGGCTCACGTTAGTATGCTCGCAGTACTTTACACTGGGAAGAGGCTCACCTTAGTATGCTCGCAGTACTATACACTGGGAAGAGGCTCACGTTAGCATGCTCGCAGTACTATACACTGGGAAGAGGCTCACGTTAGCTTGCTCACAGTACTATACGCTGGGAAGAGGCTCATGTTAGTTTGCTTGCAGTACTATACGCTGGGAAGAGGCTCACGTTAGCATGCTCGCAGTACTATACACTGGGAAGAGGCTCACGTTAGCTTGCTCAAAGTACTATACACTGGGAAGAGGCTCACCTTAGTATGCTCGCAGTACTATACACTGGCAAGAAGCTCACCTTAGTATGCTCGCAGTACTATACACTGGGAAGAGGCTCACGTTAGCATGCTCGCAGTACTATACACTGGCAAGAAGCTCACCTTAGTATGCTCGCAGTACTATACACTGGCAAGAGGCTCACGTTAGCAAGCTCGCAGCACTATACACTGGCAAGAGGCTCACCTTAGTACGTTCGCAGCACTATACACTGGGAAGAGGCTCACGTTAGTATGCTCGCAGTACTTTACACTGGGAAGAGGCTCACGTTAGTATGCTCGCAGTACTATACACTGGGAAGAGGCTCACGTTAGTTTGCTCACAGTACTATACACTGGGAAGAGGCTCATGTTAGTTTGCTTGTAGTACTATACGCTGGGAAGAGGCTCACGTTAGTATGCTTGCAGTACTATACGCTGGAAAAAGGCTCACGTTAGTATGCTTGCAGTACTATACGCTGGGAAGAGGCTCACGTTAGCATGCTCGCAGTACTATACACTGGCAAGAGGCTCACCTTAGTATGCTCGCAGTACTATACACTGGCAAGAGGCTCACGTTAGCAAGCTCGCAGCACTATACACTGGCAAGAGGCTCACCTTAGTACGCTCGCAGCACTATACACTGGGAAGAGGCTCACATTAGTATGCTCGCAGTACTTTACACTGGGAAGAGGCTCACGTTAGTATGCTCGCAGTACTATACACTGGGAAGAGGCTCACGTTAGCTTGCTCACAGTACTATACACTGGGAAGAGGCTCACGTTAGTTTGCTTGCAGTACTATACGCTGGGAAGAGGCTCACGTTAGTATGCTTGCAGTACTATACACTGGGAAGAGGCTCACCTTAGTATGCTTGCAGTACAATACACTGGCAGGAGGCTCACCTTAGTACGCTTGCAGTACTATACACTGGCAAGAGGCTCACCTTAGTATGCTTGCAGTACTATACTCTGGCAAGAGGCTCACCTTAGTATGCTTGCAGTACTATACACTGGCAAGAGGCTCACGTTAGCATGCTCGCAGTACTATACACTGGCAAGAGGCTCACCTTAGTACGCTCGCAGCACTATACACTGGCAAGAGGATCACCTTAGTATGCTCGCAGTACTATACACTGGCAAGAGGCTCACGTTAGCAAGCTCGCAGCACTATACACTGGCAAGAGGCTCACTTTAGCACGCTCGCAGCACTATACACTGGGAAGAGGCTCACTTTAGCACGCTCGCAGCACTATACACTGGGAAGAGGCTCACCTTAGTATGCTCGCAGTACTTTACACTGGGAAGAGGCTCACCTTAGTATGCTCGCAGTACTATACACTGGGAAGAAGCTCACGTTAGCATGCTCGCAGTACTATACACTGGGAAGAGGCTCACGTTAGCACGCTCGCAGCACTATACACTGGGAAGAGGCTCACTTTAGCACGCTCGCAGTACTATACACTGGGAAGAGGCTCACGTTAGTATGCTCGCAGTCATTTACACTGGGAAGAGGCTCACCTTAGTATGCTCGCAGTACTATACACTGGGAAGAGGCTCACGTTAGCATGCTCGCAGTACTATACACTGGGAAGAGGCTCACGTTAGCTTGCTCACAGTACTATACACTGGGAAGAGGCTCATGTTAGTTTGCCTGCAGTACTATACGCTGGGAAGAGGCTCACGTTAGTATGCTTGCAGTACTATACGCTGGGAAGAGGCTCACGTTAGTATGCTTGCAGTACTATACGCTGGGAAGAGGCTCACGTTAGTATGCTTGCAGTACTATACGCTGGGAAGAGGCTCACCTTAGTATGCTCGCAGTACTATACACTGGCAAGAGGCTCACGTTAGCAAGCTCGCAGCACTATACACTGGCAAGAGGCTCACCTTAGTACGCTCGCAGCACTATACACTGGGAAGAGGCTCACATTAGTATGCTCGCAGTACTTTACACTGGGAAGAGGCTCACGTTAGTATGCTCGCAGTAGTATACACTGGGAAGAGGCTCACGTTAGCTTGCTCACAGTACTATACACTGGGAAGAGGCTCATGTTAGTTTGCTTGCAGTACTATACGCTGGGAAGAGGCTCACGTTAGTATGCTCGCAGTACTATACGCTGGGAAGAGGCTCACGTTAGTATGCTCGCAGTACTTTACACTGGGAAGAGGCTCACATTAGTATGCTCGCAGTACTATACACTGGCAAGAGGCTCACTTTAGCACGCTCGCAGCACTATACACTGGGAAGAGGCTCACTTTAGCACGCTCGCAGTACTATACACTGGGAAGAGGCTCACGTTAGCATGCTCGCAGTACTATACACTGGCAAGAAGCTCACCTTAGTATGCTCGCAGTACTATACACTGGCAAGAGGCTCGTTAGCAAGCTCGCAGCACTATACACTGGCAAGAGGCTCACCTTAGTACGTTCGCAGCACTATACACTGGGAAGAGGCTCACTTTAGCACGCTCGCAGTACTATACACTGGGAAGAGGCTCACGTTAGCATGCTCGCAGTACTATACACTGGCAAGAGGCTCACGTTAGCAAGCTCGCAGCACTATACACTGGCAAGAGGCTCACCTTAGTACGTTCGCAGCACTATACACTGGGAAGAGGCTCACGTTAGTATGCTCGCAGTACTTTACACTGGGAAGAGGCTCACGTTAGTATGCTCACAGTACTATACGCTGGGAAGAGGCTCACGTTAGTATGCTCACAGTACTATACGCTGGGAAGAGGCTCACGTTAGTTTGCTTGCAGTACTATACGCTGGGAAGAGGCTCACGTTAGTATGCTTGCAGTACTATACGCTGGAAAGAGGCTCACGTTAGTATGCTTGCAGTACTATACGCTGGGAAGAGGCTCACGTTAGCATGCTCGCAGTACTATACACTGGCAAGAGGCTCACCTTAGTATGCTCGCAGTACTATACACTGGCAAGAGGCTCACGTTTGCAAGCTCGCAGCACTATACACTGGCAAGAGGCTCACCTTAGTACGCTCGCAGCACTATACACTGGGAAGAGGCTCACATTAGTATGCTCGCAGTACTTTACACTGGGAAGAGGCTCACGTTAGTATGCTCGCAGTACTATACACTGGGAAGAGGCTCACGTTAGTTTGCTCGCAGTACTATACGCTGGGAAGAGGCTCACGTTAGTATGCTTGCAGTACTATACGCTGGGAAGAGGCTCACGTTAGTATGCTTGCAGTACTATACGCTGGGAAGAGGCTCACGTTAGTATGCTCGCAGTACTATACACTGGCAAGAGGCTCACGTTAGCTTGCTCGCAGTACTATACACTGGGAAGAGGCTCATGTTAGTATGCTTGCAGTACTATACGCTGGGAAGAGGCTCACGTTAGTATGCTTGCAGTACTATACGCTGGGTAGAGGCTCACGTTAGTATGCTTGCAGTACTATACGCTGGGAAGAGGCTCATGTTAGTATGCTCGCAGCACTATACACTGGCAAGAGGCTCACTTTAGCACGCTCGCAGCACTATACACTGGCAAGAGGCTCACTTTAGCACGCTCGCAGTACTATACACTGGCAAGAGGCTCACTTTAGCACGCTCGCAGTACTATACACTGGGAAGAGGCTCACGTTAGTATGCTCACAGCACTATACACTGGCAAGAGGCTCACTTTAGCACGCTTGCAGTACTATACACTGGGAGCAGGCTCACGTTAGTATGCTCGCAGCACTATACTCTGGGAAGAGGCTCACGTTAGTACGCTCGCAGCACTATACTCTGGGAAGAGGCTCACGTTAGTACGCTCGCAGCACTATACTCTGGGAATAGGATCACATTAGTACGCTCGCAGCACTATACTCTGGGAAGAGGCTCACATTAGTATGCTCGCAGCACTATACTCTGGGAATAGGATCACATTAGTACGCTCGCAGCACTATACTCTGGGAATAGGATCACATTAGTACGCTCGCAGCACTATACTCTGGGAAGAGGCTCACGTTAGTATGCTCGCAGCATTATACTCTGGGAAGAGGCTCACGTTAGTACGCTCGCAGCACTATACTCTGGGAATAGGATCACATTAGAAGTTAATTACGTATCCCTAAAGCAGATAATCTGATGATTCAATCCGTACTTAAAATGGTGTTTGGGGGACATGCAAATGTTTTGTTACCTGCCCAACTGTGCATCCAGGAACTTCTGGTTTGTAGCACAGACCCATCCAGCACTATAAGTAACTAGCATACAGTTGTTCCTTGCTGGTTAGATCCCATCAGTACAGGAGATGGAATACCAGTGCACACAGCGTGTGATTATTTAAGCACTGTGCATTTGGCATTCTTGCTGCGGACGGATACCCAGTCTGCGCAGAGCACTAACCCCGCCTGTGCTGCTCGCTGGCGCATTTTCTACATTTTTACATTGAAATAACTCGCTACACACGATGTATGTGAAACCACAAATATTTATTTTTTTTGTAATGAAAATATTACTGAGTGCGCCAGTGTCCACAGTTCTTTTAGTACAAAGATATGTATTTAGGGAAAGAAACGCAGAAAAATGTAGAAAATGAATGTGGTTCTCGGACCAAAAGAAACAAGTAGAAAAAGTTAGTAACTGAAATGAGAAATATGAGAGGTATTATTCAGAATTGGGTCACACTAGTCTGAAGCTGTCTTGGTTTGTTTTTTATTATTTCTGGGTAAGTAGAACACGCTCCTGTAATGCAGACTTGAGTGAGGTCCCTCCTTACGCCACCATCTCCGAGCCACGTGGCAGCCTCTTCCCACAAGGACTGAAGATCACCTAAAGAGACTTTGATGAGATTAGGCACTTGCACATCCATACAACAGGTTACATAGTGATGTACTCTATTGCTGTATTGTACAGGGGGGGAGGGGATGGGAAGGGGGGGGGTTAATAAGGAAATAATCAGTGGTGCTCTCTAGAAACTAAACATCCAAACATGCTCGAGAACCAAAACCTCCATTCCTCAGACAATCTGCATTTCATCACCAGCTAAACGTCCAGTTAGATCCAGTGGTTCCTAAAGCCCCCATGGGGAAAGTCTCTACAGTTCATCTACA
The DNA here is from genome assembly GCA_031769625.1 of Taudactylus pleione. Taxonomy (NCBI): domain Eukaryota; kingdom Metazoa; phylum Chordata; class Amphibia; order Anura; family Myobatrachidae; genus Taudactylus; species Taudactylus pleione. The sequence continues at coordinate 1,103,994 of JAUIMM010000795.1, read as the reverse complement.
CCTAGTTTGTCTTCATCGTCCAGCTGGCCTTCCTTGTACAAGAAAGTCAGTAGAAAGAGGGCCACGTCCATGGAGGACCAGTACGCCGTGTGGGAAGTCATCGCTGACCAGTATCTGCTCTCCACCAGACCCTCTCGAAGCTCAAAATCAATCCGGTGCTCCAGATCCACTAAAATAATTAAGGGGGAGGGAGAAAAAAAATATAACATTTAGGCAGTTTCTGTAGAAAACGGGGAACAACGGAAATGAGAGAAACTTTTCTTTATGGAAATAAAATAGTTTTTGATGCAACTTATGCGATTGCAGAATGCGGAACGCTCTAACGCGTTACTGGCTCCGCCGTTACGGTTGCTGCCGCCACCAGTTAATGTTTATGTAACCACTCACATTGCAGCTCCTTCCCAGAATCACACTGACATGAGCAAACCTTTACGAGTCTCGTGCACTGGTGCAAATGCTAATTATCCTGTGTAGTTTTCTGCATGCAGGGGAAATACTGTCAGCAATCTACACGTAGCACAGAATTGCAGCACTGCTAAGAACCCCCCCCCCCAAATCCGAATAACACACTGCCACCACCTAGCACTATACAGAGATGATTGAAGGGCTCCTACTCAATGGTTCCCTGATGCGATGTCTATTGCTGCATTGTGAGGCTCTCAGAACAGTAGACTGCTGGAAGCTATGTAATTACTCTTCTGCCTGATTTCCAAATGAGAAATCAGAGATTCCCTCACACATACATTACGGTATGACCATCGTCTGCTGTCCGATGATCCTCCCCATCCTACTCGATGTTTAATCAGATTCCCTCACACATACATTACGGTATGACCATCGTCTGCTGTCCGATGATCCTCCCCATCCTACTCGATGTTTAATCAGGTTCCCTCACACATACATTACAGTATGACCATCGTATGCTGTCCGATGATCCTCCCCATCCTACTCGATGTTTAATCAGATTCCCTCACACATACATTACAGTATGACCATCGTCTGCTCTCCGATGATCCTCCCCATCCTACTCGATGTTTAATCAGAGATTCCCTCACACATACATTACGGTATGACCATCGTCTGCTGTTCGATGATCCTCCCCATCCTACTTGATGTTTAATCAGATTCCCTCACACATACATTACGGTATGACCATCGTCTGCTGTTCGATGATCCTCCCCATCCTACTTGATGTTTAATCAGATTCCCTCACACATACATTACAGTATGACCATCGTCTGCTGTCCGATGATCCTCCCCATCCTACTCGATGTTTAATCAGTGATTCCCGATGACCATGTGACTCATTTTAAGGTTGTGGGGATCTCCGCACAGCTCCCCTACACTTACACATATCCATCACAGTGTTTATGCTATTTCATTTACTTTGTATCTAACTACGGGGATTGCGTTACCTCCGAGTGGTTTCTCAGATATTTACCGATATGATGTCTAATGGTTAGTTGTCTAACTGACTGTCCCTATTCTCTGCAAGTGTCCCCGTATGTCGTTACCAGTATGCCATCTGAATGGGACTATACATTTCTTGATGATGTAATGCGGTGCTTTAGCAATTAAAACATGTGTAAGAAAAGACAGTCATTTACTGATCACTATCTTCATTGTCTTTATGGGGGAAACAAATAAAACGGAGATGGGCTCGGGGGTCTACGAGGTATAAATGACCCCAGAGCTGGAAACGTTTCTCTAGAATCTGGGAGCCAGAACCAATGCTTAGGGCGGAATTCAATTAGCTCTGTTACCGGGTGCTACAGGACCCCCGCCTTTACGGGGATTTCTTTTGAGGTCTCATGAGAGCTGAACAGAAATCCCCGATAAGTATATCGTTAATGGGGGAAAACACTCAGTTAACTCAAAGTCTGTGAACAGTTCATAGAGTTATATGTTAACACCCGTTAATGGCAGTTAACGCCCCTGTTTGACACTCGTTAAAAGGGGTTCAGCTGAAAAAGGGAGTCTAATTGAATAGCCTCAGGCGATAAACGTGCTGCACTGAATTCCCCCCTGAGGAGTCAGCTGTTTTGGAAGGAAAAATTAATAATACATATAATGAACCCACCGGTGGGATTAGGGATATTATGCAAATGACATTACACATTGGGACAGTATAACAAGATGTGACTAAAACCATACCATCCTGTGCCCACTATACCTTCATCAGTAAGCCAAAATCACAGCCCTGCCAACGCAATACACAGGCATCAATGCCCCATGATAGCCTGTGCCCACAGTACTCAAACACTGATGCCAGCCTGTGCCCACACAGTACAAAAGCACCAATGACCCCACCCACCATTCCAGCCTGTGCCCCACACAGTACAAAAGCACCAATGACCCCACCCACCATTCCAGCCTGTGCCCCACACAGTACAAAAGCACCAATGACCCCAGCCGCCATTCCGGCCCGTACCCCACACAGGACACAAGCACCAATGATTCCACCTGCCATTCCAAACTATGCCCCACACAATACAAAAGCACCAACAACCCCTACATATAAGCGCCAATGACCCCATACCAGCCTGTGCCCCAAACAGTACACAAGCACCAATGACCCCACCCGCCATTCCAGCCTGTGCCCCATACAGTACAAAAGCACCAATAACCCCACCCGCCATTGCAGCCTGTGCCCTACACAGTACAAAAGCACCAACAACTCCACCCGCCATTCCAGCTTGTGATCCCACACAGTACAAAAGCACCAATAACCCCACCCGCCATTCCAGCCTGTGCCCCACAGAGTACACAGGCACCAATGGCCCCACTCGCCATTCCAGCCTGTACCCCACACAGTACACAAGCACCAACAACCTCCACATACAAGTGCCAATGATGCCATACCAGTTTGTACCCCACACAGTACACAAGCAACAATGACCCCAAATCCCCATTCCAGCCTGTGCCCCACACAGTACATAAGTACAAAGTGACCCCCACAGGTGACCACCCCATACAACAGAGCTGGTGACATGATGGCCACGCAGTAAAATCTTCTCTTCCCAGATGCTATGGTCACTGTGGTTATAGGATTATTATACTACAATGTTATTTATTTTCTTTAAACAATTATGCAGATTACTTTTATACCATGAATGAATTAGATTTTGTGTCCATGGAAAGAGAAAAATAAATAGCTTGCCCCGGTGACTGATAGGAAGGTCAGCACTTGTGCGTATGTCGCTCGGGCACCAGACTAGATTAACAAAGGAGCCAGATGGAGAACGTCCGCTGGTCGTCAATGCACAGTAACGGAAGCGCCTCAAAGCGGGAGGCGTTAATTCTCCATCAGTGTATAAGTGCTCTGCTCCCTCAGACAATGCGGCTCTGAGCGTCCTAATGGGAGACCATGCTGGGAGCGTCCAGGGGCTGAGATCACTTCCTGCACTAGAGAAACAGGCTGAGGAGAACAATGGGGCGATGCCGCGTGTATACAGAGAGCGCTGTGTCAGCTGGGGGCCACGTAAGACTTCTCAGTGAACACTCAAGGGCCACACACATATCTTGTGTTTACAATACCGGTCATAAATGCAGTAAGGTTTTATAACTGATCTTTTTATTAAAGATTTTTATAAGGCAAACGGAACTGGAAAATCCACACTGATACTACACGATAAGCATTAAATGTCTGCCATGAGAACTAGGAACAGGGATGGAGGTGGATATTTTCCACCCATAGTGACAATGGCAGCTGCGAACGTAAGAACAGTGGGCGGGATGGGATTCTACACGCGGTCGCGCTGATTCTTAGGGTACATGGGCAAATTCTCTCACCTCCATAATGTAGTAAGCAGGTAGCCGCACGGAACAGCGGCCATATCCCACACAGATTCAGACTCTATGTAATTATAACAAGAGATATGGTAAGAACTTACCTTTGTTATCTCTGTTTCTACGAAGTCCATAGGGTCCACAGGGTTGACCTTGGGGTTATAGCTGGAACAGGATCCATGGGCACCACACAGTTAAGCTTTTAGCTCCCAGGATGCACTTGGGTCCTCCTCTATACCCCGCCCCCGAGCCACAGGCACCTCAGTTGGTAAGCAGCCTAGGCCGGAGGAGAATATGGAACAGAGAGAAGGAAGACTGGAACACACAAGAAACCATACTCACAGCAATAGGAGACGGAAAACCGGTGACCAGCCACACAGCCCATTTGAAGCCAGGTGCGTCAGGGCGGGCGCCCTGTGGACCCTATGGACTTCGTAGAAACAGAGATAACAAAGGTAAGTTCTTACCATATCTCTTGTTTTCTACTTCAGGGTCCATAGGGGGTCCACAGGGTTGACCTTGGGGATGTCCCAAAGCAGTTCAACTAAGGGCGGGGACGCTCCTGTGCTGAAAGGAGCACCCGGCGCCCAAAGGAAGCATCCTGAGAGGCGAAGGTGTCAAACGCATAGAACCTCAAAAACGTTTGAATAGAAGACCAAGTGGCCGCCTTACACAGCTGAACAGCAGAAGCGCCACGTCTAGCAGCCCAAGAGGGACCCACAGAACGAGTGGAATGAGCCTTAACAGAGGCTGGCACAGGTAAACCCTCTTGTGCATAAGCCTCACAAATAACGGAACGAAGCCAACGGGCTAACGTTTGTTTGTTGGCAGGCCAACCCCTCTTGTGAAAACCAAAGAGGATAAACAAGGAATCAGACTTCCTAACCGAAGCCGTCCGGTCTACATAAATTCTAAGCGCCCGGACCACATCTAAGGAAGGCTCACCAGCTGAAAGATCAGGGGACTGAAAAGCTGGCACAACAAGTTCCTGATTAATATGGAACTTCGAGACCACTTTGGGCAAAAACTCAGGACGAGTGCGGAGCACCGCTCTGTCCTGGTGAAAAATCAGGAAAGGAGGGCGACAGGAAAGCGCCCCCAATTCAGACACCCTCCTGGCCGAAGCAATTGCCAGGAGAAAAACCGTCTTAAATGTCAGCCACTTGAGCTCCACCGCCTCAAGAGGCTCAAACGGAGGACCCTGCAGGACCCGTAGCACCACCGCCAAGTCCCAAGGAGCCACAGGAGGCACAAAGGGAGGCTGGATCCTGAGAACACCTTGGAAAAAGGTGTGAACGTCTGGTAGTATTGCAATCCGCCGTTGAAACCACACGGACAAGGCGGACACATGAACCTTCAGAGATGCAAGGCGTAAGCCGAGATACAATCCTGACTGAAGAAATTCCAAGATCCTAGAAACTCGGAACACCTGAGGATCATAATGTCTGGACTCACACCACTGAAAGTAAGTGTGCCACACTCTGTGATAAATCCGTGCTGAAGCAGGCTTGCGTGCCCTGAGCATGGTACCAATAACCGAACTGGAGAAGCCCCGAGACCTCAAGACGGCTGTCTCAAGAGCCACGCCGTCAAAGACAGCCGACCCAGATCCGGGTAAAGGCAGGGCCCCTGAGACAACAGGTCCCGACGCTGAGGAAGAAGGTACGGAGCGTCGATGGAGAGGCCCCTGAGATCGGAGTACCAAGGACGTCTGGGCCACGCCGGAGCTACCAGCACGAGCATGCCGCCGTCCTGCTTGAATTTCCGCAGAACCCGAGGAAGCAGGGATATCGGAGGAAACAGATACGCCAGGTGAAACGTCCATGTCACCGACAGCGCGTCCACCAGACTTGCACCTGCGTCTCTTGTCCTTGACCCGTAAACGGGCAACTTGTGATTGTGACGGGAGGCTATCAAGTCCAGCTCCGGCAGTCCCCACCTGTCCACGAGTAGCTGAAACACCTCTGGGTGAAGCGACCATTCCCCGGGATGCACGTCGTGACGGCTGAGGAAGTCCGCCTCCCAATTGAGGACTCCGGGGATGAAGACCGCCGAGATCGCTGGAATGTGACCCTCCGCCCAAGTCAGGATACGAGACACCTCCGACATCGCTGCCTGACTGCGAGTTCCGCCTTGGTGATTGATATACGCCACCGTGGTGGCGTTGTCGGACTGCACCTGTACCGCCCTTCCGTGAAGAGCGGGGCCGGACGACTGCAGGGCCCTGTATACTGCCCGCAGTTCCAGGATGTTGATGGGGAGAAGTGCTTCTTCCGCTGACCAACGACCCTGAAGCGACAAAGAGCCGGCCACTGCCCCACAACCCCGGAGACTGGCATCCGTCGTGAGCAGGACCCAGTCCGGGATCCAAAAAGGGCGCCCCTCGACCAGATGAGCTGTCTGAAGCCACCAAGCCAAAGATAGCCGAACCTCCGGAGACAACACCAGCACCTGAGAGCGGATCCGGTGAGGTAACCCGTTCCATTCTGATAGAATCAGCCCCTGCAGGGGCCGGGAATGGAACTGGGCAAATTCCACCATGTCGAATCTCGACACCATGGACCCCAGAACTCTCATAGCCGAATGGACCGACAGGCGGCAACGGCTCAGGCAACTGCGTATCCGCAGCTGTAGGGAGGCGACCTTCTCCGGAGTCAGGAAGATCCTTTGCTGACGCGAATCCAGCAGGGCTCCCAAATGAACCATCCGCTGTGATGGAATCAGGGAGGACTTTTTCCAATTTATCAACCACCCGTGTGCTTGCAGGCAAGCGATCGTCAGGTGGAGATGTTGAAGCAGTACCTCCGGGGAGCTCGCCAGCAACAGGAGGTCGTCCAGGTACGGCAGCAGCCGTACATTCTGGTTCCGAAGATGTGCGGCCATGACCGCCATAATCTTCGTGAACACCCTCGGTGCCGTGGAGAGACCAAAGGGTAGCGCCCGGAACTGATAGTGGTGTTGAAGGATAGCGAACCTCAGATACCGCTGGTGTGAAGATGCTATCGGAACATGGAGGTAGGCGTCCTGGATGTCCAGGGACACCATGTAATCCCCCGGTTCCATCGCCAGAATGATGGAACGTAACGTTTCCATCCTGAACTTGGGAACTCTGAGGAATTTGTTCAGAGACTTCAAGTTGAGGATAGGGCGATGAGAACCATTGGGTTTCTGCACCAGAAACAGAGACTAATAATACCCCGTCCCTCGTTGTGATAGAGGAACGGGAACAATGACCCCTGCTTTCAGCAAGGACTCTATAGCCTCCTGAACCTGTAACGCCTTGGTCTTGTCCTGAGAAGGACTTGTGCAGAAAAACTGGTGGGGTGGTCTGTGCCGAAAAGACAGGGCGTACCCCTGGGAGACCACTTCTCGAACCCAGGCATCCGTGGTGGTATTGTGCCAGCACTGGGCAAATAGAAGAAGTCGGCCTCCCACTCTGAGGTCCCCCAGAGGGAGGCCCATCCCATCAGGCCGCAGGTGTATCTTCCTGCTTGGAAGAAGGGCGCCGAGCACTCCAGGCTTGCTTCTTGGGTTTAGAGGCCGTCTTACTCGCAGACTGTCTCGGGAAGGACTGACCTTTCGCCTTACCCTGAACCCAAAAGGAACGAAAAGCCGAACTCCGAACCTTAGCAGGCAGTGCCGCCGAAGGGAGGAAGGCCGACTTGGATTTAGCCAGGGTGTCCACTATTTTGTCCAAGTCCGGACCAAATAGTAATTCCCCATTGAAAGGTAAGGCCTCCAGACCTTTCTTTGAATCAGAGTCCGCTCTCCAGGACCGCAACCATAAGGATCGGCGGGCAGACACCACTGCAGCCGATACCCGCGAGGTCAGCAGACTAGCATCTAAAGAAGCTTCTCCAATGTAAGAAGCAGCGTCCCTCATTTGTCCCAACAACGCCCGCTGGACATCCGGAGCGTCGTCCGGGAAGGTATCTTCCAATGCATTGGCCCACCCCTCAATGGCCTTGGCCACCCAGGAGATGGCCATGGACGGTCGGGCCACCGCCCCGGAGAGGGAGTAAATAGACTTTAAGCAAGTCTCAACTTTCCTGTCCGTGGGATCCTTCAGCGAGGATATCGACGGTAATGGTAAGGTGGCGCCCCGAGTTAAACGGGTGACATGGGAATCCACCGCCGGTGGAGTTTACCATTTTTTACAATGTGCCTCAGGGAAGGGGTAATTAGAAGCCAACCGCTTCTGAGGAAGGAATCTCTTACTGGGCGCCTGCCAAGCTACCGCCATATGATCCGTCAACTGATCCGACAGGGGAAACACCGCAGAAGCCACCTTAGTTTTTTGAAACTAGGAAACTTCGACTTAGGAACCGGTGCCTCATCCTCTATAAGAAGAATAGCTCGCACCGCCCTAACTAGTGCTCGCACATTAATGGACGACTTGGTATCCATTTCCTGGACCGAGGCGTCCGAGTCAGTGTCATCAGGGACCTCCCCATCATCTGAGGAACCCTCTGAGTCCGATACCTGAGCAGCCCGTGTCATGAGTGGGCGTTTTGAAATCCTAGAAGGCATGTCAGTCTGCAACATTGACTGAAAAGCCGAGGAAGCGGCCGCCAAATTTTGCACGGAGTTGGAGAGCACATCCACCTAGGGTGGAGGAGTCACCATAGGGGCCTGAAAAGGTACCACAGGCTGCTGCGGCACAGGGGAAGCCTGTATATACATAGGCAACCCCGCATAGGGACCCACCGACTGAGACCCAGGAGGACTCCGCAATAACTGCGGGACACCCGGGGAATGGGGGATGGTCGGCTGGGGCAACGACCTAGTAGGGAGAGCAGTCGGGACCGACAGACGGTCCGCAATAGACACCAGCACTTGAGAAAACATCGCCCACGGTGGTTCCTGCGCCAGAGAAGGTCTGGATGGGCCAGGAGCCACCTGGCATCGACTACACAGGCCATCCTGTGACAAATCCTCCCTATCTACTCCTGCAGAACAGCGTCCGCAGGAGGCCAACACCGGAGCCACTGAGCGCTCAACCTCCTCGTCTGACATGACAGAATATATTATATATCTGGCACCAGGGTAGAAGTAAAACGCACTCACCGGTGTGCTTAACAACAGCCCACAATATGGCACTGAGTAGCACACAACTGTATGTGACGGACCTCACAAATACGTGATCTATATAAGTGAGGTCAGTAGAAACGCCCCTCCCCCACACACCTGTAGGGCTTGTAGGAGAAGTAAAGGGATAGGTATAAGCTGACAGTAAGTAGAAAATAAGCACAGACAGGCAGCACTAGCAAAAGTCACATACCATGCAGGAAGATATACTCACTGCACCTTTACACTACAATCAACCTGCCCAGATTCAGTGTCTGGGAGGGCTATAGTGCTGTGTACGCTGTCCTTAATCAGGGGAGAGGTACACAGGGGGACCGGTCCGCGTGCTCCCTGAGATCTGCGCTGCCACTGGGAAAATGGCCGCTGGAGACCTCAGAGGAGGAGTGGCCGTGTAACTGCAGCTCAGCGACGCCAGACTGCGTGCCGAAAGGCGCGCTGAGCTGAGGGGAGGAGCCGCTGACAGGGAAGGCTTCCTCCCCTGGCTGGCCATAACCCCAGGGATGCTGGCTTCCCGCTTGCCCCTTTATCCCTGGTGGTCTAGTGGTCCCACGGGTTATGGGGGGGGGCCCGCCGCCACTGCCAGCAGCCTCCGGTCTGTCCCCAGGACCGGAGGCTAAAGGACTGCATTTAAGGCATTCCGCGCGCCGCCGCTAGCCAGCGACGCGCGGCTTACCTGAAGCCCTTCGCTGCCGTCTGTAGTAAAAAGAGATTAAAATAAATAAAATCTAACTTAAAATAAAAAGCTTCTGGGGGCTGCTCCTGCAGCCCCCCTGCGCGGTGACCGACTCCGGCCGGGCACCAGCTTACACTGAGGTGCCTGTGGCTCGGGGGCGGGGTATAGAGGAGGACCCAAGTGCATCCTGGGAGCTAAAAGCTTAACTGTGTGGTGCCCATGGATCCTGTTCCAGCTATAACCCCAAGGTCAACCCTGTGGACCCCCTATGGACCCTGAAGTAGAAATACTAGTATTTCTACGCTCTAACCCACAAACACCCCTCTCCCATCCCCCACACCCCTCATCTGATAGGGGGGGTGGGAGCATGTGACTGTCAAGAATTAATCAGTGACAGCCGCGCTGCACCTACCGGGCAGTCATATCATGCATCTGATAGGGGGGCTGAGAGCATGCGACTGTCCGGAATTCATCAGTGACAGCCGCGCTGCACCTTCCGCGCAGTCATATCATGCATCTGATAGGGGGGGGGGGGGCTGAGAGCATGCGACTGCCGGAAATTAATAAGTGACAGCCGCCTGCACCTTCCGGCCAGTCATATCATGCATCTGATAGGGGGGGGCTGAGAGCATGTGACTGCCGGAAAGTAATAAGTGACAGCCGCCTGCACCTTCCGGCCAGTCATATCATGCATCTGATAGGGGGGGGCTGAGAGCATGTGACTGCCGGAAATTAATAAGTGACAGCCGCCTGCACCTTCCGGCCAGTCATATCATGCCTGTTTAAAAGGGGGAGCCGGGAGCACACAGCTGCACCTGGCTGTTGGCAGTTCTTGCCTGCGGCCGCGGTTCATCCGTAGTGACTGGTTGGGCCACTTGTCAATGGCCGGTGGTGGGAGGCAGCGGGCAGAATTGCTTTGCGGGCCATATTTTGGCTGCCCCTAGTCTAATCACTGGTGCGTGTTATACAGGCTGCCACCTGAAGGTGGAATTAGGTCAGAAATAGTAATAAGTAAAATGAGGAATAACAGACAATAAAGAGGGTGATAGTGTCTAGATAGACACCGGGGGCGGGATGCAATAGAGATGGAGTCTGCCGGAGGTGCGGGGTGTAATAGAGATGGAGTCTGCCGGAGGTGCGGGGTGTAATAGAGATGGAGTCTGCCGGAGGTGCGGGGTGTAATAGAGATGGAGTCTGCCGGAGGTGCGGGGTGTAATAGAGATGGAGTCTGCCGGAGGTGCGGGGTGTAATAGAGATGGAGTCTGCCGGAGGTGCGGGGTGTAATAGAGATGGAGTCTGCCGGAGGTGCGGGGTGTAATAGAGATGGAGTCTGCCGGAGGTGCGGGGTGTAATAGAGATGGAGTCTGCCGGAGGTGCGGGGTGTAATAGAGATGGAGTCTGCCGGAGGTGCGGGGTGTAATAGAGATGGAGTCTGCCGGAGGTGCGGGGTGTAGACTGATCTTGATCGTTTTATTTTACAGTTGCAGTCACTTACAAGGCAAGACCGAACTGGCTTTGCCCAGTAAATGACTGCAAATTTAATAAACGATCGAGATCAGTCTACATCCCGCACCTCCGGCATACTCCATCTCTATTACATCCCGCACCTCCGGCATACTCCATCTCTATTACACCCCGCACCTCCGGCAGACTCCATCTCTATTACACCCCTCACCTCCGGCAGACTCCATCTCTATTACACCCCGCACCTCCGGCAGATTCCATCTCTATTACACCCCGCACCTCCGGCAGACTCCATCTCTATTACACCCCGCACCTCCGGCAGACTCCATCTCTATTACACCCCGCACCTCCGGCAGACTCCATCTCTATTACACCCCGCACCTCCGGCATACTCCATCTCTATTACACCCCGCACCTCCGGCAGACTCCATCTCTATTACACCCCGCACCTCCGGCAGACTCCATCTCTATTACACCCCGCACCTCCGGCAGACTCCATCTCTATTACACCCCGCACCTCCGGCATACTCCATCTCTATTACATCCCGCACCTCCGGCATACTCCATCTCTATTACATCCCGCACCTCCGGCATACTCCATCTCTATTACACCCCGCACCTCCGGCAGACTCCATCTCTATTACACCCCTCACCTCCGGCAGACTCCATCTCTATTACACCCCGCACCTCCGGCAGATTCCATCTCTATTACACCCCGCACCTCCGGCAGACTCCATCTCTATTACACCCCGCACCTTCGGCAGACTCCATCTCTATTACACCCCGCACCTCCGGCAGACTCCATCTCTATTACACCCCGCACCTCCGGCATACTCCATCTCTATTACACCCCGCACCTCCGGCAGACTCCATCTCTATTACACCCCGCACCTCCGGCAGACTCCATCTCGATTACACCCCGCACCTCCGGCAGACTCCATCTCTATTACACCCCGCACCTCCGGCAGACTCCATCTCTATTACACCCCGCACCTCCGGCATACTCCATCTCTATTACATCCCGCACCTCCGGCATACTCCATCTCTATTACATCCCGCACCTCCGGCATACTCCATCTCTATTACATCCCGCACCTCCGGCAGACTCCATCTCTATTACATCCCGCACCTCCGGCATACTCCATCTCTATTACACCCCGCACCTCCGGCAGACTCCATCTCTATTACACCCCTCACCTCCGGCAGACTCCATCTCTATTACACCCCGCACCTCCGGCATACTCCATCTCTATTACATCCCGCACCTCCGGCATACTCCATCTCTATTACATCCCGCACCTCCGGCAGACTCCATCTCTATTACATCCCGCACCTCCGGCATACTCCATCTCTATTACACCCCGCACCTCCGGCAGACTCCATCTCTATTACACCCCTCACCTCCGGCAGACTCCATCTCTATTACACCCCGCACCTCCGGCAGATTCCATCTCTATTACACCCCGCACCTCCGGCAGACTCCATCTCTATTACACCCCGCACCTTCGGCAGACTCCATCTCTATTACACCCCGCACCTCCGGCAGACTCCATCTCTATTACACCCCGCACCTCCGGCATACTCCATCTCTATTACACCCCGCACCTCCGGCAGACTCCATCTCTATTACACCCCGCACCTCCGGCAGACTCCATCTCGATTACACCCCGCACCTCCGGCAGACTCCATCTCTATTACACCCCGCACCTCCGGCAGACTCCATCTCTATTACACCCCGCACCTCCGGCATACTCCATCTCTATTACATCCCGCACCTCCGGCATACTCCATCTCTATTACATCCCGCACCTCCGGCATACTCCATCTCTATTACATCCCGCACCTCCGGCAGACTCCATCTCTATTACATCCCGCACCTCCGGCATACTCCATCTCTATTACACCCCGCACCTCCGGCAGACTCCATCTCTATTACACCCCTCACCTCCGGCAGACTCCATCTCTATTACACCCCGCACCTCCGGCATACTCCATCTCTATTACATCCCGCACCTCCGGCATACTCCATCTCTATTACATCCCGCACCTCCGGCAGACTCCATCTCTATTACATCCCGCACCTCCGGCATACTCCATCTCTATTACACCCCGCACCTCCGGCAGACTCCATCTCTATTACACCCCTCACCTCCGGCAGACTCCATCTCTATTACACCCCGCACCTCCGGCAGATTCCATCTCTATTACACCCCGCACCTCCGGCAGACTCCATCTCTATTACACCCCGCACCTTCGGCAGACTCCATCTCTATTACACCCCGCACCTCCGGCAGACTCCATCTCTATTACACCCCGCACCTCCGGCAGACTCCATCTCTATTACACCCCGCACCTCCGGCAGACTCCATCTCTATTACACCCCGCACCTCCGGCAGACTCCATCTCGATTACACCCCGCACCTCCGGCAGACTCCATCTCTATTACACCCCGCACCTCCGGCAGACTCCATCTCTATTACACCCCGCACCTCCGGCAGACTCCATCTCTATTACACCCCGCACCTCCGGCAGATTCCATCTCTATTACACCCCGCACCTCCGGCAGACTCCATCTCTATTACACCCCGCACCTTCGGCAGACTCCATCTCTATTACACCCCGCACCTCCGGCAGACTCCATCTCTATTACACCCCGCACCTCCGGCAGACTCCATCTCTATTACACCCCGCACCTCCGGCAGACTCCATCTCTATTACACCCCGCACCTCCGGCAGACTCCATCTCTATTACACCCCGCACCTCCGGCAGACTCCATCTCTATTACACCCCGCACCTCCGGCAGACTCCATCTCTATTACACCCCGCACCTCCGGCAGACTCCATCTCTATTACACCCCGCACCTCCGGCAGACTCCATCTCTATTACACCCCGCACCTCCGGCAGACTCCATCTCTATTACACCCCGCACCTCCGGCAGACTCCATCTCTATTACACCCCGCACCTCCGGCAGACTCCATCTCTATTACACCCCGCACCTTCGGCAGACTCCATCTCTATTACACCCCTCACCTCCGGCAGACTCCATCTCTATTACACCCCGCACCTCCGGCATACTCCATCTCTATTACACCCCGCACCTCCGGCAGACTCCATCTCTATTACACCCCGCACCTCCGGCAGACTCCATCTCGATTACACCCCGCACCTCCGGCAGACTCCATCTCTATTACACCCCGCACCTCCGGCAGACTCCATCTCTATTACACCCCGCACCTCCGGCATACTCCATCTCTATTACATCCCGCACCTCCGGCATACTCCATCTCTATTACATCCCGCACCTCCGGCATACTCCATCTCTATTACATCCCGCACCTCCGGCAGACTCCATCTCTATTACATCCCGCACCTCCGGCATACTCCATCTCTATTACACCCCGCACCTCCGGCAGACTCCATCTCTATTACACCCCTCACCTCCGGCAGACTCCATCTCTATTACACCCCGCACCTCCGGCATACTCCATCTCTATTACATCCCGCACCTCCGGCATACTCCATCTCTATTACATCCCGCACCTCCGGCAGACTCCATCTCTATTACATCCCGCACCTCCGGCATACTCCATCTCTATTACACCCCGCACCTCCGGCAGACTCCATCTCTATTACACCCCTCACCTCCGGCAGACTCCATCTCTATTACACCCCGCACCTCCGGCAGATTCCATCTCTATTACACCCCGCACCTCCGGCAGACTCCATCTCTATTACACCCCGCACCTTCGGCAGACTCCATCTCTATTACACCCCGCACCTCCGGCAGACTCCATCTCTATTACACCCCGCACCTCCGGCAGACTCCATCTCTATTACACCCCGCACCTCCGGCAGACTCCATCTCTATTACACCCCGCACCTCCGGCAGACTCCATCTCGATTACACCCCGCACCTCCGGCAGACTCCATCTCTATTACACCCCGCACCTCCGGCAGACTCCATCTCTATTACACCCCGCACCTCCGGCATACTCCATCTCTATTACATCCCGCACCTCCGGCATACTCCATCTCTATTACATCCCGCACCTCCGGCATACTCCATCTCTATTACATCCCGCACCTCCGGCAGACTCCATCTCTATTACATCCCGCACCTCCGGCATACTCCATCTCTATTACACCCCGCACCTCCGGCAGACTCCATCTCTATTACACCCCTCACCTCCGGCAGACTCCATCTCTATTACACCCCGCACCTCCGGCAGACTCCATCTCTATTACACCCCGCACCTCCGGCAGATTCCATCTCTATTACACCCCGCACCTCCGGCAGACTCCATCTCTATTACACCCCGCACCTTCGGCAGACTCCATCTCTATTACACCCCGCACCTCCGGCAGACTCCATCTCTATTACACCCCGCACCTCCGGCAGACTCCATCTCTATTACACCCCGCACCTCCGGCAGACTCCATCTCGATTACACCCCGCACCTCCGGCAGACTCCATCTCGATTACACCCCGCACCTCCGGCAGACTCCATCTCTATTACACCCCGCACCTCCGGCAGACTCCATCTCTATTACACCCCGCACCTCCGGCATACTCCATCTCTATTACATCCCGCACCTCCGGCATACTCCATCTCTATTACATCCCGCACCTCCGGCATACTCCATCTCTATTACATCCCGCACCTCCGGCAGACTCCATCTCTATTACACCCCGCACCTCCGGCAGACTCCATCTCTATTACATCCCGCACCTCCGGCAGACTCCATCTCTATTACACCCCGCACCTCCGGCAT
The DNA here is from genome assembly GCA_031769625.1 of Taudactylus pleione. NCBI lineage: Eukaryota > Metazoa > Chordata > Amphibia > Anura > Myobatrachidae > Taudactylus > Taudactylus pleione. The sequence continues at coordinate 1,088,204 of JAUIMM010000795.1, read as the reverse complement.
ACTCCATCTCTATTACATCCCGCACCTCCGGCATACTCCATCTCTATTACATCCCGCACCTCCGGCATACTCCATCTCTATTACATCCCGCACCTCCGGCAGACTCCATCTCTATTACACCCCGCACCTCCGGCAGACTCCATCTCTATTACACCCCTCACCTCCGGCAGACTCCATCTCTATTACACCCCGCACCTCCGGCAGACTCCATCTCTATTACACCCCGCACCTCCGGCAGATTCCATCTCTATTACACCCCGCACCTCCGGCAGACTCCATCTCTATTACACCCCGCACCTCCGGCAGACTCCATCTCTATTACACCCCGCACCTCCGGCAGACTCCATCTCTATTACACCCCGCACCTCCGGCAGACTCCATCTCTATTACACCCCGCACCTCCGGCAGACTCCATCTCTATTACACCCCGCACCTCCGGCAGACTCCATCTCTATTACACCCCGCACCTCCGGCAGACTCCATCTCTATTACACCCCGCACCTCCGGCAGACTCCATCTCTATTACACCCCGCACCTCCGGCAGACTCCATCTCTATTACACCCCGCACCTCCGGCAGACTCCATCTCTATTACACCCCGCACCTCCGGCAGACTCCATCTCTATTACACCCCGCACCTCCGGCAGACTCCATCTCTATTACACCCCGCACCTCCGGCAGACTCCATCTCTATTACACCCCGCACCTCCGGCAGACTCCATCTCTATTACACCCCGCACCTCCGGCAGACTCCATCTCTATTACACCCCGCACCTCCGGCAGACTCCATCTCTATTACACCCCGCACCTCCGGCAGACTCCATCTCTATTACACCCCGCACCTCCGGCAGACTCCATCTCTATTACACCCCGCACCTCCGGCAGACTCCATCTCTATTACATCCCGCCCCAGAAGTTAGACAGTCAATAGGTTGACTGGGACAATAGGTAGACAGGGACAAAAGGTCGACACACTAAAGGTCGACATGTGAAAAGGTCAACGTGTACAAATGGTCGACAAGGTCAAAAAGGTTGTCAAAAATGGACGACATAAAAAAATGCTTGCCGCAGAAAATTTGTCTGACTGGATACCGGAAAATATAAGCAATGCCAGCGCCAAGGCCAGGCAACTGGAGTCGACTCAAACGAGTGAACCCAGAGTGGACGCCTGGGAAGGATGATAACGAAAAACATTCTGAGGGTCTGTATGCACTATTGGTGGGGGCAAGGGAGCGGAGGATGGGGGAATATACTACGCTGTGATTGGCCATCACACTCGGCGTAGCAAGGAGCGCAGATGGTCTCTACCTACGTTTTTAAGCTTTAACAAAATAATTATACTTTCGCGGCAATGACACAAAAACTTACAGTGATAAAGGCACAGATGTACAAACACAAAGTACCGACACAAGCATTTCATCACCTTTGCATTTCAGTAACGGTTTAATAAGAACAGGCTTAGCTTATAGAGAGGTTCCGGTGTATTCCCCTACTGCTAGAGTCTCACCTGTGGCCTCCAGTGAGCCTGATACGCTGTGCGGGAGAGCCAGGGGCGCGGTGCTCTGACTCTGCACCGGCTTTTTCTCATCCCCTTCGGCTGCCTCTTTTACTTCATAACCTTGTGAAGTGGTTGCACTAGAACGTGCAAATCTTGAGAACAACATCCCACCGAGACCTTTCCCGATGCTTGCCGCACCTACACGACACAAGAACTGCGATGTGAGAGAGCAAGGCAAAATCCCCAAACTAGGCTGCCATCTAGTGGCCAGAAGCAGGAATTGCACATTTAGGATTCTGTTAACATTAATGCAGCGCTATCACCTTGTAGAATGGAACTATTTCTAGGGATTACCCCGCCCCTATCCATTCTGTTATAGCCCAGGCTTAAAACTAATTGAGGCGGAAAAGGTCCAATCACAAGCTGCAAAACAAAATAAAATTGGTGCTTGTAATTGGTCCTCCCAGTCGCACACCCCTCCACCAGCATTTAATGTTGGTTAACAAGATTACATTTGGCTGTTTTGTATTACATAACCAGCAAACCCCTGGGAAAATTGGGTGACAAACGCCAAGAAAACTAATTTTGTTATATTTTATATTTGATTTTCTTCTTAACTTGAAAAGCGCATAAAAATCACCAAGATATGGATAAGCCCTTAATTTGGGGCAAACAAAGATGAGAAATGAAATGATGAACATTCAGAACTCTAGTTATAGACCTGTAAAAGGGCTATAAAAGGTAAAATACTGGATTCCCTAGTAATCTATAGTCCCGTAATAACTAATACATCTTATACATGACGACTGAGGTCCCTTGACCAAAGGTCTAAAACAGAAATGCTGTTTTCTGCAGTCAGACTATAGGGATGTTATATACATAACAAGGTGCGGAACGCCGGTGTGGTACGGGGGCAACTGGTTTCTGAGCTTGACCACCAATTGCAGACTAGGATACAAAGGATGACCGAACTCATACATACAGTTCTGTAATGTACATAACAGGTCTCCTATATACACACACAGGTCTGTAATCTACATAATAGGTCTCCTATATACACAGGTCTGTAATCTCCATAACAGGTCTCCTATATACACACACACACAGGTCTGTAATCTACATAACAGGTCTCCTATATACACACACAGGTCTGCAATCTACATAACAGATCTCCTATATATACACACAGGTCTGTAATCTACATAACAGGTCTCCTATATACACACACACAGGTCTGTAATCTACATAACAGGTCTCCTATATACACACACAGGTCTGTAATCTACATAATAGGTCTCCTATATACACAGGTCTGTAATCTCCATAACAGGTCTCCTATATACACACACACAGGTCTGTAATCTACATAACAGGTCTCCTATATACACACACACAGGTCTGTAATCTCCATAACAGGTCTCCTATATACACACACACAGGTCTGTAATCTACATAACAGGTCTCCTATATACACACACACAGGTCTGTAATCTACATAACAGGTCTCCTATATACACACACACAGGTCTGTAATCTACATAACAGGTCTCCTAAACACACACAGGTCTGTAATCTACATAACAGGTCTCCTATATACACACACACAGGTCTGTAATCTACATAACAGGTCTCCTATACACACACACACACACACACATACAAGTCTGTAATCTACATAACAGGTCTCCTATATACACACACTGGTCTGTAATATACATAACAGGTCTCCTATATACACACACAGGTCTGTAATCTACATAACAGGTCTCCTATATACACACAGGTCTGTAACCTACATAACAGGTCTCCTATACACACACAGGTCTGTAATCTACATAACAGGTCTCCTATATAGACACACACAGGTCTGTCATCTACATAACAGGTCTCCTATATACACACACTGGTCTGTAATCTACATAATAGGTCTCCTATATACACACACAGGTCTGTAATCTACATAACAGGTCTCCTATATACACACACAGGTCTGTAATCTACATAATAGGTCTCCTATATACACACAGGTCTGTAATCTACATAACAGGTCTCCTATATACACACACACAGGTCTGTAATCTACATAACAGGTCTCCTATATACACACACACAGGTCTGTAATCTCCATAACAGGTCTCCTATATACACACACAGGTCTGTAATCTACATAACAGGTCTCCTATATACACACAGGTCTGTAATCTACATAACAGGTCTCCTATACACACACAGGTCTGTAATCTACATAATAGGTCTCCTATATACACACACTGGTCTGTAATCTACATAATAGGTCTCCTATATACACACACAGGTCTGTAATCTACATAACAGGTCTCCTATATACACACACACAGGTCTGTAATCTCCATAACAGGTCTCCTATATACACACACACAGGTCTGTAATCTACATAACAGGTCTCCTATATACACACAGGTCTGTAATCTACATAACAGGTCTCCTATATACACACAGGTCTGTAATCTACATAACAGGTCTCCTATATACACACACAGGTCTGTAATCTACATAACAGGTTTCCTATACACACACACACAAAGGTCTTACGTAAGGAAACATACTAGCATCAAAGAAACAGTCCACGACAGATATTAGTACATACATTACAGATATTAGTACATACATTAGATCAAGTTAAAAAAATATATATATAGTTGCAGTCCCTTTAAATTTATTCCTTGCAGAAACATAGCCGACTTTCCCATAGACTTTACCTAGTATACTTGCTTTGCCTATATTTGTTATGGACTCGCCATAGTGTCGCCGAGGCAGGACCGGTGAAGTGCTTGGGCTGGGGATGCTTTCGGTATCGGACATTGAGGTAGTTTCTTTGGATGGGTTGATGAGACACGGTTTCATTTGCTTGTAGGGAACGGTGTTTGTGGTGTGGGAGGAGTGGATCTGGACGGGTGAAACGTTGTTGTAGTGCTTCAGTATTAAGGGCTCCAGTCTGTAGGCCTGAGGACAAACAGGACGATAGGAAACAAACCGGCCAATGAGATACTGACGTTTGGCGTTATGACTGTTTCAGGGCTAAAAAACTAAAATCACAATATTTTTTAATGTTTTAAAATAGACAAAGTGCAGACTGCCTACAGCCGGGACATCTAACGTAGTACGTTATACTGGGAGACCGCACAAGTCTCCCCATTGGGGGACCCGCTGAATCGGAAGCACGCCGAAGCCCAGGTGAGGAAATCACTGTGTTTTATCTTATCCTGAACTAAAACTAAATGTAACATGTTCAGATTAATATGAATAAAACCTCATACAGTGATCTGTAGTCTGATACAATGCTGGTATCACAGGTGACACAGAGGCAGGACTTCAGCATCGCTATTTGTATACTACAAAGTACAGTGCTCGGCTATGGCAAAGTATCATTTAGAGTCGTGGTTCCTAAACTCAGTCCTCAAGGATATACTAACAGTCCAGGTTTGAAGGATATCCATGATTGAGCAGAGATGGTTCAATCAAATTGACCGAGGTACTAATAAAGTCACCTGTATACAAGCATGGATAGCCTTAACACACGGCCTATTAGGTTTAGGCTGCAGGGGGTGGGGAGGTTAGGTTTAGGCACTGGGGGGGAGGGTTAGGTTTAGGCTGCAGGGGGGTAGGGCTAGGTTTAGGCTGCAGGGGGGGAGGGTTAGGCACTAGGGGAGAGGGTTAGGTTTAGGCACTAGGGGAGAGGGTTAGGTTTAGGCACTAGGGGAGAGGGTTAGGTTTAGGCACTAGGGGAGAGGGTTAGGTTTAGGCACTAGGGGAGAGGGTTAGGTTTAGGCACTAGGGTTGAGGGTTACGTTTAGGCACTAGGGGAGAGGGTTAGGTTTAGGCACTAGGGGAGAGGGTTAGGTTTAGGCACTAGGGGAGAGGGTTAGGTTTAGGCACTAGGGGAGAGGGTTAGGTTTAGGCACTAGGGGAGAGGGTTAGGTTTAGGCACTAGGGGGAGGGTTATGTTTAGGAACTGGGGGTGGGAGGTTAGGTTTAGGCACTAGGGGAGAGGGTTAGATTTAGGCACTAGGGGTGAGGTTAGGTTTAGGCACTAGGGGGGAGGTTAGGTTTAGGCACTAGGGGGGAGGTTAGGTTTAGGCACTAGGGGGGAGGTTAGGTTTAGGCACTAGGGGAGAGGGTTAGGTTTAGGCTGCAGGGGGGGAGGGTTAGGTTTAGGCTGCAGGGGGGGAGGGTTAGGTTTAGGCACTAGGAGAGAGGGTTAGGTTTAGGCACTAGGAGAGAGGGTTAGGTTTAGGCGGCAGGGAATGGCGAGGTTTAGGCACTGGGGGGGGGTTAGGTTTTGGGCAGCTGGGAGGGAGGGTTAGGGGAGAGGATTCTGACTGACAGGTGTCTGTATCCTAACCCTGTCGGGATGCTGACTTAAAGATTCTTTCCGCTAAGATCCTGAGCACCAGCATCCCGTACCCAACCCCCTGCAGACATGTTTTCTTTTCCATCTGTGTAATAATTAGACACTTACCACTGGATCTGCGGGGTGGAATATATTAAATAAACGATTACAAATAGCTCGAGGCAAAATATGATCTTGAGTTCCGCGATTCCCAGGACGGATGCCACGCAGCGCCAGAAAAACCGCTAGGGGCGAACCCATGCAGAAGAAATTCTCAACCTAAAAATGGGAATAACAGAGGTTGTGCAGGTAAATGTTAGTGCAAATGAACAAGCTACAGAGGCTACACATAAGCCAAACTAACTGTCCATTACAGCTACAGCCCATAGCAGATCTCACCATTACAGCTCCCAGACAGGTCAGTTATACAACATAATTACATATACTGCTGTGTTCTGCACTTTACACTGTGATTTAGTCACAGAGCAGACTGAGAACAGATCTACGTCACTGTCGTCATGTGATCAGAACACGGGAAACATTACATGACTTATCCAACAAGACTTGGTTGTCAGCCGCGGCCCCTGTTACTCAATTCAATGCAGCAATCGCTTTTAAACCCATCAAAGTCATTAAGAAATTCGAGATGCTCCGAGAGTGGAAATAGAAATGCTGCTAATTATCATTATTATTTCATATCACGCAAATTAGCAATGGCCATTTGTCATCCCAGCTGTTGTTATAGCTCCTTGCAGGGATTTTCCACCATCTGATGACTCAGTTAATGGCTCGTGTCTGCCAGTATGTACATTGGCATTGCTTCATCTGTCTGCCTTCTTTCTGTGCTCTTCAGTTAGGTCTTTACATGAACAGGAAGTAGTTTACGTGTGCTGCCCAGGGATATGACAGCTGCATCACGGGACAACAAAAATAAAAACACTTCTGCCTGATAATATAGATACACGGCTGCAGAGCACGGACAGGAGACGAAAACTAGCAACAGATACAATTCAACTGACAATTGGAGCATCCGCCCAGTTACAGTATATTTATTTATATAAAATATATATATCTTCTCTATACAAACGGGCAGCGCCACTCGGCGTAGTATCAATAGAAAATTGTATTCGTTACATCATGATATAACGAATACAATTTTCTATTGATGCTACACCGAGTGGCGCTGCCCGTTTGTATAAAGAAGGTTCACATTTTTCCAGAGGGCACCGGTGGACCTTATTAAGATCGTGGGAGTGCCAGACTGAAGGATAAAAAATATATATATATATATATATATATATATATATATAAAACAATGGCGCACGGGAGGAAATAGCGATTACTGGGAGATACCCTGGCAGATGATGGGTTAAGGATGAACTTTTCCCAAAACTGGGTGCGCCCCAATGTAAAAAGAAACTAAACTATACCTGCGCCTATAAGCCTGAACTTTACTCACCTTAAATTTTAAGGCGGGGGCATTAGACACTGAATTCTTAAGCCCATGTAACCGGTCTTCCAGTTCTTTTAACCTAAAAATAAATGGGCAATGTACAAATGTAGATTTAATTCCACTTCTGGCAACTCATTTACACTGTAAAGAAAAATAAACTGGATAGGTGATGGCACTTTTACCAAGCAAAGCCTACGCCCAGAACAGGATGGTGCCAATATAACTAATAATATCACCTGCTTGTGAATATACGGGGTGACAAGGTTATATAATATCAAAACATTAACAATATTTCCTTCTATAAGGTCCATAAAATACATAATAATAGACCAAACGTTCAGCCCGCATCAGTCAGTCTACACTGCCAAAATAGGACATGAACAATATTAGCAGAGATTCATTAACTACAAGATGTACAACCTGTGGATGTAGTGACACTTATTACTCAGAAAACGCCGTAGACCATACGCCAGGAAAGTGATCGAGTAGCCAATGACGAGATATATAGCTATATACTGGGGGCAACACAAATTATAATAATAATTATAATAATGTTTTCTTCGATACAGAAGATTAGATATCTAGATAAGTTGACTAAAGCTGCATACACACGTAAAGATTTTCTGTCCAACCATCCAACTAGTTGATTGGTTGGAATGAAAACCTGGTAACGTATGGGAGTAACTGATGATCAGCAATTTGCTCCCAAACACTGGAAAATGGACAAAAACTGTTGTTTGAACAAATTGTTTAGATCAAACATTTAACAAACTTGTCTGACGCCATTTTCATCTGTTTTCCGGCATTTAGGAGCAAATTGCTGATCATCAGTTACTCCCATACATTACCAGATTTTCATTCCAACCCATCAACTAGTTGGATGGTTGCACAGAAAATCTTTACGTGTGTATGCACGATTACATATTATTATCCAGGTCTGTCTGGCTCTTGGAATATAAATTACGTCTCCTCTCGCCCACAGAGACACAGAGCTCATCTTAGGGAATGAGGCCTCAGTGTTCAGTTTATGTCGCATTGCCGTCTCCCGTATACCCCAAGCCAGGCGTCACGGCCTTCCCGTATTCATGCACATGTGTGTGCGGGCAAACGTGACAGAGACCAGCCACCCACATACAATGAAATAAATACACTAAGTGCAGAAAGAGAGTATCTTTGTACCCATTGTAAAATCTATTTCTCTGAGTCTATCTGGGGGACACTGTAAACTGTGGGTTTAGAGGGAAAGCTGAGGAGTAGGCACTAAACCGTTAAACAATTGAAGTTGAAACTCTGCCCCCCCTAAGCCCTCCCACTCCATCCAGACTTCGTAGAAGGCACGAAAATTTGTATTAGGGATGGCCATCCACTGTCTAAACATAAGTGGTCTACATCAATGGGAGGAGAGCATTAATGGTTTACACCAGGGGTATTCAACATGCAACCCCACAGCTGCTGTGGAACTGCACATCCCAGCATGCCCTGCCACAGTTTTAGCATGCCCTAACAGCAGGGGTATACAACAGCAGCAGGAGGGCCGCACGTTGAATACCCCTGGTTTACATAATCGGTCGCCAGCTCTGCAGCGGTTTCAACCCCGTGTGGAGGCGGGACTCAGCATTCCAACCAGGGAAGTAGGTGGGGCTGCACTGGTCACATTGTGGGGGTGGGGCTATTTCAAGTGAAACCCCAAACCCCTTGGAACCCTGCCACCCCATCCCGACTTTAGTGATTTATCCAACAAAGCTGAAAGGAGAACAATGTGCAACAGGCACAGTCAAAACCACCATCTGGGAGGGAAGGCAGCGGCCCCACAGATGTACTGAGACAAATCGATTTTACGGTAAGTACAAAAATCCTGTTTTGTCCTATCTGGGGGGACACTGCAGACTGTGGGACTTCCCAAAGGAAGCCTTATAGAGGGGGGTGCCCATGGCTACAAACCTAAAAAAACTTAAAACGTGAAAGTGCGTACAGAAGACCATAAAGCCACCCTGCACAGCTGCTCAACCAAGGCAACTCTGCTGCACCACCCAAGTAGCACTCACAGCCCGAGAAGAGTAAGCTACGATGAAATCCAGTACTGGCACGCCCAAGAGACAGAAGCCAGTCTGATAAGAGACAATCCACCAAGCAATGGCCTATTTGAAGGCAGACCACAGCCCCGTTTGTGAGCAGAGAACCAAGAGACCGTCCGGATCTACGAATAACCACAGTCAGATACGTATAAAGATACAAACACTCAAAAAACATCTAAAGATGACGAGGAGAGGCAGAGTCAGAAGAACTAGACTTTCCGAAGGCCAGCAGCACAGCCACCCAGGTCAGAAGAAAACCAGACACCACTTTAGGATGGTACCCAACACCACTCTGTCGAATTTAGTACCAACAAGAGGGAACAAGGAGAGGGTCACCAAAATAGAGGCCTGCCTGTCCAAAGCATTGGCTAGCAACAACAAGACTATCCAAGAATGAAACTCCACCTGCACCTGATTCAGCAGGCTCCACAGGCCTGTGGAAGAGCGACCAAGACCAGAGTCAGGTCAGGAGGAACATAAGGAGGTCGAATGTGGACCCTGGAGAATAGCCCGATCCTCCAGAATTAAAGCTGCTTCAGAAACAGGGCAGACAAGGCCGATACATGAATTTTCAGAATTTGGACCAAAAGGACTTCCTAAAAGGAAAGGAGGCGTGAACTCACACAACCCAATGTTTGGGCCCCAAACTCGATGGCAAATGTCAACAGCAGCATGCTAACGAGCCATAAATATGGTCCAGCTACATCTTCAGGAAACACAACTTGGACATCAAGTTCAAAGCTACAAATTCCATGCCATAAAGGCCAGATGAGTTACAACAGGGTGCAGAATGGTCCTTGACTTAGAAAATCTCCAGACACCAATGAGGTTCCCACCAACATGGCCAGCGGGACTGCATACCAAGCCCTTCTGGGCCAATCCAGAGCGTTGAACACAAGCTCTCTCACACCTGATGTGCCAGAGAACCTGTGGCAGCATGGAGAGTACTAGAAAAAAAATAACCCAGGCGACAAAGGACCTTCTGGCGGTCATGGCATCCACCAAAGGCATCGTCTGAGGGTCCCTGGTCTTCACCCAATAACAAGGAGGTTTCTAATTCAAGTGGAAGCTAGGATATCATAGGGCCCATCAGTCCACCATCAAGGAGAATAACTTCTGATTAAGCTGCCACAAACCGGGAAACCGTGTGCCGACTGTGGAAGTAAGCCACCCAGTCGATCACCCCTAGGATGAAGACAGCCAAGATGACTGATACAATCCCCTCACAAAATAGTATGACGCGAGAGGTCTCTGCCATGACCAGGTGGCTCCTGATCCGGTCATTAAGCACACTCCTCAGTCTGTAAGGTATGTGAAGGTGTCTGCCCAGCAGAACCCACTGGAAGTGTACAGCACATTCAAGACTGTTTCCAGTTCAAGCACATTGATGGGATGGGAAGCTGTCTCAATGGACAAGAGGTACTGATGACCTGAAGCCCCACAGGCAATGCATCCCAGTCCCGTCAAGAGTCCTTTCCCAGACCAAAGGTTGGCAGCCATGCACTTTTTGGACTGGTAGAGCGAGTGAATTTGAGTGAAGGATCTGGGCGCTGCTCAGCCAAGGACTGTGACCATTGTAGGAAGCTCCCTACAGAGCTTAGACTAAGCCACAAGGATCTAATAACCCTACAGAATCCGTCGGTATAAAACTGGTAACACAGGCTAGGGATCTGAGGCCAGAAGGAAGTACCACCAACTACCCATAGCTCAGAATAATGGTCCCAACAATGTAAACTCTCCACTGGAACCATTGGAAAAATGTGCTCCAGCTATACTGGCAGAACAACTAAGACCCATAAAACAGAAGAGGGGGGAGAGATCTATCTGCTAGAGCAACACTCCAAAGGATGCAAACCCCTGGCCCCAAACTGGTCTGACTGGAGACCGTAACCTGGAACCAGAAAACAAACTGGTAGAACTGGGTACAAATTCACTTGAACCACCACTAAGATCAGCCCTAATCAGTCACTACGCCAATAGAGGACCAGGTATTGTCTTCCTAAAAAGTAGTAGTGAATCACAAGTACAATCTCATTAAAATGATCCACTGCTCCACAAGAGCACCAGACATGATCCCAGGACCCAAATGGAAGTAAGACAAGTTAGAGAAGCTCCAGAGACTTAAGCAACCCTGTATGAAGGTCATATGCTAACCACTCTGCACACAAATGTCACTGCAGAAAGATGGGAAAAAAAACTTCATGGACTGACAAATGTGTCCCATCTATTTGGAAAGTGAAGAGGCTGGCTGACCAAGGGAGCTAGCCGCTCATATCCTGGGTTCAGTAATATTCTGTACCAAACTGCTTCCGTTCCAGGTCTAAAGACCCACTCCATAGCATTGAGGATTTTGCATAAAATTGAAAAGCCTGCCCTGCTTAGGACAGAGCATCTTATCAAAAAGGAAGAAACAAAGAGAGCCTTTTCCTTAATCTGACGGACCCAGCTCAGGAGGACCTGTAATATCCCTTGCCAGATAGGGGAAGAATAGGTGTTAGAGACACGGCCATAGGAGAGGGTAAGTATCCTCACTTACCTCAAGATGCTGGGGGCATGGAGCTTAGCCCCATCCCCGTACGCAATACTTGTAGCCCCGCGCCCTTCCCTGTTTAGCCATCCCTAACATATCTTTGTGCCTAATCCAGTAGCACTAAATAACATAAAAATGGCACCTGGATGGGGTGGGAGGGATTACAGGGGGGCGGAGTACCAACTATTTCGTGCCTACCTCTCAGCTCCGGTCTAAAACCACAGTCTGTGCAGTGCCCCCCAGATAGAGTGAAGGAGGAATACAACTAGTTATGGTGATGGGGAGCATTATAAGAAGGGAGAAACACAGAAATACAGCTGACCGAGTCCTCCCTATGATTATCCCATTACCGTTGCTTGGTTAAGAAAAGCTCTCGAAGGAGATGCTGCTCCTCGTAACTAATCCACTGGTCCTCGGCCTCCTCCTCCTCATGCTGTTCCAGCTGCTCGTAGAGGTGAACCGGATTCCAGCCAGTCATGATGTCGTATGTAATCACGCATCCCAAGGAATGGGACACGATGGACACTTTGCCCCCTTTGTCTTCAAACTCTGGGTTCCGGGAGCAGAACAGAGTGTACAGGCGGTTCAGCTCCTGCTGGAGACCTTTAACTAGCTGCCAAACGAAACACAAAACGCGGTAAGGAGGATGGCCAATGCTTTTATAAAGGGTATAACAGTGACACACATCATAGTTTCCATCACAGACTCCAAACACTGTACCCCCCTGGGCTCACAACCCACAAAACACTCTGCCACGGGGACCACGTCCGGCTAATGTATTACTCAGCACCCAATTGGGCAAATAGCAAACTAAGCTTTACTCCCCTCTACTTTGCCTTCCATTAACAAATCTTGGGCAGGTTTTAAATTATTCACCTACAATAAGTCTTCGGAATTTAAGAAATAACTCATCTATTCATACTGTATCAATTCACCAAGAACTAATGACTAATCTCTGTGCCTCATGCCTCGGTAACATCACCAGTCCTTAGTGAATTGACAGGCTAAGTATAGAACTGGCTGCCACCATTGCACGTCAGGGACACAGTAACATCCGTACGAGGTTCCCGTGACTCTGTGCGACCTTTCCAAGAAGATCTGGCACGGGGCTGCCTAGTGCTCAATAATTGATGCGCTACAAGGATCAGCTGGTGACACGGATACTCTTTAATAAGATATTGTATTGTTTCTGTCTAACTGGCAGAACAAGAGCAAACATCAATGACACCGGCCTGCGCCACGTATTATCCTGTGCCTTGTAATGACTGTCAGCAGTGTTGTATTAGCTGTACAAATACCATACAAAAGAATAGAGCAATGAAGGCAGAGCTCCAGCATTTAGCAGCTTGTACAATGTCTCACGTTATAGTGAGGAGCCGAAGTTCCAGCTGTAACAATAGCGGTTGAAAAAAAATAATAAAATAAAAGAGAACATTTAAATGTTTTTGTTTTCAACGAAACACAATAAAAAGAAAAAAAAAAAAAGTGGCGTGCAGAAGAATAAAGCATTATATAGTATACTAGCGGCAGGTGGAGTACTTGATAAAACAAAGCGGTCTCTGTAAGGGGAGCTGGGAAGTGTACAGGTTTTTTTGGGTCTCAAACTCAGGTTAACGCAGAGTTACATGATGAACTAACTATACAGTGTATGGAGCACTATACAGAGAACAATGGTACGGGTATAATGCGGAGGACAACTTTGCATTACAAAACAATTATGATGGATGTAATATTTAAATCCAATTCTTTTTATTTACTTTGTTATTTAGTAGAAAATCAATGTATGATGTCCCAATTCGGGTTGCGGACACTGCCACAACCTGCCGGCATGTATAGGAATAAATAGAATGCTAATAAGCCCCCCCCTTCTTTTCCCAAGGCGCTACCTGTCCTCACCTACATGCCAACAGCACAGGGAATTGGCAACACAAATACTGGCGTCGATTGGACGAGCGCCTGTTGCTGACACCTGCTCAGCTCTCCCAGCTGCGGCCTATAATGTACTATCTGGCTGGAACCATCCTTTAAATTGAAGTCACACAAAATAATATATTCCCTCAGCTCATAAATAAAATCTCTTATAGGCAGCTGCTTGCTGCTGAGAGAAGAACAGGTGTGACTAGACATCTACAGTCTTTTATTAGACAGCCAGTAATCTGGGGTACGTCCTCGGTGCCAACAGTCTGTATCATGGAGAAAGGGACAATCGCAGTCTCCGCTATGGTAACCAGGCTGACGCGCTAACACTTCTTACGTAAACCTACGGAACAGCCAAATTATCTACCCAATAAACCGGCTCAGGTGTTCCATAAAACCAGAGCGTCGGAGCGTTTAAACCTTTCTCCATAGTGATCGGCAACACAGAGCCCAGAGCCAGCACATTCTTTCCTCTCTGATGGCCTCACTTACCTCATCCCTGTACAGGGGGCTAGTGTAGTACATAATGTCCATGGCACTGCTGTTTAGCATGTCCCGGATTCCGCGCACCTTGTCAGGAGTAATGGAATCCACTGTATCTGATGGGAGGAAACAAATATTCTTCATGTGCAAAGCAAACCCTGTGTTACTGTATATACCCCGTCATATACTATAGGAGGATAAATAGGGGGCGATTCAATTGTTCTGGGCGCCCATTAACGATCACGGTCTTCACGCTCTATTAGACCGAGGGTTTAGCCTTGTAAAATGGCTAAACCCGTCTAAAGCCCTGGCTTCGGTGCCGAAACTGTGGTGAGGGCACCACAACCATAGGTTTCTTGCACATTTCTGCTCGCACCCTCAGGAGGGTGCGGGCAGAAATTCCGGCACTGGTGGCTATCGCTCTCAGACGGAGCAACAATAGAATCGCTGTGTCGGGCGACCTAAAAAAATAGCCGCCGAAAAAACAATTGAACTACCCCATTACTGTATTAAATATACAATCATACTGCAGGTACAATCCCGGTCAGTTCATACTCACAATAGGTCTAATAGGTTAGAATGAAAAGAGAATAACACCTGTATGTGATATAAATATGGCAGACGTGAGATATACAATAAGTTTTAGACAGAACCCTTATTGGTGTCCTATAGGCATGTTGTGATCAGCCTTATATGTGTCCTATCACTGTACTTTGTGTAATTTTCAAAAACACATTTTCGGTTTTAAAAATAAAAAATATCATACAAACTCGGCACTCACGTGCTTTTCAAAATTTTTTTAAAAATAAAAATAAAAAATCTCAAAGAAAAAAAAGAAAAAAATTCTTCTTAAGGTCAGGGAGTGGGCCTGCTTACCCAGGGCTACACTGCCACAGGTGTCACTAGTAAAGTGTCAAGGGACCAATACAGGTGAAGTTGTTGGATGCTAGCAGCTGCATTTACATACAAAGCCAGATAGTTAGATGGAGGAGACTGTACGGAGGTGCGTGTAGGAGATAGAGGCACTTTAATAACCAATGACATCTGAGCTCCTCACCTCTATACTCCCCAGCTGAAGAGCTGTCAGTTACTAACACAGTCCCAGGGGACAGGCAGGGAGACCATGGAGACACGAGAGGAGAGAACACCAGGACATATAACATTCTTGAATATGAAAATATAAACTAAGCATCAGCATGTCAAAAAAAATGACATAGATGGACTCCCGTGACCCCGCACCAAAGCATTCCTTGTGGGTGGGGGGGGGGGGTGGGGGGAACAGATTGCAAAACCTTATGCCAAAACATGGCATCCCTCAAGGCGAAGTGGTTGAACCTATAACACTTTGTAAAAGCGTGGGCTGACGATCAGGTAGCAGCCATGGAGACCCCAGGCCGCACTGCCCAGGAGACACTGGCTGACCTAGCAGGGTGCGTTCACATTGTCTGGAAAAAAATATCCATTATCAATATAAGGAAAACAAATGACTGAGGTAATCCACCTGGCAGTGGTCTGCCTGATTGCTAAAGACCCCTCCTTTGAGCATCATATAGGACAAAAAGCATTGTCTGTTTTACGTATATCAGCAGTTCTATTAAAACGAAATAAAAAAACAAAAAACGAGAACTAAACGTTCCTAAGAAGCTGAATTTCCTGGTTCACATGGAACGGGAGATACCACGTTTTGTTGGCTTCACCTCAGGACCGGTTGCTAATTTTAGTATGTCTAAGTACCACAATCTTCTCGGCCAATCTGGAGCTGGATTGTTTGTACATCGCAGTCTTGACCTTTTTTTCAGCACCCTTGGCAAGCTTGGAACCAAACATTGTATCAACTAGAACTGCTTTTGGTTCCCTTAGAATAGCAGTTTACCTTGTGGTTCAACCGAGACGCCATTATGTCTACGTCTGGTTGACCTCACTTTTGGACAATTTGGTGAAAAACCTGTGGACAAAGAGACCATGACCCGGAATGAATAGTTTGTATACTGAGAGCTGTCCGCAACCAAAATGTAGACTGCGCAGATCCCTGTAACTCTGCTCTCCCTCCAACACAATGATTCCTGAGACCCTGAGTTTCTTCATTGCCAGGGAGCTCCTAGGATGATTGATATGTTCTATTGCAGTGACGTTGTCAGGGTCTTTTTTGAACTTCCTCTTAGTAGTTGGGATTTAAGTCTGTTCTGAATTCCAATATATTGATTGGTAATATTCATTCTGGCTGTGTCCAAAGTCATTGAAAACATTGTTCACTGATTACCACCCCCAGGCATCTGTTGTTACAATTGTCCAGTTTCAAATTGGTAACGAATGACACCAGCTTAGATTATTTGTCCTTAAAAACCATTAAAAAGACAGAACGTGTCATTTGGTTCCAGAACCAGACACAGCTTCGACTATAAACCCAACTTTCTCTGATATTTTGGTACAGGGATAATTACCCCTGCAGAATCGAAAGGCTATTGCCTGATTTAGTGCCATTTTCACTTTGCCTATAGGAAGACCTGTGGTAAAGAAGCTTCTTGAAGACTTGGAAAGTTCTAAAATGTAGCCCTTATCCGAAATTCCTCAGCCAGTTTTCTGTGATGGAGGCAAACCAGATGGTCATGACAAGGAGAAGATAGTCTGTAACCACGGTGGCTTTTTACCAGAACGAGCTGGCCTTCCTTTCTTCTGTCCACCACGGTGTGCGGAAACCTGACCTCTGGAATAGGAACGACTGGCCATTCCATGATTTTTGTCTTGGGATGTGGGCAGGGAGGAAGCCCGTGGCCTCAGAAATAATCTTTCGTAATCTAGAGCCAAAGAGTCCACTACCGGAAAGTGGAATTACCTCGATAGATATTTTTCATTCTGGATAGAATCCCACAATTCTTGCCAAAGAGTCATCCTTGCTGTAATGGAAAAGGAAAGCAAACGTACATCCACGGTAGCATCCGCAATGTGTGGATGCTTCCTGCACTTCAATAAATCACATTACTGTCAAAATAGCTTTGTTGGCTCAGACGTCATTCCCTGTCTTCTTAAAGTGCCCAAGTTCTTACACGCACCCCTACACCCCAATGTATGTTGATGTCACCAGTGTAGGTCAGTGTCCCCCAGTGTATGTCCGGGAAAACCAAATACCTAGATAGACAGATATGAGACATAGTGACTGAGTAGCTGTATGCTCCGCTTAGCTGCTGAAAGAGGTATGTAGCCAAAATGTCCACATTGTCAATGTTGGCAGACAAAATGTCAGCAGCTCATGTTAGTGTTGGGGCGAGTGCATACACGCATGAAAAACGCCATGCCGACATTCCGAATGTCAGCATTCTGTACAACACTCTATGCAACATTGTCACTAATGGGATACGTACAGCACAGGGGATGCCGACACTTACAATACCAGCGCCAGAATACCGACCACCAGCTTTCTGAAGGTAAGTAGTGGGGTTGAGGGAAGGGTTAGGGTAAGGCATAACGGGAGAGGGTTAGGTTAATTGTGCGGGTAGGTTAGATTCAGGCAACAGGGAGGGAAGGTTAGGGAGAGGGGGAGGATTAGGATACCTGCTGGCAGGTGTCGGTATCCTAACCCTGTCGGGATGCTGGCGTCAGGATTTTGATAGCCGGGATCCAGATCGCCGGCATCCCGTACCCATCCCGTCACTTATAATGCTGCATTAATATAGTTCCTAGGAATGGGCTTAGTCTTGCATTAAATCAGCAAGAAGATCACTGCACAATATAAATATTACATTGACCGTCAGTGTGGTCCTTGCTCCGTCTGGCTCCATAGCACAGTATATTATTTTCACCCTCATTACCCCCATGACACTGGGTAAATAAGACGTTACCTCCATCTAGAGCAAGCTTGGAACGCCATTCCACAGGAAGGAACTCAACGTGCTCTGTAGTCTGATGGAAAAAGTGCTTTTCCTCCACCTTTCTGGCAGTTTCTCTCATCCTGCAACACAAAGAGCGCACCTGTAAGCACAGACTAAAAGACGCATGCGATCACAGGTGTCCCAGGGGATGTACCAATGGAGAACTTTCTAAATAAAGCCCTTTCATCCTTCCTGCAGGAAGACCAGCAGGGAGGGGCGTGGTCTCATGCCCAGGACCTGCAGTGGTTAGCAAATGCTCGCCTACTCTCTGCCTTACCCTTAGAGCAGAGGAGAGTTACGGAAAATGTTTGGTAGTTTAGTGCACAGGTTCTCAAACTCAGTCCTTAGGACCCCACACAGTGCATGTTTTGCAGGTCTCACAGAACCACATGTGAAATAATTATCTCCACCTGTGGAACTTAAAATGTGTCAGTAATGACTACACCTGTGCACCTGCTGGTGACCTGGAAAACGTGACCTGTGTGGGGTCCTGAGGACAGAGTTGGAGAACCTCTGGTTTAGAGTGATAGCAAAGAGTGACAGCAACTGCAAGCTCAGTGCCAAACAAATGCTACATTTATGCACCTGGGTCATGCAAAACAAAAAGGCTGAATATAGTTTAAATGGCATAAAAAAGGCAACTAATGAGTACAGGGAACTAGGCATCACTATTTCAGACACACAATGAACAGTGGTGGCATAGGAAGCGAAATCAGTAACAGGAGGTGGTGATCCATTCCGGAGCTCCGGATATCTTCCTATTCGTTTCCCAGATGGAAATATGCGTCCACTGTTTCTAATACCGGACAGCTATCAGGGTTCCACCATCGAAATGGGTACAGGTAAAGCACATACGCCACCAACGCGTTTCAAGTTATATCCAATTCTTCCTCAGGGCTGTGGGTCTTTATCTATGTCCCATACCCACTATTTAAGGTCTGGGAAATTATTAAACTCTTAAACCAGAAGTGACATCAAGTACATCCTGGATAATTATAAATTCAACGAAATGCGTTGGTGGCGTATGTGCTTTACCTGTACCCATTTCGACGCTGGAACCCTGACAGCTGTCCGGTATTAGGAAAGGTGGACGCATATCCCATTTTTCCATCTTGGAAACGAATAGGGAGATATCCGGAGCTCCCACGTTTATGCTCATACCATTGCTCCTATCCTTGAAGCTATCAATGGACGGTTCCATCCCTTGTGTTCTGTCTGCACAACAACACGCTGTTGGAATATTGTGCATAATTATTTGTATATATTTGAATATATGAAAAACTATTTTGTCAATTTTTAACTTCGATTGAATCATTTCCGGTGGTTTAAAACATACTGCACCATATATATTTCTATTTAATTTTTTGGGATATCTGACGATATGTAAAACTGCGAAGGATATTCGGGAAGTATTGACTTGAACTATCGAGAGGACTCTGCTCCAGGTGTCGATAAAAGAGATTTTTGTTGACCGGCGTTTTTGACACACTAACCGCAAGGAAAGGACACAGAGGACATTCTTACATGGACTTTATATACTGTAATTGTTCTCTTAAAGAATATTGGTTTGGAACCTATATCACCTTTGAGACGTTTACACACTTGTATAAAATTTTTGCTATTTGTGGTAGGGGTACCACGTTTTAAACGTAACAGGCTGCTGTAACTAGGTGGACGCCAGCGCAATTTCCATATATCTACCTTGTGCCAGGAGGTGGGGCTTAGCCTGCCACCAGCGGGCGGGGCTAAGCAATGTCGGGAGTAAAAAACAAAATCATCATCAGGTACCAATGGCTCTCTGCCATCGATGGCAAAACCATTGACCATTGGTAGTAAAGCATTGATATTTGTAAACTATCGATGACTATCCCTACTACACAGAGCTTTCCCTGATGGAAGGAGGATACCAGCCACCCCCTCCCACCCTGCACTGGAGGCAAGCATTGCAGACTCACAGCTTCCCCATCTCCTGCCCGGAGCCAGTCAAACAGTAAGTGAGATGCTGGTCTGGCACGATGGGCTGCTGCTGCTTACCTGCTGTGACAGGGCTTCATATGGTTCAATTTCCATCCCCCACCCCCTCCCTCATAATACTGCTATATTAAAGACACTATAAGCCTGTCCCATAGTTTCCATTACTGTATTAATCTAATGCAAATATTACAAGTACAATTATATAAAACATATTCCTGACATAGGACTTCACCTCCTCTCTCTGCAAGTGTTACCATGTGACTCAGAGTTTAGTGATCACTCTTTCCCATAATCCCATTGTCTCTTCCCAGAGCCATCCGTGTCAGTCTTATTTCTATGTGATGTCGCAATAGAAAATAACTCAATAGCTCAAGAACGCGGCCAAGTGGCAAGGGATATGGGAGAGAGCGCTGTAGGCGTGGCCAGCTGGTGAAGCTATGGCAGACAGTGGGCAATAGGAAGGCACACTACAGACAATTACCGTTATAGAGGAAAGACATGAATGATGACCACGTATTTTAAATCAGTTCTAAGACAACGTGCAATATATTAAAACCTCCCCCCAGACACATTTTAAATAAACACCATTAGGAGTCATTGTATTGTCAGAAGAGAAAAGCCTTACATTGCTGTACTGTCAGAAGGGAAAAGCCTTACATTGCTGTACTGTCAGAAGGGAAAAGCCTTACATTGCTGTACTGTCAGAAGGGAAAAGCCTTACATTGCTGTACTGTCAGAAGGGAAAAGCCTTACATTGCTGTACTGTCAGAAGGGAAAAGCCTTACATTGCTCTACTGTCAGAAGGGAAAAGCCTTACATTGCTGTACTGTCAGAAGGGAAAAGCCTTACATTGCTCTACTGTACTGTCAGAAGGGAAAAGCCTTACATTGCTGTACTGTCAGAAGAGAAAAGCCTTACATTGCTCTACTGTCAGAAGGGAAAAGCCTTACATTGCTGTACTGTCAGAAGGGAAAAGCCTTACATTGCTCTACTGTACTGTCAGAAGGGAAAAGCCTTACATTACTGTACTGTCAGAAGAGAAAGCCTTACATTGCTGTCCTGTCAGAAGGGAAAAGCCTTACATTGCTCTACTGTCAGAAAGGAAAAGCCTTACATTGCTGTACTGTCAGAAGGGAAAAGCCTTACATTGCTGTACTGTCAGAAGGGAAAAGCCTTACACTGCTGTACTGTCAGAAGGGAAAAGCCTTACATTGCTCTACTGTCAGAAGGGAAAAGCCTTACATTGCTCTACTGTCAGAAGGGAAAAGCCTTAGATTGCTGTACTGTCAGAAGAGAAAAGCCTTACATTGCTGTACTGTCAGAAGGGAAAAGCCTTACATTGCTGTACTGTCAGAAGAGAAAAGCCTTACATTGCTGTACTGTCAGAAGGGAAAAGCCTTACATTGCTGTACTGTCAGAAGAGAAAAGCCTTACATTGCTGTACTGTCAGAAGGAAAAAGCCTTACATTGCTGTACTGTCAGAAGGGAAAAGCCTTACATTGCTGTACTGTCAGAAGGGAAAAGCCTTACATTGCTGTACTGTCAGAAGGGAAAAGCCTTACACTGCTGTACTGTCAGAAGGGAAAAGCCTTACATTGCTGTCCTGTCAGAAGGGAAAAGCCTTACATTGCTGTACTGTCAGAAGGGAAAAGCCTTACATTGCTGTACTGTCAGAAGGGAAAAGCCTTACATTGCTGTACTGTCAGAAGGGAAAAGCCTTACACTGCTGTCCTGTCAGAAGGGAAAAGCCTTACACTGCTGTCCTGTCAGAAGGGAGAAGCCTTACACTACTGTACTGTCAGAAGGGAAAAGCCTTACATTACTGTACTGTCAGAAGAGAAAGCCTTACATTGCTGTCCTGTCAGAAGGGAAAAGCCTTACATTGCTGTCCTGTCAGAAGAGAAAAGCCTTACATTGCTGTACTGTCAGAAGGGAAAAGCCTTACATTGCTGTACTGTCAGAAGGGAAAAGCCTTACATTGCTCTACTGTCAGAAGGGAAAAGCCTTACATTGCTGTCCTGTCAGAAGGGAAAAGCCTTACATTGCTGTCCTGTCAGAAGGGAAAAGCCTTACATTACTGTACTGTCAGAAGAGAAAGCCTTACATTGCTGTACTGTCAGAAGAGAAAGCCTTACATTGCTGTCCTGTCAGAAGGGAAAAGCCTTACATTGCTGTACTGTCAGAAGAGAAAGCCTTACACTGCTGTACTGTCAGAAGGGAAAAGCCTTACATTGCTGTCCTGTCAGAAGGGAAAAGCCTTACATTGCTGTATTTTTGATAATTCTTCCTTGGTCCATTTTCTGTCCAATACCGTGGACAACAAACACAATGTGACTGGTATCCACAGGCTTGTCCTCATATGTAGCTTCTTCAACAAAGCCTCTATGTAGCCGGGTCCCGCTGCTCGATGCTAAGAGACATTAGGCACATTATCAGCTATGTATGAAGGGAGGATTCTACTACACCTTTCTCAAACATTAAAAGCTTGTTTTATTTTATGAGGGAGCCCTTTTAGTGCATTAAATTATGCATTATTAAATGTTACTATAATAACAGGTCAGCTATGTCCAGGCAAAGACCCTTAATTGTTTGGTCTCCAGGTCTGCCATGCATTGGATAACAGATGTGGACATATTCGACCAAACAGTGTCTAAAGTCCTGTGTGTTTTGGCCTGAAAAGACTGGAAATTAATATTGGAGTATTGGGGAGCTAAATGCAGCCGCTACAGGTGGGGTGGTGTTCCATGTGATCCAGATGCTCACCTGAGAGCCAATCTCTAACCTCACCCCCCCACCCAGAAGAGTCATCAGGGGACACAGGGCAGACACAGAACCACCCCCTTGGCCAGGCTTAGCCTGTGATTGGCTGCCGCTGTGTGTGGTGCCAGCATTAGCCTGGCTCCATGTGATCCAGCAGCTCACCTGAGAGCCAATGTATAACCTCGCTCCCCCCACCCAGGAGAGTCATCAGGGGACACAGGGCAGACACAGAACCACCCCATTGGCCAGGCTTAGCCTGTGATTGGCTGCCGCTGTGTACTCAGGAGTGTGACAGAACCGCCCCTGTGGCCAGGATCAATGTTTAAGCTTCTCTGACTTCAGGTCTGTATCTTAGCAGCACAATATGAGCCTCCGGTGACCTGAGACTGTGGTGCTTCTCTGAAGACCTGGGAACTTTGGCAGCAGTCAGGGAAAGTTTATGAGATACTTTCAGGCCAGCCGGAGTCCATCCTCACACCTTTTACAGGGTATTTACACTCTGAGGGTTCCAATTTGGGGCCACAATTTTTAGCAATCTCTCTTACCCTTGCATTAATATTGCCTCTCTTTTATTTCCTTTTCATGTTTTACATCTACAAATACCCAGACTTCTAGCTGGGGGGTGGGGACTGGGGAGCAGAGAAGCTCTGTACACATTTATTACAGAGCAATATTCCCTCTGACTAGATTGATGCACTGGCTGTTAGTACATCTTAGTACTGATCTGTATTATGCGCTAAGTCTTGGAAAGTGAAAGTGTAGAGAGATAAAGTACCAGCCAACCAGCTCCTAACTGCCATGTTACAAGCTATGTTTGAAAAATGACAGGAGCTGATTGGTTGGTACTTTATCTTCATCCACTTTCTCCCCCCCCCCCCCCCCACAAGGCTTAGTACATCTCCCCCAATATTTTGTCATGTAAATATAGAACAAAGGGCAGGAAACGCAGGCGAGCTCAGCTAGACATACACTGCCGGCAAGGACTGACACACGGTGACAGGAGAGATAGAATTACGGTGTACCAGTGACCCAGCATCCAGGAGAACGCAACCAATCAGCTCACAATTACACTGATTGTCCTGTCTCAGGGACGTCATTAGCTCCTATGAGCCAAAATGCTGAACATGAAGTTAGGACAACGCCCCATTTCCTATGGATAACTGAGGAATAGAATGTCAGCAGTCTGTCTTAGGATGCCGCTGTTTGGTGCAACAGATAACTCAGTGACCTAGAATTTATCATCGTCATTGGTAACATACAAGCTTACCCTTTGAGAACCCCAATTTCTGCGTAACAGTCCTCGCTATTTTGGAAGTAGTTGCATCGCTGTAGAGATAGACCTCGTCCACACCATGCCAGTCCACGTGGTTGCGACTTAACTTTAAACTGTGGACAGCTGTGCGGAAATAAGACTGTTAGAGGGGCAGAGAACAAAACCTCCTACAGGGGGCAATAATTCCTGCAGATTTAAATGGGGATAATTACACTCTGCAATACATTATCACTAGATCTGTGTTACACGTCACACATTGATTATAAAGTAGCAGTGGGTAACCTGCGGCTCTAATACCGGATTGCTGGGTAGAAATTATTGGTAGTACCACTTACAGGCAATGTGCAGATCCTTTGCTCTATATAAGTACACAAACGGTGGTAGTTTCTAGCAATACCACTTCCCTAAAGTGATTGCAAAGCTTCATATATGTTTGACCAACATCCCCAGCATCGCACTACAGCTGCTCGCTGTCCGTACTGACGCCGCGGGAGAGAAAACGCGCCGCGGGAGTGATCCTTTCTCCTGCTCAGTGCTGTAAATGCAGCTTCGGAATGGACGGGAGAAGTAGCCGATCCGTTCAGGAGCCGAGCTCACTAGCTGTCCCCATACTAACTGCTTCACCGGCTTGTGGCCCGCAGCGCTGACGTCAGGGAGCGAATAAAGCGGAAGAGAAGGGGAATACATGGACGGAGAGGGGGACTGGCCAGCACGGCTGAATAAAGGGAATACATGGACGGAGAGGATGACTGGCCAGCACGGCTGAATAAAGGGAATACATGAACGGAGAGGATGACTGGCCAGCACGGCTGAATAAAGGGAATACATGGACAGAGAGGGTGACTGGCCAGCACGGCTGAATAAAGGGAATACATGGACGGAGAGGGTGACTGGCCAGCACGGCTGAATAAGGGGAATACATGGACGGAGAGGGTGACTGGCCAGCACGGCTGAATAAAGGGAATACATGGACGGAGAGGGTGACTGGCCAGCACGGCTGAATAAAGGGAATACATGGACGGAGAGGGTGACTGGCCAGCACGGCTGAATAAAGGGAATACATGAACGGAGGGGGTGACTGGCCAGCACGGCTGAATAAAGGGAATACATGGACGGAGAGGGTGACTGGCCAGCACGGCTGAATAAAGGGAATACATGGACGGAGAGGGTGACTGGCCAGCACGGCTGAATAAAGGGAATACATGAACGGAGGGGGTGACTGGCCAGCACGGCTGAATAAAGGGAATACACGGACGGAGGGGGTGACTGGCCAGCACGGCTGAATAAAGGGAATACACGGACGGAGGGGGTGACTGGCCAGCACGGCTGAATAAAGGGAATACATGGACGGAGAGGGGGACTGGCCAGCACGGCTGAATAAAGGGAATAAATGGACGGAGAGGATGACTGGCCAGCACGGCTGAATAAAGGGAATAAATGGACGGAGAGGATGACTGGCCAGCACGGCTGAATAAAGGGAATACACGGACGGAGGGGGACTGGCCAGCACGGCTGAATAAAGGGAATACATGGACGGAGAGGGGGACTGGCCAGCACGGCTGAATAAAGGGAATACATGGACGGAGGGGGTGACTGGCCAGCACGGCTGAATAAAGGGAATACATGGACGGAGAGGGTGACTGGCCAGCACGGCTGAATAAAGGGAATAAATGGACGGAGGGGGTGACTGGCCAGCACGGCTGAATAAAAGGAATACATGGACGGAGGGGGTGACTGGCCAGCACGGCTGAATAAAGGGAATACATGGACGGAGGGGGGACTGGCCAGCACGGCTGAATAAAGGGAATACATGGACGGAGAGGGGGACTGGCCAGCACGGCTGAATAAAGGGAATACATGGACGGAGAGGATGACTGGCCAGCACGGCTGAATAAAGGGAATACAGGGGGTGATTGGCCAGCACGGCTGAATAAAAGGAATACATGGACAGAGAGGATGACTGGCCAGCACGGCTGAATAAAGGGAATACATGGACGGAGGGGGGGGGACTGGCCAGCACGGCTGAATAAAGGGAATACATGGACGGAGAGGGGGACTGGCCAGCACGGCTGAATAAAGGGAATAAATGGACGGAGAGGGTGACTGGCCAGCATGGCTGAATAAAGGGAATACATGGACGGAGGGGGTGATTGGCCAGCACGGCTGAATAAAAGGAATACATGGACAGAGAGGATGACTGGCCAGCACGGCTGAATAAAGGGAATACATGGACGGAGGGGGGGGACTGGCCAGCACGGCTGAATAAAGGGAATACATGGACGGAGAGGGGGACTGGCCAGCACGGCTGAATAAAGGGAATACATGGACGGAGAGGATGACTGGCCAGCACGGCTGAATAAAGGGAATACATGGACGGAGAGTGTGACTGGCCAGCACGGCTGAATAAAGGGAATGCATGGACGGAGAGGGGGACTGGCCAGCACGGCTGAATAAAGGGAATACATGGACGGAGGGGGTGACTGGCCAGCACGGCTGAATAAAAGTAATACATGGACGGAGAGGGGGACTGGCCAGCACGGCTGAATAAAGGGAATATATGGACGGAGAGGGGGACTGGCCAGCACGGCTGAATAAAGGGAATACATGGACGGAGAGGATGACTGGCCAGCACGGCTGAATAAAGGGAATACATGGACGGAGGGGGTGACTGGCCAGCACGGCTGAATAAAGGGAATACATGGACGGAGAGGGGGACTGGCCAGCATGGCTGAATAAAGGTGTACAAGGTTTTGCAATCACTGTGAACGGAGATAATACACAAGTGAACGGTGCTCAAAGCTATGGGAAAAGGCAACATGTTCAATAGGAATATATGGTATAAGCTAAGGATGGTAACCCTCACATTACCAGTGTCCCCAGGTCTGTAATACCTGTTACTTGAGGACTATGGTACTATCTGTAATCAGCATACTGACGTAAGCATTACAAAGCCTAAATGACGTGGCTAAAGTTAAAGCGCTGTTTTTATGCGAGTATCGGAGACAGAGCGCCGTTTCTATTGCGCGGAGGACAACTTTCATTTCTAAAACACCACTGGTCATATCAGCGCTAAAAAATAACAGCAAGCGTTCCGTAGTGCCGCAGAGAATGACCGGGTTACATGACCCAGGAATTACAAAGACCTGGTCAGCACAATTCAAGGTAAAAATAATCTCATCGTCTATAAAAGGACATACATTCCCCGATGATATAAAGGATTTAGTGAGAAACACTGAAACAAGAACTATAACGCAAACTATTTAGTAAAAGCTGCAGTAGTGCCCATACGAACTGAAAGTCGTCTGAGAGCGGAACTCCCTGTAGTCTGTACACTTTCAGTCTAGTATAAAATGCTGCACTTGTAACTACCGTATGTAACTATCCCGAGTGAAGTCTGAACGGGAACAAATCTATGACCATTCGTAGTAGGAGGCAATACCGTTATGGCCTGGCCATGTTATTACGGAGACTTTGCTTGTGTCTGTCCAGAACAGTAATAACTGGAAGGCCACCGGAACCCCAGCTCTAGAAGAAGCATGCCAGCTAAGTCATTCTAGAGGCAGTGTCAGTGGCGTGCTAGCTAGTGACAGCATCTACAGCCAGAGAGTCATCTACAAGGCGGCTAAGTTACTGTACCTTCGTAACGCTTTCTTTTAGCACGCGGGGCCCCTGTGCTCTCGTTATATCCTCTCCAATTGAACAGGAAAGGGAGGGAGAAGGGAGGAAGGTGGTAGATAACTAGCAAAGTGAAGACAGTTAACTTTATTTTGGCTTTGAAGCGAAACCTTCTAAGAATCACAATATCAGTAAGGTGAGAGCACAGCAGTCATTGCAGAGCATACATCTATCACTTACATAACATTGCTTATTCAATCACTTTACATTTTCATTCAAATTGGAGCGTTAGCTCCGTCTGGAGGAAGTTACCGCCTCTTGCTATGCAAGGTTTGCGTCACTGTCACCTGTATACAGGTAAATTGCGACAGGAAGAGTTGTGATCTTGGGGGCAGATTTTCTTCTCTATGAACAAGGGGCTTCCGCTCATTAAGCCACCTGAATGACGTAACGTACAGGCAGCGAGGCCATTTATGGAACAGATGAACAATGAAATACATATTTTCATTTAATTTAGTTGCACATCATGTCCAAGTCACCACCAGGACTATGAACGAATGTCCCCGCATCATGCGACTGTGGGAAGGAGAGGGAGGTAGACCTTGCTTGGCAAGAGGATGTGAGTAGCTCCGTGCAGACATAGTATATAGTGTTCATTCTAGCACCTGTCACAACCAGTGCAGTTCCGCTTTCCTGCCTGAGGTGTTGCTCTCTGTTTTGGAGCTTCTAGCACACACTGGTCTGTATCTCAAAACGTTTATTGCATCAGCTGAGTGTGCTAGAAGCACCAGAGCAGAGAGCAACATCCCTAGCAGGAAAGAGGAACTGCACGGGTTGTGTGACCGGTGCAGGGTGCTAGGATGAACACTAGTTTAGAATACATTTTACGATTTTTTTTTTAGGTGTGCAAGAACAGGAAGCTGCCAATTATACTAATTAAAATATAAATAAAATGCACCTTTTTATAATAGATAAATTAAAAAATAAATAAATGACCTAATCTAGCAGGCAAAATGATATATCTATATGACAGGTCAGATTCCCCTCTTATAGAATATACTAGATGCATGTATTTGTGATTAATCGCTCACGTCGAAATAGAGCAATCACAGCAGTGAGACACTATAAACATTAGAACATTCAAAAGAGACAGGAGCATGAAAAAACAAAACGAAATAAAAACAAACTAAGCTGAAAGCAGTTTTTAGAAGGTACGAAAGCCAGAAACATAACATCAGTCTCTAAGGGAGTCTATTTATCAAGCAGTGAACGGAAGTGAACTAGTGGAGAAGTTGCCCATAGCAACCAATCAGCTTTCAAGTAGCATTTATCAAGTACAGTCTATAAAATAATAGGTAGAAGCTGATTGGTTGCTATGGGCAACTTCTCCACTGGTTCATTTCTTGATAAATAGACTCCTATATATCTATATATCTCTACTATTAAATCTAGACTTGGTAGGGATTTTTCCCCAGAATGACCAGCAGGATTATAGTTTGGCGTGCTGCTTACGCTGCAGTCTTCCCTACTCACCACCTACCCTAAAACGTGGCAGGTGGCCACTGATAGAAAACGCTCCACGTGCATGTCAGAGAAGTCCACACTTATCCTAATCCCTCGAAACCCCAGAGCGTTGGATTGTGTCACACACACACGCACAATCAGAGCGACAAGGGATACAGTTCAGAGCATGAGCAACGTAGGGCAGACTACAGCCAGATGTGCCGTCATTACACACTCTCCTTACACTGCGATGATGGGACGACTACACACACTTAAATGTGCTTCAATCCGATCCTTGTTCTAATTATTTACCGATGGATATTAGCTGATGCGAGATTAAAGGTCGCCAGGTCCCCACATTTAGCAGATACAGTTATTATAAAAAAAGGTGGCAATGCTTTAAAATTATAGCAATAGCTGATGTAACCCTCCCCCCCCCCCCAAAAAAAAAAAAAACAGATTTCAGCCAAGTTCTTTGTGGAGACATAATGAGGATATAACCAGATGAATCTCACCATCCTTGTGGTCTACGGGCTTCGCCACTTCCAGGTCAAAATTGTCGTGCATCTTATGACCCCTAAAGCAGGACAGGTGCTCCTGTTCTATCAGGTTACTCTCGTCCTCTTCTAGGGGCTGCCAGGTGCCGTCGATGAACCACTGTCCTCGCATCACGGGGATTTTATCCGACTCTTCAGAAGAAAAGGAAAAAGTGGAAAGAAACCCAGATAAGTTATCGGATGCTCCCCCAAAGACTACGGTTTTCTTATAACATAACTCTGATAATAAAGGTTCTCAGTGTAGTTATTATTTCTGTACATAAACTGCTGCCGCCCCGACCAAGTCAGAATTAAATATAAAATGCATAAGAAATAACAAAATAACATTCCGTAATGTGTGACCTGTTCAGATTTATTATATATTATTTTTTTTACTAAAAAGAGAATACCAGTGCTGGATGAAAATGACGCAAAGATCACAACACCGAAATTCAGCACCGCCAACACCAGCGAACTGGATAGGAGTCACCTGAAGAAATCCATCCAGAGATTTCCCTTCAACACATGGGGTCAATCTCACTAAAATGTTATTCTATAGGCTGGATTCCCCGGCGTATACAGCACAGAAAAAACCACTAGTTCGGGGAAGGAGGGTCTTCCTTAAATCTGTCAAAATTTATTCATGACTATTTCTGAAAAGTATTTCAACACCTATGTGAAAGAGGTCACATCTGTCAGCTCATCACTAACCTCTCTTCTCCTGCAATGTAAGCACCAGGCTTATTACATGAGCTTATGAGGGGAATTCAATATGAAACGTAAACTTCGCTGTCGAAGTTTACGTTTCATATCGGAGCTTTTACCTGGGATAAAGTATCGGGCGCGCGCCCGCTTATCCCCGTATTCAATATGAAACTAGCGAAAACGGGAGCCTGCGAAGTGGGATTTACGTAAAGTTACGAAATTTTCCTTAAAAAAATTGTAAGACCCCCCCTAAAGTTGTAAAAACATGGGGGATCACTATGGGTACCCCCGTTTTAGCCTGTAAATGAAAGTCGGGGATTTAAATAGCCGCAGCAGGTGTTTTTTCCCGACATTGAAGAAGTGATGCAGAAGAGCACTTAGGTTATTTTTTTCGTTTTTTTAAGTGGTCCCATCAAATTTGGGGTACATGAAAATGGGTACTAGCATATTTTGATGTCCCTAAAGTAAGTTTTTAAAAATTCTGCATTTGTGCACCTGCCGCTATTAATTCTATTCTTCAAAACACCTGCCGCATACTTGCAGAATAGCCCTGAACCTATTTCCCTATTGTTATATAATTTTTTCCCATTTTTTTTTTCACCCCAATTTTTAAATAAATTTTTTGGGGTGTCCCTATTTTCTTTTAAAACTTTTTTTGACACAGTTCTTTTTTAAATGTCATTCCCAGGGGTGCAGGCACCCCTAAACCCCAATTCTGCACTTTTTTTCGACACCTATTCAATGGTGAAAAGTTATCCCCGTTTTTTATCAAAGACTTTTCGAACCTGCGAAAAGTCTTTGAAATTGGATACGGTGTAAAACTAAAACCTGCGATAATGACGTCATATGTGCGATATTAACGCAAAAACTGAGTTTTCGCTCCCATATTGAATACCCCTATATATGTTATATTGACTGCTGAGCACTACTCCTGCTTATTACAAAAACCAAGTTGAATGTATAACTCTGCTCCTCTCCAGTATATAACTGTATGTGTCTTCCTGCTTCTACCATTCCCCTCCTCACATCATGTCCTGATATACTCTGTGCTGCTGGGGACCCTGCTCCTTCCACTATATAACTCTCAGTCTGTGGCTTCCTGCTGCCTCCATTCCCCTCCTCACATCATGTCACTGCCCCTGTCACATGCAGCGCTGTCCTCACTGACACATCACTCATCTCCTGATATACTCTGTGCTGCTGGGGACCCTGCTCCTTCCACTATATAACTCTCAGTCTGTTACTTCCTGCTGCCTCCATTCCCCTCCTCACATCATGTCACTGCCCCTGTCACATGCAGCCCTGTCCTCACTAACACATCACTCATCTCCTTATATACTCTGTGCTGCTGGAGACCCTGCTCCTCCCACTATACAACTCTCAGTCTGTGGCTTCCTGCTGCCTCCATTCCCCTCCTCACATCCTGTCACTGCCCCTGTCACATGCAGCCCTGTCCTCACTAACACATCACTCATCTCCTTATATACTCTGTGCTGCTGGAGACCCTGCTCCTCCCACTATACAACTCTCAGTCTGTGGCTTCCTGCTGCCTCCATTCCCCTCCTCACATCCTGTCACATGCAGCCCTGTCCTCACTAACACATCACTCATCTCCTGACATACTCTGTACTGCTGTGACCACTCATTCAATCTGATTGACTACACATTGGCTGCTCTATCCACACACAATTCAAAACACATGACGTACAGAATGCGCTGAATACAGAATATAATAAAAAGGTATGCATATTAATAAAGTATAAATAGTAATAAGTGATATAATAAGATACGAAGATCCTAGGCAATTCATGGCCAGTAAACAAATAAGGTATGTGTTATACAAAACTCATTTGAATGGCAAATTCTGCAAATCACAAGCTGAAGATCTATTTCACACACAGCCCTGAATTTTCCCTCTGCACGATCCTGTAGTTTTCCTCAGGACCTGTCCCCATGGTGCACCAGTCACATGGGTACTTTGCATTAAAGGTTAAAGGTGACCTGGAGTAAAATACAAAGGTATACTTACTGTGCCCAATAGATCACGTGATCCAGGAGGCCCAATCAGGAGATCCTCACAATGGCACCCACAAGGCCTTGTATGCAGATGTCAGTGCCACCTGTGGCCTTCTCACTGGTACCAGTGGGCAGTTCAGTGAGCTGGGGCTTCACCATCCCAAACAGGGTCCTCAAAAGATAAAGACTAGGGGGTACATGCGCTATGCTGGCATTGGCGAGTTCCCTACGAGCCTGCCTGATGGAGATTGGCCAGACACTGGTATTTTATTTTGGTTTTAGTTTGCAGGTGAATTAGCCCTTTAGCTGTATGGATGCTGTACAGGTTTTACCCGGCTGCAGAGTTTTTTTTCAGATCACAATGTGATGTTCAGACAATACATTTACTTTACCAGCAAATGTAATCCTTTCATAAGAGGATAGACCTATAGGGAGACCATCCCCATGTGACGGCTTCATGCACGATCTCATGAGTGTGACACTGCAATCTAAGTAGACTGTGTAAATATTTAAAATGACATTGTAAGCCCAGTGGCAAACAGTCCTATATATATATATATATATATATATATATATATATATATATATATATATATAGCATGATGGTAGTCCGAGCATGTTCAGCTAAAGGGATAAGGCTTAGAGAGACTAATGCAGCTCAGGGCAAGGCCCAAAGCCAATGATCTGTTGCTCTGTGTCACCATCACATCCCTCAGCCATCAAACCACCCTGCTCCCTCCGTCAGTGCAGGAGACGGGGACCCGATGCTCAACAACAAGACAAGCACACAAATCAGAGATTGTACTGGGAGACAAGGGACGCTTTGTGCCATTGCCATAGCTCAGCAATGACAAATATCTCATATGAACATGCCCACGCCGTGCCCGATTTATTATATATCAGCGGACAAACCAACAGTAAGGTACAGAAGAAACTCTGCGTAGAAGCCAGGACTGGCTGCCCCAGATCCAGCTTTCAGCCACATAGCCCTCCAAGCATTAACAGTCTGCGCTTGAGGCACAGGAAGGGCATAGTATCGCGCACTAGTAGGGCCGACAGCACAAGGTCGACATGTTATGAATGTCAATAGTAAAAAGGTCGACTGTCATTAGGTCAACCATCATTCTGTAGCGTTCCCGCTAGGTTGTTTTAGCAGGTCGCTGCGCCGCGCCCTGCCTAATTTCAAAAGGGAAGAATGTGCCCTGCCCTTTTGTCAGTGCCCCACTAAAACAACATGCTGGGTGCCGCCCCCACCCACCGATGCGCATTCGCGTGCGGCATCTATTCACAGAAAATGGGGAGCGCTTGGGGGCAGCCCAGCATGTCTGTAAGTACCGAGCACCCCCCCCCATTTTCTTCCTCACCCTCTGCCCGGCGCCGGACCAAGAGTGAACACTATGGGGGGGTATTCAATTAGGCTGCGAAAAGTCATTTTCATTTTCGCCTATTTCAATTATCCCCGAATTCAATTTCAAAGACTTTTCGCAGGTTCGAAAAGTCTGAAGCAAAAAAAAAAAACGGGGATAAGTTTTCACCATGTTTTACATGGCGAAAAAAAAGTGCAGAATTGGGGTTTAGGGGTGCAGGCTTAAAAAAAATAGCCTGCAGCCCTGGGAATGTCATTTAAAAATAAACTGTGTCAAAAATATGAGATATGGTAAGAACTTACCCTTGTTATCTCTATTTCTACGAAGTCCATAGGGTTCCACAGGATACCTTGGGGTATAGGTGTGACGTCAGTCGCAGGGCACCAAAGAGTTAAGCTTTCAGCCTCCCAGGATGCACTAGGTCCCCCTCCTATACCCCGCCCCCGGGCCAAGGCACCTCAGTTAGTTACCAAGCCATAGGCCGGAGGAGGAGAAGGAAGAGAGAGAACAAAGATCTGGACACATACAAGAATCACATTCTCACCAGAGGGAGACAGAAAACCGGTGACCAGAGCAAAGCCCATCTGCAGCACAGGTGCGACAGGGCGGGAGTCCTGTGGAACCCTATGGACTTCGTAGAAATAGAGATGACAAGGGTAAGTTCTTACCATATCTCATATTTTCTACTTCAGGGTCCATAGGGTATCCACAGGATACCTTGGGGATGTCCCAAAGCAGTATCCTTTAAGGGTGGGGACGCTCCTGTGCAGAAAGGAGAATCCGCCGCCCGAAGGAAGCATCCTGAGAGGCGAAGGTGTCAAACCTGTAATACCTCACGAAGGTATGGACAGAAGACCACGTAGCAGCCTTGCAGATCTGAACTGCCGAGGCACCACGTCGAGCTGCCCACGAAGGACCCACAGACGTAGTGGAATGAGCCTTCAGAGAAGGAGGGACCGGTAGGCCTTCATGAAGATAAGCTTCAGAAAATATGAGATATGGTAAGAACTTACCCTTGTTATCTCTATTTCTACGAAGTCCATAGGGTTCCACAGGATACCTTGGGGTATAGGTGTGACGTCAGTCGCAGGGCACCAAAGAGTTAAGCTTTCAGCCTCCCAGGATGCACTAGGTCCCCCTCCTATACCCCGCCCCCGGGCCAAGGCACCTCAGTTAGTTACCAAGCCATAGGCCGGAGGAGGAGAAGGAAGAGAGAGAACAAAGATCTGGACACATACAAGAATCACATTCTCACCAGAGGGAGACAGAAAACCGGTGACCAGAGCAAAGCCCATCTGCAGCACAGGTGCGACAGGGCGGGAGTCCTGTGGAACCCTATGGACTTCGTAGAAATAGAGATAACAAGGGTAAGTTCTTACCATATCTCATATTTTCTACTTCAGGGTCCATAGGGTATCCACAGGATACCTTGGGGATGTCCCAAAGCAGTATCCTTTAAGGGTGGGGACGCTCCTGTGCAGAAAGGAGAATCCGCCGCCCGAAGGAAGCATCCTGAGAGGCGAAGGTGTCAAACCTGTAATACCTCACGAAGGTATGGACAGAAGACCACGTAGCAGCCTTGCAGATCTGAACTGCCGAGGCACCACGTCGAGCTGCCCACGAAGGACCCACAGACCTAGTGGAATGAGCCTTCAGAGAAGGCGGGACCGGTAGGCCTTCATGAAGATAAGCTTCAGAAATAGCCATACGGATCCAGGCTGCCAAAGTTTGCTTTGAAGCAGGCCAACCCTTTTTACGGAAGCCAAAGAGGACAAACAAAGCGTCCGACTTCCTAAACGAAGAAGTGCGGTCAACATAAGTCCTTAAGGCCCGCACAACATCCAAAGAGGCCTCACCCACGGAAAGACCCGGTGAGTTAAAGGCCGGAACAACTATTTCCTCGTTAATATGAAACTGGGAAACAACTTTGGGAAGAAACTCGGGCCGAGTGCGGAGCACTGCCCTGTTCCCATAAAAAACCAAGAAAGGGGGTCTACAAGAAAGAGCCCCTAACTCAGAAACACGTCTGGCCGAAGCAATGGCCAGAAGGAAAACAGTCTTAGCTGTTAGCCATTTAAGATCCACTGAGCCCAGTGGTTCAAACGGCGGTCCTTGGAGAGCCCTCAGGACCACAGCCAAATCCCAAGGCGCCACAGGTGGAACAAAGGGCGGCTGAATGCGGAGAACACCCTGCATAAAGGTGCGCACATCCGGGATTGTAGCAATCCTACGGTGAAACCAGACAGATAGGGCCGAAACCTGTACCTTCAAAGAAGCAAGGCGAAGCCCATGATCTAGTCCCGCTTGCAGGAAGGCGAGAATCCGAGACAGACGAAACTCCCGCGGTGCATAACCTCTCGGTCGACACCACTGGAAGAACGTATGCCACACGCGATGGTATATCCTCGCGGAAGACGGTTTCCGAGCTCGCAACATGGTACGCACCACAGAGCTGGAAAACCCCCGGGACCTCAGCATGGCCGTCTCAACAGCCACGCCGTCAAAGACAGCCGAGTCAGGTCCGGGTGAAGGCAAGGACCCTGAGACAGAAGGTCCGGTCGTAGCGGCAACCGCAGAGGAATGTCCACGGACAGACCCTGAAGGTCTGAGAACCAGTGCCGTCTGGGCCACGCGGGAACTATCAACAGGAGCGTCCCTCCTTCCTGTTTGAATTTCCGGATTACCCGTGGAAGAAGGGAGACCGGAGGGAACAGGTATGCGAACCGGAACGTCCACCGGACGGACAGAGCATCCACCAGAGACGCCCCTTCGTCTCTTGTGCGAGACCCGTACTCCGGCAACTTGTTGTTGTGCCGGGACGCCATGAGGTCGATTTCTGGAAGACCCCACCTGTCCACCAGTAGTTGAAAAACGTCCGGGTGCAGGGACCATTCCCCCGGATGAACGTCCTGGCGACTTAGAAAGTCCGCCTCCCAATTGAGCACTCCCGGGATGAAGACCGCTGATATGGCCGGAAGATTGCGCTCCGCCCAAACCAGGATCCGAGAGACCTCTACGAGAGCCGCCCGACTGCGAGTTCCTCCTTGCCTGTTTATGTAGGCCACGGTGGTAGCGTTGTCCGACTGGACCTGCACCGGGCGACCCTGGAGAAACCGCTGTGCCTGCTGGAGAGCATTGAAGACCGCACGGAGTTCCAAGATATTTATTGGAAGCTCCGCTTCTGTCGGCGTCCACCTGCCCTGGAACAAGTGTGGACCCGAAACTGCTCCCCAGCCCCGAAGACTGGCGTCCGTTGTCAACAGGACCCAATTTGGAACCCAGAACGGACGTCCCTTGTTGAGGTGGGTCGTCTGTAACCACCACGTAAGGGACAGGCGAACCTCCTGGGTGAGCACAATCGTCTGGGACTTCAGAGACTGAGTCAGCCCGTTCCACTTGGACAGGATCAGGTGCTGCAGAGGTCTGGAGTGAAACTGGGCGTATTCCACCATGTCGAACACCGACACCATGGAGCCCAGTAACCTCATCGCCGAGTGTAAGGACACCCGGCGGCTGTGCAGACAACTGCGCACCCTTGACTGTAAAGCAGAGATCTTGTCCTCCGTCACGAAGATCCTTTGCTGTCCCGAGTCCAATAAGGCTCCAAGATGCAGAATCCTCCGAGACGGGATTAGAGTGGACTTCTGCCAGTTGATTAGCCAGCCGTGCCGTTGCAGCAGTGCAATGGTCAGGTCCAAGTGGCGTAACAGGAGCTCTGGAGATCCTGCCACCAATAACAGGTCGTCCAAATACGGCAACATGCGGACTCCCTGCAGCCGCAGAGAAGCCGCCATGACCGCCATCACCTTGGTGAAAACACGTGGTGCTGTTGCCAGGCCAAAAGGTAACGCCCGAAACTGGAAGTGGTCGCAGCTGATTGCGAACCTGAGGAACTGTTGATGGCGCCAAAGAATAGGGACATGCAGGTAAGCGTCCTGTATGTCCAATGACACCAAGTAGTCCCCAGGTTCCAGCGCCAGAATGATGGACCGTAGGGTCTCCATCCGAAACTTCGGGACCCGCAAAGACTTGTTGAGTGCTTTGAGGTTGAGAATCGGACGATATGACCCATTGGGTTTCTGTACCAAAAATAGATTTGAATAGAAACCCTGGCCCCTCTGGGAGAATGGAACCGCCACTATAACTCCAGCCTGGAGCATAGTGTGCAATACCTTCCGCAGCTCCGTAGCCTTGTTCCGGTCTGATGGGAGACCCGTGGTGAAGAAGCGAGCCGGGGGTCTGTGCCGGAAGGAGAGGGCGTATCCGTGAGAAACCACCTCCAGAACCCAAGTGTCTGTCGTAGTGGTCGACCAACACTGGGCGAACTGTAGCAGGCGGCCTCCCACCCTGGGATCCCCCAAAGGGAGGCCCGGACCGTCAGGCCGCAGGCTTGTCATCTGGCTTGGGGGCCGGACGTCTGGTACTCCATGCCTGCTTCCGGGGCTTGACCGATTTCTTAGGGCCAGCCTGTCGAGGAAACGACTGTGGTTTGGGCCTGCCCTGGGCCCTAGATGACCGAAAGGACGATGGTCCCGAACCAGAAGGAGCAGCGGCCGACGGGAGACAGGCAGATTTGGCTGCCGCCAGCGTGGCCACAATCTTATCCAGATCCGGACCGAAGAGAACTTCTCCGGTAAACGGCAACGCTTCCAGACCTTTCTTGGAATCTGCGTCCGCCTTCCAGGATCGCAGCCACAAGGTGCGACGAGCAGCTACCGCTGCTGAAGAAATTCTAGACACCAGAGTACTAATGTCTAGAGCCGCCTCGTTGATGTAGGTGGCCGAATCACGGAGATTGCCAATCAACTCCGCCTGATCGGCCGGACAGTCGGATTCAAAAGAAGCCTCTAATGAATCCGCCCAGCGCTCCATCGCTCTGGCAACCCAGCAAATGGCCATAGCCGGCCGTGCTGCCCCCCCTGCAAGGGAATAAGCGGACTTCAGGCAGATTTCTACCTTGCGGTCCGTAGCATCCTTAAGGGAGGACATGGATGGCATCGGCAATGTGGCACTACGGACAAGACGGGTCACGTGAGAATCCACCTGTGGAGGGGATTCCCACTTCGCAAAATAATTATCCGCGAACGGATAAGCCACCGCCAGGCGTCTCTGCGGCTGGTATCTTTTGCCAGGTTGTTTCCACGCCTCCTCTAAATGGTCCACCAACTGACCCGAAAGAGGAAAGACTGTGGCATCGCCCTTCACATCTTTGAAAAAGGCATACTTAGATTTAGCCGCTGGGGGAACTTCGTCCTCAATCACCAAGGCTGTGCGGACCGCCCGAATAAGTCCAGGAATATATACTTTGGACTTAGCATCAGCGTCCTTAGTATGGAGAGGTTCCTGATCGTAAGGGTCTAGAATCTCCCCATCATCAGACGTCCCTTCGTCATCCTCATAAGGAGCGGACAGAGACGCCACCGGCCTTTTATGAGACCGCATCACAGACTCCCCTTGCAACACATCCGACAAGTGCTGTACAGAACTCGTCAGGGAGTTAACCCACGCTGGCTCCTGAGAACCCGGGAGCGGGGAAATAGGGAGACTGTGGGGTACCACCAATTGTCGTGGGAACCCCTGCATGGGTGACGACACCACAGACTGCTGGGACAAACCCATCGGAGTAAACGCGGGCTGCGGAGCTAACTGGCCCACTAAAGCTGTTAACGCCTGAGCGAAACAAGCCCAGGGCGGCTCCTGTACCGGTGCTGTAACCGTAATAGGCCGCGCCATGGACAAACACTGCCGGCAAAGGCCCTCCGCGCTACCCTCCCCCTCCGCTAACGGTACTTTGCACGTGGTACACTGTAGCCGGATGGGAAAATCACTTTCAGACATGATGGCACCACGTATGTGACCTCTCTCACCAATTAAGTATTAAATAGGCGAGAGACCACCCTGCAGCACCGCACCGCAAGGGCTTTAGCAGAAAGAACAGGGACAGTAATAAAGCTGACAGTTTAGATGAAGAAAAGATTACAGGCAGCAGCGCTAGCACAGTCACATACAATGCAGAGAAATAACAATTCCTGCACTAACAGCGCTGATCACTCAACTACACAGACACAGGGCCTGGTAGGACACAGCGCTGCATACACAGACCTGACCACAGCGGAGGAGAGGTATGCGGGGGGACCCAGACCACGATGCTTCCGTCCAGCGCTTCCAGCAGCGTTCACCATGCGTTCTGGAGAAGATGGCCGCCGAGGAGCAGAGAGGAGGCTGGCCTGGGGGAGGAGCGCTGCCACAGGACCAGTCGGCAGCATGCAGAGAGGGCTGTGTGCAGCGGGGGAGGCGCCGGCTGTGAGACAGGGAAGGCGCGCTCCCCTGGCATGCATTTAACCCCTGGGACGCCGCAGCGCTACCGCTCTGCTGCGGTCCGCTGTCCCAGGGGGTAGTGGAAGCGCAGGTTGGTCGCCTGGCTCCACGCTGCAGCCAGTCCCCAGGGAGCTCCCTGCCTGGGGACTTAGGACCATGTGACCAGCGGGGACCCACCGCGGGACCCCGCTGCTTACCTTTGTCCCCCTTGGATCCGGCCATGGTCCGGAACATCTGGGGTCACCGCTAGCTGTGACCCCAGATGCTCACCAGCATTCCCGGATCGGTACCGGCGTTCTGGTACCGGCGGGGGTGTAGGGAAG
The DNA here is from genome assembly GCA_031769625.1 of Taudactylus pleione. Taxonomy (NCBI): domain Eukaryota; kingdom Metazoa; phylum Chordata; class Amphibia; order Anura; family Myobatrachidae; genus Taudactylus; species Taudactylus pleione. Next base: position 1,047,624 of record JAUIMM010000795.1, on the reverse strand, counting down.
ACAGCATGGACGTCAGGACTGACTGTCCATGCTGTACATCCAGATGTGCAGCCACAGCTGCACTGAAGAAAGCTTCAGGGGCTCTTCTAGCCCCCACTCCGACAGGTGCACCCGACGCCGGCCGGGCACCAAACTAAACTGAGGTGCCTTGGCCCGGGGGCGGGGTATAGGAGTGGGACCTAGTGCATCCTGGGAGGCTGAAAGCTTAACTCTTTGGTGCCCTGCGACTGACGTCACACCTATACCCCAAGGTATCCTGTGGATACCCTATGGACCCTGAAGTAGAAAAAAAGTTTAAAAAAAAAAAAAAAAAAATAGGGACACCCCAAAAAAATTATTTAAAAATTTGGGGTAAATAAAAAAAAAAAAAAAAAAAAAAGGGAAAAAGTGTTTAAAAATAGGGAAATAGGTTCAGGGCTATTCTGCGAGTATGCGGCAGGTGTTTTCCGGAATAGGCTATTAGCGGCATGTGTTTTCTGTAATAGGCTATTAGCGGCATGTGTTTTCTGGAATAGGCTATTAGCGGCAGGTGCATAGTTGCAGAATTTGAAAAAAATTACTTTAGGGACTAAAAAATATGCTAGTACCCATTTTCATGTACCCCAAATTTGATGGGACCACTTAAAAAAACGAAAAAAAAAAACCTAACTGCTCTTCTGCATCACTTCTTCATTGTCGGGAAAAAAAAGCACCTGCCACGGCAATTTAAATCCCCGACTTTCTTCTGCAGTCCATGTCTGGACATCTTTAGGGAGGTCATACAATTATTTCCCGAAAATTCCCGTTTTTTTTCGTAGTCTTGTTTTCGATCATTTTAAATTGAATACGGGGATAAAGCGAGCACGCGCCCGATACTTTATCCCCAGAAACGCTCCAATGTGGAGCGAAAAGTCCAGCACAGACTTTTCGCTCCCTAATTGAATACAGGCCTAACACAAAAAATCATGATAAAACAATGTGAGCCGTTCTCATCAGTCCCTGTCCCAGTGGAGCACAATCACTGGGTTAATTCATTTGTCAGACTCCAATTAACCTACCAATGTGTTTTGGATTGTTGGAGGAAAACCATGCTAACACAGGGAAAACATACAAATTCTACATAGGTGTCTATTGTTAGGAATTATACTCCCGACCTCAGGACTGTGAGGCAGTAATGCTGACCAATATGCCAAACGTGCTGCCACACTAAGTAATCGCAGCTGAGGGGGTTGCAGACTTTTGAACAACTGCTGTTATTGGGTAAATGTCTCTGCCTACTCAGCCCTTTAGTGTCTCATAACCTCCCCACAGATACCTGCATTCACCCCCCCTCCCCCTCCTGTACACAGCAGGTGGAGCAGATCACTGTCCAACAAGCCAAACAGAGCCTGTCCTCATGTGCACTGGATTGGGCTGTGAGTCGTGTCCAATAAGCTGCCACGGAATCGGTATGAAATCGGGTTCGGGTTCGATTCCCGTCAGCGCCTGGCCGACCAAAGCAGAGTTCCCAGCAGCGGAAGCCCGACAGCGCTGGAAATCCTGATCGTTGATAGGTAAGTATTGACTAACCTAACCCTCCTTAGGGGTGCCTAACCCTAACCTCCCCCCCCAAGTGCCTAACCCTAATCCCCCCCTCCCCCCCCCTGCCTAACCTTAGTCCCCTTGGGGGGGTGCCTAACCCTCCCAGGGAGGTGCCTAACCCTAAGTCCCCCCTCCCCCCGGGTGCCTTAAACCTAACCCTCCCCCACTCCCGGCGACATGTCAGGCATCTACATCTAGACGCCCGGCATTTTATACCTCGCCGGGATATGACAGTCGGGAAGCCAGCTGCCGGTATTAAGGCAGCAGGCTTCCCGATTGTATACCGCTGCCACACGCTCTGGACTCTACTACAAAACTGCAAGTGAGACTCTCCTGACATTACAGAGGTGTCCTCATACATCCAGCCTCAATATTCTATGCAGTGCGATATGCCTGGCGGGAGCGAGCTGCCAGGTGCTGTGCAACACTGCTGACATCGGGCGTCTTTTTTTGCCGAAAATGCGTCTAAGTTGCAAAGAGAATGAACTAGGCTGCACCTGGAGACTGAGCGGATTAATGTGATATGCGGCAGTCAGTATACAGAACTTGGTGTGGATAATAGCTGAGGTTACTGCATCTTAGCACTTCGCATAGCAAATTCATCAGCACAGTTTGCTGGTGCGTCCTAGTCGCAGCACAGATCTGGAAGCCAACATGCTTTATTGAGGAGCGAAGGAAAATGAGCATCCATTAAGACCAATGGAACACATCATCTGTATGAGAATGACCCGCCCTCACATTAGCCATTCTCTCCTGGACCGTGACAACAGCTTTAGGAGCTCCAGACTCCCACTGACCGGGGTGGGGACAGAACGTTCCCATAACTTGGAAAACAAACCATGTTCTCTAAACACACTACAGAACTCGGACACACGGCCACGTCCCCGGCTGCCTTCTGTCTGGGCTGTGGCCACCACTAGGTGACTGCAGCTCAATGGACCACAGACACGACACAGATAAACTAACCCAAATCTAAGGCTCCGATCAGACTGCATCGAGCTGCGTTATTACAGAAGGTGCTGCACGGTCTCAATAAGCGGTCACATCCGTATCAGGCCCGCACTGCTGTCATTTGTGTGCATCCTCTGTACTTATTACTTGTTAGAGATTACAGCCCCAGAATGATGACATTTGGCCTGTGGGCTGGTGTCTGGAGCCATCGATTCATCAGATGCCCCCGTTGACTCAGATGTAACGGAGGGGGCAGGAGAATGATGAATGTCAGAGCTCTGGCACAGACCCCAGAGACATCGGAAATGCTCCAGCCCATTCTAACAGCAGAACTGTCCATTACAGAGGAATTAAGAAAAAAGACGATTCATATGCAGGTAACATGCCCTAGAAACTCACTGGCTTACTGAAAATATGCTATATTCTCTATTTCTATATCCCATGGCAATTACGTCAGATTGCCCAGTAAAAAAAAAAAAAAAAAAAATGTATATAAATAAATAAATATATATATATATATATATATATATATATATATATATATATATATATATATATATAATCCTCCCTATTTTCTTCTAAACAGCTAGGGGTAAATTTACTAAAGTGAGAGTTTTTAGAAGGGAGTTTTAAAAGTGATATTGCCCATGGTAACCAATCAGATTCTACTTAACATTTAACTAGCACCTTCTAGAAGATAATAGCTAGAATCTGATTGGTTGCTATGGGCAATATCACTTTTAAAACTCACTTCTAAAAACTGTCACTTTAGTAAATGTACCCCCTAGTGGTAATTTAGGAGGGGGATACATGATATCACAGAGGGGACAAGGGTCGCATAAACGTCTCAAAGAGGGAAAATCTATTAATAATAGAATTGGCTTCACTGACGCTTATGTGCAAATCTAAAATCCGATATCCTGGCACCTGGCGCCAGCAGTACTTTGGGAGTCCAATGCCAAGAGCTCCTGAAGCTTAGGAAGACTTGCCCCCACTGGCACGCCCCTAACCTGTGAACAAGAATTGCAGCAGGGCTGGTTAGACCTTCCAGACGGCAGTGTTCCTAACATGGGACCTCCACAGCTCTGCTAGCTGGGGAGAAAGGAGAGGGTACTCAATTGTAGGTCATATATCAGAGGTTTCCAAACATAGGACCTCATTCAGAGTCGGTCGTAAGCGGCCGCTCGGTCGTACGCCTAACGACCTCAAAACTGAAAAAGGAAGCGATCGCACGGCCGGTCGGTCGCAACCTAAGTGATGCCCATACGTGAACAATGCACCTCCTCTAGCTAGCGAGTGATAGCAGCTAGCGATCGAGTCGATCGTTGTCAGTCGCTGTATGTTAATTTTCTTCTGATGGTTGCGGTCGCTTGTGTTGTGTGCAAATTACACCAAAATTTACAGAAAACCGCATAGAATAAGCCATCCCCATGAAATATATGTATTGTTATTATTCTCTAATGCAAACGCAACTGAATCAATTACAAGCCAATTAGCAGTGTTATTAGCTACAACAATCGATTATTAGCTGCTTGCATTGTGTGGCACAAAATAGAAACATCACACCTAACATCAGTCACATTCGATAGTATCGATTCTACTTTGGGGCTTGAGAGAGCACATACCCAACCTCAAGCTGTACGATCAGCCAGGCCTCTAACCTGCTCTCAGAGTGACGTTTTACTACTTCCGGCCTTCTATGTCGGTCGTAGCAGGAAATTTATGTACGCCCCTAAAACGCCCTGAAAACGGTGAGGAACGCCTGCGTTTTCAGACCACCACCCCCGTCACCACCCACAAACGGCCTTTCATGTCAATCAACTCCCGGAAGCCACTTCCTGCTCGTAAGCCGTACGATCTACAGCATTTTGGATTGCAAGGTCTCGTATGCACATGCGAACAACTAACTGTACACATGCGTGGTTTGGAAACATCGGATGCGTACGACCGAGTGGCCGCTTACTAATTAAGTCACCTGTGGTCAAACAATAAATAACCTTAAAACCTGGACTGTTAGGGTGCCTTGAGGACCGAGTTTGGGAACCTCTGTCATATATGCAAAGTCATAAACTGGGCAGCTTTCCGTTTAGAACCCATGCCAATAAAGTAATGGCACAGACTGGGGGGGGGGGGGGGATCTGTATAATATGTTGACATTGAAAATGTCAACAGTGTAATGTCGACCAGAGAATGCAGACACGGTAGTAATGTTATTTCAAACAATTTAGCCGTGCTGGCATTATAACATTAAACAAGAAGGTAAAGTATTAGGTTTAAATTAATAATGTTAACACTGTTAAAATGCTTGAAATAACATTGCTATCATGTCAGCATTCCTTGGTCGACATTACACTGTCGACTAATTAACTACCTCCTCAGCGGTGGTCACAAAGTAGCTTGTGCGTCTCACAGGGGTCACATTTTCCTCATGCCAATACGAGCTTCTGCTGTTTGACAATCTTCCTTGTGATTCTGTAGCCACAAGATGAACACACTGAAGCTGGCCATACACCTGCACGATTTCTGGTCGATTGCCCGATTTTCGACGAGTCATAGGATGGATCTTGTGAAAATCATGTATTTGTTTTAGTAAGATACGATCCGATGTGCGCTCCCGCAGCTCCTACAATCGGATCTTATGATCAGATGTGCAGCCCATATGTTCCATGTATCGTGTGAAGATCGTGCCATTTATTTTGTTCATGCGATCCATCGTGCGGCAATTCAAATAATTTCAATGACTGTTTCCCTAACGAGCGTGTGAGGCGCATGATCGATCGTACGACTGATCGTGTGCTTTGAAATACAACAAACATGCTGCCGGGACTGCCGGGGAGCTCTGGTTAGTCGGATGGTGAATCGGATCTGATGCTGGTCGTGCAGGTGTATGGCCAGCACGAATCTTCCAGGTTAATGTTGACTCCCCTATCTTGTGTTCTAGCACCTTGCACTTGTCACAACCTCTTCAGTTCCTCTTCGCTGCCTCGGGTGTTGCTCTTGGCTCTGGTGCTTCTAGCACACTCACTTGATGCAACAAACTGCTGAGATACAGACCAGAGTGTGCTAGAAGCACCAGAGCAGAGAGCGACACCCCAGGCAGGGAAAGAGGAACTGCACGGGCTGCGACAGGTGCCGGAATGAACACGATCTATCCACACTTAGGATAGCCAACTGCTCAGAAGTGAAGATGTCACACTGATGCTCAGATGATTCTCCGATATGATGGTTTGAAGCCCCCTTGTGGGACTGCGCTAGCTCAGGGTTAGGCAACATCCAGCACTTCAGCTGCTGTTGAGCTATACACAACAAAACGGTGACAGGGCATGCTGGGATGTGTAGTGCACAGCAGCTGCAGTGCTGCACGTAGCCTACCCCTGCACTAGCTGGATCTCATACAGATTCCGCCATACATGTACAGGGAAAATATGAAATGGAAATGTCCGGGACTCGTGGGCCCACGTTTGCAGGGTTAAACAATGACATACACACGGTCAGGTGGAGTCACTGTCCAAGCGCTTCTATCGCACGGAAAATCTGCCGGCTCCCCATAAGCTGTAGACCTAGAATGGTGTCCCTCTGTATAGGGACTACACCTGTGTTTGGACTCCCTAACTTTATAAGAAGGCTATGAGAACGCCGTTGGCTTTTAAAATGAAAGAGGATGCAGACGACTGACCCTTAAAGGCGACGAGAGGCAGCGGGTCACATCAGTGAGGATAAGTAGCAGGGACATCCAAAAAATAATAAAGAGGAGTGTATCCCTAATACAGAGAGAGGAAAGATAGGAAGGAGAGGGCTGGAAAAAGCAGAAGGTTAGAGAGGAATGATGGCACAAGGGGCTATGCTTACAGGATTAGACCCTGGATATGAAAGGATAGGTAACAGAAGTAAGAGAACAATGTAAGTGATACGTGGGACAGGGAAAATGGGCCTGGACAAGAGAGAAGGGTTAGGGAGAAGATATGAGGGCCTGGGGGGGGGGGTGGATTGACTGCATGAGATACAGGGTCGGGGATGACTGGAGATGGGGATCCATGGAGAGCAGGATAGAAGGATAGAGGGACATGGGAACCCCTGGGGGATGACAGCTAGGATGCTGGGACGCTGGAGTTCAGTGAAGAGGGGGTTAACAGCTGGGGTCCCAGGCCTGAAAGCTGGGATAAAGGTACACAGGGGCCACGGGGTGTGACAGCTGGGAAAAGGGTACACTAGTGTATGAAAGTCTGGATAGGAGTACACAGGGAGCAAGGAGGTGACAGATGGCATAAGGGTATACGGGGCCCTGGGGTGTGACAGCTGGGAGAGAAGTAAACAGGAACTCCAGGTGGGGTGTGTGTGACAAATGGCATAGGGGTATACGGGCCCTGCGAGTGACAGATGGCATAGGGTCATATGGGGCCCCGGGGAGTGACAGTTGAGAGAGAGGTAAACAGGAGCCCCAGGGTGGTGTGCGTGTGACAGCTGGCATAGGGGAATACGGGGCCCTGGGACTGACACTTGGCATAGGGTCATATGGGGCCCTGGGACTGACATCTGGCATAGGGTCATACGGGGCACTAGGACAGCTGGCATAGGGGAATATGGGGCCCTGGGACTGACAGTTGGCATAGGGGGATACAGGGACCCTGGGACTGACAGCTGGCATAGGGGGATACAGGGGCCCTGGGACTGGCAACTGGCATAGGGGGATACAGGGGCCCTGGGACTGGCAGCTGGCATAGGGGGATACAGGGGCCCTGGGACTGGCAGCTGGCATAGGGGGATACAGGAACCCTGGGACTGACAGCTGGCATAGGGGGATACAGGGGCCCATACAAGGGTCCGGGAGGGCAGCACTTACGGTTCCAGTACACCGGGTAGCACTCCCCCTCGGCCACGTCCACTTCGTACAGGCCGCTCCGCACACACACCGGCTCTATCTTCAACACCTCCCCAATGACCACCACGTCCAGCTCCGCCCCCGGCTCCTCGGGCCCGTCCCCCGCGGCCGGCTCCTCCGCCTGGGCGGTGCTCATCTCCACGAGGCGGCGGAAGGCCAGCTCGATACGCAGGGAGTCATAGCCGATGAACGGCTTCCAGGTCTTCTTCTCCTCCCGGTAGAACCATCGCACCTCCTCCGGGCCCAGCTCCGCCACGATCTCATAGCGGTGCCGGGAGCTGCTGGAGCGGGTCCGCCTCCTCTCCGGGAACAGCAGGCTGCCGCCGGCCTCATACTCCCCGTCCTCGCCCTCGGAAGGGGATCCGGCCAGTCCGGGCTCGGGGGGGAAGCTGTGGCCGCTCAGGTGCAGCTCCAGGCCCAGGTGCTTCTTGCCAGGGGGAGACATGGGCGAGTGGCGGCGGCGGTGCCGGTGATGAAGCCGGGCCGCTCCCTCGCCCGCGGCCTCCCCGTCCTCCTCCTCCCCCTCTTCCTCCTCGCAGCACCCGCCGGGCTCCCAGTCGCATTCGCCGTTCTTCTCCGGGCTGAGCGGTGACCTGTAGCCGGAGTGATTCATACCGCGGCCGGCGACACACGGCGTCTCTCGGAACACATGTGGCCTCCTGCCCCCGGCATGGACGGCTCGCCGCCGGTAACTGTCAGAAGCCTCCGGGGTGTGGATCGCTCCAGCGCCGGTACCCTCGCGCGCCCCCGCTTCCCTGTCTCCGCTCACCAGCGCGTTCCCGCCGCGGTCACATGACAGCCGAACCGTGACACTGGGATCACGTGACACAAGGAAGGCTGCTGCTGTGTGTGTGGCGCTGTGTGCTGCTGTGAGTGTCACCACAGAGCTATGTTAACACAGAACAACGCACAGCGATAGCCCCCAACTTATCCTATACACAGGTCACTCTTCCCTAATACACGTCTGTTATCCTCTATACACAGGTCACTCTATCCTAACACACTTCTGTTACCCTCTATACACAGGTCACTCTATCCTAATACACTTCTGTTACCCTCTATACACAGGTCACTGTATCCTAATACACGTCAGTTACCCTCTATACACAGGTCACTCTATCCTAATACACTTCTGTTACCCTCTATACACAGGTCACTCTATCCTAATACACGTCTGTTATCCTCTATACACAGGTCACTCTTCCCTAATACACTTCTGTTACCCTCTATACACAGGTCACTCTATCCTAATACACTTCTGTTCTCCTCTATACACAGGTCACTCTATCCTAATACACTTCTGTTACCCTCTATACACAGGTCACTCTATCCTAATACGCGTCTGATACCCTCTATACACAGGTCACTCTATCCTAATACACTTCTGTTACCCTCTATACACAGGTCACTCTATCCTAATACACTTCTGTTACCCTCTATACACAGGTCACTCTATCCTAATACACTTCTGTTACCCTCTATACACAGGTCACTCTATCCTAATACACTTCTGTTACCCTCTATACACAGGTCACTCTATCCTAACACACGTCTGTTACCCTCTATACACAGGTCACTCTATCCTAACACACGTCTGTTACCCTCTATACACAGGTCACTCTATCCTAACACACTTCTGTTACCCTCTATACACAGGTCACTCTATCCTAATACACTTCTGTTACCCTCTATACACAGGTCACTGTATCCTAATACACGTCAGTTACCCTCTATACACAGGTCACTCTATCCTAATACACTTCTGTTACCCTCTATACACAGGTCACTCTATCCTAATACACGTCTGTTATCCTCTATACACAGGTCACTCTTCCCTAATACACTTCTGTTACCCTCTATACACAGGTCACTCTATCCTAATACACTTCTGTTCTCCTCTATACACAGGTCACTCTATCCTAATACACTTCTGTTACCCTCTATACACAGGTCACTCTATCCTAATACGCGTCTGATACCCTCTATACACAGGTCACTCTATCCTAATACACTTCTGTTACCCTCTATACACAGGTCACTCTATCCTAATACACTTCTGTTACCCTCTATACACAGGTCACTCTATCCTAATACACTTCTGTTACCCTCTATACACAGGTCACTCTATCCTAATACACTTCTGTTACCCTCTATACACAGGTCACTCTATCCTAACACACGTCTGTTACCCTCTATACACAGGTCACTCTATCCTAACACACGTCTGTTACCCTCTATACACAGGTCACTGTATCCTAACACACTTCTGTTATCCTCTATACACAGGTCACTCTATCCTAATACACTTCTGTTATCCTCTATACACAGGTCACTCTATCCTAATACACGTCTGTTACCCTCTATACACAGGTCACTCTATCCTAATACGCGTCTGATACCCCCTATACACAGGTCACTCTATCCTAATACACTTCTGTTACCCTCTATACACAGGTCACTCTTCCCTAATACACTTCTGTTACCCTCTATACACAGGTCACTCTTCCCTAATACACGTCAGTTACCCTCTATACACAGGTCACTCTATCCTAATACACTTCTGTTCTCCTCTATACACAGGTCACTCTATCCTAATACGCGTCTGATACCCTCTATACACAGGTCACTCTATCCTAACACACTTATGTTATCCTCTATACACAGGTCACTCTATCCTAATACACTTCTGTTATCCTCTATACATAGGTCACTCTTCCCTAATACACTTCTGTTATCCTCTATACACAGGTCACTCTATCCTAACACACTTATGTTATCCTCTATACACAGGTCACTCTATCCTAATACACTTCTGTTATCCTCTATACACAGGTCACTCTATCCTAATACGCGTCTGTTATCCTCTATACACAGGTCACTCTATCCTAATACGCGTCTGTTACCCTCTATACACAGGTCACTCTATCCTAATACGCGTCTGTTACCCTCTATACACAGGTCACTCTATCCTAATACACGTCTGTTACCCTGTATACACAGGTCACTCTATCCTAACACACTTCTGTTACCCTCTATACCAGTGATTTTCAACCTTTTTTAACTCGAGGCACAGTACGCAAGATATTAAATTTGCCAAGGCACACCATTCGTCGATGCGGCGTGCGCAACCTATGGAAAACATACATATTGGCTCCCACAGGAATAAAACGCACATACATTGGCCCCCATAGGAATAAAACGCACATACATTGGCCCCCATAGGAATAAAACGCACATACATTGGCCCCCATAGGAATAAAACGCACATACATTGGCTCCCACAGGAATAAAACACACATACATTGGCCCCCATAGAAATAAAACACACATACATTGGCCCCCATAGAAATAAAACACACATACATTGGCCCCAGAGAAATAAAACACATACATTGGCCCCCACAGAAAAAAAAAAAAAATAGATATTGCTGGCTCCCAAAGAAAAAAAAGCCCACATTGCTACACATAAAAAATAAATTGACATTTTGCATACTGTCCCTCGTCACCAGAGCTGTCAGCAGGGTGCAGCATGTAGGCAGGCAGGCAGGCTGGCTGGCTGGGGGTGCTGGTCGCCGAAGGGCTTGCTCGCTGTACTGGTGGCCGTGGGGCGAGCTGTCTGGCTGGTGAGGCAGGCAGGCGGGCTGACGGTGTTGGTGGCCGCGGGGCTGGCTTGCTTGCTGGTGAGAGGCAGGCTGGCTGGCGGTGCTGGTGGCCGCGGTGCTGGCTGGGGAGGCAAGCTGGCTGACTGGGGGTGCTGGTGGCCTTCATGCAGGGCTTCTCTAGGGGCCGCGGTGCTGACTAGAGACGCGGCGTGCGTGACCTGTGATTCCACGCCGCCGCGTCTGCATAGGTGATGGACCGGGCACGCCTGAGACTCCCAGAGGAGCTCAGCACTGCCCGGATCACAGTATGGCAGATCTGACCGGCAGCTCTGACCGGTTGATCTGACCACGCGGCACACTAAACAAACGCTCGCGGCACACTAGTGTGCCGCGGCACAGCGGTTGAAAAATGCTGCTCTATACACAGGTCACTCTATCCTAATACATGTCTGTTACCCTCTATACACAGGTCACTCTATCCTAACACACTTCTGTTACCCTCTATACACAGGTCACTCTATCCTAACACACTTCTGTTACCCTCTATACATAGGTCACTCTATCCTAATACACGTCTGTTACCCTCTATACACAGGTCACTATCCAAATACACTTCTGTTACCCCCTATACACAGGTCACTCTTCCCTAATACACTTCTGTTACCCTCTATACACAGGTCACTCTATCCTAATACATGTCTGTAACCCTCTATACACAGGTCACTATCCAAATACACTTCTGTTACCCTCTATACATAGGTCACTCTATCCTAATACACGTCTGTTACCCTCTATACACAGGTCACTATCCAAATACACTTCTGTTACCCCCTATACACAGGTCACTCTTCCCTAATACACTTCTGTTACCCTCTATACACAGGTCACTCTATCCTAATACATGTCTGTAACCCTCTATACACTGGTCACTCTATCCTAATACGCGTCTGTTACCCTCTATACACAGGTCACTATCCAAATACACTTCTGTTACCCTCTATACACAGGTCACTCTTCCCTATTACACGTCTGTTACCCTCTATACACAGGTCACTCTATCCTAATACACTTCTGTTACCCTCTATACACAGGTCACTCTTCCCTAATACACGTCTGTTACCCTCTATACACAGGTCACTCTATCCTAATACATGTCTGTAACCCTCTATACACAGGTCACTCTATCCTAATACACTTCTGTTACCCTCTATACACAGGTCACTCTTCCCTAATACACGTCTGTTACCCTCTATACACAGGTCACTCTATCCTAATACATGTCTGTAACCCTCTATACACTGGTCACTCTATCCTAATACGCGTCTGTTACCCTCTATACACAGGTCACTATCCAAATACACTTCTGTTACCCCCTATACACAGGTCACTCTTCCCTAATACACTTCTGTTACCCTCTATACACAGGTCACTCTATCATAATACGCTTCTGTTACCCTCTATACACAGGTCACTCTATCCTAATACGCGTCTGTTACCCTCTATACACAGGTCACTCTATCCTAATACGCGTCTGTTACCCTCTATACACAGGTCACTCTATCCTCACTCTATCTGCGTGGTGCCCGTGGATCCGAATCCAGCTATACCCCAAGGTCAACCCTGTGGACCCTATGGACCTCGTAGAAACAGAGTTAACAAAGGTAAGTTCTTACCATATCTCTTGTTTTCCTTACCTATATGCTGGTATCTCTGAAGAAATTGAGCCTCCCTAGGGAGACAGTGAGTGGCTCTCTGTCTGTGGGACTTCTGTGCAAGGACGTGGTGTAGGTGGAACTAGTTCCACTTACCATTAGAGATGATGGAACTCAGTTTTACCCCCTTCCTGTCCACTTTAACCCCTGATTAAAATAGTCAGCCACATATTTATTCAGGAACTGCAACAATATTTAAAGGAGTGATTTGTGCATCGCTTTAAGACTGGCCAGAGAAGATTCACAGGATTGTGGGGCATAGTATATATAGATTTCATGAACTCTTGTTATGTATGTATATCTGTTCTTAGCTAAAATATTTATATTACTTGAAGGTTTGTACATTTATATGAAATGGTACAGTAATTATATTAAATAATGCTATAGTGAGTAAATTGTTGATACTAACTATACGCTGAAGGTTCCTGATTTTGCGAAGAGATCCAGATAAATAAAATAGCATGCTGTTTTGTCCTGTGTGTCATTTATTGTGTTGAGACTTGGGGAGCCCTCTGCCTCTCTGACGTGAGTGTAGAAAAGCCCAGAAGATAACAGGAACGTCTCAGACAGTGCCCATCACACAAGAGTGACACAATAGTGTGTACACATTGGACGATGTGGATGATTTCCTGTTCCGATTCGCCTCAAAACGACAAACCATACAATATATCATCTAGTGTGTACCCAGCTTAACAATACCGATGACCCTATGGAAATAATTGAACATAAGATATAGAGTTCCCTCTAGCTCATGCGGGAGGCAGGGCGCCGGAGCTAGAGAGGGCATGTCCGTGCGCGCGCCGAAGGCCGAGAAGGGGGCGTGGTCATCGAAAAGGGGGCGTGTCTATAAGACGCGTCCCCTCTTCGTCACTCTTGGGGGCGTGCCCGGCACTTACGGACACGCCGGGCAGCCCCCAAGCCCTGCAGACAGGGAGAATAGATGCCGGGCGCATGCGCCCAGCGTCTATTCTCTGGCGGTGACCGGGTCACTGCACATTTCTTCACCCGCGGGACACTGCGACCCGCGGGTGAAGACTGTTCCCGCAGGCTGTTAGGGCAGGGTGCTTTTTGCCCTCCTTCTGGAGGGCAGGGCGCTTTTTGCCTTCCAGAAAGAGGGCAGGGCGCCGCGCCCCGCTAAAACAGCCTAGCGGGAACGCTAAGATAGATGCCAAAATGTGAGTTTGGTAGAGCTCATAGTGGTTTGCTTTTTGCAGTGGGGTAAAAGATAGCAGGTTGGGTCTCTTGGGCAAATCCTGTAAATGGGTTCTCAGGGTTTGGAGATTGGGTGAAATAACTTGAGTCAGCTTTGGCTAAGCTCCTTATTCTTATATTTGGCGTCCTGTTAATAATTTACACGTTTTACAGACGTGTTTCCTGCTGTGTTGAAGTGTGGAAAAAGAGTAACCATGGTAACAACTGAAAGTAATACGGCTGATAGTAGGGCTATGGAATTTGATGTGATAGTTTATATAGACTATCAAAGGGTGGTTTGTTAAAAATAAATTAAGATATCTGTCAAACTGTCACAAGCCGCAGTCACGTCCTGGTAGATGGAGATTCTCTCAGACCGGTTGCTGGGAGACGAAGACGCCACGCTGTCAGCTTGTAGGTCCTCCCATCTGGCTGACATTATCTCTACAGGGACGGGATTGGTGCGTCTTCCTTCTTCTGCATTGCTGGTGCGCTGCTCAGGTGCTGGTTATAGCGTTCTACGTGTTTCCGGTTCAGCTGTGAATCTACTGTATCCAGTCGAGTATCCAGTCTCCACATCTGCTTTACTGTGATTTTTGCCGTTTGCGTCATCCAGGCGGCACGGTCCATATATCAGTTTCCTGCTGCTTATATCATCTAGGTGGCGAGGTCCGCATACCACTCTCCTGCTGTTTGTGTCATCCACGTGCCGCACCTCAGCATCTCAATTACGCTATCCAGCGAGTTTCCGCTTGTGTCAACCCGGCGGCACAAGCCTTATTCATGAACTGCAACACCAAGAGTACGCAAACCAGTGTACTGCTACTGGTGTCAACCCGGCGGCACTAGCCGCACCATTGCACCGAGAGTACGCAACCAGTGTACTGCTACTGGTGTCAACCCGGCGGCACTAGCCGCACCATTGCACCGAGAGTACGCAACCAGTGTACTGCTACTGGTGTCAACTCGGCGGCACTAGCCGCACCATTGCACCGAGAGTACGCAAACCAGTGTACTACTACTTGTGTCAGTACAGAAAAATAACAGTGCTTGATTGAGGAAATAATGATAACGGTCTATTACAATGGATAAAATCATGTATTTTAATAAAATTCAGTATTACAATTGACTAATGTTTATAAAGATAATCATATAAAAGTATAAAACAATTGGAGCACCCCTGTTATATCCACTGAGGGAATAGGTATGATGGAGTTCCTGTTCCTATAATGACCTCCGAAAATGATGAGCCTTAGGAGAAAAAGTGTCCAACTTTGGCTGGTTATAATTACCGTCGATGTGGCAATGGGTCCTGTATATGAGCAGATGGCATCATGCATGAAGAAATGAAACACAGGATCCCTCGTGGTCGGAAGAAAACCTTTTGTTGTTCAGGACGTCTCCAATATTTGAGGCTGACGATAAGTGCACTAGTAGCGATGGTGAAAAAAAATCAGGAGGTCTGGTCCAGATGGAAGAATCGTTCCTATCAATGTCCCATAAAGAGTGGAAATTCAGGGGTGCAGAAAACACCTAACGCATTTCGCTGTGTTCCCCACAGCTTTATCAAAGGTGGTCTGGGTGTTGTAACACTGAATTTTTATATTATGGCCAATATGGCTGCTAATTGGCACACCTGAAGCCAAATTAATGACCTGCTTTATTTAGCTTACATTTCATAATATTTCTCAATAGTATAAAGGAGGCAGATCCATTTTCAATGTAATAATATACCGTATATTGGCAAATGCACAAAGAAAAAACAGTAAATAGGTACAATAGTATTAGTTGTTTTACGATCTCCCTGGTCATGTGATGTAAATAAAGCACCACATGACCGTCTTGCGGGTAAATCCAGTATTGTATCTCAATATGTAGTTGACAGTGGCCCGCTGACTTACTTAGGAGAACGTGGTGTATATTACACTGCTGGACACTTCCGCCCGATCGTCCCGTTGTAGTCTCCAAATGAGGATCGCTTTCAGTGCTCATATTAACTTCCGGGTAGTGTACAGCAGTGTTTATAGGATTAGCGAATCATTGTAGCTCTCTCCTAGTCACATGAATGGAGCAAACAAGAGGATTGGTTGGCATAATATAGCTATGGTATTATAGCAACAACAATGAGAAACACGTAGAACACATATATAGAGAAGAAGTTCTGGATAGTATATTTTCCAAAGATACTAAATCCATAATGGTAATAGCAGAGTCGTAACTAGACTTTTTGGTGCCCTGTGCCAGAAAGAGCATTGGCGCCCCCCTCATTTTTCAAAGGGACATAATGCACCCAAAAAAGGAGAATGGCCTCATGGGGAAGGGCCAGGGAAGAGATATCAGAGGCCAGGAGATGCTGGGGATAAATAGGGACATAATATAGTGCACCTGAGAGAGGGCCATGGCCTCATGGGGAAGAGATAGGGGAGGCCAGGAGATAGTGGGGATAAATAGGGACATAATATAGTGCACCTGAGAGAGGGCCATGGCCTCATGGGGAAGGGCCAGGGAAGAGATAGGGGAGGCCAGGAGATGCTGGGGATAAATAGGGACATAATATAGTGCACCTGAGAGAGGGCCATGGCCTCATGGGGAAGGGCCAGAGTAGAGATAGGGGAGGCCAGGAGATGCTGGGGATAAAAGAAGAGGAAGCTACAAGTGAGAATGATAATAAACAGAAATTTGACCGGCCCAAACAGCGCCCCCCTGACCTGCTGTGCCCTGTACCGTGGCACTGGCCGCACTACCCTAGCTACGGCCCTGGATAATAGATTTAAACATTATAGCATATAGTGTGAAAAAAACCTTGCAGAAATTTATCATAGAAATCACGCGAACAAAAGGAGAAGTTGGCATAGAGCTGGAATATCACAGTCATAGTATAAATAGGCATATAGCGCTCCTATATAGGGAACAATAAGGGAACACATTATACATAATAATATTATCTAAAGGTAAGTATTATATAATAGTGATGGGCCTCAGATATTCAAAATAAGGCACTTTTAACTTTATCAAAGAATATATATGGAAGACACATTCATTTTTTGAAAGTTTAAAAAATAAAATAAAAATAAATAATAACAATAGTGATAACAATAATAGCAAATAGCAGACACAGTAACCCAGAGGAGTTTACAAAATGTTAAACATTAGGATCCGTTAACAATTGTGATGCAAAATAATTTTTAAGATGTTTAGAGAAACATGTTATAGATAGATCCCCTTTTTTAAAATAATAAATAAATAAATATACAACTTTCCAGTCTGTCCTCTAAAACGAAAAACACACATGGATGTGAAACAGCAATCAATTGAAAATTAATTCACTAGTTTCTAGTATACGGTTGTCTATCTTACTATATCTTACAACTGAATGCATTATTTTAAAGAGGGACATTTAATTCTACGGAATCATTCAGACCATTGGGATGAAGTGTACTGAGTTTGAACATCCAGTGAATTACTTCTTTACATAGGGTTTTGAAGCGATCTCCTTCCCTATTGGTCACTGGTATATGTTCCAAGCCTATTATTCTAAGGGAACTCGGATCCCCATTGTGGTAATCGTCAAAATGCTTTGAAACACTATGTGTTTGTATTCTTTTAAGGATGTTTCTCCTATGTTCCACAAAACGGGTTTTAATCATCTGCGTGGTCCTACCTACATATAATAAATTACACCCACATGTTAAAACCTAGATACAGAATGTTGTATTGCAATTGATGAAGGTTTTTATTCCATATGTTGGTCCTTCATATAATGTTGGAAAAGTGGTTGACTTTAGGACATGTTCACAAGTGGTGCACCTGGTGCCATCACATTTGTGAAAGCCTTTAGTTGGCTTAAGCCAAGATCATTTCTGTTCATAATTTGTAGGGGTAGTACCGTAGTTTTTAGATAACTAGGAGCTAGGATGTTTTTCAATGATTTGTTCTTTTTGAAAATAAAACCTGGTTTTATTGGAATCTGATTCCTTAATACGTTATCCTGTTGGAGAATACTATAGTTCCTTGATATTATATGTTTGATTTCTGAACTATATCTATTGAATACTGAAATAAAAGCTATATCTCTCTCCTTTCCTTGTTTGGTTTTTAATATTTTTTGTGTTGGTTCTAATAATTTTTCTCTGTTTGTCGACCTGATTTCCTTTAACGCTTTTTCAATAAGTCCCCCTGGATAACTTTGTGAGATAAAGGATTCGATCATGTCCCCGGCTTGTTTAGCAAAAGTTTCTAGATCAGTGCAATTTCTTCTTAAACGAAGTAATTGCCCTTTGGGAATGTTCTTCTTCCAGGGAAGGTGGTGGGCACTACTAAAATGAAGGTAGGCATTTGAACCCATTTCCTTGACATAGTTGGAAGTCAAGATCTGCCCCTCTGTAATATCTAGGGTTATGTCCAAAAAATTGGCATGAGTAGGGTGATAGGTGTGGATGAAAGTGAGATTGTATGAATTACAATTTAAAGAAGTGATAAAGGAACGTGCCAATGCTAAATCCCCATCCCACACGGTGTACCTTCAGGTAATGGGGACGGCCATGGGGACCAGATTTGTACCGAGCTACGCCAACCTCTACATGGGTCACTTTGAGGACTGGCTCGGTGGACACCTGGTCCTCTATGGCCGTTACATAGATGATTTATTTATTATTTGGGATGGGGATTTAGCATCGGCACTTTCCTTTATCACTTCTCTAAATTGTAATTCATACAATCTCACTTTCACCACCACCTTCCCTGGAAGAAGAACATTCCCAAAGGGCAATTACTTTGTTTAAGAAGAAATTGCACTGATCTAGAAACTTTTGATAAACAAGCCAGGGACATGATAGAATCCTTTATCTCACAAGGTTATCCAGGGGGACATATTGAAAAAGCGTTAAAGGAAATTAGGTCGACAAACAGAGAAAAATTATTAGAACCAACACAAAAAATATTAAAAACTGAACAAGGAAAGGAGAGAGATATGGCTTTTATTTCAGTATTCCATAACTACAGTTCAGAAATCAAACTTCTAATATCAAGGAACTATAGTATTCTCCAACAGGATAACATGTTAAGGAATCAGATTCCAATGAAACCAAGTTTTATATTCAAAAAGAACAAATCATTGAAAAACATCCTAGCTCCTAGTTATCTAAAAACTACTACCCCTACAACAAATTATGGACAGAAATTATCTTGGCTTAAGCCAACTAAAAGCTTTCACAAATGTGATGGCACCAGGTGCACCACTTGTGAACATGTCCTAAAGTCAACCACTATTCCAACATTATATGAAGGACCAACATATGAAATAAAAACCTTCATCAATTGCAATACAACATTCTGTATCTATGTTTTAACATGTGGGTGTAATTTATTATATGTAGGTAGGACCACGCAGATGATTAAAACCCGTTTTGTGGAACATAGGAGAAACATCCTTAAAAGAATACAAACACATAGTGTTTCAAAGCATTTTGACGATTACCACAATGGGGATCCGAGTTCCCTTAGAATAATAGGCTTGGAACATATACCAGTGACCAATAGGGGAGGAGATCGCCTCAAAACCCTATGTAAAGAAGTAATTCACTGGATGTTCAAACTCAATACACTTCATCCCAATGGTCTGAATGATTCTGTAGATTTAAATGTGGCTCTTTAAAATAATGCATTCAGTTGTAAGATATAGTAAGATAGACAACCGTATACTAGAAACTAGTGAATTAATTTTCAATTGATTGCTGTTTCACATCCATGTGTGTTTTTCGTTCTAGAGGACAGACTGGAAAGTTGTATATTTATTTATTTATTTATCATTTTAAAAAAGGGGATCTATCTATTACATGTTTCTCTAAACATCTTAAATTTATTTTGCATCAACAATCGTTAACGGATCCCATTGAATATCCTAATGTTTAACATTTTTGTAAACTCCTCTGGGTTATTGTGTCTGCTTTTTGCTATTATTATCACTGTTGTTATTATTTATTTTATTTTATTTTTTAAACTTTCAAAAAATGAATGTGTCTTCCACATATATTCTTTGATAAAGTTAAAAGTGCCTTATTTTGAATATCTGAGGCCAATAACTATTATATAGTTCTTACCTTTAGATAATATTATTATGTATAATTTGCTCTGTTATTGTTCCCTATATAGGAGCGCTATACGCCTATTAATACTGTGACTATGATATTCCAGCTCTACGCCAACTTCTCCTTTTGTTCGCGTGATTAATATGACAAATTTCTGCAAGGTTGTTTTCACACTATGGACCTCATTCAGAGTCGGTCATTGTGGCCGCTCGGTCGTACGCTACCGATGTTCGCTAAACTGCGCATGCGTAAAATTCGCAATGCGCGTGCGCAAACTAGCTATTACGATCAGAAATTTCTCTCTCCTTGAACACAGCCAGGTCGTTAGTTTGAGTGACAGAATGAGGCGTTTGTGGGTGGTAACAGGGGAAGGTGCTTGTGAACGGGGGAGTGGAGATCCGAACGCAGGCGTGCCTGAATATGCAAACGGCGTTTTATGGGAGTGCATAATTAACTAAGTAGTGTCATGGCACATGTGACATGGAAGGTTTTTACACTGACTAGATCGTAGTGCTTAAGAGAGGTATGGTCAGCCTTTAAGCTCTACGACCAGCTCCGATGGTTCCCGATGGTCTCGATTAATCCTTATTTGCCCGGAGATGACGTGTATTGGGAACGAGAAGGGGGCGTGTTTTTAGTCTTACGGCTGCATCCTCCCCTCGCTCGTCCAGCTAACGATCCCATCTTAACGACGCAACTTGCGAGCGCTTCATTTGCATATCCGGCCCCTTTTCCCTTACGACCGAGCTGCCGCAATGACCGACCCTGAATGAGGTCCTATATGCTATAATGTTTAAATCTATTACCATTATGGATTTTGTATCTTTGGAAAATGTACTATCCAGAACTTCTTCTCTATATATGTGTTCTACGTGTTTCTCATTGTTGTTGCTATAATACCATAGCTATATTATGCCAACCAATCCTCTTGTTTGCTCCATTCATGTGACTAGGAGAGAGCTACAATGATTCGCTAATCCTATAAACACTGCTGTACACTACCCGCAAGTTAATATGAGTACTGAAAGCGATCCTCATTTGGAGACTACAACGGGACGATCGGCGGAAGTGTCCAGCAGTGTAATATACACCACGTTCTCCTAAGTAAGTCAGCGGGCCACTGTCAACTACATATTGAGATACAATACTGGATTTACCCGCGAGACGGTCATGTGGTGCTTTATTTACATCACATGACCGGGGAGATCGTAAAACAACTAATACTATTGTACCTATTTACTGTTTTTTCTTTGTGCATTTGCCAATATACAGCGGCATCTCATGCCACCACATAAAAAAGAAGGAAGAGCTCCAAACATTGGTAGGCTCAATGATACATCGCTGTGCTGCTGTCTTGAAAAATGAAGAATACCCAACGAAATACTTATAGGACAGTAACATCATAAGTACACAGGGATTTTCACCCTAAGTGTTATTTTCACGGCATAACTTCCCTTGTAATGCAAATATTTGACCTCTGTTTATTGTGTAGAATTCAGCATTAAATTTCCTTTCATTTGATAAATGAATCATTGCACTGCGTGAAGTGAAACAGTTTTTATAAGCATTCGAAGTTGATCATTCAAATTTCAAAATGTGTCTGCAATTTTGGCCACCAGTGTATATTATTACGTTGAAAATGGATTTGCCTCCTTTATACTATTGAGAAATATTATGAAATGTAAGCTAAATAAAGCAGGTAATTAATTTGGCTTCAGGTGTGCCAATTAGCAGCCATACTGGCCATAATATAAAAATTCAGTTTTAGAATACCCAGACCACCTTTGATAAAGCTGTGGGGAACACAGCGAAACGCGTTAGGTGTTTTCTGCGCCCCTGAATTTCCACTCTTTATGGGACATTGGGCCTGATTCAGAGCCGAACGCTCTGACCAGAGCGCTCGCTCTGAATCAGTGCCCTCCTCCATGAAAATGGAGCGGCCTCTTGGACGCTCGCATAGCTGTGGGTGACCGCCCACAGCTATAGCGAGCGTCCATGATGATGGTCGCGATGGTCAAGACCATCGGGCTTGCGACGGAGACCCTGCGGTAGGGTCTCGCTGCCGCAAGCCCTGGAGTGATTTTGGCTCTATCAGAGCCAAAATCACTCCCACTGACATCACTACTGATGTCAGTGGGGCTGGCTTCAGACGGTAGGCGTTCCCATGGGAACGCCTCCGTCTGGCAGCCACGCCCCGGCACGCCCACCAAAGGGGGCGTGCTGTCAATCAACATCGACAGCACGCCCCCTTTGCTGCGAGACCCGGAGCGACGGAGAGCCCGTCACTCGCCGGGTATCGCGCATGCGTACGGCGGAGCTCCCTCTGTCGTGCGCATGCACAGTGGGGGAACATCGACCCGCTTGCGAGCGTCCTTTGCTCGCGAGCGGGTCTGAATGACCCCCATTGATAGGAACGATTCTTCCATCTGGACCAAACCTCCTGATTTTTTTCACATTCGCTACTAGTGCACTTATCATCAGCCTCAAATATTGGAGACGTCCTGAACAACAAAAGGTTTTCTTCCGACCACGAGGGATCCTGTGTTTCATTTCTTCATGCATGATGCCATCTGCTCATATACAGGACCCATTGCCATATCGACGGTAATTATAACCAGCCAAAGTTGGACACTTTTTCTCCTAAGGCTCATCATTTTCGGAGGTCATTATAGGAACAGGAGCTCCATCATACCTATTCCCTCAGTGGATATAACAGGGGTGCTCCAATTGTTTTATACTTTTATATGATTATCTTTATAAACATTAGTCAATTGTAATACTGAATTTTATTAAAATACATGATTTTATCCATTGTGATAGACCGTTATCATTATTTCCTCAATCAAGCGCTGTTATTTTTCTGTACTGACCTTGTTGTTTGGAGACTGACTATCTCCCTAGCCATACAGCTGCTATAGAAATTTCAGCCCTGTTTAGCGCCTGAATTGGGAGATATCATATCTCTTATTCTTTACATTCTGCTACTTGTGTCAACTCGGCGGCACAAGCCGCACTTCGGCACATCTAGTACATCGTCCAGTGGCTGCTTCCTGCCTAAGACTTACCAGCCCTCAAGGCTGCTGCACGGCCCAAAGGGCGCATCTAGTACACAGTCCAGAGGCTGCTTCTCGCCAAGGCTTACCAACCCTCAAGGCATAGTTGCCTGCCTTTTGATTGTGCTCCCTGGGAGAAGCCTGGGGAGGACAAGCAGATGGGCTGTGATGGGGGGCGGGGCCTGACGGGTCACATAATTAAGCCCCACCCCTTCACGATTGGCCTAAATTTAAATAGGGGCAGGGCTAAATGACACTATTCATGGAGTATCGCGTTATTAAGCCCCGCCCCCTACTCAGGGGCCCGCAATCGCCGCGGAAATTCTCCCCATTCTGCCCACTTCATTAGGAAGTGGGCAGAATGCGGGAGAAATGCCTACCCTTCCGGGGGTGCGGGGGGTTACCCGAAAAATCGTGAGCCTCCCGTGAAAACCGGGAGGGTAGGCATGTATGTCTCAAGGCTGCTACACGGCCAAAGACCGCATCTTATTCACAGCCCAGAGGCTGCAACACTTCACCAGCCCTCAAGGCAATTACAGCCGCAAGCAGCCAAGTGTCCCAGCCCTCAAGGCTGTTACTAGACTGTTCCAACCTTGCTCTCAGCTGATAATTCAGCCTATTGGCTGCAAGGAATAGAATACCAACCTCCTTACTCAGTCCTTCGCTCTGCACAAATCAGAGTCCATTAACTCCTGGAATGGTTACACAGACAAATCAATCTGAGTTGCTTAGAAATTGTCTTCTCTGTGTGAGATGCAATCACCAGGACTAGCGATGTGAATTTACAACATTCAGTTATATCTAATTGCGGGTGTGCAAATGAAAAAAAAACCAGTAGCGCAAGATTTCTACCACAGCCGCAGGTTTTTGCTATTCAATAAGGTGACTGATAATGGGTAACGGTGAAATCACGTATTTTTCCTCGCACCTCCATAGCAAGTCTGATTTTTCCTATAATCGTTAATCTCCCAGCACCCCTGGAGCCTCCTAGCACCCCCAGGACTCCCAGCAGCCCCCTCACCAGTGACCAGATGGAGGGGAGGCCACCGGGAGCCTCGGAGACCCCCGGACATGTAAGTATAATTTTTTGTATTTATTTTTTCACTCGCCGCAGAGTTTTCAGTTCTGAAAACCCTGTCCACTTTTTTTTTAAATTGGATATCGCGGTATCGGGTGCGCGCATACCCGCGGTAATCCAAAATTGGGTGCAAAGATTTTTAACTCGCCCCCCAATTGAATATGTCCCTTTATCTTGGGATGTCGAACATTGTTTATTGCCTCCCACTATTCTAAATTCAGCATTGCATTGGTTAGTAAACAATTCTCATTGTCCATGTCTGTGCTATATTCACGAGTTCTTATTATAAATTCAACATTGTAACAATGACCATTGTCTTTGTACTGTATGTACTAACTATTGGAATGACAAACAATGACTCCCAGCTTTGAAGGAGTCAGCGCCCACCTGTATTAACTCTACAGTTACTGAGGGCACTTGGCCAGCAGTACAAATATTGGGCAAACAGAGCTGGTGACTGCAACGTTGGGACGTATGCTAATTTACAGAAGAAAAGGGATTTTCCCTCCAGCACACTGCAAAATATCAGCAAAAAATACTTCAATCCTACATGATAATAGAAATTCAGAGGTATTGGTTGCATACATTTGCAAATATATGATTAAGCACCGGGCCAGCGTCAAGGCTCCTCTATACCGGCGTCCCTAACATTAAGGGGTTCACATCTGAGGTGCAGGGCACCCCAAAAGAATCCAGCCAAGTACCATCCCCGGGGCATCACACGAAAAGGGGAAAGAAGGTGATAGTGAATTGTAAAGTATAGATGTGTAAAGATAATCAATAAGTGTTAATATAATAAGAAAGAATTAAAATGACATAAATAATAACAAACAAATAGAAAGGTGATAATAAAGTATCTATGTGAATTAAGTGGTGATGCCCTGTATGCTAATTTGTTGTCACCCATGGCAACCAATCTGTTCCTAGCTTTTTTCTTGTACAGATTAAAAGAAATTAAATCAAACACTTGGTTGCTATAGGTTACAGAACATTATTACATATAGTGGCATTCGCACTGTATTATTCAATAAGCCCCTTCCATGATCACAGACCGCGACGTGATTTCCAATAAATAAATCTATTGTATTTTGTTTTTAAGATGAGACAAGTGCCCAGCTCCGCAGACCTCTTGGGAGCAGGAGACTGAGGACTGGCGAATCATCTTTATCTATTTCTTCTTGTCTAAAGTGTCTAATATGGGTTCCACCATTTCTGTAAAATATATTATTTAAAGGTCAACAAATCCCAAAAAAAAACATAAGAATTGGTCTGAAAAGCGAGTAATATGGTAAATTACGATGATAGATATAATTGAGAACAATTGGTAGGTTCTGGGTGATAGTGCATATAAAGTGGACAGCTGTACCAGGAGCTGTGAGTGCATGTACAAGAAGCTGTGAGTGCATGTACCAGGAGCTGTGAGTGCATGTACCAGGAGAGGAGCTGTAAGTGCAAGTACAAGGAACTGTGGGCCTGGTTCAGAGCCGGACGCTCTGACCAGAGCGCTCGCTCTGAATCAGTGCCCTCCTACCTAAAAATGGAGCGGCCTCCTGGTTGCTCGCATAGCTGTGGGTGACCACCCACAGCATATGCGAGTGGCCAAAAAGATGGTCGCGATGGTCAAGACCATCGCGACCATCGGGCTTGCAACGAGACCCTGTGGTAGGGTCTCGGTGACCACAAGCCCTGGAGTGATTTTGGCTCTATCAGAGCCAAAATCACTCCCACTGACATCACTAGTGATGTCAGTGGGGCCGGACCCAGACGGTAGGCGTTCCCATGGGGACGCCTCCGTCTGGCAGCCACGCCCCCGGCATGCCCACCAAAGGGGGCGTGCTGTCAGTCACCATCGACAGCACGCCCCCTTTGGTGCGAGACCCGGAGCGACAGCTTGGCTGTCGCTATCCGGGTCTTGCGCATGCGCACGACGGAGCTCCCTCCATCGTGCGCATGCGCATTGGGGTAACATCGACCCGCTTGCGAGCATCTTGCGCTCGCGAGTGGTTCTGAATGACCCCCTATGAGTGCATGTACCAGGAGCTGTATTAGCAGCAGTGAGTGCATGCACCAGCAGCTGTATTAGTAGCTGTGAGTGCATGTATTAGGAGCTGTGAGTGCATGTATTACGAGCTGTAAGTGTATGCCCCAGGAGCTGTGAGTGCATGTATTACAAGCTGTGAGTGCATGTATTACAAGCTGTGAGTGCATGCACCAGGAGCTGTGAGTGCATGTATTACGAGCTGTGAGTGCATGTATTACAAGCTGTGGGTGCATGTATTACGAGCTGTGAGTTCATGCACCAGGAGCTGTGAATGCATGTATTAGGAGCTGTGAGTGCACGCACCAGGAGCTGTGAGTGTATGTATTAGGAGCTGTAAGTGCATGTATTAGGAGCTGTGAGTTCATGCACCAGAAGCTGTGAGTGTATGTATTAGGAGCTGTAAGTGCATGTATTAGGAGCTGTGAGTTCATGCACCAGGAGCTGTGAATGCATGTATTAGGAGCTGTGAGTTCATGCACCAGGAGCTGTGAATGCATGTATTACAAGCTGTGACTGCATGCACCAGGAGCTGTGAGTACATGTATTAGGAGCTGTGAGAGCATGCACCAGGAGCTGTGAGTGCATGTATTAGGAGCTGTGAGTGCTTGTATTAGGAGCTGTTAGTGTATGTATTAGTAGCTGTGAGTGCATTTATTAGGAGCTGTAAGTGTATGCCCCAGGAGCTGTGAGTGCATGTATTACGAGCTGTGAGTGCATGTATTACAAGCTGTGGGTGCATGTATTACGAGCTGTGAGTTCATGCACCAGGAGCTGTGAATGCATGTATTAGGAGCTGTGAGTGCACGCACCAGGAGCTGTGAGTGTATGTATTAGGAGCTGTAAGTGCATGTATTAGGAGCTGTTAGTTCATGCACCAGGAGCTGTGAGTGTATGTATTAGGAGCTGTAAGTGCATGTATTAGGAGCTGTGAGTTCATGCACCAGGAGCTGTGAATGCATGTATTAGGAGCTGTGAGTTCATGCACCAGGAGCTGTGAATGCATGTATTACAAGCTGTGACTGCATGCACCAGGAGCTGTGAGTACATGTATTAGGAGCTGTGAGAGCATGCACCAGGAGCTGTGAGTGCATGTATTAGGAGCTGTGAGTGCTTGTATTAGGAGCTGTTAGTGTATGTATTAGTAGCTGTGAGTGCATTTATTAGGAGCTGTAAGTGTATGCCCCAGGAGCTGTGAGTGCATGTATTACAAGCTGTGAGTGCATGCACCAGGAGCTGTGAGTGCATGTATTAGGAGCTGTGAGTGCATGTATTAGGAGCTGTGAGTGCACGCACCAGGAGCTGTGAGTACATGTATTAGGAGCTGTGAGTACATGTATTAGGAGCTGTTAGTGTATGTATTAGGAGCTGTGAGTACATGTATTAGGAGCAGTGAGTGCATGTATTAGGAGCTGTTAGTGTATGTATTAGGAGCTGTTAGTGTATGTATTAGGAGCTGTTAGTGCATGTTTTAGGAGCTGTGAGTGCTTGTATTAGGAGCTGTGAGTGTATGTATTAGGAGCTGTTAGTGTATGTATTAGGAGCTGTGAGTACATGTATTAGGAGCAGTGAGTACATGTATTAGGAGCTGTTAGTGTATGTATTAGGAGCTGTTAGTGTATGTATTAGGAGCTGTTAGTGCATGTTTTAGGAGCTGTGAGTGCTTGTATTAGGAGCTGTGAGTACATGTATTAGGAGCTGTGAGTGTATGTATTAGGAGCTGTTAGTGTATGTATTAGGAGCTGTTAGTGTATGTATTAGGAGCTGTTAGTGCATGTTTTAGGAGCTGTGAGTGTATGTATTAGGAGCTGTGAGTGTATGTATTAGGAGCTGTTAGTGTATGTATTAGGAGCTGTTAGTGCATGTTTTAGGAGCTGTGAGTGCTTGTATTAGGAGCTGTGAGTGCATGTATTAGGAGCTGTTAGTGTATGTATTAGGAGCTGTGAGTGCTTGTATTAGGAGCTGTGAGTGCATGTATTAGGAGTAGTGAGTGCGTGTATTAGGAGCTGTGAGTGTGTGTATTAGGAGCTGTTAGTGTATGTATTAGGAGCTGTGAGTGCATGTATTAGGAGCTGTGAGTGTATGTATTAGGAGCTGTTAGTGTATGTATTAGGAGCTGTTAGTGTATGTATTAGGAGCTGTGAGTGCATGTATTAGGAGCTGTTAGTGTATGTATTAGGAGCTGTGAGTGCATGTATTAGGAGCTGTGAGTGTATGTATTAGGAGCAGTGAGTGCATGTATTAGGAGCTGTTAGTGTATGTATTAGGAGCTGTTAGTGTATGTATTAGGAGCTGTGAGTACATGTATAAGGAGCTGTGAGAGCATACACCAGGAGCTGTGAGTGCATGTATTAGGAGCTGTGGGTGTATGTATTAGGAGCTGTAAGTGCATGTATTAGGAGCTATAAGTGCATGTATTAGGAGCTGTGAGTGCATGTATTAGGAGCAGTGAGTGCATGTATTACGAGCAGTGAGTGCATGTATTAGGAGCAGTGAGTACGTGTATTAGGAGCTGTGAGTGCATGTATTAGATTAGGAGCAGTGAGTACGTGTATTAGGAGCAGTGAGTACGTGTATTAGGAGCTGTGAGTGCATGTATTAGATTAGGAGCAGTGAGTGCATGTATTAGGAGATGTGAGTGCATGTATTAGGAGCTGTGAGTGCATGTATAAGGAGCTGTGAGTGCATGTATAAGGAGCTGTGAGTGCATGTATTAGGAGCTGTGAGTGCATGTATTAGGAGCTGTGAGTGCATGTATTAGGAGCTGTGAGTGCATGTATTAGGAGCTGTGAGTGCATGTATTAGGAGCTGTGAGTGTATGTATTCGGAACTGTGAGTGTATGTATTCGGAACTGTTAGTGTATGTATTAGGAGCTGTGAGTGCATGTATTAGGAACTGTGAGTGCATGTATTAGGAGCTGTGAGTGTATGTATTTGGAGCTGTGAGTGTATGTATTAGGAACTGTGAGTGAATGTATTAGGAGCTGTGGGTGCATGTATTAGGAGCTGTGAGTGAATGTATTAGGAGCTGTGGGTGCATGTATTAGGAGCTGTGGGTGCATGTATTAGGAGCTGTGGGTGCATGTATTAGGAACTGTGAGTGAATGTATTAGGAGCTGTGGGTGCATGTATTAGGAGCTGTGGGTGCATGTATTAGGAGCTGTGGGTGTATGTATTAGGAGCTGTGAGTGCTTGTATTAGGAGCTGTTAGTGTATGTATTAGGAGCTGTGAGTACATGTATTAGGAGCTGTTAGTGTATGTATTAGGAGCTGTTAGTGTATGTATTAAGAGCTGTGAGTGCAAGCTTCCGAACTGCAATTTAATTTATCAAACAAAAGTTAAGGTTTGCCCTTGGATGGAATGGAGATTTGACAAATAAATATATGGGGTGATGGCTGGCAGCAGTAATGTCGCTGTTACCAATGTCAGAGGGGTTTGTGTGAGGTGGCATTCATTCCAATTCTGCAATAAATTACTTTACGTTCACAAAAGCGGTGCATGCGCAGCACTGATTACAGCTGTGGTAATTGAATATAAAATCTTATGTCACCGCAGTCCCCACCTACTGTATGTGGGCGGCTGTCAAAGGCTGCAGCCGCGGACCCCGACCTCCCGCCCAGCCCCGGTCTGCAGCCGCTACAAGGGGACAGGACGGCCAGGCAGAGAGGGCTGTAGACTTTTATTTTTATTTTATTAACTTTACTATGTTCTCCAGCCGCAATGCTGCTGGTAGTGTCTCCCCTCTGTTCCCCGGTGACACTTGCAAGTGTTGCTTTATATAACTGGTTATAGTAAATAAACAGTTAATTGAAGAAGCATTTACAAGTGTCACCGGGGAAAAGAGGGGAGACGCTGCCTGACAGCAGCAGCATTGCGACAGGGAGAACACACAGCCGGAGCCTGAGAAGGGACCAGGGAGCGACGGAGGGAGCCGAAGGAGGACCTGCTCAGCTGACAGCAGGTAAGTATATCCCACCGCTACAGCCTTACGGAGCCTGTATGCCACCTGAGAATGGCGTACAGTAAAGTAACGCCATCAAATTCCGAAAATACATAATTTTCGGAATTTGATGAATAGCCTTATTTCTACATCCCCATAATAATGTACTAATGTATGGGGTGTGTGGAAATTAACGCAGGCGGACTTAACCAGGAGATACCAGTGATATCTCCTGTGTTACGTGTGTTAATGAATACTATTAAACAGTAATTAAGGAATATGTCCTTTAAAACCGTTTTTTAGTTATTTAGTTTTGGTCTTTTTCACAAGTAGAATGTTTTCTTTGTTTCCTCTTCTGTTCTTTAGCCAGGGATCCTGGTTCCTTCTCAGCATACACCAAAGTCTACTCCTGGGCTCTTATAACATGCTACTTACAGTCTTGGCACCCTAGGCATAGCTTCAGCTTTCCCTTCCCCCTTTCCCTCAGATAGCTACACAAGCCCTTATACAGTGCCCCCCCGCCCATGCAATGCCCCCAGCAGTGGTCCCCCTATGCAGTGCCCCTTATACAGTGCCCCCAGTAGTGGTCCCCTTATGCAGTGCCCCCAGTAGTGGTCCCCTTATGCAGTGCCCCTTATACAGTGCCCCCAGTAGTGGTCCCCCTATGCAGTGCCCCTTATACAGTGCCCCCAGTAGTGGTCCCCTTATGCAGTGTCCCTTATACAGTGCCCCCAGTAGTGGTCCCCCCTATGCAGTGTCCCTTATACAGTGCCCCCAGTAGTGGTCCCCCTATGCAGTGCCCCTTATACAGTGCCCCCAGTAGTGGTCCCCCTATGCAGTGCCCCTTATACAGTGCCCCCAGTAGTGGTCCCCTTATGCAGTGTCCCTTATACAGTGCCCCCAGTAGTGGTCCCCCTATGCAGTGCCCCCAGTAGTGGTCCCCTTATGCAGTGTCCCTTATACAGTGCCCCCAGTAGTGGTCCCCTTATGCAGTGCCCCTTATACAGTGCCCCCAGTAGTGGTCCCCCTATGCAGTGCCCCTTATACAGTGCCCCCAGTAGTGGTCCCCTTATGCAGTGTCCCTTATACAGTGCCCCCAGTAGTGGTCCCCCTATGCAGTGCCCCTTATACAGTGCCCCCAGTAGTGGTCCCCCCTATGCAGTGTCCCTTATACACAGGCTTGCCGACTTTTAGCTCCCTCCTTCCGGGAGGGAGCTGTCAGGCTTACAGAGCTGGGGGCGTGACGTGGCCAAAGGGGGCGGGGCCCTGCACCTGACGCAGCGTTGGGGGCGGAGCATGGGGCGTGACAGCGCTATCGCGTCATCGTGGCTCTTCCCCTGGCTGCACAATGCCGTGATTAATGGCGTTGTGCAGCCGGGGGCGGAGCCACGATGACGCGATTCAGCGCGAATCGCGTCACCGGCCCCCTGCTGCCGGGGTTTTTACTTAAAAGTGCGGGGGGGTGCGGACACATCGCCGGGGCCGGGAGAATTGCCTGCCTTCCCGGGAGGTCGGAAGCAGCACCCGATTTTCGGGAGGCTCCAGACCAAATCGGGAGGGTAGGCAAGTATGCTTATACAGTGTCCCCCAGTAGTGGTCCCTCCGTGCAGTGCCACCAGTACTTGGCCCCCTGATGCAGTGTCCCTTATACAGTGCCCCCCAGTAGTGGTCCCCCTTATGCACTGCCCCGTACACATAAAACAGACACACAGACAGATATTAAACATTATACTTTGCTGAATCTCCCTTCCTGTGCCCGCCACCGTCTGCTCCTCCGTCCTCCCGCTCTGCACTATGGGAAAGATGTCATGACGTCTCTCCCATCACCCACTGCGGGAGCCGGAAGGCGGAGCTTATGAGTGAGCTCCAGGCCAGCTCCGGCAGTGGGAGCAACAGCCAATGAGAGTCTGCTAAAACTAACACAGCTGGTGTGTGTGTTACTATGTAGTGCTGTCCGCACTACGCATAATGAAACTAGCAGCACCCTCCAGTGGTCGGCGCTCAAGGCAGCTGCCTAATGGTAGCGCCAGCCCTGGCATCTTGGTAACACCATGCTGCACTACAGGAGGGGCAGATGTAACCTGTGCAGAGAGTTACATTTGGGAGGGGTGTGTCCATACTGACATCTAAACCACAGGGAATCCGGCGCTCAGAATGCCGGGGCCGGAATCCTGACACTTGCCAGAATCCCAGCGCTGGCATCAGGGATGGTTAGGGGTAGGGAGAGGGGGAGGGTCCGTATACGGACCGACAAGCAGGGGCATCTTAAGAGAGGAGGGGCCCGTGTGCACTCCCCGTGCGGGGCCCCCTCTTCTCTCCCCGGTGGCCAGAGGAGTGTGCCTGGAGTCTACTGCTCATGCGCAGATCACCTTAAAAATGGCTGTGGCGACCATTATCCGGTGTTCTGAACTGCGCTGATACCCGACGCGGGACCACGGACAGGTGAGTTTAAAATAATATGAGTGCAGGGTGTGCACTGCACCCATTATAGATACGCCACTGCCAACATGTGTCAGTATCCTAACCCTGTCGGGATTCCGGCGTGGAGGTTCTGACCGCCGGTGTCCTGAGCGCCGATATCCCGTACCCATCCCTTTCCCATCTCTGAATCAGGCCCTTTGTAAATGGATTACCTGCTTTCTCCTAAATATCGTATCAGCCCGTAAAACGTTCCTCGGGGTAACCATTCTGTAAATATGGATACATGATTATCTCTTTAATATTCTTTATTACTTTTTGCTTACTGTCATTGAAAAGGTGAATGCAAGAACCTAAATTTGTCATTTAGGGAGTGTGAGAAGGTAATGTCCAGATCCGGCCACTGGATGGCAGTATTCCCTCACTATAGCAACTTAGACTTTTATTTTACCTTATACATGAACAGAACAAAATTCCCATAAAGTAGTTATTCTGATGCTGGGGTTTAGCACAGGGGTAGGCAACCTATGACACTACAACTGCTGGGGAAATACACATACTAACATGCCATGCCACAGAATTAGCATTCACTAACAGCAAAACCATAGCAGGGCATGCTGGGATGTGTAGTTCCATAGCAGCTGGAGTACCACAGGTTGCAGTCTGTGGGGGTGTTTGTGGCTTAGAGGACCTGTCACCATATAGTCATACCTCCCAATATTTAGATGTGTCTTGCTGGAACAGTAGCTATGTGGTTCCTTTATGTAGCGCTGGTGGGGTTTGTCATGTCATTGGAGGAAGAGGGGTTTGGTCACTCCAAGTTTTCAAGAATGACTATTGTACCTCCAACCTCTCTATTATCCACTGAGGGCCCCACCCAGACCATACAGGTTCCAGACCATGCCCCCCCCAGATTGTACATTGTTACCCTACTAGAGAGCCAGGTACCAGGTAGAGCAATAACATGGATGAACGTGGGTGCATTGCTTATTTCTGTAGAAACGACTCCAATATTCACCCTCCTACCAATCAAAATTAGTGGTTGGGATGTGTGAAAATTACATTTAAAATATAGCATATTACAAACTAAGAATGTAGTTCTAATAGTAATTTCAGTAGTAATAACTTAGATAATTAAAGCTTTTCTTTTCTTTTCTTTTACAGAAGCCTTCACTAGACCTAATGCAGTTCTCATTGACTTATAGGGGTCTATTCATCATCACTTAATTTCTATAAAAGCAGATGAAAATTAAAATTTTCATCTGCAATTGTAGAAATTAAGTTTTCGGCCAATTCATCAAAAAGGTAAAGCAGGAGATCTCATAGATATATCTCCAGCCCTCCTTCCTCTCCTGGAATGGCCCGCTGTCCCCATACACTAGTATCACAGTTATCTCATGCTTACCTTCCTCTCCCGGAAAGGCCGGCTGTCCCCATACGCTAGTATCACAGATATCTCCTACTTACCTTTCTCTCCAGGAATGGCCCGCTGTTCCCATACACTAGTATCACAGATATCTCCTACTTAATTTTCTCTCCTGGAATGGCCGCTGTCCCCATACACTAGTATCACAGATATCTCCTACTTACCTTTCTCTCCTGGAATGG
This sequence comes from Taudactylus pleione, assembly GCA_031769625.1. Classification (NCBI taxonomy): domain Eukaryota; kingdom Metazoa; phylum Chordata; class Amphibia; order Anura; family Myobatrachidae; genus Taudactylus; species Taudactylus pleione. Next base: position 1,013,507 of record JAUIMM010000795.1, on the reverse strand, counting down.
CCGCTGTACCCATACACTAGTATCACAGTTATCTCCTGCTTACCTTCCTCTCCTGGAAAGGCCGGCTGTCCCCATACACTAGTATCACAGATATCTCCTACTTACCTTCCTCTCCCGGAATGGCCGCTGTCCCCATACACTAGTATCACAGATATCTCCTACTTACCTTCCTCTCCCGGAATGGCCCGCTGTCCCCATACACTAGTATCACAGATATCTCCTGCTTACCTTTCTCTCCCGGAAAGGCCGGCTGTCCCCATACACTAGTATCACAGATATCTCCTACTTACCTTCCTCTCCCGGAATGGCCCGCTGTCCCCATACACTAGTATCACAGATATCTCCTGCTTACCTTCCTCTCCCGGAATGGCCCGCTGTCCCCATACACTAGTATCACAGATATCTCCTACTTACCTTCCTCTCCCGGATTGGCCCGCTGTCCCCATACACTAGTATCACAGATATCTCCTACTTACCTTCCTCTCCCGGAATGGCCCGCTGTCCCCATACACTATTATCACAGATATCTCCTACTTACCTTCCTCTCCCGGAATGGCCCGCTGTCCCTATACACTAGTATCACAGATATCTCCTACTTACCTTCCTCTCCCAAAATGGCCCGCTGTCCCCATACACTAGTATCACAGATATCTCCTACTTACCTTCCTCTCCCGGAATGGCCCGCTGTCCCCATACACTAGTATCACAGATATCTCCTACTTACCTTCCTCTCCCAAAATGGCCGGCTGTCCCCATACACTAGTATCACAGATATCTCCTGCTTACCTTCCTCTCCCGGAATGGCCCGCTGTCCTCATACACTAGTATCACAGATATCTCCTGCTTACCTTCCTCTCCCGGAATGGCCGCTGTCCCCATACACAAGTATCACAGATATCTCCTGCTTACCTTCCTCTCCCGGAATGGCCCGCTGTCCTCATACACTAGTATCACAGATATCTCCTGCTTACCTTTCTCTCCCGGAATGGCCTGCTGTCCCCATACACTAGTATCACAGATATCTCCTGCTTACCTTCCTCTCCTGGAATGGCCCGCTGTCCCCATACACTAGTATCACAGATATCTCCTGCTTACCTTCCTCTCCCGGAATGGCCCGCTGTTCCCATACACTAGTCCCTCCCGGAATGGCCAGCTGTCCCCATACACTAGTATCACAGATATCTCCTACTTACCTTTCTCTCCTGGAATGGCCCGCTGTCCCCATACACTAGTATCACAGATATCTCCTGCTTACCTTTCTCTCCCGGAATGGCCCACTCTCCCCATACAGATGATCACAGATATCTTTTACTTACCTTCCGCTCCCGGAATGACCCGCTGTTCCCATACACTAGTATCACAGATATCTCCTGCTTACCTTCCTCTCCCGGAATGGCTCGCTGTCCCCATACACTAGTATCACAGATATCTCCTGCTTACCCGTCTCTCCTGGAATGGCCCGCTGTCCCCCTACACTAGTATCACAGATATCTCCTGCTTACCTTTCTCTCCAGGAATGGCCCGCTGTCCCCATACACTAGTATCACAGATATCTCCTGCTTCCCCGTCTCTCCTGGAATGGCCCGCTGTCCCCATACACTAGTATCACAGATATCTCCTACTTACCTTCCTCTCCCGGAATGGCTCGCTGTCCCCATACACTAGTATCACAGATATCTCCTACTTACCTTCCTCTCCCGGAATGGCCCGCTGTCCTCATACACTAGTATCACAGATATCTCCTACTTACCTTCCTCTCCCGGAATGGCCCGCTGTCCTCATACACTAGTATCACAGATATCTCCTACTTACCTTTCTCTCCCGGAATGGCCGCTGTACCCATACACTAGTATCACAGATATCTCTTGCTTACCTTTCTCTCCCGGAATGGCCCGCTGTCCCCATACACTAGTATCACAGATATCTCCTGCTTACCTTCCTCTACCGGAATGGCCCGCTGTCCCCATACACTAGTATCACAGATATCTCCTGCTTACCTTTCTCTCCTGGAATGGCCCGCTGTCTCCTTACACTAGTATCACAGATATCTCCTGCTTACCTTTCTCTCCCGGAATGGCCTGCTCTCCCCATACACTAGTATCACAGATATCTCCTGCTTGCCTTCCGCTCACAGAATGGCCTGCTCTACCCATACACTAGTATCACAGATATCTCCTGCTTGCCTTCCGCTCCCGGAATGACCCGCTGTCCCCATACACTAGTAGCACAGATATCTCCTGCTTACCTTCCTCTCCTGGAATGGCCCGCTGTCCACATACACTAGTATCACAGATATCTCCTACTTACCTTTTTCTCCCGGAATGGCCAGCTGTCCTCATACACTAGTCCCTCCCGGAATGGCCAGCTGTCCCCATACACTAGTATCACAGATATCTCCTACTTACCTTTCTCTCCTGGAATGGCCCGCTGTCCCCATACACTAGTATCACAGATATCTCCTGCTTACCTTTCTCTCCCGGAATGGCCCACTCTCCCCATACAGATGATCACAGATATCTTTTACTTACCTTCCGCTCCCGGAATGACCCCGCTGTCCCCATACACTAGTATCACAGATATCTCCTGCTTACCTTCCTCTCCCGGCATGGCTCGCTGTCCCCATACACTAGTATCAGAGATATCTCCTGCTTACCCGTCTCTCCTGGAATGGCCCGCTGTCCCCTTACATTAGTATCACAGATATCTCCTGCTTACCTTTCTCTCCAGGAATGGCCCGCTGTCCCCATACACTAGTATCACAGATATCTCCTGCTTACCCATCTCTCCTGGAATGGCCCGCTGTCCCCATACACTAGTATCACAGATATCTCCTACTTACCTTCCTCTCCCGGAATGGCTCGCTGTCCCCATACACTAGTATCACAGATATCTCCTACTTACCTTCCTCTCCCGGAATGGCCAGCTGTCCCCATACACTAGTATCACAGATATCTCCTACTTACCTTTCTCTCCTGGAATGACCCGCTGTCCCCATACACTAGTATCACAGATATCCTGCTTACCTTTCTCTCCCGGAATGGCCCACTCTCCCCATATAGATGATCACAGATATCTTTTACTTACCTTCCGCTCCCGGAATGACCCGCTGTCCCCATACACTAGTATCACAGATATCTCCTGCTTACCTTCCTCTCCCGGAATGGCTCGCTGTCCCCATACACGTATCACAGATATCTCCTTCTTACCCGTCTCTCCTGGAATGGCCCGCTGTCCCCCTACACTAGTATCACAGATATCTCCTGCTTACCTTTCTCTCCAGGAATGGCCCGCTGTCCCCATACACTAGTATCACAGATATCTCCTGCTTACCCATCTCTCCTGGAATGGCCCGCTGTCCCCATACACTAGTATCACAGATATCTCCTACTTACCTTCCTCTCCCGGAATGGCTCGCTGTCCCCATACACTAGTATCACAGATATCTCCTACTTACCTTCCTCTCCTGGAATGGCCCGCTGTCCCCATACATTAGTATCACAGATATCTCCTGCTTACCCGACTCTCCTGGAATGGCCGCTGTCCCAATACACTAGTATCACAGATATCTCCTGCTTACCATCCTGTCCCGGAATGGCCCGCTGTCCTCATACACTAGTATCACAGATATCTCCTGCTTACCTTCCTCTCCCGGAATGGCGGCTGTCCCCATACACTAGTATCACAGATATCTCCTGCTTACCTTCCTCTCCCGGAATGGCCGCTGTCCCCATACACTAGTATCACAGATATCTCCTGCTTACCTGTCTCTCCCGGAATGGTCCGCTGTCCCCCTACACTAGTATCACAGATATCTCCTGCTTACCTGTCTCTCCCGGAATGGTCCGCTGTCCCCCTACACTAGTATCACAGATATCTCCTGCTTACCTGTCTCTCCCGGAATGGTCCGCTGTCCCCCTACACTAGTATCACAGATATCTCCTGCTTACCTGTCTCTCCCGGAATGGTCCGCTGTCCCCCTACACTAGTATCACAGATATCTCCTGCTTACCTTCCTCTCCCGGAATGGCTCGCTGTCCCCATACACTAGTATCACAGATATCTCCTGCTTACCCGTCTCTCCTGGAATGGCCCGCTGTCCCCCTACACTAGTATCACAGATATCTCCTGCTTACCTTTCTCTCCAGGAATGGCCCGCTGTCCCCATACACTAGTATCACAGATATCTCCTGCTTACCCGTCTCTCCTGGAATGGCCCGCTGTCCCCATACACTAGTATCACAGATATCTCCTACTTACCTTCCTCTCCCGGAATGGCTCGCTGTCCCCATACACTAGTATCACAGATATCTCCTACTTACCTTCCTCTCCCGGAATGGCCCGCTGTCCTCATACACTAGTATCACAGATATCTCCTACTTACCTTCCTCTCCCGGAATGGCCCGCTGTACCCATACACTAGTATCACAGATATCTCTTGCTTACCTTTCTCTCCCGGAATGGCCCGCTGTCCCCATACACTAGTATCACAGATATCTCCTGCTTACCTTCCTCTACCAGAATGGCCCGCTGTCCCCATACACTAGTATCACAGATATCTCCTGCTTACCTTTCTCTCCTGGAATGGCCCGCTGTCTCCATACACTAGTATCACAGATATCTCCTGCTTACCTTTCTCTCCCGGAATGGCCTGCTCTCCCCATACACTAGTATCACAGATATCTCCTGCTTGCCTTCCGCTCACAGACGGGCCTGCTCTCCCCATACACTAGTATCACAGATATCTCCTGCTTGCCTTCCGCTCCCGGAATGACCCGCTGTCCCCATACACTAGTAGCACAGATATCTCCTGCTTACCTTCCTCTCCCGGAATGGCCCGCTGTCCACATACACTAGTATCACAGATATCTCCTACTTACCTTTTTCTCCCGGAATGGCCAGCTGTCCTCATACACTAGTCCCTCCCGGAATGGCCATCTGTCCCCATACACTAGTATCACAGATATCTCCTACTTGCCTTTCTCTCCTGGAATGGCCCGCTGTCCCCATACACTAGTATCACAGATATCTCCTGCTTACCTTTCTCCCGGAATGGCCCACTCTCCCCATACAGATGATCACAGATATCTCCTGCTTACCTTTCTCTCCCGGAATGGCCCACTCTCCCCATACAGATGATCACAGATATCTTTTACTTACCTTCCGCTCCCGGAATGACCCGCTGTCCCCATACACTAGTATCACAGATATCTCCTGCTTACCTTCCTCTCCCGGAATGGCTCGCTGTCCCAATACACTAGTATCACAGATATCTCCTGCTTACCCGTCTCTCCTGGAATGGCCCGCTGTCCCCCTACACTAGTATCACAGATATCTCCTGCTTACCTTTCTCTCCAGGAATGGCCCGCTGTCCCCATACACTAGTATCACAGATATCTCCTGCTTACCCGTCTCTCCTGGAATGGCCCGCTGTCCCCATACACTAGTATCACAGATATCTCCTACTTACCTTCCTCTCCCGGAATGGCTCGCTGTCCCCATACACTAGTATCACAGATATCTCCTACTTACCTTCCTCAACCGGAATGGCCCGCTGTCCTCATACACTAGTATCACAGATATCTCCTACTTACCTTCCTCTCCCGGAATGGCCCGCTGTCCTCATACACTAGTATCACAGATATCTCCTACTTACCTTTCTCTCCCGGAATGGCCGCTGTACCCATACACTAGTATCACAGATATCTCTTGCTTACCTTTCTCTCCCGGAATGGCCCGCTGTCCCCATACACTAGTATCACAGATATCTCCTGCTTACCTTTCTCTCCTGGAATGGCCCGCTGTCTCCATACACTAGTATCACAGATATCTCCTTCTTACCTTTCTCTCCCGGAATGGCCTGCTCTCCCCATACACTAGTATCACAGATATCTCCTGCTTGCCTTCCTCTCACAGAATGGCCCGCTGTCCACATACACTAGTATCACAGATATCTCCTGCTTACCTTCCTCTCCCGGAATGGCTCGCTGTCCCCATACACTAGTATCACAGATATCTCCTGCTTACCCGTCTCTCCTGGAATGGCCCGCTGTCCCCCTACACTAGTATCACAGATATCTCCTGCTTACCTTTCTCTCCAGGAATGGCCCGCTGTCCCCATACACTAGTATCACAGATATCTCCTACTTACCCGTCTCTCCTGGAATGGCCCGCTGTCCCCATACACTAGTATCACAGATATCTCCTACTTACCTTCCTCTCCCGGAATGGCCCGCTGTCCCCATACACTAGTATCACAGATATCTCCTACTTACCTTTCTCTCCTGGAATGGCCCGCTGTCCCCATACACTAGTATCACAGATATCTCCTGCTTACCTTTCTCTCCCAGAATGGCCCACTCTCCCCATACAGATGATCACAGATATCTTTTACTTACCTTCCGCTCCCGGAATGACCCGCTGTCCCCATACTCTAGTATCACAGATATCTCCTGCTTACCCATCTCTCCTGGAATGGCCCGCTGTCCCCCTACACTAGTATCACAGATATCTCCTGCTTACCTTTCTCTCCAGGAATGGCCCGCTGTCCCCATACACTAGTATCACAGATATCTCCTGCTTACCCGTCTCTCCTGGAATGGCCGCTGTCCCCATACACTAGTATCACAGATATCTCCTGCTTACCATCCTGTCCCGGAATGGCCCGCTGTCCTCATACACTAGTATCACAGATATCTCCTGCTTACCTTCCTCTCCCGGAATGGCCGCTGTCCCCATACACTAGTATCACAGATATCTCCTGCTTACCTGTCTCTCCCGGAATGGTCCGCTGTCCCCCTACACTAGTATCACAGATATCTCCTGCTTACCTGTCTCTCCCGGAATGGTCCACTGTCCCCCTACACTAGTATCACAGATATCTCCTGCTTACCTGTCTCTCCCGGAATGGTCCGCTGTCCCCCTACACTAGTATCACAGATATCTCCTGCTTACCTGTCTCTCCCGGAATGGCCTGCTGTCACCATACACTAGTATCACAGATATCTCCTGCTTACCTTCCTCTCCTGGAATGGCCGGCTGTCCCCATACACTAGTATCACAGATATCTCCTGCTTACCTTTATCTCCCGGAATGGCCCGCTGTCCCCATACACTAGTATCACAGATATCTCCTGCTTACCTTTCTCTCCCGGAATGGCCCACTCTCCCCATACAGATGATCACAGATATCTTTTACTTACCTTCCTCTCCCGGAATGGCTCGCTGTCCCCATACACGTATCACAGATATCTCCTGATTACCTTCCTCTGCCGGAATGGCCCGCTGTCCCCATACACTAGTATCACAGATATCTCCTGCTTACCTTCCTCTCCCGGAATGGCCCGCTGTCCCCATACACTAGTATCACAGATATCTCCTGCTTACCTTCCTCTCCCGGAATGGCCCGCTGTCCCCATACACTAGTATCACAGATATCTCCTGCTTACCTTCCTCTCCTGGAATGGCCGGCTGTCCCCATACACTAGTATCACAGATATCTCCTGCTTACCTTTATCTCCCGGAATGGCCCGCTGTCCCCATACACTAGTATCACAGATATCTCCTGCTTACCTTTCTCTCCCGGAATGGCCCACTCTCCCCATACAGATGATCACAGATATCTTTTACTTACCTTCCTCTCCCGGAATGGCTCGCTGTCCCCATACACGTATCACAGATATCTCCTGATTACCTTCCTCTGCCGGAATGGCCCGCTGTCCCCATACACTAGTATCACAGATATCTCCTGCTTACCTTCCTCTCCCGGAATGGCCCGCTGTCCCCATACACTAGTATCACAGATATCTCCTGCTTACCTTCCTCTCCCGGAATGGCCCGCTGTCCCCATACACTAGTATCACAGATATCTCCTGCTTACCTTCCTCTCCTGGAATGGCCGGCTGTCCCCATACACTAGTATCACAGATATCTCCTGCTTACTTTTATCTCCCGGAATGGCCCGCTGTCCCCATACACTAGTATCACAGATATCTCCTGCTTACCTTTCTCTCCCGGAATGGCCCACTCTCCCCATACAGATGATCACAGATATCTTTTACTTACCTTCCTCTCCCGGAATGGCTCGCTGTCCCCATACACGTATCACAGATATCTCTTACCCGTCTCTCCCGGAATGGCCCGCTGTCCCCATACACTAGTATCACAGATATCTCCTGCTTACCTTCCTCTGCCGGAATGGCCCGCTGTCCCCATACACTAGTATCACAGATATCTCCTGCTTACCTTCCTCTCCCGGAATGGCCCGCTGTCCCCATACACTAGTATCACAGATATCTCCTGCTTACCTTCCTCTCCCGGAATGGCCCGCTGTCCCCATACACTAGTAGGGGGACAGAATTCATCAATCTCCAAAAAGACAATATTTTCAAAGCTTGACGGCGGGAGCATTCGAATCTTCTCGCTATCCCTAAGTGAACGAACCCCGGGTTGTGAAAATGGATCCCTCCACCTCTCGCCAGCTCCTTCCACTGGAAGTCGGGGCTCTTGTGCACATGCGTGACCTGTTGGTCTCTCACGCGCAATAGTGTCACTGCTGCGAAAGGAGCTTTGAAGCCGCTCTCGGAGACAGCTAATTTTCGTATCAGCCATCTCCGTGCTGGAGCAGCGAGTTAATATGTTAATTATTGGGGTCCCTGATAATTAACATAATGAATAGACCCCTTAGACATTGGCTGGTGTGTATGGGGTCCCCTATCATACTGTATATGTAGAGATGGCATTAATGTTGTATATAGAAAGGATTATCATCATCAATTGCTTTATTATTATTATTATTACTATTATAATACATGTTACATTATACAGTACTGCTTTCCTAGGATTATGGTGTATTCACTACTGTGTATAATCTGGTAGATTGTACTGTATGAACTCTGTGTTCCCCATATATATTCATAAATGTAAGCTCTCACGAGCAGGGCCCTCTTCCCTCATGTGCTTTTCCTTCCCTCGCTTCTACCAGCATCTCCTCCTCACTGCCTACAACAGCGCCTATCCCTTGGGTTCTGCCATCCTGCTGCCTATTCCACCGTGAATGCGCGTGAATCCTTTTGTCTGTGCGCAGCAGATACACCTTTTCCTTCTTAAAGAAGATATTTTAATTTATGTGGTTTATAAGCTCTCTTAAATTTTCGGGATGTAGTCCGGAAGCCGACGGTCTAAATGCCGACCGCCGGCTTCCAGACACTGTAATCCCGACTAGGGACGAATGACAGGCGTCTCAGTCTAGACACCTGTCATTTGACCAACGACGGGAGACCGGCGCCCAGCATCCCGATCGAGCGGATGTCCGGCGCCGCAGCAAAAAGCCGCGGGGGGGGTTAGATTTAGGGCTCCCGGAGGGGGGGACTTAGGGTTAGGCACCCCCCCCGGGAGGTTAGGGTTAGGCTAGGAGGAGGGAGGGTTAGGGTCAGGCACCCCCGGGGGAGGTTAGGTTTAGGCAGCGGGGAAGGGGAGGTTAGGTTTAGGCACCCTAAAGAAGGGTTAGGGGGTAGAATTAGATTTGTTGATACTTATCTTTAGGACGTTCAGGATTTCCTCCTCTGTCGGGCAGCCACTGTCGGGATTTGAACCCATATTTTCAGTCAATTGACTAACATTTGAGTGCGTCTCATTATGTAAAGTCTGGTTGCAAGAAAGCTACACATCTCATTTTGGGTGGAGTTAAGGAAGGTGATTAAAAAAAAAATCATACATATGTTCCAGAGAGACCAATCCCCGTAATGCAGGAGAACCTTTCCAAACTAACAGCTAGGTTGTCAAAGCTGCTCCTGGTAACCCTCCTATTCTGATGAATGGGAAGGTCAGGGAGGAGGGGCATCGACAACATCTCAGCTCATTGGGACCAGATAGTGGTAGCTGGAGAGAGGGTCTCCAGTTGGGGCTTCACAGGAATTACAGGTCCCACTAGAGCACAGGGAAGTAAATATTGTGTGTTCTTATTTTTTCCAAACAAAATTCCAGTCAAAATGTCTAATCTGAGGGATGTGGGAGGAGGAGTGGGAGTAGATTTGGGTTTGGTACGTCATGCCAGCTCTCGGGATCCCAGCAGCGGCATCGTGACAGGATCCCCGGTGCCTAACCCTAACTCTCCCACCTCAGTGCCGAAACCTAACCCACCCTCCCCGGTGCCTAACCCTAACCCTCCCTCCCCGGTGCCTAACCCTAACCCACCCTCCCCGGTGCCTAACCCTAACCCTCCCTCCCCAGTGCCTAAACCTAACCCTCCCTCCCCGGTGCCTATACCTAACCCTCCCTCCCCGGTGCCTAAACCTAACCCTCCCTCCCCGGTGCCTATATCTAACCCTCCCTCCCCGGTGCCTATACCTAACCCTCCCTCCACGGTGCCTATACCTAACCCACCCTTCCCAGTGCCTATACCTAACCCTCCCTCCCCGGTGCCTATACCTAACCCACCCTTCCCAGTGCCTATACCTAACCCTCCCTCCCCGGTGCCTATACCTAACCCACCCTTCCCGGTGCCTATACCTAACCCTCCCTCCCCGGTGCCTAAACCTAACCTCTCCCCTAGTGCCTAAACCTAACCTCCCCCCAGGGATGTATTTTTAATGGGTGCGGGGCAGGGGGGGCCCGCACCACACACCCATAAAATATACCTCTCCGGAGTCCCACGTCGGCTACGTTGTCTGCGCCTGTAAAAACGACTGGAAAATGCCCGCCACGGCCATTTTACAGTCGTTTGTGCATGCGCAGTACAGGGAAAATGGGCGCGGCCATTTTCCTGGTGACTTGTGTATGCGCTAAAGACTCTGGGCACAATCTAGTGCCCAGAGACTATAAGTGCGGTGCTGGCCATTCACCGTTAAGTGCGCAGTCTGCCGCTGGATGGAGAGGAGGGGGCCTGTGTCGGAGACTGCACACGGGCCCCCCTCTTCTCTAGAAAGGCCTTGCCTCCTCCTCCCTACAACCTAAAGCTATCCCTCCCCCCTTAGTGCCTAACCCTCCCCCTATGCCTCCCCTAACCTACTTACCTTAGGGATGCCGGTGCTGGGATTCTGACAGGTGTCGGGATTCCGGTGCCGGCAATCTGAACGCCGGAATCCCCGCGGTCGGTATTACGACAGCATCTTGTTGATTTATCTATAAGTGTCATGAGATGAGCCTGATCACCAGGGGCATCTTAAGAGAGGAGGGGTCCCGTGTGTACTCCCCGTGCGGGGCCCCCTCCTCTCTTCCCGGTGGCCGGCAGCCGATTGATGCGGCTGGCCAGCCACCGGATCATTAGTAGACTCCGGGCACTAGAGTTTTCCGGAGTCTACTGCACATGAGCAGAACACCGGGAAAAATGGCCGCAGCTGAAACCCGCCGCAGGACCTCGGACAGGTACGTTTAAAATAATATGGGTGCAGGGTGTGCGGTGCGGGACCCCCCCCGCACACACTGCACCCATTATAGATACGCCACTGCTGATAACCTTTATGTACACTATGTAATTCGATCTCTAGCAACTGGTATCACGGTGGCACAGTGGTTTCATTCCAACCACTGACCTATCTATGTGGAGTTTGTATGTTCTCACCAATGGGTTTTATTCGGGTGCTCTGGTGTTATCCTCACCAAATCATACTGACAGGCTAATTGGCTCATGATAATATTTAACCTGTGTATGTACTATGTTTGCGTGTGTCCGTGTGACGGGTATTATGGATTGTAAGCTCCCTGGGGCAGGGACGGATGTGAATCGTCAATTATTCTCTGTACACAGCTGCATTAATATATAGCAGCTATATATAGAAAGAGACTGTTCATAAATAATACAACCATGCAGAATAGTAATCTAGAGGATTTGCAACAACAACATTTGATGTTTTTGATATTCCCTAAATTCTCCTCCCCAGCAAAACCTACGGTCTCCCGGGGAAGCCAGAAATTCTTTGCACGCCAAACTTCATTTGCAGAAGCTTATTCTGAAAGGCCCCCGAAGTGAATGAATGCAAACTATCTGGAGGAAAGAGAGCTGTCATTTCAGTTCCCTCCCACTGTGGCACTGTATTTCTGTGCTATATGTTACAAGACGTTCTTTCATAAGCTTTTCCTCTGAAATACCTAATGATAGTATATTCACTTACACACAAGACGTGTACACCTTATACGGGGCCTCCCCTCCTCGCTGCTATACGGTGAGTCAAGGGCTCATATCAGCGACACATGTTGGGAGCCCCTCAGCTCCTGATGAATTTATAATTGTCACCCTGCATGGATATGTCATTTGCACAGGTGGATCTGTCAGAATGACTAAGACGCTGATTGATCCTCCAGTCCCGGATATAAACGCAGTGGGATGGGGGAATGGAGAACTGCAGTTGACCCTCGATTATATCATTTTCATCTTTAAATAAATGTTTGTGGTCAGAGGCCGCTCTCACCTCTAAATACTGAATCTGAAATCAGATCACAAATTATAAAAAAAAGTAAAAATCTCAATAGAAATTGACCATTTAAATCAGTATGCCTGCACAAATTGTTGCATAGCGACCAAATGGTGGTTTGGTGACGCAATAACCAGGGGGGATCCGTAATGGGGAGGGAGGGCAGGGTCTTCTGTCATGATGTGAAACCAGCCTGGTCAGCGCCACCAGGATTCCCTAATCAAATCGGGCTCTCGCCTTCTACCTGTAACGGTAATCCCTCCATTATGCAGATAGCACCGGGGCACCGCCTGATACTCTTGTGGTGTGTGCCAAGGTAACGATGTATTGTCCAAGTATGAGTGATGTTGTGGAACTACAAATTGCAGCAAGGTCTGGAAGCCATCAACTTCTTATGTATGCTGCTGAAGTTTGTAAATCTACAAGATCTACAAGCACCAGCATGCCCATAGAAGAAGTAGAAGTGAGGAGAAGTATTTGGGGGCTAGCACCATGTGTGAAGTTTTGAGGACGTGCAATCTGTGCAATGCTCACGCATTTTGGTAAGAGTCGGGCAGAACGCGTGGGGGGCAGACAATGCCTGGTGCAATTTTTTATTTTATCACGCTAAGTAAAGGATTGGGGAAAGGGAAAAAAACATGTTTATTACACATTTATATTGGCTCAGACATGTGCCAAGCTCCCCGGCGTAGATACACTGCGAGTGGTCATAAACCGGTAAATCCCCTGCAGCACCGTTTTTAATCCAAAGTACTTTTAAAAGATCATTCTGCTTACTACACGCCTCTGTGATGTCATCGGTACCTACAGAGCTTCCATCACTATCGGTTTAGCCCACCAACCGGCTGCCTCCACGTCAGAAAAACCGGGGGTCCGAACCGAACACATTTCCGGTACTTTTAGACTAAATCGAGCATGACACAAATGATTATTTTTCTTTACTGACCCAGCGTTATAGTATTTTTTTGAGTTTATTCATTTTACCTAATGAATCGATGTTGTTGTCTTCAGTTCGGCTCTCGCAGACTCTTGGCACAGTGCCTTGATTGTAAATGTGAGACTGCCTGTATCCAGAGACGGTTCTTAGGTCTTGGCAACGGCCTCTCCCCACTGATGGAAGGTTTTAAATAGGGAAGAAGTAAAAAATACCATTACATCTGTACGTCTGCCAGAAGCCATCAAGCTGCCAGCGATTGTACCGCGCAATCCTCTGAAGATTTCATATTTCTAAAATTGCCGTGCACCTGCTTGCAAGAATAACTACCTTGTCACACGATGACATGTTTTGTTAAATTGCTCATACTGTATTTATTAGATCCACAATGTGTTTTTTTCTTCTCCTTCCCTTTTCTCTTCCTCAGGCCTCGCAGGCTCCCGTATTAAATGACATTTCCGTCTCCAGTTTCCTTTCAAAAATGACACAATGTATTTATCTAGTATCTTTAGTGTGAAACAGCCAGTAGGTCCAGAAATGTGCCAGGGTCACCGCAAAGCCGTCGTTGCGCAACGCCAAGCCGGAATGTTTTGGATTGTCAACGCAAATGTGTCAGTTGTTGTATTAGCCCGGAGTAAACAGACACCTCTTTCCGTGACCTTTTCTCGTCGGAATAACAATGCATTGATTCCTTTTCATTTGAGTTGTTTTTTTGCCCACTGTTAATAGTTAGGCTTTAGAAATGGACGGCTAACGCAGCCCATACTCCAGCGATCACAATGAACGATCCTCCGATCCTACGACACGCGATGAATCGACAACATCCAACAATTGGGCCGTATTCAGTTAGAAGCGAAAAAGTCTGTTTCCACGATACTTTTTCGCCGATGACGTCATTTTCGCCGGTTTCAACTTATCCCCATATTCGATTCCAAATACTTTTCGCCTAGGTGGAAAGTCAATGCACTGGACCCGGCGAAAAAGTTTTGCCTATGAATAGCCGGTGGAAAAAACTGCAGAATTGGGGTTTTGGGGTGCAAACGTGGGAAAACCACCCAGCACCCTTTGGACAGCCCCGAAAAGGTAAACTGTGTCAAAAAAAATAATTAAGAACACCCCAAAAAAGTACTTTCATTTTGGGGGCGCAAAAAACAAAAGTTGGGGTACAAAGTTAAAAACGAGCTAAATAGACTCCAGGGGGGTCCCCAAGTATGCCCCAGGTGGTTACGGCTGGTGGATTTTTCACGTTTTTTACGTCACATTAGCAACTTCAAAATTTGCTAGTACCCTTTTCATGTACCCCAAATTTGATGGGACTAGTTATTTTCTCCAAAAAAACCCCTCCAAAATGCTATTCTTCACCACTGTAAAAAAAAAACACAAAATAACACCTATTGAGACCATATAAAGTGGCCAAATAGCTTCAGCAGGGCTATTCGGGGGTATCCAGTGTGATTCCCCCATGTCAGTGCATCTTTTGGGGGGTGTCAGGCTGATTTCCCAAAAACTGACAGAACTTTTCTCCAATTTTAGTTTCGCCGGGTCCCGTTTTTGCTGATTTGTAATTGAATACGGGGATAAGCGGGGACGAGCGCGATACTTTTTCGCACCCAAAACCAGCGATGACGGCGAAAAGTCCGGCAATGGACTTTTCGCTTCTAATTGAATACGGCCCAATGTTTGAAATCCTAATTCACCAATTCATTTTTTGGTCGGAAGCATGACTGGTCAATCTCATAAATTGATGATTTTTTTTTTGCAAAATGAGCATCACAATGCAGTATTGTCCCGATTTATGAATGAATTAGTTTGGTTACCTAGTGTGTAACCGTCACCCGCACACAGTGGAAACCAATTTTATGAGAATGTTGCCTTGTGTGCACTTAAGGTGTTAACAAGGGCTGTGCCTGTACATTGGGCCTGATTCAGTAAGCGGCCGCTCGTTCGCTCCGAGCGATGTTTGCCCAACTGCGCATGAGTACAGATCGTTATACGCATGCCCGAACCAGTCAGTGCGGCCGAAATTCATGTGCTCGCAAAATAGCGAATGCCTGATAATTTGAGTGACAGGAGGAGGCATATGTGGGTGGTAACGGGAAGGTGCTTGAAAACGGGGAGTGGAGATCCGATCGCAGGCGTGCTTAAAGGTCAAAACGGGCGTTTTATGGGTGTGCATAATTAATACAGCAGCGTCATTGACCACGTCACTGGGTTATTTTATAGCCAGAACTGCTCGCAAAACTGTGGTAGCAAAAACCAACCACAAGAATAGCGAGCAGTTGATACCCTGGTCGATGCACTCGATTAATCTAATAAATAGCGGACATGATGTAGGATGCGAGCGGCCAGGGGGCGTAGTTTCCCAAAAAATGACCGCAAGTTTAGTTCGCTCGTTCAGACCTAGAGGCGTGAACAGACCGCAAAGAGCGAACGGTTCATTTGAATAGCCACCCCTTGTTTTTGAACGAACGACCGCAAATAGTGACCGGCTCTGAATCAGGCCCATTGTCAGTTTGGTGACCTGGGTTGCTCTCGGCTTGAGGCAGTCCATATTGGTGCTCCTCCCCTTGGATTCATTTTTGATAATTCTCCACCGATACTCCAGTCACCCGGTCACTGCTGCTGCTCCTCCATTACAGGATGATGAGCAAAGTGTAAGTGTATTGAGGCGTATGCAGTCACAGTGAGAGATATTAAAATGTCCCCTACTTTTTCCATCGCCGCTCCTCCTGATGTCACCCCACAAAGGAGAGATGGCGCCCTCTCTCTCTGCACTCTGCGCTGAGGTAATCAGTTGCCTCACTGCAGAAACGTCTTTTTTTGGCAACATACATAGACAATCCAGTGTGACATTAGGTGTGGTTATGTGACCTGCCCTGAGTGTGGAGAGCAGCTGCAGTGTGACATTAGGTGTGGTTATGTGACCTGCCCTGAGTGTGGAGAGCAGCTGCAGTGTGACATTAGGTGTGGTTATGTGACCTGCCCTGAGTGTGGAGAGCAGCTGCAGTGTGACATTAGGTGTGGTTATGTGATCTGCCCTGAGTGTGGAGAGCAGCTGCAGTGTGACATTAGGTGTGGTTATGTGATCTGCCCTGAGTGTGGAGAGCAGCTGCAGTGTGACATTAGGTGTGGTTATGTGACCTGCCCTGAGTGTGGAGAGCAGCTGCAGTGTGACATTAGGTGTGGTTATGTGATCTGCCCTGAGTGTGGAGAGCAGCTGCAGTGTGACATTAGGTGTGGTTATGTGATCTGCCCTGAGTGTGGAGAGCAGCTGCAGTGTGACATTAGGTGTGGTTATGTGATCTGCCCTGAGTGTGGAGAGCAGCTGCAGTGTGACATTAGGTGTGGTTATGTGACCTGCCCTGAGTGTGGAGAGCAGCTGCAGTGTGACATTAGGTGTGGTTATGTGACCTGCCCTGAGTGTGGAGAGCAGCTGCAGTGTGACATTAGGTGTGGTTATGTGACCTGCCCTGAGTGTGGAGAGCAGCTGCAGTGTGACATTAGGTGTGGTTATGTGACCTGCCCTGAGTGTGGAGAGCAGCTGCAGTGTGACATTAGGTGTGGTTATGTGACCTGCCCTGAGTGTGGAGAGCAGCTGTAGTGTGACATTAGGTGTGGTTATGTGACCTGCCCTGAGTGTGGAGAGCAGCTGCAGTGTGACATTAGGTGTGGTTATGTGATCTGCCCTGAGTGTGGAGAGCAGCTGCAGTGTGACATTAGGTGTGGTTATGTGATCTGCCCTGAGTGTGGAGAGCAGCTGCAATGTGACATTAGGTGTGGTTATGTGACCTGCCCTGAGTGTGGAGAGCAGCTGCAGTGTGACATTAGGTGTGGTTATGTGATCTGCCCTGAGTGTGGAGAGCAGCTGCAGTGTGACATTAGGTGTGGTTATGTGACCTGCCCTGAGTGTGGAGAGCAGCTGCAGTGTGACATTAGGTGTGGTTATGTGACCTGCCCTGAGTGTGGAGAGCAGCTGCAGTGTGACATTAGGTGTGGTTATGTGACCTGCCCTGAGTGTGGAGAGCAGCTGCAGTGTGACATTAGGTGTGGTTATGTGACCTGCCCTGAGTGTGGAGAGCAGCTGCAGTGTGACATTAGGTGTGGTTATGTGACCTGCCCTGAGTGTGGAGAGCAGCTGCAGTGTGACATTAGGTGTGGTTATGTGACCTGCCCTGAGTGTGGAGAGCAGCTGCAGTGTGACATTAGGTGTGGTTATGTGACCTGCCCTGAGTGTGGAGAGCAGCTGCAGTGTGACATTAGGTGTGGTTATGTGACCTGCCCTGAGTGTGGAGAGCAGCTGCAGTGTGACATTAGGTGTGGTTATGTGACCTGCCCTGAGTGTGGAGAGCAGCTGCAGTGTGACATTAGGTGTGGTTATGTGACCTGCCCTGAGTGTGGAGAGCAGCTGCAGTGTGACATTAGGTGTGGTTATGTGACCTGCCCTGAGTGTGGAGAGCAGCTGCAGTGTGACATTAGGTGTGGTTATGTGACCTGCCCTGAGTCTGAAGAGCAGCTGCAGTGTGACACTAGGTGTGGTTATGTGACCTGCCCTGAGTGTGGAGAGCAGCTGCAGTGTGACATTAGGTGTGGTTATGTGATCTGCCCTGAGTGTGGAGAGCAGCTGCAGTGTGACATTAGGTGTGGTTATGTGACCTGCCCTGAGTGTGGAGAGCAGCTGCAGTGTGACACTAGGTGTGGTTATGTGATCTGCCCTGAGTGTGGAGAGCAGCTGCAGTGTGACATTAGGTGTGGTTATGTGATCTGCCCTGAGTATGGAGAGCAGCTGCAGTGTGACATTAGGT
This sequence comes from Taudactylus pleione, assembly GCA_031769625.1. Classification (NCBI taxonomy): domain Eukaryota; kingdom Metazoa; phylum Chordata; class Amphibia; order Anura; family Myobatrachidae; genus Taudactylus; species Taudactylus pleione. The sequence goes on along the minus strand of JAUIMM010000795.1, from coordinate 995,365 downwards.
GTGGCTATGTGACCTGCCCTGAGTATGGAGAGCAGCTGCAGTGTGACATTAGCCTCACATCACTTTGCGCCATGTAATGTTTGGTTGTGCTGAAATACTCTGTGCTGAAGTGACCATTGTAATGTTAAGGCTGGCTCTAGGTTTTTCAAGTCAAAGCCAGTTCATTTTCTGTTAAACACAGTTTGGGCGAGAAGTCCCAGCAGGCCCTGCCACAGTCTCGGCATTCCCTAATAGCCAAACTGTGGCATGGCATGCTGGGACTTGTAGTTTCACAACAGCTAGAGAGTCACAGGTTGTCCAGGCCTGACCTAGCTAATCCCCTTGTCACACTGCAGAAGAGAGATGAGAGTGAGAGAGGACCAAACAACAGCCGCAATTGTGTAATGTGCAGAGTGCGATTGGTTTCCCTGTTCAGACCCTTCCAATCCGGTCAGTTTAAAGTTATGATCTTTAAAAGGATTCTGTGATCGTGTGACTTGAAATGAACATCTCAAAGCAGCAGCTATAGAGATATCGTGTGTCCGTACCCTAAAGCAGAGCTATAGAAAGATGGGACATCATACTTCATAGACAATATGGTTGCAAAGTAAGGCCACGAGTCCTGCACAGTACTCCAGCCTGTTCCAAATTATGGAAGCCATTTCCAGTAAATGCTTCCATAACACACAGCGACAGAAATAATTCATGATCAATACGTTTTATTGGTCATGACGGAAATCTCATTGCCTGTAACGATCTTGCCAAGTTAAAAAAAAAAAAAAAAAAAAAGTAAAATGAGAACCAGCTTTATAAATATTAACACAATTAAGCAAGCAAGAAACGCGGCCCCGCTGAGGGTTCTTATTTGATTGATGAAATCATAATGAGTATTGACCAATGGTGGGCGGGCACGGAGGCCAGCTGTCACACGTCTTAAGTGTGGAGGATTTAGTCAACGTGGTTCAGTCATATCCATTGAGTATTGGCACATCCAACAATAACACGGCCGTGCAGGCAGGAGAGGGGTGGGTGCACGATGAGTCTGCAGCTCGGGGGCCTTTTTAAGTTTAAAAGCGGCTGTTTTACAGTGAGTCACTATGAAGAAAGGTTCTCGGGCAGCATGTGTCAGATGATGCAACCATCGGCTTAAGTTCACATAGTTTGAAACGAAAGGAAATCTCTGGTGGATTTATTTTAAGCATTACAAAAAGAACCTGCGCGGCAGATCTACAGTCATTGGAAATGAGAGCGTCAGTCTTGGGGCAGTCTATCCAAACGAAAAAAGCATTTGAACATAGTGACTGATTAGGTAAGAGGATACCTGGGCTGCCAGCTCTCATATCAAACGTTTTGGAGATTGTGATGGGGTCGTGGATAAATCTGAGTACAGGACTTTAAAGCTCCATTAGTCCTAAAGAAAACTGTCCAGTATCACCCACCCAGTTAGGTGCCTCTACACACACTTGGAGGTTTGTCTTCACTCCTTGCCGCCGTGACAATAGCTGTAGGACGCCATTAGCATTTAGAGTAAGGTTTAATGAGGCTGTCTCGGGATCTCTCAACCCCGTTAGCAAGTTCCACAAACATGTCGCAGTCCACACAGACTGATATATTGTTATGTCCATTGTAACGGAGCACACATCAACAGTAAGTCAGCACCGGCTCCTGGAGAATGGCAGACATTTTCTTGTAGCTCTCATCCTATAGATTGTAGGCTTGCGAGCAGGGCCTTCCTACCTATATATCTGTCTGTTATTTAACCAGTTTTGTTCTATTAATGTTTACAATTGTAAAGTGCAACGGAATATGCTGCGCTATATAAGAAACTGTTAATAAATTCTCCTTATTCATCTCTCCAGTGTTTCCTCCTTGATGGCTGGAGAGTTATGATGTCATCACTGTGTTGCAGCCACTTGGCCCAGAGTCTCCCTGGCATTTATGAGCAGGGGCGCCGAGAGGGGGGGGGGAGCGGGTACAGATCACCTGGGCTTCCTGAGGGGCCCGGCGCCGCGCACCTCTCCCTCCCAGCAGCCCAGCACACAGCGTGTGCTGAGTTGCAGTGGAAGGCTGCTCGTGGCTGCTGAGCAGCAGATACAGCAGTCTCCTATGCCTGTGGGGGGGAGCGATCACACTGACCGCACTCCCCCTGGCTTTGCGCCGGGCTGAGGGGGCCCAGATCGCCCCCTCCCCTCCCCAGCGCACAGCCTTCAGCGATTAGGCCACACCCCCTGTTACCCGGGCCCACCGCGGCTCTTGGTGGGCCTGTTTATGAGGTCCACTGTTTGCCCCTCTGCCCCATGCTCCCCCCCCGTCTCCCTGGCTGTCTGTGCTGTCCAATGGCCATCATATGTTCCCCCCTCCCCTTCCTGACAGCTGTGGCTTCACCCCTGCATTTAGTATAGCTATGCTATAGAATTATATAAAGGATATAAATGTTACATTGATGTTCTAATTATTGCAATAAACACCCTCAGAGTTGCTTGTCGAGTTTAAGTCGTGTGCGTGTATATATATATATATATATATATATATCAGAGTCTGGTTATAGCAATAAAACTATAACACTTACTCTGAGCACTGGGGCCTCATTATATAGAGCAAAGACCTAATCAGCTGTGCCAGGGGTCTTGCATGCAGGGCCGCCATCAGGGGGGGACTTCCAGGACTGGAGTCCCAGGCCTGTACAGAGGGGAAGGCCTGTCCACAATCCCGCTGCCCGTCCTCTTCCCTGCCCGCCACCTGCCCTCCCTGCAGCCCGGCCATAGTTTTTCCGCCATGCAATAAAGTTTTTTGTATTTGAGACCCGGCGTGTGAAGTCATGGCGTTACACCACACTACTGAAAGAGAGGAACCATGCTGCCAAGTAGAAGGTTAGTGTGGTCTGTGGAGAGACAGAAGGGGAGCTGGCAGAGGACACAGAAGGGGGGCTGGCAGAGGACACAGAAGGGAGGCTGGCAGAGGACACAGAAGGGGGGCTGACTTGCTGGGAACACAGAAGAGGGGCTGGCTGACTGGGAACACTGAAGGGGGGTTGACTGGTTGGGAACACAGAAGGGGGGCTGGCTGACTGGGGACACAGAAGGGCGGCTGACTGGCTGGGGACACAGAAGGGGGGCTGACTGGCTGGGAACACAGAAGGGGGGCTGACTGGCTGGGAACACAGAAGGGGGGCTGACTGGCTGGGAACACAGAAGGGGGGCTGGCTGGCAGAGGACACAGAAGAGGGCTGGCTGACTGGGGACACAGAAGCTGGGCTGGCTGGCTGGGGACACAGATGGGAGGCTGGCTGACGGGACACAGAAGGGGGGCTGGCTGACTGGGGACACAGAAGGGGGGCTGGCTGGCTGGGAACACCTTCTGAGGAAACCGGGAGTTTTGTCTTTACCCGGAGAAATGCGTCAAAGATCCACCACATGCTGCATTAAGATCATCCACTGCTCACCGCTTATTGCAGAGTACACGCCGGCCACAGGCCTATTCGTACACCCAGGCATCTGCGAGCCGCATATCTACTTTACCGGCAAACAGCCGAGCATCGGTGCCTTGCGGGACAGAGAGTGCCAGACCATAGGGGAGTGCGCACTGAACTGGAGCGGAGGTGTCCGAGCCATACGACGGAACGTCTCCTTACAGTGTAGAGATGGTCCTTTCATCTGAACGCCGACATACATCTATCGGCTAATTTCTAACAGCCCTTTGGAGAGGCATTAAACGGACCTTCTGCTGGGAATATTAATTCTTCTACTGACATCTCATCCCCACAAGTATTACTCTCCAGTAACCAGTATTGTTCACTCTTACACTCTCTGATATAGTGACATTTACTATGATCAATCAGTAACTATTTTTGTAAACATTTGGATGTCCATTTCTACTCAGCAATATTGCCATAATATATCGTGGACTCATTTATGTTCTACAGTGCAGCTAATCACTGACTTGCATTTTAATTTTTATTTTTAAATACCATTTTACAGGATTATATTGGTTCAATTTATTGCGGCCCGCTATACTAACAGCGCATTCTACCAGTGACCTGTATTCCAAACTATCCTATAAGAATTTACCGCTCTGACATATTTTTAATGGTTTTTATATATGTCTACATAAGTTCTTAGTAATTGATAAAGTCTGTATGATCACATCTTGTTATATTTATCCTTATGCTATTATAGGAATACTATGTGTTAATAAATGATTTACTGAATTGTACACGGCGCTTCACTTCTCTTTTTCTGAACACCAAAACAGTATAGATAGAAAACAGGAGTCAAAACATTGTACATTACATCAAAAGAAAAAAATTCACATGTAGTTAATTACTGTCTATCTCTTATACCAAACCCCTGGCTGGCTGGGAACACAGAATGGGGGCTGGTTGGGAACACAGAAGGGGGTTGGCTGAGGACCCAGAATGGGGCTGACTGGGAACAAAAACTGGGTAATAACAAACAGATATATAGATTATGTCCGATTTTTTAAAGTGTAATGAACGATTTTTATGAACTACAAACTATTTTTGCATATTCCCTTAATGAAAATCGTTCAGTTGACAAGTCTGACTGAACTACAAACGTGAACGCGCATGAACAATAATCGTTCATCGTTTGACTCAGAAAGCGAATGATTTTTTCAAACGATTATCGTTAAACGATATCGTTTAACGATAATCGTTCAAAAAATCGTTGTGTGTGTATGCAGCTTCACTCTTACATCTGCTGTGCACCGATTGTGACCACCGGATTCAGTATGTGATGCCGGCTGTCGAGATGCCTCCTCAATACCGACAGCGGCATCCCTATGGTCGGTATCCCGTATACTTCCCCTACTCCCCCTAACCCTCCCTTGTAGCCTAACCCTCCCAACCCCGCACCCTAACCCTCTCCATTAGTGCCTTAACCTAATTCTCTGCCCTTCGTGCCTAAACCTAACCCTACCCCCTTAGTGCCCAATGCCCCCCTCCAGTGGTGCCTAACCCTCCCCCCTAGGGGTGCCTAACCCTAACCTCCCCCCCAAAAATCAGCTAACCTGGACTTACCTCGTTTGGGCTGGCGCCCTTCTGGATTCTGCCATCAGGATCAATACAGGCTTCAGTATTTTGATGCCTTTCTTACGCCCCGTGTCGGACTTTCAGCGTTGGGATTCAGACCGGCAGCATGCCGTCCGCCGGTCTGATAAATACATCCCGTGACCACCATCCCAATAGGTGGTATCAATAATCCCCTCCCTTATTGGCCACGCTCCAGACCATGCACTCTATGGGGGCAATCCAATTAACCACGAGGGGTGAAAATTGTGTGCGTTTTGCCATTGCCAGGGAGTTCAAATGCCGGCAACGGCACCGCGCCTCGCACGGCCCTCTTTCAAGCTGAACCTGCTCAATTTTGTATGCAGCCCTATGGGGCTTGGCACAGTTTTCAGCAAGTTCAGCCTGCCATCAAGTGCAGCCGTTATCGCGATGATTCACATCTGCGAGTGCATTCCTTATTATTGGATTGACCCCATTAAATACATTGTTACTTTATTAGAGGGTCAGTTACTTGGTGGAGAGGAACCATGAACCGGTGGCTGGCCTCACTCTATAAACATGGACCCCTATTATTACATACCCCCAGTGTGCCCTTCATGCCCCAATCCAACTCTGCCTCCGGAGCACTGCCCTTTGTACTGCTGCGATGCTGAGTTCAGCAGATATACACCTCCCAACATTACACGGAAAAAATAAAAATGTAATCACATTTCATTCATGCCCCAGACCACCCAAACAGGCTTATTTGCCAAAGTCATGACCCAAAATCAGCAACCTGTTACCCTTTCAGTGCAGTTTTGCATCCATTGCTGTGTTTTGACGGGAGAACACAGAGGGCCTGATTCAGACCCCGTCGCAAGCGCTGAGCGCTCGCAACCGGGTCGATGGTGGCCCAGAGCGCATGCGCACGGTGGAGCCGGCTCTGTCGTGCGCATGTGCAAGACCCGGATAGCAACAGGCAATCCGTCGCTCCGGGTCTCGTATCGGGGGCGTGCTGTCAGTGTTGGGTGGGCCGGAGGAGTGGCTGCCCAGACAGAGGCATTCCCATGTGAACGCCTCCGTTTGGGGGCGGCCCCACTGACATCACGAGTGATGTGAGTGGGAGAGATTTCGGCTCTGTTAGAGCTGAAATCTCTCTGGGGCTTCTGGCAACAAGACCCTACCACAAGGGTCTCGTCGCAAGCCCGATGGTCACGATGGTCTTGACCATCGCAACCATCTTCCTGGCCGCTCGCTATAGCTGTGGGTGGTCACCACAGCTATGCGAGCGGCCAGGAGGCTGTTAAAAAAAAAATAGCACGGCCCTGATTCAGAGCGAGCGCTCTGTTAGAGCGTCCGGCTCTGAATCAGGGCCAGAGTCAGCACAGCAGACGGAGCCTGAGGTGGCTGCAGCGGCCAGGTAAGTGGGGGACAGTGTGGAGGTGAGCGGAGGGGGGGTTAGGGAGGGTTTGGGGGGGCACAATTACTGCAGCTGTATGCAGTGCTGCACATGCGCTGCTTTTACAGATATAACAGCGCACGTGCAGCACAGATTACAGCTGCGGTAAGGTAGTGTAGAGAGGGATGACTATCTATTTCCACGAAAAGCTGTCATCGCAAAAATGACAGCTTTTCGGAATAGATACTGATGGAGAGGAGGAATGATGACTTCCTCCGGTAATTAGGTAGAACTCCATGCCAGTACTAATCCTAATTACCTCCAGAGAATTTTTACTTATGATGAATAGGCCCCACAGTGATTATATTAATCATAGGAATGGTGGCTTCCTTACATGCTGGTGAACACAAGATGGCAGTATTGAGCTCTATTTCAGAATGAACCAGGAACTCCTGGGAACTTAGTGAGTCTGGGCCTGATTCAGACCTGCTGAGCGCTCGCAAGCGGGTCGATGGTGCCCTAGTGCGCATGCGCATGACGGGGGGAGCTCAGTCGTGCGCATGCGCGAGACCCGCATAGTGACAGCAAAGCTATCGCTCCTAGTCTCACACCAAAGGGGGCGTGCTGTCGATGGTGAGGGACAGCACGCCCCCTTTGGTGGGCGTCCCGGGGGCGTGGCTGCCAGACGGAAGCGTTCCCATGGGAACGCCTACCGTCTGGGCCCGGCCCCACTGACATCACTAGTGATGTCAGTGAGAGTGATTTTGGCTCTGATAGAGCCCAAATCACTCCAGGGCTTGCGGTCACCGAGACCCTACCGTAGGGTCTCGTCGCAAGCCCGATGGTCGCGATGGTCTTGACCATCGCGACCATCATCATGGACGCTCGCATAAGCTGTGGGTGGTAACCCACAGCTATGCGAGCGTCCTGGAGGACACACCAAAAAACACCCTGATTCAGAGCGGGCGCTCGTTCAGAGCGTCCGGCTCTGAATCAGGCCCTCTATTCATTATCATTTAATTTCTACAAAAGCAGGTGAAAAAAATTTAAATTTTCATCTACTTTTGGTGAAATTTAATTCTGGAGCCATTCAGCATAAATGTACGAAGGAGATATTACAGATATCTCCTGCTTACCTGTCTCTCCCAATGTGACCCCCTGTCCTCATACCATACTTGCCAACTCTCCCTGATTGTCAGGGAGACTCCCTGAAATAATATTATTATTATCATCCTTTATTTATATGGCGCCACAAGTGTTCCGCAGCGCCTTACATAGTACATAGAACTAATAAGTGAACAAACAAAAAACAAACAAGTAAATTACAGTACAGTGAAGGACATTATATACATTGCTGCAATAGCAGTGCAATGTATATAATGCAATAGCACAATAAGCAGCAGGGAGTTGGCAGAGACGAGTAAGGAAAAGCACATGAGGGAAGAGGTCCCTGCTCGTGAGAGCTTACATTCTAAAGGGGAGGGGCAGATAGACAGGCATGACACAGAAGGGGAAGATAGGGAGGAGAGAGTATTATGTGGGTTAGGATGACAGCTGGAAGGCCTTGAAATAATAGCAATCTCCCTGACTCCCTGAAAAGTCTAGCAATCCCCCTGCTTGCACCTTACCCCCATTATATATAAATAAAAACAGAGATCTATACATTCAAATGGGATTATTAGTATTGTTTCACTGCATTGGTTATAACTTTAAGGCACAGTGATCCCTATGGCTACAAGCATTTTCTGAAAAGTATCAGTGTGTTTTCATCAACATGTAGCTCTTACTGACTGCTTTGGGGCTCATTTACATTTGGATGTAAATAAATTCTATGACTCGTCTCTCAGATGTAGCGGCACACGTCCACTTTAACGCGTACTCATTGGCGTTGCTTTCAGAATCTCCCTGAAATGCTTTTTCAAAAGTAGGCAAGTGTGCCCCATAAACTAGTATGAGGAGCTAAATTCATCAAGCTCCAAAAATATAATGTTTCCAGAGCTTGATTGCAGGAGTATTTGCCATCTTCAGATGACATTTCTTTCCGCACACCTGCTCCTTAAAGTCCCGGGTTGCGAAGAGGGATTCTTTCAGATCCCTTCACCCCTGTCCAGCCCCTTCCGCCAGACTCTAGTTCACGCAGGCGCACAAGTACTGCCGAGTCAGACTCGGTAGTGGTAAGTTTCACTGCTCCAAAAGGAGAAGTGAAAACATTTGGAGAGACAGCTGATTTTCGGGTCAGCTGCCTCCGGCAATAGCCGCTAGCTACAATGTTAATTTAATTAACATAATGAATATGACCCTTCATCTAATCTTTTTTTTTTTTTAGAGCAGAGTGCCAATGTTTTTCATTAGTGATATAATTGTGGTCTTAGCTAATTGGTGTTGTTAAACTGGGAACATCTTGGGAGTTGTAGTTCCACTAAAGGCCACAAGTCACAAATTGCTTACCTGCGGTTTAACTATTGCATGGCCCAGTTATGTTTATGGGGCCTATTCATCATCACTTAATTTTCACAAAAGCAGGTGAAATAGCACATTTTCACCTGCAATTGTGAAAATTAATTATTCGGGCCATTCATCAAGAAGATAAAGCAGGAGATATCACAGATATCACATCGCTGCCCCCATACACTAGTATCACAGATATCTCCTACTTACCTTCTGTTTGCGGAATGGCCCACTGTCCCCATACACTAGTATCACAGATATCTCCTACTTACCTTCTGTTTGCGGAATGGCCCGCTGTCCCCATACACTGGTATCACAGATATCTCCTGCTTACCTTCCTCTCCCGGAATGGCCCGCTGTCCCCATACACTAGTATCACAGATATCTCCTGCTTCTCTTCCTCTCCCGGAATGGCCGCTGTCCCCATACACTAGTATCACAGATATCTCCTGCTTGCCTTCTGTTTGCGGAATGGCCCGCTGTCCCCATACACTAGTATCACAGATATCTCCTGCTTACCTTCCTCTCCCTGAATGGCCGCTGTCCCCATACACTAGTATCACAGATATCTCCTACTTACCTTCTGTTTGCAGAATGGCCCGCTGTCCCCATACACTAGTATCACAGATATCTCCTGCTTACCTTCCTATTGCGGAATGGCCCGCTGTCCTCATACACTAGTATCACAGATATCTCCTACTTACCTTCCTCTCCCGGAATGGCCCGCTGTCCCCATACACTAGTATCACAGATATCTCCTGCTTACCTTTCTCTCCCGGAATGGCCGCTGTCCCCATACACTAGTATCACAGATATCTGCTGCTTACCTTTCTCTACCGGAATGGACCACTGTCCCCATACACTAGTATTACAGATATCTCCTGCTTACCTTCCTCTCCCGGAATGGCCCGCTGTCCCCATACACTAGTATCACAGATATCTCCTTGCTTACCTTTCTCTCCCGGAATGGCCGCTGTCCCCATACACTAGTATCACAGATATCTCCTGCTTACCTTTCTCTCCCGGAATGGCCCGCTGTCCCCATACACTAGTATCACAGATATCTCCTGCTTACCTTCCTCTCCCGGAATGGCCTGCTGTCCCCATACACTAGTATCACAGATATCTCCTGCTTACCTTTCTCTCCCGGAATGGCCCGCTGTTCCCATACACTAGTATCACAGATATCTCCTGCTTACCTTCCTCTCCCGGAATGGCCCGCTGTCCCCATACACTAGTATCACAGATATCTCCTTGCTTACCTTTCTCTCCCGGAATGGCCGCTGTCCCCATACACTAGTATCACAGATATCTCCTGCTTACCTTTCTCTCCCGGAATGGCCCGCTGTCCCCATACACTAGTATCACAGATATCTCCTGCTTACCTTCCTCTCCCGGAATGGCCTGCTGTCCCCATACACTAGTATCACAGATATCTCCTGCTTACCTTTCTCTCATACACTTTCAGTTTACGGAGTTTGCTGAATTACAGGGGGGTCCAATGGTGAATAGCCCGGTAACATAAATATGCGGAAATTAGCATTTTTGCGTGGTTACCGGGCCATTTATCGTATGATGAATAGGCCCCTTAATGACATAAACATGATCTATGTAGATATAAAATCTAATCCTGGTAAGAATCACCACCACTCCTTGCATTGCATACTGCTATATGACAGTTCTTTCTATTAAACTGTCATTTGTCTAATACATCAATATGTATTAATAATAGCTGGCTTCTCCCTATCCATAAATCATTTTCTTTTCCGCATGTTATGTTTTAAATTTCCATGAGTAATTATTATACATAAAGAAAAAGATTGAGCATAATGTCACATCTGTTGGATTAAAAGTGTCTTTATGTCAACTGTAACCTTTTACAATTCCCATTTTATATGGCAAAATGTGTAAGTCTCCCACACAGCTTTTGTTCAGAGGATGACGGCAGGGATCCTCACTTTTTCCATCTGCGGGACCCAAACCTCGCTGCTAGATGACAGCCGCTGTAAAAGCTTTTGATAGGGAATGACAAAAGGGGGCCGTAGATTTTGGGCAAAATAAACTTATGGCATAAAACACAAATGTAATGTTTACAGGCAGGAGGCACGGTTTTGGAAAGAACGGAAAAGGGGTTTTCTGTGGGTCAGTGGCGCAGTTCTCCAGGAACATATTGGCCAGCTGGTATTGTATAAGTGTACGCAGTCATAGTTTGGCAAAGAAGCACTGCATTGTGTATTCTGGGTAAAATTCAAGTGACATCGAGTTCCCAAACACATGTGGGTACAATCTGCTATCAAACAATATATAGCAAAATGCATAATCTGAGCAGGTCACTGTGTAGAGTGTCACAGTCCTGCACACATGTGGCTCCTCTAGGCGAGACCAGCATTACCGCTGACATAGGCATCACCAGTGATCCCCGCTGTTACCCTGCATTACTGTGCATACTGCTGTTAACCCTCTGTGTTACCTGTAAACCTGCCTGGTTAAAGACTCTCAGCGTGGACTAATCTCCATTTCACATTCCGCTGTTACCCTATTGAAACCCCCCAAATTTTACCAATAGGTTTTAGCAATACATTTATCTTAGGCTGGAGGCTTGTGGCCACAAGGACTCTGTATAAGGCAGCCCAGAAGGCGTCACGACTTGAAAAAAAAGTAGCAGCCAAAGCAAAAGAATGAATACTGGAGTCATCCAGATGTTTAAAGTATAATCCAGGAGTTGCACACAGTCATAGTCGGCAGCATGTCCAGCAAAAGCCTAAGGCCCTCATTCAGAGCCATATGCTCTGAGCAGAGCGCACGCTCTGAATGAGGGCCGCCCTCCATAATTATGGAGCGTCCTCCTGGACGCTCGTATAGCTGTGGGTCACCACCCACAGCCTATACGAGCGTGCAGTTTGATGGCCGCGATGGTCTTGACCATCGCGACCATCGCCACTGCGAGCCGGAGCCTGCGGTTGAGTTTTTCAACCGCAAGGCCCGGAGTGATTTTGGGCTCTATTTACTACAATCCGCATATTGAATGCGGATTGTAGTGTGATATTACCGAGTGAATTCGCATTGCGAATTCAGGTAATATCACAGGGATTTACTATAAATCCCTTGCAGGGACAGAGCTTCCAATAAAGCTCTGTCCCTGCGGATCCCATCCGCACTGTAGTCGCGGTATTTTCGGAAAAAATACAGCGACTAAGAGCACGCGCATGCGCCGACCGACCACCGCTACTACCCCCCCACCGACGCTAAGCCCCGCCCCCCAGTGCTAAGCCCCGCCCCCCGCGATCGCTGACCCCCGCGACCCCCCCTCCCCTCATTACACTTACCTGCATCCTCCTGGCCTCCGGTGGTCTTCTCCGGGCTTCCCGATCAGGTGATCTCCCATACTGCACTGGGGCCCGATCACCTGATGACCGGGCCCCAGTGCACTGTGGGAGACCAGCTGACCGGAGAGGAGCCATCACCGGAGCCCCGATCACCGGTCCCTGGATTCAGGTAAGTGAAAAAAAAAATGTTTAATTTTTTTTTTCTTTTTTTTTTACAGCAATCAGCTTGCGGTCTGCTTAGACCACATAGCTGATTACTGGTACCGGCTCCCGCCTCTGCTCTCCCCGTTAGAGCAGAGTGGGGGCCCGGTAACCGGGGGAGACCCTGGATAACGCCACCTCCAGGTGGCGTTATTATCACAGGGCTTCCCCCGGTATTTTTTTACAATTTATTTTTAGTAACTTGCACACAGATCACATTTCCCATTACAGTTATGGGAAATGCGATCTGCTTTACTAAAAATAAGTGATACTGGGGGTTGGAGTAGAATTTTACTAATTCTACTCCAATTGCCCTGTAATAAATACAGGTGAAACTAAAATAATGTGAAAAGGGTGTGAAAACACCCTTTTTCACTTTATTTTAGTAAAAATAATGTTAATAAATAGAGCCCTTTGGCTCTATCAGAGCCAAAACACTCCCACTGACATCACTAGTGATGTCAGTGGGCCGGCTTCTGATGGTAGGCGTTCCCTTGGGAATGCCCCCGTCAGGGAGGCACGCCCCCGGCACGCCCACCAAAGGGGGCGTGCTGTCAATCAACATCGACAGCAGGCCCCCTTTGATCAGACACAACGAGCAAAGGAAAGTCCTTCGCTCGTCGCGTCTGGTGCATGCGCACGACGGAGCTCCCGCCGTCGTGCGCATGCGCAGTGCACAACATCGACCCACTTGCGAGCAGACAGCTGCTTGCGAGTGGGTCTGAATCATGCTGGAGGCTTGCCCAGCGCTCCAGGAGCTGCTGGGAAGCCCCCAGCCTCATCCAGCACAATATGGATGATGCACGCGTCCGCAAATCATCCACCGCTGCTGTAGCGCTGTTCAATGACTCCATCCGAGGGGGTGACACAAAAATGGCGGAGCAGCTCTGCTATTTTGGTATCAACCGGTGTGGCCTGCAGCCCCCTAGTGATGCAAATTTCATATAATACAGAGAGCATCGTAGTGACTGCCATATAATGCATATATCATCATAGTGACCACCAAATAATGCAGAGAGCATTGCAGTGACCGCCATATAATTCAAGAGAGCATTCCAGTAATAGCCATTTAATATAGAGTGACTGCTATATAATGCAGAGAGCATCAGTGACCGCCAATTAATGCAGAGAGCATTAGTGACCGCCATATAATGTAGAGAGCATCAGTGACCGCCATATAATGTAGAGAGCATCAGTGACCGCCGTATAATACATAGAGCATCAGAAACTGCTGTATAATACAGAGAGCATCAGTGAGCACCATATAAGAAGTATAGCATCAATGACTGCCATATAATATAGAATATCAGTGCCCACTATATAATGCAGAGAGCATCTGTGACTGGTGTGTGTTCTATGTGCTGGGCGTGTATATGTATGCATGCTGTGTGCACCACTCCACATACAGGACATCACAATCATTCATACACAGTTTGCATTAGCTGGGTGGATCATAATAATAATAATTCTCCCATTTGATGAGTTATTAAAATATAATTTTTTTTTAATGTACTGAAACCCCCTCTTGAAAAATCCTGCGTTTGCCACTGCATATAGAGTGTTACACTTACCTGCTTCCAGTTGGGCAGGTCCTCCTCCGGCTCCCACCGTCACTCCCTGGTCACTCCTCCGGCTCCCTCCGTCGCTCCCTGGTCCCTCCTCCGGCTCCCTCCGTCGCTCCCTGGTCCCTCCTCCGGCTCCCTCCGTCGCTCCCTGGTCCCTCCTCCGGCTCCCTCCGTCGCTCCCTGGTCCCTCCTCCGGCTCACTCCGTCACTCCCTGGTGCCTCCTCCGGCTCCCTCCGTCGTTCCCTGGTCCCTCCTCCGGCTCCCTCCGTCACTCCCTGGTCCATGCTCCGGCTCCCTCCGTTGCTCCCTGGTCCCTCCTCCGGCTCCCTCCGTCGCTCCCTGGTCCCTCCTCCGGCTCCCTCAATCGCTCCCTGGTCCCTCCTCCGGCTCCCTCCGTCGCTCCCTGGTCCCTCCTCCGGCTCCCTCCGTCGCTCCCTGGTCCATTCTCCGGCTCCCTCCGTCGCTCCCTGGTCCCTCCTCCGGCTCCCTCCGTCGCTCCCTGGTCCCTCCTCCGGCTCCCTCCGTCGCTCCCTGGTCCCTCCTCCGGCTCCCTCCGTCGCTCCCTGGTCCCTCCTCCGGCTCCCTCCCTCCCTCGCTCCCTGGTCCCTCCTCCGGCTCCCTCCGTTGCTCCCTGGTCCCTCCTCCGGCTCCCTCCGTCGCTCCCTCCTCCGGCTCCCTCCGTCACTCCCTGGTCCCTCCTCCAGCTCCCTCCGTCGCTCCCTGGTCCTCCTCCGGCTCCCTCCATCGCTCCCTGGTCCCTCCTCCGGCTCCCTCCGTCGCTCCCTGGTCCATTCTCCGGCTCCCTCAGTCGCTCCCTGGTCCCTCCTCCGGCTCCCTCCGTCGCTCCCTGGTCCATTCTCCGGCTCCCTCCGTCGCTCCCTGGTCCATTCTCCGGCTCCCTCCGTCGCTCCCTGGTCCATTCTCCGGCTCCCTCCGTCGCTCCCTGGTCCATTCTCCGGCTCCCTCCGTCGCTCCCTGGTCCATTCTCCGGCTCCCTCCGTCGCTCCCTGGTCCATTCTCCGGCTCCCTCCGTCGCTCCCTGGTCCATTCTCCGGCTCCCTCCGTCGCTCCCTGGTCCCTCCTCCGGCTCCCTCCGTCGCTCCCTGGTCCATTCTCTGGCTCCCTCCGTCGCTCCCTGGTCCATTCTCCGGCTCCCTCCGTCGCTCCCTGGTCCATTCTCCGGCTCCCTCCGTCGCTCCCTGGTCCCTCCTCCGGCTGCTGCTCTGACTGTATTCTCTCGGCAGAACACAGTAAAGTATACAAAAAAAACTACTACGATTAGTAGAGACAGCACTACCAATGGGCAGCCACTCCTCGCCATGCAGCCGGAGCTTCTGTGCCAGTCGAGTGCCCTGTCAGATGCAATGCAACTGGCAGGAGCTAAAGAGAACATGAGTCGGTCAAGTCGCTGACCGGGCTGTCGCATGGGCAAGCCCCCCTACACTAAAAAGTTAGGAGCCGCCACTGATAGTCAACATTTTCAGTGGCATCATGGTTGCTAGTGAGTCGGTAATATTCTTGCAGATATTGGCTCAGGCTAGCTCACAAGATGGCCACCACAGGACACATTTTCTGCGTTGTAGCCTCATTGCCGCCCCAGATAAATTGATTGGCTGCTTGCTTATGACTGTGCATAGTACAGCCCACAAAATGGCTGTGAAAATGGCGGATTGACTTGAAGTCTGTTGATCTGCAGGTTGGCTCAGTATGGACGACAGACAACACTATGGTCATTTTGTACATTTGCAGAGTTATGGAGGAACCCGTAAACGCAAGCTCTGTGCTTTTTTTTTTTCCTTTTTCTTCTCTGCCAGGAAATCCCTTAATGTGGTCCAGACACTCATTAATGGTGTTATGCATGATGAAAGTATTAGTCTGTTTGTTTATTGTGACAATTACTCATTGTGTTCCAACATGACTCACAAAGGAAGGGTAGAGCCTTCTGCTCTGATCTGCCTGGTCCCTCCGTCGCTCCCTGGTCCCTCCTCCGGCTCACTCCGTCACTCCCTGGTCCCTCCTCCGGCTCCCTCCGTCGCTCCCTGGTCCCTCCTCCGGCTCACTCCGTCACTCCCTGGTCCCTCCTCCGGCTCCCTCCGTCGCTCCCTGGTCCATTCTCCGGCTCTGTCCGTCGCTCCCTGGTCCCTCCTCCGGCTCACTCCGTCACTCCCTGGTCCCTCCTCCGGCTCCCTCCGTCGCTCCCTGGTCCATTCTCTGGCTCCCTCCGTCGCTCCCTGGTCCATTCTCTGGCTCCCTCCGTCGCTCCATGGTCCATTCTCCGGCTCCCTCCGTCACTCCCTGGTCCATTATCCGGCTCCCTCCGTCGCTCCCTGGTCCATTCTCCGGCTCCCTCCGTCGCTCCCTGGTCCCTCCTCCGGCTGCTGCTCTGACTGTATTCTCTCGGCAGAACACAGTAAAGTATACAAAAAAAACCACGATTAGCAAAGACAGCACTACCAATGGGCAGCCACTCCTCACCATGCAGCCGGAGCTTCTGTGCCAGTCGAGTGCCCTGTTAGATGCAATGCAACTGGCAGGAGCTAAAGAGAACAGGAGTCGGTCAAGTCGCTGACCGGGCTGTCACATGGGCAAGCCCCCCTACACTAAAAAGGTAGAAGCCGCCACTGATAGTCAACATTTTCAGAGGCATCATGGTTGCTAGTGAGTCGGTAATATTCTTGCAGATATTGGCTCAGGCTAGCTCACAAGATGGCCGCCACAGGACACATTTTCTGCGTTGTAGCCTCATTGCCGCCCCAGATAAACTGATTGGCTGCTTGCTTATGACTGTGCATAGTACAGCCCACAAAATGGCTGTGAAAATGGCGGATGGACTTGAAGTCTGTTGATCTGCAGGTTGGCTCAGTATGGACGACAGACAACACTATGGTTATTTTGTACATTTGCAGAGTTATGGAGGAACCCGTAAACGCAAGCTCTGGGCTTTTTTTTTTTTCCTTTTTCTTCTCTGCCAGGAAATCCCTTAATGTGGTCCATACACTCATTAATGGTGTTATGCATGATGAAAGTATTAGGCTGTTTGTTTATTGTGACAATTACTCATTGTGTTCCAACATGACTCACAAAGGACGGGTAGAACTTCCCTCCCTTACAGCCTTCTGCTCTGATCTGCGGCTTAAGTGAGGCTCGCACTGTCCATCTTGACTGAGGATCTCATGGGTCACCGGCTGCTTTCTTTCCGGCCGCTGCCGGTGGGAGGACAGAGAACCTGTTGTTAAACATGGGATTAGGGACTCCATTAGAGAAGGCCAATGTAAGAGACAAGCCTCCGACATCAGAGTATTCAGTCAGGGCTCCTAATCAAGCCAAATCCTGTTTGAGTCGTTTTCCCTTTTTATCCTATTGTGAAGTTGTGTCTAATCCCGTCCCTCCTGCGACTAAGGGCCGGGAGCCTAATCACCCCACTTGGGAGATGACTGCTCAGTGCTGACGTTTCACAAGCTGTCGGCGTTGGTGCTTGTCTCACTTTTCATTTTTAGAACTAGTTACAGAAACAGGAATAAATCGGTGAAAAACTTCCACAAATGTATAAATGATGTATCTGCACACTTCTCCAGAGTGTTATAAAGCTACCACAAATATTATATCAATTTGTAACTTTAGGAAATCAATCCTATTAGGTGCAATGGGGCGAATTGGCGTGGAAATGCCGGCAACGACACCGTAACTCGCCCCACTTGCAGCACTGTCGCTCCCCGGACTTGCAGATTTTTTTTTCTTGCGCAACCCTGTGGGACTGCGAACAAAAGGTCAGCGAGTATGGCGGTACCGTAAGTGTGGCATATAGCCACACTTATGCCATGAGCTAACTTGTGGGTAATAGGATTGGCACCTTTCTTCATAGAAAGAGAAAACTGCATGTGCGTGTGTGTATATTTGCATGTATGTGTGTTGTATATATGAATATTGCAGCAGCATGATGTCACAGTGGCTAGCATTGCTGCCTCACAGAACAGAGGTCACGGGTTCCATTCCAGCCAGGGACCGGTGTGAATGACTTCATATCTTATTGTAAAACGCTGTGTAATATGTGTGCTTATAAATTACTGCTAATAAAGAATTATTGTCATATTTGTCAATATTCCCGATTGTAGGCAATATGGAAGGTATACTCGGCAATGAGATTGAATATTGATTGGTGGTCCAGTGCGCATGTGCACGATGGAGACCCGGATAGCGACGGGCAAACCGTCGCTCTGGGTCTCGTACCAAAGGGGGGCATGCTGTCGATGTTGAGTGACAGCACGCCCCCTTTGGTGGGTGGGCCGGGGGCGTGGCTGCCCAGACGGAGGCGTTCCCATGGGAACGCCTACCGTCTGGGGTCGGCCCCACTGACATCACAAGTGATGTCAGTGGGAGTGCTTTCGGCTCTGTTAGAGCCGAAAGCACTCTTGGGCTTGCGGCAACGAGACCCTACCACAAGGGTCTCGTTGCAAGCCCGATGGTCGCGATGGTCTTGACCATCGCGACCATCATCATGGCCGTTCGCTATAGGTGTGGGTGGTCACCCACAGCTATGCGAGCGGCCAGGAGGCCGTTCTGAAAAACCAGAGGGCCGGCCCTGATTCAGAGCGAGCGCTCTGTCAGAGCGTCTGGCTCTGAATCAGGCCCAGTGACCATTAATCAGAACTTAATTTATCTTTTCGTTGTATTCATTTAGTCATTGTTTATTTATTTTTTGACCAATTTAAGTGTTTTTAATATTGTTCTTATGGTTTAATGTCTTATTAAATGAACATGTGATTATTCTTATAGCGCTACCTTGTGTGGTTATTTAGTGTTTTCAGGATACCGATTGGGAGCTGCAATTACGGATAACATCTGTTTTTAATTATTGCCTATTATTACGCCTGATCAAGATAGTATATATCTGCGAGTTATATTTATTGCGTAATTATGGACGCCCCTGAAACGGCATTCAAAAGCACAGGCACGCCTGCGTTCCGCCAACCACCCCCAAACGGTCACTTCATGTCAATCACTATGAAATGGGGCTGCGTGCTCACTGCGATTGCTTCCCGATTGCAGCGGCTGGTTCGCACACGCATATTGCGAGCACAAAAATCGATCGGCTGCGTGCGAACATAGCTTTGGGATCCAACCTGAATAAGTCCCTAAATGCGTAGTCCGGTATTCATTTCCTAGAGCAGAGCGATGGGTTGGAGAGATGCAACTTGACTTTGAATCTAAAAATTGTGACTGTCCCTTAAAACTGTGGGTGGTGTCTGATAATGTAATATAAGTGGTAGACATTGGTGATTACTAATCAGCAGTAACGTAGTATTATAATGAGGTCACCGCACAACAAACTTCTGCTTCTCCAACCACCCAAATGTCCCTTTGCTGTAAACTGAATGAATGATAAATATTCCCCCGATGGTTTTCATTTGCTTAAGTTGTGAGCGAGTGCGGCTCGTTATGTCAGATTTATTTAATTAATGCATTCTCAATCTGTTAGATCAGCCTTAATTTACCAGCGGGAAAACATTATTAGATTTGTCCGAACATCTGGATTCACTGATCCAGAGACAGATGAGCTGATAAGATGCCCTTTTATACTCATTAAGGGCGTATTTGGACTAAATAGTGCCTATGTGCTTTATACTTTATCATTTTACTTACGACCACTTTGAAACTAGTGTCTTCCAGTAAATTAATTCTGTTTACATACACTTGCCAATACAACAGGACTGAACCGTGAACCCCGAAGGTGAGTGCCGGCCCCCCTATGCCAAAGTGTAGGAACCACCTGTGCAGAGCCTAACCGTGGCAAATTACCGATGGTGAAAACCATCGACCATCGATGGTAGAGCTGTCAGTGGTCATCACTAGTGGATATACTAGTGGGTTTGGTTGGATTTCCTTCATAGTGATCTCAGTAGAAGCT
Source organism: Taudactylus pleione (assembly GCA_031769625.1). NCBI lineage: Eukaryota > Metazoa > Chordata > Amphibia > Anura > Myobatrachidae > Taudactylus > Taudactylus pleione. Next base: position 975,533 of record JAUIMM010000795.1, on the reverse strand, counting down.
GTTTGATGATCTAATTCATATACAGTCTGTCACAACTACCTTCTCACCAATCAACCAAGCCTTTACTCTCACAAATGTAGTACAGGTTAAGTGAAAGGCTGCCGATGGCCATAATGGAGCTCTGATGATACGGCCCACGATGGCCTACCGGACACTTGGGAAGCCTCACCCTCTTCTGTTTTTGTTACGCCCCCCCCCCATTCTTAAACCAATACATGGATCAGTAATAGTGCTTGATAAGGGTTTGTAAGCGTTAACTTGCAGACAAGGAGAAATGATTCCCAGTCTCCAACTGTAAAATAATAGTAACATCAACCTTAATCTAATAGTTCATAAAAGTTCGGGGGCATGAAGGGTTTAAGAAGAAACCATAAGGGTACAGTATGCTTAAAAATCGCTTAACAAAAACAGCAGATTAGAAAGACATACACAGTAAGTAATTCTTATCAGTGCATCTATGTTTATATGTCCTGGATAGCGGCCAGGGGCGTATCTATAATGGGTGCAGAGTGTGCGGAACATGAGCCCCTGGGTACAGGGGGGCCCCGCTCCGCACACCCTGCACCCATAATATTACTTACCTCTCTGGAGTCCCATGTCGGCGCGGGGGTCCGGAGCTGTAAAACGACTGGAAAATAGCCGCGGTGGCCATCTTCCCGTCGTTTGCGCATGCGCAGTGCAGGGAAAATGGCCGCCGCGGCCATTTTCCCGGTGACCTGTGCATATATTATAGACTTTGGGCACACTCTAGTGCCCCAGAGTCTATAACTCCGGCGCTGGCTGCGCACAGCTCAGTGCGCTGCCGGGCGGAGAGGAGGGGGCCAGTGTCGGAGACTGCACACGGGCCCCCTCCTCTCTAGACATGCCCCTGATAGCGGCATCACTGAAACAAGACTTGATAAAGGCTCATCCCAATGGGGAAGTCCCATAGTGCTTTTCGGACCTGGGCTGGTAAGTCTGGAAGGAGTGGCCTGCTGTATTTTGCCCCATGCTCCTCATCCAGGCTCCAGCTGCACCTTGACCAGTCTTGCGCGCATTTCCACAATGACTGAGGGACCTCACTCTTGTTGTCCCCGTTTTACTAGGGCCCAGCCCGTGCTTTGTAGCGTTGGTGCTGATGCTGGGTTATAGGTGGTCAGGTTATTCTTTCAGGGCTGGGTTTAGGACAGTGGGGACTGGGGACTTCACGTCAGATGCCACCAGGAGCCGGCACGGCAGTAATGTAATATTGGCATGTAACAGCAAAATAGCAAATGGTTCTGTTTCCTGGGGGTGGGAGCCCCCTTGCTGTTGGGACCCTTTGGCTGGAGCCTATTCAGCCTATCCCTAAATCTGGTCCAGATTTCTTTTATCTTCTATTTATTTAATTTTCTTTTTCTTTCAGTGATTTATTATTAAAGCTTCTTCTGACATTGCAGCAATCCATTCATTTCACTGTTACTTCTGCTTATACCCCTTGTACACTTGCAGCAATAACCCGATTTATTGCACGTGAGCGCCCAGCAACCCGGGATACTGTGCAGTGTGAAAGGGACACCCGGCATTTCAGCCCTTGTCACTGCATCAAGAGTCGTGTTCAACCCAGCTCGTGAAGCAGTATGAAAGGGTAACCCAGGTCGATGCAACCTGGGTCCCGTTCATTGCATAGGAAGAGCTGGCTCTTGGTGATGAGATCATCTCCAAGTGCCAGCGCGCCATGTGATGGCGGTGACGTCATCGACCTGGCTCAGCTCCGATCGTGCCAGTGGGGGGGTGTGAGAGCGGCAGAGCTGTGGAATGCCCCTAGGACCGGCTCTGGCAGCAGCAGTCTCCTTTCTATCCCGGCACGACGTGCCGACTGATGTCACAAACTGATATGTCAGAAGGCAATATGGGGGTGCACTCTAGTGCGGTGATCGCGGTGAGCGACAAAATTTGTGGGTCCCAGGGACCCACCACTTTAATAAAATGGGGTCCTACCTGACCATTTCTGGGTCCCATCATAATTTATGCTTTAGAGCTCCCCATATACCTCAGACCTCCCCACATGCCACCACACATCCCCACATGCCCCTAAAATGCCTGATGCCCAAGTCACACACCTATTTGGGGGGCATATACCTTCAATTGGGCCTAATGCCCCCTATGTTGCCCGGGCCTTGTGCCCGCCTAGAGACCCACAGGCCTATTGCCTGAATTTATCCCAAGGGCCTAGTGCCCGACAACCCTGGTGGTCTAGGAAGGAGTAAAATACCGGTGGCCCAAGGCCGCCTACCGGTACGGTGGAAGAGGCTGCGGGGGGGAGCTTCGTTAGCTCTTTTGCTTTCCTCCCCCGCAGTCCTCTTCGGTCCTCAGCTTCAGTCTTCTGCCGCTGGCCCGTCCTGGCCAGCGGCACCGCCTCTTCCTTCTTGATCACACCGTCTTCTGGCCTCTTGCGCGGCCGCCGGAACTGTTGCCGCGCCGCTCTTCTCTTTTCTTCGGGAGGTCTTCACTCCTCCCCTCCGCCGACGGACTGAACGCGTTCCCGCTCAGCAGCGTCTATTCAAGACGCCACGAGTGGGTGGGGCTATGACGCGACGAGCCGCGATTGGCTCGTCGCGTCTGCCTCCTATTGGCTGCTGGACCGCGAGCCAAAAGCTCGCGGCCAGTGCCAAACCACTGCCGCCGCTACTTGGCTTCCAGGCAGCTAGCTCCGCTCAGCTTGCGCCCGGAGCCAAGCTTCTCTCGCTGCCACTGGTGGAAGGGACCAGGCGGTCCCTTCACCAGGTACCCGCCGCGGTGGCTTACCCGGCGCTGGGAACAAACACTGTCCCAGCGCCGGGCACGGACGCTGTGCCGATGCTGGGATCAGACACTTGATCCCAGCACGGCTTTCCACAGCAGCAGCCAATGAGAGTCTATCTGACTCTCATTGGCTGCTCTAACAGACAGCGTTGTGTCTGTTACTGCAGGGGGACGCGCTGTGCTGCAGCCAGCTGTCAGGGATTGGCCACAGTGCAGCGCGTCCCCGGGACTTTAATAAAGTGAGTCCCCAGTCCCCGATATGGGGTAAAATACGCGCTATAGCGCGTATTTGCGAACACTGCTAGTGTGTGTTGTCTTGAATGTACCTGTTGTCTTCATTACTTCTGCACCCACAGCAGAGAGGCAGGTGATTGCCAAACAGTAAAGTGACACAATAAGTGAAATAATGTTCTCTTTATTAAGCAGGAACTCTTTGAGAACCAAGAACCTTCAGTATGTTAATGATAATACTTCATGCACTATGGCACCTTTTCATATAATTATGCAACAATTACAATTATCAGTTTTATATACCATCTGAAACTAATCATCAGAGATTATCTATCTATCTATAGTTGAACAAACTAGTTCTTTAGCAATAAGTCTGTATATTTTAGTGTTGCTGGCCAACCAAATCAGTAGAGATGGTGCACTGTAATATTAGAGCCAAATCTGTAGACATGGTGCACTGTAATAAAGCCAAATCTTTAGAGATGGTGGACTGTAATAGAGCCAAATCTTTAGAGATGGTGGACTGTAATAGAGCCAAATCTATAGAGAAGGTGCACTGTAATAGAGCCAAATCTATAGAGATGGTGGACTGTAATAGAGCCAAATCTATAGAGATGGTGCACTGTAATAGAGCCAAATCTATAGAGATGGTGCACTGTAATAGAGCCAAATCTGTAGAGATGGTGCACGGTAATAAAGCCAAATCTGTAGAGATGGTGCACTGTAATAGAGCCAAATCTATAGAGATGGTGCACTGTAATAGAGCCAAATCTATAGAGATGGTGCACGGTAATAGAGTCAAATCTGTAGAGATGGTGCACGGTAATATTAGAGCCAAAGCTGTAGAGATGGTGCACTGTAATAGAGCCAAATCTGTAGAGATGGTGCACTGTAATAGAGCCAAATCTGTAGAGATGGTGCACTGTAATAGAGCCAAATCTGTAGAGATGGTGCACTGTAATAGAGCCAAATCTGTAGAGATGGTGCACTGTAATAGAGCCAAATCTGTAGAGATGGTGCACGGTAATAGAGTCAAATCTGTAGAGATGGTGCACGGTAATAGAGTCAAATCTGCAGAGATGGTGCACTTTCCATTGCCCTGGTCAGTTTACTAAACATAGTCTGTCTTCCAGACAGGCCTGCTCACTGGCCGTTAACTCATACTCTCTGACTAACTGCTGCTCACTTCCAGCTGTCACCTGCCTGACACTTGTCATGTGACCTGCTCCTGGTCTGTTGAGCACACGCAGAGACTGCTGGGAATTGTCTGCCTGTGTAATGACAGACGAGCACTGCAGCGCGATGCACAGTGTCAGACGTAATACATTGCATAGCGGCAGAGCCGACCCTAGGCATACTAAGCAAATGGCTAGGGCATGTGGAATGCGGCCGGCGGTTCGATTCCCGGCAGCGGCAGCCCGACAGATGGACAGATCCCGGCAGCCGCAGCCCGATAGCGCTGGAAATCCCGATCGTCCTCAGGTAAGTATATACTAACCTAACCTACCCCCCTAACCCTCCCTTAGGGGTGCCTAACCCTAACCTCCCCCCCAAGTGCCTAACCCTAATCCCCCCTGTAAGTGCCTAACCCCCCCCCCCCCTTCCCCGCTGCCTAAACCTAAGTCCCCCGGGGAGGTGCCTAACTCTAACCCTCCCTCCCCCTAGCCTAACCCTAACCTCCCGGGGGATGCCTAACCCTAAGTCCCCCCCAGGAGCCCTAAACCTAACCTTCCCCCCCGCTCGGCTGTCCGCTCTCGGCGCCCGGCATCCCTTCGATCAGGATGCCGGGCGCCTGTCTCCCGGCGTCGGGAAAATGACAGGCGTCTAGATATAGATAAAGCAGTCGGGAAGCCGGCTGTCGGGATCACGTCAGCCGGTTTCCCGATTGCATCCCTCTGGAATGCCTAAGGGCATTCCATGGCTCTGTGGCTCCCCCCACCGCTACAGCGATCGGAGCTCAGTTCTGACCGGGCAGTGCAGCAGGCAGACTGTCAGGTGACAGCCAGAGACAGGTCAGAATGAGCTTCTGCACAGCTCATTCTGGTGGCTACAGAGAACAAGAAAGATGGCCGCGGCTGCACGAGGCCATGCTGCGCATGCCCAGCCGCGGCCACTCCTCCCATGGTGCTTTGCGGAGCAGAGCCGTGAGTGACAGCTCATGGCTCCGCATATGCTATTTGCCACCTGCCACCAAGTGCCTGTCGGACCAGGGCACTGCAAGCAGCACAGCCCAGAAGTCAGAATGGGCCCAGCAACTCCTACTCCAGCCTGGCTGACCCGAGACCACCAAGCAGGGCCGGCTCCAGGGTTAGTCGCGCCCTGTGCCGGCCAGGTGTACCGCGCTCCTTATCGCTGAGCCGCACGCGATCAAAAAATGTGGTGTGACCTAATTACCATAGGCCACGCCTCTTAAGTGACGTTATTTGCGGGCGTGCCCGCATTGCACGCCTCCCGTGTAACGTCAGGCTGGGGGAAGCTCAACACTCGTCACTAGCTGGGCTTCCCCTAGCCCTGTCCCGGCACTGAATGGATGCTGTGCGCAGCATCCATTCAGCCTCCAGGGTCCGGCACCGCCGCACAGCTGCGGTGGTGGGGGTACCCAACCTCCCGACCAGACCACCTGCAGGCCACTTCAGCCCTTGGGTGGAACAGCGGGACAGTGCTATCCCGCTGAAATCAGGATGTTGGGGAGAGGTGCGCCCTTTTTTTTTAAACCTTGTATTGTTTTTCCTCTTTGCATATATTTCACTCTTATGGTGTGTACACACGTAGCAATTTCAAAGAACGATTTGAACGATAACGATATCGTTATCATTACCGTTATCGTTTAAATCGCTCATTTAAATGGTCCCTACCAACTTACCATCGACCAGCAATGTGCGGCCATGTATGGATGATAGCGATATCGCCCATTGGCCTTGCCGGTCAACTTGCTCGATATTGAGCAGGTAACTATAGGGACCAACGATCGTTAATCACGGGTCGCTATAGTAGTCGGTAAGTAGGTGGTATGCTGGATGATTGATATCGATAATCAAGCACACCAGGTAGGGTGCATAACGATCAGCCAGCGATATCGTATCACTGGCTGATCGCTACGTGCATATGCACCATTACTGTGCTATGAATTGGATGTTATTAACTATTATTTTATGAAGTGTATGTATTTATTAACTTATTGCACAGCACATTGCACTTTATTATCCACCTGGTTACCATTAAGGGTTGATTAGAGGTTGTGATCATTATTAGGCTATGCTTTGGATTTTTGTTCATGTATAAATAAATTGCTATATATTTATCTTTATCACACTCTGTTCATATCACTGGTATATTTTTGGGTATTTATAAAGCACTTTACCATCCCCATTTTGATGGGGTCATTTTAAATGGTTAAATTATTGGTCTATGTCAGCACTTTAGTAGCACATTTTTGCACACACTGCACTTTTTTCACAAAGCACTTTACATCTACACTTTGCTACAAGACTTATGCACATATATACTGTATATGAACACTACTGTATGCCCGCATTCTCCACCATATTGTGATGACTTGGGGTATTTAGCTCGGCAGAGGGTGGATTGGTGCAGTGTTTAGGTGCTTAATGAGGGTCCACACACAGCTTTCAATTAAAATAAATGAGATGATGCTTTACTTCCAGCAGGAAAACAGGTACAACCCAAAGGAACAGAAAAAAACAAACAGCCTAGCCCCTGTTAGGGCGTCTAGCTCACTTCTTGAGCCCTCTCTAATGTGACGCAGCTAGTCTGCCAACAAAGTCCCTGCCTGCTTCTTGCAGGCCTATCGCCGGCTCCAGCCTCGCTTGGCTTGGCTGCCACAGCTACACAAACACAGTCCTGGTGGCCTTCCCTGTATCACACAGATATAGGCTCTGGCTTCCTCAGCCCGCAGCTTTACTGCTCCACTGTCACACAGTCCGAGAGTTTGTGCTCCCCCTTGCCTCCTGCAAAGTCCAGACACAGGCCTCCAATGGCTCACTCAGCTTCACTGGGCTCTCTGGCTGTTACAGTCCCACCTAGACTGTCTTCACAGCAGCCTGACTAGTCTGCCTTCTCATTAGCTCACACCTGAGCTCTCTCCACAAGGCAGCACAGGTGTATCACCACTCAGTATTTCAACATTTTGTGGGAGGATCTCTCCAATCCCACACAGAGTCTGCTGCTCACCAACGCCATCTCCGGTGATACTGCCACAATATATATATATATATTTCCTTGTGGCTAGTATTAAACTCAAATAAATATATATCTTTTGATATCTGCGTATAACTACTAGGGATGAGCGGGTTCGGATTTCCGAAATCTGAACCCCCCAGATCCGAGCCGGGAACCGAGTCTGACTCGGGTTTTCCCACCAGACTCGGTTCCCGAAACGAGGCAAAACATCATCATCCCACTGTCGGATTCTCGTGGGTTTGGGATTCTATAAAGGTCCTGTGATCGCCGCCATTTTTCATTCCGGCTGTGGAGTGTGCGGAGTTAGGGAGCAGGGAGCTACTTACTGACTTGTTAGTTATTATAAATAATAAAGTACTGCTGGCTGGCTACTGTGAAGAGGGAGGGAGCTGAGAGCTGTTGCTGACGCTGACTATAGGGACTGGCTGGCTACTGTTGTCCATATACATAGGGGCTGGCTGTTGTCCTGTCCATAGGGGCTGGCTGGCTGTAGTGCTGTGTTGTTCAGGAGCTGCTCTGTCCTTCAGGGGTGCTCTCTTCACCCACCCCCAGTGTGAAAAGCTGGACTGGCTACTGTTACATAGGGGCTGGCTGGCTACTGTTGTCCTTGTCCATATAGGGGCTGGCTGTTGTCCTGTCCATAGGGGCTGGCTGGCTGGATGTAGTGCTGTGTTGTCCAGGGGGTACTCTGTCCTTCAGGGGTGCTCTCTTCACCCACCCCCAGTGTGAAAAGCTGCCCTTCATCAAACTAATTTTTACAGGGACTGTCCTGTGTGGTGTACGCTGCCCTTTATCAAAATAATTATTACAGGGGCTGTCCTGTGGGTTGTACGCTGCCCTTCATCAAAATAATTTTTACAGGGGCTGTTCTGTGGGTTGTACGCTGCCCTTCATCAAAATAGTTTTTACAGGGGCTGTCCTGTGGGTTGTACGCTGCCCTTCATCAAATAATTTTTACAGGGGCTGTCCTGTGGGTTGTACGCTGCCCTTCATCAGAATAATTTTACAAGGGCTGTCCTGTGGGTTGTACGCTACCCTTTATCAAACTCATTTTTACAGGGGCTGTCCTGTGGGTTGTACGCTGCCCTTCATCAAAATAATTTTTACAGGGGCTGTTCTGTGGGTTGTACGCTGCCCTTCATCAAAATAGTTTTTACAGGGGCTGTCCTGTGGGTTGTACGCTGCCCTTCAGCAAATAATTTTTACAGGGGCTGTCCTGTGGGTTGTACGCTGCCCTTCATCAAAATAATTTTTACAGGGGCTGTTCTGTGGGTTGTACGCTGCCCTTCATCAAAATAGTTTTTACAGGGGCTGTCCTGTGGGTTGTACGCTGCCCTTCATCAAAGTAATTTTTACAGGGGCTGTCCTGTGTGGTGTACGCTGCCCTTCATCAGAATAATTATTACAGGGGCTGTCCTGTGTGGTGTACGCTGCCCTTCATCATCAAACTAATTTTTACAGGGGCTGTCCTGCGTGATGTAGGGGTACGCTGCCCTGTGCCCTGTGTATATGCACTCCAAATAAAAAGGGGTTATTTAATTCATCCAAATAATTTGACTGCCCTGTGTGGTGTAGGGGTACTCTGCCCTGTGCCCTGTGTGCCGCCCACTTGTGTCGCTTAGCATAGTCATCCAGCTATCTCGGTGCAAACTTTTGGCCTAAACACAATATTGTGAGGTGTTCAGAATAGACTGGAAATGAGTGTAATTGAATGTTATTGAGGTTAATAATAGCGTAGGCACAAAAAAAAAACAAATTCTGTGATTTTAGCTGTTTTTATGCTTTTACTATATATATATACACAGACACACACATATATATAAATATATATAAAATACATATATACATAAATAAACACACACACGCAGACAGTAATATATATATATATATTAGGGGTGTGCACCGGCCACTTTTCGTGTTTTGTGTTTTGGTTTTGGATCTGGATCTTTCTTCGTGTTTTGGATCTGGATTGGTTTTGCCAAAACCACCCTTCCGTGTTTTGGGTTTTGTGTTTTGGATCTGTATTTTTTTTTTAAAAAGCATAAAAACAGCTAAAATCACAGAATTTGTAGGTTTTTCTGCTCCTATGCTATTATTAACCTCAATAACCTTAATTTACACTCATTTCCAGTCTATTCTGAACACCTCACACCTCACAATAGTGTTTTTTATATCCAAGAGGTTGCACCGAGGTAGATGGATGACTATGCTAAGCGACACGAGTGGGCGGCACAAACACGTGACCCATCTAGGAGTGATACTGCAGTGTCAGACAGGATGGCAGTTTGAAAAACTAGGCCCCAAACAGTACATAATGCAAAGAAAAAAAAGAGGTGCAAGATGGAATTGTCCTTGGGCCCTCCCACCCACCCTTATGTTGTATAAACAGGACATGCACACTTTAACAAACCAAACATTTCAGCGCCAGGGTCTGCCACACGACTGTGGCTGAAATGATTGGTTCGTTTGGGCCCCCACAAAACAAGCTGGCAATTAATCTGTCCCTGCACAAACTGGCTCTACGGAGGCAAGATGTCGTCCTCATTCTCCTCATCCATCGATTCCTCACCCTCTTCAGTGTTGTGTACATCCTCATCCTCACAGAGTATTAATTCGTCCCTGCTGGAATCCACAACCACAGGTCCCTCTGTACGTTCTGGAGGCTGATCTCCCTGAAAGAGTTGATAATTCATTTTATGAACATCATCCTCCACATTTTGTGGAAGCAACCTCCTACGCCTTTCGCTGACAAGGTTCCCGGCTGCAGTAAACACTCTTTCGGAGTACACACTGGAGGGGGGGCAACTCAGATAAAATAGAGCCAGTTTGTACAGGGACCTCCAAATTGCTTCTTTTTCCTGCCAGTACAGGTACGGACTGTCTGACATGCCTACTTGGATGCTGTCACCGATGTAATCCTTTAACAGACAGACGCACGCTTGTCACTGCTGCTTTAAGGATGCACGTGCGGCTACATCGCACACAAGTCACAAACACATTAAAAAAATAGTTTTTTATTTTTTGGAGCACTTTGAGGGTTACACCACCCTTTAACAGACAGACGCACGCTTGTCGCTGCTGCTTTGAGGATGCAAGTGCGGCTACAGCCCACACAATTCACAAAGACAGAAAAAAAAAGAATATTTTTATTGTTTGTGGAGCACACTTTGAGGGTTACACCACCCTTTAACAGACAGACGCACGCTTGTCGCTGCTGCTTTGAGGACAGTATCATATGCAGTGACAGTAGATTTGTCAGAAATTGTTGGCACGTCCTTCAGTCCGGACCAGATGTCCAAACCGGCCCTTGACTTATGACACAGGCGCACGCTTGGCGCTGCTACTGTGTTGATGCATGTGCGGCTACATCGCACACAAGTCACAAACACATAAAAAAAATAGTTATTTAATTTTTGGAGCACTTTGAGGGTTACACCACCCTTTAACAGACAGACGCACGCTTGTCGCTGCTGCTTTGAGGATGCAAGTGCGGCTACAGCCCACACAATTCACAAAGACAGAAAAAAAAATAAGATTTTTTTTTATTGTTTGTGGAGCGCACTTTGAGGGTTACACCACCCTTTAACAGACAGACGCACGCTTGTCGCTGCTGCTTTAAGGATGCAGGTGCGGCTACAGCCCACACATTTCACAAAGACAGAAGAAAAAAATAAGAATTTTTTTATTGTTTGTGGAGCGCACTTTGAGGGTTACACCACCCTTTAACAGACAGACGCACGCTTGTCGCTGCTGCTTTAAGGATGCAGGTGCGGCTACAGCCCACACATTTCACAAAGACAGAAAAAAAAATAAGAATTTTTTTATTGTTTGAGGAGCGCACTTTGAGGGTTACACCACCCTTTAACAGACAGACGCACACGCTTGTCGCTGCTGCTTTAAGGATGCAGGTGCGGCTACAGCCCACACATTTCACAAAGACAGAAAAAAAAATAAGAATTTTTTTATTGTTTGTGGAGTGCACTTTGAGGGTTACACCACCCTTTAACAGACAGACGCACGCTTGTCGCTGCTGCTTTAAGGATGCAGGTGCGGTTACAGCCCACACATTTCACAAAGACAGAAAAAAAAAAAAAATTTTTTATTGTTTGTGGAGCGCACTTTGAGGGTTACACCACCCTTTGACAGACAGACGCACGCTTGTCGCTGCTGCTTTAAGGATGCAGGTGCGGCTACAGCCCACACATTTCACAAAGACAGAAAAAAAAATACTAATTTTTTTATTGTTTGTAGAGCGCACTTTGAGGGTTACACCACCCTTTAACAGACAGACGCACGCTTGTCGCTGCTGCTTTAAGGATGCAGGTGCGGCTACAGCCCACACATTTCACAAAGACAGGAAAAAAAATAAGAATTTTTTTATTGTTTGTGGAGCGCACTTTGAGGGTTACACCACCCTTTAACAGACAGACGCACGCTTGTCGCTGCTGCTTTGAGGATGCAGGTGGAATCTAGACGGGATTTGGAACCGGGGACACACTACCTCCATCAATTGTCTAAATCCCACTGCACTAATGGCGGATACCGGACCCCCGTCTAACACCAACATAGCAGTCAAGGCCTCAGTTATACGTTTTGCTTCAGGATGACTGCTGTCGGACTTCATCCTCATCGCTAGGGACTGTTGGAGGGTCAATTGTTTAGTAAAAGTGGTGGTGTTCCTACTTCCTCTCTGGGATGATGAACAACTCCCAGCAGCAGCAACAGCACTAGGAGGAAGTGGTTCTTGATCTTTCCCTATTTTATTTTTATCAGAGAAAGTTTGGTCCTCCATTTATGTTATATTGATATATACGTGCGGCTAAAGCGCACACAAACACAGAAAATATTTTTTTATTTTTGCTGGAGAGTAGTGCACTTTGTGGGTTACACCACCCTTTAAGAAATGAGCCAGCGGACTTCCGGTGGGCGGGGCATCAAGTATGGCCGCGTTTAATCCTGGCTCCCTGAGAAGCAATACTGAATCCTGTAACATCAGGGCACGGATCACAAAATAGAGCCTAACTGTGCTCACTAAAGTGTCCCTTATCATCAGAGGTATCCAGGGATACGTATATCGCCAGGGAGCCAAAAGTTGTTTTTTTTCCCCGGAATCCAGCCATTAAGTTGATGGCCTGCGAGTCCGTCAAAAGCCTGTTTGGCGCGAATTCGCTCTGACAACTAGAGGGGTTCACTTACCGGAACTCCAAAGCCTGAGGAGGCTCTTACCTGACGCCCGCTGACCTACTGTGGAACTGGCGCTGCTGAGACTGGACGGGGCTGGCGTGGCATTTCTGGAGCTGCCGAGGCCTGCCGCGCAGACGATTGCTGCATGGCGCCGGCGGGATTCTTGAGACGGATCGCCCATGACTTGCCGGAGAGACAACATTGACTGCTGCCGTGGCGACTGCCTGCTGCCGGGTGTGCCCGCTTCCTGCGACCGCTGTAGACATGCTGGGTTGCTCCGTGTATGATCTCCGGAGAGAGTGACGCTGCTATCAGCCGACTGAGATCACGGACGCCGAAGACGACCTAACCAGGATATCCTTACCTGCTGTACCAGCTGCAGAGGTGGAGAAGGGGCTTCTTCTCTGAAAGGTGGTCAGGTATCTGGGCCAATCGCTTTGTTCAGGGGGTTGTGAGGTGCTGTGAAACCGCTGCTCTTCTGTCATCCTGCTGGGCTGCTGGGAGCCGATCAGAGGACTTCAACCGAACTCAGGGGTCAGGTATTGCATGTGCAGGCTAGTGCTCTGACTATTCTAGTGACTGAAGCCAATGATAAAGCTCCCCGAATAACCTGGCCTGGTTTATCAAAGGTGATCAGTCCTGTCATCTGTCTGTGACCCCTGACATTGTTCTCTTTGGGTTCCCCCCCAAATCCCCGTCCACTCCCCACAGTCCCCCGCCCCCCCCCCCCCCTTTTGGTGCTGTGTTGGGGGTGACTCACATTAGGCATTATCGTAATAACTATCCGACCACCTCTACTTCTCCCCCAGCGCCGATTGCTAGCCAAGGTGTTAATCTTATCCCCATACCGCTGTCTCTGGGTGCTGAAGAGGTTTCGCAGATTCTGATCCTGGACTGCTGATGACCGGACTTTCTATCTCTGCTGTCCTGGGAGAGGGTGGAGGCTGGGGTGCTTGGTCTGCTGCACTTGGCTAATAATCCGGCTGATCCTGGACTTTGTTGTATCGTACTGAAAATCTGATAAGTAACACAGCTAGATATATATACTTGCTGTTTTTCTTTTTGTGAGTTTTTAGTATATTGTACTGTGAACAGTGAAGATCTAATTTTGGCTATTATCTGTATTATATCTGATCAAACATCAGCACATCGCTGCCATCTTCTGGTCGCAGTGACTGACAGTAGTATCTAATTCTAGCCTTTAAGCTGATGGACATTTCATAAACTATCTGTATAACATTGCTACCACATACTAGCAGTAACGGAGGCAAATTTACTTAGTTTCACTTTATAAGAACACGGTATATCATGGAACCTTATTAGAACTTCTTTATATAGGGGATGTAGCTCAATTACTATTGTTCAGATTATAAGACATGGGTATTCGGCAGAGTGATGCATATTTTTGAATCTTCATAACTTGTCTACAACTTAGGGGTGGTTAGTGCACATCTACTCCCTCACCTCGCTTTATCTCTTGCTAATTTAGTGTCCTGTTGAGAAATTTGGAATTTATTTGACCTCATTAACTGCTAAAGATCTACTTTGAGTAGACTTTTCAAGGGATCTCTAGTCAGGTTATGGACAGATACGTCCGTAAATCTACTCCCGCTACATCTTCACAAGGGTCGACAAGCAAAATGGGCAAATTATCTAAGACTCCAGCTAAAGTTGCTCCTCCTTCTCCATCACGTAGTGACATTGCTGATGTGGAACCTGAGGAAGCTGCAAATTTCAGTCACCATTCTCAGGGTCCCTCATCGGTTGCTGAAACTGCTCAGGAAATTTCTAAAATACTAATGCCCCTAATAGATAAAAAACTGGATTCCCTCCAGTCATCTTTTGACGCTGCACTTGCCAAAATAGATTCAAATACTTCCAGACTGGTTACCTTAGAGCAGCGAGTTAGCGATGTAGAGGATCGATCCCATGATATGCAACAAACTGTAGGTACACAAGCAGAAAGCGTTCAATCGCTTTTAGTCAAAATTGATGATATGGAAAATCGACTTCGAAGAAGCAATTTGAGGTTTATTGGGGTACCTGAGCAAATAACTGGTCAGGCTCTGGTTCAACTGGTAGCCCACAAAATCCCTGTAGCCCTAAATTTGTCGGAGGACTCCATTTTGCCTCACGTAGAGAGGGTCCATAGAATAGGTCCAGAAAGACCAGCGCCTAATTCACGATCCAGACCGGTGATTGCAAAGTATCTAGACTATCGAATGAAGGAAAGGATACTTGCTGAATATAGAAAGACGCCCACACTAACGGTAGATGGTTTTAAGGTGCTCATATTCCAGGATTTTTCAGCAGCGGTAACACAGAAAAGACGGGAGTTTTCAGATGTATGCAAAGTATTATATGAGCGCAACACTAGATTTGCTTTATTGTACCCTGCCCGACTGAGAGTGGAGGATGGAGGTCAAACATTATATTTTTCAGACCCTAAGATTGCTAAGCGTCATTTTGGTGTGGGTATAGACAGAGTGCGCTCACCGCAACAATCACCAAACAGATGATTGGATAACTGTTATAACATTAAACTAGGGTATGACTCTAATTTCTAAGTAACCGCGACCATCCCTGAGAGTAGACTATGCATTTCTATTTGATGATATTTTGTTAAACGAGAAACTAATATTGAATGCCATAATGTCTGATTGACATGAAGGAGCATTCCTCGCTTCAGTGAAGATTTTCTAGTATATTGATATACGATTTGTTAATTATTTTCTAAGTGATAGTGAGTAGTTCAGGTGTGATTCACAGGTTGCAAGTGATGAACACCACATTGAAATGTTGGAGAGAAAATAAAAGAAAAGGTTGTAAGAGACATTGCACAGAAACGTATAATGCATCTATTTTTCTATGGTTTGTTTTTCATTTTTATTATTTTCATTTAAATTTTCTATTTTGTTGGCTCTCTCTCGCTTTCTCTCTCCCCCCCTGGGGGACTTCGGGGCCTGAGGGCTTGCATTCTTCAAAAAAATTGTTGGTCTCCGCTTGCTGGGACGGAGTGCCACATT
Organism: Taudactylus pleione; assembly: GCA_031769625.1. Lineage (NCBI taxonomy): Eukaryota > Metazoa > Chordata > Amphibia > Anura > Myobatrachidae > Taudactylus > Taudactylus pleione. Next base: position 960,129 of record JAUIMM010000795.1, on the reverse strand, counting down.
TTAACTTAATTTTGTTCTTAGACTATTTTGTCCCACGGCAGGGTATTGGATAAGACATGTCTAACGATGTAAATACTGGTGACACTGGGTCACAAGTTGATAAATTGAAATTTTTATCCTGGAACATTGGGGGTTTGAACTCCACTATTAAACGCAAAAGAGTAGTAACTCATTTAAAAAAAATTAAGTCTGACGTAATGTTCCTACAGGAAACGCATTGGGCAGAGGGAGACATTACCACTTTGAGGGCCCCATGGATAGGGGAATGTATTAAGGCTAGCTGCAGTAGAAAAATCAGGGGGGTGGCCACAATATTTCAAAGGAATCTGCAATATTCTATTATAAATACCATTGCTGATCCTAATGGAAGATTTTTGATTATTAATGTAGAGATTCAGGGTACCTGTTATACTCTGGTAAATTTGTATGCACCGAATGTTTCACCTCAAGAATTTATAGGCAAGGTGATGGACATATTGGCACAACGTACTAACTATGCATTGATAGTGGCGGGTGATTTCAATTCAGTGGAGGATCCCTCATTAGACAGACAACCGACTCCCCAATCATCTAATATGGCAATATGGAGACAATTCCAATCTTTTAAAGCAAATCATCAACTTACAGATGTTTGGAGGCTATTGAACCCTACAGATAAATCATACACCTTTTACTCAGCAGTCCATAAATCTTGGTCGCGAATCGATTTGTTTCTGGTCTCAGATAGCTTGGTATCTGGCATACAGGATTCCAGAGTGCATTCAATTCTAATATCTGATCATGCGCCCATAACAGTTTCTTTGAGGTTAACGCAGTCAACAAGGGGCTTGAAACATTGGAGATTTCCGTCTTATTTGTACAAGTCCACTAAATTTAAAGATCACTTATTAGTACAGTGGATGAATTATCAAGACGATAATATAGTGGCATGGGATACACCAGCAATTTTTTGGGGTGCATCAAAGGCTGTAATGCGGGGACAGATCATGGCTTTTGTCTCTTCCCAACGGAAGGCAGAAGTTGCTCTGTATAAATCAATGTCAGAGGCCCTAACTTTAGCGTTACAAAATTATATAGCAGACCCTACTGATGTCTCTAGGGAAACGTATGTTCAGGCGAAACAACTCTTAGAATCACACCTTTTATCCCAAGCTAAAAAGGTTGTACTGTTCGCTAAGCATAAATTTTATAGATGGGGGAACAAAGCTGGAAAGTTACTTGCTAACATGTCAAAGCCCTGGCGTAGAAGAACCTATATCACAGCCATTAAAGACCTGCATACTAATGCTCTACTCACTACGAATAATGAGATAACAAATAAGTTTGAAGAGTACTATAAGGATTTGTATAGAGATCTTCCTTTTGATCAGTCTCGGCATGAAGCTTTGACCTGTTGCCTTTATTAACTATAGAACAACAGGAGGCTCTTTCTGGGAAAATAACACTGGATGAAGTGCTGTTGGCTATTTCACAGTTACAACTCGGGAAATCACCGGGCCCAGATGGTTTTTCAAACGAATATTATAAATTATTGAGGCAACAGGTGGCCCCGATTTTAGTGGATTTGTTTAATGACATAATAGACAACAATTCTCCATTTCCATATTTTACAAATACAACTACAATATTGATCCCTAAACCTCAAAAGGATGTACAAAAATTAGAATCATATAGACCTATCAGTTTGTTAAATATGGACGCGAAGTTACTAGCTAAAATTATGGCAGGTCGCTTACAAACTATTTTACCAGAATTACTAACTCCTCATCAACTGGGTTTTGTAAAAGGGCGTCATTCAGTTCGAGGAGTTAGGGCGGCCATTGCTGCAGTGGCAGTGTCAGCTGGGACATCTTCAATTTCTACTAACACTCTATTAAGTTTAGATACGACAAAGGCTTTTGACACAGTGTTATGGCCCCATCTATTTAAAGTATTACAAATGCGTGGGTTCAACTCTTCATTTATCGGATTGATCAAATATCTATATCAATCCCCAATGACGTCCCTAATGATAAATGGCTGTACTAGTGCACCTATAGAGATGTTCAGAGGTACAAGACAGGGGTGTCCTCTTTCACCCCTCTTATTTGATCTAGCTATAGACCCGCTGATTAGAATACTGGAGAAGGACGACCTTTTTAGGGGGATAAAGATTGGTTCTAAAACAATAAAATTAACAGCATTTGCAGATGACATACTGCTTTATATTGCAAATCCTCATAACTGCTTAACACATATATTGGGACTATTGAAAAGTTTTGAGGAAATATCAGGGTTCGCGGTGAACATAGGTAAATCAGAGGCACTTTATTTGGGTTCGCGCAATTCATTACCACGTCTGCCTAGTGATGTTCCACTTAAATGGGCCAAGGACAGGATTACATACTTAGGTATTGTACTTCCTAGCAATTTGGCGAATTTATATCCTTTTAATTATAGACCCATTATAAAAAAAATTTCGGATGAATTAGATGGCTGGAGGAATATCACTCTGTCATATATGGGACGCGCGAGCTTAATCAAAATGATTTCATTTCCAAGTTTAATGTACACGCTTCATTTCCAAGGTTAATGTACACGCTTCAAATCCTACCTTTGCTCATTACAGTTAAGGATCTGCGTCTTTTAAATAAGATATTTAGGTCCTTTATATGGAATGGCAAACGGCCTAAGATTAGTTTGTTAAAATTGCAACAAACTAAATTAAATGGTGGAATAAGCTTTCCAGACATCAGATTATATAATAAAGCAGCTATGATCCGTTATTTGACGGATTGGATACATGGATCAGAGAATTATGCCAATACCTCGCTTGAACGAGAGTTTTTAGACCAGGGTGATTTGATTACGTTTCTTCACACTCGTGATCAGGAGTTACCAATCGCAATTAAAAATAATCCATTATTGTGGAATACAAAACGAGTATGGCACTTGATAAGACAAGAAGCGGGCCTTAACTCACACAAATCATTATTTCTTCCTCTAGTAAGAAATCCACATTTTCAGTCGGGGCAGGCGACATATCCATTCACAATATGGCGAGTGGGTAGCATTCAGAGAATAGGAAGTTTGGTAGATAAAGAAGCATGTCGGGTTTTATCTTTTAGCGAAGCTGCAGAAAAGTATAATGCTTTGTTGGGGTTCCCCATGGCCTTCCTGCAGGCACAGCATTATATCAACTCAGTAATCCAGGTGTTTGTGGCGGAAGATTGGAATAATCCAGTAGATGACTTTCTTTCCAAACCTCCAATACTCAAGAAAGCTATTTCTAATTATTATCAGTATTTTAAAATATCTCTGGACCACGCGTCCAATGCTAGGGGACTTTCGCAGTGGATTCAAAAATTTCCTCTGTATACAGTGGAAGAGTTGTTGACTGCCCTTAAATATTCCTGCAAATCTTTAACATCAACAATATATGTGGAGATGTTTCTAAACATTTTTCATAGAGCTTATTTGTCTCCGCATAGAAGTTTTTTAATGGGACGTTCGGCTTCTCATTCCTGTTATAGGTGCGGAGAAGATAATGCAGACTTATATCATTGCTTTTGGTCGTGCCCTATAGTCCGAGGATTTTGGTTACAGATCAAACGATATGCGGAGTCAGCTTTACTTAACTATGTCCCTTTCATTCCAGAGTGGGCTATTTTTGGCATTATTCCTACAGATACGAGAGCTAGCAAAGGAAGCAGAAAACTGTTATTGGCAATTAGCGCGGCTGCTCGTAAAACAATACTGCAGGAATGGATTTCGGCCTCCTCCCCATCTTTTGGGTTATTCAAGACAAAGTTATATAACATATTTCGAATGGATTGGGTAGAGGTAGTCTTAGAGAAGGAAAAGAAAGTGGAGACATTTTTTGATATGTGGGAAACATATATATCCACATTATCCCTTGACGTGCGGCGCCAAATATATTATAGTGTGAAGGATACATCTTGGTTCTTACTTCAGACGATTGGTAATAATATACCAATAGATATCAACTCTGCCACGACCTGAAGTGTTTTCATCAGATACAGATGATTATAGATCCTCTGGGGGTGGGGGGGGGGAGATTGGGAGAGAGCTTTTTTTTTTTTTTGTTATAATATTGTTTATTTGTTTTCGGATGTATTAGTCAGATGTTGAAAGTTTTAAATATTATCTGATATACAATATGTTCTGATAACTAGGACAAATGCAGTGTTTATATGGCGGAGTACTGCTATCATGTGCTATGTATATGTCTGTGTGGTTTTTGATTTGTTTGTTTTTTCTTTTCTTCCATGGCAGCCACACTGTTAATATATTATGTTCACAACAATTATGATCTATATGTCTACAGTACTCTAAGTATATTTATAATTAATGTGATTGTTATCCTGATGTATCTGATTGTGCTTATGTGCAGTGTCTCAATAAAAGAAATTGTTTAAAAAAAAAAAGAAATGAGCCAGCCGGCCCTTTACTTATGGGACACAGGCGCACGCTTGGCGCTGCTCCTTTGTTGATGCACGTGCAGCCACAGTGCACACAAGTCACAAACACAGAAAATATTATTTTTTTTGGTTTGGACTGAAGTGTACTTTTTGGGTTACAGCACCCTTTAATGGTCAAGCCAGCCGGCCCTTTACTTATTACACAGGTGCACGCTTGGCACTACTTTGTTGATGCACGTGCGGCTACTGCGCACACAATTCACAAACACAGAAAATATTTGTTTTTTTGGTTTGGACTGTAGTGTACTTTGGGGGTTACAGCACCCTTTAACGGTCAAGCCAGCCGGCCCTTTACTTATGACACAGGCGCACGCTTGGCACTACTTTGTTGATGCACGTGCGGCTACTGCGCACACAATTCACAAACACAGAAAAAATATTTTGTTATTTGGTTTGGAGTGTACTTTGGGGGTTACAGCACCCTTTAACGGTCAAGCCAGCCGGCCCTTTACTTATGACACAGGCGCACGCTTGGCACTACTTTGTTGATGCACGTGCGGCTACTGCGCACACAATTCACAAACACAGAAAAAATATTTTGTTATTTGGTTTGGAGTGTACTTTGGGGGTTACAGCACCCTTTAACGGTCAAGCCAGCCGGCCCTTTACTTATGACACAGGCGCACGCTTGGCACTACTTTGTTGATGCACGTGCGGCTACTGCGCACACAATTCACAAACACAGAAAATATTTTTTTTGGGGGTTTGGACTGGAGTGTACTTTGGGAGTTACAGCACCCTTTAACGGTCAAGCCAGCCGGCCCTTTACTTATGACACAGGCGCACGCTTGGCACTACATTGTTGATGCACGTGCGGCTACTGCGCACACAATTCACAAACACAGAAAATATTTTTTTTTTTGGTTTGGACTGGAGTGTACTTTGGGGGTTACAGCACCCTTTAACGGTCAAGCCAGCCGGCCCTTTACTTATGACACAGGCGCACGCTTGGCACTACTTTGTTGATGCACGTGCGGCTACTGCGCACACAATTCACAAACACAGAAAAAATATAATTTTTTAAGCACTTGGGGGGAGCACCCCTGATGGACAGAGCACCCCCTGGACAACACTACAGCACCCCTTTAGGACTGGGACACTGCACAGGACTTTGGAGTGAACACAGCCCCTATGGAGAACTGACTGCACAACACAGTCCAGCCAGCCCCTATGGACTTTGAAGTAGTGGACACAGCCCCTATTAACAACAGCAGCACAGCACAACACAGCCAGCCCCTATGGACTTTGAAGTAGTGGACAACAGCAGCACAGCACAGCATAACACTACTCTGCACTACACTACACTACACAGCCCAGCCAGCCCTAACTCCCACCCTCCCTCTTCACTGTCCACAGCCGAGTGAGAAAATGGCGCCGACGCGGGTACCTTATATAGGATCCAAAACCCGCGAGACCCGGAAGGCGGGATGATGATGTTTTGCCTCGATTTCAGATCCGAGTCAGGCGGGAAAAGTCGAGCCTGACTCGGATCGGCCTCGGATCGGGGGGGGCTCGGGGGGGTTCGGATTTCAGAAATCCGAACCCGCTCACCCCTAATATATATATATATATGTATATATATATATATATATTAGAGATGAGCGGTTCGGATTCTGTGGAATCCGAACCCCTCCGAACTTTGTGGATCCGAGTCCACCCGCCTGACTCGGATCCCCGTTCGGGGCCGTACGGCGGCCGCCTGATGTCGTATTCTCTCTAGAGAATCCGACATCAGGGCTCCTATTGTGTAGGGCAGAGCGCTGTGATAGCACTCTGCCCTACACAGACACAAACACACAGCCGCCAGCGGCAGCTGTGTGTTTTGTTACAGCAGCCAATGAGAGTCACACAGACTCTCATTGGCTGCTGCACGGAGGGAGCCGGCTGGAGCTCACACATGAGCTACGTCTTCCGGCTCCCTCCTCAGCGTGACAGCAGAGCGGACGGCGCGGGATCGGGGATTCAGGTAAGTTTTTATTTATTTTTTACTTGTGCAAGGGCTGGGGGCGCTACTGGAGGGGAGTCTGCTACTGGGGGGGTCTACTACTGGGGGGGCATACTACTGGGGGGGCATACTACTACTGGGGGGGGCCTGCTACTGGGGCAGCCTACTACTGGGGGGGCCATACTACAGGGGGGGGGCTACTACTGGGGCAGCCTACAAGTGGGGGGGCCTGCTACTGGGGTGGCCTACTACTGGGGGGGGCATACTACTGGGGGGGCCATACTACTGGGGGAGCCATACTACTGGGGGGCATACTACTGGGGGGGCCATACTACTGGAGGGCATACTACTGGGGGGGCCTGCTAATGGGGGGCATACTACTGGGTGGCATGCTAATGGGGGGCATACTACTGGGGGGGGTCTGCTAATGGGGGGCATACTACTGGGGGGGCCTGCTAATGGGGGGCATACTACTGGGTGGCATGCTAATGGGGGGCATACTACTGGGGGGGCCTGCTAATGGGGGGCATACTACTGGGGGCACTGCATAGGGGACCCTACTACTAAGGGGACTGCATAGGGGGCACCACTGCTGGGGGCATTGTGTAAGGACACCGCTACTGTGGGCATTGTGTAAAAGGGGCACTACTGTGGGCATTGTGTAAAAGGGTCACTACTGTGGGCATTGTGTAAAAGGGGCACTACTGTGTGTTGTAACATAAATAAGAGACACTACTTTATGGTGTAATGTGAATCAGGCCCTATGTGCGGTGTAATGTGAATAAGATTGTGCACTGTGACTCCTTGTGCCGTAGCCCACTATGTAACAAGTACTGTGATTCTGCTGGCCGTACCCCACTGGGTGGGTGCACTACTTTTCATTTCTGCCACTGCTGTGTGGCAATGTGTCATAGATGTGCTTTATACTGTGGTGTCTGTGTCGTTGTGCCGCTGCTTTGTCGCTTAGTAACCAGTCAGCTCACTGCAACCTTTGGCCAATAATGTTGAAAACAATATTATAAGCTGTGATATGGTCTAAATTGACTGGAAATTAATGTTATTGAGGTTAATAATACTCTAGGAAGAAAAAAAAGACCAATTTATGTGATTTTAGCTTTTTTTGTCAATTTTTGTAAAAAAAATCCAAATCCAAATCCAAATCCAAATCCAAAGCCAGTCACCGCAGTTTGGCAAATCCAAATACAAAGCCGGACGACGAATTAGAACCAAATCCAAATCCGGCAAAAATGGTCCGGCGCACATCCCTAATATATATGTATATAGATACAGTATATGTTACACAATATTCCAGGATTGTCAGCCGACACTCCTATACAATTACAGCAGGCCCTGGTGTTCTCAGGTAAGGAAGGGCACTCAGAGACATTCAATACATAAAAAGGAGTAATTTTTTGCGTTATTTTCTGCATTTTCGATATTTTGTGTAAGATTATGGTGGGGATCATTCAAGATTCAACACAGTTACGATGATTTATATCTTTTCTTATCTTTTCTTATTGTTTATGTTCACTATGGTGTAGTTTTTCTTGAATTAATTTTTTTCATTATTTTTTTCACCAGTGTCATCCGGCACGCTTTGTTCCCCTCTCAGTAACTCCTGGCAAGTGCCCCGAACTGATGTTGCCACCACTGCTGTTGACGGGTCCTCAGTGTACGCGACTGTCTCTGGGAAGTGCCGGAGCGCAGGCCTGCGGTTGCTGGGTGACGGTGGAACGCAGATGCTGGAAGTGTTTCGGCAGGGCCGTAGAGAGCCTGGCTGGGCCCGGGTAAAGGATGGGGCGTGGCCTAATCGCTGGAGGCATGGCCACGCCCCCTTGAGAGAAAAAAAGAAATAACGATCACTTTTGCAGCGTGCCGGGGAGGGGGGCGCTGTAAGCCCCCAGCCCGGCTCTAAGCAAGGGGGGGGGGGGCGCGATTAGTGTGAGTGCTCTCCCCACAGCCATAGGAGACTGCTCCGGCTGCTGCAGCAGCCACGAGCAGTCTCACACAGCAGCCCAGCATACGCTGTGTACTGAGCTGCTGTGAGGGAGGGGCGGCACCGGAACCGGGCCCCACCGGGCCCCTCTAGCAAGCCCGGGCCCGGGTAAACTGTACCCACTCCCCCCCATTTCGGCGCCCATGTGTATCGGCTAGTGGCTTCCGGTGAGTGGACCAGGTGGAATGGCGGTGTGGATACACGGTGACTCGTGGGTCTTATTTTAATGGGTAAGTTCACTGTTTGAGTTGTTGTTACTCTGTTGGTGATGGCTTGACAAAGGGGGTTGCACCCCGAAACGTTGTCTTATTATAGCCACCTTTTTATGTATTGAATGTCTCTGAGTGCCCTTCCTTACCTGGAGTGATATATATATATATATACACACACACACACATATATGTGTCTATATATGTATATTTATATACAGTCAGGTCCATAAATATTGGGACATTGACAGAATTTTCAGATTTTGGCCTCTATTCACCACCACAATGGCTTTGAAATGAAACAAACAAGATGTGCTTTACCTGCAGACTTTCAGATTTAATTTGAGGGTAATTGCATCCAAATCAGGTGAACGGTGTAGGAATTACAACGGTTTCTATATGTGCCTCCCACTTTTTAAGGGGCCAAAAGTAATGGGACTATCAACTCAAAAGCTATTTCATGGACAGGTGTGGGCTATTCCCTCGTTATTTCATTATCAATTAAGCAGGTAAAAGGTCTGGAGTTGATTCTAGGTGTAACATTTGCATTTGGAATCAGTTGCTGTCGACTCTCAATATGAGATCCAAAGAGCTGTCACTATCAGTGAAGCAAGCCATCATTAGGCTGAAAAATCTAAACAAACCCATCAGAGAGATAGCAAAAACATTAGGTGTGGCCAAATCAACTGTTTGGAACATTCATAAAAAGAAAGAACGCACCAGAGAGCTCAGCAACACCAAAAGACCCGGAAGACCACGGAAAACAACTGTGGTGGATGACAGAAGAATTATTTCCCTGGTGAAGAAAAACCCCTTCACGACAGTCAGCCAAATCAAGAACACTCTCCAGGAGGTAGATGTATATGTGTCAAAGTCAACAATCAAGAGAAGACTTCACAAGAGTGAATATAGAGGGTTCACCACAAGATGCAAACCATTGGTGAGCCACAAAAACAGGAAGACCAGATTAGAGTTTGCCAAACAACATCTAAAAAAGCCATTACAGTTCTGGAACAACATCCTATTGACAGATGAGACAAAGATCAACTTGTACCAGAGTGATGGGAAGAGAAGAGAAGGAAAGGAACTGCTCATGATCCAAAACATACCACCTCATCAGTGAAGCATGGTGGTGGTAGTGTCATGGTGTGGGCATGTATGGCTGCCAATGGAACTGATTCCCTTGTATTTATTGATGATGTGACTGCTGACAAAAGCAGCAGAATGAATTCTGAAGTGTTTCGGGCAATATTATATGCTCATATTCAGTCAAATGCTTCAGAACTCATTGGACAGCGCTTCACAGTGCAGATGGACAATGACCCGAAGCATACTGCAAAAGCAACCAAAGAGTTTTTTAAGGCTAAAAAGTGGAATGTTATGCAATGGCCAAGTCAATCCCCTGACCTGAATCCGATTGAGCATGCATTTCACTTGATGAAGACAAAACTGAAGGGAAAATACCCCAAGAACAAGCAGGAACTGAAGACATTTGCAGTAGAGGCCTGGCAGAGCATCACCAGGGATGAAACCCAGCGTCTGGAGATGTCTATGCGTTCCAGACTTCAGGCTGTAATTGCCTGCAAAGGATTTGCAACAAAGTATTAAAAAGTGAAAGTTAGATTTAGGATTGTTTAGTTTGTCCCATTACTTTTGGCCCCTTAAAAAGTGGGAGGCACATATAGGAACCGTTGTAATTCCTACACCGTTCACCTGATTTGGATGTAATTACCCTCAAATTAAATCTGAAAGTCTGCAGTTAAATCACATCTTGTTTGTTTCATTTCAAAGCCATTGTGGTGGTGAATAGAGGCCAAAATATGAAAATTCTGTCAATGTCCCAATATTTATGCACCTGACTGTTGTATATATGTATATATATATATATATATATATATATATATACACACACACATATCTATATATACTATATATATTATATATGTAGATATATATATATATTAGATATGTAGATATATATTTATATGAAAAGGAGAATAGAGAAGCTGCCAACCCCTCTCCCTCTGCACAGTGGCCACCAGACTCACTCCCCTCCCCGCAGCCCACTCCTCCGCATACACTAACAGCGGCCATCAGGCACAAACATCCCACACAGCCCCCCCACACATACACCAACAGTGGCCATCAGATCAACCCCCACAAGTGTCCCCATTCGATCCCCCCAACCCTCTATTCCCCATCTCATGCTCCCCCTACCTTCTCCCCTGGAAGAGGTCACAAGTGTCCGAGCGGCCCAGCATACTGCCGGCTACCGCTCCAGGATCTCTGCCTGGCCAGCAGCAGCCTGCCTCCGTGGCCCAGCAAAATTGGGAGGGAGGCTGATGGTGCTGCCGGCCGGACATGCTGGACTATGGAGCGGCAGGGAATAACTCTACATTCAGGAGGGAATAACGCTACAGAGCCGCACATGCGCAGAAGGTGGAAACAAATATATGGCATCAGCACAGATGAGTTCCTCGGGAGCAAAATCCCTATAAATATGGAGATAAAAAAAGTGCAATTGAAAGTGATAATAAAGAATAGCGAAATTTATGTTTATTAAATATCCCCCATAAAGTGTTGAAATATTTCTATTCATGTGTTTACTTACCTGGGAGAGTGTGGAGAATATCATATGTCATATGATTTAGGTAAGGTAAAGAAACACACTTACCTCAGGCTTATCCAGGCAAGCCTTGATACTACATACTATCCAAGTTCATTGCATAATAGGATTTTCCCAAGTAGGCCCAGACTACTACTGATACTTGGGTGGAGACACGGAACTGATAAAGAGAAGGTACACAATAGAGAGAGGTTAAGGGTGGGTACAGTGGACTATATGGAAGTTAGTAACCTGGTGACCCTTTACAGAAGTAAAAGGGGGTTACACACAAATTTACAAAAATACAGACACTATCAGGCATCCTTAGACATCTATCTAGACATTGTTGTGTGGGAAAACATTATTAGTCCATCATACCTTATTGCAAAAAATATTCAGATGGATTTGTTCATTTAATCCCTTTGGGGCTACTGTGTCTAATTGATGGATCCATCTTGCCTCTCTCTTAAGCAACATAAGACCCCTGTCGCCACCTCTCCTAGGTGGTGGTATCCAATCGATTATCATATATCCAGCAGATACTTGGTAACCCATCTGTAAAAAAAAATGTGTAGCTACCGGTTTATCCGATCCATTATTGGTATAAACCTGACAAATAGATGTACGATGCTGTGTTATGCGCTCCCGAAAAGTCCGTGTTGTCTTATCCACATACATCAGACCACATGGGCACTGTAACAAATAGATGACATGGTCCATTTGACAGGTCAAGCGATATCTCAGACTAATCCTTTTACCACTATGTGGGTGTGGGAAAGACTGTCCTGTGATCAGGGACCTACACGTTGTACATCCTAGGCATTGGAAACAGCCCTTTTTGGCCATCAGACAATTTGCCGCTTGCGTTTCTCTAACTGGCATATTTGTTCTGTATGAAAGATCTTTTACATTTGGACCCCTCCGTATAGTTGGCAAAGGAGGTTTCTGGCCTATATTACCAAAGTTGGGGTCAGTTCCCAATAGGGGCCAGTGTTTTCTTTGTACTGTATATGTGAATATCTTATTTTGTTGGCTCTCTGGCTTTGTGCCCCAGGCATGAGATGAGTTGTATTGTGAGTGCCATCTTGATACTGGACATATATATATATATATAGATATATATATATATATATATGTTCCCACTAGGTATTTTTATTACTGTTTTGTTAATTGTGAAATGCACACTGACCATTTTGTAATTGATGAATTGCGCCCCGCATTTTCCGCAGCAGACACACTGTGGGTTGAAGCAGAATGGGAAGGTGGAACAAAGGGGCGGGCGCAGCTGCTCAACTCAGGGCTCCCGCTACATGTCTCCAGCAGCCCAATCCACGCAAACTGGAGAGGGCCACCTGACCGTACAGCTTTCCCCTGTGACTGCGAGACACCAGAGCACAGGAAATTACCTGCAGGATATGGAGCAGGCTGAATGCTGTGGGCCAGTGTCCGGCTGGACAGTCATTATTAGATGCTACACACACAAGCTGTTGGTCACTTTGTAATTGTCAGTGAGAGGCTTAAGCAGAGGCAAGGGCGGACCGGCGGCTAGACACAGGCGGACGGTAGTGACCATAGCTGGATAACACCTCACCATGAAGAGGCCCCTATTTCCACTGTGACCTTAGCACAGTCTAAGCCTTTTTCTTTTATTAAATATCTGCCCACCATAATAAACAGCCTTAAATTGACCTGATTTTACGCAAGTCACACCCACAATATTATTGTCACACCCAGTTTTAAAATTGCATTTGCTGGGCCACTTGCTTGTGTTTGCCCCCAAGGCTGAAAGTTTTGCAAATTTGCATACTTTCATTGCGTGCAAACGCATCTAGCGAGCGGGTCTGAATCGGGCCCTAATTCCCAAGCAGTGGCGGATATAGACTTTACTTTTAGGGGGGGCGGTTTAAGAATAGTACTGACCCACATGTGCACCAAACTCCACCAACCCCCCCACATTAATAATATGCTCCACAAGCAGGCTCCCCCCACCCAAAACTGAACCAGACCCCCCCACAATAATAAGATGCTCCACAAGCAGGATCCTGCAGCCCACATGTGCTTCAGACCCCCCCTGGAACCCCACCTAATTAATAATATGCTTTACAAGGAGGCTCCCCCACCCCACATGTGCACCGGACCCCCACAATAATAATATGCTCTACAAGCAGGCTCCGCCCACCCAAAAGTGCACAAGACCCTCCAGGACCCCACCACAATAATATGCTTCACAAGCAGGCTCCTCCAGCCCCACATGTACAGACCACCCCACCCAAATGATATTCTCCACATCTCACAATGGGCTCTATTTATTAAAATTATTTTTACTAAAATAAAGTGAAAAAGGCTGTTTTCACACCCTTTTCACATTATTTTAGTTTCACCTGTAGTTATTACAGGGCAATTGGAGTAGAATTAGTAAAATTAGTAAAAAAATTTCCGAAAATACCGCGACTAGAGTGCGGATGGGATCCACAGGGACAGAGCTTTATCGCAAGCTCTGTCCCTGCAAGGGATTTATAGTAAATCCCTGTGATATTGCCTGAATTCGCAATGCGAATTCACTCGGTAATATCACACTACAATCCGCATTCAATATGCGGATTGTAGTAAATAGAGCCCAATGACTCACAGCAACAACAAAAAAATGACAGACAGGGGAAGAATCTGCAGTTATCTGACCACCGGTCCATCAGAGCCCAGTCTGCTCCACTTCTCAGGAGGGTGCCTGCCTCCACGGATCCTCAGCGTCCTCACCGTGCATGTCAGAAATCTCTGACCCTGCACGTCTGCAAAGGAGGACAGGGGGGGAGGGCAGCTGCCAGCCGTGGAAGAGACTTTGCTATACAATATCAATTCTATCTACCAGAGCCGGACTGAGACTAAAAATAGTCCCTGGCATTTAAAGCACACAGGCCCACCTCAGCGTCAGCATCTGGCCCTAAGCATAGACTCCTCCCCTTACTATTCCTGACTCCTACTTCTTAGTCGAAGCTCTTACAAATATAATTAATAACACCATTAATAATTAACAAGAGTACAAGTGTATATCATTCTCTGTATTAAAATACACACAACAGAGCTCATCCTGCAGGGGATTCAATCGGGTTGGATATGGAATGCCGGCTGTCGGGATGCCACTGGTCAGAATACAGACAGCGGCATCCCGACAGCCAGAATCCCGTCACCCATAGGAACGCATGGTAAGTATTTTTCCTACGCCTACCCTAACCCTAATTTTCCCTCCCCAGTGCCTATACCTAACCCCCCTTCCTAGTGCCTAAACCTAACCTCCCCCTACCCGCACCCTAAACCTAACACCCCCTCCCCGATGCCTAAACATAACCTACAGTAACCTCTCACTCCTCACACCCTAATGCTAACCCTCCCCCTAATGCCTAACCCTAACCCCGCTACCTAACGCTAACCTTCCCCTAACACCCCGATACTTACCTTCGGGATGCAGACGGTCGGGATACTGTTACCGGGATCCCGACCCGTTGGGATTTCGGCGCCGGTATTTAGACTGTCGACATCCTGCACGCCGGAATGCTGACTACATCCCGATTCAAACATGTGCCACAGTCAGACATTTGGTATTTGGTCGGTTCTGTTAAGTGGCACGTCATTGGTGGAGGTCACACACAAAGAAAAGGGAAGGCATTTTCCCTCTTGACCAAGCCCTAGCTTAGCAGTTGTAGAGGATTAGATAGAATCAACTGTAGGAATTTTTAAGGACAGGGGCCCTAAACACAGATGAGGACACATCTGTGCCACCTTAACCATTTTGGTCCCCTGTGTTCCTCTACACATTGTAAAGTTGAGAAAGCGCGCTCTAAAGGCACAGAGTCTTACTGGGAAGGGGCGTGACCACACATTACTACTGCCAAATTCAACCTTAGTCACATTACACTGCAAAGTAGTGCCCCCTACTCACGTTACACCACACAGTAGTAATGCCTTATAACACATTATGCCACGCAGTAGTAATTTTTCGGGGGGTAGGGAGGGGACAAAGGTAGATAGCAGCTGGGGCAGTACTGGGGGCAAGGAGGAGGTTAGGGACAGGCAGTGCTGGGGGTAGGGAGGGGGTAAGGGTAGATAGTAGCTGGGGCATTACCTGTTGCTTTGGTTGGCACTTCCTAGACACAGTTGTGACACTCTCTGAATAGGAATTCTGTGCCCTATTAGAGGACTTCATTTCAAGGGGTAATAGCGCTAGTACTTTACACTTGAATTTATCTGGTTCGTTCTTGATGAAATTTTTCTGTCTTTTATAGGACATGTGTAATTTTTTGTTTGCTACCTGGATTGTATTATAATTTTAGTAAATAAATTATAAGTTGGGATAGGAGAGCTGGAATGGAGCTCAGGCAGCGCTGCTGCAGCCAAGGAGGGTCTGCCGGTGCCAAAGTACGAGGGCTGGCGAAGAGGTGGTCGGGTCGGTAGCAGTGATGGATGAGACGCTGCCAGCGGCGATTGGTTAAGAGATGCTGCCGGCAGCAATAGGCTGAGAGTGTGTCTGCAGGGCGCGCTGTGTGTGTGCTATGTTCGCAGCAACCAATCACTGCCAGCAGCATCTCCCAAACCAATCGCTGCTGTCAGTGATTGGTTGCGGCAATGCTGCTGGCGGTGATTGGTTGGGAAAATGCTGCTGGTGGTGATTGGTTGGGGAAACACTGCTGGCGGTGATTGGTTGGGGTAACGCTGCTGGCGGTAATTGGTTGCGGTAATGCTGCTGGCGGTGATTGGTTGGGAAAATGCTGCTGGTGGTGATTGGTTGGCAAAACGCTGCTGGCGGTGATTGGTTGGGGTAACGCTGCTGGCGGTAATTGGTTGGGGAAACGCTGCTGGCGGGGATTGGTTGGGGAAACGCTGCTGGCGGTGATTGGTTGGGGAAACGCTGCTGGCGGTGATTGGCTGGGGAAACGCTGCTGGCGGTGATTGGCTGGGGAAACGCTGCTGGCGGTGATTGGTTGGGGAAACGCTGCTGGCGGTGATTGGTTGGGGAAACGCTGCTGGCGGTGATCGGCTGGGGAAACGCTGCTGGCGGTGATTGGTTGGGGAAATGCTGCTGGCGGTGATTGGCTGGGGAAAACGCTGCTGGCGGTGATTGGTTGGGGAAACGCTGCTGGCGGTGATTGGCTGGGGAAACGCTGCTGGCGGTGGTTGGTTGGGGAAACGCTGCTGGCGGTGATTGGTTGGGGGAAAGCTGCTGGCGGTGATTGGTTGGGGAATTGCTGCTGGCGGTGATTGGCTGGGGAAACGCTGCTGGCGGTGATTGTTTGGGGAAACGCTGCTGGCGGTGATTGGCTGGGGAAATGCTGCTGGCGGTGATTGGCTGGGGAAATGCTGCTGGCGGTGATTGGCTGCTGCGGACACATCACACACAGTGCGTCCTGCTGAACCTGCTCTGTTTTAAAGACTGGGTCCCCAGCTGGCTTATCGCGTAAATTCACGCTATAGCACATATTTTGCAAGCACTGCATTAAAAACATTACAGATTAATATAGTCACTGTTTGAGGGGTGTAATAATGGTTATTATAAGGTTTGGGAGACCTGCTAGGCTGCTCCAATCAGTGAGAAGGAAAGGGGAAGGTACTGTTATAATACTTATCATTACAACCATTAGTGTGTCTGCATTATATATCAGTGCCTCCCCCTCATTGATTTTAGCAGCCTAGCAGGTCCCCCATCCCTTATAATACCTAATATTACACCCCTCAGCCAGTGTGGCTGCATTACATATCAGTGCCCTCCCCGATTGTAGCAGACAGGCCCCCATCTCATATACATAACCAGCACCATTACAGTATATCGTTATATTGATATATAATACATCCCATGCTGTGTCCCACAAGCCCTCCCCCACCCCCCCATGAATCAGGCAATATATATGTATATGAAAGAACACTGCTCCCCACCCCCCTCCTAGCATGAGTGCAGGCTGATCGTGTGAGATCCAAAATTAAAAGCCAAAAAAGGCACTGGCAGGAACAGCACCCACCTCAACACCATCTTCTCTGTGCGCGACCCGACTCTTCTCTCTCTCTGTGCGGGTGATGTCATACGCGCGTGTGTCATGACGTCACATCCACAACAGAACACACTACAGGACCCGGCAGCTGCGCTGACACACCATAAGGACAGCGTCAGGAAGGGGGCGGAGCAGAGGACGGTATGTGTCTGCCGGAAGGGAGGCGGTGCTGCTCGGAAGGTCCTGCGTACAGCGACAGCCAGATGGCCATTGGCCAGTCCGGCAACTGCTATCTACTACTAGCCGGTAACTCAGCAAGCCCGCCGCCCAGCACCAGCGAAATGTGCATGTGAAAGACTCTCTCTGCACAGTGTCTGTTACATGCACATCGCGCTGCGGCTGCGCTGCCTGGCTAAGCCCAGTGTCTGTGTCATTGTAAGTAAGTTGGGGCTATTTGAAATCGGGGCTGTGGGTACGGGGGGCGATCGCCCTGATCGCCCCCCCCTGGATCCGCTACTGTTCCCAAGTATGGCACTGTATAATTATACGGCTATTTTCAGACACATCAAGGATTGGATTTCATGTTCTAACTTATGTACTAACTATGTGATAGAGAAATCCCTCCTAACAAATATGGACTTAATGTGCTTCTTACATCTAAATAAGTTTGATTTACCTGCGGATGTATTAGACAATACGTTATTAATGTCTGCATGGTCAGCCTGGCACACTATACATAACAAATGGTACCTAAATACCTCTTACTCCTCATTTGTCCCTCTGTTGGGTAATGCCAGCTTGTTACATGTTTGGCCTCCTCTGATTTACATTCTGGGCCTCCAATGGTCTTAGTACAGTTCATCAGCTTACAGATCTGTCCTCACATCGCCCACTGTCTTTTTCTCAGGCTCAGACTCTTCTCCCCTTTTTGCATTCTCATAACTTATTATTTTTGCAGGCGCAGCGTTATACCTCTAAGGTGGTTACGTTCCTTTCCCCTATAGATTGGATGAATCAACTCTCCTCTATTGGGTCTAGGGGTGCCATCTCCTTGGTTTATAAAATACTTAGGGTACCGTGTTACAGTGGTCATTATGACACTGGAATAACACGTTGGCTGAAACACTTTCCTGAGTTTAGTGAATCAAAGATTCTAAATGCTCTTTTATACTCCATTCCAGTCTTGTCTGCTACAACGTATCAGGAAATGTTTGATAGAGGATATTTTTCTCCCACTCGTAGCCATTTATATTTTCCCCATCGTCCGCTTGTCCAAAATGTACGAGACCAGAGTCTTCCCTTTATCTGTGTTTTTGGGATTGCTCTTCTATAAAAGTATTTTGGCTTCAAGTTATCGGAATTAGTAAATTTTTTACCATTGACCCCAGAATGGGCCATTTTTTTGGCTTTATCACAACCACCTGTACAGTGTCATTGGGTTGTCGCAGGTTACTTCTGATTCTCTCGGCCGTGACGAGGAAGTGTATATTACAGCAATGGATACAATCTTCCCCTCCCGCTATACACATGTGTAAGGAAAAGCTTTTTCAGGTGTTCAGGATGGACTGGGTGCAGATGTACTTACATAAAGAACAACGACTGATACATTAAACATTTCAATGAAACAACAAATTCAGAATTGTTTTCGTTCTACGTTATGTGATTTTATCTTATCCTTAATTTCTATTGGGCTAAACTAATGGCCCCATTAATAGATGGTATTGGGAGGATATTGCGCTGGGACTATTCTCTGATCTTACATTTCACTGCGTATGTTATTTGGATCCTTAAATTACTGTTCTTGTCCTTCCAAACCATGCGAATCGAATATTTTGGTAAAGATGAGTCATCCTTCTTCTCCTTCTCCTCCTTCTCCTTCTCATCCTCCTCCTTCTCCTCCTTCTCCTTCTTCTCCTTCTCCTCCTCCTTCTCCTTCTTCTCCTCCTTCTCCTTCTTCTCCTTCTCCTCCTTCTCGTTCTCCTCCTTCTCCTTCTCATCCTCCTACTTCTCCTCCTCCTCCTTCTTCTCCTTCTCCTCCTCCTTCTCCTTCTCCTCCTCCTCATCCTTCTCCTGCTTCTCCTCCTTCTCCTTCTCCTCCTTCTCCTCCTCTTTATCATCAACTTTCTCTTCCTCGCTGAGCTCCCTGACTGGGTCATCTGTATCCTGTTCTGTGCTGTAATACAGAGAGAGTCACTGTGTCAGTGATTAGGGCCGTGCTCATTAGATGAACATTTAGCAAATGATCCGCTTATTAATTTAGTTTTTCTGATGTGAAGGAGAACACATCATCATTTTGAGCTACATTTGCTCTGCGGTGTGGGATCCCCCTGTCATAAGAAATACCCCAGGGGAACCAAGTCAGTTATAAGCTTGTGGGCTCCAGCCATTCAATTATCCATGTGCTAAGTAGCATAGGAGCTCAGCCTGGCGCCTCTTGGATGGAGAGTGCCTGGGTTATAGCTCACAGCCAGGAAATCATTAGGTACAGTTGGGGAACGACATGCCACCTTGGGAAAGAATGCTCCTGGCTTCCTGGGTCGCCAGAGCAGGCTAGATCTTGTGGAACTACAAGTTACAGAATGACGTGGCAGCCAGGGCCTGCTAGAGTGCCACAAACGTATCCAATGGTAACACAGAGAAATGGCACAGGCGCCATGTTGTAGTGATTTATTTAACACTCTGTGGGGCTGATTCTGAGTCACATGCAGCAGCGCCTATTGGCGGTCGCCCGTCCTCAAGTTTATGGAAATGCCGCTACAGATTCCCTCCCCACTGTACACCCGTGCACCGAATGTGCAAGGCCTGAGACGCCCATATTTAGCGCCCACTGTAACACCTATTGGTGCATCCTTATACGCCACCATCGGACGCACCAGCCCTATGGGGCAGTGTCTCTGTCTGACATTGGCATCCTATGCCTGCGGCTGTGCGTCTGGGAACTGACCACCACAATACTTCCATAACACGCTCACTGATTGGACCGTCTCTGCGTGCGCTAGCAGCCACCGCCCAGGAATGCCCATCGCTGTTCTGGGACACCTTTCTGATTCTGACATTGCGATCGCAAGAGCACCTTTGTGCATATGTGTCCTCTACGCAACCCATGCACGCTAGGGGTTGTCACACCTTATCGTGCGTGCGTAATAATCGCTCACCTACGGGAACATCGTCATTGCGTGCGGCTCTGAATCAGCCCCTATTATTCTGCTAATCTATAAGGAGTCTTCTTCCTTCTGTGCCCCACGCTAGGAGCACGTCCTCATCCTCCTATCAGGGCTTCTTCTTTTTATCCAATAGGATCGCTTCTAGACAGACGGAAAACTATTCCCTCTGGATTTAGGAGGGTATCGCCTGACAACGGCGCCCCGCGCACAGGCTGCGCCACACTTTTCTTTTGTAAATATATTTATGAATTATTCTCTTTTCAAAGATATCCGTTATCACCAAGCTGCTGAATGTTTGTGCAGCCGAATCTATCAGGCGATCACCTGCATTAGCGCTGATTTATGCTGGTTATGATCAGCCTGATGTGGCCGAGTTATCCTATGCATACGGAGAAGTCCTAAATGTACATACACCATAATAATAATACTGTAATACGAGCAATTATAGTATAAACATTATAACTTTTTTGTCGTTAAAACCATTATCTGTCAGCTAAATATAAATAGTGCTTATATGACACTTACGTTTCCTTGGCCTCCTCTGTCGGTAAAGCAGATGACCGACCCCGATACACCAATATCTAAATTTTTTTTCCCTTACGGATGGACCTAACCAGATGCAATAACTCAACCGTGGTCCACCCCAGGACATTCTCTTTATTAAATTCAATCAGTTCATCTCCTGTAAATGATAACATAATTGAATATAAAATAACGTGAAGGGGTTAGCTACATACAAATATGCATTTGTCATTGTGCCCAAGGTATTAGCTTCAGCTCTTCCTGTCTTTTTATTTAAGTTTAAAACTTATTTGTAATAATATATTTAAATATATATTTTATATATCTAGGCTGTGTTTTACAACCCCCCCACCATCCCCCTGTGTCTATTGGCCCCATTATAAAATAACGTCCCACCCCCGATAGGCAATAGATCCCCCGTGGACCATAAATCCTAATAATAAAACCCCCTCCCCCATATGCAGAGAGCAGCAGAGTGTGTGTCAGGGGGGACCGATTATCAGTCCCCCATGCTGAAGCTGATCCTTGCACTTGCCAAATAGTACTTGGAGGGGAAGTAAGTTCCTCTCCTCGCACTGTGATCCCCGGCACATGCGCCCAGGGGTGCTGTTCGCACGGCATTCTGGGGCACGATTCCGGAAGTGATATCGATGGTCAGAGACCGCTTATCACTTCCAGGGGGTCCAAGGAGTCAGAGGATATCTGTTGTGAGGAGAACGGATCTGCTATGGAAAATCCGGGGGAAGCAGCATGGCGGCGCGGTCACATGTGATGCGACGTTGACAGCTGAAGGAAGCACCGTTGGCTGCGATCACATCACATGCGACGCCGCCGGCTAACTGGTTGATGCAGATTTTGTACATTAGCGTGTACACACATGTATTTCTTATACACACCAGGGATCTTTATTCACATGATGTAATTATAGTTAGTTTGGCTGATTGGCCACAGAATTATTCCTCATAGTTCTGAATTATACTGATGTTTTTTTTGTGGCCCTTATCTAATTTTATTGTCCTTTTATTTCCCGTCTTTATGTGTCTCTTATATCAGTACTATAAATGTAGCCATTACACTGCGGCACTATGATCTGTATAAGTGTCACTACGCCCCCTATACATAGGCTGTGTGTGTTCTCCTGAGGACGGTAACATTGGCTGATAACACATGCAGCAGCTGGGATTACTATTACTTCCTTGGTTATAGGTTACTACTGCCATCTGCTGGAGAACCTGATTATGTACTATGGGGCTGATTCTCAGACAGACGCACCTGCGGCCCTTTCCCACACGGCCGTGGCAGCCTCCTTACTCCCTTATGCTAATGCAGGTATCCAGCTGTCTATGCGAGTATCCGCCCCTGTATGGCGAGTAGCTGCTAGTCTGCATGCGGAAGGCTGGCCTACCCACTCACTGTCCATCTGCAGCTGCAGCCACCATCATTAGGATCCTCACTTGTGCCCGACTCAGAATCAGGTCCTATATTATTATTATCCTTTATTTATATGGTGTCACGAGGGGTCCGCAGCACCTTACAGAGTACATACACAGGAACAGTATGTACAAAACAAGAAAACAGGGACTTACAGTACAGAACATTGCAGGACATGGACAGTACTTATACACATTGCTGCACTGGCCGTCATTATAGTCAAATACTGTAAGGAGAAGGGCGGCAGCCCCCAAGGGTTAGGTGCTGTAGGCAGCGGGGAGGAGATCAGTGGCAAACGGGGGGTTTCCAAATAATTGGTTACAGAACCAATGACAACAAAGTCTAACCAGAATAAGCTGCAACATTCACTTTATTGTGTACTTCAAGTGTTTACATATAAATAACTATACATAATATATATATAACAATAAATAATATATATAATAAATAATATAAATAACAATAAATAATATATATAACAAGGCATCTGGGCATAAAACTTGCTTATGCACAATGTGTAAAAGTATGTACGAACAAATGTAAACTACCAGTGCAATTTATGCCACATAGTAATCCCTTATTCATGTTATGAAACACAGTAGTGCCCCTTTTCCACAATTCCCACATTATTGCCCCTATTACACAATGACCACGGTAGTAGTGCCCCTTATACACAATGTCCACAGAAGTAGTGCCCCTTATACAATGCCCACAGCAGTAGTGCCCCTTATACAATGCCCCCGGGTAGTGGTGCGCCCTATGCAGTGCCCCAGTAGTAGTGCCCCTTATACACAATGCTCACAGTAGTAGTGCCCCTTATACACAATGCCCCTGGTAGTGGTGCGCCTTATGCAGTGCCCCAGTAGTGGTGCCCCAAATGCAGTGCCCCCTATGCAATGCCCCCATTAGTAGTGCCCCCGTTAGTAATGCACCCTGTAGTAATGCCCTCTGTAGTAGCGTCCCCAATATTGATGTCCCCAGTAGTTGTGCCCCCAATAGTAATGCACCCATTAGTAGTGCCCCCAGTGGTAGTGCCACCAGTAGTAATGCCCCCTGTAGAAGTGCCCCCAATAGTTGTGCCCCAGTAGTAATGCCTCCAGTACTATTGCCCCGAGTGGTAATGCCCCCATTAGTAGTGCCACAGTGGTAATTCCCCCATTGGTAATGCCCCCTATAGTAGTGCCCCCAGTAGTATTGCACCCATTAGTAATGCCCCCATTAGTAGTGCCCCTCAGTGATAATGCCCAAATTAGTAGTGCCCCAGTAGTAATGCCCCCAGTGGTAATTCTCCCAATGGTAATGCCCCCTACAGTAGTGCCCCCAGTAGTAATGCCCCTAGTGGTAATGCCTCTAAAGAAAAAAATATATAATTAACAATACAAGCACAATACTTACCTTAAGCCCCCCTTTGGCGCCCACAGCCGTCCGGTCTGACCGCTCCTCGGACCTATAGGAGAGAAGTCATGGCGTCTCTCCCATAGTGCTCACTGCTGGAGCCGGAAGCCAGAGCTCAGGAGTGAATTCCAGCCTCCGGCTGCTGCTGCGGGGAAGGACCCGGGTCCCTGCTGGTAACAAGATCTCAGCAGGCACCTGGCAAATGGAGCCTCACTGCGGCAGCTGGAGGGGGGGTGCAGGTAGATGGAACAACAGGCAGGGGGTATTTCTGGGTACTTAGAAACCCCTCCATGTGTGCGTGTATGGAGATAATGGTATAAGTGAGGGAAGAAAAAGCCCATGAGGGAAGAGGGCCCTGCTCGTGAGAGCTTACAGTATGGGATATATTTGCATTGTCATGTAAGTGCATTAGTTACTCCTTTATATTGTACTAATACAATTACTTTTCTGGCAGCACATATATCTGACTTTAGATAATACTGTTATCTTACACATATGAATATTTATATTACCTTTTTTTAGACCACTTTGGTCACTAGGTCCATCCTTAGCTACTGTCAGAATCTCCAGAAAGTTATCCTTGTTCCTGGTGGTAGACATCCCAAATCCTTTCTTGCCCTTCCTCACAGTGACCTGCACTGTAGGAGCCAGGTTATACAGTCTGTGTGGTAAGACCTTCAATGGCAGAAAGACCCTGTTATTATTATAATCATCCTTTATTTATATGGAGCCACAAGAGAAGAAGAAATCAGTGACTTACAGTACAATACAATGCAGGACAAGGACATGGCTTATACACATTGCTGCATTAGTGATCATAACACTCAGATAAGCTATTCACTATCTTGTTATATACACAACAATTGTATAACTGCTACACAATAATGTAGACACATATCAGTCTATAATACATGACAGATATAGTGCTAAATCTGCTGATATAATCCCTCATTCCAGGGGTTCTCAACTCCAGTCCTGAACTAACCACAGCTCATGTTTTCTGAATTTCTTCAATCATGCACCAATGAGTTCATCTATTTTTCTGGGATAGCAATTGTCAAAAATCCTGAAACTGTGACCTGTTTGGGGAACTTGAGGACTGGAGATAAGAGCCGATGCCATAGATAGTTACTGGCCCTTCACTCTTGGAAAATGATTTGGTGGGGGTCCATTGCCCGGTGCACTCATATGATGGAGCAGCCACGGCCCTTAGTGCATTCCACCACCAGCAGAGGCCCCCTGATGGGCATGGCCAGTTACCCCCGAGCACAAAGTCTGGATGATCTCTTGGCAGCCCTGATCAGGACTATTGGGAGGCACTTCCACACCTCTCCCCTCACTCAGCATTTTTCTATCATTTTACTTCCTTACCAGAACATTTTAGTCAGGGGCATAATAAGATAGTAGGGGGGCCCATGTGCAGTTTCTCTCCAAGGGCCCCTCCTCTCTACCCAGCGGCCGGCAGAATACTGAGTGCAGCAGTAGACTCTGGGCACTACTAGACTCTAGCGCTGTGCCAAAGTCTACTGCACATGCGCAGATCATTAGGGAAATGGTGTGGCAGCCACTTATCCCAGTGATTTTCCTTCTGCTTATGCATAAAACGCTGGGAAAATGGGACGGTGATTTGTACATAACTGCTGCCGCCAACGTGGGACTACTGAGAGGTGAGTATTGAAGGATGGGGTGCAGGGTGTGTGGTTTAGGACCCAGTGGCCCCTGTGCACTGCACACCCTGCACCCATTATAGATATGCCTCTGCTTTTAGTACTATATTCATACCCCTCATCTGTATGGCCAGCCCTACTTACATTCTGTATGCTATGTGGTATGCTGCTGTTATCACATGATGTTCTAATAATCCCTTTTGTACACATGAAGGTGCCCCCTAATAACTTCCCATACCGAGCTGAACAGCCCCTCAAGAAAAAAACATATTGCCCTCCTTATGGCCACAGGCCTAGTGCCCGCCTAGTTTATTCAATAGTGACCTGGGCCTAGTACCCAGGTCACTTACACCTAATAGGGCAATAACTCCCTCCTGGGCCTAATGCCCCCTATGTAGCCCCGGGCCTTGCACCCGCCTATATGCCCACAGGCCTATTGTCCGACAGTGCCCCCACGGGCCTAGTGCCCGACAATCCTGGTGGTCTAGGGAGGGGGTATACGGTAGGCCTCATGGAGGGCCTACCTGCTCCGTTGGAAGAGCCTGTGGGGGGGAGCTTCATTGGCTCTTTTACTTTCCACCCTCGCAATCCTCTCTGGTCCTCAGCCCCATTCTTCAGCCACTGGCCCGTCCTGGCCAGCAAAACTGCCTCTTTTTTTGCTTCTTCCAGCCGGCGCCGCCTGTCTTCCTTCTTGATCACGGCGTCTTCTGGCCTCTTCCGCAGCTACCTTAACTCTTGCCGCGATGCTCTCTTTGGGAGGTCTTCACTTTTCCCTCTCCGCCGTCGTACTGGCTTTTCCCGCTCAGTGGCGTCTGATACAAGACAACGCGATTGACTCGTTGCGTCTGCCTCCTATTGGCTGCTGGCCAGCGAGCCGGGTTTGGCTCGCGGCCAGAGCCAAACACCCGCTGCGGCCGACGCTGTACAAAGGCTACCGGGTGACGGGCTACAGTAAGCCCGCATCCGGAGCCAAGTCCTGCCTGCCACGCCCGACGATTGACCGGTGCTGGGAACACATACTCCGTTCCAGCGCCGGCTACCCGCCGCCTATGCTTCCCTGGCACTGGGAGCAGAAATAGCATCCCAGCGCCGGACGTTGATGTGTCCCGCAGGGGACACATCTCCTCCTGCTGTGCCGATGCTGGGATCAGCCACTTAATCCCAGCACGGCTTTCCAAACGGCAGCAGCAGGGCAGGGGACGGCCATGCAGCGCCAGTGGGGGGGGGGGGAACTGCGGCCAGGGGCGGATTGGGAACTAAATGTGGCCTCACGTGGGCGGCACCAAATCAAATGTAGGCGGGGCAGAGTAGGCGGGATTAGTACATCACTATACCTGTATACATACTGTATAAACAAATCTAGCGCAACATAGTTGTATGCACATACAAATTTAACGCAAACCACCCCATGCAGTGCTTGAGCACATTCATAAATTATACATGTACTGTGAAGCAATTTATCCATTTCATCAAAATACTAGACACTGCATAAGTACAGGAACAGAATGGTACAGTGTGCTTGGATATCCCCAACATAATGTTAATTCGCAAGTACAGGGTATTGAGATTGAGGATTATTACCCAATTCAAATTCTGGGTTCTAGTTTAGTTGTTTCACACATTGGTACCACCTAGAATAGATTTAGACCCCATAGTGCACAGTTCAGTCATCAGCTTGTTATATGAACATAGTTGAATCCTAACCAATTCCAAACCCAATGCAGTATTCTCCCTTTGTTATATTTCTCAAGCGGTCCACCCATCAAAATGCCCTGTCGCCCAGCACTGTGATGCAGCCAAAAGTCACGCTACACTAACGTTTCATACAGAACGTCAGTGGAGCGAGAATTATTGGCTGTGTCACAGGCGACGTCACAGTGCAGCTCACTGCTCGGAGAAGTAAGGAGGATACTGACCGCCCCCTCCACCTTGTCCTACCCTGCACTGGAGGTAAGCATTACAGCCTCTCCGTCTCCTACCCAGAGCCGGCCAAACAGCAAGCGAGATGCAGGGTGGGAGGAGCAAAGGCTGCATGATGGGCTGCTGCTTACTGCCTGTGATAGGGTACTATCCGCCCCCCAAATGGTCCTCACCCCCTCATCTCCCTGCTACCTCATAATGATGCCTGGCGTAAAAAAAATTCTGGGGAGAACACTGACTATGCAACAAGTAGATGTGTGAAAGACATACACATTATGGACCTCATTCAGAGTCGGACGTTGCGGCCGCACGGATGTAAGGGAAAAGGGGCCGGATATGCAAATGATGCACTCGCAAGTTGCATCCCTAAGATCGGATCGTTAGCTGGCCGACCAAGGGGAGGATGCGGCCGTAAGACAAAAAAAACGCCCCCTTCTCATACGCATTACACGTCATCTCCGGGCATATAAGGATTAATCGAGACCTTCGGGAACCATCGGAGCTAGTCGTAGAGCTTAAGGTTGACCATACCCTCTCTTAAGCACTACGATCAAGTCAGTGTACAAACCACCCATGTCACATGTGCCATGACGCTACTTTGTTAATTATGCACTCCCATAAAACGCCGTTCGCATAATTAGGCACGCCTGCGTTCGGATCTCCACTCCCCCGTTCACAAGCACCTTCCCCTGTTACCACCCACAAACGCCTCATTCTGTCACTCAAACTACCGACCTGGCTGTGTTCAAGGAGAGAGATATTTCAGATCGTAGCAGCTAGTTTGCGCACGCGCATTGCGAACTTTACGCATGCGCAGTTTAGCGAACATCGGTGGCGTACGACCGTGAGGCCGCAACGACCGACTCTGAATGAGGTCCTATGTTCTTCAGACCTTTCCTAACTTTATTTTCCTCCTCTTCACTCTACCCTCCTATCTACCCATCCCTCTCTCTCCGATTACCCTCCTATCTACCCATCCCTCTCTCTTCTGTTCCCGGTTACCCTCCTATCTACCCATCCCTCTCTCTCCTGTTCCCGATTACCCTCCTATTTACCCATCCCTCTCTCTCCTGTTCCCGGTTACCCTCCTATCTACCCATCCCTCTCTCTCCTGTTCCCGGTTACCCTCCTATCTACCCATCCCTCTCTCTCCTGTTCCCGGTTACCCTCCTATCTACCCATCCCTCTCTCTCCTGTTCCCGATTACCCTCCTATCTACCCATCCCTCTCTCTTCTGTTCACGATTACCCTCCTATCTACCCATCCCTCTCTCTCCTGTTCCCGATTACCCTCCTATCTACCCATCCCTCTCTCTTCTGTTCCCGGTTACCTTCCTATCTACCCATCCCTCTCTCTTCTGTTCCCGGTTACCCTCCTATCTACCCATCCCTCTCTCTTCTGTTCCCGGTTACCCTCCTATCTACCCATCCCTCTCTCTTCTGTTCCCGGTTACCCTCCTATCTACCCATCCCTCTCTCTTCTGTTCCCGGTTACCCTCCTATCTACCCATCCCTCTCTCTTCTGTTCCCGGTTACCCTCCTATCTACCCATCCCTCTCTCTTCTGTTCCCGGTTACCCTCCTATCTACCCATCCCTCTCTCTCCTGTTCCCGGTTACCCTCCTATCTACCCATCCCTCTCTCTTCTGTTCCCGGTTACCCTCCTATCTACCCATCCCTCTCTCTTCTGTTCCCGGTTACCCTCCTATCTACCCATCCCTCTCTCTTCTGTTCCCGGTTACCCTCCTATCTACCCATCCCTCTCTCTCCTGTTCCCGATTACCCTCCTATCTACCCATCCCTCTCTCTGCTGTTCCCGATTACCCTCCTATCTACCCATCCCTCTCTCTTCTGTTCCCGATTACCCTCCTATCTACCCATCCCTCTCTCTCCTGTTCCCGATTACCCTCCTATCTACCCATCCCTCTCTCTTCTGTTCCCGGTTACCCTCCTATCTACCCATCCCTCTCTCTCTTCTGTTCCCGGTTACCCTCCTATCTACCCATCCCTCTCTCTCTCCTGTTCCCGATTACCCTCCTATCTACCCATCCCTCTCTCTTCTGTTCCCGGTTACCCTCCTATCTACCCATCCCTCTCTCTTCTGTTCCCGATTACCCTCCTATCTACCCATCCCTCTCTCTCCTGTTCCCGGTTACCTTCCTATCTACCCATTCCTCTCTCTCCTGTTCCCGATTACCCTCCTATCTACCCATCCCTCTCTCTTCTGTTCCCGATTACCCTCCTATC
The DNA here is from genome assembly GCA_031769625.1 of Taudactylus pleione. Taxonomy (NCBI): domain Eukaryota; kingdom Metazoa; phylum Chordata; class Amphibia; order Anura; family Myobatrachidae; genus Taudactylus; species Taudactylus pleione. The sequence continues at coordinate 930,574 of JAUIMM010000795.1, read as the reverse complement.
TACCCATTCCTCTCTCCTGTTCCCGATTACCCTCCTATCTACCCATCCTTCAATCTCCTCTTACCGATTACCCTCCTATCTACCCATCCCTCTCTCTGCTGTTCCCGATTACCCTCCTATCTACCCATCCCTCTCTCTTCTGTTCCCGATTACCCTCCTATCTACCCATCCCTCTCTCTCCTGTTCCCGATTACCCTCCTATCTACCCATCCCTCTCTCTTCTGTTCCCGATTACCCTGCTATCTACCCATCCCTCTCTCTTCTGTTCCCGGTTACCCTCCTATCTACCCATCCCTCTCTCTTCTGTTCCCGACAACCCTCCTATCTACCCATCCCTCTCTCTTCTGTTCCCGACAACCCTCCCTTCTCTCTTTCCCGTTCTTCTCGCTAACCCTTACATCTCTTCTCACATCTCATGTGAATCTCTCTCCTTTCTGTCTGTCCTCCCTTTGCTCACACTCAGACCCTCGCCACTCATTTTACCACTCACCCTGTACTACTTGCTCTCTGGATTTCCCTCGCCAGTCCCATGCATACCCACTTTTCTGCTCAGTGCTGTATACGTATGTTCTTATTTACACTATTACCTCTATATTCCAAGTTCTTCCTTCCTTGACATTTTACCATTTTTTTAACTTGTTGAATCTGTTTTCTCTCAGCTTTTCAACTCTCCAACTTTAACTTTCCCACATCAGTCATCCCATTAATTTCTTATTTTCTGCTTGTACCAATACACGTCTACCCCCATGTAAATGATTATTCCCTTGTCACACCACTCAGCCCCCTCCCTTCTGCACAACAGACCCAATACCCTTCTTCTACATGCTGCTGCCCTCCCTTCTACGCAATTCCCCTGCATCATTTCCCCATTTTGCTCACTTAACCTCCACCCATGCTATGTCCCCCTCCTATGTCCCCCTCCCCAACATGTAGACCTATTCATGGTGTCCCATGCAGGCTTCTTCCTGTCCCATTTGCCCATGTCCCCGCCTTGTACTAATCAGCCATGCAGTTTGCATCTCCCTATCTGTTTCGGTCTCTCCAATATTTTCCCGACCCCTGATCTACTTACCCCAATTGCCCTTTTCCAAACTAAATTATCTCCCTGTACTTTGAACACATTTAGTTTCGCACCACTTTCCTCATTTAATTACCTCTAAATTTCTCTCACCTGTTCACTAAGTTCACTGTCTCATCATATTTTATCTATAAAATGCAATAAAAGTGTGCAATGTCAGGCAGGTGTAACAATAATCATACAGGAAAAAAGATACATAGAGAATGACTGGGAAGGTGCAGAAATTAAACATCTTTAATTCTGCCCTTTTCTTTAACCAGACAACCCGGGATACATAAGGATTGTCGACAATCAAAATGTCGACAAGCAGTATGTAGACCCCGAAAGACAGGTTGCAGAATTCCCCTTTAACGTGTGCCATCATGTTGGCAGTAGTACTGTTGGCACCTGTGAAATGCTTTAAGTAGCACCTGCCTTCCAGGGTCCCCTTAATGCTTGTCATTTTGATTATTGACAAGCACACTGCATATAGAGACATATACATACTGACAGATACACAGAGATGCACAGACAGGCTTACATATAGAGACACATACATACACATATACACATACAGGCTTAGATATAGAGACACATACATACACATATACAGGCTTACATATAGAGACACATACATACACATATACACATACAGGCTTACATATAGAGACACATACATACACATATACAGGCTTACATATAGAGACACATACATACACATATACAGGCTTACATATAGAGACACATACATACACATATACAGGCTTACATATAGAGACACATACATACACATATACACATACAGGCTTACATATAGAGACACATACATACACATATACACATACAGGCTTACATATAGAGACACATACATACACATATACATATGCAGGGTTACATGTGTGACACATACATACAGACAGGCATACAACAGAGACACATACTGTACACAGGGATACAAATAGAGACACACACACACACATATGCAGGAAAGGTCACATATATGAGATGGATATAAAGATGGGAAGCCTGGGTTACCTCTCAACTCAAGCAGCAACTTCAATCTCCTCCTCCATGATGCCAAGGCAGAAAGTTCAACAAGCAGGTGTAGCCCCGCCCCCTGCTCAAGTCAGAGCATCATGTGCTGGGCTCCACCAATCAGGGCTCAGCACACGCTGCTCTTGACCTAGGGTTCTCACAGAATAAGCACACTAGCCTGGCATAGCCTGTACCCCACTCAGCCCACTACTGCCCCAGTTTGGATCTCCTCCCCGAACTCCAGTAGTAGTACATTACTCAACTCACTTCAGTGATAAGAACAGCTCCAGGTTGGTGAGGCATCTGCTTCACTCTGTAGTGTCTGCACTGCGTGCAGCAGCAGCTCTCCTGCAATAGCCACGTGATTTACGAGGAGCTAGCTCGCGGACCACTGTTTGCTCTGACAAGCGGGCTGCTTGTCATTCAAGAAGAGAGGGCGTGGCCTGGGCCGCATATAAGAGAATATAAATAAAAAAAAAAGTCACCTGGCCGATCAAGCAGGCAGGCGGCCCCACAGTTATGTCGGCCCATCGGGAAGCTACCCGGTGAAGTCTATGGCCATCCGCCCCTGACTGCTGCAGAGCCCTGGAATGCCCCTAGGCATTCCAGTCGCCCCTAGGCATTTGCTTATTATGCCTATGCCTAGGGCCGGCTCTGTGTATATATCAATGGTCTCCACAGGTAGCACCTCCAATTATATATATATATATATATATATTAGGGGTGTGCACCGGCCACTTTTCGTGTTTTGGTTTTGGATCTGGATCTTTCTTCGTGTTTTGGATCTGGATTGGTTTTGCCAAAACCACCCTTCCGTGTTTTGGGTTCTGGGTTTTGTGTTTTGGATCTGTATTTTTTTGAAAAAAAGCATAAAAACAGCTAAAATCACAGAATTTGTAGGTTTTTCTGCTCCTATGCTATTATTAACCTCAATAACCTTAATTTCCACTCATTTCCAGTCTATTCTGAACACCTCACAATAGTGTTTTTATATCCAAGAGGTTGTACCGAGGTAGCTGGATGACTGTGCTAAGAGATACGAGTAGGCGGCACAAACACGTGGCCCATCTAGGAGTGACACTGCAGTGGCAGACAGGATGGCAGTTTGAAAAACTAGGCCCCAAACTGTAGATAATTCAAAGAAAAAAAAGAGGTGCAAGATGGAATTGTCCTTGGGCCCTCCCACCCACCCTTATGTTGTATAAACAGGACATGCACACTTTAACAAACCAAACATTATAGCGCCAGGGTCTGCTACACGACTGTGGCTGAAATTATTGGTTCGTTTGGGCCCCCACAAAACAAGCTGGCAATTAATCTGTCCCTGCACAAACTGGCTCTACGGAGACAAGATGTCGTCCTCATCCACCGATTCCTCACCCTCTTCAGTGTTGTGTACATCCTCATCCTCACAGAGTATTAATTCGTCCCCGCTGGAATCCACAACCACAGGTCCCTCTGTACGTTCTGGAGGCTGGTCTCCCTGGAAGAGTTGATAATTCATTTTATGAACATCATCTCCACATTTTGTGGAAGCAACCTCCTACGCCTTTCGCTGACAAGGTTCCCGGCTGCACTAAACACTCTTTCGGAGTACACACTGGAGGGGGGGCAACTCAGGTAAAATAAAGCCAGTTTGTACAGGGACCTCCTAATTGCTTCTTTTTCCTGCCAGTACAGGTATGGACTGTCTGACATGCCTACTTGGATGCTGTCACTGATGTAATCCTTTAACAGACAGACGCACGCTTGTCGCTGCTGCTTTAAGGATGCAGGTGCGGCTACAGCCCACACATTTCACAAAGACAGAAAAAAAAAGAATTTTTTTATTGTTTGTGGAGCGCACTTTGAGGGTTACACCACCCTTTAACGGACAGACGCACGCTTGTCGCTGCTGCATTAAGGATGCAGGTGCGGCTACAGCCCACACATTTCACAAAGACAGAAAAAAAAAGAAGAATATTTTTATTGTTTGTGGAGCACACTTTGAGGGTGTCACCACCCTTTAACAGACAGACGCACGCTTGTTGCTGCTGCTTTGAGGATGCAAGTGCGGCTACAGCCCACACAATTCACAAAGACAGAAAAAAAAAGAAGAATTTTTTTATTGTTTGTGGAGCGCACTTTGAGGGTTACACCACCCTTTAACAGACAGACGCATGCTTGTCGCTGCTGCTTTAAGGATGCAGGTGCAGCTACAGCCCACACATTTCACAAAGACAGAAAAAAAAGAAGAATATTTTTATTGTTTGTGGAGCGCACTTTGAGGGTTACACCACCCTTTAACAGACAGACGCACGCTTGTCGCTGCTGCTTTAAGGATGCAGGTGGGCTACAGCCCACACATTTCACAAAGACAGAAAAAAAAGAAGAATATTTTTATTGTTTGTGGAGCGCACTTTGAGTGTTACACCACCCTGTAACAGACAGATGCACGCTTGTCGCTGCTGCTTTGAGGACAGTATCATATGCAGTGACAGTAGACTTGTCAGAAATTGTTGGCAAGTCCTTCAGTCCGGACCAGATGTCCAAACCGGCCCTTGACTTATGACACAGGCGCACGCTTGGCGCTGCTACTGTGTTGATGCACATGCGGCTACATCGCACACAAGTCACAAACACATAAAAAAATAGTTTTTTATTTTTTGGAGCACTTTGAGGGTTACACCACCCTTTAACACACAGACGCACGCTTGTCGCTGCTGCTTTGAGGATGCAAGTGCGGCTACAGCCCACACAATTCACAAAGACAGAAAAAAAAAGATTTTTTTATTGTTTGTGGAGCGCACTTTGTGGGTGTCACCACCCTTTAACAGACAGACGCACGCTTGTCGCTGCTGCTTTAAGGATGCAAGTGCGGCTACAGCCCACACAATTCACAAAGACAGAAAAAAAAGAAGAATTTTTTTATTGTTTGTGGAGCGCACTTTGAGGGTTACACCACCCTTTAACAGACAGACGCACGCTTGTCGCTGCTGCTTTAAGGATGCAGGTGCAGCTACAGCCCACACATTTCACAAAGACAGAAAAAAAAGAATATTTTTATTGTTTGTGGAGCGCACTTTGAGGGTTACACCACCCTTTAACAGACAGACGCACGCTTGTCGCTGCTGCTTTAAGGATGCAGGTGGGCTACAGCCCACAAATTTCACAAAGACAGAAAAAAAAGAAGAATATTTTTATTGTTTGTGGAGCGCACTTTGAGGGTTACACCACCCTGTAACAGACAGACGCACGCTTGTCGCTGCTGCTTTGAGGACAGTATCATATGCAGTGACAGTAGACTTGTCAGAAATTGTTGGCAAGTCCTTCAGTCCGGACCAGATGTCCAAACCGGCCCTTGACTTATGACACAGGCGCACGCTTGGCGCTGCTACTGTGTTGATGCACATGCGGCTACATCGCACACAAGTCACAAACACATAAAAAAATAGTTTTTTATTTTTTGGAGCACTTTGAGGCTTACACCACCCTTTAACACACAGACGCACGCTTGTCGCTGCTGCTTTGAGGATGCAAGTGCGGCTACAGCCCACACAATTCACAAAGACAGAAAAAAAAAGAAGATTTTTTTATTGTTTGTGGAGCGCACTTTGAGGGTGTCACCACCCTTTAACAGACAGACGCACGCTTGTCGCTGCTGCTTTAAGGATGCAAGTGCGGCTACAGCCCACACATTTCACAAAGACAGAAAAAAAAAGAAGAATATTTTTATTGTTTGTGGAGCACACTTTGAGGGTGTCACCACCTTTAACAGACAGACGCACGCTTGTCGCTGCTGCTTTAAGGATGCAAGTGCGGCTACAGCCCACACATTTCACAAAGACAGAAAAAAAAAGAAGAATATTTTTATTGTTTGTGGAGCGCACTTTGAGGGTTACACCACCCTTTAACAGACAGACGCACGCTTGTCGATGCTGCTTTGAGGATGCAAGTGCGGCTACAGCCCACACAATTCACAAAGACAGAAAAAAAAGAATTTTTTTATTATTTGTGGAGCACACTTTGAGGGTTACACCACCCTTTAACAGACAGACGCACGCTTGTCGCTGCTGCTTTGAGGATGCAGGTGGAATCTAGACGGGATTTGGAACCAGGGACACACTACCTCCATCAATTGTCTAAATCCCACTGCACTAATGGCGGATACCGGACGCACGTCTAACACCAACATAGCAGTCAAGGCCTCAGTTATACATTTTGCTTCAGGATGACTGCTGTCGTACTTCATCCTCATCGCTAGGGACTGTTGGAGGGTCAATTGTTTAGTAAAAGTAGTGGTGTTCCTACTTCCTCTCTGGGATGATGAACAACTCCCAGCAGCAGCAACAGCACTAGGAGGAAGTGGTTCTTGATCTTTCCCTATTTTATTTTTATCGGAGAAAGTTTGGTCCTCCATTTATGTTATATTGATATATACGTGCGGCTAAGGCGCACACAAACACTCTTTACTTATGGGATACAGGCGCACGCTAGGCACTACTTTGTTGATGCACGTGCGGCTACTGCGCACACAATTCACAAACACAGAAAATATTTTTTTATTTGGTTTGGACTGGAGTGTACTTTGGGGGTTACAGCACCCTTTAACGGTCAAGCCAGCCGGCCCTTTACTTATGACACAGGCGCACGCTTGGCACTACTTTGTTGATGCACGTGCGGCTACTGCGCACACAATTCACAAACACAGAAAATATTTTTTTATTTGGTTTGGACTGGAGTGTACTTTGGGGGTTACAGCACCCTTTAACGGTCAAGCCAGCCGGCCCTTTACTTATGACACAGGCGCACGCTTGGCACTACTTTGTTGATGCACGTGCGGCTACTGCGCACACAATTCACAAACACAGAAAAAATATGTTTTTTTTTTAGCACTTGGGGGGAGCACCCCTGATGGACAGAGCACCCCCTGGACAACACTACAGCACTCCTTTAGGACTGGGACACTGCACAGGACTTTGGAGTGGACACAGCCCCTATGGAGAACTGACTGCACAACACAGTCCAGCCAGCCCCTATGGACTTTGAAGTAGTGGACACAGCCCCTATTAACAACAGCAGCACAGCACAACACAGCCAGCCCCTATGGACTTTGAAGTAGTGGACACAGCCCCTATGGACAACAGCAGCACAGCGCAGCACAGCACAGCACAACACTACTCTGCACTACACTACACTACACAGCCCAGCCAGCCTAACTCCCACCCTCCCTCTTCACTGTCCACAGTCGAATGAGAAAATGGCGCCGACGCGGGTATCTTATATAGGATCCAAAACCCGCGAGATCCGGAAGGCGGGATGATGACGTTTTGCCTCGATTTCAGATCCAAGTCAGGCGGGAAAAGTCGAGCCTGGCTCGGATCGGCCTCGGATCGGGGGGGCTCGGGGGGGTTCGGATTTCAGAAATCCGAACCCACTCACCCCTAATATATATATATATGTTCAGGGCATGCAGTCTGACACCCATTTTCTTTGTAATCTAGCTTAAAACACTTTCTCTCAGACTAGCACCCCTACCACATTGGTTAGAGTATGGAGTCTGGCATAGTAATATGCACACCAGTCAGGGGCACAATATAGGTAAGTCCTGTAAATATTTAGACTGTGAAGTGCAGCTTTGGTTCATATTTTGGGCATGGCTCCCCCTGGATTGCTTTGGTTGATCTGCTTCAGGGCACCGCATTATACCACAATTTTCTTTATATGCAGCTGCGGCTGCTCTTAACTATTTCCTTTATACTTCACTTTTCTTATTAGAGCGGTGCCTTGGGGCGGCTTAGCTGGGCTAGTTTGGGGGTGTCCTGCGCTCTGGACTTGAACCCTAGTATGTTAGGGACCTACCCTACTGAGGTTACCCGGATGTGGTGGGTAGGCCCATAACCTTGGCCAAGATTATGTCAAAAACCTTTATTTACTGCACAATGTATTTATTTATATATAATCAGTTAATTTTTGAGTTGTGCACTTGTATTTCTTCTTTTTGTGTATAATTGATGGATCCATCTTGCCTCTCTCTTAAGCAACATAAGACCCCTGTCACCACCTCTCCTAGGTGGTGGTAGCCAATCGATTATCATATATCCAGCGGATACTTGGTAACCATTCTGTAAAATAAATGTGTAGCTACCAGTTTATCCGATCCATTATTGGTGTAAACCTGTCGAATAGATGTACGATGCTGTGTTATGCGCTCCTGAAAAGTCCGGGGTTGTCTTACCCACATACATCAGACCACATGGGCACTGTAACAAATAGATGACATGGTCCATTTGACAGGTCAAGCGATATCTCAGACTAATCCTTTTACCGCTATGTGGGTGTGGGAAAGACTGTCCTGTGATCAGGGACCTACACATTGTACATCCTAGGCATCGGAAACAGCCCTTTTTGGCCATCAGCCAATTTGCCGATTGCCTTTCTCTAACCGGCATATTTGTTCTGTATGAAAGATCTTTTACATTTGGACCCCTCCGTATACTTGGCAAAGGAGGTTTCTGGCCTATATTACCAAAGTTGGGGTCAGTTCCCAATAGGGGCCAGTGTTTTCTTTGAACTGTATATGTGAATATCTTATTTTGTTGTCTCTCTGGATTTGTGCCCCAGGCATGAGATGAGTTATATTGTTAGTGCCTTCTTGGTAGTGGACTATGGGGGTCATTCAGACCCGCTCTTGAGCGTCAGTAAGCTCGCAAGCGGGTCGATGTTCCCCACTGCGCATGCGCACGACGGAGGGAGCTCCGTCGTGCGCATGCGTGAGACCCGGCGAGCGACGGGCTTTCCATCGCTCCGGGTCTCGCACCAAAGGGGGCGTGCTGTCGATGTTGATTGACAGCACGCCCCTTTTGGTGGGCGTGCCTGCCAGACGGAGGCGTTCCCTCGGGAACGCCTACCGTCTGAAGCCGGCCCCACTGATATCACTAGTGATGTCAGTGGGAGTGATTTTGGCTCTGATAGAGCCAAAATCACTCCAGGGCTTGTGGCAGGGAGACCCTACCGCAGGGTCTCCGTCGCAAGTCCGATGGTCGCGATGGTCAAGACCATCGCGACCATCTTTTTGGCCGCTCGCATATGCTGTAGGTAGTCACCCACAGCTATACGAGCGTCCAGGAGGCCGCTCCATTTTCATGGAGGAGGGCCCTGATTCAGAGCGAGCGCTCTGGTCAGAGCGTTCAGCTCTGAATCAGGCCCTATATACTGTGTATATATATATATATATATGTATCTATATATGTTCCCAAAAGGTATTTTTATTACTATTTTGTTAATTGTGAGATGCACGCTGCCCATTTTGTAATTGATGAATTGCGCACCGCCTTTTCCGCAGCAGACACACTGTGGGATGAAGCAGAATGGGAAGGTGGAACAAAGGGGCGGGCGCAGCTGCTCACCTCAGGGCTCCCGCTACATGTCTCCAGCAGCCCAATCCACGCACACTGGAGAGGGCCACCTGACCGTACAGCTTTCCTCTGTGACTGCGAGACACCAGAGCACAGGAAGTTACCTGAAGGATATGGAGCAGGCTGACTGCTGTGGGCCAGTATTGGGCTGGACAGTCATTATTAGATGCTACACACACAAGCTGTGTCACAAGCGTGGAATTTAGGAGCTGTGTTCCCGGACTGGGCCTTGGATCTGTATTACTTGGCGCAGACGCTCGCTGGAGGAGACTTGGCTTAATGAAGTTTCTCCGCATGAGAGGGTGCAGCGAACTGACAGGAGTTTGAGGAATGCGGCAGTAACGAGGTAGCTAGGAAGCTACGTGGAGCAGCTGGATAGCCGAGAGTAGATGTTGGTAGCTGAGTGGCTACGTGGAGCGGCTGAATAGCCGTGGGTAGACGTTGGTAGCTGAGTGGCTACGTGGAGCGGCTGGATAGCCGTGGGTAGAAGTTGGTAGCTGAGTGGCTACGTGGAGCGGCTGGATAGCCGTGGGTAGACGTTGGTAGCTGAGTGGCTACGTGGAGCGGCTGGATAGCTGTGGGTAGACGTTGGTAGCTGAGGGGCTACGTGGAGCGGCTGGATAGCCGAGGGTAGACGGTGGTAGCTGAGCGGCTACGTGGAGCGGCTGGATAGCCGTGGGTAGACGTTGGTAGCTGAGTGGCTACGTGGAGCGGCTGGATAGCCGTGGGTAGACGTTGGTAGCTGAGTAGCTATGTGGAGCGGCTGGATAGCCGTGGGTAGACGTTGGTAGCTGAGTGGCTACGTAGAGCGGCTGGTTAGCCGTGGGTAGACATTGGTAGCTGAGCGGCTACGTGGAGCGGCTGGTTAGCCGTGGGTAGACGTTGGTAGCTGAGTGGCTACGTGGAGCGGCTGGATAGCCGTGGGTAGTCGTTGGTAGCTGAGTGGCTACGTGGAGCGGCTGGATAGCCGTGGGTAGACGTTGGTAGCTGAGTGGCTACGTGGAGCGGCTGGAGCGCAGTGGGAAGGCTTGCTTAGCTAAACTAAGAAACTAGTTGCACTGGCAACTTGTGTGAGCATTGGGGATCCTTTTATAGTGGACACTGGGAGCTGACAGGCTGAGAGAGAAGGAGAAGGCTCCTCATTGGTGGTAGTGGGGTCACATGGGCAATCCAAGATGGCCGCGCCCATGGACCGGAGGACAGCGCTTCCTGGAGGTAGTCAGCGGGGATCAGCGGTCAGCAGGAGCCAGCGTGGGAGCAGCACAGCAGCGGGACCCTCCAGAGGACAACAGCGGAGACTGCCTTGGGAGAAGAGGAAGGAGCGTACAGCGCGGGAGCCGGAAGACAGCGCGGGTCAGCGCCCGCACAGGTAAGCGACGGGGTCTGATTCTGGGGTCTCCAGGCCGGCGTGTGACAAGCTGCTGGTCACTTTGTAATGGTCAGTGAGAGGCTTAAGCAGAGGCAACGGCGGACCGGTGGCTAGACACAGGCGGACGGTAGTGACCATAGCTGGATAACACCTCACCATGAAGAGGTCCCTATTTCCACTGTGACCTTAGCACAGTCTAAGCCTTTTTCTTTTAAAATCTGCCCACCATAATAAACAGCCTTAACTTGACTTGATTTTATGCAAAACACACCCCCAACATTTTTAAAATTGCATTTGCTGGGCCACTTGCTTGTGTTTTTACCCCAGGCTGAAAGTTGCCAGCCAGCCCCTGTTAATGCTGCATAACACTAAAGCTGCATAACACTAATGCTACATCACACTAATGCTGCATAACACTAATGCTGCATAACAGTGAAGCTACATAATACTAAAGCTGCATATCACTAAAGCTGCACAACACTAATGCTGCATAACACTAATGCTACATAACGCTAATGCTGCATAACACTAAAGCTGCACAACACTAATGCTGCATAACAGTAAAGCTGCATATCACTAAAGCTGCACAACACTAATGCTACATAACACTAATGCTGCATATCACTAAAGTTGCACAACACTAATGCTGCATTACACTAAAGCTGCACAACACTAATGCTGCATTACACTAAAGCTTCATACCACTAATGCTGCATAACACTAATGCTGCATAACACTATGCTGCATAACACTAAATCTGCATAACACTAAAGCTGCATAACTCTAATACTGCATAACACTAATGCTGCATAACTCTAATGCTGCATAACACTAATGCTGCATAACTCTAATGCTGCATAACTCTAAAGCTGCATATCACTAATGCTGAATAACACTAATGCTGCATAACACTAAAGCTGCATATCACTGATGCTAAATAACACTAAAGCTGCACAACACTAATGCTGCATACCACTAAAGCAGCATAACACTAAAGCTACATAACACTAATGCTACATAACACTAAAGCAGCGTACCACTAAAGCTGTATAACACTAATGCTACATAACACTAAAGCAGCATACCACTAATGCTGCATAACACTAATGCTACATAACACTAACGCTGCATAACACTAACGCTGCATACCACTAAAGCTGTATAACACTAATGCTATATAACACTAATGCTGCATAACACTAATGCTGCATAACACTAAAGCTGCATATCACTAACGCTGCATAACACTAAAGCTGCATAACACTAACGCTGCATAACACTAACGCTGCATAACACTAAAGCTGCATAACACTATTCTATTCATTTTTGCGATGATAACTCTCAGAAAATAGATACTTTTCCCTATCTACTAAAACTTACCGCAGCTGTAATCAGTGCTGCGCATGCGCCGTTACGTTCCCAAATGCAGCGCATACCCAGCACTGATTACAGCTGTGGTTATTCTGTGTCCCCCCCAACCCACCCTCCCACCTCCGCTCCCCTCTGCCACCTACCTGGCCGCCTGTCAGGCTGCAGTTGCGATCCCCGACCTCTGTCTGAAGAATTTTTTTTTTTTTCAACTTTACTGGGTTTTTTTCTTAAACTTTACTGTGTTCTGTCGTGTTCGGTCAGAGCAGCAGCTGGAGCCGGAGGAGGGACCAGGGAGTGATGGAGGGAGCCAAGGAGGACCTGTCCAGCTGAAAGCAGGTAAGTGTAACCCGCGGTATGCCACCTGACAGTGGCGTATAGTAACACCATCTAATTCCGAAAATACATAATTTTCGGAATTTTATGAATAGCCTAATTTCTACATCCCCATACTAATGTACTAATGTACCCATACTAATGTGCTAATGTACCCATACTAATGTACTAATGTACCCATACTAATGTGCTAATGTATGGGGAGTGTGGAAATTAACGCAGGCGGACTTAACCAGGAGATATCAGTGATACATCCTGTGCTAAGTGTGTTAATGAATACTTAAAAAATGGTAATTAAGGAAAATGTCCTTAAAACCATTATTTTAGTGTTGATGAATAGGCCCAGAATCTGCAGATATATCTGTCAGTTTTGTAGCCACTTTAAAATTGGTGGTGGGATTATCTGCTAGGGGGCACCAGCCAAAATCTTGCCTAGGGCACCAAATTGGCTACGGCCCGCCCTGCATCTGGTTGAATTTGGACATTATCCTCCTAGTGGCAAATTATACACTTGTCAGTGTATAGTGCATAAGATGTTACCTTATTTAAGAAGGCTGCTAAAAACATAAACTCTCTATCGTTGGATGACAGATGAACCATAACCAATAATCTTAACCCTGTATACTTAACTAAAATAAAGACATGAGACCAAATGTGCCGTTCAAAAATGAATGGTCAGCTTTATTTATTACAGCAGAAGAATGGTGGCAGCATATTGCGAACCAGTTGACTTAGGCAAATGATGTCACAAATTGCGAGGGCCAACTATCCCAATGTCAAAGGCAAATGTGAAATGACAACTTGCAAGGGCCAACTATCCCTTTCTAAGCAAGTGGGGAGGTATCCGACACCCATACCAATGCACTATTAAGGCCCCCTCGGGAGAGAGGTACCGCTGACCCCATTAGGGTGAAATCAGCCTATCCAGTGCTGCAGCAAGTTGGCCACCAATTTACCGTTCTTTCCCACCACGCAATGGTTCCCTCAAGAACTGAACCCGCCACCATTATATACATAAACCAGCACCCCTGCTAACACTGAAAAAATTCCCTCAAGCCACAAAAAGTATCCCCTCCTCAGTGAGGTGAACCCCGTCCCTACGGAAATCCTGTACATGGGCATCCTGTACATGGATTAAGAGGTGATGTACCACCAACACACCCATTGCCAACACGTGTCTAGCCACCCACCTATTTACTTTCCTCCTGGATCGATCAATGACTGCCGTGGTTGACCTACAACGCCAAGACAAATGATAGAGGACCAAACAACAACGCACTCCGGCCAGAGCCGCACCACCACGTGAAGGCCGCTCACAATCGACGCAAATCTAACGATGTCCTTCGACATAAATCATTGCCCCCAAGATGCACAACTAAAATCAGGGGAACACCAAATTGTTTCACTGCACTGCGGAGCCTAGGCAAAAACCTCTCCCATAACATTCCTCTAAAACCAAACCATCTATCCCTGTCCCACCGGGAAAAAACAGACTCGTCAGCGGCAAAATGTGATTGAGCAGCCCAAAACACAAAGGAATGGCCAAACAACCATATAGGCCTATCATCCAGGAAACTACCTCCAAACATAAAAGACAGGCATTGTGAGTACAAATTTTATTTTTTCTTAACTGCTAGCTATAAGGAGGGAGAAGAAAAGAGGGGGGCGGGAGAAAGACTTGACCCGAAGCAAAAACCTGACAAAAACCTGCAGCATCTTTTCTTTCATTTAAATGTATTTTCTGAATCATTTATTTTTATTCATTTATTTATTTATTTTTTTATTTGATTTATTATGTTGTCCACAGCAGGGCAAAAAACAGGGCAAAATCCCTGGAGACCCCACTGACACAGTGACGAGTGGCCGTAGCTCCCAAATCAAAACATCAATATAAGCAATGTTACACAGAATAATCAATTCTCCAGACGAATGTATCTCCTGTAGGCATTGGACTTCCATCTTCCCAAGGTCTTGATTTCCTGCACCGACAGACTAGAGGAGGCAGCAAATGTCGCAGCACCAATTCTAAAAGAATGGGTGCCGTAATCGGAGAGCGACAAACCAAGGTGACGGATGTAGCGTTGAAATACCGACCTAACATGAAATTTCGTCAGAGGCGAGCCATCTATGTGCATCAACCATGCACCAAGCAGCAACGGGCGGCAGCCCATGTATGACGTTGCCAATCATACTGGACAGAGCCTGGCATCCCCAAAGGGCTATAAGCAAACCCAGAAACCTCTGCCCAACTGGTCGGTCGTTGATCACTGAATCCGACACAACAGGTTTCCCGTATGAGGACATGCGCCAACGAAGGGGGGGCGAAGCGCGATGCTGCAACTAATTCGCTAATGCGAAAAGCCCCGTGATAGGCCATCGCATAAGATATGCTGAACAGGGCAACTTCAAACGAAGATGAACACACAAACTATAAACTAGCCATCAACCGTAAAAGCAGTGAGGGGCCAATAGGATGATGAAGATCGTCCGTCGCAGGGACTGTACGCACCCAACCCCTTAAGGGCCTTTTGTGACCAAAAAGCCCATAGTGATATCACGACGCCCGGCCAACTTACAAAAGAAAGATATACCGGCAAGCCTCTGGGCCACGTAAGCCCGAGACTTCCCGCCAGCAAACATGTTCCAAACAAAGGCTAACAACTTGGAGTACTGAGAATTACCTGAAGAGCTTCGCTGCTGCAAAAAACCTTTCCACTGATGCCATGAAGCCTTTTAATTCTTCAAAGTACGCGGGGCCCTCTACCGGCATGCGAGACCTTCCATTCCAGATTGATAATCTGCCAACAATAAGATGGACAAACATCACCGACTATGGCAGCTGACGGAGCCAAGTCACGAAACCGAGTCCAATCCTGCCTAGAGAGCGCATCTGTTACTGAATTCTCGACACCGGGAACATGGCAAGCCATCAAAAGCAAATTAAGTTGCAAGCAACGGAGCACCAACCAAACAAGAAGACGCAAAACCGGAGGTGAACATGAACGCTGATTGTTAATCGCCTATACCACACCCAGGTTGTCGCACCAAAAGACAATGGAACAGTCCCGTAACCTAGCCCCCCAGAGCTCCAAAGCCACCACAATGGGAAACAACTCCAGCAGGAGCAAGTACTTCGTATGTCCCATTTGCACCCAACCCGACGGCCACGTAGAAAAACACCACGATTCGTCAAGAAGAGCTCCAAAGCCTGACGAGCCTGCCACATCAGTGTAGAGATGCAAGCAAACATTAGTTTGGGGTTACAAAGGCCAAAAACGCACGCCATTGAAATGAAAGAGAAAATACTCCCACACTGCCAAGTCAAGTTTGAGTTCCGCCGACAACTGCAAAAAATGGTGTGGCAAGCGTAAACCAACCAAGGCTCGCTGCAGCTTGCGACAAAACACCCTACCCATCAGGATGACCCGACACGCAAAGTTGAAGAGACCCAGCAGGGTTTGCCCCTGACACAAGGTAACTTTACCCCTTACCAAGGCCAACCTAATTGTGTCCTGAAGCCGCTTTATCTTAACCGGAGGCAAGCGACAACAGCACTTTAAGGTATCGATCTCGATACCTAAGTACACCAGCCTAGTGGAAGGGCCTTCCGTTTTCTCATGCGCAATCGGAACACCAAATTCCGAAAAGAGGGATGTTAAAGAAAATAGCAGGCGGGAACAACGATCGGAACCTGCCGGTCCGACGCAGAGGAAATCGTCTAAATAGCGAGCTAGCTCCACTTCCCCAGAGCCTGTGCAGACACACCAGGGAGAAATTAACTAAAACGCTCGAAAAAATGCGCACGATACCGAACAACTCATTGGGAGACACTTATCCAGGTAATATCCGTCTGCCAACTGAAACCCCATATACCTGAAGGAATCAGGGTGCAAGGGCATAAGACGAAAGGTGGACTAAATATCCACCTTGGCTAACAAAGAACCTGGACCAGAGGCCTGCACTAAATCCATTGCAGAATCAAAAGATTGATAGCGCACATGACAGAGATTCTCCGCAATGGCATCATTCACTGAAGCACCCGCAGGATAAGATAAGTGCTGGATCAATCGGTAACTACCTGGCGTTTTTTGGGGGCACGACACCCACTGGTGAAAGTACAAGGCCAGGAATAGGAGGCTCATCGAAGGGCCCAACTATGTGCCCCAGACTCACCTCCTTCATAACCTTGCCCTACATCACCTGGGGTAAATCCCTAGCGGATTTGAGGTTTCTAGGCGATCCCGGGCAAATGGACCCGGATACTGGGAGCGGAAACCGCTCAGCAAAACCGCCACGCAGGAACTCTGCATCATCCCGTAAAGGATACCAGTCCAGCCACTTGGACATGCAGCTTTACTTAGGGACCGCGTCTCCAACCCGCTTCTGAGCGGGAGCAGCTGGGACAGCTGAACCACCACCAGACCCTTTTGTGCAGGCCTTGCTGGGACACCGCCCTCCATGGGGACAACTCCCATTGTTAAGGCGTAACATCATCCTCTTGGTGGGATTGCGCCGGGCAACTTCTGCGAAGTGGGAGAACAGGATCGCATCTGACCTCCAGCTCCGGGATCGGAAGGAGGTCGCGAGGGCTGCGCAACCTCCATCCACACCTCCACGTCTTTTACAACCCAAATCCATAACCAAAACACGGTCCTACTTCCTACAGAATTTTTCATCATACTAACACCACGCCACCCTTTTTGACATCTTAAAGAGGCCGTGCATTAAATGGAAGTACCGAATAACATTAAGATATTCAGTTGGTCTGGACTTAAGGTAGCAGGCTGCGAAAGCAGAGAAGCCGGATAACCAATTTGTATATGATTTATAGGCCTCAAGCCCAATGCCCCCTTTAGCCTTTGTGGCCTTAAACGCCTTCTTTGCCTTATCGGTAAGCGTAAACATATCGACATAGCGTCCCTTACGAATGCGCTCCCGCATTCTGGTGCGTAATTCTCATGTCATCGCCGTATTAGCGCAGTGCACAAGGTCAGCCCGACCTGCTCCACCCTCCACGCTAGTACTGCTCCCGGAAGACTGGTAACTAGAGTGCCAGGACCGACGCGTGCGATGACGGCATGCCTGCTGCGCATGCCTGCACTTAGCCTTCCTGGAGCTGTCATCAGAAGTGGTGGTGAAAATGGTACTAGACCCTCCCACCGGAAGAGTCAAGTCACTCACCGGGGGCAACCTCAGCAGCACCCGAAGCTTGAGCCACTGCAGCCATGACTGATCTCGCAACCAATGGTTCTTTTTCCGCACTGCTCTCTGAAAAAAAGATGCCCACCAATCATACTGCTACCTGTGCTGTCCATCAACAATAAACCACAACCCCTTAACTATTAACTCATTCTGTCCCTGACTAGAGGTTTATGAGCCTTCAGTGCTAAGGCAAACTTCAGTTATCTTTCTCCTATATTGTCCTCTTACTATGAAGTGCTAATTGTCACTGTAGGGAGATATGCACTAAGTTTTGGAGAGTGATGTAAAGTGAAGAGTGTTAAAGTACCAACCAATCAGCTCCTGTCATTTTTCAAACACAGCCTGTAAACTGACAGTTAGGAGCTGATTGGTTGGTACTTTATCTTTCTCCAAGATTTAGTGCATCTCTTGTATAGCATGCAGGCCCACAGGGATACAGGAGAAATCCCCAGTGGGCCCCACTCCTCTAGGGATGATCTTGGTCCTGACACACCCCTCTCCCCTCTTGGGCCCTGTTGTTTACATGTCCTCTCCAATGGTTGACCAAGTCCGTCTGTTATGGACCCCCCGCCCCTTAAGCTTGGGCCCGTACCACTGCATTCCTTAGTGGGCCCTTATGCCCAAATCTGACACTGATATTATGTACTGTATGTATTTGTAAAGCAAATAATGAAAATAAATGATTTGTTTAAATTTCATGTTGTAAAACAAGGTTGGGCGGGTTTAAAATCAGCCTAGTTGACATATTTGAATACATTAAGGCCAGGGGCTTAATGTTTTCAATACAAAATGCTCTCCATACAAAATGGCTGACCTTGCTGTTAGTGCATACTTGCCTACCCTCCCGATTCAGCCGGGAGCTTCTCGAAAATCAGGTGCCGCTCCCGGCTCCCCAGAAAGGCAAGCAAGCCTCCCGATCTCCCTCCCTTCCCCTGAGAAACTCCTGCAGCGGGGTGCAGGGACGCGATTCACGCTGAATCGGGTCATTTTGTCCCCGCCCCCTGCTTCACAATCCCTGTAATATAAGCATTGTGTAGCGGGGGCGGGGTCAAACTGACACAACTGTGTGCCTTGCCGATCTGGCTGCTCCCTCCCGGAAGAGGCAACCAGAATGTCGGCAACCATGTGTTGGTGTCATGTGATGTGACATAGGCGAGAATTGATACTATGAGTTATTAGACCCTGGCTGCAGCACGCCATATTTTAAAACCAGATAACACAGAGGGTCCCAAACTCTGCCATAACAGTCCACATCTTAAGGATATTCTTGCTTGAGCACGGGTGATTTAATTAGTACCTCAGTAAATTTGATTTAACCATCTGGACTCGAGCATGGTTATCCTTACAATTTGGACTGTAATGGCGGAGCCTGGGAATCTCTGCAATAATAGATGGAAGAAAAATATTGTCTTTTGGGCATTGTGTTTGCTTTGATCATAGGAGCACAGGGCCTGATTCAGATCCGGACGCTATCAGCCGTTCGCCCGCAGGAGGTACGTCCGTCCAAATGTCAAACCAAGCGCTCGCACGAGTGATCGCTCGTAGCGAGTCTTCCGCCCCATATTTCCACTACCCCTCCTCTAGCTAACGAGCGTCCGAAATAGCGAGCGCACTACTCGTTTTTTGAAGAAGTGTTCGCTCGCACAAGTACGACCGGAAGTAGGCCTGTCATTTGTCGATTGCCTTGTTTTTCCTTCGTTAATCATCCGTGAATCGATTGGTGGCAATCATTACCTTAATTGACTTAATTGTTGCTCAAAAGTTTTCAATCTTGTTTTTTTTTTTGAATGTCAATAAACTTTATTGTTTGTTTTGTGTTCATTTTGGTCCGTAGAATCCGTCCGCTTTTAACGGGAAACTTGTTTTTTTTCAATACAAAGGCAGTTTCTTTTATTTTTTTTTAGCTTTTAATTTGTTTTAAAATTATGAAATTGTTTGTTTTCCAGCTTGTTGCTAACGCATCCAAATGCAGCAAGCCAATCATAAGTCACAATATATTTTTAGGGGTTGTTCACATGACTCACACATTAACCAATAGAATGCTTCATATTATTTATGAAAGTACATTAGCCAATCAAAATTTAGGGGTCCCTGTAATAAAACCGATTTGTGTAAAAAAAAAACCATTGCCATCATGAGAGCCAGTGCTTTCACACGGCGGGAGCTACTGGTGCTTACAGAAATAATCGATCACCGTATAACGGACATGCCGCCCCCCATCACCAACCAAAGCAAGCGCCGCGCGTACGCGGAGGTGCGGCGCAGGCTGCGGGCCATTGGCTTTCGTCGGACCATCGGACAATTGGAACGCCGGTGGTCCGATTTACGACACCGGTCCCCACACCTGCTTGCGCATCTTCGGATGAGGATCCGGTGGCGTAATTGGATATTTGAATGTTTATATATCTATGACAATCTGTTGTTACTTTTAGTCTTTGCTAATGTAAATTTGCATTAATGTGTGTGCATGTGTGCAGTATGCGTTTTTTTAGGCCTAAATGACACCTTTTTTTTGGTTTTATCACGATTAATATTTTCTTTTGGTTTCATGTTTTAGCTTTATAATCTTTTTGGGTAAACATATTTGCTAATATTACAAAATATACATCATTTAGGTCAGGAGCAGATATGGAGGCATAGAAGGAAGCGTGCCTGACCCCTCTCCCCAACTCCCACCATCTCCTCCCCTGCCCACTCCTCCCAAATGTCCCCACCCTCCCCTGACCTGCTCATCACTATTTCCCCTCACTCTCCTGCTCCCCAAATACAAATAACCCCTCCCTCCCCTGTCCTACCCATCCACATTCCCACACCCTCCCCTGATGCACCCACTCCTCAATCCAACCCCTCCCCTTTATCCCCCATGGACATTTCTCCTCCGTTGACACCCATCCACTGGCCCACCTCGGAGGAAGAGGATCTGATCCAACCTGGCCCACAACCTGCCGGTATGTTGTTTGTGATGTTTTCATTTTTTGTGTTAAAATGTGCCTTATATGCATACACTGTTGTATCCCTGATTAAAATCTAAGGGCAGTCCTTTGTTTTTTTCGGGGTTTTTTTTGGGGAAAATTGACCTTTCAAATGTTTTTTTTTTTTAATAGAGGTTTTTTTTAAAAAAAAAAATTTTGTCTAAATTTTCGGCCCAATTTATTCCTGTTTTCAAAAAAACAAAAATACAAAAATAAACATATGCCAGAGCCAAATACAAGCTTAATTGTGATGTTTAAAATGTATAGACTAAAATCAAGATACAAATTGTGTAAGGATTATTTAAGTTCCCAAAATGATTGTTCGAACCACTCTTCTCATGTCCCTGTTTTTTTTTTTTGCTTTTTGTGGCAATTTGGTTTTTTTGGGAAATTTTTGATAACACTATAGTTTTGCATCCAAATTAGCATGGTATTAAAATTTTATTTAAGTGTCAATAATCCTGTTTTTCTGGTATGTATTTGTTTGACAAATCACATTTAATTTAAATACATATTTGTCTTTCTACAGACCCCAGGATGCGTGATCGTGCCATTTTGGGGCAGATACTGCAAATGCGAGGACATTTGGTGCAGCTCCTGGTTGCAATGGACCATTTGCTAGTTTTGATGCGACAATAAATTTTAAGATTTTTTCTATTATGTTAATAAAAGTTTTTTGTTTAAACCAATCTCATTTATTGACTCCAAAATTAGCTCACAAGGTCATTTTGATGTATTTTTATGGTGTAAACATTTGGGTTTATGGTTTTGGCATAGGAAAATGCAAACAATGTGGCATACCAAATTCAGGGAGTATGTAATCTTTTAAAGTTACACTTTTCACCCAAAACAAGTGGTTTCCTAGACTTTAAATATATATTTTTACATTCCCAAAATTTTTCCAACTGACATTAAATCCATAATGTTTTTTGAAAAATACCTTATATAATTATTATAGTTAATCCAAAAAATCCATGCAACTCCCAAAACTTTAAAATAACAATGTGTAAAGGTAGGCCCACTATGCAAACCTGTTAATTCTTATGTGGTTTTTTTATTTTTTAACAACCCTAAAAGTAATTTGAAAAATAAAAAACCCAATTAAGTTAAAAGTTATGTACATTTGCTGGTTTTTCAGGTAAAAAAACAACCCCAAAATTTTTAATAGTAGTTTATTAAACAATATATGACAAAAAAAAAATACACACAAAGAATGGCAACAAAAAATCAAGAACTGTTTGAAGATGGTGCATGCCAACATATTGTCCCTAAATCAGGTAAGAAACACATTTGTCCAGGTGTAAAGGTCATTTTGGAGTCATTAAGGTCACAGGCGAGCATTTTCAGGAAGTAAGAAGGTTGTTGTTTGGATTTTGAATAAAAAAAAAAAACAACAACAAAAAGGTTAAAATTCGAAACATAGGATAGTAAACACACATAATTTTCAGTCTTCACAATGTCAACACATGTAAAACCAAGTAAATTCAAATACCTGAAAAAGCGGGAAACGACATCGTCACGTATGGCCCCCCCCTGACACTCTCCTCCGACCAACCTCGGGGGGGGGCCATCCTCAGGCAAGGCATCCTCTGGCTGCATTGGGACACCACTCCTTATGGCGATGTTGTGAAATATCCCACACAGGACCACAATTTTGGAAACCATAGCCGGCAAATACATGAGGTCGCCACCAGAGCGGTGGAGGCATCGATAACGGCCTTTTAAAAAGCCGATACAATGCTCCACCACCTGCCTGGTGGCAGTAAGTGCGGAATTATTTAGAGTTTGTGGCCCTGGTGTGGGAACCAAATAAGGAGTGAGCAGCCAGGGCGTGCAAGGGTAACCACTGTCTCCTGTGAAAAAAAAACAAGCATTCAGTACCATCTCTAAGTCAACAGTGTTTGCTTAAAAAATTAGGGGTACCACTTACCCAGAAGCCACGTGTCACCAGCTTGGAGGTTGTTTAATTTGTGCCAAAGCCCTGATTGCCGGATGACAAATGAATCATGTGCACTTCCTGGATATTTGGCATTCAGGGACAGGATCTGGAGGGAGGCATCACATACCACCATTACATTCATCGAATTAAAGTGCTTACGGTTCCTAAATATGGCCTCCAGAGCTGCTGGAGGCTGAAGTGGTATGTGAGTGCCGTCCACAACCCCTATGATATGTGGGAAGCCTGCAATTTGGTAAAAATTCTGCTTCACCACATTAAAGGAACCCATATCCAATGGCATCTTAATAAAATGATGTAGGTGCTTAAACAGGGCATCCATGGCCGCCATCAGGATCCTTGAAAAGGAGGATTGGCAAATGTCTGCAACAATCCCAACTGTGGTCTGGAAGGATCCTGAGGCGCAAAAATGTAACACCGACATTAACTGTGTAAGTGGTGGTATTGCTGTTGGATTGTTAATTTGCCTTTCAAGAACACTCTCTATTAATGAAAGAGTGTCTAGGATGATTTGGGGTGGTAGGCAATACCGCTGTAAAACCACATCATCAGGCATTCCAAAAAGGGTGACATGTGTTCTAAATATCTGGGGCCTTGCACGCCTACGATGCCTACGCCTAGGAGGATGTTCAGGTTGGTCAGAGCCATTGCCACTATAATTCGCCCAACATCAATCTGAAATGTTAGACAATGTAGTTAATTTTTTAAAATCTAAAAACAAGAAAATATACTTAGCTTTTTGACACATTAAGAAGAATCTTACAGGGTTCGGTAGTGACATCTTGAAGAAAACCTACGAATTAGAATCCACATAAATAAAAACAACAAATTATAAAAATAAAAGCCTAAGCCCAAAATATAAAGAATGCATGCACTACACAGATGTCGTTAGTGTCTGATTTTATTCTATGAATCCAATGTTCGCTAATGCCACAGACAGGAGATGTGCAAAATATATGCAATAGAGGGCAAAAAAGACCGCTAAATGGTACACTAATGCCACAGACAGGAGATGTGCAAAATATACGCAATAGTGGGCAAAAAAGACCGCTAAATGGTACGCTAACGCCACAGACAGGAGATGTGCAAAATATACGCAAGAATTTTCGCATTTTTGATGGACAAATAATAATTTGGGCAAAAATATAAAAAAAGAATGCATAATGAGATCCATTAAAAAAACATGAAAAATGTTAACAATAAACAGGGTCTAATGTATCTCAATAAACACTTACCATACAAAGACGAGCCCGAAAGTAGAAATTTAGGCCACCAAACGAAAGGAGATAATTGGGAAGGCAAAAAAAAATCTGAAATATAAAACAAAAAAAATATTAAAATAAAAAAATATACAAATTTGTTCAAAAACTAAAATAAAAAAAAGTGAACCAACAAACTTACCTCAAAAAACAAAAAAAAGGATTAGTACCAAAACGCAAAAATGCGAACCGAAAAAATAACACTTGACAACTTAGCAACTCTCCACAACACCTTCACAAACAACTCCTCAACTCCAACATCCACCAACCACTTCTATCAACCCACCCCGAAACAAGGCCACAAATAAGCCTTAAATAGACCTAACTTTCCCGCTCAAATCAATGACGCTCAATAGATGCGGCCATATAATGCACACGCATCTATAAAAACGTCACGAGAACACACAATGGGTCTGCTGAATTCAAGGATTGAATCATGTCCACAGAACAGCAGCAAAGCCAAAATCCCGGACAACAAAGTAAGTAGCTCCAAAATTAAAGTTAGCAACCCAAAAAAAATAAAAAAAGTAGAAAGTAAACATTTTTTTATTTTTTTTTGGAAGGTGTGGAGACTGACAATGAGGAGGCTGCAGGGCCTAGTACCCAGGCCAGGAGTAAAAGAAAACGGCAGCCGCAATTCACAAGAAAGGAGATGGAGGTTTTGGTGCAAAACTGTATTGACAACCTGGCACAGGTGCCACGAAATATGGGTGCAAGCCAGAGATGGAAACTGTGGGAGGACATAGCCAGTGCTGTCAATGGGGTTGGTGATTTTGTCCGTTCAACCAAAGAGGTCAAACGCCGGTATGTCTTTCTGGCTTTTACAAAACATGTAAATAAAAAAAAAAAAAAAAAAGGTGTTGGGCTTTTTAAAAAAAAAAAAAACAAGAAAAAAAACAAGGTGTTAGGCTTTTTAAAACCATAAAAATATCTGACAACATCATGCGTACGGAATACAAGAAAAACATCTAACATTTTTACCTTTATTAAAACATTTATTTTGGATTGCTGTGATTTCTAAAAACAAACAAATAGGAACACAACATGCATTCCAAATTTAGCTAATATATCCTGGCCATTGCAAATCACCTTCTCGCAACTGATCCAATTATTAGGTGATTGGTCTTGTGCCTTGTAAAGGAGAATAGCAAAACATCGATTAGCTAAGGGAGCTACGAAGAGACCATCGTCTTTGCGAGATCCAATACCCTACCACAAGCTGAACGAGCAGTCATAATGGAAACTGGATCACACAGTGACGTGTACAAAATAGCATCCACATTGGACGTTCGCACAAGATAATACATGTACGCCCAAAAAACGGCTTGCCACGCCTGTGTTTTCTCATCTCCACCCCCGTTACCACCCATAAACGGAACATTCTGTCAATCAAATGACATAGGTCACTTCCTGTTCGCTGTGTATACGAGCGAACGAAAAATGACCGCAATGATCCGGCCGCACATGCGCAATGAGAACCATGCGTGGTTTAAAACAATCGAATGCGTACGAGCGAACGGCTGATAGCGTCCGGCTCTGAATCAGGCCCACAGTGTCCTGTGTTTTGGTTCATCTTATAGGAAGTGTCTGTCCTCATGAGTTTTTCTTTGTAAAGCAAAGAAGTTACGGTTAAACCTTTTCTTTTTTGTTTTTTTTGTTGGTTCCGCAAATCAAATAATCTAACTTGTAACTTTTTTCAGTGTTCCTACAGATTATTGGGTATTCTGGTTAATTCAATATGTTTCTGTGTTTGCCCCTGAGCTGTACATATGTTACACGTTAACATGTTTCTTTCCCAGCTGGATTTTCTATGATATATATATATATATATATTAGGGATGTGCAGGCTCGGATAGGTTCGAGTTTGCACGTGGAGTTCGGATTTTTCCCTCCAAAAAAACGGAACTCAGAACGAGGCAAAACGTCATCTTACATGGACGAACATCATCATTCCTGGTCTTTTGTCCAGGAATGATGATGTTCGTCCATGTAAGATGACGTTTTGCCTCGTTCTGAGTTCCGTTTTTTTGGAGGGAAAAATCCGAACTCCACGTGCAAACTCGAACCTATCCGAGCCTGCACATCCCTAATATATATATATATATATATATATATATATATATATATATATATATATATATAATATATATATATATATATAAACATTTATTTAGAGAATAAATGTGTGCACCACATCCTTCTCAGAAGCTGGCAAAGAGCATTTTTAACTTATCATCATGTTATAAGTGAATTTGTTCAGACTGTACTCTACACCTATATAGGGGGGCGGTCTTTCCCTGATTAATTGACCGTTCCTAACGCGCGCGTGTGTGTACAGTATATATATATATATATATATGCATATGGGAGCTATCATTCTCCACCAAAAGAATCTAACCATAATTATCCATGTGTCAGGATTCTTGTCACTGGAATCACCCATGACCGAGTTGGAAACAGTGTTTATTTAGCTTCATATTCCATCTAATATTTCATTTTCTGGAACCATATTGTACATCATACCTGCCGACTTCCTGCTGCTCCTTCCGGGAGGGAGCAGCCAGGTTGGCAGGACGGAGGGGGGGGGGCGTGGCCGGGACAAGGGGGAGTGGCTGGGTGGGTGACAGCACTGGTGGGCGTGGCGGGGTCACACGATTGCGTCAGTTTGGCCTCGCCCCCGCTACACAATGCCGATAAAATAGGCATTGTGAAGCCGGGGGCGGGGCCAAAATGGCGTGAATCGCGCCTCCCCCCCACCCGCTGCGGGGGTTGAAGGGGTTATTGCGGGGGGGATAGGAGGGGTGGGCAGCGGCCGGGAGAATTGCCTGCCTTCCCGGGAGGTCGGGAGCGGCACCCAATTTTCGGGAGGCTCCCGACCAAATCGGGAGGGTAGGCAAGTATGATGTACATTGTCTGTATTATTAGCAGGTGAAGAGACATTCTTCATTTTAATGGGCTGGAGATGATGTGCGGAAGGCCTCAACAAGGTTCAGTGTACAGGGCCCTTTGTCCTAAGATGGGTTGAGCAGTTAATAAAATAATCTCAGATTTGCCTTAATGGTTCTGCGTAGAGAGACAAAAGCCACTGTCTGACCTTTACTTCCTTCCAGTGATGAATATCTGACATGAACTGTGCTCCCGTACTGGTGTCTGGCTGCGGCCTGGCTAACGTGAGCCACAGACGGACGATCTGTAGACGGCGCAGTCACACTCATTGCTAGCCAGGTCTCTTACCCGGCAGGGTCTTGATGTAAAACAGGCCTGCCTCCTTTCCTTTTAATTGGGCATGCAATAATGTGTTTAGTACATAGGAAACCTGTGGGGGTAGTATTGTGGTTTATTATGCAGTACTACTATGCAGCAGTAGCCTCTCTAGTGATAAGAGGAGAGTAATTGGGGTACTAAGGAGGAGAGGATTACAGGTTATGGGGCTGATGGGGAGTTGGCTGCAACTGCACCCCAAAAACATTGCGCAATTTGAGTTCATTAAAAAAAAAATTGCAATAGCGTGTACATACAAACTACCTCATGGGTGGAACCATTAGGTATATGAGCCCATATACACTTTCACCCATTTAAATAGCCATATGTTTTGTTAGCAAAATACTCATTCACACCCCCCCCTCCCCCAAACTGGGCTGTTGACACTATAACAGGGTAATACAATAGCGCGTGTACCAAATGAGATTTAAGGCCCCATTACAGGGGGAGTGTGGCCACAGCCCATTACGCAAACAGAGGGACCTTGGGGGGTAGAGCCAATGATTCGCCGCCATCGATGGCAAAGTGGGACCCGAAGATATTTTTTAAGTTACAGAATGGAGCTTAGCCTCGCCTCCCGATGCAAGCTAAGCCCAACCCCGTTGCTGCTTGACCCACCCTGCCCCCAGCAGCGGTGGTCATCATGGGTTGCAAACCATCAATGGTTTTTGTGACATCAATTAATTACCAAAGGAACCATCGATGAAACCCCCACCAATGGCCATCTCGACCTGCTGCATTGGAATGGCAGGACAGGTTAGCTGTCCTGGCTGGTTCTGTTGTGGGTGTTGCCAGTGAAAGTACCGGGGGGCGTGGCCTCAATGTGCTGATTGTACTAGGTTGGCCATTGGTGTGTTAACCATCAGTGGCTACCATCGATGGTGCGTAACCATCGGTATGAAACCATCAATGGTTTTGGCCACCAATGGTCAGCCCTATTCTTAGGACCTCATTCGCTCTGAGTGAGGGCTTTACATCTTTTTTCCGGGCCCAGCCTCCTGGCTGCTTGCTAGGCTGTGGGTGACCACCCACAGCTTTAGCGAGCGGCCAGGTTCATGGTCGCGATGATCAAGACCATCGCAACCATCGGGGCTTGCGACGAGACCCTTGTGGTAGGGTCTCGTCTGTCGCAAGCCCCAGTGAACTTTCGGCTCTATTAGAGCCGGAAGCTCACCACTGACATCACGAGTGATGTCAGTGTGGTCGCCCCCAAACGGCAGGCGCTCCATCGGAATGCCTCCGTTTGGCAAGCCACCCCCCACCACGCCTACAAAACAGTGCGAGCTGTCAATCACCATCAACAGCCGCCCCTTTTGTAGTAAGCCCGGGAGCGAGAGAATTTCTCACTCGCTTCGGGGCTTGTGCACGTGAAGCAGGGCCTCTACATCGACCCACTTGTGAGCGCATCGGCGCTTGCGAGCAGGTCTGAATGAGACCCTTAGTGTGCACCCTGCTTTATTGGCCAGCGGGCCAATCAAATTTGGGGTGGGGTTTCACAAGTAGCTTAGGAGAGTGGAGCTATACAACATGCCTCACCACCGGGTAGGGATGAAAAAAAAATTGATGGCAGAGAACCATTGGATCTCCACCATCGATAGCAAAACAATCAACATCGATTGTTAACCAGCAATAGTTTGTAATTGATGGTCGATGACCATCCCTATATTGCACAGCACAGCTGTAACACTGCAAAGGGGAACATTTGACCCTATAAGCAGCTGACTCGAGCCCTGACGGGTCCCTTCAACAAGCCTAGGCCCGGGTAATTTATTTATTAACAGTTTCTTATATACTGTAGCGCAACATATTCAGTTGCGCTTCAGTACCATGAGTTCACATGGTTCTGTGGGAGCTCTTCCGGAGTCCCAGGAGAGTAGTCCAACCTCCCTTAACTAGGATGTGGGCGGAGCAGAGGCATGAGGAGTAAAAGGGAGGGCTCAAAATCAAGCAAGTTTGCCTTAACTCATTTAAGGACAAGTGGCGGTGTTGCCCTTAGCAAACCGGTTCTAGCTGGGGCCGTAGAGAGCCGGCCTGGGCCCCATTACTATTAATGGGGGGGGGTAATTGTGGGAGGCATGGCCATGCCCCATTAGAAAAAAAAACCTATTTGCAGCGCTGCACGGTGGGGAGGGGGTGCTGTGAGCCCCTCGGTCCAGCGCAAATCCTTTGGGGGGCACGATCAGTGTGATCACTCCCCCCCCCTCCTCTCCACAAAGGCAGAGGAGACTGCTGCCTCTGCTAAGCGGCAGTCACCAGTCTCCCTGGTCTCCTACTGCAGCCCAGCAAACAGCAGCGTGTGCAGGGCTGGTGACAGGTAAGAGGGAGAGGGGATGGCGTCAGACCCGGCTATAGCGGAGCGTTAAAGCTGCATCAGCCCCAGTGAGCGCACCTATGTGAACAACTTGAGGTGGCTAGGATGGTCTGCAGAGATGCAAAGTCTAAATCGATGGAACCAATAATTCAAATTCCCCCCCCACAAAAAAAAAATTATTTGGCCATAATCATCTTCAAAACATAACTGAACCTTTGGGCAGGTTTTGTAGCGAAATGCACAGCAGTCGGGTCTGCTCCTGAGCCATGAGAAAGGTAACACTCTCCAGGGGGACCACTGTCAGGAAGTTTAGAGGAGATGAAACCAGCTACAGAGATCAGAGGAGGTGGTTTCGTATCCTACACGTATGCCCAGCAAGGCGCTACCCAGCCCAGAGCCGCTCTCACAGGTGGTCTGAATTTTCCAACAGCGGAAGATTTAATATTTCATATGTACAGCTCCATCTCATGCCGGCATTATTGACACCACATGGAAGTCAGGAAATTGGTTCTTTCTGGGAACACTTTGCAGAAATATGCAGCCTGTCAGCTTGTTTCTCGTGGGGTACATTAACAGCAAGACTCACAATTTCAAGTAATGAACCTTCTCCAGATGTTTGCTGCAGCCCCTACGTTCAGTGTTTAACCAAGATGTGGACATGACAGGACGGATTAGATTTCCTGGCGAGATGCGATAATGTAGCAAAGACTGTCAGTTCTGCTTCTCTTTATGAGAGGGGGAGGGGGGATGTGAACAAGGACCAGTTATTGGGAGTTTTGCATATCAAATGGATATACAGTAGAATCACCTATAGCTTATTATGGAATAAGCTTACTGGTAAATAAAAGAAACGCCAACATTTTATGCCTATGTTAGAAGGACTCAATGTTAGAGGCATATTTTGTACTTGTTTAAAATTAACATGACGATTTTTGCAGAAGTTTCTCCTATACTGTGACGCTGTGTTCTGATTGAAGAACAGTCTGTTCCCAGGAGAGTGTAACCCGATCTCGGTTTGAGCCCGTCAGTCACCAAGCTCCTCAGTGGTCATGTGATGGCTTGAGGTTTTATGCTGTGAATTTCCACAGCCTCTCTACTCATTAGATCATGTCATGTGACTGGTTGCTATAGTAATCGATTGACACCTGGCAATCTGTAAATTATTAATCGCAGTATGGATTAAGGCCCTAAGGAAAAATGAACTACTTAAAGGCGGAGATTTATCACGCTGCATCTTTACAAAATTGCAGGTTTTTATTTTTCTCTTCTTTTCTTTTGTGGCGGCCATAAAACTTCTGGATGTATTAAAGATAGAAGCACCAAAATTGCTGCAATAGTGTTACTTTCAAACCTGGCATCCTACAAATCAACATCTTAAAAAAAATTCCAACAACTTGCCTGATATATTAACTTGCAGTCTCGCAAACTGAAAGAGATCCCATCAGAAAAAAAGAGGTTGTGATAGGTGGGAGAGTTCAAACCACAGATCGGCATGTGATACAAATACATTATCTTTGCAAAAACAAAGACCCTTACTATAACCATTCTGGTCGTAGTTCTTAGGGATGGCCCAAACAAGGCCCGCGGACCTAGAGTTGCCCAGCCCAATGCCAAGTAGTATTTTGCTAAACACACATGTGATTTAGGGGTTTTAAAATTGTGCAGAGGTTTCGGGGATGGGATGTAGTTATTAGACCGCTGGACGAGATGCCGCCGGTCTAAATGCCGATGGTTCAAGCCCGGCACAGGGCTTAAGATAGGCGTCGAATACTGACGCCTAACTTAATCCCGATGTCAAAATGCTGACAGATACCATCCTGAATGAGGTAAGTCTGGGGCATTTTAGGAGATAGCCGTGAGGGAGGGGGGGGGTTAGATTTAGGCATCCCCGGGGGGATTTAGGGTTAGACACCCCCTGGGGAGGGTTAGGGTTAGGCTAGGGAAAGAGGGGGTTAGGGTTAGGCAACACTGGGGGGAGGTTAGGATTAGGTACCCTCCCCCCCGGGGAGTTAGGTTTATTCACCACCAAGGGAGGGTTAGGGGGGGAAAGGGGAGGGTTAGGCCGGTATTTCAATCCCATTCCTCGGACACAACCAAATATCAGGTGCCTGATTAGATTTATCTCCAGGTGTTTTCTTACAGGGAACCAGATTAATATAGATTTAAGAAACACCACAAGAAGATCATACAGGAAAGGTGTGGCAGGAGATGGAGATTGATGAGGGAAGGGGGAGCGGATGAAGCGCCCCTAGTGGCTGGTGCCTAGTATACTATACTTGCAGGAAACTAAGGGGTCTAGTTACTAAGCAGTGTTAGGAGACAGAGTGAAAAGTGATAAGAAAGTGATAAGGTGCCAGCCAATCAGCTCCCAACTGTCATCTCACAGGCCGTGTTTGAAAAATGACAGCTGAGAGCTGATTGGCTGGCACCTTATCACTTCCTTATCACTTTTCACTCTGGGGGTCATTGAGACCCGCTCGCGAGCGCAGGACGCTCGCAAGCGGGTCGATGTTACCCCACTGCGCATGCGCACGACGGAGGGAGCTCCGTTGTGCGCATGCGCGAGATCCGGACAGCGACAGCCAAGCTGTCGCTCCGGGTCTCGCACCAAAGGGGGCGTGCTGTCGATGGTGACTGACAGCACGCCCCCTTTGGTGGGCGTGCCGGGGGCGTGGCTGCCAGACAGAGGCGTTCCCATGGGAACGCCTCCGTCTGGTTCCGGCCCCACTGACATCACTAGTGATGTCAGTGGGAGTGATTTTGGCTCTGATAGAGCCAAAATCACTCCAGGGCTTGTGGCAGCGAGACCCTACCGCAGGGTCTCATCGCAAGCCCGATGGTCGCGATGGGTCAAGACCATCTTTTTCGCCGCTCGCATATGCTGTGGGTGGTCACCCACAGCAATGCGAGCGGCCAGGAGGCCGCTCCAAGATTAGGTAGGAGGGCCCTGATTCAGAGCGAGCGCTCTGGTCAGAGCATCCGGCTCTGAATCAGGCCCTCTGTCTCTTAACACTGCTTAGTAAATAGACCCCTAAAGCTCTAGAATCTTCCTCAGCAAAAATTGAGACAAGGAAACATCTTTTTTTTTGCTCACGGGTCCCTTCGCCTAGAGAAAAAAAACAAAATGAAACAAAAAAACAACGGCTTGAAAATCGCGGAATGCGCGATTCCCTCCAAACCTTAACTGCTCCACATTTCCACACTCAGCACGTTTTCAATTAGTTCCAACTGCAGGTCAGGGGCCCAATAAAACAAAGGTCTTATATTATTATAGGCTTTAACAAATTGAGTTAAAAAGGTGCACACTGATATATATCACTGGCAATATTTTTTTTTCTCTTGTGCTGGAAAAACAAAGTATTGAGGGCTGAATGGGGCTATATTCTACTAACACATTCTTCATATTGTTACACCAGATCCTAACGTGAGGGCCTTAGCCAGGGAAACCGGTTTGGATCATCAAACTCAGATGCGACTCCCCGCAGAGATTCCATCCCATTAGCAGGTCTATATAAAATAAAGAAAAGAGCTTTAAGCAGTGTGTAGCTCCTCTGATTATTATCCGTAAGGCAATAAAAACATACTACTGGCATTCGTCACACATCTAACACCTATATTAAATCAGAACAAAAGCTTTCCTTACCGAATAGCAATCTTAGTGCCAAAAAACAAAAACAGGCAGGAAGAGCGCTGTATGAAATGTGCGCAGAGTGGGTATACCGCGCGGCTTGAGATTGCGGTATTCCTGAAAACAGCTGCGCAAACATTTTCCTGACACCGATGCTAAAACCGTCGGCCGCGGGGATTTCTCAGCTGGAGAATTTAACAATTGTGTAAAAATGTAAATTAAAAAAAATGATAAATAAAACCGTTGCTTTAGTCCTCTATAAATGTGATTATATTTTCCTACTATTATATTATTATACTTTGCCAGATTGTACTATACCTGTGAGAGGAGTTTCAGGTCAAAGCAGAAAAAGATGCTTATTAAATTTTATGAACTAGAATCTGATACCACTTTTCCACCAAAAACCCGGGTCCGACCATGTTTTCAGACATGGGGCCTGATTTAGACCCGCTCGCGAGTGCATAGGGTTATTTTTCAAGGACTCTCTTACACTGAGCTGCGACCCGGGTAGACCCAAGTTTTTGCTCTGGTGTAAAAGGGGGGTATAAGTAGGGAAAAAAAAACATTGTCAATGTATCCAACATTAATAGGATTTCAGCCTTCACATTACTTTGGTAGTGATGTACATGCCCACCCACCAACTTTTCCTAAATGCATTGTTATATTTCTATCTTAATCCTGTGCTTTCCACCAAAATCTTTCTATCATCAAGGTGTTGTGGATAAAGCTGCATTTTAGGCATGGACTACAGAAATAATCAGTTTTGTGAGAAGCGGCACAATTAGGTTCATTTCTGCAGGCTTATATCATACTTGCCTACTTTTGAAAAAGGATTTCAGGGAGATTGTGAAAGCAGCACCTCTGAGCGCGGCGGCAAGGTGAACGTGTACTGCTACATCTGAGAGGCGTGTCATACATGTGATGGGCGTGTACTGCTACATCTGAGAGGCGTGTCATACATGTTATGGGCGTGTACTGCTACATCTGAGAGGCGTGTCATAAACCTGACACATACAAATCAGGCTTGCCGACTTTCTGGCTGCCCCTTCCGGGAGGGAGCAGCCAGATCGGAATTACAGGGGGCGTGGCCATCGCGAGGAGGCGGGGCTGGCCAGATGATGTGTGTTTGTGGGCGGGGCCACACAATATCGTCATTTTGGCCCCGCCCCCGCTACACAATGCCGATATTACAGGCAATGTAAAGCAGGGGGCGCAGGCCAAAATGACGCGATTCGGCGTGAATCGCCTCACGGCCCCCCCCGCTGCGGGGGTTTCTACGTCTCTATGGTAAGTGCGGGGGGAATAAGAGGGGTGGGCGGCAGCCGAGAGGATTGCCTGCCTTCCCGGGAGGTCGGGAGCGGCACTCAATTTTCGGGAGGTTCCCGACCAAATCGGGAGGGTAGGCAAGTATGATACAAATGTAAATGAGCCCCAAAGCAGTTAGTACAGAGTTGCCGACTTTCTGGCTGCCCCTTCCTGGAGGGTGCTGCCAGATCGGCAAAATGACGGTGGCATGGCCGGTGTTTTTGGGCAGAGCGGGGGGCGTGGTCACATGATCACGTAATTTTGGCCCCGCCCCTGCTACACAATGCGGAGATTACCAGCATTGTGAAGCTGGGGACGGGGCCAAAATGACTCGGGGGATTCTCTTATAACCACGGGGGGGGGGGGGGGGGGCGGAGGGCTCGGCTTGCCTGCCTTTCCAGGGGGCTGGGGTCGGCACCCGATTTTAGGGAGGCTCCCGGCCGAATCGGGAGGGTAGGCAAGTATGACTAAGTAAGATCTACATGTTGATGAAAACACACTGATACTTTTCGGAAAATGCATGTAGCCATAGGGATCATTGTGCCTTATACCCAATGCA
This sequence comes from Taudactylus pleione, assembly GCA_031769625.1. NCBI lineage: Eukaryota > Metazoa > Chordata > Amphibia > Anura > Myobatrachidae > Taudactylus > Taudactylus pleione. Next base: position 895,558 of record JAUIMM010000795.1, on the reverse strand, counting down.
TGTAGCCATAGGGATCATTGTGCCTTATACCCAATGCATGTAGCCAAAGGGATAATTGTGCCTTATACCCAATGCATGTAGCCATAGAGATCATTGTGCCTTATACCCAATGCATGTAGCCATAGCGATCATTGTGCCTTATACCCAATGCATGTAGCCATAGGGATCATTGTGCCTTATATCCAATGCATCACGATCGCACTGCGCAAACACCAAGGCACCTTAGCAACTGAGGACTTCTTCGCAAAGTGATTGATAGTCATGGACCGTTTGGGGCAGCTAAGGGGATTTGCAGCAGAAATGCAGGCATGTCGCGACTTTTTGGGGTGTGTCTCCGCCCACAACTGCGATCGTGTACGCAGAGAACGTGGCGCCAGTGTCTTGGTTCCCACAGTCATTCTAAGCGTCCACAGGGATCTCCATATGGATGATTATGGAATGATCTGCGATGGCGGCTGCGTGTTTGTGCGCACTTACTTGGACCTGAGAGGTTGCCGGTGCGTCTTTCAATAAACTCCCAGCTGGTAAGAGCATTAGCGTATTTTCGCCCCAGCAGATGCGTGTGGGATCGCAGCAAGCGCAAGCAAGTTGTGAAAATGTAAAGTACTGTAAATATATAAATACTGTAAATATATAAAAGGTTGCTAGTGACGACAGTCTGATCAGCTCTGTGCCTGGCTACCACCCACATAATCATTATCTCACAGATCTCAAGCGATTATATTGTGAAGCCAGACGGAGATTACATAGTATCGAGACATCATCACAACAAAGACAGGGGGGCCTATTCATCGACACTAAAATAATGGTTTTAAGGACATTTTCCTTAATTACCGTTAGTGGAGGCGGCCGGTTCCGCCCACAGGGCAGGTGCGTACTGGCCACTCCACTCTAGTTACGGCCCTGCAGGGCCGGCCATAGCTGATTTGGTGCCCTAGGCAAGATTTTGTCTGGTGCCCCCTAGCATATAATCCCACCACCAATCTTAAAGTGGGTACACCTCACCTCGCTATTTGCGCTCGCTCGTTCAGAAAAACGGGGTTGCTATTCAAATGAACCATTCACTCTTTGTGGTCTGTTCACGCCTCTAGGTCTGAACGAGCGAACAAAACATGCGGTCGTTTTTTGGAAACCTACGCCCCCTGGCCGCTCGCTTCCTACGTCATGTCCGCTATTTATTAGATTAATCGAGTACATCGATCAGAGTATGAGCTGCTCGCTATTCTTGTGGTTGGTTTTTCCTACCGCAATCTTGCGAGCAGTTCTGACTATAAAATAACCCAGTGACGTGGCCAATGACGCTGCTGTATTAATTATGCACACCCATAAAACTCCCGTTTTGACCTTTAAGCATGCCTGCGTTCTGATCTCCACTCCCCGTTTTCAAGCACCTTCCCCTGTTACCACCCACATACGCCTCCTCCTGTCACTCAAAATAGCAGGCATTCGCTATTTAGCGAACAAACGATTTTCGGCCGCACTGACTGGTTCGCGCATGCGTATTACGCTCCGTACGCGTGCGCAGTTGTGCAAACATCGCTCGGAACGAACGAGCGGCCGCTTACGAGCGGCTTTGAATCAGGCCCTCAGTGTAGAGAGGGGAAAGTATCTATTTCATCGAAAAAATGACAGCTTTTCGGAATAGATAGTTATGGAGAGGAGGAATGATGAATTCCTCCGGTAAATAGGTTGAACTCCATGCGAGCTCTAAGCCTAATAGGCCCCAGGGTTGTTTGGAGGATATCCTGGAACATCTCCGCTCAGCCAATGAACCCATATGTTCATCTCCATGCCTGGTTTGCTGATGTCCATAACCCGCTTCTGGAAGCAACTGCCTCATTGACTTATTGGAACCTTGCAAACAAGTATCCAGCAGAAAACATAATTACAAAGAAAAAATTATATATATATTATATATACATTATACCCATGCAGCACAAAAGCAAAATCCTTATCATAGATGCCAGCAACTGACGTTCTTAATACTTTGCCCTTATTGTCCTTGTCGGAAAACCGAATAGGTATTTCTGATTTGGCCCTGACTAGGGGCCTGTCACAGTGCGCCAGACACCTGCATGCACTTACCAGGTCCGGCGGCACTGGTCAGTAAGAGATCGGGAAGCGTTCGCTCACAGCGCATAGAGTGCCCAGCAGAGTGAGTGACAGGGGAAGCCGTTTGTGGGTGGTGACAGGGGCTGGCCAGTAAAAACGGGGGAGTGGAGGTGTGAACGCAGGCATGCCTGAGCGTCTTAATGCCGTTTCAGAGGCGTGCATAATTAAGATGCAGCATCAAAGTGTTTAGGGGTTTTCGTTGCTCCTTATTTTAGGCCATCTTTGTTCCCCTTTTATCCAAGTTACGGGCCGAATTATAGACCTGGCGGACCAAAGAATTCTCCTGGTTTGGCAGACTCTGGATCCTCAAGATGAATTCCCTTCCTAAAATTCCATACCTCCTTGAGAACCTCCCCATCCACATTCTCCCCAAGTGGCCTAGACATCCAAAAATGAATCCAAATTTTTTTATGGGGTGGCTGCTGCCCACGTCAGAAACTCTATGTCCTTTACTAATTCAACTGTTTAATGTCCTTGGCTACTATCAAGCCACCCACCTCAACCGGGTATAAGAATGGACTAGAGGCCCCCTTGCCAAGTAGTGGATCTGGATTGAGGAACAGATGTGCCGCCTCCCAGTGACTATCCTTCCCTGGCTTCCCACCTTACAGATGATACATTATCCTACTATCTTTCCCACACTCCAGATGTTGAGATCTTTACGGTTATATAACTCCATTTCCTCATTAATTTCCTCACTCGCCTCGTCTTGTTGCACGGGAACTTTCACCTTTTGAATGTTTCTGTGCAGGGGCGTATTTAGAGAGGAGGGGGCCCATGTTCACTCACCATCTGGGGCCTCCTCCTCTCTCTCCGGCGGCCACGGCGTACTGACAGATTCAGTAGACTCCGGGCACTGGTCTGTGCCTGGAGTCTGCTGCGCATGCGCAGGACACCGGCAAAGTGGCGCGGCAGCCATTTTCCCAGCGATTTCCCTACTGCACATGTGCAGTGTGTAGCGCCTCTCCAGAGAGGTAAGTATTAGGAAGTATGGGTGTGCGGTGTGGGCCCCCCTGGACCAGGGGCCCGTGTACCCTGCACCCATTATAGATACACCCCTGCCTGTGCGTTTCACATCGAGCTCCTGAGCACACTTTACCACTACTGTATCAGCTCCTTCTCAATTGCCCAGATACTCACTCATTGAGTTTCACCCACTCATGGGAGCATGAACTCAGTTGAGAACTTGGAGCAGACAGCTGGACTAAAATGTTTAAATTGGTGCACACCTGTTCTCCAGGTAATTGTGTTGTAGAAACGCAGTATCACACGTTGGTACTGTTGCCCAGATGTCCTAAGCAAAATGCACATTGGTGTCTCCAATATTTGTTGGAGGTGTTCTTCATCTGAGGGATTTCAACTTTACATTTGGTGGGACTGTCCCACACTTTGGCCCTACTAGGACGCAGTACTTAAGCTCTCGACTGAAATTCTTGGTGAAGCATCAACCTCATATACCACCTTTTGGTTCTTCAACTGTCTACACTACCTGTTGCGTGCTATGAAAAGACCCTCTTGAAGCGTTTGAATAATGCTGCCAAAGCAGTCATTCCCATAAGCTGGCGTTCCCCCTCTCCTCCAACCATTTCAGATTGGTTTTCTAAGATTGATCTTTATATGGCTATTTCTTTCATTATCTGATGAATATACGAATTTCAGAGATATTTGGTTTATATGACTTGACTTTAAGGAGTCTGCCTCCTACAAATCCCGTTACTCTTCTTCTGCTGTGACATCCTCCCATACGCCCCATTCTTAGTTCCTCTCCTTAAGCAATGCTAAGTGTTTATACAATGGTACTGAGACCTTACTAGTCCCCCCCACCCCACAATTTTTTAAAATATTTTTATTAGCTGGTCTATATAATTGTGTTCAGATCTATATATCATATTTGATAGCTAAGCGTTCGACATCCCGGCAAGAATACTGACGCCGGTCAGAATCTCAGCGCTGGGATCCCAACCGCCGGGATGCCGAAGGTAATTAACGGGGTGGGGGGGAGGGTTAGGTTTAGAGGTTAGGCACCAGGAAGAGGGTCAGGGTTAGGTTGCAGGGATGGGGAGGTTAGTTTCAGGCACTAGGGGGGGAGGTTATAGGCACCAAACAGGTAGGGTTAGGGTAGGGAGAGGGGAGGGTTAGCATACTGACCAACATGTGTCGGTATGTTAACCCTGTCCGGATCCTGGTATCAGGATTTTGTCCACCAGGATCCCGACTGTCGGTATTTCATACCGATTCCATATAATGGCCATCAGCTTGGTGCTATATACTGTCCACCAGAAAGGGCTTGGTGCTATATACTGTCCACCAGAAAGGGCTTGGTGCTATATACTGTCCACCAGAAATGGCTGGGTGCTATATACTGTCCACCAGAAAGGGCTTGGTGCTATATACTGTCCACCAGAAAGAGCTTGGTGCTATATACTGTCCACCAGAAAGGACTTGGTGCTATATACTGTCCACCAGAAAGGGCCTGGTGCTGTATACTGTACTGTCCACCAGAAAGGGCTTGGTGCTATATACTGTCCACAAGAAAGATCTTAGTGCTATATACTGACCACCATAAAGGGCTTTTTGCTGTATACTGGTCACCAGAAAGGGCTTGTTGCTGTATACTGGCCACCAGAAAGGGCTTGTTGCTGTATACTGGTCACCAGAAAGGGCTTGTTGCTGTATACTGTCCACCAGAAAGGGCTTGTTGCTGTATACTGGCCACCAGAAAGGGATTGGTGCTGTATACCGGCTACCAGAAAGGGCTTGTTGCTGTATAATGTCCACCAGAAAGGGCTTGGTGCTGTATACTGGCCACCAGAAAGGTCTTGGTGCTGTATACTAGCCACCAGAAAATGCTTGGTGCTATAATGCTGCATACTGCAGAACGGACTTGGTGTGTGTATGTATGTTATATACACATACATACAGTTTTGGGACCCTGAAGCTTGAACTGTTATGGGGGCCTCTGTAACCAGCAAAAATGGGGCAACATCCAACATGGTCCAAATGCCCCATGCCCTTGCCAGGACCAAGAGATGCCCAAATGGTAGAGATGTAAAAAAAAACCAAGAGAGAGTTAAGTATTTGCAATAAGGTTTGATTTACTATAAGGAAGCTATTTACCTAATAAAGTTACACATCAGAACAGCGTACCCACTGATCCCCGACACTAGGTATCTAATTATATACAATAAGGATACAAACCTAGATATTTTTACCTTAAAGTGGAGAGATTGAATAATTTCACCTACCAAATCCCTGCTAATTGACAAACCTATTATACCTATTATATAGGGAGGATATACTTACCTCAGGGATTTTTTTTATATAATCAATAATTGGAATTTTCATATATATTGATAAGATTATTGTTTGTTATTTGTAGAGATGAGCGGGTTCGGATCTCAAGGATCCGAACCCACTCGAACTTAGGGGATCCAAGTTAGATCCAAGTTGGATTCTCATGGGTTTTAGATTATATAAAAGGTCCCGCGATTGCCGCCATTTTACATTCTGGCTGTGGAGAGTGAAGAGGGAGGGAGCTGGGAGCTGTGCATAGGGGCTGGCTACAGCTGTGCTGTCATTGTCAGTCACTCAGGGGCTGGCTGCTTAATGTCCATAGGGGCTGGCTGTTGTCCATATAGGGGCTGGCTGGCTGTTGTGAGGTTGTCCTGTCCATAGGGGCTGGCTGTTGTCCATAACATAATCCATATAGTGACTGGCTGGCTGTTGTCCTGTCCATAGGGGCTGGCTGGCTGTTGTGAGGTTGTCCTGTCCATAGGGGCTAGCTGGCTGTAATCCAGGGCCGAACTGGCCATCGGGTACTTCTGTCTATCCCAGTTCCTCCTATTCCTCCTCTCTCTCTCTCTTCTGGCTCTCCCTAATTCTCCTATGTTGGGTCCTTACTTTCCTTCTCTCTCCCCAGCTGCCCAATTTCCTCCTCTCTTTTTCTCCTGGCTCCCCCCTTTCCTCCTCTCTTTTTCTCCTGGCTCCCCCTTTCCTCCTCTCTTTTTCTATTCCTTTTAGTATGTTGCCATTTCAAACCTGCAGATCCATGTAGTATTAATATTATTTGTATACAATATATTGTTACAACATTTCTGTTTTATAATATTTGTTATGGGCAAATATTCATGTTTGTGTATGTGAATAAGGGACACTATTGTGTGACATAACGTGAAAAAGGGACACTGACATAATGTGAAAAAGGGAAACTACTGTGTGTCGTAACGTGAAAAAGGGACACTACTGTCTGACAAAAGGTGAAAAAGGGCACTACTGTGTGATGTAATGTGAATAAGGGACACTACTGTGCAGTGTAGTATGATGAAGGGACACTACCATGTGTTGTAATGTGGCTAAGGGACACTACTGTGTGAGGTAACATGACTATGGGGCACTACCGTGTGATGTAATGTGAAGAAGGGACACTACTGTGTGATGTAACATGACTATGGGGCACTACCGTGTGACGTAATGTGACTAAGGGACACTACTGTGTGACGTAATGTGACTATGGGGCACTACCGTGTGATGCAATGTGAAGAAGGGACACTACTGTGTGACGTAACGTGACTATGCGGGCACTACCATGTGATGTAATGTGAAGAAGCTACTGTGTGACGTAACGTGACTATGGGACACTACCGTGTGATGTAATGTGAAGAAGGGACACTACTGTGTGATGTAACATGACTATGGGGCACTACCGTGTGACGTAATGTGACTAAGGGACACTACTGTGTGACGTAATGTGACTATGGGGCACTACCGTGTGATGTAATGTGAAGAAGGGACACTACTGTGTGACGTAACGTGACTATGCAGGCACTACCGTGTGATGTAATGTGAAGAAGCTACTGTGTGACGTAACGTGACTATGGGACACTACCGTGTGATGTAATGTGAAGAAGGGACACTACGCCCCTTCCCAGCAAGACCACACCTGAATTTTTTTGCACGCGCTATCCCTGCTGCACCTGTGGACGGCGGCACACATGCTCTTTTGTCAAAATGTGTAGTTACGGCTCTGCTTTGATGTGCACAGATGTGTCCTCTGCGTTCAGCACCCCTGTCCTAAAAAAGTCCTACAGTGATCACTATCTAATTTTCTACAGCTGCTAAACTAGGGCTTGGGAAAATGCCTTCCCCTTTCTTTATGTGTGACCTACACCAGTGAAGTTCCAGCTTTGCCTAAGGCTGTGTACACACCTATAGGTATCTGTCCAATCTGTCTGGTGGGAAAGAAAATCTGGTCCATTTTCCAGCATCTGGGAACAAATTTCTATTGTTATTTGCTCCCATACATTCCCAGTTTTTCTGTCCCACCACACGAATTGGACAGATATATCTATTGGTGTCTACACAGCTTAACAGAACCAACACAAAACCAAATGTTTGACTCCCTGCAGGATGTGCTCTTTTGCTTGTATTTTAATAGAGAATGATGTGTACTTGTCTGTTGTTCTAATATTAATTATATATAATAGCATAGACTAAGAAGTGGGAGGGGTCAGGAATAGTAAGGGGAGGAGTCTATGCCAGGAGCCAGATGCTGATGCAAGGTGGGCCTGTGTGCTCTTTAAATGCCAGGGCCTATTTTTAGTCCCAGTCTGGCCCTGCTGTAGTCCATAGGGGCTGGCTGTTGTCCATAAGGGCTGGCTGGCTGTTGCCCATATAGGGGCTGGCTGGCTGTTGTCCTGTCCATAGGGGCTGGCTGGCTGTTGTCCATAGGGGCTGGCTGTTGTCCATATAGGGGCTGGCTGGCTGTTGTCCTGTCCAGGAGTGCTCTGTCCATCAGGGGTGCTCTTCACTCCTAGTGTGAAAAAAAATTAAAATATATTTTTTTATTTCTGTGTGTGCTTTAGCCACACTTATTATTATCAGCAACGTAGGTGCGCAGGTGTGCTGCCTGTGTCTCATTTATCAAGGGGCTGCTGCCTCATTCAGGGGTGCTTCCCTCCTCCCCCCCCAAGTGTGAAAAAAATAAAACCAATTTTTTGTGTGTGCATGTTAGCCATACCTGCCGTGTGTAAAAATAACACCAATTTTATTTGTGTGGGTGCGTGTTAGCCACACCTGCTGTGTGTAACAATAAAACCAATTTTGTGTGTGTGTGTGTGTGTGTTAGCCACACCTATCAGCAATGTAGGAGCGCAGGGGTGCACAGGGGTGCTGTGCTGCCTATGTCATTTATCAAGAGGCTGCTGCCTTGTTTGGGTGCTGTCACAAGCCGCCACGCTGCCAATGCTGTGTGGGCTGAACACCGGGCAAGCGTTCGCTGAAGTCTCCTCCTTCCTCCTGTTAGGATCTGTGGTTGCAGCATATTGTTTGCAGTTCCACCCTTAGTTGCTACTGAGCCTCTGCACTAATTACTGCCTGTCTGTGTGCAGTATCAGGTGCACACTAATTGATTCTCCTGTCTGTGCACAGTCCAGCTGCACACTAGTCTGTCATTAGGGAGGCTTGCTCTGGTTGGGCCCTGTTTCTGTTATATTCCAGCTGTGTGTTGCTCAAGTCATCTAGGCAGCTCGGTGTGCATCTCTGCCCTCAGCCGTTTGTGTCATCCCAGCAGTACAGAGTGCACCCACATCCTGGGGTGCACACCAGCGTCTGGCGGCTAGTGTCAACCTAGCAACATTGGCCGCACCTCAGCGTTTAAACTGCGCAAGCTGGTGCACCAACCCCAGTGTCGACCCGGTGGCATGGGCGCACATCAGCATCCAAAGTGCGTAATCCGGCGTACCAACCCCAGTGTCAACCCAGCGGCATTGGCTGCACCTCAGCGTCCAAAGTGTGCAATCCAGCGCACCAACCCCAGTGTCCACCCAGCAGCATTTGCCGCACCACAGCGTCCTAAGTGCGCATCCAAACCGGAAACTTTTCAGCGCCCAAAGGCTGCCACACAGCCCAAAGGCTGCATCTCATCCTTGGCCCTCAGGCCGCAGCTAGCCAAAGTTTCCCAGCCCTCAAGGCTGCTACCGGCCCAAAGGCCTAATCTCACCTTATTGGCCCACAGGCTCAACCAGCCGGGGCTGCTACTGGCCCAAAGTCCGCATCCACTGCCTACCGAGTCACCTCCAGCCCTCAAGGCTGCTAACAGACCAAAGGACGCATCCTGCCTTACTGGCCCCCTGGCTACAGTCAGCCAAGACACTTCCAGCCCTCAAGGCTTCTACACGGCCGCAACAAGCCTAGGTATACCAGCCCTCAAGGCTGTGGCAGGATTAATACCCTAATACCTGAGCCTTAACAAGTGCTCTCTCTCCCAAGTTCCCCCCAAAATGTTTACAATCAATCAAAATCAATCAGTCAATGTGGTTGTTTTTGTGCGTGTTAGCCACACTTATCACCAGCAACGTAGCTTCGCAGGGGTGCTGCCTGTGTCGTTTATCAAGAGGCTGCTGCCTCGTTCAGGTGCTAAAAATTAATCCAATCAATCAATCAAAATCAATCAATGTTGTTTTTTTTGTGTGTGTGCATGTTAGCCACACTTATCACCATCAATGTAGCTGCGCAGGGGTGCTGCCTGTGTCATTTATCAAGAGGCTGCTGCCTCATTTGAGTGCATCTCCCTCCCAAGTGCCCCCCAAAAATTAGATCAATCAATCTTTTTTTTTGTGTGTGTGTGTGTGCTTTAGCCACATTAATCAGCAACATAGCTGCGCAGGGGTGCTGTCTGTGTCGTTTATCATGAGGCTGCTGCCATATTTGGGAGCTCTCCCTCCCAAGTGCCCCCCAAAAATGTAATGAAATCAATCATTTTTTCTTTTTGTGTGTGTGTGTGTGCATGTTAGCCACATTTATCAGCAACGTAGCTGCGCAGGAGTGCTGTCTGTGTCATTTATCAAGAGGCTGGTGCCTCGTTCGGGTGCTCTCCCTCCCAAATGCCCCCCCCAAAATAATTAATAAATGTGTTTTTTTTCTGTGTGTGTGTGTGCGCATTAGCCATGGCATCACAAATGCTTCTGCTGAGATTTGCATAAACATTTTCAAAGGTTAAAATAAAGGATATGGTTTAAGAAATGGAATAAAGCAGCTAAAACTGCATTCTCTGATTATAGTGTCCCTACTCCCAGTCCCTACCCATGGCCCCTCTACCTGAATATCAGTGAGTCAGAGGGGCAAATCCATGAGTATTCCAGAGTGCAGCTGCTCCTCCTGTAGCCCAGGTCAGAAGATGTGTAGGGGTTGTGGTGATAATATGGACTAAATTGGAGCACACATCCACTAAAGCGCAGCTGTAATTTATACACAACATAGAATGGGATGACGATATAGGCTTGGGTGATGGTATAATATGGGGTGATGTATACATCATCTTCTTCACACAATATTAATTTGTCCCCTTCTCTCACAGAAGCAGGCGCAGGATTCTCAAGAAAGACACAATGTAAGGCCTTAAATCAGGGGTAACCAACCTCGGTACTCGAGAGCTACTAACAGTTCACGTTTTCCAGACCACCTAGCTGGTGCACAGGTGTATTCATTACTCACCAACATATTTGGAAAGATCCACAGGTGGGGTTAATTATTTATTACAGTTGTGATTCTGTGAGGAGACCTGGAAAACATGCACTGTTTGTAGCTCTCAAAGACCAGGGTTGGCTACCCCTGCCTTAAATCATAGATCTTATGCTTGTCCACATATCTGTGCTGGTTAAGTAGCACTATGAGGCCACTAACTATGTTTTTTTATGTCCCTGTACAGGTTGGGAAATGCTTTTTCATGTGGAAAGCACTACTAGAAGTCTTCCTGGTCCCTTTCTGGGATGAGAAAATCCATTCCAAGCAGCAGGCATGGTGCTCAAGGATTCTTCTGGGGCAAGGACTGATGTGAATGTGTCAAATATTTTTTTGTAAATATCCAGATCCCAAACCAGGGGAGATCCAAAACCAAAACACGAGGGTCGGCGCACATCTCTAGTTATTTGTTTCATATGTTTTTGTGTCCTCGCTAATTTTTCTTAAAAATTTATATTAAAAGTTATACTTTCACTGTTTTTTCAAGATAAGAGTGCACCAAACAAGGAGTCTAGCTTTCTCTGGTCTGCATCTTGGAACGGTCCCTGTATATATTCTAATTTCCTACTCTCTGGTGCACCGCCAATGCTAGTAATTATTTGTTAAGTTATTCTTAATGATGATACATTCTACAGTAGTTGGCAAACTCATTGTGGATAGTTATATTGTGTCTTTACACTACACCTATCTCAACTTAGTCTTGTGCGAATTCAAGTCCCATATCCTCTTCTAGATGTAGAAACCCCCTAGAGAATGAGACTGTAGATAGATAGATAGATAGATGTAGAAATACCCCAGAGAGCGAGAGGCTGTAGCTAGATAGATAGGTGTAGAATCCCCCTAGAGAGTGACTATAGATAGATAGATAGATAGATAGATAGATAGATAGATAGATAGATAGATAGATGCAGAATCGCCCCAGAGAGTGAGAGACTGTAGATAGACAGATGTAGAAACCTCAGTGAGAGACTGTAGATAGATATATGTATAAACACCCCAAAGGGTGATAGGTTGTAGACATACAGATGCAGAAACTCCCCAGTGAAAGAATATAGATAGATAAACAGATGTAGAAACCCCCCCCAGAGAGTGAGACACTGTAGATAGACAGATGTAGAAACCCCCCCATGAGAAAATCTAGATAGATACATTTCCAACACTCCACAGAGACAGCACTGACCAGGGGCTGGCTGGCAACTTTTAGCCTGGGGGGCAAATGCATGCAGGCGGCCCTGGCAGAGGAGTAGCGTGTAGCCAGGGTGCCCGAAGAACGTGCGTGCTACGGCGCTGCCCCCCCTCAAGTGTTTCAGGGAGGAGGCGGGTCCATATGGGATTAATGTAAGGTAAAAATAAAGATTAGGGGCAGCCCCCTGTCGTAGTGCCCATATGCAGTGCCCCCATGTGCCACAGGAGATAACACCCTTATGCAGGCCTCCAGTAGTGCCCCCAGTAGTGATCCCCCCCTATGCAGTGCCCCTTGTGCCCCCAGTAAAGGTCCCCCCTGTTCAGTGCCCCTTGTGCCCCCAGTAGTAAGCCCCTTATATAGTGCCCCCAATAGTGGTACCCCCTATGCAGTGCCCCCAGTAGCAGTCCACCACCCCATGAAGTGTCCCCAATAGTGGTAACCCTTGTGCAATGTCCCTTAAATAGTGGCCCCAGTTGTAGTCTCCCCCCTATGCAGTACCCCCAGTATTGCCCTTTATATAGAGCCCCCAGCAGTGGTCCCTCGCAGTGCCCCCAGTGGTAGTCCCCTCCCCCTATGTAGTGCCCCTAGTAGTAGTCCCCTCCCCCCTATGCAGTGCCCCTAGTATTAGTCCCCTCCCCTTGTAGTGCCCCCAGTAGTAGCCCCCCCTTGTAGTGCCCCCAGTAGTAGTAGTAGTCCCCCCTTGTAGTTCCCCCAGTAGTAGTAGTCCCCCCCTTGTAGTGCCCCCAGTAGTAATAGTCCCCCCCCTTGTAGTGCCCCCAGTAGTAATCCACCCCCCTGGTAGTGCCCCCAGTAGTAATCCCACCCTGGTAGTGCCACCATAGACATCCCCCCTGGTAGTGCCCCTATAGTAATCCCCTTCCCTTGGTAGTGCCCCCATAGTAATCCCCCCCTTGGTAGTGCCCCCAGTAGAGAGAGACTTAATAAAAAAATAAAATAAAACACTTACCTAAAACTCCCGCTCCTGGTCCCGACGCTTCCACCGGCTCCTCTGGCCGCTTTGCATTATGGGCTCTCCCATTACCCACTGCGGGAGCCGGAAGATGGCTCCCGCAGTGGGAGCAGCGGCAGCCGATGAGAGTCTGAAAGACTCTCAGCGGCTGCTGATTACAGCAAACACACAGCTGCCGGCTCCGGCGGCTGTGTGTTTGTGCTGTGTAGCGCTGACCGGACTCCGTCCGGTCAGCACTACACACGCGGTGCAGTCTGTGTCACAGTGACACAGACTGCACTGGCCCGCGGCCCGCATGATGCTGCGGTCCGGGGGGCACATGGCACCCTGTCCCCCGGGCCCAGCCCGCCACTGGCACTGACTAAGGTAGTAAATGATCTGGTCACTGCCAAGACTAAAGGCCATTACTCACTCCTAATTCTTCTAGATCTCTGTTTTTGACACTGTTGACCACTCTCTTCTCATACAACACTACAATCCCTAGGTTTTAAGGACACAGCTCTTTCTTGGTTCTCTTCCTACCTATCTGATCGCTCTTTTACTGTTCATTTTTCTGATTCTGCCTCCTCTTCGCTACCTCTATCAGTTGGAGTACCGCAAGGCTCTGTCTTAGGTCCTCTGCTATTCTCAATCTATACCACCTCTCTTGGCAAACTAATCCGCTCTTTTGGATTTCAGTACCATCTGTATGCGGATGACACTCAAATCTACCTATCCTCCCCAGATTTATCACCATCTGTATTGGTCCGTTCACTGAATGTCATTCTGCCATTTCATCTTGAATGTCATCCCGCCACCTGAAACTTAATATTTCTAAAACAGAATTAATTATATTTCCACCGGCCAATAATAACAGTTACCAACCTGATCTCTATATCACTGTTGATAACTCGACAATCCACCCTGCCCCACAAGCTCGCTACCTTGGTGTCATCCTTGACTCTGTACTGTCCTTTGTCCTTTGGTGTCATCCTTGACTCTGTACTGTCCTTTGGTGTCATCCTTGACTCTGTACTGTCCTTTGTCACATTCAGCCTCAAAATCATGTTACATACATCTAAAAAACATATCCAAAATTCAACCATATCTCACACAAGACACTGCAAAAACTCTAATCCATGCACTTATTATTTCCTGCTATGACTATTGCAATAGCCTCCTTACTGGTCTTCCCAAAAACAGGTTATCGCCATTATAATCCATTATCAATGCAGCTGCGAGGCTTATCTTCCTTGCCAAATGTTCATCGTCTGCTGCCCCACTCTGTCAGTCCCTCCATTGGTTGTCAGATGTCTACCGTATTCAATACAAAATACTTTTACTTACACATAAGGCTATTAACCAAACCACACCAACATAAATCTCTTCACTCATCTCAAAATATCTCCCAACCCGACTTCTCCGCTCAGCACAAGATCTGCGTCTCTCATCCCCACGCATTACTTGCTCCCATTCACGGTTACAGGACTTTCTTCGGGCTGCACAAACTCTATGGAATGCCTTACCACGCACAATAAGATTTTCCTCTAGTCTCCTATCCTTCAAGCGTTCCCTGAAAACTCACCTCTTCAGGCAAGCTTATCAGATTCCAGAACCACCCACATAACCTTCATAGCTTTCATATCTAATTACATCCCCTTTCACAGTCCGCACATAACCTCACACATTGGACCTGATTCAGAGCCGCTCGCTAGATGTGAATGCTCGCTCCCAGTGTATGCAAATCCAGCACATGCCCAGCAAGGCAGGCGATCGCTCGGCAAGGCATTAGCATGCCCACTATGTCTTGGCGAGTGATCACTTTGCGTAAGTAGACACCCACCAGCCATTCATAAGATGCCCACTTGTGCACGTCATCTCCAGGAAGTGCGTGAAAACATTGGTACATCGAGCACCATCGGATGTGCTCGCAGCGCTTGAGGTTGACTATACCTGCCTGCAAGCACTGCGATCCCTTCAGTGTATAATTCAAAAAGGTGATGTGTATTATGACGCTGCCTGTTAATTATGCATACCTCTGAAACGGCGTTTAAACAATCAGGCACGCTTGCGTCCATAACTCCACTCCCACATTACTACTGCCCTGTCCTTGTTACTACCCACAAACGGCCTCTCCTGTCACTCATTCCACTGGGCTGTCTTTGCAGGGCGAGCGCATCCTGATCGCTTGTACTAGTTTGCGCACGCGCACTGTGAACTATACGCATGCACACATTTGCAAACATCGCCAGCAACGAGCGATCACTTGCTAGCGAGCAGGTCTGAATCAGGTTCATTATCTTTCTTTCACATCCTCATGACATTTGGTCGATATTCCTGGGTGACTGGATCATGCAGCCCACGAAGAAACTGTGCATCCTGGCTGGACCAAAATGCAATATATAGTACCTATCCTTGTGTATCAATGCCTATTTCCCTATAGATTGTAAGCTTGCGAGCAGGGCCCTCTTACCTCTATGTCTGTCTGTTATTACCCTGTTTTGTTCTATTAATGTTTACAATTGTAAAGCACAACAGAATATGTTGCGCTATATAAGAAACTGTTAATAAATAAATGTAGAAACCCCCAGAGGGTGAGACGCTGTAGATAGACAGATGTAGAATCTCCCAGTGAGAGACTGTAGATATATAGATACATGTAGAAACACCCCAGAGAGTGAGAGACTGTAGATAGATGTAGAAACCACCCAGTGAGAGAATGTAGATAGATAAATAGATGTAGAACCCCCCCCCAGAGAATGAGAGACTGTAGATAGACAGATGTAGAAACCTCCCAGTGAGAGACTGTAGATAGATGTAGAAACCCCCCAGAGAATGAGACACTGTAGATAGATGTAGAAATGCCCCAGAGAGTGAGAGACTGTAAAGAGATAGATACAGTAGATGTAGAAACCCCCCCCAGAGAGTGAGACACTGTAGATGGATAGATCTAGAAACCCCCCAGAGAGTGAGAGACTGTAGATAGATCGATATATAGATGTAGAAACCCCCCAGAGAGTGAGAGACTGTAGATAGATCGATATATAGATGTAGAAACTCCCAGAAAGTGAGACACTGCAGAGAGATGCGACACTGACACCAGCTCTCTATTCTGCACCCGGCCTGATCATAGGAGCCATCTTCTGGTCAGAGCTGTAGATAAAGTGTCTGCCGGCCAGTACTGATCGAGGTGGGGGGGGTGGGTTCAGGGTACTCAGAAACCCTCCCTACATGCACTACTGAAGAGCATATTCTAAGGTCAATATTAAGTAGTTCAACCCATTGGCTTATAATTATATAAATAAATATACACAGTTACACACACAAACACACACACACACCAGAAAGGCCTTATTGCTGTACATTGGCCACCAGAAAATCTGTATAATCTAAGACAGTGCAGTGGTTAGGCCACAGAATCTGTGAGCAGAATAATCTTTTATTTGCTGTAAATAATATGCTCTGAAATGCTCCCTTTTTACTTGAAATAATAAGTAATCATACTATCAGGTTAGCCAACATACAAAAAAGTAATTCTGTCGGGGCTTGAGATGGCAACCCTGGGCATGGTAATACAACTGCATTTAATACAGTTCATTACATTACCGTTAACCTAAATTGCAGGGTAAAAACAGTTACTTAGAATTGCGTGCAAGATGCGAGACGTGGTCCCTGTGCAGGAACAAAATCTTCCATATATGAAACATCTTGAAAAGTCCCTAACATTTAGGGACTTTGGGCAAGTATAGCATTACGCCCTTATGTTACTATTTCATTTAGTCAGCCCTAAAAATGTGTCACCCCTCTGCTTTCACTGGCAAAATGAGTAATTCTGACAAACACAACTTGTTGGGTTACATTTACTTTTCCTTCCTTTAAATACCTTGATAATCATAAGCTGTTGGAAAATGTGTGATTTCTAGTCCAAAACAAACCCCGGGGATGGGAAACTGGCTGTACGACGTGTTTCCTTCGTTTCTGAGAAAGAAAACAAGTTTGTTTTTTTTCTTCTGCTTCTCCTACTGCTTCAGCCGCTAGGTTTTAGTATATTTACACATTCAGGGGTAGGGATCATGGGCGACAGAAAGTGCCAGAGAAACCGTCTCCTGGAACGTGCGAGAGATCCTCTGTGTCGTGTAAGAAAGGTGGGAACAAGATGTGAAACACAGAAGGGTCTTCGGGGACGTGCCGTGTTTATATTCTGGAAAGAATGAAGTAGCTTCTATCTCCTGCAAGGTCAGAACCTAACAGGATATTAGTCCATATCCGCACGTTCCATCTCCCTTCTCCATTAATCTCCCTGTTTAACACCTGTTCCCCTTGACTAAAGTTCCCCCATTCGCTACCAGATGGCAGAGTCATTACGATGTTGTCGTCTTTGCACCTTGCGCGGTCTCAGGAACTCACCACAGTTCTGTCCTTTTGAACTTCTGAACCAGAGAAAAAGCAGCAGAGAGTGGTTGTGGTCTGGGAAAGTCATTCTGCACAGACTGGAAGCCATGCTGCAACATATGACCGCAGGAGGGAGATTCTGCCGCTGACTATAGGAAGGATGTGTTCTGTCTGCAGAGTGCTGGTTAAACTGGGGGAAATGTGCAACGTTATAGTAAAGGGCATTAAAATGGAGGGTCTCTAAAAGAATTGCAAATTTGCACTAAAACAAAGACAACCAATCCGGTATTAGCTGACTCATACTTGGTAAATACAATCTAATTGGTTGTAGTGATTTTAGTGGATATTTTCACCTTTGTGCAATTTTCATGATTGATCCTCAGTACTTTTCTGCCCCCATATGCTGTACATACAATCTTATAGTTATATCTGAGGACACCAAACGTCCATACATCTCAGGCAGGATAAGGCTTGGATTTGTGGAATGCAGATATACATATATAATTATATATATACATATATAGTAAGAATATGTCCTTACAAAGCACCACTCTTGACAGCAGTTGTGCTTGTCAGATGGATTTTACTGATGCTAAATATTCTATAATCGCATTCACATCCCGCATATGGCTCCCTGACACTAAGGTAACTTTAGCAGCTCTCCTGGCCATCTTATACCACTTTTACACCTAAATTCCGGGTCTGACCCGGAGCTGGAACAAGGTTGTGACCTGGAGCACGCCATTCACACTGCAGGGTTTCACTGGTTACTCCCATGTTAAACCCTGCTAGTTACCTGGGATGGATTACCGGGCGATCCAACCCTCTCCCCTTTTACACCAAGGAGCTACCCGGGTTAACCCTGCAATAACCTGGGTTTTAGCTCTGGTGTAAAAGGGGTATAATTCAGCATCAGGAGCACCTTGCCCCTGAATCCCAGAATGCTTTATGCTTCACACAGACATATACCAATCAGACCCATGTGGGGCAGCTGTGTTTTAAAGGGGATGTAGTTAAAATACCAGCCAATATACCGACGAATGGGATCAGGATACCAGCATCGGCATCCCGAACAACGAAATCCTGAATATATGGATGGCGGTATGGTACATACCCGGAGATGGGGGGGTTAAGATTAGGCACCCCTGGGGGGGATTTAGGGATAGGCGCCCCTCAGGGAGGGTTAGGGCGGGGGGGGTCGGGGTTAGGCACCACTGGGGGGAGGTAAGGGTAAGGCACCCACCGGGAGACTTAGGTTTAAGGTGCGGGGAGGGAGGGATTAGCGTTAGGCACCACTGGGGGGAGTTAAGGGTAAAGTGCGGGCAGGGGGGTCAGGGTTAGAGACCACTGGGGGGAGGTAAGGGTAAGGCACCCCCCGGGAGACTTAGGTTTAAGGTGCGGGGAGGGGGGTTAGGGATAGGTACCATTGGGGGGAGTTAAGGGTAAGGTGCGAGCAGGGAGGTTAGGGTTAGGCACCACTAATGGAGGGTTAAGGTAAGGAGAGAGGGAGGGTTAGGGTACTTGCCTCTCCTGTCGGGATCTTCACAGTCCGGGCTTCTGGCATCGGTATTTGAATTTGAACCAGCAGTTATTGAGCCACCGGTATATCATACCCATTCCATTTTAAAGCTATCCAGCAGGGAAATACAAATTTACCCAGGGAATAAGTCATGTTCTTTATAACAGAACAGGGCAATGAACCCTCTTTGCCACTAATATATATATATATATATATATATATATATATACATACATACTGCAGCCATGTAATTGCATAGCACTGAACTGTCACCATTGTAGTGCGTTTTACTGTTAGCTTTGTGCAGTAAGTGCTAGCCAGCCGCTATGATTACCCCCGTTTACGTCTGCCATATGTATCAGGAAAGCCACCTTTCCTAAAGACATTGGGAAAGCAGAATTGCAAAATGCGTTAGGTTGACCTCACCTCTGTGACCTATTCAGAGATGGTTGCACTCTTAAACCTACAGCTGCAGTTCCCTCCTCTTCAAGTGACTGGGACCACTGGGCTGTAACCACCGGAGACATAATTTGAGGATGAGTTCTCAAAAATACTAATAATCAGACTGCAGAATGTAAATGCAGTACAGTTAATGGCTGGTTACTACAAGTGATAAGTACCCAAGTGGCTTGGAACAATGCGAAGTGAAGCTATGACGTATATTATTTTTTAAAAAATATCCATTCACCAGAAACCAGTGACATCACTGAGAATGCAGCCTATCCAGTCACTAGGAACCAGTGACATCACTGAGAATGCAGCCTATCCATTCACTAGGAACCAGTGACATCACTGAGAATGCAGCCTATCCATACACTAGTAACCAGTGACATCACTGAGAATGCAGCCTATCCAGTCACTAGGAACCAGTGACATCACTGAGAATGCAGCCTATCCATACACTAGGAACCAGTGACATTACTGAGAATGCAGCCTATCCATACACTAGGAACCAGTGACATCACTGAGAATGCAGCCTATCCAGTCACTAGGAACCAGTGACATCACTGAGAATGCAGCCTATCCATTCACTAGGAACCAGTGACATCACTGAGAATGCTGCCTATTCGTACACTAGGAACCAGTGACATCACTGAGAATGCAGCCTATCCATTCACTAGGAGCCGGTGACATCACTGAGAATGCAGCCTATCCAGTCACTAGGAACCAGTGACATCACTGAGAATGCAGCCTATCCAGTCACTAGGAACCAGTGACATCACTGAGAATGCAGCCTATCCATTCACTAGGAACCAGTGACATCACTGAGAATGCAGCCTATTCATACACTAGGAACCAGTGCCATCACTGAGAATGCAGCCTATCCATACACTAGGAATCAGTGACATCACTGAGAATGCAGCCTATCCAGTCACCAGGAACTAGTTACATCACTGAGAATGCAGCCTATCTATTCACCGGGAACCAGTGACATCACTGAGAATACAGCCTATCCATTCACCGGGAACCAGTGACATCACTGAGAATGCGGCCTATCCATTCACTAGGAACCAGTGACATTACTGAGAATGCAGTCTATCCATTCACCGGGAACCAGTGACATCACTGAGAATGCAGCCTATCCATTCACTAGGAACCAGTGACATCACTGAGAATGCAGCGTATCCATTCATAGGAACCAGTGACATCACTGAGAATGCGGCCTATCCATTCACTAGGAACCAGTGACATCACTGAGAATGCAGCCTATCCATTCACCGGGAACCAGTGACATCACTGAGAATGCAGCTACAACCCAGTGACATGAAAGAGAAAGCAGTCTCTCCATGAGACTGTAAATTTTGGTTGTGTTTATTGTGGAGCCACATTGATATTGTGGTGTGTATGGTGATGTGGGGTTATTATACAGTATAAACCATTGAATGGTAACACTGGGAAAATAACTATACTGTATGTATGTATGCTTATAAGGCTTCCATAACTTTATTGCAATTAAAGACAATATAACAACTTACAACTAACTTATACTAAAATAAAGACATGGACACAGACTGCTTTGGTTAAATGGTCATAACTTGCCTTTATTGAAGGTATGACCCTGAGCTTTTAATTTACTTTTTGGGAGGCAAAGAAGGATGCTACAAACACTCAGCTCCAGTCATATAATACTTAACCAATATAAGGGAGCGACCGAAACGCCCCCCTGTGGTCATTGTAAGCTGAGCTGTGAAGACTCACAACCCCTATAATACTGCATACTATGAGCGTGTCCGCAGAGACGGACGCCCAAAGTCCTCCCGCAGAGGTAGACCATACTATGACCCTTCAAAGGAAATGTGCCCCACAGCATTTTCTTACACCTTACGTGGCCGCTGGTTTGTAGCACCTTCCCGCCCAACATGATAATATAACATAGTGTTAGTAAGAACACAACACATAAAGAGCATAAAAAATAGGTGAGGGAGGGAGGGAGGGACAAACACCGCCCAGAAAGGAAGTTGCTGGGCGTACACCAGCCTTATAAAGTCCACATATAGCTACTCCCAATATATCACACATGGTCAGAAACCAACCAACCAAATAAACCCCTCAAACTACTCTACCGAGCAACAGTTGACCAAAATTCTAACCAATTACAAAAAACTAAGGTTTTTAATAGTTTTAAGCTCATTCAGCTCTCGTCTCATCTTTCCTACTATGCTAGGGGGAAAAAACATCACAGAATCTATTCCATTGGTTTGTCCAGCCATCCCCTACTTCAGTGGTTCTCAAACTCGGTCCTCAGGACCCCACGCAGTGTACGTTTTGCAGGCAGGTGCACAGGTGTGTTCATTACTCACTGACACATTTTAAAAGATCCACAGGTGGAGCTAATTATTTCCCTTACAATTCTGGGGTGAGACCTGGAAAACATGCACTGTTTGGGTTCCTGAGGGCCGAGTTTGAGATCCTGTGCCTTATATTACAGACAGGGCTGTAACTAGGGGTGTGCGAGTGGCACTATTGCTGCCCCATGGCACCTGCATTCGGCTTGCAATATAGAACCCACATGTGTTCCTGCACTATAGCCATTTATAGTAGGGATGTGCGCCGGACCATTTTTGCCGGATTTGGATTTGGTTCTAATTCGTCGTCCGGCTTTGGATTTGGATTTGCCAAACTGCGGTGACTGGCTTTGGATTTGGATTTGGATTTGGATTTTTTTACAAAAATTTACAAAAAAAGCTAAAATCACATAAATTGGTCTTTATTTTCTTCCTAGAGTATTATTAACCTCAATAACATTAATTTCCAGTCAATTTAGACCATATCACAGCTTATAATATTGTTTTCAACATTATTGGCCAAAGGTTGCAGTGAGCTGACTGGTTACTAAGCGACAAAGCAGCGGCACAACGACACAGACACCACAGTATAAAGCACATCTATGACACATTGCCACACAGCAGTGGCAGAAATGAAAAGTAGTGCACCCACCCAGTGGGTACGGCCAGCAGAGTCACAGTACTTGTTTACATAGTGGGCTACGGCCCAAGGAGTCACAGTGCACAATCTTATTCACATTACACCGCACATAGGGCCTGATTCACATTACACCATAAAGTTGTGTCTCTTATTTATGTTACGACACACAGTAGTGCCCCTTTTACACAATGCCCACAGTAGTGCCCCTTTTACACAATACCCACAGTAGTGCCCCTTTTACACAATGCCCACAGTAGCGGTGTCCCTTACACAATGCCCCCAGCAGTGGTGCCCCCTATGCAGTCCCCTTAGTAGTAGGGTCCCCTATGCAGTGCCCCCAGTAGAATGCCCCCCAGTAGTATGCCTCCCATTAGCAGGCCCCCCCAGTAGTATGCCCCCCATTAGCATTCCACCCAGTAGTATGCCCCCCATTAGCAGGCCCCCCCAGTAGTATGCCCCCCATTAGCATGCCACCCAGTAGTATGCCCCCCATTAGCAGGCCCCCCCAGTAGTATGCCCCCCAGTAGTATGGCCCCCCCAGTAGTATGCCTCCCCAGTAGTAGGCTGCCCCAGTAGCAGGCCCCCCCAGTAGTAGGCTGCCCCAGTATTAGCCCCCCCTGTAGTATGGCCCCCCCCTGTAGTAGTAAGCCCCCCCAGTAGTATGCCCCCCCAGTAGTACTAAGCCCCCCCAGTAGTATGCTCCCCCAGTATGGCCCCCTCAGTAGTATGGACCCCCAGTAGCAGACCCCCCCTAGTAGCAGACCCCCCCCAGTAGTATAGCCCCCTCCAGTAGTATAGCCACCCCCAGTAGCAGACCCCCCAGTAGTATAGCCCCCCCCCCAGTAGCAGGCCCCCCAGTATTATGGACCCCCAGTAGCAGACCCCCCCAGTAGCGCCCCCGGCCCTTGCACAAGTAAAAAAAAAAAAAAAACTTACCTGTATCCCCGCTCCCGCGCCGTCCGCTCTGCTGTCACACGCTGAGGAGGGAGCCGGAAGACGGAGCTCATGTGTGAGCTCCAGCCGGCTCCCTCCGTGCAGCAGCCAATGAGAGTCTGTGTGACTCTCATTGGCTGCTGTAACAAACACACAGCTGCCGCTGGCGGCTGTGTGTTTGTATCTGTGTAGGGCAGAGCGCTATCACAGCGCTCTGCCCTACACAATAGGAGCCCTGATGTCGGATTCTCTAGTGAGAATCCGACATCAGGCGGCCGCCGTTCGGCCCCGAACGGGGATCCGAGTCAGGCGGGGAACACCCGAACAGGGTTCGGGTGGACTCGGATCCCCAATGTTCGGAGCGGTTCGGATTCCACAGAATCCGAACCGCTCATCTCTAATTTATAGTCGGACTCCTCCTAGCCAATCAGCGGACGCTGTAATAGAAAGTGACCGCTGATTGGCTAAGATCGGTCTGACTCTTAGCCAATCATGGCTATAGTGCAGGAAACCTTGTATTACAGTATTGTGTGTCCACAGGGATCGGGAATTTTTTAGTTTTAAGTCTTAAGACCTTGGATTCTGGCTGGAGAAGGGAACAGACCTCCTCCAGGGAGAGGGTAAGTGTGGAGTGTGTAACGAAGGGATAAATCATGCTTGCTGAGTTATAAACTCTTCTCCCCGGGACAAGCCTGGGGAGGAGAAGCAGGTGGGCGGAGTTGGGGATGGGGCCGTCCGGCTTGTGTAATTAAGCCCCGCCCCTCGCAGGAATTTGCCGTGAACGCCGGATATTTAAATGGCTAAATGACGCAATTCTCTTAGACTTGTGTCATTAGGCCCCGTCTCCAACGCCCGGACCCGCAATCGCCACGGAAATTCTCCTCATTATGCCAACTTCAGTAGGAAGTGGGCAGAATGAGATAGAAGTGCCTACCCTACCGGGGGTGCGGGGGTTACCCGAAAAATAGGGAGCCTCCTGCGACTTCCTGGAGGGTAGGCAAGTATGGGATAAATCATACCGTGATGTGTGTCCTGTCTCTTTTTTTAAATATTTTCTTTAGAGTGGGGGTACAAGGAACGGGCTGACCAGTTTGGGGCTGACCAGTTTGGGGTTGGTTTTAAAGTATGGCAAGGGGACCCCACACTGTTGTGCATATTCAGTTAGGTGTGATAATAGCAAAGATACTGAGGACCGTATTCAATTTGAAGTGTTAAGTCCGGATCCGCCGATGACGTCATTATCGCCTGTTTTGGTTTACCTCAGTATTCAATTTGAAAGACTTACCGCGTATGCGGAAAGTCAATGCAATGTAATAGGCGGTGAAGTATCGCCTATGAATAGCAGGCGGTAAAAAGTGCAGAATTGGGGTTTTGGAGTGCAACTTTGCGGGAACCCCCTGCAGCATTCAGACAGCCCCCCAAAGGTAATCTGTGTCAAAAAAATAAAAAAAAACACTAAAGGACACCCCAAATATTGAAAAAGGGGGCAAAAAAAAATAATGTTGGGGTACAAAGTTAAAAACTAGCGAACTTGACTCTGGGGCGTTCCCCAAGTATGCCCCAAGTGTTTTTTTGATTGCAAGTGTTTGCGGCAGGTGGATTTTTCACGATTTTTTCAAGTTCACTTTTTCAACTTTAAAATATGCAGACCCCCATTTTCAAGTACCCCAAATTTGCTGGGATAGCTTATTTTCTGGAAAATATACTCCTAAATACTATTCTGCATCAGGTATAGAAAAACGTAATTTAGCAGCTATTGAGCCCGTTTTAAAACACCAAATACCTTCAGCAAGCCAAATCGGGGGGTACCATAGTGAACCCCCATGTCAGAGCATCATTTGGGGGGTGACAGGCTGATTTCCCCAAAAATTACAGTACTTTCCGCTTGTTACAGTATCGCCGGGTGCCGTTTACGCCTACTTTCAAATTGAATACGGGGTAAAGCGTGCACGCTCGCGATACTTTAACGCCTACCAAACACGCGATGGCGTAAAGTCAGGGCCGCGTTAACTTAACGTGGTTCGGCTCAAATTGAATACGGGCCCGAGTTGTGTAGGATTTTTGCTAAATTAGGTGCAGGGTTTTTCATGTTTTGACTGGGACGAGATTTTTTTTCTTGCAGTCCCAGAGCACGACCAATTTTTCCTAAAGTCCATATTTTTAGGAAAAATGGTTGGGAATTGCTCTGAGACCCCTGCAGCACCTCCCCACTTCCCCCTCCCCGATGACTAACTAAGCAATTGGAAATTAACCACTTAACTGGCGATTTAAAAAAAAAAAATGCTCAGAATTATTTTATTTTTATTAAAGATTTGAAAGTATTTCTAAGAATATAATAAAGTATTTTATTTAAAAAATATATATAACTAGGGGATGTTTTGCAACCCCCCATCCCACCATGTGCATAGGCCGCCATTATAAAATAACTTCTGTCAAAACTGGATTATTGGCTAAGACAAGATCAGTTTAAAATTGAAGCGTGCGCGACGCCATCTTGCAAATGGCAGCTAAACTCCATTTTAGAAACAAGAATCTGCAAGACGCCATCTTGTGACCAGCGTCACTTTAAGTTACAACTCAGGAGCTAAGAACAGATGGCAATGTTTTTGTTAATCTACCAAGGGCAACTGGAAGAACAAGCTTCCTGAGTAAAAGTAAATAGAATAGACAATGGGTATTTTTACATACAAATTGGGAATCCCTGGATGCAGACAAAGTATAGTTGTGGCAATTGTAATATAATCCAGGCATTGATCTACACAATTGGATTTGTCTGAATCCTAAACAGGTCTTAGCCCCACACACAGACAGGATGGCCCCAACTTCACAGCTTGATTTGGTAACACAGTTCACACAAGAGTCTGGGATAACAAAAGAGCTTTTTCCTTTGAACACAGGTAAGGTGGGGGCCTGCTGACAGAGGGCATGTGAAACTACCAAGCTCAGCAATCCACACTGCTGGATGTTCACTTCATGTATGAGAAATGATGCACTTAAATCTCACTCATTAATAACTAGCGTCCTTATATCAAACCCAGAATACCCACACATTACATATTCACACATAAGGTTCAATAAGCTCTAAAGTGTATGATTTAAGTTGGTTCAGTTAGTTTAAATGCTGAGAAATAAAGATATTTGATAACTAAGGTATTATACATGGTAAACAAGTCGTGTCAGGATTTGTACTGATGCGTATTCTTTTTACTGTATTCCGGTGTTATCGGTGGGGAGGTCGCATCATGCAAACTCGAGTTATGGATCACAGAACCTACAAGCAACAAAATGTATATTTCAGGAACAACTGTTAGGATGTTGCAGGGGGCGTGAAGAGAAAGATCCCCAGCTGTTAGAGGCAGGGAGAGTCTATTTGAACCAGCCTGTTAAATGTGCTGTAACAGATGCTTCTCCCCTGGGAACCAATGACATCAGCAACAAACTTCCCTATTGTCCTGTTTATTCTGGGGGGGTATAAATATGTGTGCACGAACGCTGGTTCTCAGTCTTCGTGCTGAACGCTGTGTGACTAGGGGTCTCTTGCTGATGCCTATCTCCGGGTCCGGAAGCGCCTGCGTATGTATACTGTACTTGGGTCTGTATAATTTCCTTTGCACCTAAATTGTGTCTTGATCAATTGCGTGTAAATGTCTGAAATTTTACCTGAATATCACTTGTGCTTTGGAACCACAGATTCCACGTCAAAGTCTTTATTTATGGTATGACTGCGAACGCAAATTAGATTCATCCTTGGAAGGTATAGGCAGGACATTAGAAGGTATAGGCAGGACATAAGAAGGTATAGGAAGGTGTGTATAGAGGTTCATTTTAATATCAACACTTCCTATCCCCCGTAAATCTTGTTAATACTAATCCTCCACATTTTTTGCACATTCCCCTCCTACCCTATGACCAGTTTAATATTTTATTATTATTTTATTCCCCCCCCCTCAGCGACATAAGCTTTTATTTTTATCCCACCCCCACTTATGCCAGATCCCTCCCCCTCAGGTGGTTACCCTCCTACCCCATTGTGCAACCCCCACTTGCAGAGAGCAGCGGAGCATTGTGCAGAGGGGACTGATCATTAGTACCCCCTGCTGTCATTGATCTCTGACCCTGATGCAGAGCCGGACGCTCTGACCAGAGCGCTCGCTCTGAATCAGGGCCGTCCTATTTAAATTTGGAGCGGCCTTTTGGACGCTCGCATAGCTGTGGGTGACCACCCACAGCTTATGCGAGCGTCCATGATGATGGTCGCGATGGTCAAGACCATCGCGACCATCAGGCTTGCGACGAGACCCTGCGGTAGGGTCTCGCTTCCACAAGCCCTGGAGTGATTTTGGCTCTATCAGAGAAAAAATCACTCCCACTGACATCACTAGTGATGTCAGTGGGGCCGGCCCCAGACGGTAGGCGTTCCCATGGGAACTCCTCCATCTGGCAGCCACGCCCTCGGCACGCCCACCAAAGGGGGCGTGCTGTCACTCACCATCGACAGCACGCCCCCTTTGGTGCGAGACCCGGAGCGACAGCTTGGCTGTCGCTATCCGGGTCTCTCGCATGCGCACGACGGAGCTCCCTCCATCGTGCGCATGCGCATTTATGTACCATCGACCCGCTTGCGAGCATCCTGCGCTCGCGAGCGGGTCTGAATGAGACCTTCTGCACACGCAGATATCAGCCTAAAGTCCTTAGAGGGGAACCATGCTCCCCTCCTCGCATTGTGATCCCAAAGCCATACCTCCCAAGTGTCCCGCTTCAAGCGGGACAGTCTCGTTTTTCTGGGACTGTCCTGCCACGGGCCGCAGTGTTCCGTGGTGGGGGGGAAGTTGGGGAGAGCACACCCTCTACTCTGCCAAGCAGAGCAGCAGGTGTGCAGAAGGTGAACAGATGCCGTGCGCATCGCACGGCTTCTGTTCACTAGTGTAGGGAGAGCCTGGGGGGCTGCCCAGCATCTCTGAGAGTGCTGGGCACGCCCCCTATAGTGACGAAAACGGGGGGAAGCCGTGAGGCTCCACCCTGTTTTTAGTTGACTCCGCCCCTTCTTGGAAGCCGCACCCCTTTTTTGGACGTACGCCCCTTTTTTAGGCGCACGCCCTGTCCCTCCTTCCCATTATGAAATGTTGGGAGGTATGCAAAGCGCATGCGCTCCAGAGGACTGTTCCTGTGGCATTCTGGGGCACGATTATGGCAATGATGTATGCCTGGTCCTACTGCAACATATAACGTGTTACTGTGATCACTGGTCCTGTATATGTCTGATGTATTACATACACTGCACTGTGTATGGCTGGCCCTACTGCCTCATATAACAGGTTACTGTGATCACTGGCCCTGTATATGTCTGATGTATTACATACACTGCACTATGTATGGCTGGTCCTACTGCCCCATATAACGTGTTACTGTGATCACTGGTCCTGTATATGTCTGATGTATTACATACACTGCACTATGTATGGCTGGTCCTACTGCCGCATATAACGGGTTACTGTGATCACTGGTCCTGTATATGTCTGATGTATTACATACACTGCACTATGTATGGCTGGTCCTACTGCCCCATATAACAGGTTACTGTGATCACTGGTCCTGTATATGTCTGATGTATTACATACACTGCACTATGTATGGCTGGTCCTACTGCCACATATAACGTGTTACTGTGATCACTGGTCCTGTATATGTCTGATGTATTACATACACTGCACTATGTATGGCTGGTCCTACTGCCGCATATAACGGGTTACTGTGATCACTGGCCCTGTATATGTCTGATGTATTATATTCACTGCACTATGTATGGCTGGTCCTACTGCCTCATATAACGGGTTACTGTGATCACTGGTCCTGTATATGTCTGATGTATTATATTCACTGCACTATGTATGGCTGGTCCTACTGTCACATATAACGGGTTACTGTGATTACTGGTCCTATATATGTCTGATGTATTATATTCACTGCCCTATGTATGGCTGGTCCTACTGTCACATATAACGGGTTACTGTGATCACTGGTCCTTTATATGTCTGATGTATTATATTCACTGCACTATGTATGGCTGGTCCTACTGCCCCATATAACAGGTTACTATGATCACTGGCCCTGTATATGTCTGATGTATTACATACACTGCACTATGTATGGCTGGTCCTACTGCCTCATATAACATGTTACTGTGATCACTGGTCCTGTATATGTCTGATGTATTACATACACTGCACTATGTATGGCTGGTCCTACTGCCGCATATAACAGGTTACTGTGATCACTTTTCCTGTATATGTCTGATGTATTACATACACTGCACTATGTATGGCTGGTCCTACACTACTGCCACATATAACAGGTTACTGTGATCGCTGGCCCTGTATATGTCTGATGTATTAAATACTCTGCACTATGTACAGCTGGTCCTACTGCCTCATATAACAGGTAACTGTGATCACTGGTCCTGTATATGTCTGATGTATTACATACACTGCACTTTGTATGGCTGGTCCTACTGCCGCGTATAACATGTTACTGTGATCACTGGTCCTGTATATATCTGAAGTATTACATACACTGCACTATGTATGGCTGGTCCTACTGCCACATATAACAGGTTACTGTGATCACTGGTCCTGTATATGTCTGATGTATTACATACACTGCACTATGTATGGCTGGTCCTACTACAGCATATAACAGGTTACTGTGATCACTGGTCCTGTATATGTCTGATGTATTACATACACTGTACTATGTATGGCTGGTCCTACTGCCGCATATAACAGGTTACTGTGATCACTGGTCCTGTATATGTCTGATGTATTACATACACTGCACTATGTATGGCTGGTCCTACTGCCTCATATCACGTGTTACTGTGATCACTGGTCCTGTATATGTCTGATGTATTTCATACACTGCACTATGTATGGCTGGTCCTACTGCCTCATATAACGGGTTACTGTGATCACTGGTCCTGTATATGTCTGATGTATTACATACACTGCACTATGTATGGCTGGTCCTACTGCCTCATATAACGGGTTACTGTGATCACTGGTCCTGTATATGTCTGATGTATTACATACACTGCACTATGTATGGCTGGTCCTACTGCCTCATATAACGGGTTACTGTGATCACTGGTCCTGTATATGTCTGATGTATTACATACACTGCACTATGTATGGCTGGTCCTACTGCCGCATATAACGGGTTACTGTGATCACTGGCCCTGTATATGTCTGATGTATTACATACACTGCACTATGTATGGCTGGTCCTACTGCCGCATATAACAGGTTACTGTGATCACTGGCCCTGTATATGTCTGATGTATTACATACACTGCACTATGTATGGCTGGTCCTACTGCCGCATATAACAGGTTACTGTGATCACTGGTCCTGTATATGTCTGATGTATTACATACCCTGCACTATGTATGGCTGGTCCTGCTGCAGCATATAACGGGTTACTGTGATCACTGGCCCTGTATATGTCTGATGTATTACATACACTGCACTATGTACGGCTCGTCCTACTGCCGCATATAACATGTTACTGTGATCACTGGCCCTGTATTTGTCTGATGTATTACATACACTGCTCTATGTATGGCTGGTCCTACTGCCGCATATAACATGTTACTGTAATCACTGGCCCTGTATATGTCTGATGTATTACATACACTGCACTATGTATGGCTGGTCCTACTGCCGCATATAACATGTTACTGTGATCACTGGCCCTGTATATGTCTGATGTATTACATACACTGCACTATGTATGGCTGGTCCTACTGCCGCCTATAACAGGTTACTGTGATCACTGGCCCTGTATATGTCTGAAGTATTACATACACTGCACTATGTATGGCTGGTCCTACTGCAGCATATAACGTGTTACTGTGATCACTGGCCCTGTATATGTCTGATGTATTACATAAACTGCACTATGTATGGCTGGTCCTACTGCCGCCTATAACAGGTTACTGTGATCACTGGCCCTGTATATGTCTGATGTATTACATACACTGCACTATGTATGGCTGGTCCTACTGCCGCCTATAACAGGTTACTGTGATCACTGGCCCTGTATATGTCTGATGTATTACATACACTGCACTATGTATGGCTGGTCCTACTGCCACATATAACAGGTTACTGCGATCACTGGCCCTGTATATGTCTGATGTATTACATACACTGCACTATGTATGGCTGGTCCTACTGCAGCATATAACGTGTTACTGTGATCACTGGCCCTGTATATGTCTGATGTATTACATACACTGCACTATGTATGGCTGGTCCTACTGCCACATATAACAGGTTACTGCGATCACTGGCCCTGTATATGTCTGATGTATTACATACACTGCACTATGTATGGCTGGTCCTACTGCCGCATATAACGTGTTACTGTGATCACTGGTCCTGTATATGTCTGATGTATTACATACACTGCACTATGTATGGCTGGTCCTACTGCCGCATATAACAGGTTACTGTGATCACTGGTCCTGTATATGTCTGATGTATTACATACACTGCACTATGTATGACTGGTCCTACTGCCACATATAACGTGTTACTGTGATCACTGGTCCTGTATATGTCTGATGTATTACATACACTGCACTATGTATGGCTGGTCCTACTGCCGCATATAAAAGGTTTCTGTGATCACTGGTCCTGTATATGTCTGATGTATTACAAACACTGCTCTATGTATGACTGTTCCTACTGCCGCATATAACATGTTACTGTGATCGCTGGTCCTGTATATGTCTGATGTATTACATACACTGCACTATGTATGACTGTTCCTACTGCCGCATTTAACAGGTTACTGTGATCACTGGTCCTGTATACGTCTGATGTATTACATACACTGCACTATGTATGGCTGGTCCTACTGTCGCATATAACAGGTTACTGTGATCACTGGTCCTGTATATGTCTGATGTATTACATACACTGCACTATGTATGGCTGGTCCTACTGCCACATATAACATGTTACTGTGATCACTGGTCCTGTGTATGTCTGATGTATTACATACACTGCACAATGTGTGGCTGGTCCTACTGCCGCATATAACGTGTTACTGTGATCACTGGCCCTGTATATGTCTGATGTATTACATACAATGCACTATGTATGGCTGGTCCTACTGCCGCATATAACATGTTACTGTTATCACTGGTCCTGTATATGTCTGATGTATTACGTACACTGCACTATGTATGGCTGGTCCTACTGCCGCATATAAGAGGTTACTGTGATCACTGGTCCTGTATATGACTGATGTATTACATACACTGCACTATGTATGGCTGGTCCTACTGCCACATGTAACAGGTTACTGTGATCACTGGTCCTGTATATGTCTGATGTATTACATACACAGCACTATGTATGGCTGGTCCTACTGACGCATATAACGGGTTACTGTGATCACTGGTCCTGTATATATCTGATGTATTACATACACTGCTCTATGTATGGCTGGCCCTACTGCCCCATATAACAGGTTACTGTGATCACTGGTCCTGTATATGTCTGATGTATTACATACACTGCACTATGTATGGCTGGTCCTACTGCCGCATTAACCGGGTTACTGTGATCACTGGTCCTGTATATGTCTGATGTATTACATACACTGCACTATGTATGACTGGTCCTACTGCCGCATATAACAGGTTACTGTGATCACTGGTCCTGTATATGTCTGATGTATTACATACACTGCACTATGTATGGCTGGTCCTACTGCCGCATATAACGTGTTACTGTGATCACTGGTCCTGTATATGTCTGATGTATTACATACACTGCACTATGTATGGCTGGTCCTACTGCCACATATAACGTGTTACTGTGATCACTGGTCCTGTATATGTCTGATGTATTACATACACTGCACTGTGTATGGCTGGTCCTACTGCCTCATATAACAGGTTACTGTGATCACTGGCCCTGTATATGTCTGATGTATTACATACACTGCACTATGTATGGCTGGTCCTACTGCCGCATATAACGTGTTACTGTGATCACTGGCCCTGTATATGTCTGATGTATTACATACACTGCACTATGTATGGCTGGTCCTACTGCCACATATAACAGGTTACTGTGATCACTGGCCCTCTATATGTCTGATGTATTACATACACTGCACAATGTATGGCTGGTCCTACTGCCGCATATAACAGGTTACTGTGATCACTGGTCCTGTATATGTCTGATGTATTACATACACTGCACTATGTATGGCTGGTCCTACTGCCCCATATAACGTGTTACTGTGATCACTGGTCCTGTATATGTCTGATGTATTACATACACTGCACTATGTATGGCTGGTCCTACTGCCGCATATAACGTTTTACTGTGATCACTGGTCCTGTATATGTCTGATGTATTACATACACTGCACTATGTATGGCTGGTCCTACTGCCCCATATAACAGGTTACTGTGATCACTGGTCCTGTATATGTCTGATGTATACATACACTGCACTATGTATGGCTGGTCCTACTGCCACATATAACGTGTTACTGTGATCACTGGTCCTGTATATGTCTGATGTATTACATACACTGCACTATGTATGGCTGGTCCCACTGCCGCATATAACGGGTTACTGTGATCACTGGCCCTGTATATGTCTGATGTATTATATTCACAGCACTATGTATGGCTGGTCCTACTGCCGCATATAACGGGTTACTGTGATCACTGGTCCTGTATATGTCTGATGTATTATATTCACTGCACTATGTATGGCTGGTCCTACTGTCACATATAACGGGTTACTGTGATTACTGGTCCTATATATGTCTGATGTATTATATTCACTGCCCTATGTATGGCTGGTCCTACTGTCACATATAACCGGTTACTGTGATCACTGGTCCTATATATGTCTGATGTATTATATTCACTGCACTATGAATGGCTGGTCCTACTGCCCCATATAACAGGTTACTATGATCACTGGCCCTGTATATGTCTGATGTATTACATACACTGCACTATGTATGGCTGGTCCTACTGCCTCATATAACATGTTACTGTGATCACTGGTCCTGTATATGTCTGATGTATTACATACACTGCACTATGTATGGCTGGTCCTACTGCCGCATATAACGGGTTACTGTGATCACTGGCCCTGTATATGTCTGATGTATTACATACACTGCACTATGTATGATTGGTCCTACTGCCTCATATAACAGGTAACTGTGATCACTGGTCCTGTATATGTCTGATGTATTACATACACTGCACTTTGTATGGCTGGTCCTACTGCCGCGTATAACATGTTACTGTGATCACTGGTCCTGTATATATCTGATGTATTACATACACTGCACTATGTATGGCTGGTCCTACTGCCACGTATAACAGGTTACTGTGATCACTGGTCCTGTATATGTCTGATGTATTACATACACTGCACTATGTATGGCTGGTCCAACTACAGCATATAACAGGTTACTGTGATCACTGGTCCTGTATATGTCTGATGTATTACATACACTGCACTATGTATGGCTGGTCCTACTGCTGCATATAACAGGTTACTGTGATCACTGGTCCTGTATATGTCTGATGTATTACATACACTGCACTATGTATGGCTGGTCCTACTGCCTCATATCACGTGTTACTGTGATCACTGGTCCTGTATATGTCTGATGTATTACATACACTGCACTATGTATGGCTGGTCCTACTGCCGCATATAACGGGTTACTGTGATCACTGGTCCTGTATATATCTGATGTATTACATACACTGCTCTATGTATGGCTGGCCCTACTGCCCCATATAACAGGTTACTGTGATCACTGGTCCTGTATATGTCTGATGTATTACATACACTGCACTATGTATGGCTGGTCCTACTGCCGCATATAACATGTTACTGTGATCACTGGTTCTGTATATGTCTGATGTATTACATACACTGCACTATGTATAGCTGGTCCTACTGCCGCATATAACATGTTACTGTGATCACTGGTCCTGTATATGTCTGATGTATTACATACACTGCACTATGTATGGCTGGTCCTACTGCCGCATATAACATGTTACTGCGATCACTGGTCCTGTATATGTCTGATGTATTACATACACTGCACTATGTATGGCTGGTCCTACTGCCGCATATAACGTGTTACTGTGATCACTGGTCCTGTTTATTTCTGATGTATTACATACACTGCACTATGTATGGCTGGTCCTACTGCCGCATATATAACGTGTTACTGTGATCACTGGTCCTGTATATGTCTGATGCATTACATACACTGCACTATGTATGGCTGGTCCTACTGCCGCATATAACATGTTACTGTGATCACTAGTCCTGTATATGTCTGATGTATTACATACACTGCACTTTGTATGGCTGGTCCTACTGCCACATATAACGGGTTACTGTGATCACTGGCCCTGTATATGTCTGATGTATTACATACACTGCACTATGTATGGCTGGTCCTACTGCCTCATATAACAGGTTACTGTTATCACTGGCCCTGTATATGTCTGATGTATTACATACACTGCACTATGTATGGCTGGTCCTACTGCCTCATATAACAGGTTACTGTGATCACTGGTCCTGTATATGTCTGATGTATTACATACACTGCACGATGTATGGCTCGTCCTACTGCCGCATATAACAGGTTACTGTGATCACTGTCACTGTATATGGCTGATGTATTACATACACTGCACTATGTATGGCTGGTCCTACTGCCACTTATAACGTGTTACTCTGATCACTGGTCCTGTATATGTCTGATGTATTACATACACTGCACTATATATGGCTGGTCCTACTGCCTCATATAACAGGTTACTGTGATCACTGGCCCTGTATATGTCTGATGTATTATATACAATGCGCTATGTATGGCTGGTTCTACTGCCTCATATAACGGGTCACTGTGATCACTGGTCCTGTATATGTCTGATGTATTACATACACTGCTCTATGTATGGCTGGCCCTACTGCCACATATAACGGGTTACGGTGATCACGGGTCCTGTATATGTCTGATGTATTACATACACAACACTATGTATGGCTGGTCCTACTGCCACATATAATAGGTTACTGTGATCACTGGTCCTGTATATGTCTGATGTAGTACATACACTGCACTATGTATGGCTGGTCCTACTGCTGCATATAACAGGTTACTGTGATCACTGGTCCTGTATATGTCTGATGTATTACATACACTGCGCTATGTAAGGCTGGTCCTACTGCCTCATATAACAGGTTACTGTGATCACTGGCCCCGTGTGTATATATATCTGATGTATTACATACACAGCACTATGTATGGCTGGTCCTACTGCCGCATATAACGTGTTACTGTGATCACAGGTCCTGTATATGTCTGATGTATTACATACACTGCACTATGTATGGCTGGTCCTACTGCCACATATAACGTGTTACTGTGATCACTGGTCCTGTATATGTCTGATGTATTACATACACTGCACTGTGTATGGCTGGTCCTACTGCCTCTTATAACAGGTTACTGTGATCACTGGCCCTGTATATGTCTGATGTATTACATACACTGCACTATGTATGGCTGGTCCTACTGCCGCATATAACGTGTTACTGTGATCACTGGCCCTGTATATGTCTGATGTATTACATACACTGCACTATGTATGGCTGGTCCTACTGCCACATATAACAGGTTACTGTGATCACTGGCCCTCTATATGTCTGATGTATTACATACACTGCACAATGTATGGCTGGTCCTACTGCCACATATAACAGGTTACTGTGATCACTGGCTCTGTATATGTCTGATGTATTACATACACTGCACTATGTATGGCTGGTCCTACTGCCCCATATAACGTGTTACTGTGATCACTGGTCCTGAATATGTCTGATGTATTACATACACTGCACTATGTATGGCTGGTCCTACTGCCGCATATAACGGGTTACTGTGATCACTGGTCCTGTATATGTCTGATGTATTACATACACTGCACTATGTATGGCTGGTCCTACTGCCCCATATAACAGGTTACTGTGATCACTGGTCCTGTATATGTCTGATGTATACATACACTGCACTATGTATGGCTGGTCCTACTGCCACATATAACGTGTTACTGTGATCACTGGTCCTGTATATGTCTGATGTATTACATACACTGCACTATGTATGGCTGGTCCTACTGCCGCATATAACGGGTTACTGTGATCACTGGCCCTGTATATGTCTGATGTATTATATTCACTGCACTATGTATGGCTGGTCCTACTGCCTCATATAACGGGTTACTGTGATCACTGGTCCTGTATATGTCTGATGTATTATATTCACTGCACTATGTATGGCTGGTCCTACTGTCACATATAATGGGTTACTGTGATTACTGGTCCTATATATGTCTGATGTATTATATTCACTGCCCTATGTATGGCTGGTCCTACTGTCACATATAACGGGTTACTGTGATCACTGGTCCTATATATGTCTGATGTATTATATTCACTGCACTATGTATGGCTGGTCCTACTGCCCCATATAACAGGTTACTATGATCACTGGCCCTGTATATGTCTGATGTATTACATACACTGCACTATGTATGGCTGGTCCTACTGCCTCATATAACATGTTACTGTGATCACTGGTCCTGTATATGTCTGATGTATTACATACACTGCACTATTTATGGCTGGTCCTACTGCCGCATATAACAGGTTACTGTGATCACTTTTCCTGTATATGTCTGATGTATTACATACACTGCACTATGTATGGCTGGTCCTACTGCCTCATATAACAGGTTACTGTGATCGCTGGCCCTGTATATGTCTGATGTATTACATACACTGCACTATGTATGATTGGTCCTACTGCCTCATATAACAGGTAACTGTGA
Organism: Taudactylus pleione; assembly: GCA_031769625.1. Lineage (NCBI taxonomy): Eukaryota > Metazoa > Chordata > Amphibia > Anura > Myobatrachidae > Taudactylus > Taudactylus pleione. Next base: position 857,556 of record JAUIMM010000795.1, on the reverse strand, counting down.
TCACTGGTCCTGTATATGTCTGATGTATTACATACACTGCACTATGTATGGCTGGTCCTACTGCCACATATAACAGGTTACTGTGATCACTGGTCCTGTATATGTCTGATGTATTACATACACTGCACTATGTATGGCTGGTCCTACTACAGCATATAAGAGGTTACTGTGATCACTGGTCCTGTATATGTCTGATGTATTACATACACTGCACTATGTATGGCTGGTCCTACTGCCGCATATAACAGGTTACTGTGATCACTGGTCCTGTATATGTCTGATGTATTACATACACTGCACTATGTATGGCTGGTCCTACTGCCTCATATAACGGGTTACTGTGATCACTGGTCCTGTATATGTCTGATGTATTACATACACTGCACTATGTATGGCTGGTCCTACTGCCGCATATAACGGGTTACTGTGATCACTGGCCCTGTATATGTCTGATGTATTACATACACTGCACTATGTATGGCTGGTCCTACTGCCGCATATAACAGGTTACTGTGATCACTGGCCCTGTATAAGTCTGATGTATTACATACACTGCACTATGTATGGCTGGTCCTACTGCAGCATATAACAGGTTACTGTGATCACTGGCCCTGTATATGTATGATGTATTACATACACTGCACTATGTACGGCTCGTCCTACTGCCGCATATAACATGTTACTGTGATCACTGGCCCTGTATTTGTCTGATGTATTACATACACTGCTCTATGTATGGCTGGTCCTACTGCCGCATATAACAGGTTACTGTGGTCACTGTTCCTGTATATGTCTGATGTATTACATACACTGCACTATGTATGGCTGGTCCTACTGCCACATATAACAGGTTACTGCGATCACTGGCCCTGTATATGTCTGATGTATTACATACACTGCACTTTGTATGGCTGGCCCTACTGCAGCATATAACGTGTTACTGTGATCACTGGCCCTGTTTATGTCTGATGTATTACATACACTGCACTATGTATGGCTGGTCCTACTGCCACATATAACAGGTTACTGTGATCACTGGCCCTGTATATGTCTGATGTATTACATACACTGCACTATGTATGGCTGGTCCTACTGCCACATATAACAGGTTACTGCGATCACTGGCTCTGTATATGTCTGATGTATTACATACACTGCACTATGTATGGCTGGTCCTACTGCCTCATATAACGTGTTACTGTGATCACTGGCCCTGTATATGTCTGATGTATTACATACACTGCACTATGTATGGCTGGTCCTACTGCCGCATATAACATTTTACTGTGATCACTGTCCCTGTATATGTCTGATGTATTACATACACTGCACTATGTATGGCTGGACCTACTGCCGCATATAACGTGTTACTGTGATCACTGGTCCTGTATATGTCTGATGTATTACATACACTGCACTATGTATGACTGGTCCTACTGCCGCATATAACGTGTTACTGTGATCACTGGTCCTGTATATGTCTGATGTATTACATACACTGCACTATGTATGGCTGGTCCTACTGCCGCATATAACAGGTTTCTGTGATCACTGGTCCTGTATATGTCTGATGTATTACAAACACTGCTCTATGTATGATTGTTCCTACTGCCGCATATATCATGTTACTGTGATCGCTGGTCCTGTATATGTCTGATGTATTACATACACTGCACTATGTATGACTGTTCCTACTGCCGCATATAACAGGTTACTGTGATCACTGGTCCTGTATACGTCTGATGTATTACATACACTGCACTATGTATGGCTGGTCCTACTGTCGCATATAACAGGTTACTGTGATCACTGGTCCTGTATACGTCTGATGTATTACATACACTGCACTATGTATGGCTGGTCCTACTGCCGCATATAACATGTTACTGTTATCACTGGTCCTGTATATGTCTGATGTATTACGTACACTGCACTATGTATGGCTGGTCCTACTGCCGCATATAAGAGGTTACTGTGATCACTGGTCCTGTATATGTCTGATGTATTACATACACTGCACTATGTATGGCTGGTCCTACTGCCACATGTAACAGGTTACTGTGATCACTGGTCCTGTATATGTCTGATGTATTACATACACAGCACTATGTATGGCTGGTCCTACTGACGCATATAACGGGTTACTGTGATCACTGGTCCTGTATATATCTGATGTATTACATACACTGCTCTATGTATGGCTGGCCCTACTGCCCCATATAACAGGTTACTGTGATCACTGGTCCTTTATATGTCTGATGTATTACATACACTGCACTATGTATGGCTGGTCCTACTGCCGCATATAACATGTTACTGTGATCACTGGTTCTGTATATGTCTGATGTATTACATACACTGCACTATGTATGGCTGGTCCTACTGCCGCATATAACATGTTACTGTGATCACTGGTCCTGTATATGTCTGATGTATTACATACACTGCACTATGTATGGCTGGTCCTACTGCCGCATATAACATGTTACTGCGATCACTGGTCCTGTATATGTCTGATGTATTACATACACTGCACTATGTATGGCTGGTCCTACTGCCGCATATAACGTGTTACTGTGATCACTGGTCCTGTTTATCTCTGATGTATTACATACACTGCACTATGTATGGCTGGTCCTACTGCCGCATATATAACGTGTTACTGTGATCACTGGTCCTGTATATGTCTGATGCATTACATACACTGCACTATGTATGGCTGGTCCTACTGCCGCATATAACATGTTACTGTGATCACTAGTCCTGTATATGTCTGATGTATTACATACACTGCACTATGTATGGCTGGTCCTACTGCCACATATAACGGGTTACTGTGATCACTGGCCCTGTATATGTCTGATGTATTACATACACTGCACTATGTATGGCTGGTCCTACTGCCACCTATAACGTGTTACTGTGATCACTGGTCCTGTATATGTCTGATGTATTACATACACAACACTATGTATGGCTGGTCCTACTGCCACATATAGCAGGTTACTGACCACTGGTCCTGTATATGTCTGATGTAGTACATACACTGCACTATGTTTGGCTGGTCCTACTGCCGCATATAACAGGTTACTGTGATCACTGGTCCTGTATATGTCTGATGTATTACATACACTGCACTATGTATGGCTGGTCCTACTGCCTCATATAACAGGTTACTGTGATCACTGGCCCCGTGTGTATATATATCTGATGTATTACATACACAGCACTATGTATGGCTGGTCCTACTGCCACATATAACGGGTTACTGTGATCACTGGCCCTGTATATGTCTGATGTATTACATACACTGCACTATGTATGGCTGGTCCTACTGCCCCATATAACGGGTTACTGTGATCACTGGTCCTGTATATGTCTGATGTATTACATACACTGCACTATGTATGGCTGGTACTACTGTAACATATAACATGTTACTGTGATCACTGGCCCTTTATATGTCTGATGGATTACATACACTGCACTATATATGGCTGGTCCTACTGCCTCATATAACAGGTTACTGTGATCACTGGCCCTGTATATGTCTGATGTATTATATACACTGCACTATGTATGGCTGGTCCTACTGCCTCATATAACGGGTCACTGTGATCACTGGTCCTGTATATGTCTGATGTATTACATACACTGCACTATGTATGGCTGGCCCTACTGCCACATATAACGGGTTATGGTGATCACTGTCCCTGTATATGTCTGATGTATTACATATACTGCACTATGTATGGCTGGTCCTACTGCCGCATATAACGTGTTACTGTGATTACTGGTCCTGTATATGTCTGATGTATTACATACACTGCACTATGTATGGCTGGTCCTACTGCCACATATAACAGGTTACTGTGATCACTGGCCCTGTATATGTCTGATGTATTACATACACTGCACTATGTATGGCTGGTCCTACACTACTGCCACATATAACAGGTTACTGTGATCGCTGGCCCTGTATATGTCTGATGTATTACATACACTGCACTATGTATGATTGGTCCTACTGCCTCATATAACAGGTAACTGTGATCACTGGTCCTGTATATGTCTGATGTATTACATACACTGCACTTTGTATGGCTGGTCCTACTGCCGCGTATAACATGTTACTGTGATCACTGGTCCTGTATATATCTGATGTATTACATACACTGCACTATGTATGGCTGGTCCTACTGCCACATATAACAGGTTACTGTGATCACTGGTCCTGTATATGTCAGATGTATTACATACACTGCACTATGTATGGCTGGTCCTACTACAGCATATAACAGGTTACTGTGATCACTGGTCCTGTATATGTCTGATGTATTACATACACTGCACTATGTATGGCTGGTCCTACTGCCACATATAACAGGTTACTGCGATCACTGGCCCTGTATATGTCTGATGTATTACATACACTGCACTATGTATGGCTGGTCCTACTGCCTCATATAACGTGTTACTGTGATCACTGGCCCTGTATATGTCTGATGTATTACATACACTGCACTATGTATGGCTGGTCCTACTGCTGCATATAACGTTTTACTGTGATCACTGTCCCTGTATATGTCTGATGTATTACATACACTGCACTATGTATGGCTGGACCTACTGCCGCATATAACGTGTTACTGTGATCACTGGTCCTGTATATGTCTGATGTATTACATACACTGCACTATGTATGACTGGTCCTACTGCCGCATATAACGTGTTGCTGTGATCACTGGTCCTGTATATGTCTGATGTATTACATACACTGCACTATGTATGGCTGGTCCTACTGCCGCATATAACAGGTTTCTGTGATCACTGGTCCTGTATATGTCTGATGTATTACAAACACTGCTCTATGTATGATTGTTCCTACTGCCGCATATAACATGTTACTGTGATCGCTGGTCCTGTATATGTCTGATGTATTACATACACTGCACTATGTATGACTGTTCCTACTGCCGCATATAACAGGTTACTGTGATCACTGGTCCTGTATACGTCTGATGTATTACATACACTGCACTATGTATGGCTGGTCGTACTGTCGCATATAACAGGTTACTGTGATCACTGGTCCTGTATACGTCTGATGTATTACATACACTGCACTATGTATGGCTGGTCCTACTGCTGCATATAACATGTTACTGTTATCACTGGTCCTGTATATGTCTGATGTATTACGTACACTGCACTATGTATGGCTGGTCCTACTGCCGCATATAAGAGGTTACTGTGATCACTGGTCCTGTATATGTCTGATGTATTACATACACTGCACTATGTATGGCTGGTCCTACTGCCACATGTAACAGGTTACTGTGATCACTGGTCCTGTATATGTCTGATGTATTACATACACAGCACTATGTATGGCTGGTCCTACTGACGCATATAACGGGTTACTGTGATCACTGGTCCTGTATATATCTGATGTATTACATACACTGCTCTATGTATGGCTGGCCCTACTGCCCCATATAACAGGTTACTGTGATCACTGGTCCTTTATATGTCTGATGTATTACATACACTGCACTATGTATGGCTGGTCCTACTGCCGCATATAACATGTTACTGTGATCACTGGTTCTGTATATGTCTGATGTATTACATACACTGCACTATGTATGACTGGTCCTACTGCCGCATATAACATGTTACTGTGATCACTGGTCCTGTATATGTCTGATGTATTACATACACTGCACTATGTATGGCTGGTCCTACTGCCGCATATAACATGTTACTGCGATCACTGGTCCTGTATATGTCTGATGTATTACATACACTGCACTATGTATGGCTGGTCCTACTGCCGCATATAACGTGTTACTGTGATCACTGGTCCTGTTTATCTCTGATGTATTACATACACTGCACTATGTATGGCTGGTCCTACTGCCGCATATATAATGTGTTACTGTGATCACTGGTCCTGTATATGTCTGATGCATTACATACACTGCACTATGTATGGCTGGTCCTACTGCCGCATATAACATGTTACTGTGATCACTAGTCCTGTATATGTCTGATGTATTACATACACTGCACTATGTATGGCTGGTCCTACTGCCACATATAACGGGTTACTGTGATCACTGGCCCTGTATATGTCTGATGTATTACATACACTGCACTATGTATGGCTGGTCCTACTGCCACCTATAACGTGTTACTGTGATCACTGGTCCTGTATATGTCTGATGTATTACATACACAACACTATGTATGGCTGGTCCTACTGCCACATATAGCAGGTTACTGATCACTGGTCCTGTATATGTCTGATGTAGTACATACACTGCACTATGTTTGGCTGGTCCTACTGCCTCAAATAACATGTTACTGTGATCACTGGCCCTGTATATGTCTGTTGTATTATATACACTGCACTATGTATGGCTGGTCCTACTGCCTCAAATAACATGTTACTGTGATCACTGGCCCTGTATATGTCTGATGTATTACATACACTGCACTATATATGGCTGGTCCTACTGCCGCATATAACAGGTTACTGTGATCACTGGCCCTGTATATGTCTGTGTATTACATACACTGCACTATGTATGGCTGGCCCTACTGCCTCAAATAACATGTTACTGTGATCACTGGCCCTGTATATGTCTGATGTATTACATACACTGCACTATATATGGCTGGTCCTACTGCCGCATATAACAGGTTACTGTGATCACTGGCCCTGTATATGTCTGATGTATTATATACACTGCACTATGTATGGCTGGTCCTACTGCCCCATATAACGGGTTACTGTGATCACTGGTCCTGTATATGTCTGATGTATTACATACACTGCACTATGTATGGCTGGTACTACTGTAACATATAACATGTTACTGTGATCACTGGCCCTTTATATGTCTGATGGATTACATACACTGCACTATATATGGCTGGTCCTACTGCCTCATATAACAGGTTACTGTGATCACTGGCCCTGTATATGTCTGATGTATTATATACACTGCACTATGTATGGCTGGTCCTACTGCCTCATATAACGGGTCACTGTGATCACTGGTCCTGTATATGTCTGATGTATTACATACATTGCACTATGTATGGCTGGCCCTACTGCCACATATAACGGGTTATGGTGATCACTGTCCCTGTATATGTCTGATGTATTACATACACTGCACTATGTATGGCTGGTCCTACTGCCGCATATAACGTGTTACTGTGATTACTGGTCCTGTATATGTCTGATGTATTACATACACTGCACTATGTATGGCTTGTCCTACTGCCACATATAACAGGTTACTGTGATCACTGGCCCTGTATATGTCTGATGTATTACATACACTGCACTATATATGGCTGGTCCTACACTACTGCCACATATAACAGGTTACTGTGATCGCTGGCCCTGTATATGTCTGATGTATTACATACACTGCACTATGTATGATTGGTCCTACTGCCTCATATAACAGGTAACTGTGATCACTGGTCCTGTATATGTCTGATGTATTACATACACTGCACTTTGTATGGCTGGTCCTACTGTCGCGTATAACATGTTACTGTGATCACTGGTCCTGTATATATCTGATGTATTACATACACTGCACTATGTATGGCTGGTCCTACTGCCACATATAACAGGTTACTGTGATCACTGGTCCTGTATATGTCTGATGTATTACATACACTGCACTATGTATGGCTGGTCCTACTACAGCATATAACAGGTTACTGTGATCACTGGTCCTGTATATGTCTGATGTATTACATACACTGCACTATGTATGGCTGGTCCTACTGCCTCATATCACGTGTTACTGTGATCACTGGTCCTGTATATGTATGATGTATTACATACACTGCACTATGTATGGCTGGTCCTACTGCCGCATATAACGGGTTACTGTGATCACTGGTCCTGTATATGTCTGATGTATTACATACACTGCACTATGTATGGCTGGTCCTACTGCCACATATAACAGGTTACTGTGATCACTGGCCCTGTATATGTCTGATGTATTACATACACTGCACTATATATGGCTGGTCCTACACTACTGCCACATATAACAGGTTACTGTGATCGCTGGCCCTGTATATGTCTGATGTATTACATACACTGCACTATGTATGATTGGTCCTACTGCCTCATATAACAGGTAACTGTGATCACTGGTCCTGTATATGTCTGATGTATTACATACACTGCACTTTGTATGGCTGGTCCTACTGTCGCGTATAACATGTTACTGTGATCACTGGTCCTGTATATATCTGATGTATTACATACACTGCACTATGTATGGCTGGTCCTACTGCCACATATAACAGGTTACTGTGATCACTGGTCCTGTATATGTCTGATGTATTACATACACTGCACTATGTATGGCTGGTCCTACTACAGCATATAACAGGTTACTGTGATCACTGGTCCTGTATATGTCTGATGTATTACATACACTGCACTATGTATGGCTGGTCCTACTGCCGCATATAACAGGTTACTGTGATCACTGGTCCTGTATATGTCTGATGTATTACATACACTGCACTATGTATGGCTGGTCCTCCTGCCTCATATCACGTGTTACTGTGATCACTGGTCCTGTATATGTATGATGTATTACATACACTGCACTATGTATGGCTGGTCCTACTGCCGCATATAACGGGTTACTGTGATCACTGGTCCTGTATATGTCTGATGTATTACATACACTGCACTATGTATGGCTGGTCCTACTGCCTCATATAACGGGTCACTGTGATCACTGGTCCTGTATATGTCTGATGTATTACATACATTGCACTATGTATGGCTGGCCCTACTGCCACATATAACGGGTTATGGTGATCACTGTCCCTGTATATGTCTGATGTATTACATACACTGCACTATGTATGGCTGGTCCTACTGCCGCATATAACGTGTTACTGTGATTACTGGTCCTGTATATGTCTGATGTATTACATACACTGCACTATGTATGGCTGGTCCTACTGCCACATATAACAGGTTACTGTGATCACTGGCCCTGTATATGTCTGATGTATTACATACACTGCACTATATATGGCTGGTCCTACACTACTGCCACATATAACAGGTTACTGTGATCGCTGGCCCTGTATATGTCTGATGTATTACATACACTGCACTATGTATGATTGGTCCTACTGCCTCATATAACAGGTAACTGTGATCACTGGTCCTGTATATGTCTGATGTATTACATACACTGCACTTTGTATGGCTGGTCCTACTGTCGCGTATAACATGTTACTGTGATCACTGGTCCTGTATATATCTGATGTATTACATACACTGCACTATGTATGGCTGGTCCTACTGCCACATATAACAGGTTACTGTGATCACTGGTCCTGTATATGTCTGATGTATTACATACACTGCACTATGTATGGCTGGTCCTACTACAGCATATAACAGGTTACTGTGATCACTGGTCCTGTATATGTCTGATGTATTACATACACTGCACTATGTATGGCTGGTCCTACTGCCGCATATAACAGGTTACTGTGATCACTGGTCCTGTATATGTCTGATGTATTACATACACTGCACTATGTATGGCTGGTCCTACTGCCTCATATCACGTGTTACTGTGATCACTGGTCCTGTATATGTATGATGTATTACATACACTGCACTATGTATGGCTGGTCCTACTGCCGCATATAACGGGTTACTGTGATCACTGGTCCTGTATATGTCTGATGTATTACATACACTGCACTATGTATGGCTGGTCCTACTGCCCCATATAACAGGTTACTGTGATCACTGGTCCTGTATATGTCTGATGTATTACATACACTGCACTATGTATGGCTGGTCCTACTGCCACATATAACATTTTACTGTGATCACTGGTCCTGTATATGTCTGATGTATTACATACACTGCACTATGTACGGCTGGTCCTACTGCCACATATAACGGGTTACTGTGATCACTGGCCCTGTATATGTCTGATGTATTACATACACTGCACTATGTATGGCTGGTCCTACTGCTCCATATAACGGGTTACTGTGATCACTGGTCCTGTATATGTCTGATGTATTACATACACTGCACTATGTATGGCTGGTACTACTTTAACATATAACATGTTACTGTGATCACTGGCCCTGTATATGTCTGTGTATTACATACACTGCACTATGTATGGCTGGCCCTACTGCCTCAAATAACATGTTACTGTGATCACTGGCCCTGTATATGTCTGATGTATTACATACACTGCACTATATATGGCTGGTCCTACTGCCGCATATAACAGGTTACTGTGATCACTGGCCCTGTATATGTCTGATGTATTATATACACTGCACTATGTATGGCTGGTCCTACTGCCCCATATAACGGGTTACTGTGATCACTGGTCCTGTATATGTCTGATGTATTACATACACTGCACTATGTATGGCTGGTACTACTGTAACATATAACATGTTACTGTGATCACTGGCCCTTTATATGTCTGATGGATTACATACACTGCACTATATATGGCTGGTCCTACTGCCTCATATAACAGGTTACTGTGATCACTGGCCCTGTATATGTCTGATGTATTATATACACTGCACTATGTATGGCTGGTCCTACTGCCTCATATAACGGGTCACTGTGATCACTGGTCCTGTATATGTCTGATGTATTACATACATTGCACTATGTATGGCTGGCCCTACTGCCACATATAACGGGTTATGGTGATCACTGTCCCTGTATATGTCTGATGTATTACATACACTGCACTATGTATGGCTGGTCCTACTGCCGCATATAACGTGTTACTGTGATTACTGGTCCTGTATATGTCTGATGTATTACATACACTGCACTATGTATGGCTGGTCCTACTGCCACATATAACAGGTTACTGTGATCACTGGCCCTGTATATGTCTGATGTATTACATACACTGCACTATATATGGCTGGTCCTACACTACTGCCACATATAACAGGTTACTGTGATCGCTGGCCCTGTATATGTCTGATGTATTACATACACTGCACTATGTATGATTGGTCCTACTGCCTCATATAACAGGTAACTGTGATCACTGGTCCTGTATATGTCTGATGTATTACATACACTGCACTTTGTATGGCTGGTCCTACTGTCGCGTATAACATGTTACTGTGATCACTGGTCCTGTATATATCTGATGTATTACATACACTGCACTATGTATGGCTGGTCCTACTGCCACATATAACAGGTTACTGTGATCACTGGTCCTGTATATGTCTGATGTATTACATACACTGCACTATGTATGGCTGGTCCTACTACAGCATATAACAGGTTACTGTGATCACTGGTCCTGTATATGTCTGATGTATTACATACACTGCACTATGTATGGCTGGTCCTACTGCCGCATATAACAGGTTACTGTGATCACTGGTCCTGTATATGTCTGATGTATTACATACACTGCACTATGTATGGCTGGTCCTACTGCCTCATATCACGTGTTACTGTGATCACTGGTCCTGTATATGTATGATGTATTACATACACTGCACTATGTATGGCTGGTCCTACTGCCGCATATAACGGGTTACTGTGATCACTGGTCCTGTATATGTCTGATGTATTACATACACTGCACTATGTATGGCTGGTCCTACTGCCCCATATAACAGGTTACTGTGATCACTGGTCCTGTATATGTCTGATGTATTACATACACTGCACTATGTATGGCTGGTCCTACTGCCTCATATCACGTGTTACTGTGATCACTGGTCCTGTATATGTCTGATGTATTTCATACACTGCACTATGTATGGCTGGTCCTACTGCCTCATATAACGGGTTACTGTGATCACTGGTCCTGTATAGGTCTGATGTATTACATACACTGCGCTATGTATGGCTGGTCCTACTGCCTCATATAACAGGTTACTGTGATCACTGGCCCCGTGTGTATATATATCTGATGTATTACATACACAGCACTATGTATGGCTGGTCCTACTGCCACATATAACGGGTTACTGTGATCACTGGCCCTGTATATGTCTGATGTATTACATACACTGCACTATGTATGGCTGGTCCTACTGCTCCATATAACGGGTTACTGTGATCACTGGTCCTGTATATGTCTGATGTATTACATACACTGCACTATGTATGGCTGGTACTACTTTAACATATAACATGTTACTGTGATCACTGGCCCTGTATATGTCTGTGTATTACATACACTGCACTATGTATGGCTGGCCCTACTGCCTCAAATAACATGTTACTGTGATCACTGGCCCTGTATATGTCTGATGTATTACATACACTGCACTATATATGGCTGGTCCTACTGCCGCATATAACAGGTTACTGTGATCACTGGCCCTGTATATGTCTGATGTATTATATACACTGCACTATGTATGGCTGGTCCTACTGCCTCATATAACGGGTCACTGTGATCACTGGTCCTGTATATGTCTGATGTATTACATACACTGCACTATGTATGGCTGGCCCTACTGCCACATATAACGGGTTATGGTGATCACTGTCCCTGTATATGTCTGATGTATTACATACACTGCACTATGTATGGCTGGTCCTACTGCCGCATATAACGTGTTACTGTGATTACTGGTCCTGTATATGTCTGATGTATTACATACACTGCACTATGTATGGCTGGTCCTACTGCCACATATAACAGGTTACTGTGATCACTGGCCCTGTATATGTCTGATGTATTACATACACTGCACTATGTGTGGCTGGTCCTACTGCCACCTATAACGTGTTACTGTGATCACTGGTCCTGTATATGTCTGATGTATTACATACACTGCACTATGTATGGCTGGCCCTACTGCCACATATAACGGGTTATGGTGATCACTGTCCCTGTATATGTCTGATGTATTACATACACGGCACTATGTATGGCTGGTCCTACTGCCGCATATAACGTGTTACTGTGATTACTGGTCCTGTATATGTCTGATGTATTACATACACTGCACTATGTATGGCTGGTCCTACTGCCACATATAACAGGTTACTGTGATCACTGGCCCTGTATATGTCTGATGTATTACATACACTGCACTATGTATGGCTGGTCCTACTGCCACCTATAACGTGTTACTGTGATCACTGGTCCTGTATATGTCTGATGTATTACATACACTGCACTATGTATGGCTGGTCCTACTGCTGCATATAACGTGTTACTGTGATCACTGGCCCTGTATATGTCTGATGTATTACATACACTGCTCTATGTATGGCTTGCCCTACTGCCTCATATAACATGTTACTGTGATCACTGGCCCTGTATATGTCTGATGTATTACATACACTGCACTATGTATGGCTGGTCCTACTGCCACATATAACAGGTTACTGTGATCACTGGCCCTGTATATGTCTGATGTATTACATACACTGCACTATGTATGGCTGGTCCTACTGCTGCATATAACATGTTACTGTGATCAGTGGTCCTGTATATGTCTGATGTATTACATACACTGCACTATGTATGGCTGGTCCTACTGCCGCATATAAGAGGTTACTGTGATCACTGGCCCTGTATATGTCTGATGTATTACATACACTGCACTATGTATGGCTGGTCCTACTGCCACCTATAACATGTTACTGTGATCACTGGTCCTGTATATGTCTGATGTATTACATACACTGCACTATGTATGGCTGGTCCTACTGCCACCTATAACGTGTTACTGTGATTAGTGGTCCTGTATATGTCTGATGTATTACATACACTGCACTATGTATGACTGGTCCTACTGCCGCATATAACGTGTTACTGTGATCACTGGTCCTGTATATGTCTGATGTATTACATACACTGCACTATGTATGGCAGGTCCTACTGCCGCATATAACAGGTTACTGTGATCACTGGTCCTGTATATGTCTGATGTATTACATACACTGCACTATGTATGGCTGGTCCTACTGCCGCATATAACATGTTACTGTGATCACTGACCCTGTATATGTATGATGTATTACATACACTGCACTATGTATGGCTGGTCCTACTGCCTCATATAACATGTTACTGTGATCACTGGCCCTGTATATGTCTGATGTATTACATACACTGCACTATGTATGGCTGGTCCTACTGCCTCATATAACAGGTTACTGTGATCAATGGCCCTGTATATGTCTGATGTATTACATACACTGCACTATGTATGGCTGGTCCTACTGCCGCATATAACAGGTTACTGTGATCACTGGCCCTGTATATGTCTGATGTATTACATACACTGCACTATGTATGGCTGGTCCTACTGCCTCATATAACAGGTTACTGTGATCACTGGCCCTGTATATGTCTGATGTATTACATACACTGCACTATGTATGGCTGGTCCTACTGCCGCATATAACAGGTTACTGTGATCACTGGCCCTGTATATGTCTGATGTATTACATACACTGCACTATGTAAGGCTGGTCCTACTGCCATATATAACAGGTTACTGTGATCACTGGTCCTGTATGTCTGATATATTACATACACTGCACTATGTATGGCTGGTCCTACTGCCTCATATAACAGGTTACTGTGATCACTGGCCCTGTATATGTCTGATGTATTACATACACTGCACTATGTATGGCTGGTCCTACTGCCACATATAACATTTTACTGTGATCACTGGTCCTGTATATGTCTGATGTATTACATACACTGCACTATGTACGGCTGGTCCTACTGCCACATATAACAGGTTACTGTGATCACTGGCCCTGTATATGTCTGATGTATTACATACACTGCACTATGTATGGCTGGTCCTACTGCCTCATATAACAGGTTACTGTGATCACTGGCCCTGTATATGTCTGATGTATTACATACACTGCACTATGTATGGCTGGTCCTACTGCCACTTATAACGTGTTACTCTGATCACTGGTCCTGTACATGTCTGATGTATTACATACACTGCACTATATATGGCTGGTCCTACTGCCTCATATATCTGGTTACTGTGATCACTGGCCCTGTATATGTCTGATGTATTATATACAATGCACTATGTATGGCTGGTTCTACTGCCTCATATAACGGGTCACTGTGATCACTGGTCCTGTATATGTCTGATGTATTACATACACTGCACTATGTATGGCTGGCCCTACTGCCACATATAACGGGTTACGGTGATCACTGGTCCTGTATATGTCTGATGTATTACATACACAGCACTATGTATGGCTGGTCCTACTGCCACATATAACAGGTTACTGTGATCACTGGTCCTGTATATGTCTGATGTAGTACATACACTGCACTATGTATGGCTGGTCCTACTGCGGCATATAACAGGTTACTGTGATCACTGGTCCTGTATATGTCTGATGTATTACATACACTGCACTATGTATGGCTGGTCCTACTGCCTCATATAACAGGTTACTGTGATCACTGGCCCTGTATATGTCTGATGTATTACATACACTGCACTATGTATGGCTGGTCCTACGGCCACCTATAACGTGTTACTGTGATCACTGGTCCTGTATATGTCTGATGTATTACATACACTGCACTATGTATGGCTGGTCCTACTGCCACATATAACAGGTTACTGTGATCACTGGCCCTGTATATGTCTGATGTATTACATACACTGCACTATGTATGGCTGGTCCTACTGCCACCTATAACGTGTTACTGTGATCACTGGCCCTGTATATGTCTGATGTATTACATACACTGCTCTATGTATGGCTGGCCCTACTGCCTCATATAACATGTTACTGTGATCACTGGCCCTGTATATGTCTGATGTATTACATACACTGCACTATGTATGGCTGGTCCTACTGCCACATATAACAGGTTACTGTGATCACTGGCCCTGTATATGTCTGATGTATTACATACACTGCACTATGTATGGCTGGTCCTACTGCTGCATATAACATGTTACTGTGATCACTGGCCCTGTATATGTCTGATGTATTACATACACTGCACTATGTATGGCTGGTCCTACTGCCACCTATAACGTGTTACTGTGATCACTGGCCCTGTATATGTCTGATGTATTACATACACTGCACTATGTATGGCTGGTCCTACTGCCACCTATAACATGTTACTGTGATCACTGGTCCTGTATATGTCTGATGTATTACAAACACTGCACTATGTATGGCTGGTCCTACTGCCACCTATAACGTGTTACTGTGATTAGTGGTCCTGTATATGTCTGATGTATTACATACACTGCACTATGTATGACTGGTCCTACTGCCGCATATAACGTGTTACTGTGATCACTGGTCCTGTATATGTCTGATGTATTACATACACTGCACTATGTATGGCAGGTCCTACTGCCGCATATAACAGGTTACTGTGATCACTGGTCCTGTATATGTCTGATGTATTACATACACTGCACTATGTATGGCTGGTCCTACTGCCGCATATAACATGTTACTGTGATCACTGGCCCTGTATATATCTGATGTATTGCATACACTGCACTATGTATGGCTGGTCCTACTGCCTCATATAACAGGTTACTGTGATCACTGGCCCTGTATATGTCTGATGTATTACATACACTGCACTATGTATGGCTGGTCCTACTGCCGCATATAACAGGTTACTGTGATCACTGGTCCTGTATATGTCTGATATATTACATACACTGCACTATGTATGGCTGGTCCTACTGCCTCATATAACAGGTTACTGTGATCACTGGCCCTGTATATGTCTGATGTATTACATACACTGCACTATGTATGGCTGGTCCTACTGCCACATATAACAGGTTACTGTGATCACTGGTCCTGTATATGTCTGATGTATTACATACACTGCACTATGTACGGCTGGTCCTACTGCCTCATATAACGTGTTACTGTGATCACTGGTCCTGTATATGTCTGATGTATTACATACACTGCACTATGTACGGCTGGTCCTCCTGCCTCATATAACAGGTTACTGTGATCACTGGCCCTGTATATGTCTGATGTATTACATACACTGCACTATGTATGGCTGGTCCTACTGCCACTTATAACGTGTTACTCTGATCACTGGTCCTGTACATGTCTGATGTATTACATACACTGCACTATGTACCGCTGGTCCTACTGCCTCATATAACGGGTCACTGTGATCACTGGCCCTGTACATGTCTGATGTATTACATACACTGCACTATGTATGGCTGGCCCTACTGCCACATATAACGGGTTACGGTGATCACTGGTCCTGTATATGTCTGATGTATTACATACACAGCACTATGTATGGCTGGTCCTACTGCCACATATAACAGGTTACTGTGATCACTGGTCCTGTATATGTCTGATGTAGTACATACACTGCACTATGTATGGCTGGTCCTACTGCCGCATATAACAGGTTACTGTGATCACTGGTCCTGTATATGTCTGATGTATTACATACACTGCACTATGTATGGCTGGTCCTACTGCCTCATATAACAGGTTACAGTGATCACGGACCCCGTGTGTATATATATCTGATGTATTACATACACAGCACTATGTATGGCTGGTCCTACTGCAACATATAACGGGTTACTGTGATCACTGCCCTGTATATGTTTGATGTATTACATACACTGCACTATGTATGGCTGGTCCTACTGCCCCATATAACGGGTTACTGTGATCACTGGTCCTGTATATGTCTGATGTATTACATACACTGCACTATGTATGGCTGGTACTACTGTAACATATAACATGTTACTGTGATCACTTGCCTTGTATATGTCTGATGTATTACATACACTGCACTATGTATGGCTGGTCCTACTGCCACATATAACAGGTTACTGTGATCACTGGTCCTGTATATATCTGTTGTATTACATACACTGCACTATGTATGGCTGGTCCTACTGCCGCCTATAACATGTTAATGTGATCAGTGGTCCTGTATATGTCTGATGTATTACATACACTGCACTATGTATGGCTGGTCCTACTGCCGCATATAACGTGTTACTGTGATCACTGGTCCTGTATATGTCTGATGTATTACATACATTGCACTATGTATGGCAGGTCCTACTGCCGCATATAACAGGTTACTGTGATCACTGGTCCTGTATATGTCTGATGTATTACATACACTGCACTATGTATGGCTGGTCCTACTGCCGCATATAACGTGTTACTGTGATCACATCACTGGCCCTGTATATGTCTGATGTATTACATACACTGCACTATGTATGGCTGGTCCTACTGCCGCTTATAACAGGTTACTGTGATCACTGGCCCTGTATATGTCTGATGTATTACATACACTGCACTATGTATGGCTGGTCCTACTGCCACATATAACGTGTTACTGTGATCACTGGTCCTGTATATGTCTGATGTATTACATACACTGCACTATGTATGGCTGGTCCTACTGCCTCATATAACGGGTTACTGTGATCACTGGTCCTGTATATGTCTGATGTATTACATACACTGCACTATGTATGGCTGGTCCTACTGCCTCATATAACGGGTTACTGTGATCACTGGTCCTGTATATGTCTGATGTATTACATACACTGCACTATATATGGCTTGTCCTACTGCCTCATATAACGGGTTACTGTGATCACTGGCCCTGTATATGTCTGATGTATTACATACACTGCACTATGTATGGCTGGTCCTACTGCCTCATATAACAGGTTACTGTGATCACTGGTTCTGTATATGTCTGATGTATTACATACACTGCACTATGTATGGCTGGTCCTACTGCCGCATATAACAGGTTACTGTGATCACTGGTCCTGTATATGTCTGATGTATTACATACACAGCACTATATATGGCTGGTCCTACTGCCGCATATAACAGGTTACTGTGATCACTGGTCCTGTATATGTCTGATGTATTACATACACTGCACTATGTATGGCTGGTCCTACTGCCTCATATAACAGGTTACTGTGATCACTGGCCCTGTATATGTCTGATGTATTACATACACTGCACTATGTATGGCTGGTCCTACTGCCGCATATAACAGGTTACTGTGATCACTGGCCCTGTATATGTCTGATGTATTACATACACTGCACTATGTATGGCTGGTCCTACTGCCACATATAACGGGTTACTGTGATCACTGGTCCTGTATATGTCTGATGTATTACATACACTGCACTATGTATGGCTGGTCCTACTGCCGCGTTTAACGGGTTACTGTGATCACTGGTCCTGTATATGTCTGATGTATTACATACACTGCACTATGTATGGCTGGTCCTACTGCCTCATATAACGGGTTACTGTGATCACTGGTCCTGTATATGTCTGATGTATTACATACACTGCACTATATATGGCTGGTCCTACTGCCTCATATAACGGGTTACTGTGATCACTGGCCCTGTATATGTCTGATGTATTACATACACTGCACTATGTATGGCTGGTCCTACTGCCTCATATAACAGGTTACTGTGATCACTGGTTCTGTATATGTCTGATGTATTACATACACTGCACTATGTATGGCTGGTCCTACTGCCGCATATAACAGGTTACTGTGATCACTGGTCCTGTATATGTCTGATGTATTACATACACAGCACTATATATGGCTGGTCCTACTGCCGCATATAACAGGTTACTGTGATCACTGGTCCTGTATATGTCTGATGTATTACATACACTGCACTATGTATGGCTGGTCCTACTGCCTCATATAACAGGTTACTGTGATCACTGGCCCTGTATATGTCTGATGTATTACATACACTGCACTATGTATGGCTGGTCCTACTGCCGCATATAACAGGTTACTGTGATCACTGGTCCTGTATATGTCTGATGTATTACATACACTGCACTATGTATGGCTGGTCCTACTGCCACATATAACGGGTTACTGTGATCACTGGTCCTGTATATGTCTGATGTATTACATACACTGCACTATGTATGGCTGGTCCTACTGCCGCGTTTAACGGGTTACTGTGATCACTGGCCCTGTATATGTCTGATGTATTACATACACTGCACTATGTATGGCTGGTCCTACTGCCGCATATAACGTGTTACTGTGATTACTGGCCCTATATATATCTGATATATTACTTATTGTGTACTATGTATGGCTGGTCCTACTGCCTCATATAACAGGTTACTGTGATTACTGGCCCTATATATATCTGATATATTACATATTGTGTACTATGTATGGCTAGCCCCACTTCCGCATGTAATGTGTTACTGTGATCGCTGGCCCTGTATGCACTATGAGGCTGACTATAGCTTGTCACATGATAATTATGCCCTCTTCATGGGCTGCCGACTCTCACTCTAAAATCAAGCATTTGAAAACTGCCGTCTAGAAATCCTACATTGTATATATTATATGTTATGTGTGAAATATTAAATTAAGTCTTCCTCTCGTTGGTGAGATAAAATATGGGCAAGTAGTGACACCTAGTGTTCATAGCATAAAGGATAATAATTATGCACTTTTTTTACAATGTTACTTTCTCAATGTAAAGTAGATTTTATTTAGATTTTTTTTTCTTAAAAAAGAACTTCAACGTTTCCTTTTTACGTCTTTCATAATAAAATAGAGATGTGCAAACTGATATTGACCTACAAGTATTAGAAATATATTTGTATAAATATATAGTTTATCAAATATAACGGTTCTAATCTAGTGATGAAAGAAAACAATGCTGTGTATTAAACTCTTCTATAAAATTGAAGACTGATGAAATGATGTCATCATGTCGGATCCAACACACACCGCGCACACCAGTGTAAAGGCATACGTATTATTATCACACTTACAAAGCTGCATTCAGCACCTGAAACGCAGTGGGCGGCGCAGGAGGAGGAAGGGGTGTGGGGGGGTAAGCGTTATGGTGTGAACACACCATTGTAGCTCCGCCCCTGCTACACAATGCAGCGATTACCTGTGAAGCTGGGGTCATGGTGACACAATTTAGTGCGAATCGCGTTATCGGCCTCCCGAGTGAAGTGGGCAGTCTCTGAGAGAGTTGCTCACTCTTCCAGGCGTCAGGGAGACCCACCCCAGATTCAGGAACCTCCTGGAGTTTACAGGAGAGTAGGCACCACGTACCCCCACCCAAAGCAGCAGCATAGAATTTGCAGCCGGGTGAGGAGGGAGAGAGAGAGACGCTGGCGAACCATCGAATGACGAGTCACAAATACTAGTTAAATATTAAGAACCAGTGGCGTATCTATAATGAGTGCAGTGTGTGCGGGGCACACGGGCCCCTGGGTCCAGGGGGACCCTGCACCGCACACCCTGCACCCATAGTATTTTAAACTCACCTGTTCGTGTTCCCGCATTGGGTGTCAGCGCTGCTCAGTAGACTCCGGGCATACTCTGGTGCCCGGAATCTACTAATGCTCCGGTGACTGGCCAGCCGCATCAGTCTGCTGCAAGCCACCGGGGAGAGAGGAGGGGGTCCCACACGGGGAGTGCACATGGGTCCCCTCCTCTTTTAAGATGCCCCTGTTAACAACGGCAATGCATTAGAAAAAAATCACCACTACATTTGTATTACCCTATGATCTTCCTCCTGTTTAGGATTTGCTTCAGTTGTTTTTATTACCTGCAGGTGTCAGTGTTGCAACCTCTGTCTGTGAAGAGCTCCAGCCTTTAACTTATGCTGGGTACACACTATGGGCAGTGGCGTAACTAAGGGGGGCCGAGCAGGGCGTGTGCCCTGGGCGCTGTAGGACCGGCGGTGTGGGGGGCGCCGCCGGCTACGGTCCAGCCTGCCCTAGTTAGGCAGTGTAGCACCGACCGCAGTGTGTGTGCGGTCATCGCTACACATTTACACAGGAACGGTGCTAGGCTTCCCTGCACCCAGCGCCGGTCCGGTGCTGCCCAGCCGAGCCCCTTCTCATTGGCTGCTGCTGCTGATGCACACACATCACCACCGCGCGGCGTCGATGTGTGTGTTAACCAGCAGCCAATGAGAGTAAGACAGACTCTCATTGACTGCTGCAGCGCTCATTCAAGAGCCTGGCTGGAGCTCACTCATGGGCTTCGCCTTCTGGCTCTTGCAGTGGGTAATGAGAGAGACGTCATGACGTGTCTCCCATAATGCAGAGTGCGCCAGCCCGGGAGGACTGACATGTGGCGGCGGGAGCAGTGGCCGGAGCCAGAGCGTGGATTCAGGTAAGTGTATATATATATATTTTTTTCTTAACTTGTGTGTCTGCATTACGGGGAGGTGGGGGGGGGGGGTACTACTGGGGGCACCATTACTGGGGGGGACCTCCACTGGGGGTGGGGCAGTACTGGGGACTACAACTGGGGGTGGGGTCTACTACTGGGGGCACTGCATCAGGAGGGGGAACCTCTATTGGGGACTACTACTGGGGAATCAAACTACTACTGGTTGCACTATATAAGGTGCTTACTTCTAGGGGACCACTACTGGGGGCACTAAATAGGGAGGACCACTACAGGGGGCACTAAATAGGAAGAATCACTACAGGGGGCACTGTACACTGTATAAGGGCACTGGATAGGGGGACATCACTACTGGGGGCCTGCATAAGGGGGACCACTATTTGGGGCACTGCATGGGGGGGACTGCTGCTGGGGGCACTATATAAGGGGCTTACTACTAGGGGCACTGCACTGGGGGGACCACTACTGGGGGCACTAAATAGGGAGGACCACTTCATTGGGCACAGTATAAGGGGCACTGGATAGGGGGGCATCACTGCTGGGGGCACTGCATCGGGGAACCACTACTGGGGGCTCTATATAAAGGGCACTGCATAAGGGGGACCACTACTGGGAGCTCTGCATGGGGGGGACTACTGCTGGGGGCACTATATAAAGGGCATTGCATAAGGGGGTACCACTATGCTGGGGGCACTATATAAAGGGCATTGCATAAGGGGGTTCCACTACTGGAGTCACTGCATAGGGGGGACTACTACTGTGGGGACTATATAAGGGGCACTGCATAAGGGGGTCCACTAGTGGAGCCACTGAATAAGGAGAACTAACAAGGGGCTGCATAAGGGGGACCACTACTGGGGGCATTGCATACTGGGGTTACTATATAAGGGGAACTAATGGGGGGGCTGCATAAGGGGGACAACTACTGGGGTACTGTATAAGGGGCACCACTATGGGCCTGCATAAGAGGGACCACAACTGGGGACATTGCATACTTTGGGTACTGTATAACTTTGGCCACGTGGAGTCCAGTGACACACACAGTGTATAAATTATATCACTGCTGTCCGTCTCCTATGTGTGTGCCCGGCGGGGTCTTTGTCGAATTACTACGTCAGCTGGCGAAATAAGGAACCAATGGTTATTGCAGGCGTCCTAACTTCTATCTAAGGGACGGAGTGGAGATATCCGGAGCTCCCCTGTTATATGCTTACACCATTGCTCCGAATTTGGAGCTTTCAAGGTACGGGTACACACCACTCCCCAAGGAGGATTCTATATTTATTTTGAAAATTCATGTCTGTTGGATCTTTTTGGGATTATTCTTTAATATTTCATGTTTTCATGTTTTTATGATTGTGAATAAAATGTATGATTTTTAAAACATACTACACTATATACTTTCCCTTTTTGTATTTGTAAGCTGAATCTGCATCACATAATAGAAGATTCATACCAATAGGAATACTTCATTTGATATCCTATTCATGTGAACAAGGACATTGAAGAAGAGACTTTTTTTAGTTAGTGGGAAAAAGATACGACATTTATTATATACACAAACATCCACAGGGCCTGTATATGTTTTATTATATTTATATTATTGTCTCTTTTTACAGTAGTGGGTATTGTTTTATTAAACAGAATAGGCTGCAGGGGAAAAGGGCGCCAACACTCTCCAAATTTTTTTTATATTGTTAGAAGTAGGCAAGTCCCCCGGAATGGCAGGCTGGCCCCCGGGTGGGTGGTCTGGCTGTGCGACCACGCGATTAGCACTGAATCGCATCGCCGTAGCCCTGCCCCCTGCTTTATAATATCGCCATTATAAAGCGGGGGACAGGGCCGCAATGATGCGATCACAACGCCATGCCCCCGCTCCGCCTGCCTAAACTGCCCCCACCCTCTCTGCTGCACCGACCTGGCAGCCCCCCGTTTCCCAAAATGGAGGCACGTCACCACCGTTGTTGGGGAGTAACAAGGCCAGGATCTCCAGCTGATGGAGATTTCCTGGCCTCCCTCAGCATCTGCGGTGGCCGGCTTGCGTGACCCCATAGATCACTTAGCCAGCCGATGGTATCGCAAATGATCCGATGTTGCGTTCGTCAATGCTACTCGGCTCAGTAATGCCTGCAGGAGGCATGACTCCTCCTGACGCATTAATGTATTAGAGCTATCGCAGCTGCTACCATGTAAGCCTCCGTCCACTGCTGAATCAGGTCCTAATTTTGGGAGCCTCTGCAGATAAGGAAATAGCTGTAGTTTTAAACATGGTTAAGACCAGGATATTGCAGGTAATGGTACTCATTATATGAAAGCCAGCGATACTCCTTTCCTTCTCCCAATCGCTGCAGAACGCACTCCTACCCCAGCGTGGGGGAAATCTTAATTTTTATAGATCCCATATAATCAATTATGGAATGCAGAACCGACAAAGGAAACTTGTAACACTGAGATTTGTTGACTGTAACTAATACAATGCACATGCTCCGCGCACATATTATTCTGCCCAGTCCAGAACGCGTACAACAATGGCCGTCTTGTCACATTTTATAAGCCGAGGTTTATATTGTAATATTATAAATGGTAAATATAAAAAGAATCCCATTTTCTTAAAACATTCAGGGGCTGATTTCAGGACAGATGCATCTAACAAGCTGTAGCACGCAACACGTGCGCAGTGGTGAATTTACGCATTGGCAGCGCTTCTCCAGCTGATTGTATCGGTTGGATCTTCGGTGGGTGTTACTTTGCGTGAAATGGGCGTTTTGAGGAGGGAACCGGTTGGCGACAATGCGATCGCACGGAACTGGTCTGCCGTGTAGCTTGAGTTCCGTGCTGTTCTGAGTGGTGAGTACGGGTAAGGGAAGCCTGTTTCCAGGGGGTCTCATGCACAAAGCGTGGGGCTGGTGCACGTGCTGATACGGTGGCGGCTGTGGATGGCAACACAGTGGGTGGAGCGGGTTCTGGCTGGGAGCCGCAAGGATCCTCGCATTATCCCTATGGAATTTGGCATTGGCATTATTTAGTAAGTCAGGCTTCCGCGGGCATCACGCAGACACGCCCCCTTTGCGTCTGACTCACAATCAGCCACAAGTCCCTGGTACAGAAGAATTAGTGGACATTGGGGCCTATTCATCAACACTAAAATAATGTTTTTAAGGACATTTTCCTTAAATAACGTTATTTTGGTATTCATGTAGCCACTTAGCACAGGAGATATCACAGATATCTCCTTGCTAAGTTCCCCTGCGTTAATTTCCACACTCCCCATACATTAGTATTAGTACATTAGTACATTAGTATGGGGATGTGGAAATTGTGGTATTCATCAAAATCCGAAAATTATCAATTTTCGGAATTTGATGCAGTTACTATTCACCACTGTGAGGTGGCGAATAGCAGAATCCACTTACCTGTATCAGCGTGTGCAGGTCCCCCGACGAGTCCCTCCGGCGCTCTGCTCCGTCCTCAGGCTCCGGAGGCTGGTCGGACATGTGTGCTCCCCAACAGAGCCCAAGAAAGCTTAGAAAAAGAAATTTTTTTCTGTCATGTGGTCTGCTGGGAAACCACATGACAGACCAGCAGGACGGAGTCTGAGGCTGCTGCGCGGACAGGTAAGTCGGGGGGGGGGGGGAAGGTGAGCGGAAGGGGGAGGGGGGTACGAAACTTAACACATCTGTAGGCAGTGCTGCGCATGCGCTGGTTTTACAGATGTAACAGCGCATGCGCAGCACTGTTTCCAGATGCGATAAGGTAGTGTAGGCAGGGAAAGTATCTATTTCCCGAAAAGCTGTCATCGCACAAATGACAGCTTTTCGGAATAGATACTTATGGAGAGGTGGAATGATGAATTCCACCTATAATTAACTAGAACTCCATGCGAGTTCTAAAGCTAATTATCTCCAGAGAATTTTAATGTTTAATGAATAGGCCCCTTAACACAGGAGATATCACAGATATCTCCTTGCTAAGTTCCCCTGCGTTAATTTCCACACTCCCCATACATTAGTACATTAGTACATTGGTACATTAGTATGGGGATGTGGAAATTGTGGTATTCATCAAATTCCGAAAATTATCAATTTTCGGAATTTGATGCAGTTACTATTCGCCACTGTGAGGTGGCGAATAGCAGAATCCACTTACCTGTATCAGCATGTGCAGGTCCCCCGACGAGTCCCTCCGGCGCTCTGCTCCGTCCTCAGGCTCCGGAGGCTGGTCTGTCATGTGTGCTCCCCAGCAGAGCACAAGAAAGTTTAGAAAAAGAAAAAAAAAAATGAAACTTAGCGCATCTGTAGGCAGTGCTGCGCATGCGCTGGTTTTACAGAAGTAACAGCGCATGCGCAGCACTGTTTCCAGATGCGATAAGGTAGTGTAGAGAGGGAAAAGTATCTATTTCCCAAAAAGCTGTCATCGCAAAAAATGACAGCTTTTCGGAATAGATACTTATGGAGAGGTGGAATGATGAATTCCACCTATAATTAGCTAGAACTCCATGAGAGTTCTAAAGCTAATTATCTCCAGAGAATTTTAATGTTTAATGAATAGGCCCCTCAACCTGAAATGCTGATCGCTGATACTCGCACATGTTTTCTGCAGTTTTTGAAGAATGTAAAAGAACAATGGGGAAGTTATTGCTTGAGAACTACAGTGAAACCTAAAATCCCAGAATGTTAATAAAATATAATAATAATAATAATAATAATAATAATAATAATATATTATAATAACAATAATAATAATAATAGTAATAAAATATAATAGTAATAAAATATAATAATAATAATAATAATAATAAAATATAATAATAACAATAATAATAATAATAATAATAAAATATAATATAATAATAATAATATAATAATAATAATAATAATAAAATATAATAGTAATAAAATATAATAATAATAATAATAATAATAATAATAATAATAATAATAATAAAAAAGCACATTCATGCAATTTCCCTTATGCACAAACTGATTAGCTCTGATAAACCAAACTAGTTCTCTACCTATGATTACTAGTGGCCAATACTTGTTAAAAGCGTGTGATAATGGGGCCCCCCATTAATTAAGTATCCAACTCGCTGTGAGTAGCAGTGGTGGATACTTAACCATCGGAGCAATTCAACATTACTCCGGTGCAGAAACAGCTGTCCCCGCGTCCTCTATCACCGTTCCTTAAAGAGTAGTGAAAATTATCTCTGTTGAGTGTGATTTGGCAGTGTTAGTGCGCATGTGTGAACTGGATGCGCAAAAAGAACCCCACGTCCGGGGGAAGGAGCCGAACAGGGGGGGAGGGTTCCGTGCTTTGCAACCACGGATCTCCTTCCTATAGGAAGGGGTGAGAGTCTGGGAATCAGCGCCATCTGAAGATGGCGAAGGTATCCGCTGTCAAGCTCAGAAAATGTTGTATTTTCATAGCTTGATGAGTTTTTCTCCCCCATACAATAGTATGGAGCCAGCAGGACAGATCGGGACTGAAAGGTCAGCAGGAGATGGCCAAAAGCTTTAAAAGCAATACTTCAAGGTAGGGGTGAGCGGGTTCGGATTTCTAAAATCCGAACCCCCCCGAGCCCCCCCGATCCGAGTCCGATCCGAGTCAGGCTCGACTTTTCCCGCCTGACTCGGATCTGAAATCGAGGCAAAACGTCATCATCCCGCCTTCCGAGTCTCGCGGGTTTTGGATCCTATATAAGGTACCCGCGTCGGCGCCATTTTCTCACTCGGCTGTGGACAGTGAAGAGGGAGGGTGGGAGTTAGGGCTGTGTAGTGTAGTGTAGTGTAGTGCTGCTGTTGTCCACTACTTCAAAGTCCATAGGGGCTGGCTGTGTTGTGCTGTGCTGCTGTTGTTAATAGGGGCTGTGTCCACTACTTCAAAGTCCATAGGGGCTGGCTGGACTGTGTTGTGCAGTCAGTTCTCCATAGGGGCTGTGTCCACTCCAAAGTCCTGTGCAGTGTCCCAGTCCTAAAGGAGAGCTGTAGTGTTGTCCAGGGGGTGCTCTGTCCATCAGGGGCGCTCCCCCCAAGTGCTAAAAAAATAATATATTTTCTGTGTTTGTGAATTGTGTGCGCAGTAGCCGCACGTGCATCAACAAAGTAGTGCCAAGCGTGCGCCTGTGTCATAAGTAAAGGGCCGGCTGGCTTGACCGTTAAAGGGTGCTGTAACCCCCGAAAGTACACTCCAGTCCAAACCAAAAAAAAATTATTTTCTGTGTTTGTGAATTGTGTGCGCAGTAGCCGCACGTGCATCAACAAAGTAGTGCCAAGCGTGCGCCTGTGTCATAAGTAAAGGGCCGGCTGGCTTGACCGTTAAGGGTGCTGTAACCCCCGAAAGTACACTCCAGTCCAAACCAAAAAAAAAATTATTTTCTGTGTTTGTGAATTGTGTGCGCAGTAGCCGCACGTGCATCAACAAAGTAGTGCCAAGCGTGCGCCTGTGTCATAAGTAAAGGGCCGGCTGGCTTGACCGTTAAGGGTGCTGTAACCCCCGAAAGTACACTCCAGTCCAAACCAAAAAAAAAATTATTTTCTGTGTTTGTGAATTGTGTGTGCAGTAGCCGCACGTGCATCAACAAAGTAGAGCCAAGCGTGCGCCTGTGTCATAAGTAAAGGGCCGGATGGCTTGACCGTTAAAGGGTGCTGTAACCCCCGAAAGTACACTCCAGTCCAAACCAAAAAAAAATTATTTTCTGTGTTTGTGAATTGTGTGCGCAGTAGCCGCACGTGCATCAACAAAGTAGTGCCAAGCGTGCGCCTGTGTCATAAGTAAAGGGCCGGCTGGCTTGACCGTTAAAGGGTGCTGTAACCCCCAAAGTACACTCCAGTCCAAACCAAAATGAAAATTATTTTCTGTGTTTGTGAATTGTGTACGCAGTAGCCACACGTGCATCAACAAAGTAGTGCCAAGCGTGCGCCTGTGTCATAAGTAAAGGGCCGGCTGGCTTGACCATTAAAGGGTGCTGTAACCCCCAAAGTACACTCCAGTCCAAACCAAAAAAAAAAATATTTTCTGTGTTTGTGAATTGTGTGCGCAGTAGCTGCACGTGCATCAACAAAGTAGTGCCAAGCGTGCGCCTGTGTCATAAGTAAAGGGCCGGCTGGCTTGACCGTTAAAGGGTGCTGTAACCCCCAAAGTACACTCCAGTCCAAACCAAAAAAAAAATTAATTTCTGTGTTTGTGAATTGTGTGCGCAGTAGCCGCACGTGCATCAACAAAGGAGCAGCGCCAAGCGTGCTCCTGTGTCCCATAAGTAAAGAGCCGGCTGGCTCATTTCTTAAAGGCTGGTGTAACCCACAAAGTGCACTACTCTCCAGCAAAAATAAAAAAATATTTTCTGTGTTTAGCCGCACGTATATATCAAATCGATATAACATAAATGGAGGACCAAACTTTCTCCGATAAAAATAAAATAGAGAAAGATCAAGAACCACTTCCTCCTAGTGCTGAAGCTGCTGCCACTAGTCATGACATAGACGATAACATGCCATCAACGTCGTCTGCCAAGGCCGATGCCCAATGTCATAATAGAGGGCACATACAATCCCAAATGACAAAGTTCAGGAAAATGACCTTGAAAAAAACATTTAAATCAGCTGAAGTGAAACGTAAACTTGCCAATATGCCATTTACGACATGGAGTGGCAAGGAACGGCTAAGGTCAATCCCTAGTATGTTCATGACTAGGGGTTCAGCTTCACATGACGATGGAAGCCCTGGACCCACTAAAAAAATCAAAAGAGTTAAGCTGGCAAAAGCACAGCGAAGAACTGTGCTTTCTAAGAAGATATCACAAATCCCCAAGGAGAGTCCAAGTGTGGTGGTGGTTGCGATGCCTGACCTTCCCAGCACTGGACGGGAAGAGGTGGCTCTTTCCACCATTTGCACGCCCCCTGCAAGTGCTGAAAGGAGCACCCACAGTCCACTTGCTGATATGCAAATTGAAGATGTCACTGTTGAAGTACAACAGGATGAGGATACTGGTGTAGCTGGCGCTGAGGAGGAAGTTGGCGAGGAGGATTCTGATGGTGATGTGGTTTGTTTAAATCAGGCTCCGGGGGAGACAGTTGTTGTCCGTGGGATGAAAAAGCCCATCACAGTCATGCCTGGGCAGAAGACCAAACATTCCACCTCTTTGGTCTGGCAATATTTCTATCCAAATCCGGACAACAACTGTCTTGCCATATGTACCATATGTAAAGGTGAAATAAGTAGGGGTAGGGACGTCAACCACCTAGGAACATCCTCCCTTATACGGCACCTGCAGCGCGTTCATAAAAAGTTACTGTCAAGTTCAGAAACTTTGGCTAAGACCGTATGCAGTCCAGGGACACCTAAATCCCGTTGTCCTGTTGTATCCAAGCGCCTGCAAACCACACCGTAAACTCCCTCCTCGTCAATTTCCTCCTTAGTCAGGATCGGAAGTAGTCCTGCAGGCCATGTCACTGGCATGACTGACTCTCCTATCCGGGATTCCTCCAGAGGATCCTGCACTGCTACGCCTACTGCTGCCGCTGCTGCTGTTGCTGCTGCTGGGAGTCGTTCATCATCCCAGAGAGGAAGTAGGAACACCACTACTTTTACTAAACAATTGACCCTCCAACAGTCCTTAGCGAGGAGGATGAAGTACGACAGCAGTCATCCTGAAGCAAAGCGTATAACTGAGGCCTTGACTGCTATGTTGGTGTTAGATGTGCGTCCGGTATCCGCCATTAGTGCAGTGGGATTTAGACAATTGATGGAGGTAGTGTGTCCCCGGTTCCAAATCCCATCTAGATTCCACTTCACTAGGCAGGCGATACCGAGACTGTACAGAAACGTCAGAAAAAGTGTCCTCAGTGTCCTGAAAAATGCCGTTGTACACAATGTCCACTTAACCACGGACATGTGGACAAGTGGAACAGGGCAGACTAAGGACTATATGACTGTGACAGCCCACTGGGTAGATGTATCACCTTACGCAGCAACAGCAGCAGCGTCACCAGTAGCAGCATCTCAGAAACGCCAGCTCGTTCCAAGGCAGGCTACGCTGTGTATCACCGGTTTCAGTAAGAGGCACACCGCCGACAACCTCTTAGAGAAACTGAGGGAAATCATCGCCCAGTGGCTTAACCCACTTAGACTCTCCTGGGGATTTGTGATATCTGACAACGCCACCAATATTGTGCGGGCATTACATCTGGGCAAATTCCAGCATGTCCCATGTTTTGCTCACACAATAAACTTGGTGGTGCAGAATTTTCTGAAAAGCGACAGGGGCGTGCAGGAGACGCTTTGGGTGGCCCGAAAAATTTCTGGCCAATTTCGCCATTCAGCGACTGCGTGCCGAAGACTGGAGCGCCAGCAAACACTCTTGAACCTGCCCCGCCATCACCTGAAGCAAGAGGTTGTGACGCGGTGGAACTCAACCCTCTATATGCTTCAGAGGATGGAGGAGCAGCAAAAGGCCATACAAGCCTATACATCCACCTATGACATAGGCAAAGGAGGGGGTATGCACCTGACTCAAGCGCAGTGGAGAATGATTTCCGTGTTGTGCAAGGTTCTCCAGCCCTTCGAACTTGCCACACGTGAAGTCAGTTCAGACACTGCCAGCTTGAGTCAGGTCATTCCCCTCATCAGGCTTTTGCAGAAGCAGCTGGAGAAAGTGAAGGAGGAGCTAAGACGGAGCGATTCCGCTCGGCATGTGGGACTAGTGGATGAAGCCCTTCATTCGCTTTGCCAGGATTCCAGGGTGGTCAATCTGTTGAAATCAGACCACTACATTTTGGCCACCGTGCTCGATGCCAGGTTTAAAGCTTATGTGGTGTCTCTCTTTCCGGCTGACACAAGCCTGCAGAGGTGCAAAGACCTGCTGGTGAACACACTGTCAGCTGAAGCGGAACGTGACACGTCAACAGCTCCTTCTTCATTTTCTCCCGCAACTGGGGCTGCCAGGAAAAAACTTAGGTATCCTAAGCAACCCGCTGGCGGTGATGCAGGGCAGGCAGGACCAAGTTTGGACATCTGGTCCGGACTGAAGGACCTGGCAACAATTTCTGACATGTCTACTGTCACTGCATATGATACTGTCACCATTGACAGAATGGTGGAGGATTACATCGGTGACAGCATCCAAGTAGGCATGTCAGACAGTCCATACCTGTACTGGCAGGAAAAAGAGGCAATTTGGAGGCTCCTGTACAAACTGGCTCTATTTTACCTGAGTTGCCCCCCCTCCAGTGTGTACTCCGAAAGAGTGTTTAGTGCAGCTGGGAACCTTGTCAGCGAAAGGCGTAGGAGGTTGCTTCCACAGAATGTGGAGAAGATGATGTTCATCAAAATGAATTATCAGCTCTTCCAGGGAGACCAGCCTCCAGAACGTACAGAGGGACCTGTGGTGGTGGATTCAAGTGGGGACGAGTTAATACTTTGTGAGGATGAGGATGTACACACTGAAGAGGGTGAGGAATCGGTGGATGAGGAGGATGAGGATGACATCTTGCCTCCGTAGAGCCAGTTTGTGCAGGGACAGATTAATTGCCAGCTTGTTTTGTGGGGGCCCAAACGAACCAATCATTTCAGCCACAGTTGTGTGGCAGACCCTGGCGCTGAAATGATTGGTTTGTTAAAGTGTGCATGTCCTGTTTATACAACATAAGGGTGGGTGGGAGGGCCCAAGGACAATTCCATCTTGCACCTCTTTTTTTTCTTTGCATTATGTACAGTTTGGGGCCTAGTTTTTCAAACTGCCATCCTGTCTGCCACTGCAGTATCACGCCTAGATGGGTCACGTGTTTGTGCCGCCCACTCGTGTCGCTTAGCATA
Source organism: Taudactylus pleione (assembly GCA_031769625.1). NCBI lineage: Eukaryota > Metazoa > Chordata > Amphibia > Anura > Myobatrachidae > Taudactylus > Taudactylus pleione. The sequence continues at coordinate 824,455 of JAUIMM010000795.1, read as the reverse complement.
GTCATCCAGCTACCTCGGTGCAACCTTTTGGACATAAAAACACTATTGTGAGGTGTGAGGTGTTCAGAATAGACTGGAAATGAGTGGAAATTAAGGTTATTGAGGTTAATAATAGCATAGGAGCAGAAAAACCTACAAATTCTGTGATTTTAGCTGTTTTTATGCTTTTTTTCAAAAAAATACAGATCCAAAACACAAAACCCAGAACCCAAAACACGGAAGGGTGGTTTTGGCAAAACCAATCCAGATCCAAAACACGAAGAAAGATCCAGATCCAAAACCAAAACACAAAACACGAAAAGTGGCCGGTGCACACCCCTACTTCAAGGCCACTCCCAGCCTCACCCCCTCCACGCACACAATAAAACTGGATGATCAGACATTCCCCAGGCACCGCCCTCTGGGCATAGATTGGGTTCATGCCACAGCACTTGATCGCACAAGGCTCATTGGACCTCATTCAGAGGCGGTCGTTAGTTGCAAGCGGTCGCCCTGAATCAGGGCAGCCGCTTGCATCCTGAATGACCACCTCCTTGTTGATCGCTAAGCTGTGGGTTAACACTCACAGCTCTAGCGACCGACATGTGTGATGGTCGCGATGGTCAAGACCATTGCGACCATCGGGGCTTATGACCAGACCCTAAGGTTGGATCTGGGCACTCGTAAGCCCCAGGGAGCTTCCTGCTCTGATCGAGCAGGAAGCTCCCTACTGACATCAGCAATGATATCAGTGGGGCCGCCCCCAAACGGCAAGCGTTCCAGCGGGAACGCCTCCGTTTGGGCAGGCATGCCCCCTGCCCGCCACCCAAACGGGGCGAGCTGTCACTCACCATCGACAGCTCACCCTGTCTGCTGCGAGACCCCTAGCGACAGAGCGTCCATCGCTAGCCGGGTCTCGCGCATGCGCACGATGGAGTGGGGCAACATTGAGTCGGTTACGAGTGCTTAGTGCTTGCGACCGACTCTGAATGACACCCATAGTGCTCCGAACTCTGCAGGAGCTCATCCCTAGGGACAGATACAATTCCTGGTGTCATTTGGCTGTGCAAGTCCAAGTATATTACAGTACCAAAACATTGTCAATTTTCCTATACATGGTGGGGGGGGGAGAGGGAAAAGTAGCAATATTATTGCCCACAAATTGCCTTTGCCGACCGTTTTGGGGAGCACTTCACAGCCACTGTAGAATACTGTATCCCCTTCCTACTCAGCATTCTGTAGAATGACTTTGTACAGCTTGGATCTTGTGTCCCCTACAGTGTTGCTGCAAAAACGAAAAAGACACTCGACGCAAGCCGAGTTGCATGGGACCTGGAGCACCAAGAAGGGCTGTTTGGCTTGACTGCAGCAATAGTGTGTGAAGCTGGAGGTAGGTGTATACAAGTTGTCAGCCTCCATTATAGGATAGCAGTGAGGTTTCAGCCATGGTTCTCGCTAACTAGAACAGAAGGGAGAACCGGGGTGAACATGTTATGTAATTTCACCTCTCGTTAAATCACCCCCCCCCCCTGCCAGCATCTGGTATAGCTCCGACTAGTATACTTTAGTATTGCAGTTATTAACCTTGCACAGATACTAACCGTCTCCCACCACCAACCCCCCCCCCCAAATAATTCAGTCTCATAGACAATTACTTCTGTGTTATAGATTCATTTCTATGTTTTTCATGAGCAAGTCATTAAAGGGCCATTTGTTAAAGGCTTAACACATTCCACCACTCCACAAAATTTATACATGTAACGAAACTCTGTCTCAAAGTGATTCAGGGTGAAATAAATGTGACACCCTCTATTTATCAAATATGGCAGATTTTCTGGGCGAGAAGAGAATGATTTAGTGGCGGGTGTGTAACCCTGTGAGTTCAGCTGTGCTATTTCTTTCATAGTAAAGAGAAACTGATAAAATAATCCTCTCTAGGACCTCAGCATATGGTTTAAATCATCAAATGAAAAGAAAAGTAAAAAAAAAAGTCTTGAAATAAAACCATGTATAAAAGCCCACAGAGGTAAACCAATAAAAATGTCCTCTGTACCCGTTACTCCTCTCTACAGTCAAAATGACGCTGGGTGGAGGCTACTGGGAATTCAACGATGTGCTTTCGTTTCTGGTAACAGAGCGCATTCAGTTACATGTAGCGAGGAAAAACCTGAAAAGGGCTAATGACCGATTTAAGAGACTCTAAAGGATCTCCGAGCAATTGTTAATAAACCGGGAGAAGGTCTACTGGAAGAAGACGTGAGCTCGCAGTGGCTAACATCCTTGATTACAAAGTAAAGGCTGGATAGGCCACGCCTCCGATACGCCTATAAACGTCACCCATTTGGGTGGGCTTACTTCCTCACTTCATAAGGATTTCCTCTTACCATCAGTAACCACCTGTTACTGACTCCTGCCTCTGCATCATAGGAGGGTAACTCGCCTCCTGATGTCAGCTAATTCCTCACTGGTTGCTTACAATGGACCATTACTGCGCTTGATAGCAGGCAGAGGCTGAGCCTTGGAGACCTTGGGTTAAGCATCCCACAATAAATTCACATACATTATATAACCAGTAGGAGAGAACTGAACTCTCTAAACATACATTCTCCCACCTCATGGTAGATGACTTTCTCTTCTAGCTGGCAGCTGCTCTCTGGTCTAGTGCACTGACTAATCACTCAGATCAACACACACAGTGGACTTGATAGGAGAAGCTGTGCCTTTGGTAATGCGCAATAGCTCCTTTCCATCCCCTCTTTTGCAGGTTGTGGCCATAACTCTAGTAAAATTGTATTATATACTACTGATTTTGTGGTCACATGCTGTCAGGTGTAGGAGGGTGTTTTTCAGGCAACTGGAACCCCCCCCCCTCCTGCATTTACCTATGCGCTTAGCCAAATGATCTATTGGCATTTAAACAGTCATAGAATTACCAAACTGTACTGTATGCTTTTTTAATTCTACAGGAAATTCTAAACACAGCAAGCTGTGCATTTCACCAAATTACCTTCTGCCCATTACTGACCAAATTTTACACAGTGACACCAAGGAGAACCCCTGGTGTGTATTCTGAAGAAACTGCGTCTTAGGGGCTGATTCAGCAATGCACATATGTGCGATGCTAAACACAGATTCACAATTATCGGGAATCTGCGCGTGCGCAGGACTCGTTCTACGAATGTTCAGATTGGATCACATGCAGCCCCTTCTATGCCTCTGCCTGATTGAGAGGCAGAGGCATTTAAGGGGCAGTGTGGGGATGGGGACGGCCGACATTCCCGGAAACGTGGGCGTCTGCCCCGTTTTCTGGGAGTGGCAAGGCCAGGGGCTGCATCCACGGACGCAGTTTCCTGGCCTTGCAAGTCGACCAGCCACAGTAAGCTGAGGCTTATTCAGCTGGCCGGCGGCCCGGCGCCGTCCACCGTGGACCAATATTGTTTTTAGGCAAAAAGGTTGCACCGAGGTAGCTGGATGACTATGTTAAGCGACATGAGTGGGCGGCATAAACACGTGGCCCATCTAGGAGTGGCACTGCAGTGGTAGACAGGATGGCAGTTTGAAAAACTAGGCCCAAACAATACATAATGCAAAGAAAAAAAAGAGGTGCAAGATGGAATTGTCCTTGGGCCCTCCCACCCACCCTTATATTGTATAAACAGGACATGCACACTTTAACAAACCAATTATTTCAGCGCCAGGGTCTGCCACACGACTGTGGCTGAAATGATTGGTTCATTTGGGCCCCCACAAAACAAGCTGGCAATTAATCTGTCCCTGCACAAACTGGCTCTATGGAGGCAAGATGTCGTCCTCATCCTCCTCATCCACCGATTCCTCACCCTCTTCAGTGTTGTGTACATCCTCATCCTCACAGAGTATTAATTCATCCCCGCTGGAATTGACCACCACAGGTCCCTCTGTACGTTCTGGAGGCTGGTCTCCCTGGAAGAGTTGATAATTCATTTTTATGAACATCATCTTCTCCACATTTTGTGGAAGCAACCTCCTACACCTTTCGCTGACAAGGTTCCCGGCTGCACTAAACACTCTTTCAGAGTACACACTGGAGGGGAGGCAACTCAGGTAAAATAGAGCCAGTTTGTACAGGGGCCTCCAAATTGCCTCTTTTTCCTGCCAGTAAAGGAATGGACTGTCTGACATCCCTACTTGGATGCTGTCACTGATGTAATCCTCCACCATTCTGTCAGTGGTGACAGTATCAAATGCAGTGACAGTAGACATGTCAGAAATTGTTGGCAGGTCCTGCAGTCCGGACCAGATGTCCAAACTTGGTCCTGTCTGCCCTGAATCACCGCCAGCGGGTTGCTTAGGATACCTAAGTTGTTTCCTGGCAGCCCCAGTTGCGGGAGAAAATGAAGAAGGAGCTGTTGATGTGTCACGTTCCGCTTCAGCTGACAGTGTTTTCACCAGCAGGTCTTTGCACCTCTGCAGGCTTGTGTCCGCCAAAAAGAGAGACACCACATAGGCTTTAAACCAAGGATCGAGCACGGTGGCCAAAATGTAGTGGTCTGATTTCAACAGATTGACCACTCTGGAATCCTGGCAAAGCAAATGAAGGGCTGCATCCACAAGTCCCACATACCGAGCGGAATCGCTCCGTCTTAGCTCCTCCTTCACTTTCTCCAGCTGCTTCTACAAAAGCCTGATGAGGGGAATGACCTGACTCAAGCTGGCAGTGTTTGAACTGACTTCACGTGTGGCAAGTTCGAAGGGCTGGAGAACCTCACACAACACGGAAATCGTTCTCCACTGCGCTTGAGTCAGGTGCATACCCCCTCCTTTGCCTATGTCATAGATGGATGTATAGGCTTGAATGGCCTTTTGCTGCTCCTCCATCCTCTGAAGCATATAGAGGGTTGAGTTCCACCGCATCACAACCTCTTGCTTCAGGTGATGGCGGGGCAGGTTCAAGAGTGTTTGCTGGCACTCCAGTCTTCGGCACGCAGTCGCTGAATGGTGAAAGTGGCCAGAAATGTTTCTGGCCACCCAAAGAGTCTCTTGCACACCCCTGTCATTTTTTAGAAAATTCTGCACCACCAAATTTATTGTGTGAGCAAAACATGGGACGTGCTGGAATTTGCCCAGATGTAATGCCCGCACAATATTGGTGGCGTTGTCAGATATCACAAATCCCCAGGAGAGTCTAAGTGGGGTAAGCCACTGGGCGATGATTTCCCTCAGTTTCTCTAAGAGGTTGTCGGCGGTGTGCCTCTTACTGAAACTGGTGATACACAGCGTAGCCTGCTTTGGAACGAGCTGGCGTTTCTGAGATGCTGCTACTGGTGACGCTGCTGTTGTTGCTGCGTAAGGCGATACATCTACCCAGTGGGCAGTCACAGTCATATAGTCCTTAGTCTGCAATGTTTCACTTGTCTTCATGTCAGTGGTTAAGTGGACATTGGGTACAACCACATTTTTCAGGACACTGAGGGCACTTTCTGACGTTTCTGTACAGTCTTGGTATCGCCTGCCTAGTGAAGTGGAATCTAGACGGGATTTGGTACCGGGGGCACACTACCTCCATCAATTGTCTAAATCCCACTGCACTAATGGTGGATACTGGACGCACGTCTAACACCAACATAGCAGTCAAGGCCTCAGTTATCCGCTTTGCAACAGGATGACTGCTGTCGTGCTTCATCCTCCTCGCTAAGGACTGTTGGAGGGTCAATTGTTTAGTAAAAGTAGTGGTGTTCCTACTTCCTCTCTGGGATGATGAACGACTCCCAGCAGCAGCAGCGGCAGCAGTAGGCGTAGCAATGCAGGATCCTCCGGAGGAATCCCGGATAGGAGAGTCAGTCATGCCAGTGACATGGCCTGCAGGACTACTTCCGATCCTGACTGAGGAGAAAATTGACGAGGAGGGAGTTGACGATGTGGTTTGCAGGCGCTTGGATACAACAGGACAAAGGGATTTAGGTGTCCCTTGACTGCTTACGGTCTTAGCCATAGTTTCTGAACTTGACAGTAACTTTTTATGAAAGCGCTACACTTGACGTATAAGGGAGGATGTTCCTAGGTGGTTAACGTCCCTACCCCTACTTATTTCACCTTTACATATGGTACATATGGCAAGACAGTTGTTGTCCGGATTTGGATAGAAATATTGCCAGACCAAAGAGGTGGAATGTTTGGTCTTCTGCCCAGGCATGACCGTGATGGGCTTTTTCATCCCACGGACAACAACTGTCTCCCCCGGAGCCTGATTTAAACAAACCACATCACCATCAGAATCCTCCTCGCCAACTTCCTCCTCAGCGCCAGCTACACCAGTATCCTCATCCTGTTGTACTTCAACAGTGACATCTTCAATTTGCATATCAGCAAGTGGACTGTGGGTGCTCCTTTCAGCACTTGCAGGGGGCGTGCAAATGGTGGAAAGAGCCACCTCTTCCCGTCCAGTGCTGGGAAGGTCAGGCATCGCAACCACCACCACACTTGGACTCTCCTTGGGGATTTGTGATATCTTCTTAGAACGCACAGTTCTTCGCTGTGCTTTTGCCAGCTTAACTCGTTTGATTTTTTTAGTGGGAGGAGGGCTTCCATCGTCATGTGAAGCTGAACCACTAGTCATGAACATAGGGAAAGACCTTAGCCGTTCCTTGCCACTCTGTGTCGTAAATGGCATAGTGGCAAGTTTACGTTTTTCCCAGACGATTTAAATTTATTTTTTTAAGGTAATTTTACTGAACTTTGGCTTTTTGGATTCTACATGCCCTCTACTATGACATTGGGCATTGGCCTTGGCAGACGACGTTGATGGCATGTTATCGTCTATGTCATGACTAGTGGCAGCAGCTTCAGCACTAGGAGGAAGTGGTTCTTGATTTTTTCCTATTTTATCCTCCAATTTTCTGGCCTCCATTATTTTAATGGAGTTATTCACCCCTGTAAAAATATTTTTTTTTCGGGGCCGCAGCCCTCCTTAACAGACAGCAACACAGGACCCCTGCGTAGCTACGCCGATGACAGTGACAGCTACACCGATGACAGTGACAGGTGGTTTTTTTATGACAGTGACATCGACACTGTCATTGTCATTAGTGTAGCTGTTGCTGTCACTGTCATCAGTGTAGCTGTCGCTGTCATAAAAAAACACCTGTCACTGTCATCGGTGTAGCTGTCACTTTCGCTGTCATAAAAAAACACCTGTCAATGTCATCGGTGTAGCTGTCGCTGTCACTGTCATCAGTGTAGCTGTCACTGTCATAAAAAAAACACCTATCACTGTCATCGGCGTTGCTGTCGCTGTCATCAGTGTAGCTGTTGCTTTCACTGTCATCAGCGTAGCTGTCACCATCACTGTCATCTGCATAGCTGTCGCTATCACTGTCATAAAAAAAAAACCTGTCACTGTCATTGGTGTAGCTGTCGCTGTCATCGGCGTAGCTGTCACTGTCATCAATAAAACACCTATCACTGTCATCGGCGTAGCTGTCACTGTCATCGGTGTAGCTGTCACTGTCATCGGCGTAGCTGTCACTGTCATCGGCGTAGCTGTCACTGTCATCGGCGTAGCTGTCACTGTCATTGGCGTAGCTGTCACTGTCATCGGCGTAGCTGCGCAGGGGTCCTGTGCTGCTGTCTGTTAAGGAGGGCTGCGGCCCCGAAAAAAAAATATTTTTACAGGGGTGAATAACTCCATTAAAATAATGGAGGCCAGAAAATTGGAGGATAAAATAGGAAAAAATCAAGAACCACTTCCTCCTAGTGCTGAAGCTGCTGCCACTAGTCATGACATAGACGATAACATGCCATCAACGTCGTCTGCCAAGGCCGATGCCCAATGTCATAGTAGAGGGCATGTAGAATCCAAAAAGCCAAAGTTCAGTAAAATTACCTTAAAAAAATAAATTTAAATCGTCTGGGAAAAACGTAAACTTGCCAATATGCCATTTACGACACAGAGTGGCAAGGAACGGCTAAGGTCTTTCCCTATGTTCATGACTAGTGGTTCAGCTTCACATGACGATGGAAGCCCTCCTCCCACTAAAAAAATCAAAAGAGTTAAGCTGGCAAAAGCACAGCGAAGAACTGTGCTTTCTAAGAAGATATCACAAATCCCCAAGGAGAGTCCAAGTGTGGTGGTGGTTGCGATGCCTGACCTTCCCAGCACTGGACGGGAAGAGGTGGCTCTTTCCACCATTTGCACGCCCCCTGCAAGTGCTGAAAGGAGCACCCACAGTCCACTTGCTGATATGCAAATTGAAGATGTCACTGTTGAAGTACAACAGGATGAGGATACTGGTGTAGCTGGCGCTGAGGAGGAAGTTGGCGAGGAGGATTCTGATGGTGATGTGGTTTGTTTAAATCAGGCTCCGGGGGAGACAGTTGTTGTCCGTGGGATGAAAAAGCCCATCACGGTCATGCCTGGGCAGAAGACCAAACATTCCACCTCTTTGGTCTGGCAATATTTCTATCCAAATCCGGACAACAACTGTCTTGCCATATGTACCATATGTAAAGGTGAAATAAGTAGGGGTAGGGACGTCAACCACCTAGGAACATCCTCCCTTATACGGCACCTGCAGCGCGTTCATAAAAAGTTACTGTCAAGTTCAGAAACTTTGGCTAAGACCGTAAGCAGTCCAGGGACACCTAAATCCCGTTGCCCTGTTGTATCCAAGCGCCTGCAAACCACACCGTCAACTCCCTCCTCGTCAATTTCCTCCTTAGTCAGGATCGGAAGTAGTCCTGCAGGCCATGTCACTGGCATTGGTGTAGCTGTCGCTGTCACTGTCATCAGTGTAGCTGTCGCTGTCATAAAAAAACACCTGTCACTGTCATATAAAACACCTGTCACTGTTATCGGTGTAGCTGTTGCTGTCACTGTCATCAGTGTAGTTGTCGCTGTCATAAAAAAACCACCTGTCACTGTCATTGGTGTAGCTGTCGCTGTCACTGTCATATAAAACACCTGTCACTGTCATTGGTGTAGCTGTTGCTGTCACTGTCATTGGTGTAGCTGTCACTGTCATAAAAAAAAAACCTGTCACTGTCATCGGTGTAGCTGTTGCTGTCACTGTCATCAGTGTAGCTGTCGCTGTCATAAAAAAACACCTGTCACTGTCATTGGTGTAGCTGTTGCTGTCACTGTCATTGGTGTAGCTGTCACTGTCATATAAAACACCTGTCACTGTCATTGGTGTAGCTGTTGCTGTCACTGTCATCAGTGTAGTTGTCGCTGTCATAAAAAAACCACCTGTCACTGTCATTGGTGTAGCTGTCGCTGTCACTGTCATATAAAACACCTGTCACTGTCATCGGTGTATCTGTTGCTGTCACTGTCATCAGTGTAGTTGTCGCTGTCATAAAAAAACCACCTGTCACTGTCATTGGTGTAGCTGTCGCTGTCACTGTCATATAAAACACCTGTCACTGTCATTGGTGTAGCTGTTGCTGTCACTGTCATCAGTGTAGCTGTCGCTGTCATAAAAAAACACCTGTCACTGTCATATAAAACACCTGTCACTGTCATCGGTGTAGCTGTTGCTGTCACTGTCATCAGTGTAGTTGTCGCTGTCATAAAAAAACCACCTGTCACTGTCATTGGTGTAGCTGTCGCTGTCACTGTCATATAAAACACCTGTCACTGTCATTGGTGTAGCTGTTGCTGTCACTGTCATTGGTGTAGCTGTCACTGTCATAAAAAAAAAACCTGTCACTGTCATCGGTGTAGCTGTTGCTGTCACTGTCATCAGTGTAGCTGTCGCTGTCATAAAAAAACACCTGTCACTGTCATTGGTGTAGCTGTTGCTGTCACTGTCATTGGTGTAGCTGTCACTGTCATATAAAACACCTGTCACTGTCATTGGTGTAGCTGTTGCTGTCACTGTCATCAGTGTAGCTGTCGCTGTCATATAAAACACCTGTCACTGTCATTGGTGTAGCTGTTGCTGTCACTGTCATATAAAACACCTGTCACTGTCATCGGTGCAGCTGTTGCTGTCACTGTCATCAGTGTAGTTGTCGCTGTCATAAAAAAACCACCTGTCACTGTCATTGGTGTAGCTGTTGCTGTCACTGTCATATAAAACACCTGTCACTGTCATCGGTGTAGCTGTTGCTGTCACTGTCATCAGTGTAGTTGTCGCTGTCATAAAAAAACCACCTGTCACTGTCATTGGTGTAGCTGTCGCTGTCACTGTCATATAAAACATCTGTCACTGTCATTGGTGTAGCTGTTGCTGTCACTGTCATTGGTGTAGCTGTCACTGTCATAAAAAAAAAACCTGTCACTGTCATCGGTGTAGCTGTTGCTGTCACTGTCATCAGTGTAGCTGTCGCTGTCATAAAAAAACACCTGTCACTGTCATTGGTGTAGCTGTTGCTGTCACTGTCATTGGTGTAGCTGTCACTGTCATATAAAACACCTGTCACTGTCATTGGTGTAGCTGTTGCTGTCACTGTCATCAGTGTAGCTGTCGCTGTCATATAAAACACCTGTCACTGTCATTGGTGTAGCTGTCACTGTCATCGGCGTAGCTGTCACTGTCATCGGCGTAGCTGTCACTGTCATCGGCGTAGCTGCGCAGGGGTCCTGTGCTGCTGTCTGTTAAGGAGGGCTGCGGCCCCGAAAAAAAAATATTTTTACAGGGGTGAATAACTCCATTAAAATAATGGAGGCCAGAAAATTGGAGGATAAAATAGGAAAAAATCAAGAACCACTTCCTCCTAGTGCTGAAGCTGCTGCCACTAGTCATGACATAGACGATAACATGCCATCAACGTCGTCTGCCAAGGCCGATGCCCAATGTCATAGTAGAGGGCATGTAGAATCCAAAAAGCCAAAGTTCAGTAAAATTACCTTAAAAAAATAAATTTAAATCGTCTGGGAAAAACGTAAACTTGCCAATATGCCATTTACGACACAGAGTGGCAAGGAACGGCTAAGGTCTTTCCCTATGTTCATGACTAGTGGTTCAGCTTCACATGACGATGGAAGCCCTCCTCCCACTAAAAAAATCAAAAGAGTTAAGCTGGCAAAAGCACAGCGAAGAACTGTGCTTTCTAAGAAGATATCACAAATCCCCAAGGAGAGTCCAAGTGTGCTGGTGGTTGCGATGCCTGACCTTCCCAGCACTGGACGGGAAGAGGTGGCTCTTTCCACCATTTGCACGCCCCCTGCAAGTGCTGAAAGGAGCACCCACAGTCCACTTGCTGATATGCAAATTGAAGATGTCACTGTTGAAGTACAACAGGATGAGGATACTGGTGTAGCTGGCGCTGAGGAGGAAGTTGGCGAGGAGGATTCTGATGGTGATGTGGTTTGTTTAAATCAGGCTCCGGGGGAGACAGTTGTTGTCCGTGGGATGAAAAAGCCCATCACGGTCATGCCTGGGCAGAAGACCAAACATTCCACCTCTTTGGTCTGGTAATATTTCTATCCAAATCCGGACAACAACTGTCTTGCCATATGTACCATATGTAAAGGTGAAATAAGTAGGGGTAGGGACGTCAACCACCTAGGAACATCCTCCCTTATACGGCACCTGCAGCGCGTTCATAAAAAGTTACTGTCAAGTTCAGAAACTTTGGCTAAGACCGTAAGCAGTCCAGGGACACCTAAATCCCGTTGCCCTGTTGTATCCAAGCGCCTGCAAACCACACCGTCAACTCCCTCCTCGTCAATTTCCTCCTTAGTCAGGATCGAAAGTAGTCCTGCAGGCCATGTCACTGGCATTGGTGTAGCTGTCGCTGTCACTGTCATCAGTGTAGCTGTCGCTGTCATAAAAAAACACCTGTCACTGTCATATAAAACACCTGTCACTGTTATCGGTGTAGCTGTTGCTGTCACTGTCATCAGTGTAGTTGTCGCTGTCATAAAAAAACCACCTGTCACTGTCATTGGTGTAGCTGTCGCTGTCACTGTCATATAAAACACCTGTCACTGTCATTGGTGTAGCTGTTGCTGTCACTGTCATTGGTGTAGCTGTCACTGTCATAAAAAAAAAACCTGTCACTGTCATCGGTGTAGCTGTTGCTGTCACTGTCATCAGTGTAGCTGTCGCTGTCATAAAAAAACACCTGTCACTGTCATTGGTGTAGCTGTTGCTGTCACTGTCATTGGTGTAGCTGTCACTGTCATATAAAACACCTGTCACTGTCATTGGTGTAGCTGTTGCTGTCACTGTCATCAGTGTAGTTGTCGCTGTCATAAAAAAACCACCTGTCACTGTCATTGGTGTAGCTGTCGCTGTCACTGTCATATAAAACACCTGTCACTGTCATCGGTGTAGCTGTTGCTGTCACTGTCATCAGTGTAGTTGTCGCTGTCATAAAAAAACCACCTGTCACTGTCATTGGTGTAGCTGTCGCTGTCACTGTCATATAAAACACCTGTCACTGTCATTGGTGTAGCTGTTGCTGTCACTGTCATCAGTGTAGCTGTCGCTGTCATAAAAAAACACCTGTCACTGTCATATAAAACACCTGTCACTGTCATCGGTGTAGCTGTTGCTGTCACTGTCATCAGTGTAGTTGTCGCTGTCATAAAAAAACCACCTGTCACTGTCATTGGTGTAGCTGTCGCTGTCACTGTCATATAAAACACCTGTCACTGTCATTGGTGTAGCTGTTGCTGTCACTGTCATTGGTGTAGCTGTCACTGTCATAAAAAAAAAACCTGTCACTGTCATCGGTGTAGCTGTTGCTGTCACTGTCATCAGTGTAGCTGTCGCTGTCATAAAAAAACACCTGTCACTGTCATTGGTGTAGCTGTTGCTGTCACTGTCATTGGTGTAGCTGTCACTGTCATATAAAACACCTGTCACTGTCATTGGTGTAGCTGTTGCTGTCACTGTCATCAGTGTAGCTGTCGCTGTCATATAAAACACCTGTCACTGTCATTGGTGTAGCTGTTGCTGTCACTGTCATATAAAACACCTGTCACTGTCATCGGTGTAGCTGTTGCTGTCACTGTCATCAGTGTAGTTGTCGCTGTCATAAAAAAAACACCTGTCACTGTCATTGGTGTAGCTGTTGCTGTCACTGTCATATAAAACACCTGTCACTGTCATCGGTGTAGCTGTTGCTGTCACTGTCATCAGTGTAGTTGTCGCTGTCATAAAAAAACCACCTGTCACTGTCATTGGTGTAGCTGTCGCTGTCACTGTCATATAAAACACCTGTCACTGTCATTGGTGTAGCTGTTGCTGTCACTGTCATTGGTGTAGCTGTCACTGTCATAAAAAAAAAACCTGTCACTGTCATCGGTGTAGCTGTTGCTGTCACTGTCATCAGTGTAGCTGTCGCTGTCATAAAAAAACACCTGTCACTGTCATTGGTGTAGCTGTTGCTGTCACTGTCATTGGTGTAGCTGTCACTGTCATATAAAACACCTGTCACTGTCATTGGTGTAGCTGTTGCTGTCACTGTCATCAGTGTAGCTGTCGCTGTCATATAAAACACCTGTCACTGTCATTGGTGTAGCTGTTGCTGTCACTGTCATTGGTGTAGCTGTCGCTGTCACTGTCATATAAAACACCTGTCGCTGTCATCGGTGTAGCTGTTGGTGTCACTGTCATCAGTGTAGCTGTCACTTTCGCTGTCATAAAAAAACACCTGTCAATGTCATTGGTGTAGCTGTCGCTGTCACTGTCATAAAAAAAACACCTGTCACTGTCATCGGTGTAGCTGTTGCTTTTACTGTCATCAGCGTAGCTGTCACCATCACTGTCATCTGCATAGCTGTCGCTGTCACTGTCATAAAAAACACCTGTCGCTGTCATCGGTGTAGCTGTTGCTGTCACTGTCATCAGTGTAGCTGTCGCTGTCATAAAAAAACACCTGTCACTGTCATTGGTGTAGCTGTCGCTGTCACTGTCATTGGTGTAGCTGTTGCTGTCACTGTCATTGGTGTAGCTGTCACTGTCATATAAAACACCTGTCACTGTCATTGGTGTAGCTGTTGCTGTCACTGTCATATAAAACACCTGTCACTGTCATTGGTGTAGCTGTTGCTGTCACTGTCATATAAAACACCTGTCACTGGCATTGGTGTAGCTGTCGCGTCAACGGCGTAGCTGTTGCTGTCACTGTCTCTGTCATAAAAAAATACCTGTCACTGTCATTGGTGTAGCTGTCGCTGTCATCGGCGTAGCTGTTGCTGTCACTGTCATCAGTGTAGCTGTCACTGTCATATAAAACACCTGTCGCTGTCATCGGCGTAGCTGTTGCTGTCGCTGTCATCGGCGTAGCTGTTGCTGTCACTGTCATCAGTGTAGTTGTCGCTGTCATAAAAAAACCACCTGTCACTGTCATTGGTGTAGCTGTCGCTGTCACTGTCATATAAAACACCTGTCACTGTCATTGGTGTAGCTGTCGCTGTCACTGTCATATAAAACACCTGTCACTGTCATTGGTGTAGCTGTCGCTGTCACTGTCATAAAAAAAAACCTGTCACTGTCATTGGTGTAGCTGTCACTGTCATCGGTGTAGCTGTTGCTGTCACTGTCATCAGTGTAGCTGTCGCTGTCATAAAAAAACACCTGTCACTGTCATTGGTGTAGCTGTTGCTGTCACTGTCATTGGTGTAGCTGTCACTGTCATATAAAACACCTGTCACTGTCATTGGTGTAGCTGTTGCTGTCACTGTCATCAGTGTAGCTGTCACTTTCGCTGTCATAAAAAAACACCTGTCAATGTCATTGGTGTAGCTGTCGCTGTCACTTTCATCGGTGTAGCTGTCGCTGTCACTGTCATCAGTGTAGCTGTCACTGTCATAAAAAAAACACCTGTCACTGTCATCGGTGTAGCTGTTGCTTTTACTGTCATCAGCGTAGCTGTCACCATCACTGTCATCTGCATAGCTGTCGCTGTCACTGTCATAAAAAACACCTGTCGCTGTCATCGGTGTAGCTGTTGCTGTCACTGTCATCAGTGTAGCTGTCGCTGTCATAAAAAAACATCTGTCACTGTCATTGGTGTAGCTGTCGCTGTCACTGTCATTGGTGTAACTGTTGCTGTCACTGTCATTGGTGTAGCTGTCGCTGTCACTGTCATATAAAACACCTGTCGCTGTCATCGGTGTAGCTGTTGCTGTCACTGTCATCAGTGTAGCTGTCGCTGTCATAAAAAAACACCTGTCACTGTCATTGGTGTAGCTGTCGCTGTCACTGTCATAAAAAAAACACCTGTCACTGTCATCGGTGTAGCTGTTGCTTTTACTGTCATCAGCGTAGCTGTCACCATCACTGTCATCTGCATAGCTGTCGCTGTCACTGTCATAAAAAACACCTGTCGCTGTCATCGGTGTAGCTGTTGCTGTCACTGTCATCAGTGTAGTTGTCGCTGTCATAAAAAAACCACCTGTCACTGTCATTGGTGTAGCTGTTGCTGTCACTGTAATTGGTGTAGCTGTCGCTGTCACTGTCATATAAAACACCTGTCGCTGTCATCGGTGTAGCTGTTGGTGTCACTGTCATCAGTGTAGCTGTCACTTTCGCTGTCATAAAAAAACACCTGTCAATGTCATTGGTGTAGCTGTCGCTGTCACTGTCATAAAAAAAACACCTGTCACTGTCATCGGTGTAGCTGTTGCTTTTACTGTCATCAGCGTAGCTGTCACCATCACTGTCATCTGCATAGCTGTCGCTGTCACTGTCATAAAAAACACCTGTCGCTGTCATCGGTGTAGCTGTTGCTGTCACTGTCATCAGTGTAGCTGTCGCTGTCATAAAAAAACACCTGTCACTGTCATTGGTGTAGCTGTCGCTGTCAATGTCATTGGTGTAGCTGTTGCTGTCACTGTCATTGGTGTAGCTGTCACTGTCATATAAAACACCTGTCACTGTCATTGGTGTAGCTGTTGCTGTCACTGTCATATAAAACACCTGTCACTGTCATTGGTGTAGCTGTTGCTGTCACTGTCATATAAAACACCTGTCACTGGCATTGGTGTAGCTGTCGCGTCAACGGCGTAGCTGTTGCTGTCACTGTCTCTGTCATAAAAAAATACCTGTCACTGTCATTGGTGTAGCTGTCGCTGTCATCGGCGTAGCTGTTGCTGTCACTGTCATCAGTGTAGCTGTCACTGTCATATAAAACACCTGTCGCTGTCATCGGCGTAGCTGTTGCTGTCGCTGTCATCGGCGTAGCTGTTGCTGTCACTGTCATCAGTGTAGTTGTCGCTGTCATAAAAAAACCACCTGTCACTGTCATTGGTGTAGCTGTCGCTGTCACTGTCATATAAAACACCTGTCACTGTCATTGGTGTAGCTGTCGCTGTCACTGTCATATAAAACACCTGTCACTGTCATTGGTGTAGCTGTCGCTGTCACTGTCATAAAAAAAAACCTGTCACTGTCATTGGTGTAGCTGTCACTGTCATCGGTGTAGCTGTTGCTGTCACTGTCATCAGTGTAGCTGTCGCTGTCATAAAAAAACACCTGTCACTGTCATTGGTGTAGCTGTTGCTGTCACTGTCATTGGTGTAGCTGTCACTGTCATATAAAACACCTGTCACTGTCATTGGTGTAGCTGTTGCTGTCACTGTCATCAGTGTAGCTGTCACTTTCGCTGTCATAAAAAAACACCTGTCAATGTCATTGGTGTAGCTGTCGCTGTCACTTTCATCGGAAAAGCTGTCGCTGTCACTGTCATCTGCATAGCTGTCGCTGTCACTGTCATAAAAAACACCTGTCGCTGTCATCGGTGTAGCTGTTGCTGTCACTGTCATCAGTGTAGCTGTCGCTGTCATAAAAAAACACCTGTCACTGTCATTGGTGTAGCTGTCGCTGTCACTGTCATTGGTGTAGCTGTTGCTGTCACTGTCATTGGTGTAGCTGTCGCTGTCACTGTCATATAAAACACCTGTCGCTGTCATCGGTGTAGCTGTTGCTGTCACTGTCATCAGTGTAGCTGTCGCTGTCATAAAAAAACACCTGTCACTGTCATTGGTGTAGCTGTCGCTGTCACTGTCATTGGTGTAGCTGTTGCTGTCACTGTCATTGGTGTAGCTGTCACTGTCATATAAAACACCTGTCACTGTCATTGGTGTAGCTGTTGCTGTCACTGTCATTGGTGTAGCTGTCACTGTCATATAAAACACCTGTCACTGTCATTGGTGTAGCTGTTGCTGTCACTGTCATATAAAACACCTGTCACTGTCATTGGTGTAGCTGTTGCTGTCTCTGTCATAAAAAAAAACCTGTCACTGTCATTGGTGTAGCTGTCACTGTCATTGGTGTAGCTGTTGCTGTCACTGTCATCAGTGTAGCTGTCGCTGTCATAAAAAAACACCTGTCACTGTCATTGGTGTAGCTGTCGCTGTCACTGTCATTGGTGTAGCTGTTGCTGTCACTGTCATTGGTGTAGCTGTCACTGTCATATAAAACACCTGTCACTGTCATTGGTGTAGCTGTCGCTGTCACTGTCATATAAAACACCTGTCACTGTCATTGGTGTAGCTGTCGCTGTCATAAAAAAAAAACCTGTCACTGTCATTGGTGTAGCTGTCACTGTCATCGCTGTAGCTGTTGCTGTCACTGTCATCGGTGTAGCTGTTGCTGTCACTGTCATCAGTGTAGCTGTCGCTGTCATAAAAAAACACCTGTCACTGTCATTGGTGTAGCTGTCGCTGTCACTGTCATTGGTGTAGCTGTTGCTGTCACTGTCATTGGTGTAGCTGTCACTGTCATATAAAACACCTGTCACTGTCATCGGCGTATCTGTTGCTGTCGCTGTCATCGGTGTAGCTTTCGCTGTCATAAAAAAACACCTGTCAATGTAATTGGTGTAGCTGTCGCTGTCACTGTCATAAAAAAAACACCTGTCACTGTCATCGGTGTAGCTGTTGCTTTTACTGTCATCAGCGTAGCTGTCACCATCACTGTCATCTGCATAGCTGTCGCTGTCACTGTCATAAAAAACACCTGTCGCTGTCATCGGTGTAGCTGTTGCTGTCACTGTCATCAGTGTAGCTGTCGCTGTCATAAAAAAACACCTGTCACTGTCATTGGTGTAGCTGTCGCTGTCATTGGTGTAGCTGTTGCTGTCACTGTCATTGGTGTAGCTGTCACTGTCATATAAAACACCTGTCACTGTCATTGGTGTAGCTGTTGCTGTCACTGTCATTGGTGTAGCTGTCACTGTCATATAAAACACCTGTCACTGTCATTGGTGTAGCTGTTGCTGTCACTGTCATATAAAACACCTGTCACTGTCATTGGTGTAGCTGTTGCTGTCTCTGTCATAAAAAAAAACCTGTCACTGTCATTGGTGTAGCTGTCACTGTCATTGGTGTAGCTGTTGCTGTCACTGTCATCAGTGTAGCTGTCGCTGTCATAAAAAAACACCTGTCACTGTCATTGGTGTAGCTGTCGCTGTCACTGTCATTGGTGTAGCTGTTGCTGTCACTGTCATTGGTGTAGCTGTCACTGTCATATAAAACACCTGTCACTGTCATTGGTGTAGCTGTCGCTGTCACTGTCATATAAAACACCTGTCACTGTCATTGGTGTAGCTGTCGCTGTCATAAAAAAAAAACCTGTCACTGTCATTGGTGTAGCTGTCACTGTCATCGGTGTAGCTGTTGCTGTCACTGTCATCGGTGTAGCTGTTGCTGTCACTGTCATCAGTGTAGCTGTCGCTGTCATAAAAAAACACCTGTCACTGTCATTGGTGTAGCTGTCGCTGTCACTGTCATTGGTGTAGCTGTTGCTGTCACTGTCATTGGTGTAGCTGTCACTGTCATATAAAACACCTGTCACTGTCATCGGCGTATCTGTTGCTGTCGCTGTCATCGGTGTAGCTGTTGCTGTCACTGTCATCAGTGTAGCTGTCGCTGTCATAAAAAAACACCTGTCACTGTCATTGGTGTAGCTGTTGCTGTCACTGTCATTGTTGTAGCTGTCGCTGTCACTGTCATATAAAACACCTGTCACTGTCATTGGTGTAGCTGTCGCTGTCACTGTCATATAAAACACCTGTCACTGTCATTGGTGTAGCTGTCGCTGTCACTGTCATAAAAAAAAAACCCGTCACTGTCTTCGGTGTAGCTGTTGCTGTCACTGTCATCAGTGTAGCTGTCGCTGTCATAAAAAAACACCTGTCACTGTCATTGGTGTAGCTGTTGCTGTCACTGTCATTGGTGTAGCTGTCACTGTCATATAAAACACCTGTCACTGTCATTGGTGTAGCTGTCGCTGTCCCTGTCATATAAAACACCTGTCACTGTCATCGGTGTAGCTGTTGGTGTCACTGTCATTGGTGTAGCTGTTGCTGTCATAAAAAAACACCTGTCGCTGTCATTGGTGTAGCTGTTGCTTTTACTGTCATCAGCGTAGCTGTCACCATCACTGTCATCGGTGTAGCTGTCGCTGTCACTGTCATCGGTGTAGCTGTTGCTGTCACTGTCATCGGTGTAGCTGTTGCTGTCACTGTCATCAGTGTAGCTGTCGCTGTCATAAAAAAACACCTGTCACTGTCATTGGTGTAGCTGTCGCTGTCACTGTCATTGGTGTAGCTGTTGCTGTCACTGTCATTGGTGTAGCTGTCACTGTCATATAAAACACCTGTCACTGTCATCGGCGTAGCTGTTGCTGTCGCTGTCATCGGTGTAGCTGTTGCTGTCACTGTCATCAGTGTAGCTGTCGCTGTCATAAAAAAACACCTGTCACTGTCATTGGTGTAGCTGTTGCTGTCACTGTCATTGGTGTAGCTGTCGCTGTCACTGTCATATAAAACACCTGTCACTGTCATTGGTGTAGCTGTCGCTGTCACTGTCATATAAAACACCTGTCACTGTCATTGGTGTAGCTGTCGCTGTCACTGTCATAAAAAAAAAACCTGTCACTGTCATCGGTGTAGCTGTTGCTGTCACTGTCATCAGTGTAGCTGTCGCTGTCATAAAAAAACACCTGTCACTGTCATTGGTGTAGCTGTTGCTGTCACTGTCATTGGTGTAGCTGTCACTGTCATATAAAACACCTGTCACTGTCATTGGTGTAGCTGTCGCTGTCACTGTCATATAAAACACCTGTCACTGTCATCGGTGTAGCTGTTGGTGTCACTGTCATTGGTGTAGCTGTTGCTGTCATAAAAAAACACCTGTCGCTGTCATTGGTGTAGCTGTTGCTTTTACTGTCATCAGCGTAGCTGTCACCATCACTGTCATCGGTGTAGCTGTCGCTGTCACTGTCATAAAAAAAACACCTGTCACTGTCATTGGTGTAGCTGTCGCTGTCACTGTCATTGGTGTAGCTGTCGCTGTCACTGTCATTGGTGTAGCTGTTGCTGTCATAAAAAAACACCTGTCGCTGTCATTGGTGTAGCTGTCGCTGTCACTGTCATATAAGACACCTGTCACTGTCATCGGTGTAGCTGTTGGTGTCACTGTCATCAGTGAAGCTGTCGCTGTCATAAAAAAACACCTGTCACTGTCATCAGTGTAGCTGTCGCTGTCACTGTCATTGGTGTAGCTGTCGCTGTCACTGTCATTGGTGTAGCTGTCACTGTCATATAAAACACCTGTCACTGTCATTGGTGTAGCTGTCGCTGTCCCTGTCATATAAAACACCTGTCACTGTCATCGGTGTAGCTGTTGGTGTCACTGTCATTGGTGTAGCTGTTGCTGTCATAAAAAAACACCTGTCGCTGTCATTGGTGTAGCTGTTGCTTTTACTGTCATCAGCGTAGCTGTCACCATCACTGTCATCGGTGTAGCTGTCGCTGTCACTGTCATCGGTGTAGCTGTTGCTGTCACTGTCATCGGTGTAGCTGTTGCTGTCACTGTCATCAGTGTAGCTGTCGCTGTCATAAAAAAACACCTGTCACTGTCATTGGTGTAGCTGTCGCTGTCACTGTCATTGGTGTAGCTGTTGCTGTCACTGTCATTGGTGTAGCTGTCACTGTCATATAAAACACCTGTCACTGTCATCGGCGTAGCTGTTGCTGTCGCTGTCATCGGTGTAGCTGTTGCTGTCACTGTCATCAGTGTAGCTGTCGCTGTCATAAAAAAACACCTGTCACTGTCATTGGTGTAGCTGTTGCTGTCACTGTCATTGGTGTAGCTGTCGCTGTCACTGTCATATAAAACACCTGTCACTGTCATTGGTGTAGCTGTCGCTGTCACTGTCATATAAAACACCTGTCACTGTCATTGGTGTAGCTGTCGCTGTCACTGTCATAAAAAAAAAACCTGTCACTGTCATCGGTGTAGCTGTTGCTGTCACTGTCATCAGTGTAGCTGTCGCTGTCATAAAAAAACACCTGTCACTGTCATTGGTGTAGCTGTTGCTGTCACTGTCATTGGTGTAGCTGTCACTGTCATATAAAACACCTGTCACTGTCATTGGTGTAGCTGTCGCTGTCACTGTCATTTAAAACACCTGTCACTGTCATCGGTGTAGCTGTTGGTGTCACTGTCATTGGTGTAGCTGTTGCTGTCATAAAAAAACACCTGTCGCTGTCATTGGTGTAGCTGTTGCTTTTACTGTCATCAGCGTAGCTGTCACCATCACTGTCATCGGTGTAGCTGTCGCTGTCACTGTCATAAAAAAAACACCTGTCACTGTCATTGGTGTAGCTGTCGCTGTCACTGTCATTGGTGTAGCTGTCGCTATCACTGTCATTGGTGTAGCTGTTGCTGTCATAAAAAAACACCTGTCGCTGTCATTGGTGTAGCTGTCGCTGTCACTGTCATATAAAACACCTGTCACTGTCATCGGTGTAGCTGTTGGTGTCACTGTCATCAGTGTAGCTGTCGCTGTCATAAAAAAACACCTGTCACTGTCATCAGTGTAGCTGTCGCTGTCACTGTCATTGGTGTAGCTGTCGCTGTCACTGTCATTGGTGTAGCTGTCGCTGTCATAAAAAAACACCTGTCGCTGTCATTGGTGTAGCTGTCGCTGTCACTGTCATATAAAACACCTGTCACTGTCATCGGTGTAGCTGTTGGTGTCACTGTCATCAGTGTAGCTGTCGCTGTCATAAAAAAACACCTGTCACTGTCATCAGTGTAGCTGTCGCTGTCACTGTCATTGGTGTAGCTGTCGCTGTCACTGTCATTGGTGTAGCTGTTGCTGTCATAAAAAAACACCTGTCGCTGTCATTGGTGTAGCTGTCGCTGTCACTGTCATATAAAACACCTGTCACTGTCATCGGTGTAGCTGTTGGTGTCACTGTCATCAGTGTAGCTGTCGCTGTCATAAAAAAACACCTGTCACTGTCATCAGTGTAGCTGTTGCTGTCACTGTCATTGGTGTAGATGTCGCCGTCATAAAAAAACACCTGTCACTGTCATTGGTGTAGCTGTCGCTGTCACTGTCATAAAAAAACACCTGTCACTGTCATCAGCGTAGCTGTCACCATCACTGTCATCGGTGTAGCTGTCGCTGTCACTGTCATAAAAAAAACACCTGTCACTGTCATTGGTGTAGCTGTCGCTGTCACTGTCATATAAAACACCTGTCACTGTCATTGGTGTAGCTGTCGCTGTCACTGTCATATAAAACACCTGTCACTGTCATCAGTGTAGCTGTCGCTGTCATAAAAAAAACACCTGTCACTGTCATTGGTGTAGCTGTTGCTGTCACTGTCATTGGTGTAGCTGTCACTGTCATATAAAACACGTGTCACTGTCATTGGTGTAGCTGTCGCTGTCACTGTCATATAAAACACCTGTCACTGTCATCGGTGTAGCTGTTGGTGTCACTGTCATCAGTGTAGCTGTCGCTGTCATAAAAAAACACCTGTCACTGTCATCAGTGTAGCTGTCGCTGTCACTGTCATTGGTGTAGCTGTTGCTGTCACTGTCATCAGTGTAGCTGTCGCTGTCATAAAAAAACACCTGTCACTGTCATTGGTGTAGCTGTCGCTGTCACTGTCATATAAAACACCTGTCACTGTCATCGGTGTAGCTGTTGGTGTCACTGTCATTGGTGTAGCTGTTGCTTTTACTGTCATCAGCGTAGCTGTCACCATCACTGTCATCGGTGTAGCTGTCGCTGTCACTGTCATAAAAAAACACCTGTCACTGTCATCGGTGTAGCTGTCGCTGTCACTGTCATTGGTGTAGCTATCGCTGTCACTGTCATCAGTGTAGTTGTCGCTGTCATAAAAAAAACACCTGTCACTGTCATTGGTGTAGCTGTTGCTGTCACTGTCATTGGTGTAGCTGTCACTGTCATATAAAACACCTGTCACTGTCATTGGTGTAGCTGTCGCTGTCACTGTCATATAAAACACCAGTCACTGTCATCGGTGTAGCTGTTGGTGTCACTGTCATTGGTGTAGCTGTTGCTGTCACTGTCATTGGTGTTGCTGTTGCTGTCATAAAAAAACACCTGTCGCTGTCATTGGTGTAGCTGTTGGTGTCACTGTCATCAGTGTAGCTGTCACTTTCGCTGTCATAAAAAACACCTGTCACTGTCATTGGTGTAGCTGTCGCTGTCACTGTCATTGGTGTAGCTGTTGCTGTCACTGTCATTGGTGTAGCTGTTGCTGTCATAAAAAAACACCTGTCGCTGTCATTGGTGTAGCTGTCGCTGTCACTGTCATATAAAACACCTGTCGCTGTCATTGGTGTAGCTGTTGCTTTTACTGTCATCAGCGTAGCTGTCACCATCACTGTCATCGGTGTAGCTGTCGCTGTCACTGTCATTGGTGTAGCTGTCGCTGTCACTGTCATCAGTGTAGTTGTCGCTGTCATAAAAAAAACACCTGTCACTGTCATTGGTGTAGCTGTTGCTGTTACTGTCATCAATGTAGCTGTCGCTGTCACTGTCATTGGTGTAGCTGTTGCTGTCATAAAAAAACACCTGTCGCTGTCATTGGTGTAGCTGTCGCTGTCACTGTCATATAAAACACCTGTCACTGTCATCGGTGTAGCTGTTGGTGTCACTGTCATCAGTGTAGCTGTCGCTGTCATAAAAAAACACCTGTCACTGTCATCAGTGTAGCTGTTGCTGTCACTGTCATTGGTGTAGATGTCGCTGTCATAAAAAAACACCTGTCACTGTCATTGGTGTAGCTGTCGCTGTCACTGTCATAAAAAAACACCTGTCACTGTCATCAGCGTAGCTGTCACCATCACTGTCATCGGTGTAGCTGTCGCTGTCACTGTCATAAAAAAAACACCTGTCACTGTCATTGGTGTAGCTGTCGCTGTCACTGTCATATAAAACACCTGTCACTGTCATTGGTGTAGCTGTCGCTGTCACTGTCATATAAAACACCTGTCACTGTCATCAGTGTAGCTGTCGCTGTCATAAAAAAAACACCTGTCACTGTCATTGGTGTAGCTGTTGCTGTCACTGTCATTGGTGTAGCTGTCACTGTCATATAAAACACGTGTCACTGTCATTGGTGTAGCTGTCGCTGTCACTGTCATATAAAACACCTGTCACTGTCATCGGTGTAGCTGTTGGTGTCACTGTCATCAGTGTAGCTGTCGCTGTCATAAAAAAACACCTGTCACTGTCATCAGTGTAGCTGTCGCTGTCACTGTCATTGGTGTAGCTGTTGCTGTCACTGTCATCAGTGTAGCTGTCGCTGTCATAAAAAAACACCTGTCACTGTCATTGGTGTAGCTGTCGCTGTCACTGTCATATAAAACACCTGTCACTGTCATCGGTGTAGCTGTTGGTGTCACTGTCATTGGTGTAGCTGTTGCTGTCACTGTCATTGGTGTAGCTGTTGCTTTTACTGTCATCAGCGTAGCTGTCACCATCACTGTCATCGGTGTAGCTGTCGCTGTCACTGTCATAAAAAAACACCTGTCACTGTCATCGGTGTAGCTGTCGCTGTCACTGTCATTGGTGTAGCTATCGCTGTCACTGTCATCAGTGTAGTTGTCGCTGTCATAAAAAAAACACCTGTCACTGTCATTGGTGTAGCTGTTGCTGTCACTGTCATTGGTGTAGCTGTCACTGTCATATAAAACACCTGTCACTGTCATTGGTGTAGCTGTCGCTGTCACTGTCATATAAAACACCAGTCACTGTCATCGGTGTAGCTGTTGGTGTCACTGTCATTGGTGTAGCTGTTGCTGTCACTGTCATTGGTGTTGCTGTTGCTGTCATAAAAAAACACCTGTCGCTGTCATTGGTGTAGCTGTCGCTGTCACTGTCATATAAAACACCTGTCACTGTCATCGGTGTAGCTGTTGGTGTCACTGTCATCAGTGTAGCTGTCACTTTCGCTGTCATAAAAAACACCTGTCACTGTCATTGGTGTAGCTGTCGCTGTCACTGTCATTGGTGTAGCTGTTGCTGTCACTGTCATTGGTGTAGCTGTTGCTGTCATAAAAAAACACCTGTCGCTGTCATTGGTGTAGCTGTCGCTGTCACTGTCATATAAAACACCTGTCGCTGTCATTGGTGTAGCTGTTGCTTTTACTGTCATCAGCGTAGCTGTCACCATCACTGTCATCGGTGTAGCTGTCGCTGTCACTGTCATTGGTGTAGCTGTCGCTGTCACTGTCATCAGTGTAGTTGTCGCTGTCATAAAAAAAACACCTGTCACTGTCATTGGTGTAGCTGTTGCTGTTACTGTCATCAATGTAGCTGTCGCTGTCATAAAAAAACACCTGTCACTGTCATCAGTGTAGCTGTCGCTGTCACTGTCATTGGTGTAGCTGTTGCTGTCACTGTCATTGGTGTAGCTGTCGCTGTCATAAAAAAACACCTGTCACTGTCATTGGTGTAGCTGTCGCTGTCACTGTCATATAAAACACCTGTCACTGTCATCGGTGTAGCTGTTGGTGTCACTGTCATTGGTGTAGCTGTTGCTGTCACTGTCATTGGTGTAGCTGTTGCTTTTACTGTCATCAGCGTAGCTGTCACCATCACTGTCATCGGTGTAGCTGTCGCTGTCACTGTCATAAAAAAAACACCTGTCACTGTCATTGGTGTAGCTGTCGCTGTCACTGTCATCAGTGTAGTTGTCGCTGTCATAAAAAAACCACCTGTCACTGTCATTGGTGTAGCTGTTGCTGTCTCTGTCATTGTTGTAGCTGTCACTGTCATATAAAACACCTGTCACTGTCATTGGTGTAGCTGTCGCTGTCACTGTCATATAAAACACCTGTCACTGTCATTGGTGTAGCTGTCGCTGTCACTGTCATATAAAACACCTGTCACTGTCATCGGTGTAGCTGTTGGTGTCACTGTCATCGGTGTAGCTGTTGGTGTCACTGTCATTGGTGTAGCTGTCGCTGTCACTGTCATTGGTGTAGCTGTTGCTGTCACTGTCATTGGTGTAGCTGTTGCTGTCATAAAAAAACACCTGTCGCTGTCATTGGTGTAGCTGTCGCTGTCACTGTCATATAAAACACCTGTCACTGTCATCGGTGTAGCTGTTGGTGTCACTGTCATCAGTGTAGCTGTCACTTTCGCTGTCATAAAAAACACCTGTCACTGTCATCGGCGTAGCTGTTGCTGTCGCTGGCATCGGTGTAGCTGTCGCTGTCACTGTCATATAAAACACCTGTCACTGTCATTGGTGTAGCTGTCGCTGTCACTGTCATAAAAAAAAACCTGTCACTGTCATTGGTGTAGCTGTCGCTGTCACTTTCTTCGGCGTAGCTGTTGCTGTCACTGTCATCAGTGTAGCTGTCACTGTCATAAAAAAAAAACCTGTCACTGTCATTGGTGTAGCTGTCGCTGTCACTGTCATTGGTGTAGCTGTTGCTGTCACTGTCATTGGTGTAGCTGTCGCTGTCATAAAAAAACACCTGTCACTGTCATTGGTGTAGCTGTCGCTGTCACTGTCATATAAAACACCTGTCACTGTCATCGGTGTAGCTGTTGGTGTCACTGTCATTGGTGTAGCTGTTGCTGTCACTGTCATTGGTGTAGCTGTTGCTTTTACTGTCATCAGCGTAGCTGTCACCATCACTGTCATCGGTGTAGCTGTCGCTGTCACTGTCATAAAAAAAACACCTGTCACTGTCATCGGTGTAGCTGTCGCTGTCACTGTCATTGGTGTAGCTGTCGCTGTCACTGTCATCAGTGTAGTTGTCGCTGTCATAAAAAAAACACCTGTCACTGTCATCGGTGTAGCTGTTGATGTCACTGTCATCGGTGTAGCTGTTGCTGTCACTGTCATTGGTGTAACTGTCGCTGTCATAAAAAAACACCTGTCACTGTCATTGGTGTAGCTGTCGCTGTCACTGTCATTGGTGTAGCTGTCGCTGTCATAAAAAAACACCTGTCACTGTCATTGGTGTAGCTGTCGCTGTCACTGTCATATAAAACACCTGTCACTGTCATCGGTGTAGCTGTTGGTGTCACTGTCATCAGTGTAGCTGTCACTTTCGCTGTCATAAAAAACACCTGTCAATGTCATTGGTGTAGCTGTCGCTGTCACTGTCATTGGTGTAGCTGTTGCTGTCACTGTCATCAGTGTAGCTGTCACTTTCGCTGTCATAAAAAACACCTGTCAATGTCATTGGTGTAGCTGTTGCTTTTACTGTCATCGGTGTAGCTGTCGCTGTCACTGTCATAAAAAAAACACCTGTCACTGTCATCAGTGTAATTGTCGCTGTCATAAAAAAAACACCTGTCACTGTCATTGGTGTAGCTGTCGCTGTCATATAAAACACCTGTCACTGTCATCGGTGTAGCTGTTGGTGTCACTGTCATTGGTGTAGCTGTTGCTGTCACTGTCATTGGTGTAGCTGTTGCTTTTACTGTCATCAGCGTAGTTGTCGCTGTCATAAAAAAACACCTGTCACTGTCATCGGTGTAGCTGTTGGTGTCACTGTCATTGGTGTAGCTGTTGCTGTCACTGTCATTGGTGTAGCTGTCACTGTCATATAAAACACCTGTCACTGTCATTGGTGTAGCTGTCGCTGTCACTGTCATATAAAACACCTGTCATTGTCATCGGTGTAGCTGTTGGTATCACTGTCATTGGTGTAGCTGTCGCTGTCACTGTCATTGGTGTACCTGTTGCTGTCACTGTCATTGGTGTAGCTGTTGCTGTCATAAAAAAACACCTGTCGCTGTCATCAGTGTAGCTGTCGCTGTCACTGTCATATAAAACACCTGTCACTGTCATCGGTGTAGCTGTTGGTGTCACTGTCATTGGTGTAGCTGTTGCTGTCACTGTCATTGGTGTAGCTGTTGCTGTCATATAAAACACCTGTCACTGTCATTGGTGTAGCTGACGCTGTCACTGTCATATAAAACACCTTTCGCTGTCATCGGTGTAGCTGTTGGTGTCACTGTCATTGGTGTAGCTGTCGCTGTTACTGTCATTGGTGTACCTGTTGCTGTCACTGTCATTGGTGTAGCTGTTGCTGTCTTTAAAAAACACCTGTCACTGTCATTGGTGTAGCTGTCGCTGTCACTGTCATATAAAACACCTTTCGCTGTCATCGGTGTAGCTGTTGGTGTCACTGTCATCAGTGTAGCTGTCACTTTCACTGTCATAAAAAACACCTGTCAATGTCATCGGCGTAGCTGTTGCTGTCGCTGTCATCAGTGTAGCTGTCGCTGTCACTGTCATTGGTGTAGCTGTTGCTGTCACTGTCATTGGTGTAGCTGTCGCTGTCATAAAAAAACACCTGTCACTGTCATTGGTGTAGCTGTCGCTGTCACTGTCATATAAAACACCTGTCACTGTCATCGGTGTAGCTGTTGGTGTCACTGTCATTGGTGTAGCTGTTGCTGTCACTGTCATTGGTGTAGCTGTTGCTTTTACTGTCATCAGCGTAGCTGTCACCATCACTGTCATCGGTGTAGCTGTCGCTGTCACTGTCATAAAAAAAACACCTGTCACTGTCATCGGTGTAGCTGTCGCTGTCACTGTCATTGGTGTAGCTGTCGCTGTCACTGTCATCAGTGTAGTTGTCGCTGTCATAAAAAAAACACCTGTCACTGTCATCGGTGTAGCTGTTGCTGTCACTGTCATCGGTGTAGCTGTTGCTGTCACTGTCATTGGTGTAGCTGTCGCTGTCATAAAAAAACACCTGTCACTGTCATTGGTGTAGCTGTCGCTGTCACTGTCATATAAAACACCTGTCACTGTCATCGGTGTAGCTGTTGGTGTCACTGTCATCAGTGTAGCTGTCACTTTCGCTGTCATAAAAAACACCTGTCAATGTCATTGGTGTAGCTGTCGCTGTCACTGTCATTGGTGTAGCTGTTGCTGTCACTGTCATCAGTGTAGCTGTCACTTTCGCTGTCATAAAAAACACCTGTCAATGTCATTGGTGTAGCTGTTGCTTTTACTGTCATCGGTATAGCTGTAGCTGTCACTGTCATAAAAAAAACACCTGTCACTGTCATCAGTGTAATTGTCGCTGTCATAAAAAAAACACCTGTCACTGTCACTGTCATCGGTGTAGCTGTTGCTGTCACTGTCATCAGTGTAGCTGTCACTGTCATATAAAACACCTGTCACTGTCATTGGTGTAGCTGTTGGTGTCACTGTCATTGGTGTCGCTGTCACTTTCGCTGTCATAAAAAAACACCTGTCGCTGTCATCGGCGTAGCTGTTGCTGTCACTGTCATTGGTGTAGCTGTCGCTGTCACTGTCATATAAAACACCTGTCACTGTCATCGGCGTAGCTGTTGCTGTCACTGTCATTGGTGTAGCTGTCGCTGTCTCTGTCATAAAAAAAAAACCTGTCACTGTCATTGGTGTAGCTGTTGCTGTCACTGTTATCAATGTAGCTGTCGCTGTCAGAAAAAAACACCTGTCACTGTCATTTGGTTGTAGCTGTCGCTGTCACTGTCATCGGAAAAGCTGTCGCTGTCACTGTCATCGGCGTAGCTGTCACTGTCATAAAAAAACACCTATCACTGTCATCGGCGTTGCTGTCGCTGTCACTGTCATAAAAAAAGCATCTGTCACTGTCATTGGTGTACCTGTTGCTGTCACTGTCATTGGTGTAGCTGTTGCTGTCATAAAAAAACACCTGTCACTGTCATTGGTGTAGTTGTCGCTGTCACTGTCATATAAAACACCTTTCGCTGTCATCGGTGTAGCTGTTGGTGTCACTGTCATCAGTGTAGCTGTCACTTTCACTGTCATAAAAAACACCTGTCAATGTCATCGGCG
Organism: Taudactylus pleione; assembly: GCA_031769625.1. Classification (NCBI taxonomy): domain Eukaryota; kingdom Metazoa; phylum Chordata; class Amphibia; order Anura; family Myobatrachidae; genus Taudactylus; species Taudactylus pleione. Next base: position 794,446 of record JAUIMM010000795.1, on the reverse strand, counting down.
TAGCTGTTGCTGTCGCTGTCATCAGTGTAGCTGTCGCTGTCACTGTCTTTGGTGTAGCTGTTGCTGTCACTGTCATTGGTGTAGCTGTCGCTGTCATAAAAAAACACCTGTCACTGTCATTGGTGTAGCTGTCGCTGTCACTGTCATATAAAACACCTGTCACTGTCATCGGTGTAGCTGTTGGTGTCACTGTCATTGGTGTAGCTGTTGCTGTCACTGTCATTGGTGTAGCTGTTGCTTTTACTGTCATCAGCGTAGCTGTCACCATCACTGTCATCGGTGTAGCTGTCGCTGTCACTGTCATAAAAAAAACACCTGTCACTGTCATCGGTGTAGCTGTCGCTGTCACTGTCATTGGTGTAGCTGTCGCTGTCACTGTCATCAGTGTAGTTGTCGCTGTCATAAAAAAAACACCTGTCACTGTCATCGGTGTAGCTGTTGCTGTCACTGTCATCGGTGTAGCTGTTGCTGTCACTGTCATTGGTGTAGCTGTCGCTGTCATAAAAAAACACCTGTCACTGTCATTGGTGTAGCTGTCGCTGTCACTGTCATTGGTGTAGCTGTCGCTGTCATAAAAAAACACCTGTCACTGTCATTGGTGTAGCTGTCGCTGTCACTGTCATATAAAACACCTGTCACTGTCATCGGTGTAGCTGTTGGTGTCACTGTCATCAGTGTAGCTGTCACTTTCGCTGTCATAAAAAACACCTGTCAATGTCATTGGTGTAGCTGTTGCTTTTACTGTCATCGGTGTAGCTGTCGCTGTCACTGTCATAAAAAAAACACCTGTCACTGTCATCAGTGTAATTGTCGCTGTCATAAAAAAAACACCTGTCAATGTCATTGGTGTAGCTGTCGCTGTCACTGTCATTGGTGTAGCTGTTGCTGTCACTGTCATCAGTGTAGCTGTCACTTTCGCTGTCATAAAAAACACCTGTCAATGTCATTGGTGTAGCTGTTGCTTTTACTGTCATCGGTGTAGCTGTCGCTGTCACTGTCATAAAAAAAACACCTGTCACTGTCATCAGTGTAATTGTCGCTGTCATAAAAAAAACACCTGTCACTGTCATTGGTGTAGCTGTCGCTGTCACTGTCATATAAAACACCTGTCACTGTCATCGGTGTAGCTGTTGGTGTCACTGTCATTGGTGTAGCTGTTGCTGTCACTGTCATTGGTGTAGCTGTTGCTTTTACTGTCATCAGCGTAGTTGTCGCTGTCATAAAAAAACACCTGTCACTGTCATCGGTGTAGCTGTTGGTGTCACTGTCATTGGTGTAGCTGTTGCTGTCACTGTCATTGGTGTAGCTGTCACTGTCATATAAAACACCTGTCACTGTCATTGGTGTAGCTGTCGCTGTCACTGTCATATAAAACACCTGTCAATGTCATCGGTGTAGCTGTTGGTGTCACTGTCATTGGTGTAGCTGTCGCTGTCACTGTCATTGGTGTACCTGTTGCTGTCACTGTCATTGGTGTAGCTGTTGCTGTCATAAAAGAACACCTGTCGCTGTCATCAGTGTAGCTGTCGATGTCACTGTCATATAAAACACCTGTCACTGTCATCGGTGTAGCTGTTGGTGTCACTCTCATTGGTGTAGCTGTTGCTGTCACTGTCATTGGTGTAGCTGTTGCTGTCATATAAAACACCTGTCACTGTCATTGGTGTAGCTGTCGCTGTCACTGTCATATAAAACACCTTTCGCTGTCATCGGTGTAGCTGTTGGTGTCACTGTCATTGGTGTAGCTGTCGCTGTTACTGTCATTGGTGTACCTGTTGCTGTCACTGTCATTGGTGTAGCTGTTGCTGTCATAAAAAAACACCTGTCACTGTCATTGGTGTAGCTGTCGCTGTCACTGCCATATAAAACACCTTTCGCTGTCATCGGTGTAGCTGTTGGTGTCACTGTCATCAGTGTAGCTGTCACTTTCACTGTCATAAAAAACACCTGTCAATGTCATCGGCGTAGCTGTTGCTGTCGCTGTCATCAGTGTAGCTGTCGCTGTAACTGTCATTGGTGTAGCTGTTGCTGTCACTGTCATTGGTGTTGCTGTCGCTGTCATAAAAAAACACCTGTCACTGTCATTGGTGTAGCTGTCGCTGTCACTGTCATATAAAACACCTATCACTGTCATCGGTGTAGCTGTTGGTGTCACTGTCATTGGTGTAGCTGTTGCTGTCACTGTCATTGGTGTAGCTGTTGCTTTTACTGTCATCAGCGTAGCTGTCACCATCACTGTCATCGGTGTAGCTGTCGCTGTCACTGTCATAAAAAAAACACCTGTCACTGTCATTGGTGTAGCTGTCGCTGTCACTGTCATATAAAACACCTGTCACTGTCATCGGTGTAGCTGTTGGTGTCACTGTCATCAGTGTAGCTGTCACTTTCGCTGTCATAAAAAACACCTGTCAATGTCATTGGTGTAGCTGTCGCTGTCACTGTCATTGGTGTAGCTGTTGCTGTCACTGTCATCAGTGTAGCTGTCACTTTCGCTGTCATAATAAACACCTGTCAATGTCATTGGTGTAGCTGTTGCTTTTACTGTCATCGGTGTAGCTGTCGCTGTCACTGTCATAAAAAAAACACCTGTCACTGTCATCAGTGTAATTGTCGCTGTCATAAAAAAAACACCTGTCACTGTCATTGGTGTAGCTGTCGCTGTCACTGTCATATAAAACACCTGTCACTGTCATCGGTGTAGCTGTTGGTGTCACTGTCATTGGTGTAGCTGTTGCTGTCACTGTCATTGGTGTAGCTGTTGCTTTTACTGTCATCAGCGTAGTTGTCGCTGTCATAAAAAAACACCTGTCACTGTCATCGGTGTAGCTGTTGGTGTCACTGTCATTGGTGTAGCTGTTGCTGTCACTGTCATTGGTGTAGCTGTCACTGTCATATAAAACACCTGTCACTGTCATTGGTGTAGCTGTCGCTGTCACTGTCATATAAAACACCTGTCACTGTCATCGGTGTAGCTGTTGGTGTCACTGTCATTGGTGTACCTGTTGCTGTCACTGTCATTGGTGTAGCTGTTGCTGTCATAAAAAAACACCTGTCGCTGTCATCAGTGTAGCTGTCGCTGTCACTGTCATATAAAACACCTGTCACTGTCATCGGTGTAGCTGTTGGTGTCACTGTCATTGGTGTAGCTGTTGCTGTCACTGTCATTGGTGTAGCTGTTGCTGTCATATAAAACACCTGTCACTGTCATTGGTGTAGCTGTCACTGTCACTGTCATATAAAACACCTTTCGCTGTCATCGGTGTAGCTGTTGGTGTCACTGTCATTGGTGTAGCTGTCGCTGTTACTGTCATTGGTGTACCTGTTGCTGTCACTGTCATTGGTGTAGCTGTTGCTGTCATAAAAAAACACCTGTCACTGTCATTGGTGTAGCTGTCGCTGTCACTGTCATATAAAACACCTTTCGCTGTCATCGGTGTAGCTGTTGGTGTCACTGTCATCAGTGTAGCTGTCACTTTCACTGTCATAAAAAACACCTGTCAATGTCATCGGCGTAGCTGTTGCTGTCGCTGTCATCAGTGTAGCTGTCGCTGTCACTGTCATTGGTGTAGCTGTTGCTGTCACTGTCATTGGTGTAGCTGTCGCTGTCATAAAAAAACACCTGTCACTGTCATTGGTGTAGCTGTCGCTGTCACTGTCATATAAAACACCTGTCACTGTCATCGGTGTAGCTGTTGGTGTCACTGTCATTGGTGTAGCTGTTGCTGTCACTGTCATTGGTGTAGCTGTTGCTTTTACTGTCATCAGCGTAGCTGTCACCATCACTGTCATCGGTGTAGCTGTCGCTGTCACTGTCATAAAAAAAACACCTGTCACTGTCATCGGTGTAGCTGTCGCTGTCACTGTCATTGGTGTAGCTGTCGCTGTCACTGTCATCAGTGTAGTTGTCGCTGTCATAAAAAAAACACCTGTCACTGTCATCGGTGTAGCTGTTGCTTTTACTGTCATCAGCGTAGCTGTCACCATCACTGTCATCGGTGTAGCTGTCGCTGTCACTGTCATAAAAAAAACACCTGTCACTGTCATCGGTGTAGCTGTTGCTGTCACTGTCATCGGTGTAGCTGTTGCTGTCACTGTCATTGGTGTAGCTGTCGCTGTCACTGTCATCAGTGTAGTTGTCGCTGTCATAAAAAAACACCTGTCACTGTCATCGGTGTAGCTGTTGCTGTCACTGTCATCGGTGTAGCTGTTGCTGTCACTGTCATTGGTGTAGCTGTCGCTGTCATAAAAAAACACCTGTCACTGTCATTGGTGTAGCTGTCGCTGTCACTGTCATATAAAACACCTGTCACTGTCATCGGTGTAGCTGTTGGTGTCACTGTCATCAGTGTAGCTGTCACTTTCACTGTCATAAAAAACACCTGTCAATGTCATTGGTGTAGCTGTTGCTGTCACTGTCATTGGTGTAGCTGTTGCTGTCACTGTCATCAGTGTAGCTGTCACTTTCGCTGTCATAAAAAACACCTGTCAATGTCATTGGTGTAGCTGTTGCTTTTACTGTCATCGGTGTAGCTGTCGCTGTCACTGTCATAAAAAAAACACCTGTCACTGTCATCAGTGTAATTGTCGCTGTCATAAAAAAAACACCTGTCACTGTCATCGGTGTAGCTGTTGCTGTCACTGTCATCAGTGTAGCTGTCACTGTCATATAAAACACCTGTCACTGTCATTGGTGTAGCTGTTGGTGTCACTGTCATTGGTGTCGCTGTCACTTTCGCTGTCATAAAAAAACACCTGTCGCTGTCATCGGCGTAGCTGTTGCTGTCACTGTCATTGGTGTAGCTGTCGCTGTTACTGTCATTGGTGTACCTGTTGCTGTCACTGTCATTGGTGTAGCTGTCACTGTCATATAAAACACCTTTCGCTGTCATCGGTGTAGCTGTTGGTGTCACTGTCATCAGTGTAGCTGTCACTTTCACTGTCATAAAAAACACCTGTGAATGTCATCGGCGTAGCTGTTGCTGTCGCTGTCATCAGTGTAGCTGTCGCTGTCACTGTCATTGGTGTAGCTGTTGCTGTCACTGTCATTGGTGTAGCTGTCGCTGTCATAAAAAAACACCTGTCACTGTCATTGGTGTAGCTGTCGCTGTCACTGTCATATAAAACACCTGTCACTGTCATCGGTGTAGCTGTTGGTGTCACTGTCATTGGTGTAGCTGTTGCTGTCACTGTCATTGGTGTAGCTGTTGCTTTTACTGTCATCAGCGTAGCTGTCACCATCACTGTCATCGGTGTAGCTGTCGCTGTCACTGTCATAAAAAAAACACCTGTCACTGTCATCGGTGTAGCTGTTGCTGTCACTGTCATTGGTGTAGCTGTCGCTGTCACTGTCATCAGTGTAGTTGTCGCTGTCATAAAAAAAACACCTGTCACTGTCATCGGTGTAGCTGTTGCTTTTACTGTCATCAGCGTAGCTGTCACCATCACTGTCATCGGTGTAGCTGTCGCTGTCACTGTCATAAAAAAAACACCTGTCACTGTCATCGGTGTAGCTGTTGCTGTCACTGTCATCGGTGTAGCTGTTGCTGTCACTGTCATTGGTGTAGCTGTCGCTGTCACTGTCATCAGTGTAGTTGTCGCTGTCATAAAAAAACACCTGTCACTGTCATCGGTGTAGCTGTTGCTGTCACTGTCATCGGTGTAGCTGTTGCTGTCACTGTCATTGGTGTAGCTGTCGCTGTCATAAAAAAACACCTGTCACTGTCATTGGTGTAGCTGTCGCTGTCACTGTCATATAAAACACCTGTCACTGTCATCGGTGTAGCTGTTGGTGTCACTGTCATCAGTGTAGCTGTCACTTTCGCTGTCATAAAAAACACCTGTCAATGTCATTGGTGTAGCTGTCGCTGTCACTGTCATTGGTGTAGCTGTTGCTGTCACTGTCATCAGTGTAGCTGTCACTTTCGCTGTCATAAAAAACACCTGTCAATGTCATTGGTGTAGCTGTTGCTTTTACTGTCATCGGTGTAGCTGTCGCTGTCACTGTCATAAAAAAAACACCTGTCACTGTCATCAGTGTAATTGTCGCTGTCATAAAAAAAACACCTGTCACTGTCACTGTCATCGGTGTAGCTGTTGCTGTCACTGTCATCAGTGTAGCTGTCACTGTCATATAAAACACCTGTCACTGTCATTGGTGTAGCTGTTGGTGTCACTGTCATTGGTGTCGCTGTCACTTTCGCTGTCATAAAAAAACACCTGTCGCTGTCATCGGCGTAGCTGTTGCTGTCACTGTCATTGGTGTAGCTGTCGCTGTCTCTGTCATAAAAAAAAAACCTGTCACTGTCATTGGTGTAGCTGTTGCTGTCACTGTTATCAATGTAGCTGTCGCTGTCAGAAAAAAACACCTGTCACTGTTATTTGGTTGTAGTAGTCGCTGTCACTGTCATCGGAAAAGCTGTCGCTGTCACTGTCATCGGCGTAGCTGTCACTGTCATAAAAAAACACCTATCACTGTCATCGGCGTTGCTGTCGCTGTCACTGTCATAAAAAAAGCATCTGTCACTGTCATGGGTGTACCTGTTGCTGTCACTGTCATTGGTGTAGCTGTTGCTGTCATAAAAAAACACCTGTCACTGTCATTGGTGTAGCTGTCGCTGTCACTGTCATATAAAACACCTGTCACTGTCATCGGTGTAGCTGTTGGTGTCACTGTCATCAGTGTAGCTGTCACTTTCGCTGTCATAAAAAACACCTGTCAATGTCATTGGTGTAGCTGTCGCTGTCACTGTCATTGGTGTAGCTGTTGCTGTCACTGTCATCAGTGTAGCTGTCACTTTCGCTGTCATAAAAAACACCTGTCAATGTCATTGGTGTAGCTGTTGCTTTTACTGTCATCGGTGTAGCTGTCGCTGTCACTGTCATAAAAAAAACACCTGTCACTGTCATCAGTGTAATTGTCGCTGTCATAAAAAAAACACCTGTCACTGTCACTGTCATCGGTGTAGCTGTTGCTGTCACTGTCATCAGTGTAGCTGTCACTGTCATATAAAACACCTGTCACTGTCATTGGTGTAGCTGTTGGTGTCACTGTCATTGGTGTCGCTGTCACTTTCGCTGTCATAAAAAAACACCTGTCGCTGTCATCGGCGTAGCTGTTGCTGTCACTGTCATTGGTGTAGCTGTCGCTGTCTCTGTCATAAAAAAAAAACCTGTCACTGTCATTGGTGTAGCTGTTGCTGTCACTGTTATCAATGTAGCTGTCGCTGTCAGAAAAAAACACCTGTCACTGTCATTTGGTTGTAGCTGTCGCTGTCACTGTCATCGGAAAAGCTGTCGCTGTCACTGTCATCGGCGTAGCTGTCACTGTCATAAAAAAACACCTATCACTGTCATCGGCGTTGCTGTCGCTGTCACTGTCATAAAAAAAGCATCTGTCACTGTCATGGGTGTACCGATGACCGAGACAGTGACAGCTACACCGATGACAGTGACGGGTGTGATTTTTAACAGTAGCCAGCTAGCCCCTACGGTCAGCGTGCCTCTATGGTCAGCGTCAGTCTGCAGCAACCAAGACACAAATCCCTGCTCCCTCCCTGTGCACACTCCACAGCCGGAATGAAAAATGGTGGCGATCGCGGGACCTTTTATAGAATCCAAAACCCGCGAGTTTCCGACAACGAGATGATGACGTTTTGCCTCGATTTCAGATCCGAGTCAGGCTGGAAAACCCAAGCCTGACTCGGATCCCGGGTTGGATCAGGGTGGCTAGGGGGATTTTGGATTTCCAAACTCCGAACCCTCTCATCCCTAATATATACTATAAATATATATATACACATATGTGTATATATATATATATATATATATATATATGTATGCATGTGTGTATGTATGTAAAAGTTATATATAACATGTAGACACACACACACATATATACATTACTGCGGCTTACTTCAGTCAGTGGTAGCAGGCCAGTAGAAGAATAAGGTTGCGGAGCCAAATTCGGAGGGCCGGGCTTAATTGCAGGCTGCGGCTCTGTTAAAAGATAAACAAAAAACAGTTAATCTTGGGGATGGTGCCGGGGACAGAGTGGGGGCCCCCCCTATAATCTGGCCCTGCTTGGGGTATAGGTGATGATGGGAGTCATCCGAGTACCACGCAGTTAATTTTTCTTCCCAGGATGCACTGGGTCCCTCTCCTATACCCCGCCCCCGGGCCAGAGGCACCTAAGTTTGGGTGCCCGGCTCCACCCAACGCGTCACTGAACGCGGCGGAGCTGTTGCAGCCCCTGAAGATTCTTTATTTCTTCTGTGCGGACAGCCCAGAGGACGTCCGCGCTGCTGCTCCGTCATCCCACCGGCAATGAGACACCGGTACTGATCCTGGGATCTCGGTGGGCTTCCGGGGTCTTAGCTAGCAGGGACCCCGGAGGATCCCTGGACTGTGGCCAGACACTACAGGGACTAAGGTAAGCGGCGGGTCACCGTGGTGGGGACCCACTGAGACACAGGGCTTCATTCAGAGGCGGCCGTACGGTCTTCGACCACACGGCCGCCTCGATGTTTGTCCAGTGCGCATGCGCACGAGGGAGCCGGCTCCTTCGTGCGCATGCGTGAGACCCGCTACGACCGACAGCGCCGGTCGTAGCGGGTCTCTTTCCAAAGGGGGCGAGCTGTCGATGTTGATTGACAGCTCGCCCCGTTTGGAAGGCGGGCCGGGGGGGTGGCAGCCCAAACAGAGGCGTTCCCATGGGAACGCCTGCCGTTTGGGGGAGGCCCCACTGACATCACTAGTGATGTCAGTGGAGAGCTTCCGGCTCTGACAGAGCCAGAAGCTCTCCGGGGCTTACGACAAGTGAGACCCTACCCTAGGGTCTCGTCGTAAGCCCTGATGGTCGCGATGGTCTATGACCATCGCGACCATCACCCTAGCGGTTGTTAGAGCTGTGGGTGTAAACCCACAGCCTAACGATCAAAACAGAGGCAGCCAGTCAGGATGCAAGCGGCCGCCCAGTTTCTGAGCGACCGCTTGCATCCTCCGACCGCCTCTGAATGAGGGCCACAGTCAATTCTCCCCAGGGTTGGGGACTCTCTGGGGATGGCAGCATGTGGTGCCAGGCAATGAGTCCTACGCTTCCACTAGACCACCAGGGACAACAGGGCTGGAGTTATATGGATGCTCCAGTGTCCCGGGGGTTAAACGATGGCCAGGGGAGGCAACCTTCCCTATCTAGCAGCCGGCTCCTACCTGCTGCACAGTGCACCTTTCCACTGCGGTGTGGCTAGGCTGTGACAGCCCTCCTCCTCCGGATCCGCCTCCTCAGCGTTCTCCGGTGGCCATTTTCTCCTGGCTGAGTCGCTGATCACACACATGTGACGAGCTTGGTTAAAAGAGGGATACTCCCTATGCCTTCTATGTCATCCCTGAAGGATACTACAGATAGGAAGGTGGAAGTTTTCCTGAAATCTATTTATTCCCTTTCAGGTGCCGTGTAGACCAGCCATGGCTATCTGCAGGGTGGCTCGGGCTATGGAATGTTGGGCGAACACCCTGGATGGGTCTTTTTCTTCGGATGCTACCAAAGAGCAATTGAATTTAGTGGGCAACCTCAGAGATTCAGCCGAGGCGGCCTTGGATGTCAGCTTATTGAATGCCAGGATTTCCACTACGGCTATTGCGGCTCGCTGCTCCCTGTGGCTACGCTCTTGGAGGGCAGATGCGGACTCCAAGAAGGGCTTATATTTACCTTATAACGGTAAAGTTTTGTTTGGCCCTGATTTGGATAAAATTGTGGATATGTTGGCAGCGGCTAAGTTGGCTTGTCTGCCCTCTGCCCCTGCTCCCTCTGGGTCTCGGACCTCATCCTTTCGGACCTATCGGGCCCTAGGAAAGGGTAAAGCTCAGTCCTTTCCTAGTCCGTCAGTCACCAAGAAGACTAAGAAGCCCAAGAAGCAAGCTTGGAGTGCAGGACGTCCGGCTGCCAAGCCTGACGACAAACCCTCAGCCTGATGGGGCCGGACTCCCCTTGGGGGAGCCTAGGGTGGAAGGCCGACTTCTTCAGTTCACCCAATTCTGGTGTCAGACTACCACAGACACCTGGGTAAGAGAAGTGGTCTCTTATGGATACGCTCTCTCCTTCTGCAGAAGACCTCTCCATCAGTTCTTCTGCATAGGCCTTTTGTCGAACAAGGACAAGGCCTTGGCAATTAAAGAGGCAGTACAGTCCTTGCTTCAGGCAGGGGTCATTGTACCGGTCCCATTATCCCAGAGGTGAACGGGTTATTATTCCAGCCTTTTTCTGGTTCAATAACCAAACGGATCCTATGGTCCTATCCTCAATCTCAAGTCCCTGAACAAATTCCTCAGGGTACCTCGGTTCAGGATGGAAACCCTACGTTCTATTATACTGGCTATGGAACCTGGGGATTTTATGGTGTCACTGGATATTCAGGATGCATACCTGCATATTCCCATTTCTTCGGCTCACCAGCATTTTCTCAAGTTTGCTGTACTACAACAACATTTCCAGTTTCGGGCTCTACCGTTTGGCCTCTCTACTGCACCTCTCGTGTTTACCAAAATTATGGCGGTAATAGCAGGCCTTCTGCGGCTGCAGGGGGTCTACCTGTTACCATACCTGGATGACCTCTTGCTGTTGGCATGGTCTCCAGAGGTACTTCACCACCACCTACAGCTGACAATATCTGTACTTCAGATGCACGGGTGGTTGATCAATTGTAAGACGTCCTCCCTGATTCCATCTCAAAGGATGCTCCTTCTGGAGCTCTGTTGGATTCACAACAGCAGCGGATCTTTCTGACTGCAGAAAAGATCTCCACTTTGCAGACGTGAGTACGCAGATGCCTCCACAGTCGCCGAGTGTCCATTCACTCAGCAAGGCAGTTACTGGGATCCATGGTATTGACTTTCGACATGGTGAAATATGCCCATTTTCATTCCCGGCCTCTGCAGAAGTTGATCCTCTCCAGGTGGGATGGAAGTCCCCATCGGATAAAGGCGCAAACGATGGTACTCTCTCCAGAGGTGCGTCTGTCTCTTGCTTGGTGGCTGCAGACGAACCATCTCACAAGGGGGCGCTTCTTTTGGATTCCGGATTGGGTTCTCTTGATGATGGATGCCAGTCTCAGGGGTTGGAGTGCAGTGACAGGACCACACTCCTTTCAGGGGAGATGGACAGCAAAACAATCTGCCCTGCCAATCAATATATTATAACTTCGGGCGATCTCCAGGGCCTGCAACAGACCAGACTCATACTTCACGGAAAGCCAGTGCAAGTTCAGTCAGTCAAATCCACCACCATGGCTTACATCAACCATCAAGTCAGACGGCAATGATAGAGGTGTCACGCATTCTGACATGGGCGGAAGGTCATCTCCCAGCAGTGTTCATCCCAGGAGTTCTCAATTGGGAAGTGGACTTCCTTAGCCATCACGACATGCATCCAAGGGAATGGTCTCTTCACCAAGAAGGCTTTCAGCTCCTAGTGGACAAGTGGGGCCTTCATGGCCTCCCAACACAATCACAAACTGCCAGTGTATGGGTCCAGGACAAGAGACTCCCAGGCTCTCTTGGTAGACGCTCAGTCAGTCAAGTGGGCCTTCCAGTTTGCGCACCTGTTCCCTCCAATATTCCTTCTTCCTTGAGTACTTCGGAAGTTCAAACAAGAAGGAGGTACTGTCCTCCTGGTGGCTCCAGCATGGCCCAGACGTCAATGGTACTTAGATCTTCAGAGTGTCTCCATCGACACTCCATTGATGTTGCCTCAATGTCCGGACCTGTTGTCTCAGGGTCCTTGCCTTCACCCAAACCTGGGTCATCTGTCTTTGACGGCGTGGCTCTTGAGACATCCCTCCTAAGGTCCAAGGGTTTTCTGGCTCTGTGGTTAATACCATGCTCAGAGCACAGAAACCTGCCTCTGCCAGGATTTACCACAGGGTGTGGCATACCTACTTTGAATGGTGTCGTTCCAAAGTTTATGATCCCCAGGTGTTTTGGATATCCAGAGTTTTGGCTTTACTGCAGGCAGGTTTGGATCTTGGTCTCGGCCTTGCCTCGCTGAAGGTGCATCTACCTGCCCTTTCAGTGTAGTTCCAGCAAAGGATTGCTCCTCTTCCTGATATCTGCACTTTCCTACAGGGTGTCCTTTGCATTCAGCCTCCCTTTGTCCTTCCTGTGGTGCCTTGGGATTTGGCTGTGGTCCTTAGGGTCCTCCATGGCCCTCCATTTGAACCCCTGACCTCGGTGGATCTGAAATGGCTTACAGCTATGATGGTTTTTATCTGGCTATTACTTCTGCCAGACAAGTGTCAGATTTGGGGGCTCTCTTGCCGTTGCCCATTTTTAGTGTTTCACCATGGCAGGGTGGTGCTTCGGACTCGCCCTGAGTTCCTTCCTAAGATGGTTTCTAGTTTCCACATTAATGAGGAAATTATTGTACCGGCCATTAATTCCCCAGTCAGGTGAGGCCTCATTGGATGTGGTAAGTGCCCTAACGATTTATGTGGACCATACCAGTTCCCTTCGGAAGTCAGATTCCTTATTTGTCCTCTACGGATTCCACAAGAAGGGATGGCCAGCCAATAAGCAAACTTTGGCTAGGTGGCTTCGCATGACAATCTCTGAGGCTTACACTCATGAGGGCCTTCCAGTGCCGCCCTCTGCTACTGCTCATTCTTCTCGGTCTGTGGGTCCTTCGTGGTCTTCTGTCCAGACCTTTCTGAGGTATTATGCATTTGATACCTTTGCCTCTCAGGATGCTTCCTTTGGGTGGCGGATTCTCCTTTGTGCACAGGAGCGTCCCTACTCTTAAAGGTACTGCTATGGGAAATCCCCAAGGTCTCCCTGTGGAGCATATGGACCCAGAAGAGGAAAATGAGAGATATGGTAAGAACTTACCTTTGTTATCTCTCTTTCCTCGAAGTCCATAGGGTCCACAGGGCACCCACCCTGATGCACCTGGGCTTCTCCCTGGTCACTGGTTTTCCGTCTCCTTCTGTGTGAGAATTTGATTTTTGAGTAATCCAGACTTTCTTCTCTCTCTTTTATCCTCCTCCGGCCTTTGGCTTGCTACGAAACTGAGGTGCCTCTGGCCCGGGGGCGGGGTATAGGAGAGGAACCCAGTGCATCCTGGGAAGAAAAAGTAACTGCGTGGTGCCCAGATGACTCCCATCATCTCCTATACCCCAAAGTCTCCCTGTGGACCCTATGTACTTCGAGGAAAGAGAGATAACAAAGGTAAGTTCTTACCATATCTCTAATTTTATACCTAAATTCTGGGTCTGACCCGGAGGTTGGATCAGGGTTCTGGACTTGGACTTACGGCGTGGAAGTGGACACTTGGAGATGACGTTATCTCCATGCGCTACTGAAGTGGCCGGCATGTTGCGCACGCTCCAGGTCATCGTGACCCGGATTGCGCAGATTACATTGCAGGGTTTGATGGGTCATTCCCGTGTTAAACCTTGCAAGTTACCTGGGTTGGATTGCCGGGTCACTCGACCCAGGAATCCAACCCTGTCCCCTTTTACACCAAGGAGCTACCCGGGACAACCCTGCAATAACCCGGGTTTTAGCTCTGATGTAAAAGGGGTATAACATAGAAACGTTGGTGAATCCCTGTGCCTGTTGGGGTCTTTATTTACATTAGTGCCGCCTGCCTGTCTGTCTGTCTCTTTCTCGCATCTAAATACTTTCCTCCCAAAAAGTGGAAAAATGTATTTTATGGCACTGCAAATGAACGTATAATAATAAAGCCATTGTACTGTACACAGGTAGGCAATCTATTACGTGGCAAGCCTGGGACTTTTAGAATAATCTTTTTTTATATAAACGGTTTTTCAGTGCTCTTCATAGTGACTGTTGAAGAAGGTGTTCGCTTGTCATGTCTGTGTACAACAGGCAAACGCATGGGGGGTTTACGGTTTCCTGCAAAACCCCCTCCCTAGCACACACCATGATGACCACAATACTTTTTAGTATAATACTAAAGTTGCATGTTTTTTTTAAGATCCCCTCAGTATCACAAATTAAATAATTAGCACCACTTGTTGATGTTTTAAAATGTGTCAGCCAGTAATGAATATAACTGTGCACCACCTAGGAGATCTAAAAAACATGCACTGTTAGGGGTGCACTGATATAGACCATCAGTAGGGCCAGTGCATAAGGAGACCAATCTGTACATACTGTATATATCCAGGGCAGTGCTAGGTGCACAATACTTGTTACTTAGGGCCTGATTCAGAGCCGGACGCTCTGAACAGAGCGCTCGCTCTGAATCAGTGCCCTCCTACATGAAAATGGAGCGGCCTCCTGGCCGCTCGCATAGCTGTGGGGGACCACCCACAGCATATGCGAGCGGCCAAAAAGATGGTCGCGATGGTCAATACCATCGCGACCATCGGGCTTGCGATGAGACCCTGCGGTAGGGTCTCGGTGATCGCAAGCCCTGAAGTGATTTTGGCTCTATCAGAGCCAAAATCACTCCCACTGACATCACTAGTGATGTCAGTGGGGCCGGACCCAGACGGTAGGCGTTCCCATTGGAACGCCTCCGTCTGGCAGCCACGCCCCGGAACGCCCACCAAAGGGGCGTGCTGTCAGTCACCATCGACATCACGCCCCCTTTGGTGCGAGACCCGGAGCGACAGCTTGGCTGTCGTTGTCCGGGTCTCGCGCATGCGCACGACGGAGCTCCCTCCGTCGTGCGCATGCGCATTGGGGAACATCGACCCGCTTAGTGTGCTATGAATGACCCCCTTAGTGTGCTATGGCCCAAGGAGTCACAGTGCACAATCTTATTCACATTACACCGTACATAGGCCCTCCGTCGTGCGCATGCGCAGTGCACACCATCGACCCACTTGCGAGCGGACAGCCGCTTGCGAGTGGGTCTGAATCAGGCCCATAGTGCCCGATTCATATTACACCATAAAGTAGTGTCTCTTATTTATGTTACCACACACAGTAGTGACCCTTTTACACAATGCCCACAGTAGTGACCCTTTTACACAATGCCCACAGTAGTGACCCTTATACACAATGCCCCCAGCAGTGGTGTCCCTTACACAATGCCCCCAGCAGTGGTGTCCCTTACACAATGCCCCCAGTAGTGGTGCCCCCTATGCAGTCCCCTTAGTAGTAGGGCCCCCTATCCAGTGCCCCCAGTAGTAGTATGCCCCCCAGTAGTATGCCCCCCATTAGCAGGCCCCCAGTAGTATGCCCCCCATTAGCACGCCCCCAGTAGTATGCCCCCCCAGTAATATGCCCCCCATTAGCAGGCCCGCAGTAGTATGCCCCCCAATAGCAGGCCCCCAGTAGTATGCCCCCATAAGCAGGCCTCCAGTAGTATGCCCTCCATTAGCTGGCCACTAGTAGTATGCCCCCCCAGTAGTATGCCCCCATAAGCAGGCCCCCAGTAGTATGCCCCCATAAGCAGGCCCCCTCAGTAGTATGCCACCATAAGCAGGCCCCCAGTAGTATGCCCCCCAGTAGTATGCCCCCCATTAGCTGGCCCCCAGTAGCATGCTCCCCCAGTAGCATGCCCCATAAGCAGGCCCCTTTAGTATGCCCCCCCAGTAGTATGGCCCCCAATAGTAGGCTCCCCCAGTAGCAGGCCCCCCCAGTAGTATGCCCCCCATTAGCAGGCCCCCCAGTAGTAAGCCCCCCAGTAGCAGGCCCCCCCAGTAGTATGCCCCCCATTAGCAGGCCCCCCCAGTAGTATGCCCCCCAGTAGTAGGCCCCCAGTAGTATGCCCCCCCAGTAGCAGGCCCCCTGTAGTACGCCCCCCTGTAGTATGCCCCCCAGTAGTAGGCCCCCCCAGTAGCTGGCCCCCTGTAGTATGCCCCCCCAGTAGTAGGCCCCCCAGTAGCAGGCCCCCTGTAGTATGCCCCCCCAGTAGTAGTCCCCCCAGTAGCAGGCCCCCAGTAGTATGCCCCCCATTAGCACGCCCCCAGTAGTATGCCCCCCCAGTAATATGCCCCCCATTAGCAGGCCCGCAGTAGTATGCCCCCCATTAGCAGGCCCCCAGTAGTATGCCCCCATAAGCAGGCCTCCAGTAGTATGCCCCCCATTAGCTGGCCACTAAGTATGCCCCCCCAGTAGTATGCCCCCATAAGCAGGCCCCCAGTAGTATGCCCCCATAAGCAGGCCCCCAGTAGTATGCCCCCCAGTAGTATGCCCCCCATTAGCTGGCCCCCAGTAGTATGCCCCCCCAGTAGCATGCCCCATAAGCAGGCCCCTGTAGTATGCCCCCCCAGTAGTATGGCCCCCAATAGTCGGCTCCCCCAGTAGCAGGCCCCCCCAGTAGTATGCCCCCCATTAGCAGGCCCCCCAGTAGTAAGCCCCCCAGTAGCAGGCACCCCCAGTAGTATGCCCCCCATTAGCAGGCCCCCCAAGTAGTATGCCCCCCAGTAGTAGGCCCCCAGTAGTATGCCCCCCCAGTAGCAGGCCCCCAGTAGTATGCCCCCCCAGTAGCAGGCCCCCTGTAGTACGCCCCCCTGTAGTATGCCCCCCCCAGTAGTAGGCCCCCCCAGTAGCTGGCCCCCTGTAGTATGCCCCCCCAGTAGTATGCCCCCCAGTAGTAGGCTCCCCCAGTAGCAGGCCCCCCCAGTAGTATGCCCCCTATTAGCAGGCCCCCCAGTAGTATGCCCCCCCAGTAGTATGCCTCCCCAGTAGCAGGCCCCCAGTAGTATGCCCCCCAGTAGTAGGCCCCCCAGTAGCAGGCCCCCCCAGTAGTATGCCCCCCATTAGCAGGCCCCCCCAGTAGTATGCCCCCCAGTAGTAGGCCCCCAGTAGTATGCCCCCCCAGTAGCAGGCCCCCTGTAGTACGCCCCCCTGTAGTATGCCCCCCCCAGTAGTAGGCCCCCCCAGTAGCTGGCCCCCTGTAGTATGCCCCCCCAGTAGTATGCCCCCCAGTAGTAGGCTCCCCCAGTAGCAGGCCCCCCCAGTAGTATGCCCCCTATTAGCAGGCCCCCCAGTAGTATGCCCCCCCAGTAGTATGCCCCCCCAATAGCGGGCCCCCAGTAGTATGCCCCCCAGTAGTAGGCCCCCCAGTAGCAGGCCCCCCCAGTAGTATGCCCCCCATTAGCAGGCCCCCCCAGTAGTATGCCCCCCAGTAGTAGGCCCCCAGTAGTATGCCCCCCCAGTAGCAGGCCCCCTGTAGTACGCCCCCCTGTAGTATGCCCCCCCAGTAGTAGGCCCCCCCAGTAGCTGGCCCCCTGTAGTATGCCCCCCCAGTAGTAGGCCCCCCAGTAGCAGGCCCCCTGTAGTATGCCCCCCAGTAGTATGTCCCCCCAGTAGCAGGCCCCCATACACACATTAAAAAAAAACAAACACCTGTATCCCTGCTCCAGCCGCCGTCCGCTCTGCTGCCACGCGACGAGGTGGGAGCCGGATGACGGAGCTCCTGAGTGAGCTCCAGCTGGCTCCCTCCGTGCAGCAGCCAATGAGAGTCTGTGTGACTCTCATTGGCTGCTGTAACAAACACACAGCTGCCGCTCGCGGCTGTGTGTTTGTTCTGTGTAGGGCAGACTGCTACCACAGCGCTCTGCCCTACACTCGAGGAGCCCTGATGTCGGATTCTCTAGCGAGAATCCGACATCAGGCGGCCACCGTTCGGCGCCGAACGGGGATCCGAGTCAGGCGGGGAAAACCCGAACAGCATTCGGGTGGACTCAGATCCCCTATGTTCGGAGCAGTTCGGATTCCACAGAACACAATGCCCACAGTAGTGCCCCTTTTACACAATGCAGTCCCCTTAGTAGTAGGGCCCCCTATGCAGTGCCCCCAGTAGTAGTATGCCCCCCAGTAGTATGCCCCCCATTAGCAGGCCCCCAGTAGTATGCCCCCCATTAGCACGCCCCCTGTAGTATGCCCCCCATTAGCAGGCCCGCAGTAGTATGCCCCCCATTAGCAGGCCCCCAGTAGTATGCCCCCATAAGCAGGCCCCCAGTAGTATGCCCCCCATTAGCTGGCCCCTAGTAGTATGCCCCCCCCAGTAGTATGCCCCCATAAGCAGGCCCCCAGTAGTATGCCCCCCCAGTAGTATGCCCCCCTAGTAGTATGCCCCCATAAGCAGGCCCCCAGTAGTATGCCCGCCATAAGCAGGCCCCTAGTAGTATGCCTCCATAAGCAGGCCCCCAGCAGTATGCCCCCATAAGCAGGCCCCAGTAGTATGCATAAGCAGGCCCCCAGTAGTATGCCCCCCCAGTAGTATGCCCCCCATTATCTGGCCCCCAGTAGTATGCCCCCATAAGCAGGCCCCCAGTAGTATGCCCCCCAGTAGTATGCCCCCATAAGCAGGCCCCCAGTAGTATGCCCCCTCAGTAGTATGCCCCCATAAGCAGGCACCCTGTAGTATGCCCCCCCAGTACTATTCCCCCCATTAGCTGGCCCCCAGTAGTATGCCCCCCCAGTAGCATGCCCCATAAGCAGGCCTCCGTAGTATGCCCCCCCAGTAGTATGCCCCCCAGTAGCAGGCCCCCCCAGTAGTATGCCCCCCATTAGCAGGCCCCCCAGTAGTATGCCCCCCCAGTAGTATGCCCCCCCAGTAGCAGGCCCCCAGTAGTATGCCCCCCAGTAGTAGGCCCCCCAGTAGAAGGGCCCCCCAGTAGTATGCCCCCCATTAGCAGGCCCCCCCAGTAGTATACCCCCCCTGTAGTAGGCCCCCAGTAGTATGCCCCCCCAGTTGCAGGCCCCCTGTAGTATGACCCCCTGTAGTATGCCCCCCCAGTAGGTGGCCCCCCCAGTAGCAGGCCCCCTGTAGTATGCCCCCCCAGTAGTAGGCCCCCCAGTAGCAGGCCCCCTGTAGTATGCCCCCCAGTAGTATGTCCCCCCAGTAGCAGGCCCCCATACACATATTAAAAAACCACCTGTATCCCCGCTCCAGCCGCGGTCCGCTCTGCTGCCACCCAACGAGGAGGGAGCCGGATGACGGAGCTCCTGAGTGAGCTCCAGCCGGCTCCCTCCGTGCAGCAGCCAATGAGAGTCTGTGTGACTCTCATTGGCTGCTGTAACAAACACACAGCTGCCGCTGGCGGCTGTGTGTTTGTTCTGTGTAGGGCAGTCCGCTATCACAGCGCTCTGCGCTACACTCGAGGAGCCCTGATGCCGGATTCTCTCGCTTTCCATCTAAATAAAATGGTTTTGGTGCTAGCTTGGACACCAGGTGATAGAGGCGAGGAAGCATTATTGTAGTTTTCATTTATGGCTTGAAGGCATCTTTGCCTTTGCGATTTGCTATCTTGAGACACGTACTGAGGAACATGCAAACTTGTTTACTTATATTGAGTCCTATATGTTCCCCCGGTACAATGGGCTTGCATGGAGGGAGTATAATTCGTATTTAGGCTCATTCAGGATGGCAAACTGATTATGCCCCTAGGAGTGAATTACGTAGAAGTGTGGCTTGTGGTTTCACATGGTAATGGGTGTGGGGATAGTCAACCGGGGGCATAGTCCCAATTGCACTAGTCAGGTAGTCACCAAGATGGGCTGTCTAAATGGTTGGAATGGTACCCCGAAAGTGTGTAATCTTCCCTTTTTCTCACTAGGTTTTCTGGTTGGTTGTGGTTTACCATTGCTGGGTCGCTTAATGTTAGGAGGCCCTACAATTTACGTTATGACGGCAGGTCCCTGGGGGTGTTGTGGGTTGCTGTGTACACTGAGATTTTTGGGGTAGATTGTAGGGCCCGTTTCCCTTGCCCCTCCCTGCAGGATCTGTGATTTCTTCTTTGTAGGTGGTTCTTATTTTAGGCCCCCGGGGTTGTACCTCCTTAGTAAATATTTATCTTAGCCCGATGGTTTTTCTGTTAATGACGCCATACCAGAGCCGGCCTGCAGAGTGGTTTTTATCAGCTGTTTGTTGATGCCTTGTGGCTGATTCGTTTGTTTTGGTTCCGGTATTTTGTTTACTAGGCTAGTTATTGTATCGTTATTCCGTTGCCTTTCCATCCGTATGCATGCACTATATGGGTTCATTAGGACGTGGTGTATTTGTTGATAACTTTTTACACATGGGCTCTGCAGTCTACTGCACTTATTTTGAGAAATTCAATTCATTTTACACTTGTGCTTTTCCGCTGCCATTGCCGGGCCTGTGTTTGCACATTATTTATATCACATTTCTCTTTATAGGGCCAGGGGGAGCGATGTCTGTGCTGACCTCCTCTATTCTGCCCAAGCCATGTTTCGGATTTTGGGTGTTCCGGAGTACATTATAAGACAGAGATTTTCTTTTCATGCTTGTTTTTATCTGGGCACTTAGGGCCTGATTCAGAGCCGGACGCAATTAGCGCTCACTCGTCCAGAAAATAGGGTTGGCTATTCAAATGAACCGTTCGCTCTTTGCGGTCTGTTCACGCCTCTAGGTCTGAACGAGCGAACAAAACTTGCAGTCGTTTTTTGGGAAACTATGCCCCCTGGCCGCTCGCATCCTACATCATGTCCGCTATTTATTAGATTAATCGAGTACATCGACCAGGGTATGAACTGCTCGCTATTCTGTGGTTGGTTTTTGCTACCACAATTTTGCGAGCAGTTCTGGCTATTAAATAACCAGGTGACGTGGTCAATGACGCTGCTGTTTTAATTATGCACACCCATAAAATGCCCGTTTTGACCTTTAAGCACGCCTGCGTTCGGATCTCCACTCCCCGTTTTCAAGCACCTTCCCCTGTTACCACCCACATACACCTCATTCTGTCACTCAAATTATCAGGCATTCGCTATTTTGCGAGCACATGAATTTCGGCCGCACTGACTGGTTCGCGCATGCGTATAACGATCCGTACGCATGCGCAGTTGGGCAAACATCGCTCGGAGCGAACGAGAGGCTGCTTACGAGCGGCTCTGAATCAGGCTCTTAGTTAGACGTTGTTGCTAGTTGCTGTCATTTGCAGCAGGAAATATGGTTGCTTTTTGTATCCTTTGCCGGTGGTTTGTAGGCTTATAGGTTTAAGCTGCGCACTGTGTAGTCGTTACTAGGTTCATTTATTGTGATTGTCATTTCATCCCTCTGGGCAGGTTGTTGGTATGCAGTTGGAAGGGGCACATTCGGTGGGAGCAAGCCCCATCACCACGTGCGTTTCTCTTCTGAGATTGAGAACGACCTCCGCACTTGGTTCAAGTTCCTAGTTCAATGTAGTAGCTTCTGTGTTTGTCCTTCAGATCTGGTTGCTATTACTACGTTACAGCTTTTACCAAGGCAGCTGGCTTGTCGGATTCGGTGACTTTTTTGATGGTGACTGATATGTAGCATCCTGGCCGCTGGAACGACATGCGGAAAGACTTATTGGCACTTTTTTGTTGTTGGTATTGTTTCTGTTAGTTGTGGTGTTGGACCTATGGAGTGGTCGTTTAAGTATTCTCCTCCAGCTTTACGGCTGTTGAGGCATTTAGTTTGCCTGGTCTGGGGGACGATACTCTATTCCGAGCCTGTCATGTGCCCTGTGTATATGCTGCAATTTCCATATGCTTTGTCTCACTTTATTTTGCCCATTTTTCAGATGCTGGCTCCAGCGATTTCTGCAGTGCAGTTACCTTGCCTTTGGTATTGCAGATTCTCAGGCTGGCATGGAGGGCGCTTGTGCTGGCACTTCTGCAGACATATTTAGTGGCCTGGCGGGACTGGCAGGCCTTCTGCACACAGGGCTCTCAGGGGGTTAGGTCTTCAAGGGACATGTTTTTGTCATTTGTATGAGGGTATTACCAGTGGGGCCACTTTAAGGCTCCTGTGTTTGCAGCGCTGATGGGAATCTCCTTCTTTTGTTAGTTGAAGGGTCTTTACGGCCCTTCATAATCTTTTCTGATATTCGAGGCCCTTGAAGTTTGTCGTAAGGGTTTCTCGTGGGTGCTGGCTCCTACAGACCCTTTGACTTGCAGCTTGGGTAATGGACAAGGTGGCTTCTGTCGAATTAGTAGTTGATCTTTTCAGTTTGGCCTTTCAGTTGCAATTTGGTGTTGTTCGGGTTAGTGCGTTTGCAGGGTCCAGCAAGACTTTGTTTTCCTTGGTTTCATTGTTTCAGTACACTGTGTTCAGGGCTTTGGCGTGTTGCGCAGGCTTAGGTTTTCCAGGCTAACCAATTAGGATGTGGCGGATGGCTTACCTTACCGAGGCTGGGGATCCCTCTATTTGCTCTGTGCGACCCGTTCCTTGTACATGGGGTGTTGCCCTTCAGATGGGCCCAGTGTTTAGTACGTGCTATTTTAACTGCTCTCCACAGTGGTGTATCTATAATGGGTGCAGTGTGGGCGGGGCACACAGGCCCCCAGGTCCAGGGGGGCCCCGCACCGCACACACTACACCCATATTATTTTAAACTTACCTATCCGTGGTCCCGCGTCGGGTGTCAGTGCTGCTCAAAATACTGGAAAATGGCCGCCGCAGCCATTTTTCCGGAGTTCTGCACATGCGCGGTAGACTCCAGGCACACTCTAGTGCACAGAGTCTACTAAGGCTCCGGTGTCTGGCTAGCTGCGTCAGTTGACTGCCGGCCACCAGGGAGAGAGGAGGGGGCCCCGCACGGGAAGTGCACATGGGCCCCCTGCTCTCTTTAGACGCCCCTGCCTCTCCATTTTAGTTTAATGATGTTCTTATGTGAAGTTTAGCGGAGTTAGGAGTTAGGTTTAGATGGGGCTTTTCATGTAACTCATTTTAGGGTGGGGCAGTGACTGGCACAGCTTTGGCATAGGTGTCTATTGCGTACTTTAAAGGGATTGGTGGGTGCAAGTTTTGGTAGCTTTCCCTGCATCGTTGTTTGCCCGCCAGTTTTCGAATGACTAGCATTCGAAATATGGGGGTGTGAAGAGATTTTTTTTTATTTTTCCTCCTGGGAACCCAGATCTGGCTCAATTTCTGTTCACGGGAGATTTTTTTGTTTTTCTCTTTTACTCGGGTTACCTGTACCCCTTTATGCATCCCTGCTAGTTAGTTGCTATGTTTTTCATTTTGTATGCTTATGTGGCTTGGTTTTGGTGCGGTGGCTCCCGGTAAAGGAGATGAGCAGGTTTGGCTGTTGGACCATTCTTACATGCTTTTGGGCTGAGAGTCATGGTTTGGCACGTATTGCCAGTTTGTTGCATGGTGGATGGCATGTTTCGGTTGATGGGCGTGCGTGGCCTCCGGTGTCCATTTTGTTAAGGGTTTGTTAGATTCGGCAATTCGATGAGGAGTGCCTGGATGATTGGTGTTGCATATAGGCTATCAAATTTGTATGTAAAGGGCTTGGAGCTGCTTGTGGGACTGCGTGAGATTCCGGATGACGTCAGTTTGCTGTGGCGATTTTGCGCGTTGCCTGAATGTATGTGAAAAATGTGGAGCTGATTATTTGACTGCGTGAGATTTCTGGATGATGTTATTTTGCTGTGACCGACTGTCCGCATTGTCTGATTAGAGATGGTTCCCCGTGTGGTGCGTCGGGGTGTCCGTAATCCTACGGTCTTGTTTAGGGCGAGGTAAAAGTTAGCTTGGCTTTGGCCAGGCATGTGTGGTCATGTGTAAGCTTGGTGGTTAGGCATAGCTTTTAGGCTTGGACCTTGGTTGATTTTTCATCCTGATGAAGTACTGTACACCTTAATGCTGAGGGTTTAGGATGTTTATTATGAACTGATTGTTTTCCTTGGCTAGTTTCTTGTTTTTGTTGGTGGCGGGCCAGTTTCCCCTTGGAAGCAGGCTTTGGCGGGAGAACGCTGCGTCTCAGTGGCTTTATGTGGCGCAAGAATATTTTGTGAGGGCGCTAGCCCTCGATGTACATGGCGAGTTTGTCCTTCTCTGTGCAGGGGGACCCGGGCATTTTTTTTGTACAGCAGCGTTCGGTCTGTACCCTTGAGGGAAGCAAGTCCTTCGCAAGCCTAAGTGCGTCTATAGGGGGGATGTTTCCGTTGTCCCGCCGATTTGTTTGCATCTAGAAGGTTGGAACTGAGATTGCAGCGTTTTTTGGCCACCAGGGTTAGGTGAATTATTTTAATTGATAAATAAAAGATGTGACCTTTTAGCCAAGCCGCATTGTGTCCGTGTCTTTATTTATTAGTTTAAGTCTAGTGTTAAGCTAAGATAAGGTTGGTGTAGGTTAATTAGCAAAAAACAAATGGAGGTCTTATATGTGATTGCATTGTCGCTGCCCAATTACCACCCGTAAACGCCCTGTTTCACGGAAATACAGGTCCAGTCAAGTTGTGTATGATTTAAAATAGGGTGAGCATACGCCAAAAAAAGTGTAAAACCCCTTCTGTGCATACGTTGCGTGCAAAATCTTGCTGCTTGCATCAGTGGCGAGCTCCATGTCACCCAGAATAATGAAAGTTTGTATAGACAATATATGCTATAACAAAGTGTGTGTATACATTGTATAGTATAAATGTTTGTATAGACAATATAAGCAATAACACAGTGTGTGTATACATTGTATAGTATAAATGTTTGTATAGACAATATAAGCTATAACACAGTGTGTGTATACATTGTATAGTATAAAGGTATGTATAGACAATATAAGCTATAACACAGTGTGTGTATACATTGTATAGTATAAAGGTATGTATAGACAATATAAGCTATAACACAGTGTGTGTATACATTGTATAGTATAAATGTTTGTATAGACAATATAAGCTATAACACAGTGTGTGTATACATTGTATAGTATAAAGGTATGTATAGACAATATATGCTATAACACAGTGTGTGTATACATTGTATAGTATAAAGGTATGTATAGACAATATAAGCTATAACACAGTGTGTGTATACATTGTATAGTATAAATGTTTGTATAGACAATATAAGCTATAACACAGTGTGTGTATACATTGTATAGTATAAATGTTTGTATAGACAATATAAGCTATAACACAGTGTGTGTATACATTGTATAGTATAAATGTTTGTATAGACAATATAAGCTATAACACAGTGTGTGTATACATTGTATAGTATAAATGTTTGTATAGACAATATAAGCTATAACACAGTGTGTGTATACATTGTATAGTATAAATGTTTGTATAGACAATATAAGCTATAACACAGTGTGTGTATACATTGTATAGTATAAATGTTTGTATAGACAATATAAGCTATAACACAGTGTGTGTATACATTGTATAGTATAAATGTTTGTATAGACAATATAAGCTATAACACAGTGTGTGTATACATTGTATAGTATAAAGGTATGTATAGACAATATAAGCTATAACACAGTGTGTGTATACATTGTATAGTATAAATGTTTGTATAGACAATATAAGCTATAACACAGTGTGTGTATACATTGTATAGTATAAATGTTTGTATAGACAATATAAGCTATAACACAGTGTGTGTATACATTGTATAGTATAAATGTTTGTATAGACAATATAAGCTATAACACAGTGTGTGTATACATTGTATAGTATAAAGGTATGTATAGACAATATAAGTTGTCTCCCATATACAGAATGCTTGGGACCAGGGGTATTTTGGATAATGGAATATTCCGTATTTTGGAATATTTGCATACCATAATGAAATATCTTGGGAATGGGACCCAAATACAGAATGCATTTATTTGTTCTATACACGTTATACACACAGCCTGCAGGTCATTTTATACAATGTAATGTGATAGAAGCACTGGGGAAAGTGTGGAATGGCTTCTATATTCCTGTCCTATGTGTTTTAAAACCCCCAGTAGAAGTCTGTTGGACAAAGCAGACTAGAAATGTCGGCTTTTGTGAAAAGCCGGAATGGGTCCTGGCGGTGTGGATGTGAGGAGAGGGAGGGCTCCATCCACAGGCCACTCCGGGTGTTGGGCCTTTCAGCCTGGTAGCAGGTCATTAGGGCTTGCACCTGGAAATGGCTGTGATAAGCTAGGTTTACTTGTGGCTGAGTGTCTAAAACCTGAGAGAGCAGGCCCGCAGGTTAGCTTGCTCTGAGACACTGTTTGCTACAAACCAGAAGGTACTGTGGACGTGAACTTATTTTAGTGTTCAGTTAGTGAGGGAATTTACTGTCTAGTTATAGCCCAGATGGGCTAGGATTTATTTTATGTTTGTTAATTTGATTATTGATGTTGCACAATAAAAACTGGTGCTGACCAGGTTGCACGAAAACCCATGACTGGAGTGCTATTTCCTGGCTGCTGTGTGTAAGGAGGAGGTGTCCCTCTACCCCAGGAGAGGGACCCCCTACCCCGACCTTATCACAGTATTAAATAATTTTGTCGTTCAAACAAAGTTTGTGTACAGAAATGAAATGTATTTATGTTTCATATACACCTTATACACACAGTCTGAAGGTCATTTTATACAATAGTTTTAATAATTTGTGCCTTAGACAAAGTTTGTGTACATTGAACCATCAAAAATCAAAGGTTTCATTATCTCAGTCATGCCTAAAAAATTCTGTATTTCGGAATATTTGGATATGGGAGACTCAACCTGTATATACTTACTGTAACAAAGTGTGTGTATACATTGTACAGTATAAACCAGTGGTGAAACTAGCGGCGGTGCAGACGGTGGTTTACACCGGGGCCCGATGTGGTGCAGGGGCCCATAGCCACCGCTGCACCCACAGCTAGTGTCCCTACAACTGTAGTGCAGACCGCAGTGAGGGCCTGATTCAGACCCGGTCGCTAGATGCGTACGCTCGCTCCCAGCATACGCAAATTCGGAACACACCCAGCAAGGCAGACGATCGCATGGCGAGGCATAAGCACACCTACTATGTCTTAGCGTGCGATCACTTTGTGTACGCATACGCCCACCAGCCTGTCTTAAGATGCCCACTTGCGCACGTCATCTCCAGGAAGTGTATACAACCATCGGTACCTCAGATACCATCGGTGTTTGCCTTTACCCTACCGCAAGCACTGCGAGCACTTCAGTGTAAAAACCAGCCAGGTGACATGTACTATGACGCTGCCTGTTAATTATGCACACCTCTGAAACGGCGTTGAAACACTCAGGCACGCCTGCGTTCGCACCTCCACTACCTCGTTACTACTGGCCTGCCCCTGTCACCACCCACAAATGGCCTCTCGTCACTCATTCCACTTGGTGAGCAAGTTCTTCCCAATCGCTCGGACTAGTTCGCACAAGCGCACTGCGATGTATATGCATGCGCACATTAGCAAACATCGCCAGCAACGAGAGAACGCTTGCTAGTGACCGGGTCTGAATCAGGCCCTGAGAGCGGTCCGCACTACACAGTAACAAACACACAGCCACCAGTGGCGGCTGTGTGTTTGTTATAGCAGCCAATGAGAGTCAGACAGACTCTCATTGGCTGCTGCGTCCACGGAGGGAGCTGGCTCCGCCTTCCGGCTCCCCCCCGTAGCGGGTGGTGGGAGAGACGTCATGACATCGTGCAGAATAGCGGGCCTGGAGGAGCGGACAGCGGCGATCACGGCAGGAGCGGGGATGCAGGTAAGTTGTGTGTGTTTTTTGTGTGTGTGTGTGTGTGTGTAAGGGGATATGGGAACTAACACAGCATGGGGGGGTGCTACTGTGGCCACTGTATAGGGGGGGGCGCTACTGGGGACACTGTATGGGGGGTTGCCGCTACTGGGGGCAATGCATAGGGGGACTACTACTGGGGGCACTGCATAGGAGTACTACTACTGGGAGGACTACTACTGGGGGCACTGCATAGGGGGGACTACTACTGGGGGCAATGCATAGGGGGGGACTACTACTGGGGCACTGCATAGTGGGGACTACTACTGGGGGCTTCTACTAGGGGCACTGTTTAAGGGGCACTGCATAGGGGGACCACTACTGGGGGCACTGTATAGGGGGACCACTACTGGGGGCACTGCATAGGGGGCCCGAAGCATATTCTTGCACCTGGGCCCACCACTCTCTAGTTCCCCCACTGGTATAAATGTTTGTATAGACAATATATGCTATAACAAAGCATGTGTATACATTGTATAGTATAAATGTTTGTATAGACAATATATGCTATAACAAAGCATGTGTATACATTGTATAGTATAAATGTTTGTATAGACAATATATACTTACTATAACAAAGTGTGTGTATACATTGTATAGTATAAACGTTTGTACAGACAATACAATATATACTATAACAAAGTGTGTGTATACATTGTATAGTATAAAGGTTTTGTATAGACAATATATGCTATAACAAAGTGTGTGTGTATACATTGTATAGTATAAAGCTTTGTATGGATAATATATCCTATACCATAGGGTGGGTGTGTAAATGCAGTTACACGTAATACTACTGAGTAAGAGATTTCTCTGGGTTAATATACTGTGATGATATTAATTCTGTATAATATATATATATATTAGGGGTGAGCGGGTTCGGATTTCTGAAATCCGAACCCCCCCGAGCCCCCCCGATCCGAGTCCGATCCGAGTCAGGCTCGACTTTTCCCGCCTGACTCGGATCTGAAATCGAGGCAAAACGTCATCTTTCCGCCTTCCGAGTCTCGCGGGTTTTGGATCCTATATAAGGTACACACGTCGGCGCCATTTTCTCACTCGGCTGTGGACAGTGAAGAGGGAGGGTGGGAGTTAGGGCTGTGTAGTGTAGTGTAGTGTAGTGCTGCTGTTGTCCACTACTTCAAAGTCCATAGGGGCTGGCTGTGTTGTGCTGTGCTGCTGTTGTTAATAGGGGCTGTGTCCACTACTTCAAAGTCCATAGGGGCTGGCTGGACTGTGTTGTGCAGTCAGTTCTCCATAGGGGCTGTGTCCACTCCAAAGTCCTGTGCAGTGTCCCAGTCCTAAAGGAGTGCTGTAGTGTTGTCCAGGGGGTGCTCTGTCCATCAGGGGTGCTCCCCCCAAGTGCTAAAAAAATAATATATTTTCTGTGTTTGTGAATTGTGTGCGCAGTAGCCGCACGTGCATCAACAAAGTAGTGCCAAGCGTGCGCCTGTGTCATAAGTAAAGGGCCGGCTGGCTTGACCGTTAAGGGTGCTGTAACCCCCGAAAGTACACTCCAGTCCAAACCAAAAAAAAAATTATTTTCTGTGTTTGTGAATTGTGTGCGCAGTAGCCGCACGTGCATCAACAAAGTAGTGCCAAGCGTGCGCCTGTGTCATAAGTAAAGGGCCGGCTGGCTTGACCGTTAAGGGTGCTGTAACCCCCGAAAGTACACTCCAGTCCAAACCAAAAAAAAAATTATTTTCTGTGTTTGTGAATTGTGTGCGCAGTAGCCGCACGTGCATCAACAAAGTAGTGCCAAGCGTGCGCCTGTGTCATAAGTAAAGGGCCGGCTGGCTTGACCGTTAAGGGTGCTGTAACCCCCGAAAGTACACTCCAGTCCAAACCAAAAAAAATATTATTTTCTGTGTTTGTGAATTGTGTGCGCAGTAGTCGCACGTGCATCAACAAAGTAGTGCCAAGCGTGCGCCTGTGTCATAAGTAAAGGGCCGGCTGGCTTGACCGTTAAGGGTGCTGTAACCCCCGAAAGTACACTCCAGTCCAAACCAAAAAAAAAAATATTTTCTGTGTTTGTGAATTGTGTGCGCAGTAGCCGCACGTGCATCAACAAAGTAGTGCCAAGCGTGCGCCTGTGTCATAAGTAAAGGGCCGGCTGGCTTGACCGTTAAGGGTGCTGTAACCCCCGAAAGTACACTCCAGTCCAAACCAAAAAAAATATTATTTTCTGTGTTTGTGAATTGTGTGCGCAGTAGTCGCACGTGCATCAACAAAGTAGTGCCAAGCGTGCGCCTGTGTCATAAGTAAAGGGCCGGCTGGCTTGACCGTTAAAGGGTGCTGTAACCCCCAAGTACACTCCAGTCCAAACCAAAAAAAAAATTATTTTCTGTGTTTGTGAATTGTGTGCGCAGTAGCCGCACGTGCATCAACAAAGTAGTGCCAAGCGTGCGCCTGTGTCATAAGTAAAGGGCCGGCTGGCTTGACCGTTAAGGGTGCTGTAACCCCCGAAAGTACACTCCAGTCCAAACCAAAAAAAAAATTATTTTCTGTGTTTGTGAATTGTGTGCGCAGTAGCCGCACGTGCATCAACAAAGTAGTGCCAAGCGTGCGCCTGTGTCATAAGTAAAGGGCCGGCTGGCTTGACCGTTAAAGGGTGCTGTAACCCCCGAAAGTACACTCCAGTCCTAACCAAAAAAAAATTATTTTCTGTGTTTGTGAATTGTGTGCGCAGTAGCCGCACGTGCATCAACAAAGTAGTGCCAAGAGTGCGCCTGTGTCATAAGTAAAGGGCCGGCTGGCTTGACCGTTAAGGGTGCTGTAACCCCCGAAAGTACACTCCAGTCCAAACCAAAAAAAAAATTATTTTCTGTGTTTGTGAATTGTGTGCGCAGTAGCCGCACGTGCATCAACAAAGTAATGCCAAGCGTGCGCCTGTGTCATAAGTAAAGGGCCGGCTGGCTTGACCGTTAAGGGTGCTGTAACCCCCGAAAGTACACTCCAGTCCAAACCAAAAAAAAATTATTTTCTGTGTTTGTGAATTGTGTGCGCAGTAGCCGCACGTGCATCAACAAAGTAGTGCCAAGCGTGCGCCTGTGTCATAAGTAAAGGGCCGGCTGGCTTGACCGTTAAGGGTGCTGTAACCCCCGAAAGTACACTCCAGTCCAAACCAAAAAAAATATTATTTTCTGTGTTTGTGAATTGTGTGCGCAGTAGTCGCACGTGCATCAACAAAGTAGTGCCAAGCGTGCGCCTGTGTCATAAGTAAAGGGCCGGCTGGCTTGACCGTTAAAGGGTGCTGTAACCCCCAAGTACACTCCAGTCCAAACCAAAAAAAAAATTATTTTCTGTGTTTGTGAATTGTGTGCGCAGTAGCCGCACGTGCATCAACAAAGTAGTGCCAAGCGTGCGCCTGTGTCATAAGTAAAGGGCCGGCTGGCTTGACCGTTAAAGGGTGCTGTAACCCCCGAAAGTACACTCCAGGCCAAACCAAAAAAAAATTATTTTCTGTGTTTGTGAATTGTGTGCGCAGTAGCCGCACGTGCATCAACAAAGTAGTGCCAAGAGTGCGCCTGTGTCATAAGTAAAGGGCCGGCTGGCTTGACCGTTAAAGGGTGCTGTAACCCACAAAGTACACTCCAGTCCAAACCAAAAAAAAAATTATTTTCTGTGTTTAGCCGCACGTATATATCAAATCGATATAACATAAATGGAGGACCAAACTTTCTCCGATAAAAATAAAATAGAGAAAGATCAAGAACCACTTCCTCCTAGTGCTGAAGCTGCTGCCACTAGTCATGACATAGACGATAACATGCCATCAACGTCGTCTGCCAAGGCCGATGCCCAATGTCATAGTAGAGGGCACATACAATCCCAAATGGCAAAGTTCAGGAAAATGACCTTGAAAAAGACATTTAAATCAGCTGAAGAGAAACGTAAACTTGCCAATATGCCATTTACGACACGGAGTGGCAAGGAACGGCTAAGGTCGATCCCTAGTATGTTCATGACTAGTGGTTCAGCTTCACATGACGATGGAAGCCCTCCTCCCACTAAAAAAATCAAAAGAGTTAAGCTGGCAAAAGCACAGCGAAGAACTGTGCTTTCTAAGAAGATATCACAAATCCCCAAGGAGAGTCCAAGTGTGGTGGTGGTTGCGATGCCTGACCTTCCCAGCACTGGACGGGAAGAGGTGGCTCTTTCCACCATTTGCATGCCCCCTGCAAGTGCTGAAAGGAGCACCCACAGTCCACTTGCTGATATGCAAATTGAAGATGTCACTGTTGAAGTACAACAGGATGAGGATACTGGTGTAGCTGGCGCTGAGGAGGAAGTTGGCGAGGAGGATTCTGATGGTGATGTGGTTTGTTTAAATCAGGCTCCGGGGGAGACAGTTGTTGTCCGTGGGATGAAAAAGCCCATCACGGTCATGCCTGGGCAGAAGACCAAACATTCCACCTCTTTGGTCTGGCAATATTTCTATCCAAATCCGGACAACAACTGTCTTGCCATATGTACCATATGTAAAGGTGAAATAAGTAGGGGTAGGGACGTCAACCACCTAGGAACATCCTCCCTTATACGGCACCTGCAGCGCGTTCATAAAAAGTTACTGTCAAGTTCAGAAACTTTGGCTAAGACCGTAAGCAGTCCAGGGACACCTAAATCCCGTTGTCCTGTTGTATCCAAGCGCCTGCAAACCACACCGTCAACTCCCTCCTCGTCAATTTCCTCCTTAGTCAGGATCGGAAGTAGTCCTGCAGGCCATGTCACTGGCATGACTGACTCTCCTATCCGGGATTCCTCTGGAGGATCCTGCATTGCTACGCCTACTGCTGCCGCTGCTGCTGTTGCTGCTGCTGGGAGTCGTTCATCATCCCAGAGAGGAAGTAGGAACACCACTACTTTTACTAAACAATTGACCCTCCAACAGTCCTTAGCGAGGAGGATGAAGTACGACAGCAGTCATCCTGAAGCAAAACGTATAACTGAGGCCTTGACTGCTATGTTGGTGTTAGACGTGCGTCCGGTATCCGCCATTAGTGCAGTGGGATTTAGACAATTGATGGAGGTAGTGTGTCCCCGGTTCCAAATACCGTCTAGATTCCACTTCACTAGGCAGGCGATACCGAGACTGTACAGAAACGTCAGAAAAAGTGTCCTCAGTGTCCTGAAAAATGCCGTTGTACACAATGTCCACTTAACCACGGACATGTGGACAAGTGGAACAGGGCAGACTAAGGACTATATGACTGTGACAGCCCACTGGGTAGATGTATCACCTTACGCAGCAACAGCAGCAGCGTCACCAGTAGCAGCATCTCAGAAACGCCAGCTCGTTACAAGGCAGGCTACGCTGTGTATCACCGGTTTCAGTAAGAGGCACACCGCCGACAACCTCTTAGAGAAACTGAGGGAAATCATCGCCCAGTGGCTTACCCCACTTAGACTCTCCTGGGGATTTGTGATATCTGACAACGCCACCAATATTGTGCGGGCATTACATCTGGGCAAATTCCAGCACGTCCCATGTTTTGCTCACACAATAAACTTGGTGGTGCAGAATTTTCTGAAAAGCGACAGGGGCGTGCAGGAGACGCTTTGGGTGGCCCGAAAAATTTCTGGCCACTTTCGCCATTCAGCGACTGCGTGCCGAAGACTGGAGCGCCAGCAAACACTCTTGAACCTGCCCCGCCATCACCTGAAGCAAGAGGTTGTGACACGGTGGAACTCAACCCTCTATATGCTTCAGAGGATGGAGGAGCAGCAAAAGGCCATACAAGCCTATACATCCACCTATGACATAGGCAAAGGAGGGGGTATGCACCTGACTCAAGCGCAGTGGAGAATGATTTCCGTGTTGTGCAAGGTTCTCCAGCCCTTCGAACTTGCCACACGTGAAGTCAGTTCAGACACTGCCAGCTTGAGTCAGGTCATTCCCCTCATCAGGCTTTTGCAGAAGCAGCTGGAGAAAGTGAAGGAGGAGCTAAGACGGAGCGATTCCGCTCGGCATGTGGGACTTGTGGATGAAGCCCTTCATTCGCTTTGCCAGGATTCCAGGGTGGTCAATCTGTTGAAATCAGACCACTACATTTTGGCCACCGTGCTCGATCCTAGGTTTAAAGCCTATGTGGTGTCTCTCTTTCCGGCCGACACAAGCCTGCAGAGGTGCAAAGACCTGCTGGTGAACACACTGTCAGCTGAAGCGGAACGTGACACGTCAACAGCTCCTTCTTCATTTTCTCCTGCAACTGGGGCTGCCAGGAAAAAACTTAGGTATCCTAAGCAACCCGCTGGCGGTGATGCAGGACAGGCAGGACCAAGTTTGGACATCTGGTCCGGACTGAAGGACCTGGCAACAATTTCTGACATGTCTACTGTCACTGCATATGATACTGTCACCATTGACAGAATGGTGGAGGATTACATCGGTGACAGCATCCAAGTAGGCATGGCAGACAGTCCATACCTGTACTGGCAGGAAAAAGAGGCAATTTGGAGGCCCCTGTACAAACTGGCTCTATTTTACCTGAGTTGCCCCCCCTCCAGTGTGTACTCCGAAAGAGTGTTTAGTGCAGCCGGGAACCTTGTCAGCGAAAGGCGTAGGAGGTTGCTTCCACAGAATGTGGAGAAGATGATGTTCATCAAAATGAATTATCAGCTCTTCCAGGGAGACCAGCCTCCAGAAGGTACAGAGGGACCTGTGGTGGTGGATTCAAGTGGGGACGAGTTAATACTTTGTGAGGATGAGGATGTACACACTGAAGAGGGTGAGGAATCGGTGGATGAGGAGGATGAGGATGACATCTTGCCTCCATAGAGCCAGTTTGTGCAGGGACACATTAATTGCCAGCTTGTTTTGTGGGGGCCCAAACGAACCAATCATTTCAGCCACAGTTGTGTGGCAGACCCTGGCGCTGAAATGATTGGTTTGTTAAAGTGTGCATGTCCTGTTTATACAACATAAGGGTGGGTGGGTGGGAGGGCCCAAGGACAATTCCATCTTGCACCTCTTTTTTTTCTTTGCATTATGTACAGTTTGGGGCCTAGTTTTTCAAACTGCCATCCTGTCTGCCACTGCAGTTTCACGCCTAGATGGGTCACGTGTTTGTGCCGCCCACTCGTGTCACTTAGCATAGTCATCCAGCTACCTCGGTGCAACGTTTTGGACATAAAAACACTATTGTGAGGTGTGAGGTGTTCAGAATAGACTGGAAATGAGTGGAAATTAAGGTTATTGAGGTTAATAATAGCATAGGAGCAGAAAAACCTACAAATTCTGTGATTTTAGCTGTTTTTATGCTTTTTTAAAAAAAAATACAGATCCAAAACACAAAACCCAGAACCCAAAACACGGAAGGGTGGTTTTGGCAAAACCAATCCAGATCCAAAACACGAAGAAAGATCCAGATCCAAAACCAAAACACAAAACACGAAAAGTGGCCGGTGCACACCCCTAATATATATATATATATATATATATATATAAAATAGTTCTATAATTGATATATTTACATTATCAACTTGGGTCACCGGGACATTACATTAGCACATTGGGCCTGGCCCCTTATTCCAGGCTTCTTTGTACAGAGATAATTGATTTGCCTGTGGCTTTAAGCTGCCCAGATAACAATTTCCACCTGCTGCTCATCTGCCGGGCGGGGCGATAAAAGCGCTTCGGAAAGCGTTCTTCCTTCTCACGCAGTCCTCATTACCTCAATGAGCTCTCTGTGCCTGCTAGGGAAATGTTTTCACTCCAAAATATATATATTATTTTTTTTTTTGCGGCCTTTTATATAGATCTGCTTTGAATATTTAACAACCCCAGCCGGATGTTTAGCATAGCCAATTAGGAGACTTGTATCTCCCTAAAGTGCATTAAATACATGTGTCAGTACACACGAGTACCGTGGTGAATTAATGCTCCCAGGGGGATGTGTAAGTTAATTGGACACTTAAAAACAGTGGGAAGATGAGATGGAGGGGAGCACTTTATCAGCCAGATACCGTTCGGTTTCCTTCCTGCTCCATAAACCAGTTTCCCATGGCTTGATAAAGAAAATATGTCGCTTTGATAACCAGGCCAGATAAGGAGCCTTCACAACCACTGCAAAGCACAGCTGAACAGGCCGTGTGTGTGTATATGTGTGTGTACAGTATATGTGTATATGTGTGTGTGTGTGTACAGAATATGTGTGTGTGTATATGTGTGTATGTGTGTGTATATGTGTGTACAGAATATGTGTGTGTGTATGTGTGTGTATATGTGTGCATGTGTGTGTACAGAATATGTGTGTGTATATGTGTGTACAGTATATGTGTGTGTATATGTGTGTGTGTGTGTACAGTATGTGTGTGTATATGTGTGTATGTGGAGGAAATGGGTACATCTTGCTGTGCTTCCAGTTTTTCTGGAAGGATTGGCATATGGCACGTGAGGAAAGCATTGCCAATTTATCGATCACGCCTTGATGTGTTTTGTCAGGCCGCTGACCCGGGTTCGTCTATCAATAAGTCTGAGAACTTGGGAAGTAATAAGATATAATCGGGGAGATTATATAGTACGTTTTTGTGTTCTTCCTTTTTTTTCTGTGTCAGGACGTAGAGAATGAGGCGTGTCGTCCTGCAGATGGTGTGGTCGTGTTCTTACTTATGGTGCGTACACACTACACGAGATGCTCCCTGAGCGATATCGTGTAGTGTGTCCCCGGCAGGCTGCGCTCAATGCCGTTCATGACATTGAGCACAGCCGCTGAACGATATCATTAACGATATCGTTCAGGGCCGGGCTCTCTCCCCCATTCCCCAACATGCAGCAACCTGACGAGGTCGTCAGGTTGTGCTGCATGTTCAGGCGATGGACAATGTCGGAAACGACCAGCGGGAGTGCGCATCGCTGGTCGTTTCCGACATAACAGTGCACGATTTGTGCACGATTACTGAGCGATTGCACGATTACGATGTCGTAATCGTGCAGTCGCACAGTAATATCGCCCAGTGTGTACCCACCATTACACGACTACGCCACTACCGATTGGATGGTCCAGGGAGATCCCCAGACTATCTAGAGGAAGTAAAAGTTGCAACAGGTTTTTCATTGGTGACCCTGCAGAAGGACCATGAGCCTGTGGCCTCGAGTTCAAGGAGGGAGGGGGGGGGGGGGCAGTACAAGGTACAGCCATGTAGGGCAAGTTGATCACCACATATTACCATTAATTACCTACATCTACTACTTCCTTTATCCCCATAGATCACTAGTCAGACCATAACTCCTGCCTAGGAAATGCTCAGCTACATTCCAAGATCTATATTGTCCAGAACCCCTCTGCCTTGGGGTCAGTGACCATTTTTGAAGTGAGGGCTCTGCTGGTATAATCAATGTGCAGGGAGACCTGAGGAAGTAGGTGTAACGCGGGTAGCAGAACAGTTATTTTTGCACAATTATTATGTACCTAACTCGCCGGGGATATTTTCATTTTTAATAAAACTATCCCCTCTATGTACTACGGGGAACTCGCAGGGACAGCGGTTGTGGTAGCCGCTGTCCCCGCAAGTTATATCCCCGGCATTTGGGAGAAGTCTTTTTCAGAAGTGAAAGATTTCCCCGTGGGGAGCTGACACTGTGCATAGGCACAGCGTCAGCTTCCAGAACCAGGGTTGCCGACTTTCTGGCTGCTGTCGGATGGGGGCAGCCAGAATGGCATCACAGGTGGGCGTGGCCTGCATTGAGGGGCACATCAGGGCGTGGCTACGCAATCGCTTCATTTTGGCTCCACTACACAATGCTGAGATTTCTCCATAACCACTGTTGGGTGTGGAAGAGGGGTCGGCGGTCTGCCTTTCCGGGGGGCCCGGAGCGGCACACGATTTTCGGGAGGTTCCCGGCTGAATTGGGAGGCTAGGCAAGTATGTCCAGAACTGGCCCGGGGGCTGCAAGAGAGAGATCGAAAGATCTCTCTCCGGCTCCTGGAGCCTCCATAGGCTTGCAGCAGTTTACAACATCACTTTTTGGAGTTTAGTACATAGGGCTGAGATCGTTGTCCCCATTGATAATAATAGGGCCTGCAAATCTGCAGCGCTAATTAGCACTTTGGCAGAGGGTTCTGTGAAATCTCCTGCATTGTGCTATTAGAACATAGGAACAATACATAAAATTATGCAGAATCTGCAGTTTCTGCATAATTTTATGTAGAAAACAGCTTTATACATAGGTCCCTTAATGATTTTGTCATCTCCGTTGACAATAGGTTCCGTATTTTCCTGGTATCGTAAGTGGCCAATTTAGGCTTTTGGCTAGGGGCATCCTATGAATCCAGTTGGCCTTGCTACTAAAGAGACGGGTCCAGGGTTGAACAGACAAAGCTGGGACATGGATAATGTGATTTTTGAACTCCAGGAATGCATGGCTGCCTGGCTCTGTCACTTTGGTAGCAGGTGACCCACATGTCGGGGAGAGTGTGGTCCTTTCACCCATGTTACTGGATGTACTGCAGAACCTGCACCCAGTGCCAGTCCAAGACTTATCTAGTTATGATGACCATGCTCCCATATTTTGTAAATACAGTTCTCATGCTCCAAGAGCCATTCGTGTGGTGCAAATGCCCATGTAACTGGGTCCCAAGCCTATTGCTGAAGCTATAAGGTCTAACTGGGTGTCCCAAAGGAAAGGTCTGGGAACATTAGTGCCTATGATAGACATCTGGAATTCAGCACGTTTGGCTGTTTTATAGCAAAGCAGATAAAAGCACATTTGCACTGGGATTTTTATTTTTTTTGTAGGTTCCATTTACGAGTAATAATTTGTGATGAGTTTGAGTTCAGAGTGTTCTCATTTCATTTAAACACTTAAATATGTTCAGCTGCTGGGACGAGACTAATAGCTGACATGTAAGCCTGTTGTGGGATTTTAGGAAGGGGCTCGGAACGATGCAGTGATTTAGAATACAAGGGCGTGGTGCTCATCTGCACAGGTCTTAAAACATATTTTTAGCTTGAAATAGTTATCCCATTTTTGTGTCCGCTGTCGCCTAAAACTTCTGTTTCCCAAGAACTTATTAGTGAGAAAAGCTCACACACTAATCTGTACTGAACCTTACGAAGCATGAAAGTTGTAAACCCGGTTTTATAAAACCTGGAAAAAATCCAAATGCTACATCTTAATCCACATCTTGGTAGAGTCATGAATCAAATCATTGGGAGTCATTTGCATTGTCATGTGATACTGTGCTTATTTTTTTGCAAACTAAGCTTAAAGATATGCCCCAAAGATCAGTATGATAGTCCATCAGCTCGAATGCATAGCTGAATCATTGCACATTATTTTTACTAGGTCTAAGGGGCCTATTTGTCAAGAATGTTGATGGGATATCCCCAAAAACACCAGTTTCTCGGAGGTACTGTACCACCTGGATGTATTTCTGGGGGAGTGGGGGCTCCAGCAAAGATATCTGCAGTCCCCCATTTTTTATCACAAACACAGTCCCCATAGACTTCTAATTGCAGAATTCAGCAGGAGCTTGGCCCCAGCAGCTAACGCCTATTAGCAGAGCAAGAGGTTACACTGTAGTGTACTGAGTGACACAGTATATGAGGGTTAATGTGACTATTTATATGAAATGCGGGCGGATGTGCTGGGAGTAGTAGTTCCGCTCGGATCCCTCTACGCATCCCCAGAACTCCTTCCCATAGGAAGGAGACGGGATCTGAGAACAAGCGCCATCTGAAGATGGAGCTTGTTCTCGCAAGCAAACTCCGAAAACTTTCAGTTTTCGGAGTTTGCTGAATATCAGGTGGTCCTATTTGGACACCTGATGATGAATGGCCCGGTAACCTAATTATGCGGAAACTAGCATTTCTGCATGGTTACCGGGCCATTTATCGATGATGAATAGACTGCTCTCTATGGTGTGGCTGTTTGCTAGCTCTGTATGGTGTAACTCTGTATGGTGTGGCTCTGTATTGTGTGGTTCTGTATGGTATGGCTCTGTATGCTGGCTCTGTATGGTGTGGCTCTGTATGCTGGCTCTATGGTGTGGCTCTGTATGCTGGCTCTGTATGGTGTGGCTCTGTATGCTGGCTCTGTACAGTGTGGCTCCATATGCTGGCTCTGTATGGTGTGGCTCTGTATGCTGGCTCTGTATGGTGTGGTTCTGTATGCTGGCTTTGTATGGTGTGGCTGTGTATGGTGGGGCTTTGTATTCTGGCTCTTCATGGTGTGGCTCTGTATACTGGCTCTGTATGGTGTGGCTCTGTATGCTGGCTCTATGGTGTGGCTCTGTATGGTGTGGCTCTGTATGCTGGCTTTGTACGGTGTGGCTCCGTATGCTGGCTCTATGGTGTGGCTCTGTATGCTGGCTCTGTATGGTGTGGCTCTGTATGCTGGCTTTGTATGGTGTGGCTCCGTATGCTGGCTCTGTATGGTGTGGCTCTGTATGCTGGCTCTGTATGGTGTGGCTCTGTATGCTGGCTCTGTATGGTGTGGCTCTGTATGGTGTGGCTCTGTATTCTGGCTCTGTATGGTGTGGCTCTGTATGGTGTGGCTCTGCATACTGGCTCTGTATGGTGTGGCTCTGTATGCTGGCTCTGTATGGTGTGGCTCTGTATGCTGGCTTTGTATGGTGTGGCACTGTATGGTGTGGCTCTGTATGGTGTGGCTCCATATGCTGGATCTGTATGCTTGCTCTGTATGGTGTGGCTCTGTATGCTGGTTCTGTATGGTGTGGCTCTGTATGCTGGCTTTGTATGGTGTGGCTCTGTATGCTGGCTCTGTATGGTGTGGCTCTGTATGCTGGCTTTGTATGGTGTGGCTCTGTATGCTGGCTCTTTATGGTGTGGCTCTGTATGCTGGCTTTGTATGGTGTGGCTCTGTATTCTGGCTCTGTATGGTGTGGCTCTGTATGCTGGCTTTGTATGGTGTGGCTCTGTATGGTGTGGCTCTGTATGCTGGCATTGTATGGTGTGGCTCCGTATGCTGGCTCTGTATGGTGTGGCTCTGTATGCTGGCTTTGTATGGTGTGGCTCTGTATGGTGTGGCTGTGTATGGTGTGGCTTTGTATTCTGGCTCTTTATGGTGTGGCTCTGTATACTGGCTCTGTATGGTGTGGCTCTGTATGGTGTGGTTCTGTATGGTGTAGCTCTGTATGCTGGCTCTATGGTGTGGCTCTGTATGTTGGCTCTGTATGGTGTGGCTCTGTATGCTGGCTTTGTATGGTGTGGCTCCATATGCTGCCTCTGTATGGTGTGGCTCTGCATGCTCGCTCTGTATGGTGTGGCTCTGCATGCTCGCTCTGTATGGTGTGGCTCTGTATGGTGTGGCTCTGTATGGTGTGGCTCTGTATACTGGCTCTGTATGGTGTGGCTCTGTATGGTGTGGCTCTGTATGCTGTCTCTGTATGGTGTGGCTCTGTATGCTGGCTTTGTATGGTGTGGCTCTGTATGCTGGCTTTGTATGGTGTGGCTCTTTATGGTGTGGCTCAATATGCTGGCTTTGTATGCTGGCTCTGTATGGTGTGGCTCTGTATGCTGGCTTTGTATGGTGTGGCTCTGTATGCTGGCTCTGTATGGTGTGGCTCTGTATGCTGGCTTTGTATGGTGTGGCTCTGTATTCTGGCTCTGTATGGTGTGGCTCTGTATGCTGGCTCTGTATGGTGTGGCTCTGTATGCTGGCTTTGTATGGTGTGGCTCTGTATGGTGTGGCTCTGTATTCTGGCTCTGTATGGTGTGGCTCTGTAGGTGTGAGTATCCTGGGTCTGACCGTCCCCACAAAATGCCAGGGAGTAAAGACGTATGGAGAAGCTGTGGATGTGCAGCAGCGCATATTAGAGGTCGGGCCTGTCACGTGAACGCCATGTCGGCATTCCTTGTCAGGGTACTGGGAGGAGGCAACACAGGGGCAAGCTCCTTCCAACACCCCCCCTCGCTCAAGACTGCCATATCACAGGACACAATATGAGCATCACACAACAAATAACGTCTCTCTCCTGTAATGGAGAACATGGAGGGTTAGGCAAAGATATTCAACCAATAAAGCATCAAAAATTTAAAAATTTTCAATCATGTTCCAGTCCACTTTCTTGCAAGAAAAGACTCTGAGCATGGGACAAATCAGACTTGTGGTCATCATTTCACTGGATACATAATCTGCACTAACTAAAACATTCTCCGTCATATCCCTGATAAAGTGGTGATTAGCGGCAATGGTGGCAAAATCCAATTACAGAAGTAAGAAAAGCAAATGCAGATATCTTCCACTTCCTCCCTTTGCAGTTGAGTACACAGCACTCGATGCTCTCACACTTCTTGGACACTCACATTGGAATCCAGGACTATAGTAGACTTCCACTCTTGCCAATCCTAACTTGGTTTTTAGGATCATGTAGTGGCTGAGATACAAAGCGAACGAGTCCAGCAAATTTTCACATGAAACTTTCCCGGAGGTCTCCCGTCGTTGCTCCTCATGGAACTACTACTGAATGCTTGTTTTCTTTCTTTCTTTTGTCGTTTCCCTTTCTGTCACACTTTCAGCTGAAGGCATATCCTGCGGCTCAGGTCCATGTGGCTGTACGATACTCCTTTTAACACTAACTGAAGTAGTCTTGTGAAAGACAATGGGCCTGATTCAGCAGTGCAAGCACGTGCACTGCTGATCATAGATAGTGCGAGGCCAGGCCCCCATGACTCGTGGCATGCCCCCTTGACTCGTAGCCTACGTCTTGCGGCCTGCCCCCTTAACTCGTAGTCTGGGACCATTGTTAGCCCCAGTCCCAGTCCGTTGTTAATCCCAGTCCATCTCTGCTTGAAGGCCCACATCCTACCATAAAATACAAGTTAGATGACCATCTACTATGCATAGTGTTAAAAAAAAAAAATCTTCAAAACTTCTGCGAGGTCTCAACACCAATTCACGGGATGCACAGAAACCTGTCCTGTCAATGGATGAAGTCGGTTCTCCCTAATATGAATGGCTCATGTGCAGACGTTTACCATTGCAGTGGAGTCTGTTATTAAGATTTATGTCCAGTTTCTGCATGACTTAACTATCCCTGCCATTTTCCAAAGGCTGATCGGAGGAGATATCAGAGCTATACAGAGCCCCATAGTCCCCATAACGCTAAAGAACCCCTGACAGCTATAGGCTTCTTTATTGCAGTTACTTTGCTGGAGAGCCATCTTTGGATCTTTCCCCGCAGCCTATACTTGCAGGAGCTCCGTTTGATGGGCGCGCCCGTTCAGTAGGTAAGCCGAGTCTAAACGCGGCTGTAAAGTGATGGTGTAAGCAATCACTTTACTTTTCACTCAACAGGTTCTTGTTAGAGACAGCTTTCGGGCCCCCACTGTCACCAATGATAAAATAAGCTGTGGGCTGGATAAGTGGCCTAATTCTTTGTAATTGGTTAGAGGTTAGGAACCTGTTGCTAGGTAGATTAATTGGTTAGTGGTATTGATTGGTCAAAATAATTGGCCTATGAGTGGGGTTTGGGGCGTATACCTTTTGAAGGGGCTATTTAAGGTGAGATTTGAATATGGTACAGCCCCTTTTCGGTTTGGAAGTACCAAACCCAAAGCTTTTAAAACTATTTGTTTGTTTGTCTTACTACTAGGTGGGAAGGCGCTACTAGCCAGCGGCCACAGGTGTGGGGCACTTACCCTTTTGAAAGACGGCGAGTGTGTCCTACCCCTGCGGGAGGACAGCGGGTGTTTCCTTGCGGAGCGTCCATACTGTGCCATAGTAAGGGGTGGTGAGTCCTGCACAGCGCAGGTTATGCCTTTATAGAGGGGGGACGTTTTAGTCGTCCCCCAATTTATTAAGAGAATCAATTGGCTAGAGCTGGTCCTTGGTAGCGTCCTTCTTTGCCACCCTTATTGAATTAAAATTAATTACAATTAATAAATAAATAGCTTTGAGCTTTAAACCAATGCAGTGGTGTCGTTGTCGTTATTTTCAGTATTAAACTAGACTAATGGTTTGTATACAAGTGTTAATTGCAGTAAATTAATGGACGCCTTATTAGGCCCCATAATTGATAGCGATTCAGTTTGCAAAGTGTCAGTCATTCAGTTTGCAAAGTGTCAGTCAGGGTTTGCAAACTCATATCAGTCATTCCTCCTTTTCTATTATAATGTAATGACAACACTTTTTTTTGCAGTAACCGGCCTCTTCTCATCCTTCCCAATGAGTTTGCCTACAGGAAGTACTGTATAATGAACACAACATACAAAAAGGAAACGGACAGAAAGATATCTTGGCTGCAGGTCCTAGGAAAGATGTGCCTGAAGGGCATTTGCTTAGAAAGCGATTGGGGGGGATGGGGACGTTTAAGAGATGAAAAGCAATTGTTAGTACTACAGGATTACAGCTTCATAGGAAACACTTCAGACCTGTCCTCTGAGACGTCACAGTATCCAATGTAGCACATGCCGGAATCATTAGTGGAAAAGGTGGGCTAGCGAGACATCACAGACTCTCTTTGCTATCTTGCAAATCCCTATGAAAGCAGAAAGACTTGTATGAGAAGAGCTAATAGGTCCTATCGGCTTAACCATGAGTAATATTCATCACCAGAGGGCTGGAGTGCAGTTCTCAAAGGTCTGTAAAAGGCCAGATTGTCAGGACACCGCATACCTGAGAAAAGCCTGTTATCCAATGATAATTACGCAAAGTATAATTGGATAATTACATGCTAGTTAGAGAAGTCTTCACAGCCTATTCTACTAGTAGCACTTGCGTGCAGACCACCCTGGTATAAGCTAATACACATATCTCAATGTTATTTTACCCCTTTAGGAAAGCATATGTCACCATACACTGTGCTGTCGGGTTACATTGTCCTGGTGCCTGTGATTTATTTTTTAAACACACATAGGGCCTGCTTCAGAGATGTATGCTAACCCGATGGTTAGCGCACATCTCCAATGTTTGGAGGACTGCGCATGTGCAGCCCTCCAACTGCGAGCCCGCTCGCAGTGTGTCCCAGCCGCAGCCTGATTGCCAGGCTTTTGAGTTTCCGAGGTGCAGCGGGGGCGTTCCCCTGGCAGCGTTCGCGGAAACGAGGGAGGGACGAGGCCAGAGTCTATGTAGGTGCGCACAGACTTCCTGGCCTCACAAGCTGCCAGGACCCGGCCAGGCTGCGGGAAGCTTTAGCGATTGTTTAGATGGTGACCGATGGTGACCCCCAGGCTGCGACCTGGGCCACAGCACTGGGATCACGTAGATGCAGCAAGGAGGTGTGTGACCCCTCTCCTTCTGCATTTGCATTTTAAATGGACGGAATTGCACATCCGCTTGTGTGCGCCTGTGTTATTCCGTCCCCCTCTGACCGTAATCTCTAGTTCCCCTGCCCCTCAACGTAGTCTCCCCTGCCCCTCAACGTAGTCTCCCCTGCCCCGGAAAGTGGTCATTTGATTTCATTGCTAATATCGCTTTAATGTTTGAGTTGCTTGCTATAACTATCCCTTATC
The DNA here is from genome assembly GCA_031769625.1 of Taudactylus pleione. Classification (NCBI taxonomy): domain Eukaryota; kingdom Metazoa; phylum Chordata; class Amphibia; order Anura; family Myobatrachidae; genus Taudactylus; species Taudactylus pleione. The sequence goes on along the minus strand of JAUIMM010000795.1, from coordinate 749,611 downwards.
CAATCACAGGTCTTCCTTTAAACGATTGAGTGGACTTATGCGCTAATCACTGCAAGTGTGATCAGTGATCGTTTCTACTGTGGGGACTGAGGGTCTCTAGCTATTTCGTGGAATTGTTCTGGGATGTTATACTCTACTGGGACTGCCTCTGTCTGGACTTCTACCTGTTTATTGCCTGGTCACTGTATTTACTGCTTGTCCTGACATATTATCTGTTGCTGTGGAAAAATAAACCATCACTTTGGTTTCATGATCTGCTCGGTGTCTGGGTGATTGAGAGAACCCCGTATCCTCACCCCCGTATCCTCACATTTAAAGCACTTAGAGGGGCCTATTCATCATAACTAAAGTTTCCCAGGAGGTAATTAGGTTTAGAACTGGCATGGAGTTCTACCTAATTACCGAAGGAATTCATCATTCCTCCTCTCCATCAGTATCTATTCCAAAAAGCTGTCATTTTTGCGATGACAGCTTTTCAGGAAATAGATAGTTATCCCTGTCTACACTACCTTACCGCAGCTGTAATCAGTGCTGCGCATAAGCTGTTATATACGTAATACCAGCGCATGCGCAGCACTGCCTACACATGCGGTAAGTTTGTGTCCCCCCCCTCAGCTCACCTGCCCCCCCTCCCCCGCTCACCTCCCCCCCGTTCAGCACTTACCTGCTCGCGCAGCAGCCTCCGGCTCCGTCTGCTATGCAGACATGTGGTCTCCCAGCAGAGCACGCAAATTTTTTTTTTTCTAAACTTTAATGTGTTCTGCTGGTAGAACACATGACCGCATAGCAGACGGAGCCAGAGGACGCACCAGTGTGCCGGAGGGAGATGTCGGGGGACCTGTCCAGCTGTAAGCAGGTAAGTGTTACCTACTATTCGCCACCTCACAGTGGTGAATAGTAACTAGGGGTGTGCACCGGCCACTTTTCGTGTTTTGTGTTTTGGTTTTGGATCTGGATCTTTCTTCGTGTTTTGGATCTGGATTGGTTTTGCCAAAACCACCCTTCCGTGTTTTGGGTTCTGGGTTTTGTGTTTTGGATCTGTATTTTTTTGAAAAAAAGCATAAAAACAGCTAAAATCACAGAATTTGTAGGTTTTTCTGCTCCTATGCTATTATTAACCTCAATAACCTTAATTTCCACTCATTTCCAGTCTATTCTGAACACCTCACACCTCACAATAGTGTTTTTATGTCCAAAAGGTTGCACCGAGGTAGCTGGATGACTATGCTAAGCGACACGAGTGGGCGGCACAAACACGTGACCCATCTAGGAGTGACACTGCAGTGGCAGACAGGATGGCAGTTAGAAAAACTAGGCCCCAAACTGTACATAATGCAAAGAAAAAAAGAGGTGCAAGATGGAATTGTCCTTGGGCCCTCCCACCCACCCTTATGTTGTATAAACAGGACATGCACACTTTAACAAATCAATCATTTCAGCGCCAGGGTCTGCCACACAACTGTGGCTGAAATGATTGGTTCGTTTGGGCCCCCACAAAACAAGCTGGCAATTAATGTGTCCCTGCACAAACTGGCTCTACGGAGGCAAGATGTCATCCTCATCCTCCTCATCCACCGATTCCTCACCCTCTTCAGTGTGTACATCCTCATCCTCACAAAGTATTAACTCGTCCCCACTTGAATCCACCACCACAGGTCCCTCTGTACGTTCTGGAGGCTGGTCTCCCTGGAAGAGCTGATAATTCATTTTGATGAACATCATCTTCTCCACATTCTGTGGAAGCAACCTCCTACGCCTTTCGCTGACAAGGTTCCCGGCTGCACTAAACACTCTTTCGGAGTACACACTGGAGGGGGGGCAACTCAGGTAAAATAGAGCCAGTTTGTACAGGGGCCTCCAAATTGCCTCTTTTTCCTGCCAGTACAGGTATGGACTGTCTGACATGCCTACTTGGATGCTGTCACCGATGTAATCCTCCACCATTCTGTCAATGGTGACAGTATCATATGCAGTGACAGTAGACATGTCAGAAATTGTTGCCAGGTCCTTCAGTCCGGACCAGATGTCCAAACTTGGTCCTGCCTGCCCTGCATCACCGCCAGCGGGTTGCTTAGGATACCTAAGTTTTTTCCTGGCAGCCCCAGTTGCGGGAGAAAATGAAGAAGGAGCCGTTGACGTGTCACGTTCCGCTTCAGCTGACAGTGTGTTCACCAGCAGGTCTTTGCACCTCTGCAGGCTTGTGTCGGCCGGAAAGAGAGACACCACATAGGCTTTAAACCTAGGATCGAGCACGGTGGCCAAAATGTAGTGGTCTGATTTCAACAGATTGACCACCCTGGAATCCTAGCAAAGCGAATGAAGGGCTTCATCCACAAGTCCCACATGCCGAGCGGAATCGCTCCGTCTTAGCTCCTCCTTCACTTTCTCCAGCTGCTTCTGCAAAAGCCTGATGAGGGGAATGACCTGACTCAAGCTGGCAGTGTCTGAACTGACTTCACGTGTGGCAAGTTCGAAGGGCTGAAGAACCTTGCACAACACGGAAATCATTCTCCACTGCGCTTGAGTCAGGTGCATACCCCCTCCTTTGCCTATGTCATAGGTGGATGTATAGGCTTGTATGGCCTTTTGCTGCTCCTCCATCCTCTGAAGCATATAGAGGGTTGAGTTCCACCGCGTCACAACCTCTTGCTTCAGGTGATGGCGGGGCAGGTTCAAGAGTGTTTGCTGGCGCTCCAGTCTTCGGCACGCAGTCGCTGAATGGCGAAAGTGGCCAGAAATTTTTCGGGCCACCCAAAGCGTCTCCTGCACGCCCCTGTCGCTTTTCAGAAAATTCTGCACCACCAAGTTTATTGTGTGAGCAAAACATGGGACGTGCTGGAATTTGCCCAGATGTAATGCCCGCACAATATTGGTGGCGTTGTCAGATATCACAAATCCCCAGGAGAGTCTAAGTGGGGTAAGCCACTGGGCGATGATTTCCCTCAGTTTCTCTAAGAGGTTGTCGGCGGTGTGCCTCTTACTGAAACCGGTGATACACAGCGTAGCCTGCCTTGTAACGAGCTGGCGTTTCTGAGATGCTGCTACTGGTGACGCTGCTGCTGTTGCTGCGTAAGGTGATACATCTACCCAGTGGGCTGTCACAGTCATATAGTCCTTAGTCTGCCCTGTTCCACTTGTCCACATGTCCGTGGTTAAGTGGACATTGTGTACAACGGCATTTTTCAGGACACTGAGGACACTTTTTCTGACGTTTCTGTACAGTCTCGGTATCGCCTGCCTAGTGAAGTGGAATCTAGACGGGATTTGGAACCGGGGACACACTACCTCCATCAATTGTCTAAATCCCACTGCACTAATGGCGGATACCGGACGCACGTCTAACACCAACATAGCAGTCAAGGCCTCAGTTATACGTTTTGCTTCAGGATGACTGCTGTCGTACTTCATCCTCCTCGCTAAGGACTGTTGGAGGGTCAATTGTTTAGTAAAAGTAGTGGTGTTCCTACTTCCTCTCTGGGATGATGAACGACTCCCAGCAGCAGCAGCAACAGCAGCAGCGGCAGCAGTAGGCGTAGCAATGCAGGATCCTCCGGAGGAATCCCGGATAGGAGAGTCAGTCATGCCAGTGATATGGCCTGCAGGACTACTTCCGATCCTGACTAAGGAGGAAATTGACGAGGAGGGAGTTGACGGTGTGGTTTGCAGGCGCTTGGATACAACAGGACAACGGGATTTAGGTGTCCCTGGACTGCTTACGGTCTGAGCCAAAGTTTCTGAACTTGACAGTAACTTTTTATGAACGCGCTGCAGGTGCCGTATAAGGGAGGATGTTCCTAGGTGGTTGACGTCCCTACCCCTACTTATTTCACCTTTACATATGGTACATATGGCAAGACAGTTGTTGTCCGGATTTGGATAGAAATATTGCCAGACCAAAGAGGTGGAATGTTTGGTCTTCTGCCCAGGCATGACCGTGATGGGCTTTTTCATCCCACGGACAACAACTGTCTCCCCCGGAGCCTGATTTAAACAAACCACATCACCATCAGAATCCTCCTCGCCAACTTCCTCCTCAGCGCCAGCTACACCAGTATCCTCATCCTGTTGTACTTCAACAGTGACATCTTCAATTTGCATATCAGCAAGTGGACTGTGGGTGCTCCTTTCAGCACTTGCAGGGGGCGTGCAAATGGTGGAAAGAGCCACCTCTTCCCGTCCAGTGCTGGGAAGGTCAGGCATCGCAACCACCACCACACTTGGACTCTCCTTGGGGATTTGTGATATCTTCTTAGAAAGCACAGTTCTTCGCTGTGCTTTTGCCAGCTTAACTCTTTTGATTTTTTTAGTGGGAGGAGTGCTTCCATCGTCATGTGAAGCTGAACCACTAGTCATGAACATACTAGGGATCGACCTTAGCCGTTCCTTGCCACTCCGTGTCGTAAATGGCATATTGGCAAGTTTACGTTTCTCTTCAGCTGATTTAAATGTCTTTTTCAAGGTCATTTTCCTGAACTTTGCCATTTGGGATTGTATGTGCCCTCTACTATGACATTGGGCATCGGCCTTGGCAGACGACGTTGATGGCATGTTATCGTCTATGTCATGACTAGTGGCAGCAGCTTCAGCACTAGGAGGAAGTGGTTCTTGATCTTTCTCTATTTTATTTTTATCGGAGAAAGTTTGGTCCTCCATTTATGTTATATCGATTTGATATATACGTGCGGCTAAACACAGAAAATAATTTTTTTTTTGGTTTGGACTGGAGTGTACTTTGTGGGTTACAGCACCCTTTAACGGTCAAGCCAGCCGGCCCTTTACTTATGACACAGGCGCACTCTTGGCACTACTTTGTTGATGCACGTGCGGCTACTGCGCACACAATTCACAAACACAGAAAATAATTTTTTTTTGGTTTGGACTGGAGTGTACTTTGGGGGTTACAGCACCCTTTAACGGTCAAGCCAGCCGGCCCTTTACTTATGACACAGGCGCACGCTTGGCACTACTTTGTTGATGCACGTGCGGCTACTGCGCACACAATTCACAAACACAGAAAATAATTTTTTTTTGGTTTGGACTGGAGTGTACTTTCGGGGGTTACAGCACCCTTTAACGGTCAAGCCAGCCGGCCCTTTACTTATGACACAGGCGCACGCTTGGCACTACTTTGTTGATGCACGTGCGGCTACTGCGCACACAATTCACAAACACAGAAAATAATTTTTTTTTAGGTTTGGACTGGAGTGTACTTTCGGGGGTTACAGCACCCTTAACGGTCAAGCCAGCCGGCCCTTTACTTATGACACAGGCGCACGCTTGGCACTACTTTGTTGATGCACGTGCGGCTACTGCGCACACAATTCACAAACACAGAAAATAATTTTTTTTTGGTTTGGACTGGAGTGTACTTTCGGGGGTTACAGCACCCTTTAACGGTCAAGCCAGCTGGCCCTTTACTTATGACACAGGCGCACGCTTGGCACTACTTTGTTGATGCACATGCGGCTACTGCGCACACAATTCACAAACACAGAAAATAATTTTTTTTTAGGTTTGGACTGGAGTGTACTTTCGGGGGTTACAGCACCCTTTAACGGTCAAGCCAGCCGGCCCTTTACTTATGACACAGGCGCACGCTTGGCACTACTTTGTTGATGCACGTGCGGCTACTGCGCACACAATTCACAAACACAGAAAATAATTTTTTTTTGGGTTTGGACTGGAGTGTACTTTCGGGGGTTACAGCACCCTTAACGGTCAAGCCAGCCGGCCCTTTACTTATGACACAGGCGCACGTTTGGCACTACTTTGTTGATGCACGTGCGGCTACTGCGCACACAATTCACAAACACAGAAAATAATTTTTTTTTTGGTTTGGACTGGAGTGTACTTTCGGGGGTTACAGCACCCTTAACGGTCAAGCCAGCCGGCCCTTTACTTATGACACAGGCGCACGCTTGGCACTACTTTGTTGATGCACGTGCGACTACTGCGCACACAATTCACAAACACAGAAAATAATATTTTTTTTGGTTTGGACTGGAGTGTACTTTCGGGGGTTACAGCACCCTTAACGGTCAAGCCAGCCGGCCCTTTACTTATGACACAGGCGCACGCTTGGCACTACTTTGTTGATGCACGTGCGGCTACTGCGCACACAATTCACAAACACAGAAAATAATTTTTTTTTGGTTTGGACTGGAGTGTACTTTCGGGGGTTACAGCACCCTTAACGGTCAAGCCAGCCGGCCCTTTACTTATGACACAGGCGCACGCTTGGCACTACTTTGTTGATGCACGTGCGACTACTGCGCACACAATTCACAAACACAGAAAATAATATTTTTTTTGGTTTGGACTGGAGTGTACTTTCGGGGGTTACAGCACCCTTAACGGTCAAGCCAGCCGGCCCTTTACTTATGACACAGGCGCACGCTTGGCACTACTTTGTTGATGCACGTGCGACTACTGCGCACACAATTCACAAACACAGAAAATAATATTTTTTTTGGTTTGGACTGGAGTGTACTTTCGGGGGTTACAGCACCCTTAACGGTCAAGCCAGCCGGCCCTTTACTTATGACACAGGCGCACGCTTGGCACTACTTTGTTGATGCACGTGCGGCTACTGCGCACACAATTCACAAACACAGAAAATAATTTTTTTTTTGGTTTGGACTGGAGTGTACTTTCGGGGGTTACAGCACCCTTAACGGTCAAGCCAGCCGGCCCTTTACTTATGACACAGGCGCACGCTTGGCACTACTTTGTTGATGCACGTGCGGCTACTGCGCACACAATTCACAAACACAGAAAATAATTTTTTTTTGGTTAGGACTGGAGTGTACTTTCGGGGGTTACAGCACCCTTTAACGGTCAAGCCAGCCGGCCCTTTACTTATGACACAGGCGCACGCTTGGCACTACTTTGTTGATGCACGTGCGGCTACTGCGCACACAATTCACAAACACAGAAAATAATTTTTTTTTTGGTTTGGACTGGAGTGTACTTTCGGGGGTTACAGCACCCTTAACGGTCAAGCCAGCCGGCCCTTTACTTATGACACAGGCGCACGCTTGGCTCTACTTTGTTGATGCACGTGCGGCTACTGCGCACACAATTCACAAACACAGAAAATAATTTTTTTTTTGGTTTGGACTGGAGTGTACTTGGGGGTTACAGCACCCTTTAACGGTCAAGCCAGCCGGCCCTTTACTTATGACACAGGCGCACGCTTGGCACTACTTTGTTGATGCACGTGCGGCTACTGCGCACACAATTCACAAACACAGAAAATAATATTTTTTTTGGTTTGGACTGGAGTGTACTTTCGGGGGTTACAGCACCCTTAACGGTCAAGCCAGCCGGCCCTTTACTTATGACACAGGCGCACGCTTGGCACTACTTTGTTGATGCACGTGCGGCTACTGCGCACACAATTCACAAACACAGAAAATAATTTTTTTTTTGGTTTGGACTGGAGTGTACTTTCGGGGGTTACAGCACCCTTAACGGTCAAGCCAGCCGGCCCTTTACTTATGACACAGGCGCACGCTTGGCACTACTTTGTTGATGCACGTGCGACTACTGCGCACACAATTCACAAACACAGAAAATAATATTTTTTTTGGTTTGGACTGGAGTGTACTTTCGGGGGTTACAGCACCCTTAACGGTCAAGCCAGCCGGCCCTTTACTTATGACACAGGCACACGCTTGGCACTACTTTGTTGATGCACGTGCGGCTACTGCGCACACAATTCACAAACACAGAAAATAATTTTTTTTTTGGTTTGGACTGGAGTGTACTTTCGGGGGTTACAGCACCCTTAACGGTCAAGCCAGCCGGCCCTTTACTTATGACACAGGCGCACGCTTGGCACTACTTTGTTGATGCACGTGCGGCTACTGCGCACACAATTCACAAACACAGAAAATAATTTTTTTTTTGGTTTGGACTGGAGTGTACTTTCGGGGGTTACAGCACCCTTAACGGTCAAGCCAGCCGGCCCTTTACTTATGACACAGGCGCACGCTTGGCACTACTTTGTTGATGCACGTGCGGCTACTGCGCACACAATTCACAAACACAGAAAATATATTATTTTTTTAGCACTTGGGGGGAGCACCCCTGATGGACAGAGCACCCCCTGGACAACACTACAGCACTCCTTTAGGACTGGGACACTGCACAGGACTTTGGAGTGGACACAGCCCCTATGGAGAACTGACTGCACAACACAGTCCAGCCAGCCCCTATGGACTTTGAAGTAGTGGACACAGCCCCTATTAACAACAGCAGCACAGCACAACACAGCCAGCCCCTATGGACTTTGAAGTAGTGGACAACAGCAGCACTACACTACACTACACTACACAGCCCTAACTCCCACCCTCCCTCTTCACTGTCCACAGCCGAGTGAGAAAATGGCGCCGACGTGTGTACCTTATATAGGATCCAAAACCCGCGAGACTCGGAAGGCGGGAAGATGACGTTTTGCCTCGATTTCAGATCCGAGTCAGGCGGGAAAAGTCGAGCCTGACTCGGATCGGACTCGGATCGGGGGGGCTCGGGGGGGTTCGGATTTCAGAAATCCGAACCCGCTCACCCCTAATAGTAACTACATCAAATTCCGAAAATACATAATCTTCGGAATTTGATGAATACCATAATTTCCATATCCCCATGTTAAAGTATGGGGAGTGTGGAAATTAACGCAGGGGGACTTAGCAAGGAGATATCAGTGATATCTCCTGTGCTAAGTGTCATCATGAATACTAAAATAACGTTAATTAAGGAAAATGTCCTAAAAACGTTATTTTTGTGTTGATGAATAGGCCCCTGAGTCCTTTAGGAGAAAAGCGCTATATTAATAATATTGTTATTAATATTATTATAATAAAATACCATCTTATCTTCAAGGAGAGTTCTCATAAAACTTATTGCAGGCTTCCATTTTATAGGATTCAACGGTCATAATATCAACATCTGTAATGTTCACATTCATAATGTCAACATTGAACATGTTGGCTTGCGTGGAATGTCAGCATTTGAAATGTCAACATTTTGCACAGACCAGAGGGGGAGGATTAGGCTCTGAGAGCGTTAGGGTTAAGCACTAGGGGGAGGGTAGGGTAGGGTTAGGCACTGGGGGGAGGGGGATGATTAGCGATACTCACTGCCGGAAGAGTCTCAGGATCTGCCGAAAGTCACCAGGACGTCACCGGAGGAGCAGGAAGATGCAGCTGGAGCCGCCAGACCTGCCGTGCCAGGCAAGTCCCCACTAGACCACCAGGGATGTTTTGTCGGCATTCTAATCATGTCGACACTTAATCGGTGTTAACATGATTCATTTCAATGTTGTCAAAAACCAAAATATACTACGCCCGATTCAACACATTCGTTCCATAGCAGTAAATTCTGCTGACCTGTTAGCTTCAGCCCCCAGAGGCCAGATTAGCATAATCTGCATCATTGGCTTCTGTTATAAGTTTATCAGGGTTGTAACAAGCAGTCGCCAGGTCCCCTCGCCAGTGGTGTCATGCGGAGGGGTGCGAGCCGCACCCAGGTGTCACCCACGAAATCCCCATTTAGATTGTCTGTAGGGTTGTTGATTGATGGTTCAGTCATCGATGGTTTTTAACTATGGGGAGGGGAAACCCTCAATGTAGGGATGGACATCGGAAGCCCGGCATCAAATGGTTGTAGGGCTTCCGACATCAAATCAAGCAATGCGATGGCAACTAGCCATTGCATTCCAGTTATGCGATAGTATAATCTTTGCGATGGTTATGCTTGCCCATGAAAAGGGGGCGGAGCATGTGGAAATGGGGCGCATCCACACGGCTCCCCCCTTCTACGTCACTGTGGGTGGCGTGCCCAGCACTCTCCAAGATACTGGGCTGCCCCCAGGCTCCACCTACACGGAGAACATGTGCCGTGTGCATGCGCACAGCTTCTATTCGCGTTCTGCTCACCCCCCACGGCCAGCCATCAGATGCTAGCAACCATCGGATTCCCGATATTCAATGGAAAAAGTACTTCCATCAAATTGGAAACATCGATGGTTGCTCACCATCTGTTTCCGATGTCCATCCCTACCTCTATGGTCACCGGACACGCGTGTGCAGCAGACCGCTGATGCCTTCCACCCAGGGCCGGATTGAGGGTCACATGGGCCTGGAGCAAAAAATTATCAAGGGCCTATTATGAGAAGCAGAGGAGGTGTAACCATTACTGTGTGGGTGTAGCCAGTGCCATGTGGGTGTGTACACACCCTACACTATCAGCCCCAATGTCTCCCCAAATATGTAAAAGAAAAAAAAAAAAGCTTCATTTTGTGAGGGAACTAGAAATTTTTTTTACTACTTATGATTTATGGCTGACCTTGTGGGCAGCAGATGGACAGTCAACATCATGCTGTCATGATGATGGGCCTATTTTTATGTGAAGGCCTGGAGCTGTAGCTCCATCCGCCCCATTGTTAATCTGGCCCTGCTTCCGCCCATCGGCCCAACACCACTGGTATTAGATGGACAATCCTTACTAACAGCCTGAAGGGGGCTGTATTGTGCGTTCCTGTATGAGAGGGTTGGCACGGGATGCTGTAGCTATATTTTGCTTTGGGCATGGTGATGCCGCGTTTCACCCCTGACTGTTCTACATGTCCTCTTCCATTGCACTGTGACGATTAGCTGCAATAACTCCTATAGATCATCGGCTCAGATCTTCACCTTTGTACTTTTTGTTAGTAAAACTTGAAGATCACAATCAAATTTTGAAAGGTGTGTAGTTTAGTCAAATGGGCTTGGGATGGGTCACAGGAACTTTACGTATGATGGTGATCAGTTGTATCACACCAAGCATGTGCACCTCTGTGTCTATGGGCGAATACACGCATTATTTCCCTGCGAGCAGTGCCAGATCGCATGCCTCCAAATTCCATGCAATTTGCTGAAAATGTAACTGCTGGTGAAATGCTGCAAATGGTTCCATTAACGGAACCATTACCCACCTTTTATACAGGGCAATATACACTGTATGCCTATGGAAGTGTGCTTAATAAGGCCTGTACAAAATTGCTAGAACTACTGCGCTTATATAAATGTGTTTATTAATTGATAACAACGGAATTACCATAACTAAAAACCTATCATGGGTATTGCAGTCATAAATTACACATCTTGAAAGGGGATTCCGGCGTCCAGAATGCTGCCACCGAAATCCTGACCGCCGGAATCCCAAAGGTAAGTAGCGAGGCTGGGGGGAGAGTTAACGTTAGGCACTAGGCGGAGGGTTGGGTTTAGGCACTAGGGGGAGGTTAGGGTCAGGCACCAGGGAGGGAGGTTTAGGGTAGGGAGAGGGAGAGGGTTAGGCACTAAGGGGGTAGGGTTGGGTTTAGGCACTGGGGGGGGGAGGTTAGGGTCAGGCACCAGGGAGGGAGGTTTAGGGTAGGGAGAGGGGGAGGGCTAGGATACTGACCGACAAGTGTCAGTATTGTAACCCTGTCGGGATTCAGATCACCGGGATTCCGAACACTGGCATTCCATACCCATCCCCTTCACAGAACTGATCTACTTCAACAAACTGATGTCTACCTTGATAAATAGATATCAATGTATCTGTCAGTGATCTCCAATAGGCAAAATTAAGTAGTAGATGAAGAACCTGGTCTCACATAATATTAGATGTTGGTTATTACTAGGGGTGAGCGGGTTCGGATTTCTGAAATCCGAACCCCCCCGAGCCACCCCGATCCGAGTCCGATCCGAGTCAGGCTCGACTTTTCCCGCCTGACTCGGATCTGAAATCGAGGCAAAACGTCATCATCCCGCCTTCCGAGTCTCGCGGGTTTTGGATCCTATATAAGGTACCCGCGTCGGCGCCATTTTCTCACTCGGCTGTGGACAGTGAAGAGGGAGGGTGGGAGTTAGGGCTGTGTAGTGTAGTGTAGTGTAGTGTAGTGTAGTGTAGTGCTGCTGTTGTCCACTACTTCAAAGTCCATAGGGGCTGGCTGTGTTGTGCTGTGCTGCTGTTGTTAATAGGGGCTGTGTCCACTACTTCAAAGTCCATAGGGGCTGGCTGGACTGTGTTGTGCAGTCAGTTCTCCATAGGGGCTGTGTCCACTCCAAAGTCCTGTGCAGTGTCCCAGTCCTAAAGGAGTGCTGTAGTGTTGTCCAGGGGGTGCTCTGTCCATCAGGGGTGCTCCCCCCAAGTGCTAAAAAAATAATATATTTTCTGTGTTTGTGAATTGTGTGCGCAGTAGCCGCACGTGCATCAACAAAGTAGTGCCAAGCGTGCGCCTGTGTCATAAGTAAAGGGCCGGCTGGCTTGACCGTTAAAGGGTGCTGTAACCCCCGAAAGTACACTCCAGTCCAAACCAAAAAAAAATTATTTTCTGTGTTTGTGAATTGTGTGCGCAGTAGCCGCACGTGCATCAACAAAGTAGTGCCAAGCGTGCGCCTGTGTCATAAGTAAAGGGCCGGCTGGCTTGACCGTTAAGGGTGCTGTAACCCCCGAAAGTACACTCCAGTCCAAACCAAAAAAAAAATTATTTTCTGTGTTTGTGAATTGTGTGCGCAGTAGCCGCACGTGCATCAACAAAGTAGTGCCAAGCGTGCGCCTGTGTCATAAGTAAAGGGCCGACTGGCTTGACCGTTAAGGGTGCTGTAACCCCCGAAAGTACACTCCAGTCCAAACCAAAAAAAAAATTATTTTCTGTGTTTGTGAATTGTGTGCGCAGTAGCCGCACGTGCATCAACAAAGTAGTGCCAAGCGTGCACCTGTGTCATAAGTAAAGGGCCGGCTGGCTTGACCGTTAAGGGTGCTGTAACCCCCGAAAGTACACTCCAGTCCAAACCAAAAAAAAAATTATTTTCTGTGTTTGTGAATTGTGTGCGCAGTAGCCGCACGTGCATCAACAAAGTAGTGCCAAGCGTGCGCCTGTGTCATAAGTAAAGGGCCGGCTGGCTTGACCGTTAAGGGTGCTGTAACCCCCGAAAGTACACTCCAGTCCAAACCAAAAAAAAATTATTTTCTGTGTTTGTGAATTGTGTGCGCAGTAGCCGCACGTGCATCAACAAAGTAGTGCCAAGCGTGCGCCTGTGTCATAAGTAAAGGGCCGGCTGGCTTGACCGTTAAGGGTGCTGTAACCCCCGAAAGTACACTCCAGTCCAAACCAAAAAAAAAATTATTTTCTGTGTTTGTGAATTGTGTGCGCAGTAGCCGCACGTGCATCAACAAAGTAGTGCCAAGCGTGCACCTGTGTCATAAGTAAAGGGCCGGCTGGCTTGACCGTTAAGGGTGCTGTAACCCCCGAAAGTACACTCCAGTCCAAACCAAAAAAAAAATTATTTTCTGTGTTTGTGAATTGTGTGCGCAGTAGCCGCACGTGCATCAACAAAGTAGTGCCAAGCGTGCGCCTGTGTCATAAGTAAAGGGCCGGCTGGCTTGACCGTTAAAGGGTGCTGTAACCCCCAAAGTACACTCCAGTCCAAACCAAAAAAAAAATAATTTTCTGTGTTTGTGAATTGTGTGCGCAGTAGCCGCACGTGCATCAACAAAGTAGTGCCAAGCGTGCGCCTGTGTCATAAGTAAAGGGCCGGCTGGCTTGACCGTTAAAGGGTGCTGTAACCCCCGAAAGTACACTCCAGTCCAAACCAAAAAAAAATTATTTTCTGTGTTTGTGAATTGTGTGCGCAGTAGCCGCACGTGCATCAACAAAGTAGTGCCAAGCGTGCGCCTGTGTCATAAGTAAAGGGCCGGCTGGCTTGACCGTTAAGGGTGCTGTAACCCCCGAAAGTACACTCCAGTCCAAACCAAAAAAAAAATTATTTTCTGTGTTTGTGAATTGTGTGCGCAGTAGCCGCACGTGCATCAACAAAGTAGTGCCAAGCGTGCGCCTGTGTCATAAGTAAAGGGCCGGCTGGCTTGACCGTTAAAGGGTGCTGTAACCCCCGAAAGTACACTCCAGTCCAAACCAAAAAAAAATTATTTTCTGTGTTTGTGAATTGTGTGCGCAGTAGCCGCACGTGCATCAACAAAGTAGTGCCAAGCGTGCGCCTGTGTCATAAGTAAAGGGCCGGCTGGCTTGACCGTTAAAGGGTGCTGTAACCCACAAAGTACACTCCAGTCCAAACCCCCAAAAAAAATATTTTCTGTGTTTAGCCGCACGTATATATCAAATCGATATAACATAAATGGAGGATCAAATTTTCTCCGATAAAAATAAAATAGAGAAAGATCAAGAACCACTTCCTCCTAGTGCTGAAGCTGCTGCCACTAGTCATGACATAGACGATAACATGCCATCAACGTCGTCTGCCAAGGCCGATGCCCAATGTCATAGTAGAGGGCACATACAATCCCAAATGGCAAAGTTCAGGAAAATGACCTTGAAAAAGACATTTAAATCAGCTGAAGAGAAACGTAAACTTGCCAATATGCCATTTACGACACGGAGTGGCAAGGAACGGCTAAGGTCGATCCCTAGTATGTTCATGACTAGTGGTTCAGCTTCACATGACGATGGAAGCCCTCCTCCCACTAAAAAAATCAAAAGAGTTAAGCTGGCAAAAGCACAGCGAAGAACTGTGCTTTCTAAGAAGATATCACAAATCCCCAAGGAGAGTCCAAGTGTGGTGGTGGTTGCGATGCCTGACCTTCCCAGCACTGGACGGGAAGAGGTGGCTCTTTCCACCATTTGCACGCCCCCTGCAAGTGCTGAAAGGAGCACCCACAGTCCACTTGCTGATATGCAAATTGAAGATGTCACTGTTGAAGTACAACAGGATGAGGATACTGGTGTAGCTGGCGCTGAGGAGGAAGTTGGCGAGGAGGATTCTGATGGTGATGTGGTTTGTTTAAATCAGGCTCCGGGGGAGACAGTTGTTGTCCGTGGGATGAAAAAGCCCATCACGGTCATGCCTGGGCAGAAGACCAAACATTCCACCTCTTTGGTCTGGCAATATTTCTATCCAAATCCGGACAACAACTGTCTTGCCATATGTACCATATGTAAAGGTGAAATAAGTAGGGGTAGGGACGTCAACCACCTAGGAACATCCTCCCTTATACGGCACCTGCAGCGCGTTCATAAAAAGTTACTGTCAAGTTCAGAAACTTTGGCTAAGACCGTAAGCAGTCCAGGGACACCTAAATCCCGTTGTCCTGTTGTATCCAAGCGCCTGCAAACCACACCGTCAACTCCCTCCTCGTCAATTTCCTCCTTAGTTAGGATCGGAAGTAGTCCTGCAGGCCATGTCACTGGCATGACTGACTCTCCTATCCGGGATTCCTCCGGAGGATCCTGCATTGCTACGCCTACTGCTGCCGCTGCTGCTGTTGCTGCTGCTGGGAGTCGTTCATCATCCCAGAGAGGAAGTAGGAACACCACTACTTTTACTAAACAATTGACCCTCCAACAGTCCTTAGCGAGGAGGATGAAGTACGACAGCAGTCATCCTGAAGCAAAACGTATAACTGAGGCCTTGACTGCTATGTTGGTGTTAGACGTGCGACCGGTATCCGCCATTAGTGCAGTGGGATTTAGACAATTGATGGAGGTAGTGTGTCCCCGGTTCCAAATCCCGTCTAGATTCCACTTCACTAGGCAGGCGATACCGAGACTGTACAGAAACGTCAGAAAAAGTGTCCTCAGTGTCCTGAAAAATGCCGTTGTACACAATGTCCACTTAACCACGGACATGTGGACAAGTGGAACAGGGCAGACTAAGGACTATATGACTGTGACAGCCCACTGGGTAGATGTATCACCTTACGCAGCAACAGCAGCAGCGTCACCAGTAGCAGCATCTCAGAAATGCCAGCTCGTTACAAGGCAGGCTACGCTGTGTATCACCGGTTTCAGTAAGAGGCACACCGCCGACAACCTCTTAGAGAAACTGAGGGAAATCATCGCCCAGTGGCTTACCCCACTTAGACTCTCCTGGGGATTTGTGATATCTGACAACGCCACCAATATTGTGCGGGCATTACATCTGGGCAAATTCCAGCACGTCCCATGTTTTGCTCACACAATAAACTTGGTGGTGCAGAATTTTCTGAAAAGCGACAGGGGCGTGCAGGAGACGCTTTGGGTGGCCCGAAAAATTTCTGGCCACTTTCGCCATTCAGCGACTGCGTGCCGAAGACTGGAGCGCCAGCAAACACTCTTGAACCTGCCCCGCCATCACCTGAAGCAAGAGGTTGTGACGCGGTGGAACTCAACCCTCTATATGCTTCAGAGGATGGAGGAGCAGCAAAAGGCCATACAAGCCTATACATCCACCTATGACATAGGCAAAGGAGGGGGTATGCACCTGACTCAAGCGCAGTGGAGAATGATTTCCGTGTTGTGCAAGGTTCTCCAGCCCTTCGAACTTGCCACACGTGAAGTCAGTTCAGACACTGCCAGCTTGAGTCAGGTCATTCCCCTCATCAGGCTTTTGCAGAAGCAGCTGGAGAAAGTGAAGGAGGAGCTAAGACGGAGCGATTCCGCTCGGCATGTGGGACTTGTGGATGAAGCCCTTCATTCGCTTTGCCAGGATTCCAGGGTGGTCAATCTGTTGAAATCAGACCACTACGTTTTGGCCACCGTGCTCGATCCTAGGTTTAAAGCCTATGTGGTGTCTCTCTTTCCGGCCGACACAAGCCTGCAGAGGTGCAAAGACCTGCTGGTGAACACACTGTCAGCTGAAGCGGAACGTGACACGTCAACGGCTCCTTCTTCATTTTCTCCTGCAACTGGGGCTGCCAGGAAAAAACTTAGGTATCCTAAGCAACCCGCTGGCGGTGATGCAGGGCAGGCAGGACCAAGTTTGGACATCTGGTCCGGACTGAAGGACCTG
Organism: Taudactylus pleione; assembly: GCA_031769625.1. Taxonomy (NCBI): domain Eukaryota; kingdom Metazoa; phylum Chordata; class Amphibia; order Anura; family Myobatrachidae; genus Taudactylus; species Taudactylus pleione. The sequence continues at coordinate 732,803 of JAUIMM010000795.1, read as the reverse complement.
GCAACAATTTCTGACATGTCTACTGTCACTGCATATGATACTGTCACCATTGACAGAATGGTGGAGGATTACATCGGTGACAGCATCCAAGTAGGCATGGCAGACAGTCCATACCTGTACTGGCAGGAAAAAGAGGCAATTTGGAGGCCCCTGTACAAACTGGCTCTATTTTACCTGAGTTGCCCCCCCTCCAGTGTGTACTCCGAAAGAGTGTTTAGTGCAGCCGGGAACCTTGTCAGCGAAAGGCGTAGGAGGTTGCTTCCACAGAATGTGGAGAAGATGATGTTCATCAAAATGAATTATCAGCTCTTCCAGGGAGACCAGCCTCCAGAAGGTACAGAGGGACCTGTGGTGGTGGATTCAAGTGGGGACGAGTTAATACTTTGTGAGGATGAGGATGTACACACTGAAGAGGGTGAGGAATCGGTGGATGAGGAGGATGAGGATGACATCTTGCCTCCATAGAGCCAGTTTGTGCAGGGACACATTAATTGCCAGCTTGTTTTGTGGGGGCCCAAACGAACCAATCATTTCAGCCACAGTTGTGTGGCAGACCCTGGCGCTGAAATGATTGGTTTGTTAAAGTGTGCATGTCCTGTTTATACAACATAAGGGTGGGTGGGAGGGCCCAAGGACAATTCCATCTTGCACCTCTTTTTTTTCTTTGCATTATGTACAGTTTGGGGCCTAGTTTTTCAAACTGCCATCCTGTCTGCCACTGCAGTTTCACGCCTAGATGGGTCACGTGTTTGTGCCGCCCACTCGTGTCGCTTAGCATAGTCATCCAGCTACCTCGGTGCAACGTTTTGGACATAAAAACACTATTGTGAGGTGTGAGGTGTTCAGAATAGACTGGAAATGAGTGGAAATTAAGGTTATTGAGGTTAATAATAGCATAGGAGCAGAAAAACCTACAAATTCTGTGATTTTAGCTGTTTTTATGCTTTTTTAAAAAAAAATACAGATCCAAAACACAAAACCCAGAACCCAAAACACGGAAGGGTGGTTTTGGCAAAACCAATCCAGATCCAAAACACGAAGAAAGATCCAGATCCAAAATCAAAACACAAAACACGAAAAGTGGCCGGTGCACACCCCTAGTTATTACTGGTTAGACAGGTGGCTATCCTGCCACTGACAGCTGCTCACTAAGGGGCTGATTTTTGCAACTTCGTATGCGACTAAGGGCCATATTCAATTTGAGGCGAAAACTCCGAGGTCGGACTTTTCGCCCTCATCGCTGGTTTTTGCAGGGGATAAAGTTACGGGTGCATGCCCGCTTATCCCCGTATTCAATTAGGATCCGTCGAAAACGGGACCCGGCGGAAAGGTAAGTATCAAAAAGTGCTGTCAGTTTTTGGGGAAATCATCCTGTCACCCCCAAAAGATGTCCTGACATGGGGATCGCTATGGGTACCCCCGATTTGGCCTGCTGAAGGTAAGTCGGGGAGTTAAATAGCCGCAGCAGTTGTTTTTTCCCGACATTGAAGAAGTGTTGCAGAAGAGCACTTAGGTTATTTTTTTCGTTTTTTTAAGTGGTCGCGGCAGGTGCATAAATGCGCCAGTGAAGAAGTAGTAAATAGCATTTATCTTTTTTTTTGGGGGGGGGGGGGGGGAATAACTATTCCCATCAAATTTTGGGTACATGAAGATGAGTTCAAGCATATTTTTAAGTCCATAATGTAATTTAAAAAAATTCCGCTAACAGGCACATTCTAGAAAACACCTGCCGCATACTTGGGAACCCCCCAGGATCAGTTTTGCTACTTTATTTTTCGCCCCCAAAATAAAAGTTATTTTTTTGGGGTGTCCTGAGGACACTCCCAGGGCTGCAGGCTATTTTTTTTTACGCCTGCACCCAAAAACCCCAATTCTGTACTTTTTTTCGTCATGTATTACTTGGAGAAAAGTTATCCCCTGTTTTTTAACAAAGACTTTTTGCACCGGCGAAAAGTCTTTGAAATTGAATATAGGGATACTTGAAACAGGCGAAAATGGCAATAAATTATCGCCTCAAATTGAATATGGCCCTAAGGGGTCTATTTACTAAGCAGTGTTAGGAGACAGAGTGAAAAGTGATAAGAAAGTGATAAGGTGCCAGCCAATCAGCTCCCAACTGCCATCTCACAAGCTGTGTTTGAAAAATGACAGTTGGGAGCTGATTGGCTGGCACCTTATCACTTTCTTATCACTTTTTACCCTGTCTCCTAGCACTACTTAGTAAACAGACCCCTAAATCTCTAAAAAGTGGCACGGAGCATGCGTCCCTCTGTGTCTGCGCTCAGAGCTGCAGGACTGAATGAGCCGCACTGACTCTGGAATGTACAGTATTGGGCGTTCTTGAGCGGTGACTTGTAGGTGGCTAATTGTATTATGGGAGTGTCGCAGGAGTGGCTGCCGACCCAAGGTGCCTAATCAAGTACATTGGAGGCCATACTCCAACAGAGATTCTGCCCCTAGCATGGGGCTGGTGCAAATACTGACGCTGCTTTGGATGGTTGTGACTGCAGACGCACAAAGGGCCTGATTCAGATCCGCTGGCAAATGCCTTCGCAGCTGTGATCTCTCACCGATCGCGACTGCAAATATGTGCTAATGACTCGCTTGCCATCCAATGCTTAGAGACGCCCACTGAAAGCATCTCGGATCCGCCGCTCATGCACTAAACCGCAAACATCTAACGCAGATCAGGTGTCCATCGGCTTTCTGAGTCAGTCCGACATTCGCAGACATATCGGGTCTCCAGACACGCCGAAGGCTCTCCTGCAGCGAGTAAGGACGCAGCGTCTAATTTCTTCTGCGGGGGTCACTGTGATTGTGTTTTATTTCTACTAATTTGAGCAGAAAATAATAACAAATATCAACTTATATTACATTTGGGTTGATATTTGTTATATATTATATTTGAAAAAATCAAACTGATGGCGTGCCTTGGCACTTTAAAAATATGTAAATATAGTAAATACTCCTAGTGCATGCATGGTAATGGGGATGTAGTTAAAATACCGGCCGACAGGATTCAGGCCGCTGATTTACTGACGCTGGAATCCCGACTGTCGGCAAAATGCCGATGTCGCTATCCCAAATGGCGTCGGCATCCCAAACTAAGGAATCCTGAACGTCCGTATGGTACCCGGGGATGGGGTTAGGATTAGGCACCCCCGGGGGGGATTTAGGGTTAAGCCCCACCCAGGGAGGGTTAGATTTAGGGTGCGGGCCGGGGGGTTAGTTTTAGGCACCACCGGAGGGAGATTAGGGTAAAGCATCCCCCCAGGGAGGTTAGGGTTAGGCACCAGTAAGGGAGGGTTAGGGGTAGAGAAAGGGGGAGGGTTACGGTACTTACCTCTGTCAGGATCTTCACAGTCCGGGCTTCCGGGGTTGGTATTTGAATCGACGGCTATTGAGTCCTCAGGCAATGGAGCCACTGTGCTTTCCCCTGTACCCTTGTGGGCCAGTCTGACCCTGATAGCTAGCAAATGGCTCTTGCATTGAACGTCTACAACCTGCTTACGACCAGGGCCGTCACTAGGCTGGTGCGCATACTTGCCGACAATCAGCTCCAGCCTTCTGGGAGGGAGCTGATTGTCGGCTAACAGCGGGGGGCGGGGCCGGCCATTGACGTCACATTTGGGGGCAGAGCCAGGGGTGGGGCCGGCCATTGACGTCACATTGGGGCGGGGCCATGTGATCGCGTCATCGTGGCCCCACCCCTCTTCACAATGCCATTAAATTTCGGCATTGTGAAGCAGGGGGTGGGGCCACGATGACCCGATTCAGCGCAAATCGCGTCACCGCCCCCCCCCCGCTGCGGGGGTTTCTATTTTTTTCTGGGGGGAGGTTGGGAGGGTCGCAGGCTTCCGGGAAGCTTGCCTGCCTTTCCGGGGGGCCGGGAGTGGCACCCGAAAGTTGGGAGGCTCCTGGCCAAATTGGGAGGGTAGGCAAGCCTGTGCGGCATGTGATACCACACAGAGCGCAAAGCAGGGCTGGGCGCCAGGTTAACAGAGCAGCTCCTGGTGAGATCTGAAGGGGTTCCCCCCTCTACACTTCCCTCTCCTCCTCCCTGTCTCTGCCCACTCCCATCCCTCTCTCAGGAGGGGATCGATGTCTTCGAGTCTTTATTTCATATAATTTATTAAGAAAGTGTTTTATCGCATGGTGTTATACAGGACACCCCTCTGAAAGTTTAATTAACTGAGGTAGAGGTGGGACGGGGGTATAGTACTGTGTGTGAGTGTGTATGTAAGGGGTGTATAATATTACCTGGGGAGGAGGTAGGAAGGGGGGTTAGTACTGTGTGTGAGTGTGTGTGTAAGGGGTGTATAATATTACCTGGGGAGGAGGTGGGAAGGGGGGTATAGTACTGTGTGTGTGTGTGTAAGGGGTGTATAATATTGCCTGGGGAGGAGGAGGGACGGGGGGTATAGTACTGTGTGTGAGTGTGTGTGTAAGGGGTGTATACTATTACCCGGGGAGGAGGTGGGAAGGGGGGTATAGTACTGTGTGTGTGTGTGTGTGTGTGTGTGTGTGTGTGTGTGTGTGTGTGTGTAAGGGGTGTATAATATTACCTGGGGAGGAGGTGGGAAGGGGGGTATAGTACTGTGTGTGAGTGTGTGTGTAAAGGGTGTATAATATTACCTGGGGAGGAGGTGGGAAGGGGGGTATAGTACTGTGTGTGAGTGTGTGTGTAAAGGGTGTATAATATTACCTGGGGAGGAGGTGGGAAGGGGGGTTAGTACTGTGTGTGAGTGTGTGTGTAAGGGGTGTATAATATTACCTGGGGAGGAGGTGGGAAGGGGGGTATAGTACTGTGTGTGTGTGTGTGTAAGGGGTGTATAATATTGCCTGGGGAGGAGGTGGGACGGGGGGTATAGTACTGTGTGTGAGTGTGTGGGATATATCCAATTACCTGGGGAGGAGGTGGTACGGGGGGTTTAGTACTGTGTGTGTGTGTGTGTGTGTGTGTGTGTAAGGGGTGTATAATATTACCTGGGGAGGAGGTGGGACGGGGGGTATAGCATTGTGTGTGAGTGTGTGTGTAAGGGGTGTATAATATTGCCTGGGCAGGAGGTGGGAAGGGGGGTATAGTACTGTGTGCGAGTGTGTGTGTAAGGGATGTATACTATTACCTGGGGAGGAGGTGGGAAGGGGGGTATAGTACTGTGTGTGTGTGTAAGGGGTGTATACTATTGCCTGGGGAGGAGGTGGGAAGGGGGGTATAGTACTGTGTGTGTGTGTGTGTAAGGGGTGTATAATATTACCTGGGGAGGAGGTGGGAAGGGGGGTATAGTACTGTGTGTGTGTGTGTGTAAGGGGTGTATAATATTACCTGGGGAGGAGGTGGGAAGGGGGGTATAGTACTGTGTGTGAGTGTGTGTGTAAGGGGTGTATAATATTACCTGGGGAGGAGGTGGGAAGGGGGGTATAGTACTGTGTGTGAGTGTGTGTGTAAAGGGTGTATAATATTACCTGGGGAGGAGGTGGGAAGGGGGGTATAGTACTGTGTGTGAGTGTGTGTGTAAGGGGTGTATAATATTACCTGGGGAGGAGGTGGGAAGGGGGGTATAGTACTGTGTGTGAGTGTGTGTGTAAGGGGTGTATAATATTACCTGGGGAGGAGGTGGGAAGGGGGGTATAGTACTGTGTGTGAGTGTGTGTGTAAGGGGTGTATAATGTTACCTGGGGAGGAGGTGGGAAGGGGGGTATAGTACTGTGTGTGAGTGTGTGTGTAAGGGGTGTATAATATTGCCTGGGCAGGAGGTGGGACGGGGGGTATAGTACTGTGTGTGTGTGTAAGGGGTGTATAATATTATCTGGGGAGGAGGTGGGAAGTGTGGTATAGTACTGTGTGTGTAAGGGGTGTATAATATTACCTGGGGAGGAGGTGGGACGGGGGGTATAGTACTGTGTGTGTGTGTGTGTGTAAGGGGTGTATAATATTACCTGGGGAGGAGGTGGGAAGTGTGGTATAGTACTGTGTGTGTAAGGGGTGTATAATATTACCTGGGGAGGAGGTGGGAAGGGGGGTATAGTACTGTGTGTAAGGGGTGTGTAATATTACCTGGGGAGGAGGTGGGAAGGGGGTATAGTACTGTGTGTGAGTGTGTGGGGTGTATAATATTACCTGGGGAGGAGGTTGGAAGGAGGTATAGCACTGTGTGTGAGTGTGTGTGTAAGGGATATATACTATTACCTGGGAGGAGGTGGTACGGGGGGTATAGTACTGTGTGTTTGTGTGTGTGTGTAAGGGGTGTATACTATTACCAGGGGAGGAGGTGGGAAGGGGGGTATAGCACTGTGTGTGAGTGTGTGTGTAAGGGGTGTATACTATTACCTGGGGAGGAGGTGGGAAGGGGGGTATAGTACTGTGTGTGTGTGTGTGTGTGTGTGTGTAAGGGGTGTATAATATTACCTGGGGAGGAGGTGGGAAGGGGGGTATAGTACTGTGTGTGAGTGTGTGTGTAAAGGGTGTATAATATTACCTGGGGAGGAGGTGGGAAGGGGGGTATAGTACTGTGAGTGAGTGTGTGTGTAAGCGGTGTATAATATTACCTGGGGAGGAGGTGGAAAGGGGGGTATAGTACTGTGTGTGTGTGTGTAAGGGGTGTATAATATTGCCTGGGGAGGAGGTGGGAACGGGGGTATAGCACTGTGTGTGAGTGTGTGTGTAAGGGGTGTATACTATTACCTGGGGAGGAGGTGGTACGGGGGGTATAGTACTGTGTGTGTGTGTAAGGGGTGTATAATATTACCAGGGGAGGAAGTGGGAAGGGGGGTATAGCACTGTGTGTGAGTGTGTGTGTAAGGGGTGTATACTATTACCTGGGGAGGAGGTGGGAAGGGGGGTATAGTACTGTGTGTGTGTGTGTGTGTGTGTGTGTGTGTGTGTGTGTGTGTGTGTGTGTGTGTGTGTGTGTAAGGGATGTATAATATTACCTGAGGAGGAGGTGGGAAGGGGGGTCTAGTACTGTGTGTGAGTGTGTGTGTAAAAAAGGGTGTATAATATTACCTGGGGAGGAGGTGGGAAGGGGGGTATAGTACTGTGTGTGAGTGTGTGTGTAAGGGGTGTATAATATTACCTGGGGAGGAGGTGGGAAGGGGGTATAGTACTGTGTGTGTGTGTGTGTAAGGGGTGTATAATATTACCTGGGGAGGAGGTGGGAAGGGGGTATAGCATTGTGTGTGAGTGTGTGTGTAAGGGATGTATAATATTACCTGGGGAGGAGGTGGGATGGGGGGTATAGTACTGTGTGTGTGTGTGTAAGGGGTGTATAATATTACCTGGGCAGGAGGTGGGAAGGGGGTATAGCACTGTGTGTGAGTGTGTGTGTAAGGGATGTATAATATTACCTTGGGAGGAGGTAGGACGGGGGGTATAGTACTGTGTGTGAGTGTGTGTGTAAGGGGTGTATACTATTACCTGGGGAGGAGGTGGGATGGGGGGTATAGCACTGTTTGTGAGTGTGTGTGTAAGGGGTGTATAATATAATTATACTAATATTACCTGGGGGGGAGGAGTAGTAATGTATGTAGGGGGTTGTATACTAATATTTCCTGGGGGTTGAGGTGGGTTGTGGGGTGTAGTAATAGTAGTAGGTGTGTTTTAAGGTGGTGTATACTAATATTACCTGGGGGTTGAGGTGGGTTGGGGGGTGTAGTAACGTATTGGGGGAGGGTTGTAATATTACCTGGGGAGGAGGTGTGACGGAGGTTATAGTACTGTGTTTGAGTGTGTGTGTAAGGGGTGTATAATATTACCTGGGGAGGAGGTGGGAAGGGGAGTATAGTACTGTGTGTAAGGGTTGTGTAATATTACCTGGGGAGGAGGTGGGAAGGGGGTATAGTACTGTGTGTGAGTGTGTGGTAGGGGTGAGCGGGTTCGGATGTCTGAAATCCGAACCCCCCCGAGCCCCCCCGATCCGAGTCCAATCCGAGTCAGGCTCGACTTTTCCCGCCTGACTCGGATCTGAAATCGAGGCAAAACGTCATCATCCCGCCTTCCGAGTCTCGCAGGTTTTGGATCCTATAGAAGGTACCCGCGTCGGCGCCATTTTCTCACTCGGCTGTGGACAGTGAAGAGGGAGGGTGGGAGTTAGGGCTGTGTAGTGTAGTGCTGCTGTTGTCCACTACTTCAAAGTCCATAGGGGCTGGCTGTGTTGTGCTGTGCTGCTGTTGTTAATAGGGGCTGTGTCCACTACTTCAAAGTCCATAGGGGCTGGCTGGACTGTGTTGTGCAGTCAGTTCTCCATAGGGGCTGTGTCCACTCCAAAGTCCTGTGCAGTGTCCCAGTCCTAAATGGGTGCTGTAGTGTTGTCCAGGGGGTGCTCTGTCCATCAGGGGTGCTCCCCCCAAGTGCTAAAAAAATAATATATTTTCTGTGTTTGTGAATTGTGTGCGCAGTAGCCGCACGTGCATCAACAAAGTAGTGCCAAGCGTGCGCCTGTGTCATAAGTAAAGGGCCGGCTGGCTTGACCGTTAAAGCGTGCTGTAACCCCCGAAAGTACACTCCAGTCCAAACCAAAAAAATTTTTTTTTTCTGTGTTTGTGAATTGTGTGCGCAGTAGCCGCACGTGCATCAACAAAGTAGTGCCAAGCGTGCGCCTGTGTCATAAGTAAAGGGCCGGCTGGCTTGACTGTTAAAGGGTTCTGTAACCCCCAAAGTACACTCCAAACCAAAAAAATATATATTTTCTGTGTTTGTGACTTGTGTGCACTGTGGCTGCACGTGCATCAACAAAGGAGCAGCGCCAAGCGTGCGCCTGTGTCCCATAAGTAAAGAGCCGGCTGGCTCATTTCTTAAAGGGTGGTGTAACCCACAAAGTGCACTACTCTCCAGCAAAAATAAAAAAATATTTTCTGTGTTTGTGTGCGCTTTAGCCGCACGTATATATCAATATAACACAAACTTTCTCCGATAAAAATAAAATAGGGAAAGATCAAGAACCACTTCCTCCTAGTGCTGTTGCTGCTACTGGGAGTTGTTCATCATCCCAGAGAGGAAGTAGGAACATCACTACTTTTACTAAACAATTGACCCTCCAACAGTCCCTAGCGATGAGGATGAAGTACGACAGCAGTCATCCTGAAGCAAAACGTATAACTGAGGCCTTGACTGCTATGTTGGTGTTAGACGTGCATCCGGTATCCGCCATTAGTGCAGTGGGATTTAGACAATTGATGGAGGTAGTGTGTCCTCGGTTCCAAATCCCGTCTAGATTCCACCTGCATCTTCAAAGCAGCAGCGACAAGCGTGCGTCTGTCTGTTAAAGGGTGGTGACACCCTCAAAGTGTGCTACACAAACAATTAAAATATTGTTCTTTTTTTTTCTGTCTTTGTGAATTGTGTGGGCTGTAGCCGCACTTGCATCCTCAAAGCAGCAGCAACAAGCGTGCGTCTGTCTGTTAAAGGGTGTTGTAACTCTCAAAGTGCTCCAAAAAATAAAAAATTTTTTTTAATGTGTTTGTAACTTGTGTGCGATGTAGCCGCACTTGCATCCTCAAAGCAGCAGCGACAAGCGTGCGTCTGTCTGTTAAAGGGTGGTGACACCCTCAAAGTGTGCTACACAAACAATAAAAATATTCTTCTTCTTTTTTCTGTCTTTGTGAATTGTGTGGGCTGTAGCCGCACCTGCATTGCATCCTTAAAGCAGCAGCGACAAGCGTGCGTCTGTCTGTTAAAGGGTGGTGACACCCTCAAAGTGTGCTACACAAACAATAAAAATATTCTTCTTCTTTTTTTCTGTCTTTGTGAATTGTGTGGGCTGTAGCCGCACCTGCATCCTTAAAGCAGCAGCGACAAGCGTGCGTCTGTCTGTTAAAGGGTGGTGACACCCTCAAAGTGTGCTACACAAACAATAAAAATATTGTTCTTTTTTTTTCTGTCTTTGTGAATTGTGTGGGCTGTAGCCGCACTTGCATCCTCAAAGCAGCAGCGACAAGCGTGCGTCTGTCTGTTAAAGGATTACATCGGTGACAGCATCCAAGTAGGCATGTCAGACAGTCCGTACCTGTACTGGCAGGAAAAAGAAGCAATTTGGAGGTCCCTGTACAAACTGGCTCTATTTTACCTGAGTTGCCCCCCCCTCCAGTGTGTACTCCGAAAGAGTGTTTAGTGCAGCCGGGAACCTTGTCAGCGAAAGGCGTAGGAGGTTGCTTCCACAAAATGTGGAGAAGATGATGTTCATAAAATGAATTATCAACTCTTCCAGGGAGACCAGCCTCCAGAACGTACAGAGGGACCTGTGGTTCCAGCAGGGACGAATTAATACTCTGTGAGGATGAGGATGTACACACTGAAGAGGGTGAGGAATCGGTGGATGAGGAGGATGAGGATGACATCTTGCCTCCGTAGAGCCAGTTTGTGCAGGGACAGATTAATTGCCAGCTTGTTTTGTGGGGGCCCAAACGAACCAATCATTTCAGCCACAGTTGTGTGGCAGACACTGGCGCTGAAATGATTGGTTTGTTAAAGTGTGCATGTCCTGTTTATACAACATAAGGGTGGGTGGGAGGGCCCAAGGACAATTCCATCTTGCACCTCTTTTTTTTCTTTGCATTATGTATAGTTTGGGGCCTAGTTTTTCAAACTGCCATCCTGTCTGCCACTGCAGTTTCACGCCTAGATGGATCACGTGTTTGTGCCGCCCACTCGTGTCGCTTAGCATAGTCATCCAGCTACCTCGGTGCAACCTTTTGGACATAAAAACACTATTGTGAGGTGTGAGGTGTTCAGAATAGACTGGAAATGAGTGGAAATTAAGGTTATTGAGGTTAATAATAGCATAGGAGCAGAAAAAACTACAAATTCTGTGATTTTAGCTGTTTTTATGCTTTTTTTCAAAAAAATACAGATCCAAAACACAAAACCCAGAACCCAAAACACGGAAGGGTGGTTTTGGCAAAACCAATCCAGATCCAAAACACGAAGAAAGATCCAGATCCAAAACCAAAACACAAAACACGAAAAGTGGCCGGTGCACACCCCTAGTGTGTGGGGTGTATAATATTACCTGGGGAGGAGGTTGGAAGGAGGTATAGCACTGTGTGTGAGTGTGTGTGTAAGGGATGTATACTATTACCTGGGGAGGAGGTGGTAAGGGGGGTATAGTACTGTGTGTGTGTGTGTAAGGGGTGTATAATATTATCAGGGGAGGAGGTGGGAAGGGGGGTATAGCACTGTGTGTGAGTGTGTGTGTAAGGGGTGTATACTATTACCTGGGGAGGAGGTGGGAAGGGGGTATAGTACTGTGTGTGTGTGTGTGTGTGTGTGTGTGTGTAAGGGGTGTATAATATTACCTGGGGAGGAGGTGGGAAGGGGGGTATAGTACTGTGTGTGAGTGTGTGTGTAAGGGGTGTGTAATATTACCTGGGGAGGAGGTGGGAAGGGGGTATAGTACTGTGTGTGAGTGTGTGGGGTGTATAATATTACCTGGGGAGGAGGTTGGAAGGAGGTATAGCACTGTGTGTGAGGGTGTGTGTAAGGGATGTATACTATTACCTGGGGAGGAGGTGGTACGGGGGGTATAGTACTGTGTGTGTGTGTAAGGGGTGTATAATATTACCAGTGGAGGAGGTGGGAAGGGGGGTATAGCACTGTGTGTGAGTGTGTGTGTAAGGGGTGTATACTATTACCTGGGGAGGAGGTGGTACGGGGGGTATAGTACTGTGTGTGTTTGTGTGTGTGTGTAAGGGGTGTATAATATTACCTGGGGAGGAGGTGGGAAGGGGGGTATAGTACTGTGTGTGAGTGTGTAAAGGGTGTATAATATTACCTGGGGAAGAGGTGGGATGGGGGGTATAGTACTGTGTGTGAGTGTGTGTGTAAAGGGTGTATAATATTACCTGGGGAGGAGGTGGGATGGGGGGTATAGTACTGTGTGTGAGTGTGTGTGTAAGGGGTGTATAATATTACCTGGGGAGGAGGTGGGAAGGGGGGTATAGTACTGTGTGTGTGTGTGTGTGTAAGGGGTGTATAATATTACCTGGGGAGGAGGTGGGAAGGGGGTATAGCACTGTGTGTGAGTGTGTGTGTAAGGGATGTATAATATTACCTGGGGAGGAGGTAGGACGGGGGGTATAGTACTGTGTGTGAGTGTGTGTGTAAGGGGTGTATACTATTACCTGGGGAGGAGGTGGGACGGGGGGTATAGCACTGTTTGTGAGTGTGTGTGTAAGGGGTGTTTAATATAATTATACTAATATTACCTGGGGGGGAGGAGTAGTAATGTATGTAGGGGGTTGTATACTAATATTTTCTGGGGGTTGAGGTGGGTTGTGGGGTGTAGTAATAGTAGTAGGTGTGTGTGGAGGTGGTGTATACTAATAATATTACCTGGGGGTTGAGGTGGGTTGGGGGGTGTAGTAACGTATTGGGGGGGTTGTAGTACTAGTAATATCTCCTTGTCCTTGGGGTTATAGTACTGTAAGTGTATAATTATTTTATGTGCTTTGGTTATTACTATTGACCCTAGACCCCAACGTGACCTGCTTATAATACTGCTCGCACTAATGCATTAGTGACTTGTAGTGAAATGTCTCCCATCCTACAAATGGGGATTTCTCTGACCTTACCTGATGTGAAGTACAGTAGGACAGTATTAGAGTAATGTGGTTCTATAAACACTACTTATGGTGACTATTAAGGCCGAGGTTATAGATCCTAGTTTAATGTAATTTAAAAAATGATGGTGGGGTGGGTGTCACGTCGATGCTCTTTCTGGCGCAGGGCACCAAAATGTCTAGTGACGGCTCTGCTTACAGCAGATTCCCCCGTATACACTGGCAGCCTGCCAATCACCTAAACAGACACCTTACCACATGTACCACTAACCTGAATAGAGGTATTAAACTCCCAACGTTACAGAATCGCAGCAGAATGACAATGAGCCAAAAGCAAAGTAAATGAAACTGGAAAATCCTCATCATATTGCGCTGTTCCTGGTTCTCTTTTTATGTCTCGCACCTGCGCTCGAATCCATCCAAATCCTTTCACCATCTGTTAGATCTACATGAAATAAGTGACAGCGATCTGGGCCATGTTGACATTTCTACCGAAATCCAGACAGTCCATGGTCGTGTGCCAACCCCCCCCCCCAAAAAAAAAAATCACACTACCCCCCCATGTTTCACAACAACAAAAAAAGGCTATCCACACGGACAGACGATCTCGCCAAACGCTGAACTGCATTTTATATTTATTATACTATTTTTACAACGTTAACTAATTTGGCACCAAATCGGCCCTTGACAAGGTCATGGTCTGCGAGACCCCTTGGCTTGGCGTGTACAGGGGAAAAAAAAGAAAAAATGAGACCCAGCAAATGACTGCGTTCATATCAGATTGCCGCCTGGAACATGTTATTCATTTGCACATTATCATTATTATTATTATTATTGCCGATTTTTATTGCACTATAGAAATGGCTAAGATTCAAATGCCCTGAAAGTCCTACATTGATGTGAGCAGAAACATTGCAACAAGTACAACAACAAATATAGCCCGAGGAAACGGCAAAACTGCGCAAAGTGAAACACTTACAACACGTATAAAAATCTTATAATGAACTAAAAGTATTTTCGACTTTTTCTTTCTTCTCTCTGTTTTATTTATACCTCAGTGGATGAAATTATTTTTTTTCCAATTCTTGCTTGATTATACAGGCGCCACTTAATTCCCGCGAGAGGATTGATTCTCCTGACAGCGACAACCGAGACGATGGAGTAAAATAATTTACTATAAGTGAGCGGTCCCCCATTAACAATTATTCCCCTCACCATGGCACATCCCACAATTTCAGGAAGGATGCTTAGTCTGGGTACTGCGCCATTGCAGAATGTTCCTTACGTAATCTAGTGACACTTGTGCTATATGCACTGTGTGTGTCCGCTGCCTCTCTGTTTCCCTGCTGCCTGTCACTGTCTCTCTGTGTCTCTGCTGCATGTCACTGCCTCTCTGTGTCTCTGCTTCCTGTCACTGCCTCTCTTTGTCCCTGCTGCCTGTCACTGCCTCTCTGTGTCCCTGCTGCCTGTCACTGCCTCTCTGTGTCCCTGCTGCCTGTCACTGCCTCTCTGTGTCCCTGATGCCTGTCACTGCCTCTCTGTGTTCCCTGCTGCCTGTCACTGCCTCTCTGTGTCCCTGCTGCCTGTCACTGCCTCTCTGCGTCCCTGCTGGCTGTCACTGCCTCTCTGTGTCCCTGCTGCCTGTTACTGCCTCTCTGTGTCCCTGATGCCTGTCACTGCCTCTCTGTGTTCCCTGCTGCCTGTCACTGCCTCTCTGTGTCTCTGCTGCCTGCCACTGCCTCTCTGTGTCCCTGCTGCCTGTCACTGCCTCTCTGCGTCCCTGCTGGCTGTCACTGCCTCTCTGTGTCCCTGCTGCCTGTCACTGCCTCTCTGTGTCCCTGCTGCCTGCCACTGCCTCTCTGTGTCCCCTGCTGCCTGTCACTGCCTTTCTGTGTCCCTGCTGCCTGTCACTGTCTCTCTGTGTCCCTGCTGCCTGTTACTGCCTCTCTGTGTCCCAGCTGCCTGCCACTGTCTCTCTGTGTCCCTGTTGCCTGTCACTGCCTCTGTGTCCCTGTTGCCTGTCACTGCCTCTCTGTGTCCCTGCTGCCTGTCACTGCCTCCATATGTCCATGCTGCCTGCCACTGCCTCTATGTGTTCCTGCTGCCTGTCACTGTCTCTCTGTGTCCCTGCTGCCTGTCACTGCTTCTCTGTGTTCCCTGCTGCCTGTCACTGTCTCTCTGTGTCCCTGCTCCTGTCATTGCCTCTCTGTGTCCCTGCGACCTGCCACTGTCTATCTGTGTCCCTGTTGCCTGTCACTGCCTCTCTGTGTCCCTGCTGCCTGCCACTTCCTCTCTGTGTCCCTGCTGCCTGTCACTGCCTCTCTGTGTCCCTGCTGCCTGTCACTGCCTCTGTATGTCCATGCAGCCTGCCACTGCCTCTCTGTGTTCCTGCTGCCTGCCACTACCTCTCTGTGTTCCCTGCTGCCCGTCACTGCCTCTCTGTGTCCCTGCTGCCTGTTACTGCCTCCGTATGTCCATGCTGCCTGCCACTGCCTCTCTGTGTTCCTGCTGCCTGTCACTGTCTCTCTGTGTCCTTGCTGCCTGTCATTGCCTCTCTATGTCCCTGCTGCCTGTCACTACCTCTCTGTGTTCCCTGCTGCCTGTCACTGCCTCTCTGTGTCCCTGCTGCCTGTCATTGTCTCTCTGTGTTCCCTGCTGCCTGTCACTGCCTCTCTGTGTTCCCTGCTGCCTGTCACTGTCTCTCTGTGTTCCGTGCTGCCTGTCACTGCCTCTCTGTGTTCCCTGCTGCCTGTCATTGCCTCTCTGTGTTCCCTGTTGCCTGTCACTGCCTCTCTGTGTTCCCTGTTGCCTGTCACTGTCTCTCTGTGTCCCTGCTGCCTGTCATTGCCTCTCTATGTCCCTGCTGCCTGTCACTACCTCTCTGTGTTCCCTGCTGCCTGTCACTGCTTCTCTGTGTTCCCTGCTGCCTGTCACTGCCTCTCTGTGTTCCCTGCGGCCTGTTACTGCCTCTCTGTGTCCCCGCTGTCTGTCACTGCCTCTCTGTGTTCCCTGCTGTCTGTCAATGTCTCTATATGTTCCCTGCTGCCTGTCACTGTCAATCTGTGTTCCCTGCTGCCTGTCACTGCCTCTCTGTGTCCCTGCTGCCTGTCAATGCCTCTATATGTTCCCTGTTGCCTGTCACTGCCTTTCTGTGTTTCCTGCTGCTTGTCACTGCCTCTCTGTGTTCCCTGCTGCCTTTCACTGCCTATCTGTGTTCACTGCTGCCTGTCACTGCCTCTCTGTGTCCCTGCTGCCTGTCACTGCCTCTCTGTTTCCCTGCTGCCTGTCACTGCCTCTCTGTGTTCCCTGCTGCCTGTCACTGCCTCTCTGCGTTCCCTGTGGCCTGTCACTGCCTCTCTGTGTCCCTGCTGCCTGTCAATGCCTCTATATGTTCCCTGTTGCCTGTCACTGCCTTTCTGTGTTTCCTGCTGCTTGTCACTGCCTCTCTGTGTTCCCTGCTGCCTTTCACTGCCTCTCTGTGTCCCTGCTGCCTGTCACTGCCTCTCTGTTTCCCTGCTGCCTGTCACTGCCTCTCTGTGTTCCCTGCTGCCTGTCACTGCCTCTCTGTGTTCCCTGTGGCCTGTCACTGCCTCTCTGTGTCCCTGCTGTCTGTCACTGCCTCTCTGTGTTCCCTGCTGCCTGCCACTGTCAATCTGTGTTCCCTGCTGCCTGTCACTGCCTCTCTGTGTCCCTGCGGCCTGTCACTGCCTCTCTGTGTTCCCTGCTGCCTGTCACTGTCTCTCTGTGTCCCTGCTGCCTGTCACTGCCTCTCTGTGTCCCTGCTGCCTGTCATTGTCTCTCTGTGTTCCCTGCTGCCTGTCACTGCCTCTCTGTGTTCCCTGCTGCCTGTCACTGCCTCTCTGTGTTCTGTGCTGCCTGTCACTGCCTCTCTGTGTTCCCTGCTGCCTGTCATTGCCTCTCTGTGTTCCCTGTTACCTGTCACTGCCTCTCTGTGTTCCCTGTTGCCTGTCACTGTCTCTCTGTGTCCATGCTGCCTGTCATTGCCTCTCTATGTCCCTGCTGCCTGTCACTACCTCTCTGTGTTCCCTGCTGCCTGTCACTGCTTCTCTGTGTTCCCTGCTGCCTGCCACTGCCTCTCTGTGTTCTTGCTGCATGTCATTGCCTCTCTGTGTCCTTGCTGCCTGTCACTGCCTCTCTGTGTTCCCTGCTGCCTGTCACTGCCTCTCTGTGTTCCCTGCGGCCTGTTACTGCCTCTCTGTGTTCCCTGCGGCCTGTTACTGCCTCTCTGTGTTCCCTGCGGCCTGTTGCTGCCTCTCTGTGTCCCTGCTGTCTGTCACTGCCTCTCTGTGTTCCCTGCTGCCTGTCAATGCCTCTATATGTTCCCTGCTGCCTGTCACTGCCTCTCTGTGTTCCCTGCTGCCTGTCACTGCCTCTCTGTGTCCCCTGATGCCTGTCACTGCCTCTCTGTGTCCCCTGCTGCCTGTCATTGCCTCTCTGTGTCCCCTGTTGCCTGTCACTGCCTCTCTGTGTCCCTGCTGTCTGTCACTGCCTCTCTGTGTTCCCTGTTGCCTGTCATTGCCTCTCTGTGTTCCCTGCTGCCTGTCCCTGCCTCTCTGTGTTCCCTGCTGCCTGTCACTGCCTCTCTGTGTTCCCTGCTGCCTGTCACTGACTCTCTGTGTTCCCTGTTGCCTGTCACTGACTCTCTGTGTTCCCTGTTGCCTGTCACTGCCTCTGTGTTCCCTGTTGCCTGTCACTGCCTCTCTGTGTTCCCTGTTGCTTGTCACTGCCTCTCTGTGTTCCCTGCTGCCTGTCACTGCCTCTCTGTGTTCCCTGCTGCCTGTCACTGCCTCTCTGTGTTCCCTGCTGCCTGTCACTGCCTCTCTGTGTTCCCTGTTGCCTGTCACTGCCTCTCTGTGTTCCCTGTTGCCTGTCACTGCCTCTCTGTGTTCCCTGCTGCCTGTCACTGCCTCTCTGTGTTCCCTGCTGCCTGTCACTGCCTCTCTGTGTTCCCTGCTGCCTGTCACTGCCTCTCTGTGTTCCCTGCTGCCTGTCACTGCCTCTCTGTGTTCCCTGTTGCCTGTCACTGCCTCTCTGTGTTCCCTGTTGCCTGTCACTGCCTCTCTGTGTTCCCTGTTGCCTGTCACTGCCTCTCTTTGTTCCTGCTGCCTGTCACTGCCTCTCTGTGTTCCCTGCTGCCTGTCACTGCCTATCTGTGTTCCGTGCTGCCTGTCACTGCCTCTCTGTGTTCCCTGTTGCCTGTCACTGCCTCTCTGTGTTCCCTGCTGCCTGTCACTGCCTATCTGTGCTCCCTGTTGCCTGTCACTGCCTCTCTGTGTTCCTTGTTGCCTGTCACTGCCTCTCTGTGTTCCCTGCTGCCTGTAGTTTCCTCTCTGTGTTCCCTGTTGCCTGTCATTGCCTCTCTGTGTTCCCTGTTGCCTGTCACTGCCTCTCTGTGTTCCTTGCTGCCTGTCACTGCCTCTCTGTGTTCCCTGCTGCCTGTCACTGCCTCTCTGTGTTCCCTGCTGCCTGTCACTGCCTCTCTGTGTTCCCTGTTGCCTGTCACTGCCTCTCTGTGTTCCCTGCTGCCTGTCACTGCAACCAATTTTCTGGTGGCTTCCGACCAAATCGGGAGGGTAGGCAAGTATGCGTCTACATTATTGCTGCGTGCAAAACCAATCATGTAATTTATATAAACACTCAGGAATAGCTGTTTCTTCATGAGTGATGTAACCATTTCTGAGTGATTTAGTAGACGGCATTCAGCCTGCATAACTGCTGTTAGACGTAGACGATTTGTAATAAAAACAAGCAAAATCTTCTCTCCCTCATTTGATCGTACCTTCGCAAATATTTGCAATAGATTATGGTCTCATCACCCAGATTGCAGGACACATTCACTTAACCAAGGCCATGCCCACCAAGCCTGTAAAGCCACACCGCTTCACCAACTGGAAAATGGCACTGCTGGACCTGCATGCACAGTCTGGGGCCAGTTAAAATGACCCACATCCAATCTGATCGGATGACCCCAAGTGGTGTATGTTTGAGGTCTTAAGGGTATGGGGAAAGCCCAAACATGCGGTGTTAGTGGACTGTGCTAAGTGACCAGATCATCAATATGAAAATACGTGCAGTATGCTTTCCCATAACGAAGTCTATATTTCCTTAGACGTTTCCTGGGTAAAGGTGATTGACAACAGCTGGACCAGCCTCCAGTATGCAAGTAAAATCTTAGGAAGCACTTTGTCAAACTGCTGTACAAGTATATAACTCCTCTATGGAAACCACTTACACTCCTATCGCCACTAATCTGTCGAGATAAACATTCGTCTTAAGTCTCTGAAGAATTTACATGAACAGACGGCAAGGCCAAGGAGAAAGCGGTCTGGGTTCAGCTTTACGTCTATAATGCAGAGGGGGGTTCTTGCTCCTTGGCTTAATCTGTTTTAAACCACTATAACCCCGGTCATTTGGCATTTTAGGCCTAAAGTCAGCAGCATGTGGTTACAGCTGCACCCGTTACTGTAGAGACTGTGTTTTTCAGGTCCTTTCATTTGTGCAATATTTCTTCCATATTGCAGCCCTTTAAATGGCCTGCGAAGCTTCGTGCGGAAGGAGGGAGAGTTTGTTGTGTCAGGTGCTGCGCTGTGCTGTGCCGATGATTAAGACGTGGACTCAGAGCAGAGAAGAATAAAAAAAAATCAAATTACGTTTAAGGATATTTTAATTAAAATGCACATGCTGGTTGTGTGCGAAGCCAACAAAGATGTGGGTAAGACACATGTTGCGAAAGGTTATTTGGAGATCTTTAGGTTTTTTTTTTTTTTTTTTTCTTCATGCTTTGTGTAATTGGTTTGGGCCTACAATGCGAAAAAAAGCGCAAAATCATATTTTTATTAAAAGCAAATGCTTTCAGGCTCACATGAGCGGCTATGTTTCGGGACGCTGGTGACGTTTCATTACAAACACACTGATAGGGAACGATTCTGGGCCTGATTCAGACCTGGTCGCAAGCGCTGAGCACTCGCAACCGGGTCGATGGTGGCCCAGAGCGCATGCTCACGATGGAGACGGCTCTGTCGTGCGCATGCGCGAGACCTGGATAGCGACGGGCAAGGGTGCGTGCTGTCGATGTTGAGTGACAGCACGGCCCCTTTGGTGGGTGGGCCTGGGGGGGAGGCAGCCCAGACAGAGGTGTTCCCTTATGAACGCCTCCGTTTTGGGGCGGCCCCACTGACATCACGAGTGATGTCAGTGGGAGAGATTTCGGCTCTGTTAGAGCCGAAATCTCTCTGGGGCTTGCGGCAACAAGACCCTACCACAAGGGTCTCGTCGCAAGCCCGATGGTCTTGATCATCGCGATCATCTTCCTGGCCGCTCGCTATAGCTGTGGGTGGTCACCCACAGCTATGTGAGCGGCCAAGAGGCCGTTGTAAAAAAAAAAAAGCCCGGCCCTGATTGAGTGGCTCTGAATCAGGGCCTCTGTACGGTAAGAAAGCAGCTATCTGGTTGTTTCAAAGCCACTAACGCTCTCGTTCACTTCTAAAGGTTTTTAAATGTGTAAAACTGTTTTTTCTAGCTGTGTACGGAATTATAAGTAACATAGGGCCTGATTCAGAGCCGGTCGCTATTTGCGCTCGCTCGTCCAGAAAATAGGGGTGGCTATTCAAATGAACCGTTCGTTGTTTGCGGTCTGTTCACGCCTCTAGGTCTGAACGAGCGAACAAAACTTGCGGTCATTTTTTGGAAAACTACGCCGCCTGTCGGCTCGCATCCTACGTCATGTCCGCTATTTATTAGATTAATCGAGTACATCGAACAGGGTATGAGCTGCTCGCTATTCTTGTGGTTGGTTTTTGCTACCACAATTTTGCGAGCAGTTCTGGCTATAAAATAACCCAGTGACGTGGTCAATGACGCTGCTGTATTAATTATGCACACCCATAAAACGCCCGTTTTGACCTTTAAGCACGCCTGCGATCGGATCTCCACTCCCCGTTTTCAAGCACCTTCCCCTGTTACCACCCACATACGCCTCATCCTGTCACTCAAATTAGCAGGCATTCGCTATTTTGCGAGCACATGAATTTCGGCCGCACAGACTGGTTCGCGCATGCGTATAACAATCCGTACGCATGCGCAGTTGGGCAAACATCGCTCGGAGCGAACGAGCTGCCACTTACGAGTGGCTCTGAATCAGGCCCATAGTTTTTTGTGCCGGAAAGCCTTTGATTCATTTCTCTGTATTATTTGAATCCCCACACGTGCAATTCCGCTGTGACACTGCAGGGGCTGTGCGCAGTGCTTCAGTATCATAGCTGCTTCTTTATCCAGTTTTGGACTAGCTAGCGTTAGTGCAGCTCTCTATGGTTTAGAAAAAAGGAAGAAAAATAAAGATAAAGTCTCGGGCACTGGAATAAATAACAATCAAATGTAATAATCAATTAATGATATTAAAAACTTGGAATAAAATTCCAAAAAAGATTTCTCTCTGTTTGTTGATTATCTAATTAACTATCAATATATTGATAAATTAATAGTGAGCAGCAGTTATACCAATGGTAGCAAACTAATAAGCATACAAAAAAAACCTGATAACCGCGCTCTGGTATATTCAAATCAGCGGCACCGTGTGAAAGTTGGTATAATTATAGATTTAATACAAATATAGATAAACATATAATAAAACACACGTATTATCACAATTAAAAATGCTAAATATCAGAATAAATGGTATAGTAATAGTCCCATCTAATTAGCTAATATCAGCTGGTTGCCATACATTCTTTATGTTAGGATCACAATGAAAATTATCCTGGGATAGGTTCTAGTGTTGTTAAGATTGGAAAGTTATGTACATTACAATCCACAGAGCCTTGGATTGTCCTAACCAATCAGCAGCGTCCGGCTAAGTGGATTATTTTGTTAAGGTGCGTACACACTGAGCGATAAAGTGGACGAATGAACGATGACGATATCGTTATCGTTCAGTCGTCCACTTTATCGTCCATTTTTAAGCCCAAAAAGATGAACGATGACGACGACGCGCGTTCCCGCGGGTCGTTTGTCATCATCATTCATCGGGCTGACATGCAGGCCAACCTGACGATCTCGTCAGGTTGCTGCATGTCAGGGAGTGGGGGAGAGAGCCCGGCGCTGAACAATATCGTTAATGATATCGTTCAGCGGCTGTGCTCAATGTCATAAACGACATTGAGCACAGCCTGCCGGGGACACACTAGACGATATCGCTCAGGGAGCATATCGTCTAGTGTGTATAGGTAGTTCACCAATGGATGTTTGCATAGTAACAATCCCCCAAAGAAAGTCGTTAATTGCGAGTATCCACTTTGGCCCTCATTCAGAGCCGCTCGTAAGCGGCCGCTCGTTCGTTCTGACCGATGTTCGCACATCTGCGCATGCGTACGGATTTTAATACGCATGCGCGAACCAGTCAGTGCGGCCGAAAATCGTTTGTTCGCTATATAGCGAATGCCTGCTACTTTGAGTGACAGAAGGAGGCGTATGTGGGTGGAAACAGGGGAAGGTGTTTGAAAACGGGGAGTGAAATTCAAAATGCAGGCGTGCTTAAAGGTCAAAACGGGCGTTTTAAGGGAGTGCATAATTAATCCAGCAGCGTCATTGACCACGTCACTTGGTTTTTTTTAACTCAGAACTGCTCGCAAAATAGCGGTTGAAAAAACCAACCTCAAGAATAGTGAGCAGTTCATACCCTGGTCGATGTAATCGATTAATCTATTAAATAGCGGACATGACGTATGGTGCGAGCGGCCAGGGGGCGTATTTTTCAAAATTACAAACGCAAGTTTTGCTTGCTCGTTCAGACTTAGAGGCATAGCCACCCCTTTTTAGAAAACGAACGACGGCAAATAGCGAGCGGCTCTGAATCAGGCCCTTTGTTCACAATAATGTGAATTGAAGCAAGCAGAAATATGTATCACGTTCAGTTTTGCTTTTGCTAATTGTGTGCGCACAACACATTTATTATAGCTCTGTCCTCTCTTGCGGGGATATAATATCACTCACCCAGTCCTTAAATGTCAAACCAGAGGAGATGGACAGGAATGAAGGTAGATTGGGAGCGCTGACAGCACTGTGTTCAGAGGTCATCAGCCGCGAGATGTCGGCAGCGGACACCGCTCTCCCGTCTCCTCTGTGTGTGAGCGCTGGTCTCAATGTACAAGTCCCGGCGTGATCTGTGTGTAACAGTTGGTGGCGCCGGAACAGGGACCACCGGCAGCGTGCAGCGCTCAGGTATCAGAAGCTTGCTGAATACGGCTTGTCCACGGCTGTGGCTGGCAAAGTAAGGTAGACAGTCAGCTGAAGCAGGATAGTGTGTATCTCTCTCTCCCTCTATTGTTTGTAGCTTAAATGACGTTCAATTATAGCAAATATTAGTTAGCCGCCTTAGCCCATTTCATGTGTGGACTCTCGTGCACGGATTGGACAGATCTGACCACTTGGAAGGTTTTCCAACGACGACCATACTGTAATCTGGGGGAGATGTATCAAACCTTCAAGAGAGCTAAAGTGGGGTAGTTGCCTATAGCAGCCAATTCCATAGACTGTACTAGATAAATGATAGCTAGAAGCTGATTGGTTACTATGGGAAACTTCCCCACGTTATCTCTCTTGAAGTGTTGATACATCTCCCCTTTGTTCTGTGCGGGTCCATCGACTGATGGCTCCAATGCTGATTTAACCACTTGCCTGACGTGGTCATATCCTTTTGCGCCCATGCCAGGCTGTGCGTTACCCAACATGGTTGCCAACAATGTGACCAGTCAGAAACACCCACTGTGCGGCTGCCAGAAGATAATCTTCCGGCAGCCGCCAATGGCAGAGGGACCAACCAGCCCCTATGCATCCCTGCACCCTCCCCCAGTGTCTGCCGTGCTGCCGATCTCCGGTATCCGGGCAGACAGGCAGTAGAGACGGCTGCAGAGAGTGCAGAAATGAGCAGCCTTCAGGGAAACATTAAGGCATGATGACGCGATCGTCCGATGATCGATATTCTGACAAATTGGCAGTCGATATTTTTTACAAAATCGATATAAATGTTCTATTTTAAAAAATATATATATATAATTATATATTTTTATTAATAAAATCGTGTTCTGTAAGTTATAAATGGATGTACTTGACCTAATTGAATCATAACCCCCCCCTGAGTAGTTTTAGAAAAAATAGTGGTTCATGGGGCAAAGGGGGTCATTCAGACCCACTCGCGAGCGGCAGTACGCTCGCAAGTGGGTCGATGTTCCCCACTGCGCATGCGCACGACGGAGGGAGCTCCATCGTGCGCATGCGTGAGACCCGGGGAGCGATGGGCTTTCCATCGCTCCGGGTCTCGCACCAAAGGGGGCGTGCTGTCGATGGGAACGCCTACCGTCTGAAGCCGGCCCCACTGACATCACTAGTGATGTCAGTGGGAGTGATTTTGGCTCTGATAGAGCCAAAATCACTCTAGGGCTTGTGGCAGGGAGACCCTACCGCAGGGTCTCCGTCGCAAGTCCGATGGTCGCGATGGTCAAGACCATCGCGACCATCTTTTTGGCCGCTCGCATATGCTGTGGGTGGTCACCCACAGCTATGCGAGCGGCCAGGAGGCCGCTCCATTTTCATCTAGGAGGGCCCTGATTCAGAGCGAGCGCTCTGGTCAGAGCGATCAGGCCCAAAGATCACAGTAGAGGACTCTACAACCAAATGTATTAGTGAATGGGTATAATGTCATGTTACATCATCTAGGATTAAAATCTGCCTTCGGCAGCATGGCCCCTGCTAACGATATCGCCTGTTGGACCTGCATGCAGGGCCGATGAAGGATGTCGCTGACGACACGCAGGAGCAGGCATCAACAGCAACATAGCGGGTACACACTAGATGATGTGCCTGATATGTCGCTCTGATCCGCTGGATTGGACAACATATCATTTAGGGCTTTAGAATCGTATGCCCCTGGCGCAACGCAACTGTGAATAAACTCCACCCTTCCCTTTAATTGTGCCATCCCGGACGTTTCTCAAGGGCATGTCCAGGTCACCTCTCAACACCTGGCCTTACTGCAAAGGGGGAGATGACCCACAATCACCTCTACGGCATCTACGGGCCCATCGAAGAGCAATGCTTTCCCACCTAGATGTGCCTCAACTGTAAATAAACAAGTTACACAGCATATAAGAATAACAGAACAATATAAATAAAATAGAGCAACTATGCACAACAGGGCAGATGGGAGCACTCCGATATCATGGCTGATTATCTTACTCAGTCACCAGGGTCAGAGACAAAACTCTCATTACTAGTCTCATAAGATTAAGGGTTTTTCCCCTAATGAGTAAAATGTAAACATGATAATATTTGCACCCTCATATGAAGGAATTGCATATCTCTAGATGGGATTGGGTATGAAATACAGGCAGTCAGGATGCCAGCTGTCAAAATGCCGACAGAGGCATCCCAATGCCTGGTATCCCGACAAAGGTCGGGTAAAAATACTAACCCTCCTCCCTTCTCCCCCTAACTTCTTGCACCATAACCCTCCCCACCTCCAAGCCTCCCCCCTTAGTGCCTAACCCTAGCCCTCCCCTCTTAGTACCTAACCCTAGCCCTCCCAGTGGTGCCTAACACTAACCTCTCCCCCAAGCCTAACCCTAACCACCCCCGTGGTGCGTAAACCTAACCCTACCCCCCATGCATGGCTAACAGCTAAGATGACAGTATATAGACTGGCGTCTGTATTTTGACGCCTATCTTTAGTCCCGGGTCGGGCTTCCGATGCCGGGATTTTGATGGCCTGCATCCCATCCACTGGCATACTAACTACATCCCCTCTGAATGATTGGGCAGCAAGATGGATTATAAGATTACAAGGACTCCATCGTGGTGGTTGGTTGATGGCCACCACATGCCAGTGCAGCCACATGTTCTAGAGCAGGCCTGGCCTACCTGTTTCTCTCCAGCTGTTCTGAAACTAAAAGTCCCAGCATACCCTCCCACCAATCAGCTGGTAAAGTAGCTGAAGAGCCACAAGTTGGCCAGGCCTGTTGTAGACTGTCCAATTATTCTCCAGAAGTATTTTCATTTGGACAAAACAATGGTTGGGGCATATGTGCTGTGAAGTTTGGCCAATTTGGTCAAAGATGACCAAATTTACCAAACCCCTTATAGCCCTGAAGGAACAATCATGGTTGGTTATTGCTTTTAAGACATTGATGGGATTTTCTGAAAATGACAAGAGCTAATGATCATGGAAATTACTTACCAATAGGTGAAAATGTACAGTACTGAGCCCAAGATTTAGGGAACTTTGTTGTTACTTTTGCATACCCACCCACGGCACAGTGGTTAGTAGTTTTGCCTTATGGACCTGTGGCTATATATGAACAAGATGCTTACCAATGTGACATTTGTATGTTCTCCTGGTGTCTGTGTACATTTCCTCCAATTGCTCCTGTAGGAACACAGTGGACTTGCACACTTGGGTATTCGAATAATAGGAGAAACAACTCAAAGCCAGTTCAAAGTTTTCTTTTGGTAACCAATACCAACATTATATTTCAATACACAACTGAAAAAAAAAAAGTTTTCATTGTCATGGTCGCGCAGTAGGGGGTTGCCTCGAAATGGGTCTGGCCATCTTTAAGCAATAGGAATATTGCAATGGGAGTTATCCCTGTCTAATATATGGATGGCAATGGGGTTATCCCTGTCACAATATATGGATGGCAGTAGGGGTTATCCCTGTCCCAATATATGGATGGCAATGGGGTTATCCTTGTCCCAATATATGGATGGCAGTAGGGGTTATACCTGTCCCAATATATGGATGGCAATGGGGCTTATCCCTGTCCAATATATGGGTGGCAATGGGAGTTATCCCTGTCATATATATGGATTGCAATGGAGGTTATCCCTGTCCAATATACGGATGTCAGTGGGGGTTATCCCAGTCTAATATATGGGTGACAATGGGGGTTATCCCAGTCTAATATATGGGTAGCAATGGGGGTTATCCCAGTCTAATATATGGGTGGCAACGGAGGTTATCCCTTTCCAATATACGGATGGCAATGGGGTTATCCCAGTCCAATATACGGATGGCAATGGGGTTTATACCAGTCTAATATATGGGTGGCAATGGGGGTTATCCCAGTCTAATATATGGTTGGCAACGGAGGTTATCCCTTTCCAATATACGGATGGCAATGGAGATATCCCAGTCCAATATACGGATGGCAATGGGGTTTATCCCAGTCTAATATATGGGTGGCAATGGGGGTTATCCCAGTCTAATATATGGGTGGCAATGGGGGTTATTACTGTCCAATATATGTATGTCAATGGGGGTTATCCCATTCTAATATATTGGTGTCAATGGCGGTTGTCTCATTCTAATTTATTGGTGGCAATGGGGGTTATACCTGTCCAATATATGAGTGGAAATGGAGGTTATCCCTTTCCAATATACGGATGGCAATGGGGGTTATCCCAGTCCAATATACGGATGGGAATGGGGGTTATCCCAATCCAATATACAGATGGCAATGGGGTTATCCCAGTCCAATATACGGATGGCAATAGGGGTTATCCCAGTCTAATATATGGATGGCAATGGGGGTTATCCCAGTCCAATATATGAGTGGAAATGGGGGTTATCCCAGTCCAATATATGGATGGCAATGGGAGTTATCCCAATCCAATATATGAGTGGAAATGGGGGTTATCCCAGTCCAATATACGGATGGGAATGGGGGTTATCCCAGTCTAATATATGGGTGGCAATGGGGGTTATCCCAATCTAATATATGAGTGGCAATGGGGGTTATCCCAGTCTAATATATGGGTGTCAATGGGGGTTATCCCTGTCCAATACATGGATGGCAATGGGGGTTATCCCTGTACAATATATGGATGGCAATGGGGGTTATCCCTGTACAATATATGGGTGTCAATGGGGGTTATCCCTATACAATATATGGATGGCAATGGGGGTTATCCATGTCCAATATATGGATGGCAGTAGGGGCTATCCCTGTCCCAATATTTGGATGGCAATGGGGCTTATCCCTGTCCAATATATGGATGGCAGTATGGGTTATCCCTGTCCCAATATATGGATGGCAATGGGGCTTATCCCTGTCCAATATATGGGTGGCAATGGGAGTTATCCCTGTCATATATATGGATTGCAACGGAGGTTATCCCTGTCCAATATACGGATGTCAGTGGGGGTTATCCCAGTCTAATATATGGGTGACAATGGGGGTTATCCCAGTCTAATATATGGGTAGCAATGGGGGTTATCCCAGTCTAATATATGGGTGGCAACGGAGGTTATCCCTTTCCAATATACGGATGACAATGGAGATATCCCAGTCCAATATACGGATGGCAATGGGGTTTATCCCAGTCTAATATATGGGTGGCAATGGGGGTTATCCCAGTCTAATATATGGGTGGCAATGGGGGTTATTACTGTCCAATATATGTATGTCAATGGCGGTTGTCTCATTCTAATTTATTGGTGGCAATGGGGGTTATACCTGTCCAATATTTGAGTGGAAATGGAGGTTATCCCAATCCAATATACAGATGGCAATGGGGTTATCCCAGTCCAATATACGGATGGCAATAGGGGTTATCCCAGTCTAATATATGGATGGCAATGGGGGTTATCCCAGTCCAATATATGAGTGGAAATGGGGGTTATCCCAGTCCAATATATGGATGGCAATGGGAGTTATCCCAATCCAATATATGAGTGGAAATGGGGGTTATCCCAGTCCAATATATGGATGGGAATGGGGGTTATCCCAGTCTAATATATGGGTGGCAATGGGGGTTATCCCAGTCTAATATATGAGTGGCAATGGGGGTTATCCCAGTCTAATATATGGGTGTCAATGGGGGTTATCCCTGTCCAATATACGGATGGCAATGGGGGTTATCCATGTACAATATATGAATGGCAATGGGGGTTATCCCTGTACAATATATGGATGGCAATGGGGGTTATCCCTGTCCAATATATGTGGAAATGGTTTTTTTTCCTATCCAATATACGGGGTGGCAATGGGGGTTATCCCTGTCCAATATATGGGTGGAAATGGGAGTTATTCCTGTCCAATTTATGGATGGCAATGGGGGTTATCCTGGTCCAATATATGGATGGCAATGGGGGTTATCCTGGTCCAATATATGGCTGGCAATGAGTTTTATCCCTGTCCATTATATGAGTGGAAATGGGGTTTATCCCAGTCCAATATATGGGTGGCAATGGGGGTTATCACTGTCCAATATATGGGTGGAAATGGGGGTTATCCCAATCCAATATACAGATGGCAATGGGGGTTATCCCAGTCTAATATGTGGATGGCAATGGGGGTTATCCCAGTTCAATAGATGAGTGGAAATGGGGGTTATCCCATTCCAATATACGGATGACAATGGGGGTTATCCCAGTCTAATATATGGGAGGCAATGGGGGTTATCCCAGTCTAATATATGGGTGGCAATGGAGGTTATCCCAGTCTAATATATGGGTGTCAATGGGGGTTATCCCTGTCCAATATATGGATGGCAATGGGGGTTATCCCTGTACAATTTATGGATGGCAATGGGGGTTATCCTGGTCCAATATATGGATGACAATGGGAGTTATCCTGGTCCAATATATGGGTGGCAATGAGTTTTATCCCTGTCCATTATATGAGTGGAAATGGGGTTTATCCCAGTCCAATATATGGGTGGTAATGGGGGTTATCACTGTCCATTATATGAGTGGAAATGGGAGTTTTCCCTGTCCAATATATGGGTGGAAATGGGAGTTATCCCTGTCAACAATATGGGTGTCAATGAGGTTTATCCTGGTCCAATATATGTGTCAATGGGAGATATCCCAGTCCAATATATGTGGCAATGGGGTTTATCCCGGTCCAATATATGGGTGGAATAAGAGTTATCTCTGTCCAATATATTGGTGGCAATTGGGGGCATCAATGTGCAATATATGGGTGTCAATGAGAATCTCTCTATGCAATAAACGGGTGGCAATGCGGGGCATCAATGTGCAATATATCGGTGGCAATAGGGGGTATTTCTTTACAATAGATGTTTGGCAAAGGAGATTATCTTTATGTAATGTTCAACTGACATAGGTCTATCTCAGTGCAATATATATTTGGCAGTGGAGGTGTCTGTAATGAATTACTCCCAGTGTGTGGATATTCTGTGCAATAGATATTAAATGGCAATGGTGGGTATTTATGTGTAACATGTGGCTGACAATAGAGGGTGCCTGGCTTATACAGCTGCCAATAGCGGGCATGGATGGATTTGATGGGCATGGGTCTGGATGTGAAAGGTGATGGGCAGGAGGGGGCGGCAGAGTGGCGGAGAATGAGGTGTCTCTACAAGTAGGATATATAATATGTTGGGCAATTGAGTTTTTGTATTGTACTTCACATACCATTGCACGTTTTTGTTTGTTATTTAAATTAGAGCAAACACTTTGCAATGTTTCTCCAGTGTTTTGACTTAATTTTTTGCAGACTTTTTTTTTTGTTCCTTATGTCAAGTTCTGTTTTTTTTCTTGCATTCTTATAAACTTTTAGTTTGATTAGATGTGTTACCTTCTTTATGGAGAAGATACATTCATTATGAACTACGGTATCTGCTTTCCAAGTTAGTAGACTCATCTGGTCTTTCTCCCAATGCCTGCTTCCTGTTTGTGTTGTCGGTAGCATGACTATTATATAAAACACCAGCAAATAAGCATACGTGAAGTATTGCCATGGTTTAGGACACAGGAATTCAATGTTTTCATGAGAGGGATTAAGTAGAACTTCTAAAAATATCTCCTAGTATTTTATTGCTAAACGAAACTTAGAAGAGCAGTAACGGAGGAGCTGAACTGTGCTCAACACATAAATAGTCTTAGTATTTTACCAGAGGTATGAGATGTTTTCTTCTCAAATGCAATTGTCTACTGGATATGCTAGTCGTGTACGAGCCAATTGTGATGTCCAGTAGGTTTTGCTTACTGTATAAAGCATTATAATAATTGTGTAATGGATGGAAAATATGGTACATTGTATATTGCAAACATATGATAGACATTCAGTGCAAGAAGACCTTGAGATGCATTTGGAACGTTGCACCCTGCTTGTCATACAGAGCCAGAACCCAGCAGGTGCTTTCCAGGTCCTCTGCTCCTGAGTCCTGCGGTTTCCAGGAGTGAGGCTCTCTCCGGACAATTGTCGGGCCCAATCCAGATTACTGAACCTATTTTTTAAACCCTCCTGAGAAGTGGTAGTGGTAGAGCATCGCTCCTAAGGGGCTGATTACGTGCAATGCTGAACGCAGATTCCCGAACAGGTCCTGCGTGATCGCAATCAGCCCCTGCCATGTCTCTGCCTGATTTACAGGCAAAGGCATTTAAAGGGTGGTGCCGGGGCGGGGACGGCGTGTTGCCCCATTTTCCGGGAGTGGCAAGGCCAGGGGCTATGTCCATGGACGCAATTTCCTGGCCTCGCAAGCCAGCCAGCCTGTGTAAGCTGAGGCTTGCTCAGCTGGCCGGTGGCCCGGCACTGTCCACTGTCACGACGTTATCCCAGCCTGCGCAGTGCTGGGATCGCAAATGCAGCAGGGGGTGTCAAACAGGGGGTGTCATACAGGGGTGTCATACACATCCTGCTGCATTTGCATATTTGCAAGGACGGAATTGCACAGCTGCCTGCGTGTAGATTTGCAATTCCGTCCGGTAATGAATCACACACCCCCCTAGTCTCCAGGGTTCCCATATGCTTTCATCCTTACTCCTGTATTTGACCAGGAGTCAAGATAAGCATGCTTAAATAATAGGTTTGTGAGCTGCAAGCAGTGGTGTAACTAGGAGGGTTGGCCGGGGCTCGTGCCCTGGGCGCCATTGAACAGGTGGCGTGGGGTGGAGGGGGGCTATGCTCCGCCGGCCGCGGGCTAGGTCCGTTTCAGTTAGTGTAGCGCGGACCAAAGTGAGTGCAGTCTGCACTACACAGTAAAACAAACACGCCGGCGTCGGGTAGTACACTCATACCTGGTGGTGGTGTGTTTGTTTTAGCAGCCAATGAGAGTCAGACAGATTCTCATTGGCTGCTGCACCCACAGCTGGAGCCGGGCTGGAGCACTATGGGAGAGTCATGACGTCTCTCCCATAGTGCCGAGCAGGCCACACATATATACACACTAGTCAAGGGACCCCGCCCACCTCCGTATGCCCCCGGGTGTGCTCCGCCTCTGCTCTGTCCAGTCCCCCCCCCCACTACCCTCTGCTCCTGCCCCTCTCTGCGACTCCACCTAAGCATACTAAAATCTTCCAACAATATGTCCATTTTCACTGACGTGTTATTCCACTCCCAAAATTCCCATTTGGAAAGAGGAATAAATAGGGTATATGTAATAACCTTTAAATACCACATTATAATGTAATCGTGTCTCCCTCATGAGTGTACTCACCTAGGTTCTGTTGTGGTTGGGACAGGTGGTATCAGAAAGGAGGTAGAAAAGTGAAGGGCGTTCCTGGGCCGGTTCCTAGGAGTTGAGAACAAATGGGAAGTTCAGTGGGCGGGTCATTACAAGCGGCTCCGTGCCCAGACGCAGAGCCGCAGGCATAGGAGGCCGTGGCCAAATGGAGAACCTGCACCTACCTTGGGGCTGTTGCAGTTTTCGATGATGCGACTGATGGTGTCGTATAAGGACGCACCAATCGGTATTACAGCGTGCAGGGGGCGCCAAAAGTGAGCGTCTCAGTCCTTGCACACTCAGCTGCATGAATGTACACAAGGGAATGAGTTTGCAGTTCATTTGCATAAACACGCAGACGCCACCAATAGACGTGCGTTTTTATGTGCGGCTCAGAATCGGCCCCATGGACTGAAGTGGCCTTTTGCAGCTATATGGCAGTGTGCGCTGAACCTTATTTTTCACCCTCTTCGACATACTGTATAAAATATACTTTTTGGGTGTAGTTCCGGAAGTACAAATAAAATAACAATCCTATCTGTAATTTTCTATACAGGTTAATAACTGAGCATTACAGCATTGCCATGAGTGCGGTCCTGTGCGCAATATTGGCCGCTCTCATAAGACATGGAGACCGCGAGCGATGATGGAACAGCCGGCAGACAGTTAGATAACTGACGGGGAAACTTTAAGACAAATAGAGTGCACACAAAAAAACTTGATCCGCTATGTTTATAACACAGGGACGAGCACCATTAATCTTAATAAAAGGGTATTAAAAAGAAATATCTTGCAACTTAACTCACTGACTATATCATGTTGACATCACATTCTTCGTATGGATTGAATTTTAGGTCTTTTGGAATGCGGAGCATTAAACGGATCAGGGAAAAGAGAGGTAAGAAATTAATATGACATACGTGTGTATACAATGCCTTCAAACGCTTTTATTATGTCCTAAAAGAAAAAATCTACTGAAATTACAAATGTGTATAAAATGCTAAGGAGAAAATAGAGAACACATCTATAAGGTGTGGGCCTCTGCGGGGCCTGGAGGAGGAGGAGCAGGGAGGCTCAGCAGTTTCCTCCTCCCCCTCTGAGACATGCACACTCCCCACAGCAGCCCGTCACACCACAAAGGGCCCTCACTCTTCCCTGAGCACAGCGGAGGCCCCTACTGAGAAGCACATGGTCAGGAAGAGGCCCAAGCGGCCTCTCTGGGCCTCTAGCTAAGCTTTGCTCTCACACACAGGAAGCCGCTGGAAGCGTAAATGATAGGATTGGCTTTGTAATTGGCGCGCTTTGTGGTCACACTTGTGCAATGTCCATGTGTTGTGAGGGATGTATTTGTCTAGGGAAAATTTTTGAGTAAACTTTATATTTTAAAACAGCAGCTGCAGAAATTCAGTGTGACGGTCGGTCATGTACATGCATATTGCAACTTTGACATCCAGTTAGATAGTTATAGATCTAATTGGTCATGAACAACGGCATGCATTAAAAAAAATTATTTTCAATTTTAAAAATAAATAATAGTTAAAAAAATAAAAATAAAGTTAAACATAAAGTAAAAAAAAAAAATAATATCAACAATCAACTTACATCTGATCGAGCTCTGTTAGATGCAGCTCTGGAAGGTCGGTGGTTTTGGCAATCTGCGCCCACAGCTGACAGATTCCTGGCTTCCGATCTGTCGCATTTGCAAACAGGCGGTGTATATGCAATGTTATAAGTGCCGAGAGAGCTTCAGTCTATTTATAATTAGTTATAGATGCTTTAGGGGGGAAACAAGATCAATGAATAACCAATTTTTATGAAGTGAAATATGCCCAATGCCGTAGGACATAGATAATAAGAGCTGAAATGATCCCCATGCGCTCGCACTACACGCTGAGCAGAGAACAGCTCTTTCCAGCATGGTGCTGGTCCCTCCCAGACTTCTACTTCACCACAAGGAACTGCTTCTCTTAGGCCCCTACCATCGGCACCAGGAACTGCTTCTCCCAGGCCCCTACCACCAGAACCAGGAACTGCTTCTCCCAGGCACCTACCACTGGCACCAGAAACTGCTCCTCCCAGGCACCTACCACTGGCACCAAAAATGGCTTCTCCCAGTCTGCTACCACCGGCACCAGGAACTGCTTCTCCCAGGCTCCTACCATCAGCACCAGGAACTGCTTCTCGCAGGCTCCCATACCACAGGCACCAGGAACTGCCTCTCCCAGGCTGCTACCACTGGCACCAAGAACTGATTCTCCCAGGTCCCTACCACTGGCAACAGGAAGTACTTCTCCCAGGCACCTACCACTGGCACCAGGAACTGCTTCACGCAGACTGCTACCAGCAGCACCAGGAACTGCTTCTCCCAGGCTGCTATCCTGCTACCACTGGCACCAGGAACTGCTTCTCCCAAGCCCCTACCACAGGCACCAGGAACTGCTTCTCCCAGGCTCCTACCACAGGCACCAGAAACTGCTTCTCCCAGGCTCCTACCACAGCACCAGGAATGGCTTCTACCAGGTTCCTACCACCAGCACCAGGAAGTGCTTCTCCCAGGCTCCTACCACAGGCACCAGAAATTGCTTCTCCCAGGCTCCCATACCACAGGCACCAGGAACTGCCTCTCCCAGGCTGTTACCACAGGCACCAGAAATTGCTTCTCCCAGGCTCCTACCACAGGCACCAGAAATTGCTTCTCCCAGGCTCCTACCACAGGCACCAGAAACTGCTTCTCCCAGGCTCCTACCACAGCACCAGGAACTGCTTCTCCCAGGCTCCTACCACCAGCACCAGGAACTGCTTCTCCCAGGCTTGTGGGCCACAGTCCAAGTGTCTCACTAAAATATGCCTCTTGTAGAATTTTAGATCATAAGCTCCGCTGGTGCAGAGCCTGGCATGAATCTGAAAGAACATTCTCTGGTTGTACAGCGCTGTAGTATATGCTGGCACTATATAAGTACGGAGAATAATAAGCGCAAAACCTGATTGAAGGGCAGGTGTTGTGTCTGCTGTTTTCTTATATGAATCTGACTGAAGTGAGAAATAACATGGAGGGTAGTGCCAGACTGTGCCAGGATACTGCTGGGTAAACACAATCCCTAATTGGTTTTGGTATGCTAATGACTCCATTAATTGGGGTTAAAGCAACAACACTTTGCCCCCAGAGACGTAAATGAAATAGAAACGAAAGCAATGTGTTAAATAGCACTCTAATAGGCTCCCCAGTGGCTAGTCATCCGTGTCACAGTGCTATGTCCCGCTGATGATATTATAAGTGCTCCTAGGAGAGACCGACAACTAAAAAACCAAAGGGGGCTGCTTTGCCTCAACATCAGTACACTTTGAGATCATATACCGTAAATACATTATTACAGATTGAGAGTTCTGGACAATTATGTGTAAGTGCCAGTTATGTGACCTTGTCATGGGAATCTGCAAAGCACTGATCTGCATTTCATTTGTAAATATATATATATATAATTGAATATGGGTGTCAGGCATGTTTCTCATACACATTGGTGCCCTTGTAAGTTGCAATAAGGCGGCAGCCGTCTTGGGAAGCTGCACATTGTAGAAATGTTGGTTAAACCATGTTACTGTTCCTACTGCAAACAAGTTTATTTGTGGATTCTACTGTGGCGCTAATTCTAATATTAGGGTAAGTGTCACGGTTTGGATTTTATAGTATACATAAATATAGGGTTGGTTGCAGGGGAATCTTTAGAGAGGAGGGGACCCGAGTCCATTCCCCGTCCGGGGCCCCCTCCTCTCCGACTGACGCGGCTGGCCGGCCGCCGGAGCATTAGTGGACTCTGGGCAATAGAGTGTGCCCGGAGTCTACTGCGCATACACAGAACGCCAGAAAAATGGCTGCGGTGGCCATTTTTCCGGCTTTTTGTTGAAGACATGCTTGTGTAACCTGTGGCAAGCTAGGGATGGCCATCGTCCATCAATGTTTCCAAAACGTCAATGGTTTTTGGCCGATGTTAACTACTTTTGCCATCAATGGCACTGAACCATAGGTTCTCTGCCATTGATGGATGAGCAGGAGCCGATGTTTTTTTTTTTTTCAGTGGCAGGACAGAGCTTAGCCCTGCCCCCCCAGTGGCCACTAAGCCCCACCCCTATTTTTAATTGGCGTGCGGCCCAGCATGCCCGCAGCAGAGGTGACCATCGAGGGGATGCAAACCATTGATGGTTCACATAGATGGTTTATGTGCCATTGATGGTAATCCCAGATGGACCTATTGATGGTAACAATTGATGGCCACCCCACCAATGGCCATCCCTATGGCAAGCATTGTTGCACTACATGTCCCAGCATGAGGCTAGCAAGACATGATGTCACTGGTACTTCCATATCCGCTGACGGAACATTGATGTAGGTGATAAGTGGCACCAATCCAGGCACAGGCTACACAGACGCATGTAATATACATGGCGTCATAACCTATCCGTAATTTTATACCTCTCTAATCTGGGGCAGACACCACACACTCACCACTTTAAATGAGACACCTGTCCCAACAACGCCAGTACTTGGAGCGAAAGTCCGTTTTGTCTGGATGGCACTACAGTGCCTGTTGGTACGACTGTCGGGTGACCAGATCAGTGTCCAGTTTTGTCACACATGTAGGCATGCCTGGGTCTCTCAGTGCCGTCTGATTGTACTGATCTGTGGTCATCTTCTGACCATGGGCTGTGTTCAATTAGCCACGAAAAGTGCCGTCTGGCCGAAAGCAGAATGAATTCACCACATTCGCCTGTTTTGACGCAATGTTTTTTCCATGCGCGTCCCCCGCTTCTCGCACTATCAATTGTAAAACAGGTGAAAACCAGGATAGGCGAATGTGAAACTGGCGAAAAGACCTAAGATTTTGGGGAAATCAGTCTGTACCCCAGAAAATGCGGCACTAACATTAGAGATCAATATAGAAGTGCCCTAATAAATGTGTTTTGTGTTTTTACAGTGTCAGAATTGGCTCTTATATGCTTATATGCAGAAGTGTTCAAAAATGATAGAAAGCTATTTTTTTTGGGGGGGGGGGGAATAAGTACCGAGGTCAAATTTGGGATACATGAAAATGGGTTCTAGTATATTTTGATGTTCCTAAAGTGAAGATTTAAAACATCTTAAAAATACACCAGCTGCAGCCTCCTGCAATCCTAAAAACACCTGTCCCATCCATATAGCCCCCCAAAGTACCAGGCCCCCTACTTTTCACCCATTTTCCAACACTTTTTACATTTTTGCCCCAAAAATGACGTGTTTTAAGTTTTTTTTATCACTTTTTTTTTTGACTGATTAGTCATTAGGGAGGGTGTCCAAAGGGTTCTGGATCAAAACCCCACATTTGCACCCCAAAATAACAATTTTGCACTTCCAATGCGCCTGCCTATAGGTGAGGAAACTTTTTCGTCCATCTTTCCATGTAAAGTGTTCGCATAGGCGAAAACGTCCTGGAATTAAGGGCCTGATTCAGAGCCGGACGCTATTTGCGCTCGCTCGTTCAGAAAAAGGGGCCAGCTATTTAAATTGAGCGCTCCCTCTTAGCGGTCTGTTGATGCCTCTATGTCTGAGCGAGCGAACGAAACATGCGCTCGCTATTTTGTAAAGACGCCCCCTGGGCGCTCGCATCCTACGTCATCTCCGCTATTTATTAGATTAATCGAGTACATCGAAAGGCATCTGAACTGCTCGCAGTGCTTGTGGTAGGATTTTCCTATTGCAATCATGCGAGCAGTTCAGGCTAGGAGACAACCAAGTGACGTGGTCGATGACGCTGCTTTGTTAATTATGCACACCCTTAAAATACCCGTTTTGACCGTTTGGCACGCCTGCGTTCAGATCTCCACTCCCCGTTTTCAAGCACCTTCCCCTGTTACCACCCACAAACGCCTCATCCTGTCACTCAAATTAGCAGGCGCTCGATTTCCGACCGCACTGACTGGTTGGCGCATGCGCATTACGACCCATACGCATACGCAGATGTGCGAACATCGCTCGGAGCGAACGAGCGGCCGCTTACGAGCGGCTCTGAATCAGGCCCTAAATACGGAGAAAAGCTGAAAACAGGCGAAAAGTGCAAATCGGCGAAAACTTTTCTCCAAAAGGCACTTTTCGCATCTAAGTGAATACAGCCCCATATTGGTGAAAGTAATCTCCTCAACGAGGGCTGGATTATATTATCATGCATTGCATCGTGTTTGGGCCACACACACAATGATACTTGGCCAGCTGACCAAATTCAGACATGTATGATTCAGAGTAGGGAGCACAGCATAAAAGAGGGAGTAACTTTGCACTTTGGTAAAACCATATTGTACTGCAGGTGGCCAGTGGTACAAAATGGACGTCATAGTGACATTTAGAATGTCGGCATGGAGGGGGGTCAACATGTCATGTTGACATTGACACAATCTCAACAATGCCAGTATGTGACATGGTGAATGTCGGCAGTCTGCATTTCGTCCATGCAGACTTCCATTCATGAGGTATTACTAGTCTTAGCCCTAACCCTTATTTTGACCCTATCCACAGCCTAACCCTAAAAGCATTGCAGAAATCGGCTTATGTCATGTTGCCATTTTGAACATCTACAATTTGAGCACATAGCCCTGCAGGGGGGGGGAGATGTAAAATGTGCAGAGAGATTTAGATTTGGGAGGTGAGTTGTGTAGATGGGAGTAGGGGGATGTAAGAGAGGACATAAGTTACTATAGGTGGAAACTGGGATGGACTGGGGCTCCAGATCAGTCCTGGCAGTCTCCCTATGGCGCGCACTCTCGCAGAAGGGGCGTGACCTCACCACAAAAGGGGCGTGGTTATGTTTCACAGGGGTGTGCATCGAGTCAAGGGGGCCTTACCTCGCGGCACGCCCCTGTCTTTCATTATCCCGGCAGAGCAGAGCATGGGAAAGTTGAGCTACTCGGCCAGAGTTTAACATCGGACCAGCCCATCAGCCCTGCTGGCATTTGCCAGAAGTACCAGATGGCCAGCCCGGCCCTGGGTGGAAGTAAAGGTATGTCTGATGGTGTAATGGTTAGCATTACTGCCTTACAGCACTGAGGTCCTGGGTTCAATTCCCACCATGGCACTAACAGTGTGGAGATTGGATATTCTCTGGCGGGAGCTTACTATTTCCTAGTGGATTGATATGCAGAATATTGGTTTGGCTCGTAAAAAAATGTCTGCCCCCCCCCCCACTATGTAGAGGTGCAGAACCTGCTGTTTGGAAGCTAAAGTGAAGCAAAATAATATGTTATGGGGTCCCTTAGATACCAGATACGCATGAGAACCTGAGGGAGCTACCTCTTTAGGGGTCTCAAAATAACAGTACAGGGACATTTGGGGCCCCACTACAATGGTTCACAGGGGTCTCAAAACACCATGTAAGCGCCACTGATTTATGTGACGGTCCAACGTCAGTAACTGGGTTCCAGCTAGCGGTATAGCTCGCAGGCTTATATAAACTAAATGTACAGAATGTCAAAGTCATCAATTTGCTGCACAGTAAAAAGAATTTAACTGGATCTATCTCAAGGGCTGATCAGGAGCCCACATTGCAAACATTAGGAATCCAATAAGGGTATAATATCCACTCTGTAATCAATTGTGTTCAGTTCCCAGTATCTCCCCAGCACTATCGTGTTTTTCCTGTGCACTTTACACACCCAGCGGAAATATTATAAGATATGGAATTCTTTAGAAATTGACAGCAGATATAAATCTCTTTGCCCACAGTCTGCCCTTTCCATGCTCGAGTTACAGCATGAAGGAACACCGAGCAACACACAAGAATGTTTTCAAAGGTTCCTGAAAGGGAAAAGTACCAAAATAAAAGATATACGTGCGATGCCGGTTGTCTTTAATGTTGTTGTAGGGACTATGCAGAACGTTGTGGCCACCTTGTAATCATCCACTAGGGGCACTGTTGCATCGAAGTGTATACATTGTGTGTAATGTAACTGTGGTTGGCAAAAGCAGTATTACCCAATGCTACTATGGTGAATAAAGGGACTACTTTATTGCGTAAATCAGGATGCCACTGTTTTATTGTTTGGGTGTTTTTTTTTGGGGGGGGGTTAAAGGACTATATACTGCACATCTCCTGAAAGGGTTTTTACTACTTCTTCCTGATGTTTATCTGCAAGGTGGCCCTCCAGCAAAAGTCACCACCAGCACCAGACTACAGCTGGTGCCCATCTCTCGTACCAACTTCAATATCTTATAAGCCTACCGAAAAAAAAAAAAAGATCCCCAGGTAAAACTGTCCCCACTCTGAATAACATTGGGCCTTCGTCCAACTCCCCTGGGTGGTGGTAGTGCCTGGGGTGCTGGGTTAAAACGAGTAACACATTCATTTTCTGCGTGGAAGTTCAAATGCCAGCATGCCCGTGGCTGCCAAAGCCAACTGCGACTTGTATTTCATTTTCAACACAGTCATTTAATAGTATATCAACACACTGACATCGTCCAAAAAAACATTTGTAATTAAAACTCCCCAAATCCCTCGTCACCATCTTTATTGCACCCCTAACTTCCGATTGGATCTCCCCCCCCTCCTCCCCCCATCCTGATGTAATCCGCGGGTTGATGTGCCACACGGTAAAATAAACTTTAAGGGGGAGATTTAATAAAACTTTAGAGCGAGAGAGAAAATTGGAGAGTGATAAAGCACCAACCAACCAGCTCCTAACTGTCATTTTTCAGACACAGCCTGTAAAGTGACAGTTAGGAGCTGATTGGTTGGTGCTTTATCTCTCACAATTTTACCTCCAAGCTTTATTAAATCTCCCCCTTACTCATGTTAGCTCCTTACCGCTCTGCTAACTGCTGTAAGTGAGTTGGGCTTGCGCGCCTCAAATCTGTCTCTCCGAACAGGCGCAGTAAAATAATGTGCAAATATTATGCCGGAGAGTTGGACTTTTGTCCCGCTGAAGACAGTAAGGCGCTTGTTGGGTAATTTTAGAGGCTTAGGGCCCATTCTTGTTTCTGTTCAGTTATTAAAAATACCTGTGCTTATTTACCGGTCACTGGGTCCCTGCTGGCGATGGGAGGGGGTCTGACAGTAACAGCTCCCATCTATGCTCCAACTCCCAGGAATGTTAATGAATCTTAAGGCTATAGTGTTAATAATCAGTCCACACTCTGCTCCTAAGTACTCCAGCTGATATATCGCACATAAATGTCTACTTCAGACCTAGCTGAGAACCGGGGAGGGCGGTGGGTGGGGGGGATCGCAAGAAGAACATGTCCAGGTTACTGGTAATAAAGACATGTGGTATCGTTTTCGTATTATTTGGAACATACAGATCTAAATTAATAACAGCTCTTACAAGACCCTCGGGGTTTGTGTAAAAGAATTTTGATCTCCTAAGGAAAAGCTCGCCATTGCTGACAAGGGAGGGAGGAGGGGGTTGCACTTGACTTTTGACCTCCTTTCAAAGGCACCTGCGTGCGCTTTTAAAATCCACTACCACCAATTATCCACTTTCAACCTAAAGTGTTTAAACTTAGGACCACATTAACTGAGCTTAGCACATAGCAATGTCAGCCGAGGCTTCCTGATGTGAGGAGATGTCTTGACATGGTTAAAAGGGAGTTTAGGGATGGGGCACGAGATTAATCAGCTTCTCCTCCTGACAGCTTCAAACAAAGAAACCTTTCAGCCACCTGGTTTCCGTCTCTCACACCTGCATTAAGATTGCGGGGCAAATGCTTTCTCTTGCCGGCTTGATCCTATTATTTGCAGGTACATGTCCGCAGCCGCACCACATTACTTAATGTACCTTAAAATGGAAGAAATTGGAACGGATGGGGCTTCTGCCTGTGTGAGCCTGTGCAGCAGCGTTTGGT
Organism: Taudactylus pleione; assembly: GCA_031769625.1. Taxonomy (NCBI): domain Eukaryota; kingdom Metazoa; phylum Chordata; class Amphibia; order Anura; family Myobatrachidae; genus Taudactylus; species Taudactylus pleione. The sequence goes on along the minus strand of JAUIMM010000795.1, from coordinate 690,907 downwards.
TTAAGGAGAGTGCAGAAGAAACATTGTCGGAGGCTATAGATACGTCTTTCTGTTAGCCTATCAGACACTAGAACGAGCGGCACTTCGGCGGGATCTCTGCGTTCATGTCTGCATCAGTTTCTGAAAGTGCGCTTATCCCCAACACACATCCTTATACTATACACTTTAGAATGCAGCTTAGCGTGCTAGCAGTTAACTAGATCACTGCATTCTCAGTGATGTCACTGGTTCCTAGTGACTGGATAGGCTGCATTCTCAGTGATGTCACTGGTTCCTAGTGAGTGGATAGGCTGCATTCTTAGTGATGTCACTGGTTCCTGGTGAATGGATAGGCTGCATTCTCAGTGATGTCACTGGTTCCTAGTGACTGGATAGGCTGCATTCTCAGTGATGTCACTGGTTCCTAGTGAGTGGATAGGCTGCATTCTTAGTGATGTCACTGGTTCCTAGTGAATGGATAGGCTGCATTCTCAGTGATGTCACTGGTTCCTAGTGACTGGGTAGGCTGCATTCTCAGTGATGTCACTGGTTCCTAGTGAATGGGTAGGCTGCATTCTCAGTGATGTCACTGGTTCCTAGTGAATGGGTAGGCTGCATTCTCAGTGATGTCACTGGTTCCTAGTGAATGGGTAGGCTGCATTCTCAGTGATGTCACTGGTTCCTAGTGAATGGGTAGGCTGCATTCTCAGTGATGTCACTGGTTCCTAGTGTATGGGTAGGCTGCATTCTCAGTGATGTCACTGGTTCCTAGTGAGTGGATAGGCTGCATTCTTAGTGATGTCACTGGTTCCTGGTGAATGCTTAGGCTGCATTCTCAGTGATGTCATTGGTTCCTAGTGAATGGATAGGCCGCATTCTCTGTGATGTCACTGGTTCCTAGTGAATGGGTAGGCTGCATTCTCAGTGATGTCATTGGTTCCTAGTGAATGGGTAGGCTGCATTCTCAGTGATGTCACTGGTTCCTAGTGAGTGGATAGGCTGCATTCTTAGTGATGTCACTGGTTCCTAGTGAGTGTATAGGCTGCATTCTTAGTGATGTCACTGGTTCCTGGAGAATGGTTAGGCTGCATTCTCAGTGATGTCACTGGTTCCTAGTGAGTGGATAGGCTGCATTCTTAGTGATGTCACTGGTTCCTAGTGAGTGGATAGGCTGCATTCTTAGTGTTGTCACTGGTTCCTGGTGAATGGATAGGCTGCATTCTCAGTAATGTCACTGGTTCCTAGTGACTGGATAGGCTGCATTCTCAGTGATGTCACTGGTTCCTAGTGAGTGGATAGGCTGCATTCTCAGTGATGTCACTGGTTCCTAGTGACTGGATAGGCTACATTCTCAGTGATGTCACTGGTTCCTAGTGACTGGGTAGGCTGCATTCTCAGTGATGTCACTGGTTCCTAGTGAATGGATAGGCTGCATTCTCAGTGATGTCACTGGTTCCTAGTGAATGGATAGGCCGCATTCACAATTATGTCACTGGCTCTTAATGACTTGCTGAACCAGATTCTCATGACTCCTGGGTCAGCTTACAAAACAGCTGCCTTCAGTTTAGTGGCACTTTAACTAAACCTCTATGAAATTCATTATAGGACTGCCATGACTCTTACAATTGGCAAAGGTTTGAACCAGAATAGCTTCTGTACACAGCATCGATGGTTCTAGTATTGTCTACAGATATGTGCTTCCAGAGTGGGTCATTTCTACAATAATAATAAGAAATGTATGTCCTGGAGCCTCAATATACTGTACTATGTCAAGCCTTGCAATAGATCATCCTATTTATCACTGATAATCATTGATTTGGCTAAATAATGAATGTGACAAGATTGATTTAATAAAAAGAAAATTGATCTTTTGATCTATTGTACGCGATGGACACAAGGTGCCATTCGGAAATGGCACACCGCACCCGCTGGCATCACGTGTTTTCCTTTACACTCATAGAGGTGCGAGGGAAAACCTGTGAAGTTGGCACTACTGTAACTGGCCGATATACTGTATGTGCAGTCGGGCATCACTGCAATGCCCGACGGCACACCATGTACAATTCAATTCCCCTCCCCCCTTTGAGTCTAATTGTTTTTGAAATTCTATTGTCATTAATCTACAGACATGGCATTGGTATAATTGCCCTGGATCACTCACTCCCATATTTCTGTGGATACCATTGCTTATAAGAAAGGCCTCCGGACCTAGGGCCTGATTCAGCGACTGGCGACTGACGCGATGCTGAGATTTTCGCAAAACGAGCGATTTGTATTGCATTGTGAGTACTCTCGTTTATAGGAATCACTCACAAAGTGAATGACTGGTAGTCAGCATTTGGGGGTGGTACCGGGGGGGTTAGAGAAACGCAAGCGTGTCTGATCTTTTGAACGCTGTTTCATGGGCGTGCATAAATTAGCCGTTGTTATTGCCTCCAGAGCTTGGCGCTCTCAGCATATCAGGAGAGCTGCGGTGTTTGCGGCTGGGCAGATTGCCTTACATGCTGCGTGACTGCGCCATGGGCCTCAATTGTACCGATGTTTGCGCTGCTGTATGTGGCCGGATGCATGTGAGAAGGCAGCAGTGGGCGTCTCTATGCCCGGCTAAGCTTTAGAAGCATATTAGCATATCTGCAATCTGTGAGAGTACGCAGTTGTGATCGCATTAGCGTAAATCCCGGCATCGGGCCCCTGGTGACTTACAAAGTGCGTCTTCATTATTTTCCTACGGCTTCGGCTAACAAGCACCTGTGATCTGCTCTGGAGACTTTCAGAGCAGATTATTTGTTGTGTGCAAAGTGGAGCAAGCCGGTAACAAATGACACCTCTCCAGCCTGGGCGAGGGTTTAGGGCCGCACGTTGCTCATGTGAATTTAATGAGCATTCTGCTGCCTACAGGGAAACCTGTCGCTGTGGCGGAGCCTCTAGGAAAGTTCACCTGTCAATCAGTTCTTCACTAAGTCACTTAGACGTTTCATAAACCAAAACATTTGTAGGAGCAAAAGTGCAGAATTTCTTTTTTCATGTCTTTCTGCCAATTCCTCCTGGACGTCCCAGCGCTTTCCATAAACCTAACATGTCTAAGACGCATCATCTTCCCACCCTCCTGCGTCTCCTCTCTTCACTCATACTCACTGCCTATTGATTAACTCACTATTTTCTCCGCAGGCCCCACTGTCCAGAGTTGTCATTAACTCCGCACCCTCCTTAAAACATCACATTCAGGCCCTTTCACGTCTCTTACACCTTTGTAATCTCTCCAAGATTAGACCCTTTCTTATCCTGAATGTAGCAAGACCCTCATACACTCAGTGGTCATCTCTCGACAGGACTATGACCTCCTCTTACTGTATATGGCCTTCCTGAGTCCCACCTCTCTCCACTCCAGTCTACCATTAATGCTGCTGCCCGGGTCATCTTCCTCTCCAACCATTCTGCATCTGCCTCCCCTACCTGCCAGGCCCTAAACTGGCTCTCCTTCCCCTACAGAGCCGAACTCGAACTCCTCACACTCACCCAATCCTCTCCCACCCTACACCACTGACCTCATCCCCCACCACACTACCACCCGTCCACTCCACTCTGATAACCACTACCAGCTCCCACCTCCAGTATTTTACCCGTGTTGCTCCCTACCACTGGAACTCTCTCCCTCTCTCACTTTCTGCCTCTCTCCAAAGTTTCAAATAGGCTCTCAAAACCCACTACATACCGTAAGGGGTACTGAGTCTTTCCCTGCTTGCTCCCCCCCCCTGCCCCAACCAGAGAAGGTGCACATATCTCCCAGTCCATTCTGCATGATCTGCGAAACAGCTCTGTGACAGCAGATTGGAAGTTAGAGAAGTGTGAGGGATGGATTTAAGTCTCTGGGTTATTAAGTATAGTTTACAACAACAGCATTGGTGGGTTGGGGGATATATAGATGTGTTTGTCAGCCTAAAAATATAGGTTGAAGGAATTCACGTTTCAAAGTGGAATTTTTGGAGCAGAACATTTTTTTTTTTGCCAAGTGAAAAGTTTCAACACAATGGACCTCATTCTGAGCCGCTCGCTGCTGGCGGGCGCTCGCTCTGAATGTGGGCGTATTTTTAATAGTTGTTTTCACCAGCCGCTCGCTAAGCTGTGGGAGACCACCCACAGCTTGTGTGAGCGGCCAGGAGACCGTCGCGATAATCGCGGCCATCAGGCTTGCGACGAGACCCTGGGGTAGGGACTAGCTGCCGCAAGCCCGCGTGGACTTCCTGCTCTAATAGAGCAAGAAGTCCACTACTGACATCAATAGTGATGTCAGTAACCCCTCCCAACAAATGCAAGGCGTTCCTAAGGGAACGCCTGCGTTTGTCCGGCCACACCCCCTACATGCCCACAAAACGGGGTGAGCTGTCAATCAGCATCGACAGCCGCCCAGTCTTGTAGCGAGCCCCGTAGCGACTGCACTTCAGTCACTCAGCGGTGCTCGCGCATGCGTACGCCGGACGCGGCGCATGCACGGGGTATTAACATTGAGCCGCTTGCGAGCGCACAGCGCTTGTGAGCGGCTCTGAATCGGGCCCACTGTACACTGTACTGTATATATTATTCAGCCATCACAGAGCTGGGTATAGGGGGATGATCCCCTTTGAGGGCTGTGACTACTGACCGTCACTTGATCACTCTCCCTTATACCCACCTGATTCTGTAGCTGCAGCCGAAACGCTGGACGAAAGATTTTACCACCTCATTTGTGCCCTGTATAAATTTGGTCGACTTTGAAAAAAAAAAGTTTTTAGTTTTCCTTCTTTTTTTTTTTTCTAGAACTTTAGAAATGTATCCAAATTGTGAAAACTGTGTAGCTGATCTTACTGTATATCTTATGTAGTTTTCTTCCAATCTGTCGCGCACATGCTGACTTCTGTACTATTTTGACACATTCCTGTTTTTAATCTTGGTGAACAAAATAGAATCTTCACTTAACAGAAAACCTTCAGTAGTTTGTGCTTTGCAAACAAAATAAAAAGAAGCGATTATTTATGCTACAATCGCTGGATACCGGTTTGGTAAACATGACTTTATTTTTTTCTATATTTTGATTCATCTTGCAGGAAAACTATGCACAAATATTTGCGTGCGCTTGTGCCGGTGCCGTACCTTTTATTTTACATTGTAAGCAGCAACATATGTCAGTATCCAGGCCGCCTGGGACTTTGATGATCAACTGAACGTTGGTTTAGATCTAATGAACTTGGCATTGTCGGACATAGAATTGGACATGATGCCCTTGTATTCTAGACTGGGCTGAAACCATTCTTCCTCCTTCTGATATCTATACAGTAATTCTACAAAGTCTGAGTCCCGAGTAAGACATGCAAAGTGGGAGCAGGTCTGACTTGGTACAGATTTGTGGGGACTGCAGGGAGGGAGGGGGGACCCCACAATTCAACGACCGCTGGGTTTGTTATACTAATTTCATTATTATGGTATAAAGATTATATATAAACCCTGTGATTATGATGGCCAGTTAGGAAACTTTAGAATTGACAGCAAATTGCATTGTACAGTATATTTACCCCCCAAAAAACTGATCAATGTCTGATCAGCTGCCGATTGGGGCAGGTGGGGGATCCAACCGGACGATAGCCGTTTTTGACTGTATGCGGTCATCGCCCCAGCATACTAATGGTGCCCCCATATAATACAGCCTTTTGGCCCAAGTAACTCAGGGGCCTACTCATCAAACAATAAATGGCCCGGTAACCATGTGGAAACGCTAGTTTCTGAATATTTAAGTTTAAGGGCCATTCATCATGAGGGGTCCGATAGGACCCCCTTGCTATTCAGCAAACTCTGAAAACTGAAAGTTTTCAGAGTTTGCTGCCGAGAACAAACGGCATCTTCAGACAGCACTTGTTCGCGCATCCCCGTTCCTTCCTATGGGAAGGAGTTCCGGTGATGCGAAGAGGGATCCCAGCGGATCCCTCCACCTCCCCCTCACTACGTCCCCCGAGGTCACGCATTCATAGCTGGGATGACAGATGACAGGGAGGAGGTAAGTAACGCAGCTACTGATGTAGCTGCGATACTAACCACGGGGACAACTGCTTTTCGGAGCAGTTGTCCCTGCACCGGAGCAATGGTGAATTGCTCCGGTGTCACATTTCCCCCGCTGCGAGTTGGATACTTAAGTATCCATATGGCCTTCGATGATGAATAGGCCCCTAAGGGAAGGGTCTTTCACGTTTAATCACATGTGTATGGCCAAATTGAGGCCTTTGGTGAGGAAGAGTTAATATTATTTGTTGCAGGACACATTAACTCTTTCTTCAAACTACTCAGCGCGCTCAGGGGCTGCATCCGTTAGAGATTCGTCCAAGAACATACCAACCTTCTCCTACATGCAGCAGCAGCAGCAGAGATTATACACGTGCTGAGTTCATGGGGCATTGAAGCATCTTTCAGACTGAGACATATCAAGTCAACAAAATCATATAGAGGCAGATGTACTAAGCTCTGGAAAGTGATAAATTGTAAAGTGATACTAACCAATCAGCTCCTAATTGTAATTTTTCAAACACAGCCTGTATGATGAGAGTTAGGAGCTGATTGGTTGCTAGTTTATCACTTTCTAATTTATCACTTCCCAGAGCTTAGTACATCGCTCCCATAATCTGAGAAATTGTTACTTTTGCATTATATATAGGGGGAGGGGCCCTAGATTGCACACCCTAAGCACAATGTGAGGTGCTACCTGGCGAGATTTGTAGTGCTGCAAGCAGAAAACGAGACAAATGCAGGTGCACACTCTAACCATGCTGAACCTAATAATAATACTGCTAAATTGCATCCAAGAGGTTCTTAGCATTATGATGGCCATAATTATGGGCCTGCTCACATTTTGGGACTGGTATTGGGGTGCGGGGCTCTCTGGGCTGGTGTGGCTGGACTGCTTCATGGCATCACAATATACACTTTTTCACTTCTTTAGTTTGTTTTTATATATGTAGCACTTTATACACTTTTAATTATAACCTCCTACTTATGTAGGACGTAACACACAGGCGTTTCTTTATTATTCTTTAACCCTCAATTTAAATCTCACACTAGTGTGATGCCATGGGGCGGTTCTGCTGGGTTGGCCTGGGGGGTCCCGTGCCCTGTATTTGTTCCATAGGAGTGTTAGGGACCTGCCTGATGGAGGTCACCTGGACGCGGTGAGCAGGCCCATAATTATGGCCATCATTATGCTAAGAACCTCTTAGATGCTATTTAGCAGTTATATTATTATTAGGTTTAGCATGGTTAGAGTGTGCACCTGCATTTGTTTCTCTTTCTACTTTTGCATTATTACATTTAGCACCAGGCCATACATTTGCCATATACAGGTAGTGGAATATTTAGGCAGAATGTTCCTCACATTTGTTCGTACAACAGTTTATTTTATCTATTTCTGTTATTTAGAGGACAATGTCTAAAATCCATAAAATCACATTTTAAAAAAAATAATCTCCATCTTTCATCGAGTTGCCCCCTCACAATTCTCTGATCATTATTTCTGTAGCAATGGGATCCGGTCTAAAGATCTACAGTAAAAAGGTAGACAATGCCTAGATAGGCACCAGATGTTAGACAGGCAATAGGTTGAGAGGGACAAAAGGTCAACACACTAAAGGTCGCCATGTAAGAAGGTCGACAGGTACAAATGGTCTACACTGGTAACAAGGTCGACATGAAAATGGTCAACACAAGCGTTTTATTTATTTTTCAGGGTTATGCTTAGGGTAGGGTTAGGCACTGGAGGGTACGTGCCTAACCCAACGGTTAGGGTTAGGCACCAGGAGGGAGGGTTTGGCACTTACCGGAGGGTTAGGCACTAGAAGGGATGGTTAGGGTCAAGCACCTATCCCGACGTTTAGGGTTAGGCACCAGGAGGGAGTGTTAGGCACCAGGAGGGAGTGTTAGGGTTAGGCACCAGGAGGGAGGGTTAGGGTTAGGCACCAGGAGGGAGGGTTAATGTTAGGGTGAAGATTAGGGTTAGAAAAAAAAATGTGTGTTGACCATTTTCATGTCGACCATATGCATGTCGACCTTTTGACCATGTCAACCATTTGTACCTGTCAACCTTCTTACATGTCAACCTTTAGTGTTTCAAACTTTTGTCCCTGTTGACCTTTTGTCCCTGTCGACCTATTGCCTGTCTAAAGGGGCCTATCCATTAGGCCATCTGAAAAACTGAACATCTAGCGTTCAGTCCTTCAGGTTGCCGGGTGCGGTGCCTGCACTGAACGGCGTTCATTCAGTGCAGGAGACCAACCTCCTATCTGTTAACATGTAGAACCTGACAATCGTCGTCAGGTTGACCAGCATGTTCCACAGATAGTCGGGGTCTGCAAGGACCTAGCATCCACGCACATCGCTGGTCCTTGCCGGCTATCCATTACACGACTTTCTGAACAATCCGACCAAAACCTCCTGGTTTTGGTCGTATTGTTCAAAAAGTCGTCTAATGGATAGGCCCCTTAACATCTGGTGTCTATCTAGACATTATCTACCTTTTTACTGTAGATCTTTCAATCCACATCCTGTAGCAATATCTACGTTTCTAATTGTGATCGCTTTACAACAGAGAAGGTTCTCTGAGGCCGGGTCTATGTGTAGCAACAGGAGTTAATGTTTTTTTCTTTATTGGGGGGATTTCAGGCCTGTCTGCCTATTGGGGGGGACAGACCTGCTTGGTGAGGACCAGGTGTTGTTGCTTGGTGAGGTCCAGGTGTCGCTGCTTGGTGAGATCCAGGTGCCGTTGCTTGATGAGGTCCAGGTGTCATTGCTTGGTGAGGCCCAGGTATCGCTGCTTGGTGAGGCCCAAGTATCGCTGCTTGGTGAGGCCCAGGTATCGCTGCTTGGTGAGGCCCAGGTATCGCTGCTTGGTTAGGTCCAGGTGTCATTGTTTGGTGAGGTCCAGGTGTAGTTGCTTGGTGAGGTCCAGGTGTAGTTGCTTGGAGAGATCCAGGTGTCATTGCTTGGTGAGGTCCAGGTGTCGTTGCTTGGTGAGGTCCAGGTGTCGTTGCTTGGTGAGGCCCAGGTATCGATCCTTGGTGAGATCCAGGTGTCGTTGTTTAGTGAGGTCCAGGTGTCGTTGCTTGGTGAGGTCCAGGTGTCGTTGCTTGGTGAGGTCCAGGTGTGGTTGCTTGGTGAGGTCCAGGTGTCGTTGCTTGGTGAGGTCCAGGTGTCATTGCTTTGCAATGTCGACCTGGCTGCATGTGCCACCAAGCGCAGGTGATTGTGAAAATAGATACAGTAATTAATAAAAGTGCTAATTTCTTTATAAATAGGTGGTTTCTGACCTATCCCGTTCATCAGGAAATGCAACTTCATTGTGTATTGAAAGTTTTTTTCTAAATTGTATAATGTAAGTGAATAGATTTTGGACTGCTTTCATTCAGTTTGTATGTAATTAGTTTCAAAATCTTAGTTATCTGACCGCCTTATTTGCTTTTTTTTGAGAGGTTCTTTATAGTGGTAGAAAGTCCCATTTGTGCTAAGAATATCTTCAATGCTTTACTGATATTATAATATAAATATTGCCACTAGAGGGAGCTGCAGATTACTGCATTTGAGTGATCTATGTTTTGATGACTGGTTATTACAAACCGCAGTGAAACAATGGAATCTGCATAGAGTGTTTCTAATTATCACATGCTGTAACGGAGAAACACACAGCAAGTGGTGTCCAAGACAAGGGAACCTGCTAATGAGTCTAATACTGCAAGCTCTAGCATGCTTCAGCCCACATTATGGGCTTTATTCAGAGGCGGCCGTACGGTCTACAACCGCACGGCCGCCTCGATGTTTGTCTAGTGCGCATGCGCACGAGGGAGCCGGCTCCTTTGTGCGCATGCGTGAGACCCGCTACGACCGACAGCGCCGGTCATAGCGGGTCTCTTTCCAAAGGGGGCGAGCTGTCGATGTTGATTGACAGCTCGCCCCGTTTGGAAGGCGGGCCGGGGGGGTGGCAGCCCAAATGGAGGCGTTCCCATGGGAATGCCTGCCGTATGGGGGAGGCCCCACTGACATCACTAGTGATGTCAGTGGAGAGCTTCCGGCTCTGACAGAGCCAGAAGCTCTCCGGGTTTAACGACAAGTGAGACCCTACCCTAGGGTCTCGTCGTAAGCTCCGATGGTCGCGATGGTCCTTGACCATCGCGACCATCACCCTAGCGGTCGTTAGAGCTGTGGGTGTTAACCCACAGCCTTACGACCGAAACAGAGGCGCAGTGCGGTGCATCCCACCTCTCATCAGGTACATGCCGCGGTTGATTACTGTGTTCTGTACGCAGAATATTGCAAAGGGCATCTCTCCCGATTAGAGCTGGCCTTTGCGATGCCCCCGGGTAGAGGGACTTCCCGGGTTTAACACGCGGGGGACGCGGGGGGGGGGGGGTAATGGGAGGGATCCGATTGGATCCCTTTCAGGAGTGGGCCCCGAAAAGAAGCCCACAGGCTTCTAATGGGTAACGCCACCTGACGATGGCGTTACCCACCGGGACAAAGCACCGGAATCGCATTCCGGTGCTTTGTACCTATGGAAAATGCTGTAAAACTGCGTTTTCCAGGGTTTGACCACATTTTGCACTTTAGTACATCCCGCCCTTAGAGAGGTGGGAAATGATAAGCCAAGAATAGGAAAGAGTGCTATAATTAAGTCTGCTCTATCTGTACACTGGATCCATGTTTACGACTGGTTGCTTCCTTTTAGCTGCCGACGCTGTGTGCTGGGCTGCTGTGAGGGGGGGAGCGGCGCTGGACCCGGGCCCCCGCCGTGCCCCTCAGGAAGCCCGGGTCGAGTCATCTGTACCCGCTCCCCTCCCCTCTCGGCGCCCCTGCTCCCGGGGGTGCCTAATCCTAACCTCCCCCCGGGGCTGCCTAACCTTAACCCCCCCCTTCCCCATGCCTAACCCTAAGTCCCCCCCGGGAGCCCCTAACCTAACCCTCCCCCTTCTACTCCACGGGAGGTTTCTGTCCTCCCTGAGCTCGCCTTAGGACACCTGCGTTACGGTTTGACAGGTGTACCGCCCCAGTCCCGCCGTCCGGCTTACCTTCGATCAGGCTCCCGGCGTAGGTCTAATGACAGGCGTTGGGATTTCGACGCCTGTCATTAGTACCCTGCCGGGATTTGATAGTCGGGAAGCTGGCAGTCGACATTTCGACCGTCTGCATCCCTTAAAACTTTGATGGTGAAATAATCAGAAAACAAGCAGCGTATGTACTACAAGCTGCAGAATGCCATGCCCAAGCCATCAAAGTTGTCAGAAGGTTGAACATGTTACATATCTGTACCTACAGGCCATGAATTTATGGCGGGCGTTCAATTAAAAGCGACTGTTTCCCAGGCGACTCACATCCACAAACATCACAGATTTTTCTTTGAAGCCCCCAGAGCAGGGATGATAGGCACCCTGATACACTTCGGGGGCCGCATTGGGCTCCCCCCTAACCTTCCAAAGGGCCACACATTACTCTTAATTACAGTAGAAAGTGAAATGAATACAATGAAAGAGGCACCTCTCTGTAATAACACACTGTATCAGCAGCAGGCCTGTTAGACAAGTGCTGTAATCTGTAACAAGGTAATATGATTACAAAGCAGGAAGGAGCTGGGCGCAACAAGTGTGGGCTCGAGGGGGCCGCCTGCTGCCTACCACTGCCCTAGAGGTGTGCGAGAAATTCTGTGATGTTCTTCCTGTAATTGTCGCCGGTAACTGAATCGTTCTGTGCGAGCAAAATCTATGGGGATATATTTCTGAGTGCTGAGAATGAATTGTAAAATATAGCACATATGATAGTGTGCAATAATACAAGTTCCTCTGTTTCTGTACTAGACCATGGTACATGGTAACATAGAGTGGGCTGCTCACCACCCCTCCAAACATTTCAGAGGTGGCCGCGGACGGTCGTGGCTGTGCTTTATGGCAATAGGATGCACATCCCCAGCCACTGCACCTTGAGTTAAAATACTGAACATTACACCTCTCCCTCCATTCAGTGCAGGGGCTGTGCAGCCTATTGCTATAATGCACAGCCCCTGCCTCCTGCTCCACTATGGTGCCGACCAGGGGCATATTAGGAGGGGGCCCCATACGCGGAATGCACACGGGCCCCCTCCTCTCTCCCCTGCGACTGCAGCTTCAGTAGACTCTGTGTACTAGTCTGTGCCCAGAGTTCACTGCGCAGGTCGCTGGGAAAATGGCACAGCCGCCTTTTTCTCTGCGATTTCCTCACTGCGCATGCACAAAACGCTGGAAAAATGCCAGCGGCGCCCATTTTCCGGCGTTTTGTGGAGGGCTGAGACACCTGATGCAGGACCTATAATATGAGTGTAGCGTGTGTGGTGCGGACCCTCCTTGACCCAGGGGCCCATGTGCACCGCACACCCTGCACCCATTATAGATACGCCCATGGTACCTGACTACTTCCTTGTGGTCCTGCCCTCCCCTTCTTCTGTGGTGCCAGCCTCCTTCTCCCCCTTGCTACCGACCAGCCTCCACCCAGCAACAGGTAAATAGGAGGAAGGGGAGGGCAAGCCATAATTAAATTATGTCTTGCCCCACTGCAACATAAAATCATTCTGACGCCCCTGGTAGCACCTAATTTTCTGTGTAGTTACCTGTAGAGAATCAGTATGTCATACCGCCGGACCTAAGCCCGGCGGGTGATGATCCCGACGGAGGTAAGTAAACCACCTAACCCTCCCCCCCAACCCTCCTTTAGGGGTGCCTGACCCTAACCTCCCCCCCTAGTGCCTAACCCTCACCACCCCCCTGGTGTGCGTAAACCTAAACCCCCTCCGCGCACCCTAAACCTAACCCTCCCAGGGGAGTGCTTAACCCTAACATCCACCTGGGGGTGCCTAAACCTAAACCCCCTCCCCGCACCCTAAACCTCACCCTCCCAGGGGGTTGCTTAACCCTAACCTCCCCCCGGAGGTGCCTGACCCTAACCCCCCCTTCCCCTAGCCTAACCTTAAGTCCCCCTGGGAGCCCCTAAGCCTAGTCCCCTCCCCCCCTGCGGCTATCCGCTCCTTATACTTGGCTTACCTACGATCCGTAAGCCGGGCGTCGGGATTTCGGTGTGGGGCTGATGATAGGCGTCGGGATTTAGATGCCTATCATTAGTCTCTTGCCGGGATTTCACTGTCGATAAGCCGGCGGTTGGCATTTCGACCGCTGGCTTCCTAACTACATCCCACCTGTAGAATACTTGTTTCTATAAATATACCACCGTGCTTTATATAACTGATTTGCATAGTAAAGCTCATTGATTGCGAGATGCGACACAAGTGTAGTCTATGTAGAACCTACACACTGGTCCTTTCTGTATCCCCAATTCCCCGTGTCTCAGCCTAACCTTTACACTAAGTAATAAGTATGCCTTTGCAGGAGTTATTCACCCTCGTAAAAGAATTTAAACTGCATTCAGTTAAACATGAACAAGCTCTCGGCGATGAAGCCGTTCCCAGGGAATTATAGCTTAAGCACAAGCTTTTATGTACATACCAATATTACCACTGGAAATCATTCAGCTAATAAACTGCGCGACTTTAAACACTGGAGCTGAAGGAAAAATATTTTAAGTGAAATGTTTTACAGCAATCGGGCATGTAAAGTGTAAGCTAGATGCCATTAAATCATCTTAATAGCATGAAACATTAGTTACAATGAACAGATCCGATCTGAGAGAGAGAGAGAGAAGCTTAATATGACCCATGGCCAAGAGGAATTCCTGATATCTTGGACTGTAGCAGAACAGATCATTCTCCAAAATGCATTAGAGAGATAGTGAAGAGGGTACAAATCATGGGAGCAAATATTTCATTCCACCAAGCAGCCTGATGCTTATGGCTTATTACCTGTGATTTCTAAACTCTAGAAAGTTGAAATATCAAGAAATTCTGAGTGACCTGGACAAGCTAGAGCCTGCACCACTCTACATTAATGCATGGATGTTATGTCTGCTTCATTAAAGTGGAAGCACGGGTACACAGTTACTGCTGGTTAATGGTGGGCTAGGCTGTCTTAGCTTTCCTTCGGCAGTACTATTTCTCCATCAGTCTGACTGACTAAGCATATTGTTACCTATGCCTCCATGTAGCAAAATCTAAGGGACATTTCCCTATTCTTGTCCTCATTCACCTCGCAGTCACTTTTAACACCATTGACCAGTCTCTCAAATCCTCCACTACTTTAGCCTCTGAGATTCTGCTCTCTTATGGGTCATCTCCAGCTCTTCTACACACTACTTTTCTGTCTCCATACCTACCTCCACTTACCCTCCACTGCCCTCTGGCCATTGGTGTTCCCAATTGTTTTGTCCTTGGCCCTCCTCTTGGAACTTATCACCTCCTTTAGCCTACAATACCACCTGTATACTGATGACATCCAGATCTACCTCCCTTTCCCTGTCCTCTTCCACTCCGTCTTCTCCTGTGTCACCCACTGTCTATTAAATCATATCCTCTTGGATGACCCATGACTTCCTCAAACTCTGCACCGATAAAGCTGAAGTCATTGGCCCTCATTCAGAGCCGTACGCTCTGAGCAGAGCGCACGCTCTGAATGAGGGCCGCCCTCCATAAAAATGGAGCGTCCTCCTGGACGCTCGTATAGCTGTGGGTCACCACCCACAGCCTATACGAGCGTGCAGTTTGATGGCCGCGATGGTCTTGATCATCGCGACCATTGAAACTGCGAGCCGGAGCCTGCGGTTGAGGTTTTCAACCGCAAGGCCCGAAGTGATTTTGGCTCTATCAGAGCCAAAATCACTCCCACTGACATCACTAGTGATGTCAGTGGGCCGGCTTCTGACGGGAGGCGTTCCCTTGGGAACGCCACCGTCAGGGAGGCACGCCCCCGGCACGCCCACCAAAGGGGGCGTGCTGTCAATCAACATCGACAGCACGCCCCCTTTGATCAGACACAACGAGCGAAGGACTTTCCTTTGCTCGTCGCGTCTGGCGCATGCGCACGACGGAGCTCCCTCCGTCGTGCGCATGCTCAGTGCAGACCATCGACCCACTTGCGAGCGGACAGCCGCTTGCGAGTGGGTCTGAATCAGGGCCCTTGTCTTTTCCTCTCTCCATGTTCCTCTCTCCTCTCTCTCTCTCTCTACACTGACATCTTTCTCTCCTCTGTTCCCCAAGTTTCCTGCCTGTGTTTCATCTCAACTGTTCTCTTTTTCTTTCCCCACATCCAGTCCCTCTCCCACTCTGGAGGCCACCTTAATCTATACCCTCATCATTTTTCACTTAGATGATTGCAATCTATATTACTTTTTGGCCTCCCGATCCCTCACCTTGTTGCCCTTCTTCAGTATATCCTTTCATGATTTCTCCTGTGCAGCCCCCATTCTTTGGAATGCTCTCACACGGCCATCAAGACTTTCCTCCAACCTCCCAGGTATTTATGTGCCTTAAAAAGCTTTGCACCGAGCTGCTGTATAGGAGCTGGCCAGGGTGCTAAAACAGCAGGATAGCATCTGAAACTGATGCTTGGAATGAAGAAAGTCACAGAAAAAAACTGTTGTGCTGTATGAGTTACTGACTGCTGCTGCAGGGCTCTGATTTGCTCGCTGAGACAGTGAAAGGCAATCAGAGATAGCAATGTGCCCTGTTGCTTAGCAGCAGTCTAGAGAGGGGAGCGACTGAACAGGGTCACATCTGAGGCAGACAGAGAGTGAGAGACAGCTTCCAACGAACCCATGAAGATGCCCTGATGCAGACACAGTAACCAGGAAGGAGCCAGGGGGGCATAGCTATCAGGAATTAAAAAAAAAAAAAACAACCATCATAACAACATCAAATGATTTCCATGGTGGCACACTGGAGCACTACCATCGGACCAAAAACATTGATGGTTAGTAACCATCGGATTTCAACGTTCATCCCTACTGAACCTGCATGCGGACTCTGGCCACCACTCCTCAGGCTTGCCTACCCTCCCGATTTGGTCAGGAGCCTCCCGAATATCGGGTGCCGCTCCCGACCACCCGGAAAGGCAGGCAAGCCTCCCGGCTGCCGCCTACCCCCCCCCAGACTACTAGTAAAACCCCCCGCTGCCGGGGGGCCCGATGACGTGAGTCGCGTCATCATGGCTCCGCCCCCTGCTTTACAATGCCTTTTTTCCGGCATTGTGAAGAGGGGGCGGGGCCATAATAACGCGATCGGGTGGTCACGCCCCGGCCCCGCCCCCAAAACGGCATCATAGCCCGGCCACGCCCCCCACAGAATTCAGGCATTCAGCTCCCTCCCGGAAGGAGGGAGCTGAATGTTGGCAAGTATGCCACTCCTCCACCGTGAAGTGCTCCCTCTCCAGCGTGATATTACCACTCAGCCACATGCCATCGGTGAACAGAAGGCACCTCACATGGAAGTCAGCGCTGTTATCAGACAGGGGCACCATGGCAAAAAAACAACAGGAAGCCCAGGGTACATTGTGCAAAGAGGACATTGCTCATCGCCATGTTCGGCAGCTGGGGAGGGGTGCGCATGGAGGCTGTGGAAATATGCACAGGTGCCTCAGTCCCGGGGGCATGCTACTGATAATGCTTACGGTAGCTGCATGATCCCCCTGCCCTTCTCAGCACATCCCAGTGGCCGAGCCTAAGCCAGCCGCAGAGCAGCAGCAGTGGGGGTTGTTGTGACACTGGTGAGATGTAGGGGACTCTGGGGAGATGCATGGGACTGTGGTGACATGGCATAGGTTGTAATAAGATGCAGGGAGCTTTGGCGACATGAAATTGCTCCTGTTCAAAGCCGGGGCAGGTGCTAGTAATAATAATATTTAGATGCTGCTTAGCCTCCTAGATTGCATGTTTATGAACATTACATTTTTGTAACTGAAAAAGCTTAGTGTTTATCTGAATAGGGTTAAGTACCACACTCAGGAGACAGGTCACATCTAAAGAAAGAAAGTAGCCAATTTTTCAGACTTTTACTGCTCTTCACTCATTTACTGCTCCTTACACTTTTACTGCTCCTCACCCCTTTACTGCTCCTCACCCATTTACTGTTCCTTACACTTTTACTGCACCTCACCCTTTACTGCTCCTCAACCCTTTACTGTTCCTTACACTTTTACTGCACCTCACCCTTTACTGCTTCTCACCCATTTACGGCTCCTCACCCATTTACTGTTCCTTACACTTTTACTGCACCTCACCCTTTACTGCTCCTCAACCCTTTACTGTTCCTTACACTTTTACTGCACCTCACCCTTTACTGCTTCTCACCCTTTACTGCTCCTCAACCCTTTACTGCTCCTCAACCCTTTACTGCTCCTCACCCATTTACTGCTCCTCACCCATTTACTGTTCCTTACACTTTTACTGCACCTCACCATTTACTGCTCCTCAACCCTTTACTACCCCTCACCCTTTTACAGATTTTCCTTACCCATTTACTGCTTCTCACCTTTTACTGCTCCTCACCCTTTTACTGCTTCTCACACATTGACTGCTCCTCACCCTTTACTGCCCCTTTACTGCTCCTCAGCCTTTTACAGATTTTAACCCTGTGGCCGGAGGCCGACCACACAAGATTAAAATGGCTGCCAAGGCATTGAGGGGATTAACCCTCATGCCGTTGCACCATTTTTAAAAGGACAGTGTAAAAGCACACTGCACATGGTTTATAATAAACTGTATTAAAGTATATACGTATTGCTGTAATGCACTGCAGCTGATCTGCAATGCATTAGTGCATGAAGCAACATATATTTAATAGGCTATGCACTATATGGTTTAAATATATATTTTGTAGAGAAAATGCACTTTTTGTATAAAACACGACCAGCCTATGTGTCTGCAGGAAACTAGATGCTAATTGTCATTCTCTTAGCAGGAGGTCTGATGAAGAGGCTTGACTGGAAGTTCTCTGTGTAAAGGTGTGACTAGTGTCATATAGCCAAACAAATGTCACTTACTATTTCCTGTGAAATGTTATATCAACATGTTATACAGTTATACTGTATGATAAATCAGTTTTGTTTAGGTTTGGGTGAATCCTTTGAAATGTAATATGTGGTTAAATTATATTTTCTGAGGAATCATGATTGGTTGAGAGGAACACAGGGTGGGTTTGCCCCCTGTAATGTTGTGTGTAAGAATGAGATAAAAAAAGAGGGCCTGTGAGCCCTGTATGTGTACAACCCTGTAACTTCTTTGAGGAGAAGAACTGCTTGATAAGATTTCTTGTATGTGATGTACCCCTTCATCTGGAAGGACGAGTCTTCTTCAAGACTTTGAGCAATAAACATCTTGCCTGACTTCAATTGTATCTCAATCCTGCGACCATCAGAATTGCGACAAACGCTATTCCGTCCTCCGGCTTTTCTGGGTAAGAGCTCCGTGTCTCCAAGTTCAAGCCCTCTGCCAGCTACCGTGCAGACCTGGTCCATTGCGAGGGATCAGGAGGAATCAGCCGACACCAATCAGGGGGTGTGGCCGCAGCTAGTCAAACGCATACACAGCAGAAGCGGTTCCAGGTGCCGAGGTAGGAGCCTGAAGGTAACGTAAAAAGCGGTTCCAAACACCAATGGTAGAGTTTGGTGGTGGCAGCATCGTTACATGCCCACGGCGCAGTGGGCGGAGTCAGTGACAGGCGGTCACTAACGGTGAGTGGGAGTCCAAACGTGCTAATCCGTGACCAGGGCCAGCCTAGGCGAAAGGCGTCTGGTCACAAACCCATTTACTGCTCCTTACCCATTGCCTGCTTCTCACCTTTTACTGCTCCTCACCCATTGACTGCTCCTCACCCTTTTACTGCTTCACACACATTGACTGCTACTCACACTTTACTGCTCCTCATTCATTGACTGCTTCTCACCCTTTTACTCTCACACATTGACTGCTCCTCACCCATTGACTGTTTCTCACCCATTTACTGCTCCCTTACCCATTGACAGGTCACTACTAAAGAAAGAAAGTAGCCAATTTCTCACACTTTTACTGCTCCTCATCCATTGACTGCTCTTCACACTTTTACTGCTCCTCACCCATTGACTGCTCTTCACTCATTGATTGCTCCTCACACTTTTACTGCACCTCACCCATTGACTGCTCCCCACCCATTGACTGCTCTTCAGTCCTTTATTGCTCCTCACTGCTTTACTGCTATTCATGGCTTTACTGCTCCTCACCCTTTTACTGCTTTTAACCCATTTACTGCTTCTCACCCATTGACTGCTTCTCACTCTTTACTGCTCCTCACCCATTGACTATTTCTCACCCACTTACCGCTCTTCGCCCCTATACTGCTCCTCACCCATTTACTGTTTCTTGTTTCTTTACTGCTCTTCACCCCTTTACTGCTTCTCACTTATTGACTGCTCTTCACCCATTTACTGTTCCTCACTCATTGACTGCTCCTCACCCATTGACTGCGCCTCAACCTTTTACTGCTCCTCATTGATTTACTGCTCTTCACCCATTTACTGCTTTTAACCTTTTATTCCTTCTCACCCATTGACTGCTTCTCATCGCTTTACTGCTCCTCACCCATTGTCTGTTTCTCACCTATTTACTGCTCCTCACCCCTTTTCTGCTCCTCACCCATTTACTGCTCCTCAGCCCTTTTCTGCTTGTTTACATATTTACTGCTCCTCACCGCTTTACTGCTCCTCACCCACTGACTGTTTCTCACCTATTTACTGCTCTTCACGCCTTTACTGCTCTTCACCCATTTACTACTCCTCAGCCATTTACTGCTCCTCACCCATTGACTGCTCCTCACCCATTGAATGTTCCTCACTGTTTTACTGCTTCTCACCTTTTTACTGCTTCTCACCTTTTTACTTCACCGCTTTACTGCTCCTCACCCTTTTTACTGCTCCTTACCCATTTACTGTTCCTCAGCCCTTTACTGCTCTTCACCCATTGACTACTCTTCACCCCTTTGCTGCTCCTCATCCATTTACTGCTCCTCACGCCTTTACCTCTTTTCACCTTATTGACTGCTCCTCACTCCCTTTACTGCTCCTCACTCTTTTACTGCTCCTCACCCATTGACTGCTCCTCAATCCTTTACTGCTCCTCACCCATTGACTGTTCCTCCTATATTTACTGCTCCTCACCCATTTACTGCACCTCATCTATTTACTGCTCCTTATCTATTTACTGCTCCTCATCCCTTTACTGTTCCTTAATCATTGCCTGCTTCTCACTCGTTGACTGCTCCTCACCCATTGACTGCTCCTCATTCCTTTTCTGCTCCTCACCCGTTGACTGCTCCTCACCCCTTTTCTGCTCTTCAGCCCTTTTTTGCTCCTCACCCATTGACTGCTCCTCACCACTTTACTGCTCCTCACCTTTTTACTGCTCCTCATCTATTTACTGCTCCTTATCTATTTACTGCTCCTCATCCCTTTACTGTTCCTTAATCATTGCCTGCTTCTCACTCGTTGACTGCTCCTCACCCATTGACTGCTCCTCATTCCTTTTCTGCTCCTCACCCGTTGACTGCTCCTCACCCCTTTTCTGCTCTTCAGCCCTTTTTTGCTCCTCACCCATTGACTGCTCCTCACCACTTTACTGCTCCTCACCCTTTTACTGCTCCTCACCCTTTTATCTGCTCCTTACCGCTTTACTGCTTGTGGAACGTGAGCCCCCAACTAGCAATAACATAACAGTGCTATGAGAAGAAAATGGGCAACTAAAACATTTTAAGGTGAGGGACATACCAGTCAACAGAATTGCAGGGGATGCCATTACCAGATTACATAACAGGCCCTGATTCAGAGCCGGACGCTCTGACCAGAGCGCTCGCTCTGAATCAGGGCCCACCTCCATAAATATGGAGCGTCCTCCTGGACGCTCGTATAGCTGTGGGTCACCACCCACAGCATATACGAGCGTGCAGGATGATGGTCGCGATGGTCTTGACCATCGCGACCATCGCCACTGCGAGCAGAAGCCTGCGGTTGAGTTTCTCAACCGCAAGGCCAGGAGTGATTTTGGCTCTATCAGAGCCAAAATCACTCCCACTGACATCACTAGTGATGTCAGTGGGGCCGGCTTCTGACGGTAGGCGTTCCCTTGGGAACGCCTCCGTCTGGGAGGCACGCCCACCAAAGGGGACGTGCTGTCAATCAACATCGACAGCACGCCCCCTTTGATCAGACACTACGAGCGAAGGAAAGTCCTTCGCTCGTCGCGTCTCACGCATGCGCACGACGGAGATCCCTCCGTCGTGCGCATGCGCAGTGCAGACCATCGACCCACTTGCGAGCGGACAGCCGCTCACGAGTGGGTCTGAATCAGGGCCATAATGTCACAGATAATGTACCAGCCCACATACTATACCATAGAGTCGCTGATGCTGTGGTCACTGAATTATCACCCAATGTAGATGCGAGTCCTCTATGCAACAGAGTATTATTCACAGCAGAACATTATTATTGTCATTGAAATGGATTTGGCTTTCAGCAGTCACAGAACTTCCACTTCAGGAGAGATATTTAAATGGAGATTGTAGAATTTAGAGAAAAACTCCACTTTGATGAACTCCGTATTTTTGACTCCTCACATTCTGACACACTGCATGTGCGCAGCGTCAACTTCAGTAAAACTATGGTGTAGAACTGAGGCTACGAGAAAGGGATCACAAGATCCCATGTCTCCTTAGGCACAAAGCGGCTACCGCCATCTGAAGAAAGAAACAACACTTTTTGGAGTTTGATACCTAGGGATCAGACTGCAGTGCCCAGTGAGAATAATGGGGACTGCAGTCTTTAGCAGGAGATTTTTCTGGTATCTCCTGCTATTTCCCCATGTTTAACTAAAAAAATGGCTTGATACATAAATGTGCATACAGGCCTAAGCAACCCGTACTCATTCCTTCACTAACAGGACGGACTGGCCGCGTGGCTTGACTCTCAGTTCCCCGTAACGTCTCCTTGACAAGAACAAATCATTAATTTTGAACACTACGTTCAGTGATATTATGGCTGGTATGCGCAAATCTTCAAATAATATACACACACACACAGAGCATTTTCCCAGCATGGACTGGGAGACTTGCTAATAAATGCTTGATAAATCTCTTTTATTTTATCTGTGCAGTAAAATTCAGGAGTTTACAAAACATCAACCCGGAGGGTTCAACACTTCATACAAAAATCTCTGGCCTGTGATAAGAGGCCATTGGGATGTGGGTGGCAATGGGCGCCTTCTCCCACTGTCTACACAGTGCGATCGCCCATTAGGAAACTGTCTTTTATCAGTGAACACTCTGCACTGCAGGTACAAGCTCCGGGTAGCTGTTGTGCAAATGTTTGGCAGAGCCGCTGATTTTCCTTACTCGTAGGCATATCTGTGGCTTTCTGAATCCATAAACAACTGACAGGACCGTGGAAGAGGACTGTATCTGAAAGTGTTTATACAAAAGAATTCCATCTGTCCGTCTGTTTACAGTTCACATGTGAAAAGCAGGCAAAACCTCTAAACCGGAGGCCACGCAGCAAAACACACACACAAATCCTGCATGCTAAAAAGAATTATTTAAATTAAGATGTTTGGAGCCTTTTTATTGGATTGGTATAAAAAAATTAAGCTTAACTAGGTAGATCTGCATATGCAAACAATTGGGGATGGACAGCTGAAAAGGCTTTGTCTTGATTATAATCTAGCATAAATGTGCATTAAGGTAATACAAGCAGACAATGGTGGAGTTAGACCAGAGAGCCGCTAATGGGAATAGGCTATTCGGCACTACTTCCTGGAAAGCGCACGGCTAGTCCTTCTGTTGTGCAGGCTGCCTATTGTTTCCTCTCTCTGGATTAGGGAGAGCCTTTGATGTAGACTAGTATTTAGTTTTAACAATTTACGGAGAAGGAAGAATTTACAGAGAAGGATGTGTACAACGCACATCCCCGGTGATACTAAACAGCAGTGGAAGTTTACGCTAGTGATTGTAGGTTGCTATATTGTTACAAATTAGCGTAACAGGCAAGAGTCGATTGATCCCTTAGGGCCTAAGGGCTGAATCGACTCCTGCCTGTTACGCTAATGGCGAAGTAGGCTCCTGCCCAGGGACAAGAGGTTGCCGAATATCCCACAATACTCCAAGTCGCTTTATGTGAGTTGTTGTTTTGACAAATGGGTACCAAGGGGGCACCATCATCACACACAGCGCCACCCTTTCTGCACTACGCCCCTGTGCATCACTGACTTGGCTGCCCGGGCCCGAGGTCATTCAGCAGAACACAGCAGCTGTGCGAAACTATACAAATGTTGCAGTCACCAGGCTCTGTAGTGAGACAGAACTGTTACTCAGAATTTGCCGACTGAACCAAGACAATGGGACCAGCAAAACTATGTGCGATGACGCAGTCGGTGGTTGTGAAACGCCTTCAAAGCTTTTGCAATATGCATGCGTTTCTCTAACCACCCCGCCATAACCTCCCAATCTGTCAGTCACTCCAGGGCAGTAATTCATCGCAACACATGCGCAGTGTAACTCAGACACATCAACCAACAGCCGGAACATCAACGCTGAATCCCCTCTGAATCAAGCCCTCAGTCACTAATAGAGGCACACTGTAAGGTGGAAGGCAATTCACCTGAAACTGATGCTCTGACCAGAGGCGTATTCACGGGATGTAGTCAGCAATATCCCGACCACCGGCATCCCATACCCAACCCTTATTAATACCTGGGGTGGTGGTCATGTGCACTGCACATCCTGCACCTAATATAGATGCGCCCATGGTTCTGGCAAAACTTTATTACCCTCAACAAAATGAACAAACCTGGAGTCCTAATATGCCACAGGCCGGTGCTTTACTGACAGATGTCTGCATGCTGAATGTCATTCTCAGTCTCTTATGTCTGTCTGTGTGCCCCATGTGTGATAGTCTGTCTGTGTGCCCCATGTGTGATAGTCTGTGCCCCATGTGTGATAGTCTGTCTGTGTGCCCCATGTGTGATAGTCTGTCTGTGCCCCATGTTATAGTCTGTCTGTGTGCCCCATGTGTGGTTGTGTGCCCCATGTGTGATAGTCTGGCTATGTGCCCCATGTGTGATAGTCTGTCTGTATGCCCCATGTGTGATAGTCTGTGCCCCATGTGTGATAGTCTGTCTGCGTGCCCCATGTGTGATAGTCTGTCTGTGTGCCCCATGTTATAGTCTGTCTGTGTGCCCCATGTGTGATAGTCTGTCTGTGTGCACCATGTTATAGTCTGTCTGTGTGCCCCATGTGTAATAGTCTGGCTATGTGCCCCATGTGTGATAGTCTGTCTGTGTGCCCCATGTGTGATAGTCTGCCTGTGCCCCATGTGTGATAGTCTGGCTATGTGCCCCATGTGTGATTGTCTGTGTGCCCCATGTGTGATAGTCTGGCTATGTGCCCCATGTGTGATAGTCTGTCTGTGCCCCACGTGTGATAGTCTGTCTGTGTCCCATGTGTGATAGTCTGTCTGTGTGCCCCATGTTATAGTCTGTCTGTGTGCCCCATGTGTGATAGTCTGTCTGTGTGCCCCATGTGTAATAGTCTGGCTATGTGCCCCATGTGTGATAGTCTGTCTGTGCCCTGTGTGTGATAGTCTGTCTGTGCCCCATGTGTGATAGTCTGCCTGTGCTCCATGTGTGATAGTCTGTCTGTGCCCTGTGTGTGATAGTCTGTCTGTGCCCCATGTGTAATAGTCTGTCTGCTCTGTGTGTGATAGTCTGTCTGTGCCCTGTGTGTGATAGTCTGCCCGTGCCCCATGTGTGATAGTCTGTCTGTGTGCCCCATGTGTGATAGTCTGTCTGTGCCCCGTGTGTGATAGTCTGTCTGTGCCCCGTGTGTGATAGTCTGTCTGTGCCCCATGTGTAATAGTCTGTGTGCCCCATGTGTGATAGTCTGTCTGTGCCCCGTGTGTGATAGTCTGTCTGTGCCCCATGTGTGATAGTCTGTCTGTGCCACATGTGTGTGATAGTCTGTCTGTGCCCCGTGTGTGATAGTCTGTCTGTGCCCCGTGTGTGATAGTCTGTCTGTGCCCCATGTGTGATAGTCTGTCTGTGCCCCGTGTGTGATAGTCTGTCTGTGCCCCGTGTGTGATAGTCTCTCTGTGCCCCGTGTGTGATAGTCTGTCTGTGCCCCATGTGTGATAGTCTGTCTGTGTGCCCCATGTGTGATAGTCTGTCTGTGTGCCCCATGTGTGATAGTCTGTCTGTACCCCGTGTGTGATAGTCTGTCTGTGCCCTGTGTGTGTGATAGTCTGTCTGTACCCCATGTGTGATAGTCTGTCTGTGCCCTGTGTGTGTGATAGTCTGTCTGTGCCCTGTGTGTGATAGTCTGTCTGTGCCCCATGTGTAATAGTCTGTGTGCCCCATGTGTGATAGTCTGTCTGTGCCTCGTGTGTGATAGTCTGTCTGTGCCCCATGTGTGATAGTCTGTCTGTACCCCGTGTGTGATAGTCTGTCTGTGCCCTGTGTGTGTGATAGTCTGTCTGTACCCCGTGTGTGATAGTCTGTCTGTGCCCTGTGTGTGTGATAGTCTGTCTGTGCCCCGTGTGTGATAGTCTGTCTGTGCCCCATGTGTAATAGTCTGTGTGCCCCATGTGTGATAGTCTGTCTGTGCCTCGTGTGTGATAGTCTGTCTGTGCCCCATGTGTGATAGTCTGTCTGTACCCCGTGTGTGATAGTCTGTCTGTGCCCTGTGTGTGTGATAGTCTGTCTGTGCCCTGTGTGTGTGATAGTCTGTCTGTGCCCTGTGTGTGATAGTCTGTCTGTGCCCTGTGTGTGATAGTCTGTCTGTGCCCCGTGTGTGATAGTCTGTCTGTGCCGCGTGTGTGATAGTCTGTCTGTGCCCTGTGTGTGATAGTCTGTCTGTGCCCCATGTGTGATAGTCTGTGTGTGTCATGGGAGAAGTGGGAGACACAAACTGTACATTGCAGGTTTGGGGTAACAGAAAAAAGCGATGGGAAGTGGGGGGCACATAATGGGGAAACACAGAACAAAGGGCCTGATTCAGAGACGGACGCTAATGCAATCACAGCTGCAAAGATATGCTAATGTTAGCAAAGATCACCCGAGCATAAAAATGCCCACTGCTGCCTTCTTACCTGCCAGCGACGACGCTTACCTGCGTTAATATCGGTAAGATCGCCGCACATCGGCTGCCACCTTGCCCTTGGGAGCTCTTCTGCCATGCAGAACTGGGTATGCACGCCTGCGTTTTTCTGACCACTCCCCGCTACCACCCCCAAACGCTGACAACCTGTCACTCACTTTGCTATGGATTCTGATGTGCGTCTGTGATCGCCGTGCGATCGCGCATGCACAGCGCGTCTTATACGCATGCGCAATGGCAAACAATTGCTCAATCTGCGTACGTAATCGCCATTGCGACCGTCTCTGGATCAGGCCCAAATTCCGCTTTACACACGAAATGATACAAAACATAATAAAACATCAAAGACATCATTACAGGAGAAACTGATGTAACCATGAACTGGTATAAAATAGTAAGAAGTGCATTCAGCTATAGGTGTCAGACTCATTAAGGCTAAACTGTAACGGGTCGGACATAGAAGGCTGACAGATAAGATTAGCACCTTCCCCATCAGTCACGTATTCATGACAAGCCATCAGTGATGTGCGGTGAGGAGAGGCAGAGCCTTCCCTGTCATACTTAGCTATACTCCAAAGTTTAGACTACAAAAATGAGAAAAAAATAAAAGAAAATATTATAAGTATCTTCTTTGCATTATTCTAATAATTTTTATAGTCAAAACTCTGGAGTAAAAAGTGTATGGTAGGTGAGGCGCTGCCTCTGCTGTCTGCCTTTTCCGCACATCCCTGATCAACACTCACCAAATTTCCAGCACTATATACTGTTGCACCTGTGTATAATGCCCACATGTACCCTCTGGTTCATATATGTATGTGTACATCTGTCTCTGATGCTAGCCTGTGCCTCCCCAGCCATTTACCTCACCACACATTACTGCCAGTGCCTCCCCAGCCATTTACCTCACCGCACGTTACTGCCAGTGCTCCCCAGCCATTTACCTCACCGCACGTTACTGCAAGCCATCCACTTCATTATTGGAGAGAAGGATGAGGTAGAATCATACTTGCCTACCCTCCCGATTTAGCCGGGAGCCGAACCCGGCTCCCCCGGAAAGGCAGGCAAGCCTCCCAGTCCCCACTAGGCCATTATTCTCTGCATTGTGAAGAGGGGGTGGGGCCGCGATCGCGCTGTCATGCCCATGTTCCGCCCCCATCGACGCGTCATTTGCCGGGCAGCATCGGATCTCCATCGGGTAGCCACCATCCATCGCCGTCCCATCCCCAAATGGCCACTGCATGCCAATCATGCTGCAGTTTAGGGGGCACTTGCGAGCGATCTCATAGACACTGATCAGCACATGTAGTACAGATCCTGTGCATGCGCCGATGAGCCACTATCGGGTTTGCGTACAACTGAACCAGGCCCATAGTTAGCAATACAGCTGTTTCTATAGTATGTTCTGTTGTGACAGCAGTAAATTGACTGATCGGTGGCTGAACGGTTTTGTTATTGCTGCACAATAAATGAGTGTCCTGAATCAGTGGCAGAAGTAAGAGGCAAAACAAAACAGAAAACCTCAATAATTTAAACTGGGTTAGAGGCTGACAGCGGGAGAAATATCTTCCCATACATCTTACACCGAGCCAGTTACGTGAGCCCACATCGCCTGTGTGGCCGGAGTGTGAAGATATTACTCCCCTCTATATTTAAACTATTCTTTCATTAGAAACCTCGTGTTTATTTGTCTGTAAAAGGGAGCTCATTCGTGTAGCGCTCTTTAGTTGTGCAGATGATTTATGAATTGAATACTGTTGTTGTTTTTTCTTTTTTATACTATTAAAGCTTTTTACGTGGATGTTGTTGAAATGAAATGCTGATCTTTTTCTAAAGCCGATGAGTGACAGGTCTGCCAACACATAACGGCGGGTGAAAGGGTGATGCCAAGTTACCAAAAGAAAATAAATGGTTTTATCCTACTTATATTAAATATTGACACCTGATACGCAGGCCGCGGTCTCACGTTTCAGACATTCCGTGGATTGCTATGACACGCAATATGTTGCCACTTTTAGATTAAAAATGTGAACATCTACTCCAGTGGTTCCCAGACTTTTTTGAATCACAGCGCCCTGGGGTATCGGCACTGTGGGGTTTTTTTTTTCACGGAACCCCTATGTTTATGTTTTTTATTGAGAGAGTAAAAAAAAAAAAGTAGTAAAGTAAATTGTGCTGAGCTGTCATCCTTAGGGGCAGTTACGTGGTGGACAGGTTTGTGCTTCTGTTTGTCCACTTATTTACATTACATTGACCATCAATAATTTGATTTGATGTTGGGCCACTAACCTGACTTTTTGGTGCCCTGTGCCAGAAAGAGCATTGGCGCCCCCTCATTTTTCAAAGGGACATAATGCACCCAAAAAAAGGGCCATGGCTCCATGGGGAAGGGCCAGGGAAGAGATAGGAGAGGCCAGGAGATGCTGGGGATCAGGGGCGCATCTATAATGGGTGCAGGGTGTGCGGGGAACCTCACACCCTGCACCAATAATATTACTTATCTCTCCGGGGGCCCACGTCAGAGCGGGGGTCCGGCGCTGTGAAACGATGTTTGTGCATGTGCAGTACAGGGAAAATGGCTGCCACGGCCATTTTCCCGGTGACCTGTGCATACACTATAAACTCAGGGCACACTCTAGTGCCCAGAGTCTATAACTCCGGCGTTGGCCGCGCACAGCACAGTGCGCTGCCGGCCACCCGGCGGAGAGGAGGGGGCCTGTGTCGGAGACTGCACACAGGCCCTCTCCTCTCTAGAAACGCCCCTGTTGGGGATGAAATAAGAGGAAGCTACAAGCAAGAATGATAATAAACAGAAATTTGACAGGCTCAAACATCGCCCCCTGCCCTGTGGTGCCCTGTGTGATGGCACCGGCCGCACTACCCTAGCTATGGCCCTGGTCCCGAGGCACCCCAGGGTGCCACGGCACACAGTTTGGGAACCACTGCTCTACTCACAACTCATTGGACAGGAGAAGGCGTGATATTATAAAGGCTGTTCTTTCTTCAATCAATACATTTTAATGAACTCTGGGAGGTATCCTTGGGGTCTTTTAATTTTTCGCCCTTTTCGTGTCACATGACAATTCCTAATGTTAGATTCCGCAGAAAGTGATTATAGATTGAATTCTACTGAACTACGCAAAGAAAAAATAAATAAACACCATTTCCTTGTGATAAAGTGCTGGGAAGCCAAGTTGGGCATGGCAGGAGGTCTCTTGTGTGTCAGTATGAGAGCTGGCAATGACAGACTGACCAGCATCCTGTAGTGTTTAGGGTTTACAGAACCTTGAAATGTACAGAGGGATCCCTGCAAGAGAGCAGAGAAAAAGAAAAAAAATTGGGGGGGGCACCTTTTAAAAAATATTTACATAAGATAATAATAAACTCCAACTTTTATTAGCTATGCATTAAAGAGGTAAATAAGGCTATTATTAGCTAGGAGCAGACACTATTGGGTATGTCACCTAAATTGACCTGGGTGCGTCCTATTCAGAATAAATAAAAATTAATGCTAATGCAACATCATTTCATCAGGGGAAATATTTCTTTCTAAGGACACTTTTGCTGAATTACTTGTATCCAAACAGACACAACAACATCCAATAGCATATCAACGTAAATAGCATATATCGCACCAAGGAGAATATTCTCAAAGCTGCATAGACTCTCTTAGGCTTCTGCATGTAGGGCCTGATTCAGATTGGTTCTAACCTGAATCAGGCCCATAATGTTTCCAATTCCAGCTGAAAATTCAGTTGGTCTGAGCACTAAATGAAATTATTTCAATATCCACAGCATTCCAATCCATATATATGGTATTAGATACACATTAAGATCATATTATTTCTGTTTCCAAACATATACTGTAGATGATACTGTGAACTTACAGGAATATACTGTGGGTCTCTGAGCAGTGCACTTCCTGGTCCCATGACAAATCCAAGGTGCTCATCAGTGCTCAAGGCACACCCCCCACACAGTGAGGCATGCCTCATTTGGCTCTTTCTGTGCAGTATTACTGGCCGTGGTGTGGCCTCGCTCCCAACTCTGCGAGCAGTGTCTGAGAGGTGAGGTGAGGCTGAGCTCTTGTTGCCTCACCTCTCATTTCTCCCTGCAATTCTAGAGAGCTCTGCATATTGGGCCAGTTTTGTCTAAAAAATAATTGCAATAAACAAAGGAAGATCTTTATAAGTTATAAATATCTTCTTTGTATTATTCTAATCGTTTTTATATCAAAACTCTGGAGCATGAGATGAGTGTGACAGGGGAGGGAGTAGGACAGGGGAGGCTCTGCCTCCTCTGCCTCCCTTGACTGCACGTCCCTGCCTTAGAGCTGATTGTCTTTCATGCTGTGATATTCATTTGCATTTTCCTGTGAAATTGTTTTGCGTGTTTTTATAATATAAAACATTTGAATACTTCATTTGTTGGTGATTTTACTATTATCAGAGCAGTACACTATTTCCCATCCGTTTCCGGACTCCCACCAATGGTGAACGTCTTCGCCTTAAGCAGAAAGTGCGCGTACAGCACTATCCAAGGCGGACAGATAGGAGCATTTGCACAAAACTAACCACGCATTTTGCAGTTATGCGATTTACCCAATTTGCAACATCATTATTTTCTAGCAAATGTTTCGCTGTGCCCTTTACTTCTTAAGCACCATACTGAGCAGCTAGAGCAGGCATGTAACCTCTCACACATGACATCATTGCCGACAGCGTCTGCCAAGAACAAAAGAGGGGGATGAAAAAAAAAAGAAAAGAAATAAAATAAAAACAAATGCTGACACAGTAATGGGAGATATTTACATTATCCAGGGTTTCAAAGAAAACAGGCGCATCAGAAATCAAATTATTCAAATGAGGTTTAAAAGAACAATTCCGTAGAACGCTCTTGTTGCAGGAGGGAGCCGGTTCCTTTGATTGTCAGCTCTTTTTTTCTCCTCTGCATTTTAAGAGCCTGGTTCTTTTTTTTTTTTTACCGAGAATTTTTTTGTTTGTGTTAACAATTCTGCGGATGCGATGTGCCAGAACCCAGCTGCTTTCCCAAACCCCCGGGAATGGGCTGATTACATCTACTCCTGTGTCAAATCTGCCAGAATAACCGCGCTGTGCCAAGTAACGCAATGAGTGATAAGAGACAGCGAAGGGCGGTACAGAGCGCAGGACCCATGGAAGGCAAACACCTGTGGAGCCAGCACGGCAGACTCCGTGTCACTTCTCAGAAAAAGCACGTTCACCTCCAAAGTACGCATCACTGAGTAATGAAGTTAGGGCAGCACAGTGGGACAGTGGTTAGCATTGTCATCTCAGTATTGGGGTCATGGGTTTCTTTTTAGCCAGGGCCCTATCTGTGTGGAATTTGTATGTTCTTCCATGTTTGCATAGGTTTCTTCCTCGTGCTCCAATCTACGCCAGGACGTCTATTAACCCTTTGTGGGATACTCCCAGTCCCAACGGATTGGGTTCCTTGGCCGCGGACCATGGACTGCTTTGTTTGGGGATATTCTTTTCTGGGAAGTAGAGAAAAGCTTTTGTATGTACTTTCTAATATTATATATAGGCTATTTTATATTGCTGTATTGGGTGTCCTTTCAGTTTTATAACTATACAGACTTTTTGTTACCGTTGCTTCAGTCGCCCCTCTTCTGTCACGCCAGGTACAGCGCATCTTAGCCATACCAAGCATCTTTTTAGCTGAAAATGTGCATCTTATACCCATAGTGAACGCGCATCAACCTGGGATTTTTTGTCAGTGTAAGTGGATCCACCCAGGGAGCTCGCAGGGTAGGCCACGGGTCGTTCCAGTGTCACCCTGCAGTGTAAACGGCGCGATCCGGGTCACGATGACCCGGATCGTGCCGCATGCTGCCCGTTTGGCCGGCTTCAGTGGCGTCCACTGCAACCAGGGCCGGCCCGACCAGCGCTCCCCACTTGCCCTCCCTGATTCTGGAACGCAGCGGAGAGTGAGGTAAGAGGGAGGGAGAGGGAGGGGAAGAAGCACTGCAGACCCCGCTCCAGTGTGAACGGCCCGGGTCGGTGCCGCGGTGTAAAAGGGGTTTGTCCCGGGTTGGAAACATGTTTCAAATCACACCCGGGACTTTGGTATAAAAGAGGGATCAGTTGCACAATTAAGACACATAGGGCCTAATGTAATAGGGTGAGAGTTTAGAAAACTTTTTAAACTTGGATAATGTAATAGAGTCTGAGAACAGGAAAGCTCACATGATTGTAGACTAAAAAACTCTCGTGATTTAAACTTCCATCCAGATGTTTCCCCATCTTGAAGATAAAACTCGACCAATGTGAGAATTTACTGCTAAACTCTCACATGTTCTAACCTCTCACCTTATTACATTTGGCCCCTAGAAGCAATAGAACTACATTGCTGGCATACACTGGTCAATGGGATGTGCGACATTTGTACATCATGTGTAACGGAGTCTAAAAAGTGCTCCGATGCGGCTTCTCCTCACGCCAGATTCCTTTGTGCTTCATCTATGACTTTGTAGTACATGTGTAAAACCTATTCTTATTGTGGTTAAAGTTCTAGCCTAGCGTCTCTAATACACTGTGAGCGACTTTTCACTGCGTCCGGATGCGACTAAGACACAAAATACTTGGTGCTACTCCTCCCAGAGCGACTCATTCTCTCCCCTGTCTGTCTGCCCCTCCCCTTTAGATTGTAAGCTCTCACGAGCAGGGCCCTTTTCCCTCATGTGCTTCTCCTTATACTTTCTTCTACTCCTTACTCCCCACAAGGGCATCTAACACTTGATTGCTGACTCCCTGCTGCTTAATTTGAGTGTTATAATAGCTGGTTTCTTGTTCAGTTATGTTTATGTACTTTGTAAGGCACTGAGGAACATTTGCGGTGCCATATAAATAAAGGATAATAATCAGTGCTCGCAGTGTGCCGGTATGCAACGGTATGACATACCGGCACTTCAAGCACTTGTCATTATTTTTTTTTACACAGCGCTGACTGCGGAGGCGTGGCGTGAGAGTGCAGAGTGACAGGTTACTCAGGCACACTGCGGAGCCCTGCTGAGCCGCCCCTCCCTCGCCGATGGTTACAAGGAATATACAGACAAGGGGTGTCACTATAGGGAATATACAGGCAAGAGAGTCAGTATAGGGAATATACAGATAAGGGGGGTCACTATAGAGAATATACAGACTAGGGGAGTCACTATAGGAAATATACAGACTAGGGGGTCACTATAGGGAATATACAGACTACGGGGGTCACTATAGGAAATATACAGACAAGGGGGGTCAATAGGGAATATACAGACTAGGGGGGGGTCACTAGGGAATATACAGACTAGGGGGGTTACTATAGGGAATATACAGACAAGGGGAGTCACTATAGGGAATATACAGACAAGGATGGTCACTATTGGGAATATACAGACAAGGGGGGTCACTATAGGGAATATACAGACAAGGGGGTCACTATAGGGAATATACAGACAAGGGGGGTTACTATAGGGAATATACAGACAAGG
Source organism: Taudactylus pleione (assembly GCA_031769625.1). Taxonomy (NCBI): domain Eukaryota; kingdom Metazoa; phylum Chordata; class Amphibia; order Anura; family Myobatrachidae; genus Taudactylus; species Taudactylus pleione. The sequence goes on along the minus strand of JAUIMM010000795.1, from coordinate 657,344 downwards.
GGAGTCACTATAGGGAATATACAGACAAGGATGGTCACTATTGGGAATATACAGACAAAGGGGCTCACTATAGGGAATATACAGACTAGGGGATCACTATAGGGTATATACATACTAGGGGGGTCACTATAGGGAATATACAGACAGGCGGGTTACTATAGGAAATATACAGACTAGGGGGGTCACTATAGGGTATATACATACTAGGGGGGTCACTATAGGGAATATACAGACAGGCGGGTTACTAAAGGAAATATACAGACTAGGGGGGTCACTATAGGAAATATACAGACTAGGGGGGTCTCTATAGGGTATATACAGGCTAGGGGGGTCACTATAGGAAATATAGCTTTGGGATATTATGCCCATTAGCTGCTTAACAAATATGTCACATGAAGTGGTTGAATAAACCATAATGGGGCCTATTCATCATACCTTAAAATTCGATGGAGGTAATTAGGTTTAGAACTGGCATGGAGTCCTACCTAATTACCGGAGGAATTCATCATTCCTCCTCTCCATCACTATCTATTCCAAAATGCTGTCATTTTTTCAATGACAGCTTTTTGGGAAATAGGCAGTTTTCCCTCACTACACTACCTTACCGCAGCTGGAATCTGTGCTGCGCATGCGCTGTTACATTCGTAAACTCAGCGCATGCGCAGCACTACTTACAGCTGCGGTAAGTTTGTGTACCCCCAAAATCCCTCCTCCCCCCCGCTCACCTCCCCCCGTCCCGCACTTACCTGCCCGTGCAGCAGCCTCCGTCCTGCTGCTCTGACACATGGTCTCCCAGCAGACCACAGTACAGTTTAGATAAAAAAATAAAAAACTTTTTTTTTTCTTTTTCTAAACTATATTGTGTTCTGCTGGGAGAACACAGTTGCCCGAGCAACCACCGGAGCCAGAGGAGGGACCAGAGCGCCGGAGGGAGCTGCGAGGGGACCTGTCCAGCTGACTGCAGGTATGTGTTACCTGCTATTCGCCACCTCACAGTGGCGGATAGTAACTCCATCAACTTCCGAAAATACATAATTTTCGGAACTTGATGAATACCATAATATCCATATCCCCATACTAATGTACTAATGTATAGGGAGTGTGGAAAGTAACGCAGGGGGACTTAGCAAGGAGATATCAGTGATATCTCCTGTGTTAAGATACTTCATGAATACTAAAATAACGTTATTTAAGGAAATTTCCTTAAAAACTTTATTTTAGTGTTGATGAATAGGCCCCAATGTCTGTAAGCTTGTCTCCCTCTGTGTCCCTTACCAAGTCTGTGTACCTCCACCTCCCCGTGTGCCTAATTACCTCTATGTGCCTCATTACCTCTGTGTCCCTGTGTCTAGTATTCAGTGACAATCTATAGGGAATGAGGTGCAGGGAATGAGAGGGAAGGAGGGAGTAAGAGGTACAGGGGGTGAGAAAAGGAAGTAGGGAGTGAGGGATGCAGGATGTTACAAAGAGATCGGAGAGAGTGAGAGGTGCAGAGGCCAAAAAAGGAAGGAGGTACAAAGGGTGAGATATGGAAGGAGATAGTGAGAGGTACAAAGGGTGAGAGATGGAAGGAGAGAGTGAGAGGTACAAAGGGTGAGAGATGGAAGAAGAGAGTGAGAGGTACAATGGGTGAGAGATGGAAGGAGAGAGTGAGAGGTACAAAGGGTGAGAGCTGGAAGGAGGGAGTGAGAGGTACAAAGGGTGAGAGTTGGAAGGAGAGAGTGAGAGGTACAAAGGGTGAGAGATGGAAGGAGAGAGTGAGAGGTACAAAGGGTGAGAGCTGGAAGGAGAGAGTGAGAGGTACAAAGGGTGAGAGATGGAAGGAGAGAGTGAGAGGTACAAAGGGAGAGAGATGGAAGGAGAGAGTGAGAGGTACAAATGGTGAGAGCTGGAAGGAGAGAATGAGAGGTACAAAGGGTGAGAGCTGGAAGGAGAGAGTGAGAGGTACAAAGGGTGAGAGATGGAAGGAGAGAGTGAGAGGTACAAAGGGAGAGAGATGGAAGGAGAGAGTGAGAGGTACAAAGGGTGAGAGCTGGAAGGAGAGAGTGAGAGGTACAAAGGGTGAGAGATGGAAGGAGAGAGTGAGAGGTGCAAAGGGTGAGAGATGGAAGGAGGGAGTGAGAGGTACAAAGGGTGAGAGATGGATGCTGACCATTTTGAATGGCCACACCCCTTGTGATGTGACACCACGCCCCTCATGTCATGTGACCACACCCATTTCCTGGACACCTACGACGCACACACACTGGGCCTGATTCAGAGCCGGACGCTCTGACCAGAGCGCTCGCTCTGAATCAGGGCCCTCCTACATGAAAATGGAGCGGCCTCTTGGATGCTCGCATAGCTGTGGGTGACCACCCACAGCTATAGTGAGCATCCATGATGATGGTCGTGATGGTCAAGACCATCGCGACCATCGGGCTTGCGACGGAGACCCTGCGGTAGGGTCTCGCTGCCGCAAGCCCTGGAGTGATTTTGGCTCTATCAGAGCCAAAATCACTCCCACTCTATCAGAGCCAAAATCACTCCCACTGACATCACTACTTATGTCAGTGGGGCCGGCTTCAGACGGTAGGCGTTCCCATGGGAACGCCTCCGGCTGGCAGCAACGCCCCCGGCACGCCCACCAAAGGGGGCGTGCTGTCAATCAACATCGACAGCACGCCCCCTTTGGTGCGGGACCCGGAGCAACGGAGAGCCCGTCGCTAGCCGGGTCTCGCGCATGCGCACGACGGAGCTCCCTCCGTCGTGCGCATGCGCAGTAGGGCGCAGGACGCTCGCAAGCGGGTCTGAATGACCCCCACACTTCCTCCATACCCCCACTTCAAAATTCCCACTTCGACCACTGATAATAATAATATATATATTATATATATACTGAATCTAAAATCTTGCACGTCCCCTCTATGCTTATTCACATACATGTGTGCGTTTTTCTGTTATCTTCTTATAAACCCCATTCTAATACACAAGTTATTAGCAGGACGTCCACATTTACATATAATTGACTTGATACAGATAAATAAATTGGTGGAAGCCTGCATGGAAGAAAGGTGTATTTCGATATGCAGAGATCATGCAACTGAGAATGTGCTGCACGGAAGTGTGCGCCTTTCATTCTTACTAGTCATCATCAGGGCGCACTCGCACCTACCCGATACTAGGTGCAATTTGTACGTCTGGAAATCTGCACATTCTCTCTTACACGCATCTCTTTTGCGTCGACGCGCCCTTGCTGACCTTTAAAATAAGGTCCGTCTTATCGCTTTCATATTTATCAAGTCATATAACGATGTTTGTGTTGAATTATTTGGCTAAAATAAATCTCTGTTGAGCATGTGTACCCCTTTTTTTTTTAAATAAAACAAAGTGTTGCGGTTAGAAAGTCAGTGACGTAACACGTGGGACGCAACATTTTTGCATTTTTTACTCATCTTCAAATGATTCATTTATGACAAAATCAAATGACTACGTTTTTTTTTTTTCTCAAGCGTTTTATTTTCGGCAGTGACCGAATGACTAATGGTCGCAAAATTAACTTGTATTGTTTGGGAATTTGGTTAATCAATATAGATTTTATTCAGTGAAATAAAGTGAAATGCTAAAACGATATTGAAAACCTGCAAGACACCAGATCGCTGTGCAATAGATTAATGTACAAGTATTAAAGACTGGCGTTTCCTGCTCTCTTTGGCTTGCTAAACCAACTACATATTAAATCGTATGAAAGATAAAAAAATCACAAGCAAATCCCTTCTAAAAACTACATTCTTTTTCCATGTAGATAAAACCATTAGCAGCTCTGAGTATCTTCTATTTTTTTTTTCTTTTGCTCTTCTGCGTTTTAAATGTAAAAAACATTCTTCACGGAAAAAGCTGATGGACTGAGTTGCATGTCTTATTTAAACGCAGCGACACAGATTTCCAAGGCTGCAATACAGCTTACCTCTCCGAGATGTTTCTCAATATCGAATCGCAGTAAGAAAACAGATCTCCCCCTGCTTAACACAGGTAGTATTACACAGGGGAAAGCTAATGACTTCTGCAAAGATTTTCCACCTACATGCTTGCGATTGATGTCATATCCATCTGCTGCAGATAATTTTTAAAACTCACATTTTAACAAGTCTCGTCACCTGCAGTTCAACGAAAACCCATCCAAATCTGGCGGAGCAAAAAAAAAAAAAGATTTAAGACTTTAAGGATTATAAGAAAAAAATGGGCAAGTTGTATCCCATTATTTGTAATAGATAGAGGTGTTTTTGTTTTTTTCTGTGCTTCATTAAAAAATTATTAGATGTGTGTTACTATTGGGTCAGTTTACTAGTAAGTGGGGATCGGGCTGGTTTTTTATTGTTGTTTCTTATCAAGGTTGTAGAAGACTTTCAGCGGCTACTATTATTAACCATTAAAACTTAGTGACGCCCAATGACCCAGCCTGACAATCCTGGTAGCCGGTGCCCAGACGTGACCAGGATTTGCTGGCTGACACTCACACAGTGGAGTAAGAGCCTGGCCTTGGGTTTCCGGTTCTACTTTCAACAAAAAAATTAAATAGGAAAAAAAATAGAAATAAATTCTGGATTTAAAAAAAAAAATATTTACATAGTAAAGCATTTTTTTTTAAGGTAAGGTTCCCCAGTTGCCGCCATCCTGAGATGGTGTTAGTGAAAATTACTGCAGATTCCTTTTTAAAGAGAAACCTGACAAAATATTTAGTAGATAGTGAGAAGAAATTGGATTTACCCTGAAGTAAGAAGACCTGTCCTGTTTTGGGATGCTATTTGTTTGGGACAACCTCTAGAATGTGGTTATACAATAGAGCTACCCACACAGATAGTTGTGGTGGATTATGTTTTTATTTAACCTTTTTAATTGACTGCGGAGTGTGTTGAAAACAAAGGACCAATCAGAATGCTCAATTTCAGTGATGTCACAGAGACTGTGGTTCCTTATTGCTCCTCCTCAACCCTCTGCAGTCAGTTCCAGTTCTTGAAGGTGAACCAAGGAAGCCTGAGAACACCGGCTGGACGGGGCAGAACCCAGGGGGCGCTGCCATTACTTTTTTTTATCTGGGTAGGAGTGTTGCTTTACGAATTCAAAAATGCAGTTTTTAAATCCCTGTAAATAAGATGTCCAGGGTAGCAGGCACTTGTATTTAATATCTGTTTTTTCCTTTTTAAGGTGCAATGCATTTTTATTTACCTATACAGTAGCTTTATTTTTAATTTATCAGCAAAAGGCTGCTTCTGTCATTAAGTGGGGTATCCAATTAGCCCCAAACATTGTTCGGACACTAATGGATAGCCGCAATCGTCAAATAAAACAGGGATTTTTCATTGATTATCCCCATTTTTTGGCGATGATTTTTTTTCACCCTATCCTATTATTTTGGTCGAAATAATAAGATAGTTCTCCCGAAAACACATAGGACCCGCGATAAGCTCACGGACCTATGTGTTTTGGCCATTTAGGTGGTGAAAAAAACGGCACTTGTCGTGAATTCTTTTCCGGGACACATCAGGACCCAAAAAATATCAACAATAAGTGTCGGCGTCAGGCGGCACTTCGGGGCCACGATCAATTAGCAGCGCTACTTTAGCGCTGCTAATTGGATGCCCCCTAAGTGTATGTTAAAATCAGGTACGTCAGCTGACCGTTATGTATAGGTATGGAAATGCAATGGCGCTCGATTATAATTTGAATTATAATTCAATTATAATTATTAATACTAGAAGGTGCATGTTATGGCACATCAGATACTGTATGTACCCTGTTGCTTTTTACATTAATCCCCATGTTGGACGGTCCCTTTTAGGCTCTCATTAATTACGTTTGATAAGGGAGTCTAAGTGGGTTAGCAATTCCGATTTTTTTAAATTTTGTTTTGGGGGGGGGGGGGATTTAGTTAAAAAAAAAAAAATCAGGTAATACTAGCAAATTTTTTGCTATATTAAAATGATCCAGATGTACAGTGAACGCCCCTCTCACCCACAAACCGTGGATTCAGGCCGAAACCAGTACCCCTGTCGATTACTACCCAACAGTGACGTCCAGAGGCTGTGGTCAGTGTGTACCCCCATTAGCACTTGTCCGGTCCATACTGTAATACTATGCAGACCATTAAAGGGCAGACTAGATGGGCCCAGTGCTTCTTATCTGCCGTCAAATTCTATGTTTCTATGTATTTTGAGTTACGACCTCTTTATTTTGGCAGTGACAGTGTTACAACTTCATCCCATCACTGTAGTGTCTTCCACAGATTAGCTGGGAATAGAGCTCGTGGCCACCTCCAGCATCTCATCCGCTCTGCATATCCATTTAACTCCTCACAACTCCCCAGACAGACTAGGAAAGTCCTGTGTTATCTGGCACGCAGAGACCCTGCGCAACTGGTGGTCATCTCTGCCGCCACATATTGATCTCTGATGAGCTAAACACTCTCCCTTACATCTCTTAGACATAATTTACGCCGAAGGTTCATTTTTATGGCGCCCTGTTCGCTGGGAATCAGTCTGATTATTTATTGGAAGTGGCAAATGTACAGTATCTGCTTCCGGGAGGTCCAGCTGGAGATTGCGGTCAGGAATGACATACAGGAGTGATACATAGTGAAAGTCACTTGTAGTAGTAATAAGCACAAAAACAGATTCACTCTTTGGTTAATTAAGAAGTTGCAAAGGACTATGGGGGAAATTTATCAAACCTACTAAAAAGGACAAGAGGAGCTGTTGCCATAGCAGCCAATCACTCTATCAGATTCTACTTGTCATTTAATAGAATGCAGTGGATAAATGACAGCTAGAATCATTTTTGTTGCTATGGGCAACATGATCTCCACTGATCCTCTTCAGAACTTTTGATAAATCTTGAGCAAACAGTTGATCATTCCCAATAAAACCTATTATACTTTACTTACAGCTGTTTAAGTTTGAGTGGGCCAGGGAGATAAATAACACACCGCAACCCAATCGCCAGTAGCCAGATCAGTAACCTGCCAACCTCTCTCACCTCCTGCATAGTACAACCCAAGTTCCAGCATCCAGTATCTTTATGCCCTGCATTTTCCAACAAGAATCGCTCTAGAAATACAAAGAAAAGTGATAAAATAAATAAACGTTTTCTTGAAATAAAGAATCATTGATCGTGGTCTTTGTATCATACACCAGAAGAAATACAAATTGTTCTTTTTCCATAATAAAAATAAGATTCTTAACTAAAACAAAGTTAATTCACTAATATGTCTCTCTGTTACCAGGGACGAAACTAGGATTTTTGTCACCTGGGGCAAGACAGTAATTTGGTGCCCCTCCCCGGTAATTCCCCCATAGTAATGTCCCCTTCAGCAGTGCACCTATAGTAATGCCCCCTGAGGTGACGCCCCTGTAGTAGTGCCCATATAGTAATGCCCCTGTAGTAGTGCCCCCATGGTAATGCCCCTGTCGTGCCCTTATAGTAATGCCCCTGTAGTGCCCTTATAGTAATGCCCCTGTAGTAATGCCCCTGTAGTACCCTTATAGTAATGCCCCTGTAGTGCCCTTATAGTAATGCCCCTGTAGTGTCCTCATAGTAATGCCCCTGTATTGCCCTTATAGTAATACCCCTGTATTGCCCTTATAGTAATGCCCCTGTATTGCCCTTATAGTAATGCCCCTGTAGTGCCCATATGGTAATGCCCCCATAGTAATGCCCCTGTAGTGTCCTCATAGTAATGCCCCTGTATTGCCCTTATAGTAATGCCCCTGTAGTGCCCTCACCAGGATTCTGTAGTGGAGATGCCGGCGGTCGGCATAACAACCGCTGGCATCATAAACGCATACCAGATAGACAGATAGATAGATAGATAGATAGATAGATAGATAGATAGATAGATAGATAGATATGTGATGATAGATAGATAGATAGATAGATAGAAAGATATGAGATAGATAGATAGATATGTGATGATAGATAGATAGATAGATAGATAGATAGATAGATAGATAGATAGTTAGATATGAGATAGATAGATAGATAGATAGATAGATTGATAGATAGATAGATATGAGATAGATGGATAGATCGATGGATAGATAGATAGATATGAGATAGATAGATAGATAGATAGATAGATATGAGATAGATGGATAGATAGATAGATATGAGATAGATGGATAGATCGATAGATAGATAGATATGAGATAGATAGATAGATAGAATTGTTGACTGCATGAGGGTACATTTACTAAGCAAATTTAAAATAGCAATGATCTTAAAAGCAAAACACAGCTTGGTTGAGCACCCCAAGTAAATTTACCCCTTAGAGTCAAATAAATAAAAGAATCAGAGACATCATGGAATTAATGCTGGGAGATCATGTCAAACACATGTATTGTATTTATGTATTTAAAAAAAAATTGTAACGAAAGAGATAGATTAGGGGGTATAACATATTTAGATTGTAGCGCCCCATTTGATGTACTGTAGTAACCCTATAAATTAATTCAGAAATGTGAATTCCTTTAGTTTGATTGTGGAATAGATAAACGTTTGGCTGAAGGGCAGGAGACAGTGGTGTAGTGAGTGGTGCAAGCTCACGTAAAAGAATGGTGACCAGGGCTGTTGAGACATCTTCGGGGTCCGGGTAATACTGAGGGGCATTTAGTTCATTTATTTAGTTTAGTGTATTGGTAAATGTAGTAATATTGTTTACAGTATTATTATTGTTGACAAGATTATAGTTATTATTGTTGTTATTAATGTTAATAATATCACTACTATTGATTTTGGTTTGATATAATATAATATAATTATATATTTATGTTGGACTAATTGATGCCCATCATTCGTTCATATGTTGAAATTCTGATTATCAGATTATATATAATTACACAAAATATACATTTTTAATGTATTGTGATTTAGGAATGGGATTTTTGCTAGTTTAATAATTCATTTATTTAACATTGATATATTAGTCCAGTGCAGTCATGTTTTTTGTTGGGACATTAGACGTTATATATATGTGTGTATATTTGTGTTTGTATTGTGTTGTCTTTTTGGTCATCATATATGTGTATTTATTTATTGATGCATATAAATCTTCTAATATTTAGGTATATGTGCCATTGAGCTAAGGATGAATGAAACTATGTTCACTGATCTTACGGTATTGGTATTTATTTATTTTTATTTATGGCCTATAGAGAGATATATAATTTCTGTCTAATTGAATAGACAAGTCCTAATAAACTCAATTTCTGTTGGACTAGAAATAGTTAATACCGATTGTTCAATTATCCAATATCTCCAATTCTGTGGCTATTTATACTCCAAACTCAAACAGGAGGGCATTCTGGCTTGAAAAAGGCTACAGTGTAGCCGAAACGCGTTGCTGCTGTTGTCCTCTCCTAAGGATTTCCTGGTTTCCTGCCCTGCCGTCTATTTGGATCCATTTACTATCTATTGGCGTGAGATTCCGTGAGACTCTGATAGAGAGAGTGAAGACCGTGACGGAGAGGAGCGCTTATTTGGTACTTACTTCATGCGGCTACTACCACAAGCAAGCACCACCTGATCTTACTTTATAATTGGCGGATCAGTGTGTGAGGTGCCGCTGGCTGCTGCTCACTGCATGGTCTCCGGCTGTGTCTTGGTAAGCGATGCGGGACTATTGACCGCTAACCACGTATATTTTCAGCTACCCCGTCAGATACCTCTGGCTGTATCTCTCCTGTTTCACGGAGCCGCCTATATGTGCAGTCAAATTTCCGACTGCTTGTGGCACGAAACCAAATGACTCCCAGCACGTTGGCTTGATTAGAGACAGGAGTCTCTCTCTGCGGCAGTTACCTAAGCCGTACTGTGATCTCTTAGGATACGTTATTTCTTTTTTAGACCTTATTGCCATTTAGCTACAATTGGTTCTCCAACGGGAGTCATAAATATCTGCAAGGATTTCACTTGGGATTTCTCAGGACTGTTGTGATTTATGTGTTTGGATCTACTTGCCTACATTTGCGATATATGTAACAACTTATGCAATTTACAATTGTTAATATTTTTAGTGTACTCAATTTGTTGCTGATTTCAATATTTATAATCAGAGCTCGTTTTACATGTTGAGTGTTGATATTTTTATACCTTGTGGACTAGGAATCTGATCAATTCCGGTCCTTTATCTCATATTGTTTTTTTTCATGTGTATATTCTTGATTAAGATTGAATAAATTGGTCAGTGCAGACCTATACACACATGTATGTGTTATCGTCTATGTCCCAACATAGTTATTAGAGCGCAGTGTTCTTTTGCTTTTGGTATTATTAGTGAGGTTGGCAATCACCTCTTTCTCACTGCTGCATTGTTAACAGATCTTTCTGGCTTATTAGCGCTGGAGAGTTCTTTTTTTGTGAATACTGAGGGGCATGGCCAAATCAAATGCCTTCATTTTATTCTCCAGCTTCATGTCCACCCTTCCCCCAAGTCCTGGCATCCTGGGCTGCAGCCTAATCAGCCTAATGGTAGATCAGGCACTGACCCTGCACGGTTGGATCTAGTGTATGCATTTCGACACAGAGTTTCTGCTGGACCCGGGAATCACATCGCAAGGGAGTGGCAAGCCCAGGGACTGCGTCGACGGCCACAGTTTACTGGGCTTGCTGAAAGCCGGCCAGCCTGAGTAAGCTGAGGCTTACTCAGCTAACGCTTACTCAACCAACGATGGTTGTGATGGTGATCCCAGCCTATGACCTCGGTTGCAGTGCAAATGCAGCAGGGGGTGTCATACAGGGGGTGTCATACACCTCCTGCTGCATTTGCATAATAGCAAGAACGGAATTGCAAAGCTGCCTACATCATATCTATAGCCTGCGTGCATACATCATATATCTATAGCCTGCGTGTATACATCATATCTATAGCCTGCGTGCATACATCCTATATCTATAGCCTGCGTGCATACATCATATTTATAGCCTGCGTGCATACATCATATCTATAGCCTGTGTGCATACATCATATCTATAACCAGTGTGCATACATCATATATCTATAGCCTGCGTGCATACATCATATATCTATAGCCTGCGTGCATATATCATATCTATAGCCTGTGTGCATACATCATATCTATAACCTGTGTGCATACATCATATCTATAGCCTGCGGGCATACATCATATCTATAGCCTGTGTGCATACATCATATCTATAGCCTGCATGCATACATCATATTTATAGCCTGCGTGCATACATCATATCTATAACCTGTGTGCATACATCATATCTATAGCCTGCGTGCATACATCATATATCTATAGCCTGCGTGCATACATCATATATCTATAGCCTGCGTGTATACATCATATCTATAACCTGTGTGCATACATCATATCTATAGCCTGGGTGCATACATCATATATCTATAGCCTGCGTGCATACATCATATCTATAGCCTGTGTGCATACATCATATCTATAACCTGTGTGCATACATCATATCTATAGCCTTCGTGCATACATCATATATCTATAGCCTGCGTGCATACATCATATATCTATAGCCTGCGTGCATACATCATATCTATAGCCTGCGTGCATACACCATATCTATAGCCTGCGTGCATACACCATATCTATAGCCTGCGTGCATTCACCATATCTATAGCCTGCGTGCATACATCATGTCTATAGCTTGCGTGCATACATCATATCTATAGTCTGTGTGCATACATCATATCTATAACCTGTGTGCATACATCATATCTATAGCCTGCGTGCATACATCCTATATGTATAGTCTGCATGCATACATCATATATATAGCGTGCACGCATACATCATATTTATAGCGTGCGTGCATACATCATATATCTATAGCCTGCATGCATACATCATATCTATAGCCTGCGTGCATACATCATATCTATAGCCTGCGTGCATACATCATATCTATAACCTGCGTGCATACATCATATTTATAGCATGCGTGCAGCTTTCCAATTACAATCCTTGCTGATTCACCCCCTTAGACCATGTGATAGGCAAAGCCAAAGCTGGTGGCTGCCAGTCATAAAATATGTAGACCAACAGAATCGCAACCTTGTCCACCACCACATAACTGAATCTAAGGATGACAGGTCAGCACAATGTACTTAATTTAATAATTTTTACAAAGTTTCTCATTAAGAAACTTTTGGCCTAAAAAATGCTGAATCTCTTGGGCTCCGGGATTCAAAAAAGTTTGAGAAGCACTGAAATAGGGTCTTCATCCGTGTCTGGGTGGCATCGACTCTGATTCTCGATCCATATAGGGCAGCAATAATACTCAGGGACAGTGTTGCTCAGTGATGCCTGTATAATTAACATGCCCCCTTTATGTAGTGTGTTTTACACTGGTAAGTCTGACGCACACATTTCCCCAGAGTGCTCACTGGGAGACTGATAAATAAGCACTGCAATTCGTTTCAGGCATGCCTGAGCTTCCAGTGCTTTGTAAGGTCTGATAATGAGAACATGTGCTCCCTGTGTGTGATATATTACGTGTGTGACTTCAAAATAAGATTTAATTAACTCAGTAGACAATTTATAACAGTTACTTTGTCAGTGTGACAGGTTGCTTTATTGTCACTTAAACAATGGTGGAACTCTTGTCTCCTGGAACCTGAGAGAGTTCCCGAGGCCTTGTTATTGAGGCAACCTGCGTGAGCCCAGGAGATTCAAGGGAAGAGAAACATTTTTGACAGCTTTATTACCTTACTCTTTTTTTTCCTTTTCTTCCTCCTGTGTGTAATTCACGGATAATTAAAGCGCGGCAAAGAGCTATTTCTTTTTTTTTCTTTTTAAAGTTTTGGGGGGGTTTTGTATTTTAAGTTCCATGGAGGAAAGTTGATGAGGCAGGCATGAAACGCAGCGCAACCTCTCAATTATTCAAACGTTCGGATAACAATAATCGCACAGTATTATCGCCGTTATAACCTAAACATGCTAAGAAAAAGAGAATTGTAACTGGCTGTTGCTATGATATCATGGCGCACGGCATACCCTATAAAAGAGAGCAGATTGCTTTTAAGGAAGAACATTACTCCGGATTCCATAAGAGGCTCATCAATCACCATTGAGCCAGCCAGCGGCTGTTTCCCGTGTTTTGTGAAGCCAGCTACATCTGTAATGAGCAGCCTAGCAAGTGGGCATGGGAGAATACGAACATGTTTGCAACAGCCTTACCTGGAAAACCATGGGCGATAACGGCTTATTAAAGTGCGGTGAGTGCCGGCCTTCGGTATTGTTTTAAATAGAATTTTTTGTACAAATGTTTTGCTCCATATGGGATATTTGTTCAGAGATGGACGCAGACTCGACTGCATCTATTGGCGGTCTCCGGTCTGCGGCTTTATGCAAACGCTGTTACAAATCCCTTCCCTGGTGAACACCCGTGCATCTGAATGTGATAAGGCTGAGACGCCCACTTTGATTGTCCGTGTACACTGTAATATCGCTTGGCGCGCCTTTAGACGCACCATCTGTCGCACATGGAAGGTGCAGACTCTTCATATAAGTACGGTCTGCGATGTGAGCGATGAATCATCTGTGTAGGCAAACACTTTAGCGAAACATCCGTGACACTCTCATAACACGCCCATAAGACGGACCAAGTACCAGCATGCGGGGGAGGCTTTCTGGGACCTGCAGTTCTACTCATAAACACAATGTTTACACTTATCTTTTTTTAACACTACACTTACACTATCAACACACCACCCATCCCCCACGGGTGGCGGGGATAGCCCTGGGCTATCAGCCTAGGCCTGGGGTGCCCAGGAGAGGGGAGACCCTTTATTGGGGGTCCCCAACTCCCCAGGAATCCCTGGCCTGGGCTGACTAGCGGTCAGGAGTAATGTTTTAACTGGGGAACCCAGGTGGTAGGGTTTCCTTGGCTGTGACATTATCGCCCCCTTCTAGAAAGGGTCCAGTGCTGGTTGTGGAAATTACAGTGAAACCCTACACATTTTTTCCCCTGTAATTCCAGAACCAGGACCGGATCTGAGCCTGGTGCTGGTTGTGCTAAGTACAGGGATACCCTACGCAATTTTTTCCCTGTACTCACACAACCATGACTGGCTATGAAAAGTCTGGGGCTGGTTGTGTAGTTAGGGGGGACCCCACATCATTTTTTTTTTAAATTAAATTAACACTTAACAAGCATTTTACAGTAAGATACATGCATGCATCTCACTGATGTATGCATGTATCTGTGTGAAAACGAGCTGTTCATGCTGAAAATGAAAGCATGAAGCAGTTCTATTCATTTGGGGCTTTGAAGTTCATTTTGAAGTGGGATTTGGTGTTTGATTTGTACATGAACATGCAAAAACGAAGATCAAATCACTGTTCAAAATCGAACCACATCAAATTCGATTTAAAAAAGGCTTCTAAAATTGAAATTTGAGTAAATGTGGGATTTGAAGAGGGATTTGTACTAGGGGTGAGCGGGTTCGGATTTCTGAAATCCGAACCCCCCCGAGCCCACCCGATCCGAGTCTGATCCGAGTCAGGCTCGACTTTTCCCGCCTGACTCGGATCTGAAATCGAGGCAAAACGTCATCATCCCGCCTTCCGAGTCTCGCGGGTTTTGGATCCTATATAAGGTACCCGCGTCGGCGCCATTTTCTCACTCGGCTGTGGACAGTGAAGAGGGAGGGTGGGAGTTAGGGCTGTGTAGTGTAGTGTAGTGTAGTGCTGCTGTTGTCCACTACTTCAAAGTCCATAGGGGCTGGCTGTGTTGTGCTGTGCTGCTGTTGTTAATAGGGGCTGTGTCCACTACTTCAAAGTCCATAGGGGCTGGCTGGACTGTGTTGTGCAGTCAGTTCTCCATAGGGGCTGTGTCCACTCCAAAGTCCTGTGCAGTGTCCCAGTCCTAAAGGAGTGCTGTAGTGTTGTCCAGGGGGTGCTCTGTCCATCAGGGGTGCTCCCCCCAAGTGCTAAAAATATAATATATTTTCTGTGTTTGTGAATTGTGTGCGCAGTAGCCGCACGTGCATCAACAAAGTAGTGCCAAGCGTGCGCCTGTGTCATAAGTAAAGGGCCGGCTGGCTTGACCGTTAAAGGGTGCTGTAACCCCCGAAAGTACACTCCAGTCCAAACCAAAAAAAAATTATTTTCTGTGTTTGTGAATTGTGTGCGCAGTAGCCGCACGTGCATCAACAAAGTAGTGCCAAGCGTGCGCCTGTGTCATAAGTAAAGGGCCGGCTGGCTTGACCGTTAAGGGTGCTGTAACCCCCGAAAGTACACTCCAGTCCAAACCAAAAAAAAAATTATTTTCTGTGTTTGTGAATTGTGTGCGCAGTAGCCGCACGTGCATCAACAAAGTAGTGCCAAGCGTGCGCCTGTGTCATAAGTAAAGGGCCGGCTGGCTTGACCGTTAAGGGTGCTGTAACCCCCGAAAGTACACTCCAGTCCAAACCAAAAAAAAATTTATTTTCTGTGTTTGTGAATTGTGTGCGCAGTAGCCGCACGTGCATCAACAAAGTAGTGCCAAGCGTGCGCCTGTGTCATAAGTAAAGGGCCGGCTGGCTTGACCGTTAAAGGGTGCTGTAACCCCCAAAGTACACTCCAGTCCAAACCAAAAAAAAAATTATTTTCTGTGTTTGTGAATTGTGTGCGCAGTAGCCGCACGTGCATCAACAAAGTAGTGCCAAGCGTGCGCCTGTGTCATAAGTAAAGGGCCGGCTGGCTTGACCGTTAAAGGGTGCTGTAACCCCCGAAAGTACACTCCAGTCCAAACCAAAAAAAAATTATTTTCTGTGTTTGTGAATTGTGTGCGCAGTAGCCGCACGTGCATCAACAAAGTAGTGCCAAGCGTGCGCCTGTGTCATAAGTAAAGGGCCGGCTGGCTTGACCGTTAAGGGTGCTGTAACCCCCGAAAGTACACTCCAGTCCAAACCAAAAAAAAAATTATTTTCTGTGTTTGAGAATTGTGTGCGCAGTAGCCGCACGTGCATCAACAAAGTAGTGCCAAGCGTGCGCCTGTGTCATAAGTAAAGGGCCGGCTGGCTTGACCGTTAAGGGTGCTGTAACCCCCGAAAGTACACTCCAGTCCAAACCAAAAAAAAAATTATTTTCTGTGTTTGTGAATTGTGTGCGCAGTAGCCGCACGTGCATCAACAAAGTAGTGCCAAGCGTGCGCCTGTGTCATAAGTAAAGGGCCGGCTGGCTTGACCGTTAAAGGGTGCTGTAACCCCCAAAGTACACTCCAGTCCAAACCAAAAAAAAAATTATTTTCTGTGTTTGTGAATTGTGTGCGCAGTAGCCGCACGTGCATCAACAAAGTAGTGCCAAGCGTGCGCCTGTGTCATAAGTAAAGGGCCGGCTGGCTTGACCGTTAAAGGGTGCTGTAACCCCCGAAAGTACACTCCAGTCCAAACCAAAAAAAAAATTATTTTCTGTGTTTGTGAATTGTGTGCGCAGTAGCCGCACTTGCATCAACAAAGTAGTGCCAAGCGTGCGCCTGTATCATAAGTAAAGTGCCAGCTGGCTTGACCGCTAAGGGTGCTGTAACCCCCGAAAGTACACTCCAGTCCAAACCAAAAAAAAAATTATTTTCTGTGTTTGTGAATTGTGTGCGCAGTAGCCGCACGTGCATCAACAAAGTAGTGCCAAGCGTGCGCCTGTGTCATAAGTAAAGGGCCGGCTGGCTTGACCGTTAAGGGTGCTGTAACCCCCGAAAGTACACTCCAGTCCAAACCAAAAAAAAAATTATTTTCTGTGTTTGTGAATTGTGTGCGCAGTAGCCGCACGTGCATCAACAAAGTAGTGCCAAGAGTGCGCCTGTGTCATAAGTAAAGGGCCGGCTGGCTTGACCGTTAAAGGGTGCTGTAACCCCCAAAGTACACTCCAGTCCAAACCAAAAAAAAAAAATATTTTCTGTGTTTGTGAATTGTGTGCGCAGTAGCCGCACGTGCATCAACAAAGTAGTGCCAAGCGTGCGCCTGTGTCATAAGTAAAGGGCCGGCTGGCTTGACCGTTAAAGGGTGCTGTAACCCCTGAAAGTACACTCCAGTCCAAACCAAAAAAATAATTATTTTCTGTGTTTAGCCGCACGTATATATCAAATCGATATAACATAAATGGAGGACCAAACTTTCTCCGATAAAAATAAAATAGAGAAAGATCAAGAACCACTTCCTCCTAGTGCTGAAGCTGCTGCCACTAGTCATGACATAGACGATAACATGCCATCAACGTCGTCTGCCAAGGCCGATGCCCAATGTCATAGTAGAGGGCACATACAATCCCAAATGGCAAAGTTCAGGAAAATGACCTTGAAAAAGACATTTAAATCAGCTGAAGAGAAACGTAAACTTGCCAATATGCCATTTACGACACGGAGTGGCAAGGAACGGCTAAGGTCGATCCCTAGTATGTTCATGACTAGTGGTTCAGCTTCACATGACGATGGAAGCCCTCCTCCCACTAAAAAAATCAAAAGAGTTAAGCTGGCAAAAGCACAGCGAAGAACTGTGCTTTCTAAGAAGATATCACAAATCCCCAAGGAGAGTCCAAGTGTGGTGGTGGTTGCGATGCCTGACCTTCCCAGCACTGGACGGGAAGAGGTGGCTCTTTCCACCATTTGCACGCTCCCTGCAAGTGCTGAAAGGAGCACCCACAGTCCACTTGCTGATATGCAAATTGAAGATGTCACTGTTGAAGTACAACAGGATGAGGATACTGGTGTAGCTGGCGCTGAGGAGGAAGTTGGCGAGGAGGATTCTGATGGTGATGTGGTTTGTTTAAATCAGGCTCCGGGGGAGACAGTTGTTGTCCGTGGGATGAAAAAGCCCATCACGGTCATGCCTGGGCAGAAGACCAAACATTCCACCTCTTTGGTCTGGCAATATTTCTATCCAAATCCGGACAACAACTGTCTTGCCATATGTACCATATGTAAAGGTGAAATAAGTAGGGGTAGGGACGTCAACCATCTAGGAACATCCTCCCTTATACGGCACCTGCAGCGCGTTCATAAAAAGTTACTGTCAAGTTCAGAAACTTTGGCTAAGACCGTAAGCAGTCCAGGGACACCTAAATCCCGTTGTCCTGTTGTATCCAAGCGCCTGCAAACCACACCGTCAACTCCCTCCTCGTCAATTTCCTCCTTAGTCAGGATCGGAAGTAGTCCTGCAGGCCATGTCACTGGGATGACTGACTCTCCTATCCGGGATTCCTCTGGAGGATCCTGCATTGCTACGCCTACTGCTGCCGCTGCTGCTGTTGCTGCAGCTGGGAGTCGTTCATCATCCCAGAGAGGAAGTAGGAACACCACTACTTTTACTAAACAATTGACCCTCCAACAGTCCTTAGCGAGGAGGATGTAGTACGACAGCAGTCATCCTGAAGCAAAACGTATAACTGAGGCCTTGACTGCTATGTTGGTGTTAGACGTGTGTCCGGTATCCGCCATTAGTGCAGTGGGATTTAGACAATTGATGGAGGTAGTGTGTCCCCGGTTCCAAATCCCGTCTAGATTCCACTTCACTAGGCAGGCGATACCGAGACTGTACAGAAACGTCAGAAAAAGTGTCCTCAGTGTCCTGAAAAATGCCGTTGTACACAATGTCCACTTAACCACGGACATGTGGACAAGTGGAACAGGGCAGACTAAGGACTATATGACTGTGACAGCCCACTGGGTAGATGTATCACCTTACGCAGCAACAGCAGCAGCGTCACCAGTAGCAGCATCTCAGAAACGCCAGCTCGTTACAAGGCAGGCTACGCTGTGTATCACCGGTTTCAGTAAGAGGCACACCACCGACAACCTCTTAGAGAAACTGAGGGAAATCATCGCCCAGTGGCTTACCCCACTTAGACTCTCCTGGGGATTTGTGATATCTGACAACGCCACCAATATTGTGCGGGCATTACATCTGGGCAAATTCCAGCACGTCCCATGTTTTGCTCACACAATAAACTTGGTGGTGCAGAATTTTCTGAAAAGCGACAGGGGCGTGCAGGAGACGCTTTGGGTGGCCCGAAAAATTTCTGGCCACTTTCGCCATTCAGCGACTGCGTGCCGAAGACTGGAGCGCCAGCAAACACTCTTGAACCTGCCCCGCCATCACCTGAAGCAAGAGGTTGTGACGCGGTGGAACTCAACCCTCTATATGCTTCAGAGGATGGAGGAGCAGCAAAAGGCCATACAAGCCTATACATCCACCTATGACATAGGCAAAGGAGGGGGTATGCACCTGACTCAAGCACAGTGGAGAATGATTTCCGTGTTGTGCAAGGTTCTCCAGCCCTTCGAACTTGCCACACGTGAAGTCAGTTCAGACACAGCCAGCTTGAGTCAGGTCATTCCCCTCATCAGGCTTTTGCAGAAGCAGCTGGAGAAAGTGAAGGAGGAGCTAAGACGGAGCGATTCCGCTCGGCATGTGGAACTTGTGGATGAAGCCCTTCATTCGCTTTGCCAGGATTCCAGGGTGGTCAATCTGTTGAAATCAGACCACTACATTTTGGCCACCGTGCTTGATCCTAGGTTTAAAGCCTATGTGGTGTCTCTCTTTCCGGCCGACACAAGCCTGCAGAGGTGCAAAGACCTGCTGGTGAACACACTGTCAGCTGAAGCGGAACGTGACACGTCAACGGCTCCTTCTTCATTTTCTCCCGCAACTGGGGCTGCCAGGAAAAAACTTAGGTATCCTAAGCAACCCGCTGGCGGTGATGCAGGGCAGGCAGGACCAAGTTTGGACATCTGGTCCGGACTGAAGGACCTGGCAACAATTTCTAACATGTCTACTGTCACTGCATATGATACTGTCACCATTGACAGAATGGTGGAGGATTACATCGGTGACAGCATCCAAGTAGGCATGTCAGACAGTCCATACCTGTACTGGCAGGAAAAAGAGGCAATTTGGAGGCCCCTGTACAAGCTGGCTCTATTTTACCTGAGTTGCCCCCCCTCCAGTGTGTACTCCGAAAGAGTGTTTAGTGCAGCCGGGAACCTTGTCAGCGAAAGGCGTAGGAGGTTGCTTCCACAGAATGTGGAGAAGATGATGTTCATCAAAATGAATTATCAGCTCTTCCAGGGAGACCAGCCTCCAGAAGGTACAGAGGGACCTGTGGTGGTGGATTCAAGTGGGGACGAGTTAATACTTTGTGAGGATGAGGATGTACACACTGAAGAGGGTGAGGAATCGGTGGATGAGGAGGATGAGGATGACATCTTGCCTCCGTAGAGCCAGTTTGTGCAGGGACACATTAATTGCCAGCTTGTTTTGTGGGGGCCCAAACGAACCAATCATTTCAGGCACAGTTGTGTGGCAGACCCTGTCGCTGAAATGATTGATTTGTTAAAGTGTGCATGTCCTGTTTATACAACATAAGGGTGGGTGGGAGGGCCCAAGGACAATTCCATCTTGCACTTCTTTTTTTTCTTTGCATTATGTACAGTTTGGGGCCTAGTTTTTCTAACTGCCATCCTGTCTGCCACTGCAGTGTCACTCCTAGATGGGTCACGTGTTTGTGCCGCCCACTCGTGTCGCTTAGCATAGTCATCCAGCTACCTCGGTGCAACCTTTTGGACATGAAAACACTATTGTGAGGTGTGAGGTGTTCAGAATAGACTGGAAATGAGTGGAAATTAAGGTTATTGAGGTTAATAATAGCATAGGAGCAGAGAAACCAACAAATTCTGTGATTTTAGCTGTTTTTATGCTTTTTTAAAAAAAAATACAGATCCAAAACACAAAACCCAGAACCCAAAACACGGAAGGGTGGTTTTGGCAAAACCAATCCAGATCCAAAACACGAAGAAAGATCCAGATCCAAAACCAAAACACAAAACACGAAAAGTGGCCGGTGCACACCCCTAATTTGTACATTCGATTTCATTTGATTTGAGGTGAGCTAAATCGAACATCAAATCGAAAGTAAAAACGAACTTTGATAAATATATCCCTTAATCACTTGACATGCCAGAAATAAAGATCAAGATGCCAACTCAATGTAATTATCATTTATATAATAAGTATTGAATAAAACAGTGACATATTAAAATGCATAATGCTAAATTCTTTCCAGCCTTATCTGTTGTGATGTATTAATATATGCATAAAAAAGCCTCTATTTATTGTAAAAAGTCCCCAATAGGAAACATCAGCATATTAGCATAAGACGGTCTGTCCAGAAAAAAAAACAGTTCTCCCCGGACCGTTGCACAGAGATAATTGTAATCTTTACTCCTCAGATCTCAGACTCTGGACCTCATTCAGAGTCGATCGCTTGCTGCTCTGAATGAGGGCGGCCACTTACTTTTCTAAGTGCCGCCTTCTGGTCGATCGCTAGGCTGTGGGTTACACAGCTCTAGCGACCGACCAGGGTGATCGTCGTGATGGTCATCACCATCGCCGCGACCATCGGGGCTTACGACCAGACCCTGTGGTTGGGTCTGGGCTCTTGTAAGCCCCAGGGAACTTCCTGCTCTGTTTGAGCAGGAAGTTCACCACTGACATCATCAATGATGTCAGTGGCGCCGTCCCCAAACGGCAAGCGTTCCGTCTGGAATACCTCCGTTTGGCCGGGCATGCCCCCGGCCCGCCCAGCAAATGGGGCGGGCTGTCACTCAACATCGACAGCTCGCCCCGTCTGCTACGAGACCCCTAGCGACGGAGTGCCCGTCACTAGCCGGGTCTCGCGCATGCGCACGACGGAGCCGGCTCCGTCGTACGCAAGCTCTGTGGGGACCATCGACCCGATTGCGAGCGCATCGGCGCTTGCGACCGGGTCTGAATGAGACCCTCAGTCCTAGAACAGAAGCAAAACGCGTCAGTGGTTCAATGTCTCTTACTGGACACTTACCTGATATATGGATTGGACTCTGTGGGAGCCGTTAATTGTGCCGGAGCGGAGCTCCTTTGGGTACACTGGACCTGGTCTGATACAGCAGCGGGTGAAGGCGGTCACAAGTTGACTTTATTATAGCCTCCAAAGCTACGAAAACTCAGGATAATTTGGCTTTCTACTAGATTCTATGAGAGCCGCTCCAGCAGCAGCCCTCTAAAGCAGTATGGATCACTCAGGCAAATATCGCCACAGAACTGGAGGAGGAAAGATTACAATTATCTCTGTGAAAAGGTCATCTATAGCAACCCCTGTTCCCGTAGAGATCTAATATTTGTTCTCATAGGTACTCAGATGTCCCCAGATGTTATACTCAGGATAGTGGAAACTTATGTATGGACGGAATGTGATTGTTATGCCGGTGGCTGTTTTCAAATCCTAACAAGTCGGAATCCCGAAAGCGGAGGTAAGTAACTCTAGCCCTCCCCTCTCCCCCCCTAACCCTCCCCTAGGGGTGTCTAACCCTAACCTCCCCCCCTAGTGCCTAATGCTAACCTCCCTCCATTAATGCCTAAACCTAACCCTCCCTCCCCGCTCCCTAACCCTCCCGGGGAGGGTGCCTAACCCTAATCTCCCCGCTAGTGCCTAAACCTAACCCTCTCTTTCTCTAGCCTAACCCTAAGCTTCCCCGGGGGGGTGCCTAACCCTAAGTCCCCCCCATGAATACTTACCCGTCCGCGACAATCAGGTTTACGGGGGTCGGGTTCCGGGGTCGGGATTATGATAGGTGTTGGTATCTCGTCAAGGCTTCTCTGTACAGGCATCCCCAATGCTACATAATAATAGCATCCACTCTGGGTCATATAATTGCATACTGTTGTGCCACAAGTAACAGTACATACGTAGATATATATAAATTGAGAGCCAACTCACCTGAAGGTACCCCAGATACCACCAAATAGCAATACAGGAACCTGCACACCCTCCCAATGCTGGTCCCATTCATGCCTCTCAGAACAGCAATACAACATAGTGGTTGCTCATGATTAACTTAATAGTTTTTTTTCACAGGTGCTTGTAAAGGGGGGGGGGTTACTCCAAGCTAGAAAAAAATTCCTGACAGCGCAAATAAAACAGCAAACAGACTTGAATACTACATGATAATAGAAATTCAGAGATCTTTGTTGCATATATTTGCAAATAGATAGTTAAGCGCCGGGCCGCGTCAAGGCTTATCTTTGAATTTATATTATCATGTAGTATTCAAGTCTTTTTGATGGTTTTTTTGCAGTGTGCTGAAAGAAATTAATTTTTTTGCTAGCCTAGGTAAGGAAAAGGTCCAAGTAATGCTGGAGGCTGTTACAGGCTGACAAAGGACAATACTTCAGCCAAGGGAAAATACAGGAAACTGAGAGACACTTGTAGCAGGACTGTAGCAGAAGAGCCAGGAATCCAACACAAGACAGACAGCAGGAGGCAGGCGAGCAGGACACGTCTATGACTTGCATGGACTCTATAACCGGCACTTAGGGTGAACTCCTGACTGCCTTAAATCCTATCAGGCAGCCAATCCCAGTGTCTGCAGGGACAAACCCCTAACCAGCATTAAGACACTGCAGCTGCATGTAGGGAGGGAGGAGGCGAAAGTCACAGAGCGTCCCAGCTGCTAATTATCATGTGAGCAATGCAGCCGCCGCGTCACACAGCATCCCGGCTGCTAGGCAACGGCCGGGACCAGAATGCTGTGCAGTGCTGCACAGCACAGGGGGTCGGTGTGAGCCATCGCGGTTAATGCATCGGCTCCTAACACTAACACAGATGACTTTGCTAATCAATCACATGCGGAATAATCATGAGCCCGCTTATAAACCACAATACTTCCCTACTCTCCCAGAAGGTGCGGCAGGCTCATGATTTTTATCGCCATTCCCCTGGAAAAGTGGGCGGATCTCCCACATTCCGCCCACATCCTTGTGAAGTGGGCGAGATGGGAAGATAATACCCCCGGGAATCACAGTCCATATGGAGGGGACGGGGACAGGGCCATCTCTTTCATTGGGCTTGTTGAGCAGTTGCCCAAGGGCCCAAAGCTTCTAGGGACCCGCCAACCAGCCCCCCTGTAGCCGCAGCCAGATGGTAAATTCCATTCCCTCCCCACCGTGATGAGGACTCACCAAAGTCCCAGTTCCACTTCATCCGCCAATCCGCTTCAGACGGAGCGTAGCGAGGGTGGAACAGGTGGAGCACACACTCCAGACGCAAGAACCTGTGGTGGACGCCGATGGCATGGGTGCCGAGAGGGGGGTAGCAGGTACAGTTTACCCGGGCTTGCTAGAAAGGCCCAGCGTCGCCCCCCCTCCCACTCCCTCCCTCACAGCAGCTGCAAAAGTGTTTTTATTTTCAAGGGGGCGTGGCCATGCCTCCCGCTATTAAGCCACGCCCCCTCCTTTACCCGGGCCCAGCTGGGCTCTGGTAGTGGAAGGCTCTGTGACTGTCCGGCGCCGAGAGTATTGGAGGGCACTCACACAGTGCCCGAATCCCTTCCTGCAGGATGCAGCTGCAGGTCACAGTCATGTGATTCTGTGTGATGCTGCTTTCCTTTCCACAGTGAGCTGAGGAGGCAGAGCTGGGATGGGAGGAGCTGGATTTTACCGCTTGATTTCCCACAATGTACAGGAGCGAAGCGTTATTCTACTGCTCTTTGCTTGTAAGTTCCAAATGTGTTTTGAAATTGTATGTGGGGTTGGGCAGATACAGCGCAATACAAAATGAGGGGGGGGGATAATACAATAGGGAGGGTTGGGGGAGAATACCACTTCATACAAAATAGGGGAGGAGAGTACACCGCATAATACATAATGAGGAGTGGGGCATACTTGCCTACTCTCCCGATTTGGTCGGGAGCCTCCCGAAAATCGGGTGCCGCTCCCGACCTCCCGGGAAGGCAGGCAAGTCTCCTGGCAGCTGCCGATCCTTCCTACCCCCCCACCGCAATTACAAGAAGCTCCCCGGCAGCGGGGGGCCTGTGACGCGATTCACGCAGAATCGCGTCATTTTGGCCCCGCCCCCTGCTTCACACTGCCTGTAATATCGGCATTGTGTAGCGGGGGCGGGGCCAAAATGACATGATCGCGTGGCTCCACCCCCTGCTCCACCCACAAACTCTTGTAGTCTGGCTGGCCACGCCCCCCCACTCAAGCCGATCTGGCTGCTCCCTCCCGGAAGGGGCAGCCAGATAGCCGGCAAGCATGGAGTGGGGTTTGCTACATAATACAAAACAAGGGGGTAGAAAATCCTACAGAATACAAAATAGGAAGGGGGCACGTGAATAAGTGTAATGGTATACCAGGTGCATGTGGCAGGGTCTTATTACATAACAGTCACATATGGAGGGGTCACATGGCACAAAAGGGACATGTGGACAAGTATAATAACTTACATTATGGAGAAGTCTCAGGGCATTTAAGGGGCATGTGGAGGTGTTTGGTGGCATAAAATTTGTATGGGGACGGGTCTGGTGTTATAAAAGGTGTAGATAGAGGAATGTGGTTACAAACAGGATATGTGGATGGGTCTAATGGCATAAAATAAGCATGTTGATGAGTCTGGTGGCATTAAAAGGGGCATTTAAAGGAGTTCAGTGGCATAAAGAGGGCATGTGGAGAAGTGTGATGGCATATTAGGGGCAATGGACAAAGACATATGACCTAGAACTTACCTTTCCTCTGCAAGTTCTTTGGGGATGTAAACGTGCAACCTATATCTGTTTTAATCTCTGCGTATACTGTATTTGTGGGTGGGTAGGGGCCCCAGTGCATTGCTTTGCCCAGGGCCCACACTGCTGTTAAGACAGACCTAGACGGGGATAAAATGAGGCAATTGCGTAATTTTCGCCACCCACCACTTTCCTACCAACCAGTGAGTTTGGCATTTTGCAAATTATACATAGAAGCAGATCAAGGACGTACCAGGTTGACGGTGAAGAGGCAGCCATGAGATTGAGGGTAGAGGAGGCCCTGCTTGTGAGAACTTTAATCCAGAAAAAGAGGCTAATGCTGACATCATAGGAGCTAGAGGGAGGGAATGATAGTTGGTAGTGCAGAGAGGGAGTAGTATCACGTGGGGGTAGGTGTGGGTTTTGATAGATTGAAGATTTGGTGGAGAGTCTGGTCATGCATGGTAGGGAGCTCCGTTAGTGAGGAGAAGCACAGGAGAAGTCTTGGAGGCAGGAATGAGAGGTGGTCATGCATGAGAAGTGAGGAGAAGGACAGGAGAAGTCTTGGAGGCAGGAATGAGTGGTAGTAGCCAGAGAGGACGTGAGGCACAGGTCAGAGGTAGATCTAAGAGGGTGTTAGGGAGAGTTTCTCATGATGAGGTCAGAGCTGTGTGAGTGTTGCTGAGGGCTCTGATGGTTTCAGTAGCTCGATCTGGATTATGAAGTGAAGGAGATTCTGGGTAGAACAGGAAATGAGAAAAAGATCAGTTTCACAGCAAATTAGAGCAGGGAGAGGAGGCCGAGGAGAGGACGAGATAGGAGGAGGCTGCAGTAGCTGATTCTGATGTCAGCGGAGTTGAGCAATTTTTTTTTTTTTATATTGCGTGTCCGCGAATTCTCTAAAAACTTCTACAGCGCATGTGTTACACAGGGCGCACACAAAAAGGCACAGTTGCGATTGAGCTATACGGTAACAGAAATATCTTGCAGAAGTGCTGGGCGTTCCTGGGAAGCGGCTTACGCATGCGCCCTCGGAGACGGTCCGTCTTATGGGCGTGTTCTGAAAGCTCCATGGACATTTTGCTGAAGTGCTTGCGCACACAGTGCAAGTTTTGATGGTGCGACAGATGGCGGTGTCCGAAGACGCACAAGGCGGTATTAAAGCGTCTGCGGACGCTGGCAGAAGGCGTCTCAGTCCTTGTGCATTCATACAGATGTACACCAGGGAAGGGCTCTGTAGCGGCATTTGCATAAAGTCTCAGACCTGCGACCGCCGAAAGGCGCAGACGTGGCTGGGACTGTGTCCACCTCTGAATCGGGCCCATAATGAGAGAATGGACATGTTCCAGCAACGAGAAGTTTGCACGGTAGGCGCATTATCAGTTGTGAGACCGAGGACATAATTGCCCGCTCTCCCAAATGGAAGGGATCCTCCCGAAAATCGAGTGGTGCTCCCGGCCACCCAGAAGACTAGGCAGGTCTAACGGAACTGGCCCCGCACCCCTTCCCCATTACTGCCCGCAATCCCCCCCCATGGTTGCCCACTACTGTGCAAAAGAGGGCAGTTGGGGGGGGAGGTGTCGATGATGCATTTCACTTTACAGTGCCTGTAATATCGACTTTGTACAGCAGGGGGCGGGGCCAAGCACCGCCCACCAATTGCCATGCCACGCCCACCTGCTGTGACGGAAGGGGCAGCTAGAAAGTCGGTAAGTATGACCGGGGAGCAGGAAGGCATTTAGCAGGGTGCATCCAGCGTGCTTCGTTGATGGGATCTGCTTTCCTTACGGACATAAAATTCGTTGCTCCCAAAACACAGTTGTCACAACAACAGGCGATATGTCATTAATCAGCCAGCGGCGAGGTCTGCCAGTGATATACACCCCTACCTACTTCTGCGCCATTTGTTTATAGCACACATCGGAGGCATATGGCCGTAGCACTATGTTGTTTTTCTTACAGAGCTCTTAATGGGATATAACATTACAGGGGAAGCACTGCTGTATATTTTAATAGAGTGGGACCCAACAAGATCAAACTGTGACATATGATTACCTAAGGCCCCCGCTGCTATATAAACCGTCATAGCACTTTAGACTTGTGTTTATAATTCTCAGCTTCCTCATGGCTGGAATACTAACATTTCTTTTTCTCCTTTCACAATGTTAATGGTTTAATGAATACTGAATACTGCTAAAGAAATGTTTTATATAATTTTTTTTTTAATGAAATGTGTAACGATACATGCTGAGAATTACTAAAGAATTAATTAAATGTTAACAGTTTGGCAGAACTAAGGGGCGTATTTACTAGCGGGGGACTCGTGCGCAGCGATAGGATCAAATTACACTTATGCATCTTATCTTGCAGATTAAGAAAAAACTAAAATCCAATCTCACCGGATTTGATCAAGCGTATACACTGCGCGTGCGTTGCGATCGCATTGCGATAACGCATGCACAGTGGAATCCATCGCTAAGTGAGTGACAGCCTGCCAGCATTTGGGGGTGGTAATGGGGAGTGGTCACAAAAACGCAGGTGTGCCTGTCCTATTCTACGCCGTTACATGGGCGTGCATATGCAGCTCTGCGTGTCAGATGAGCACCCAAGGCTGCGGCAGGTCAGACCTGCCGAAAGGGTAAGATGGCCTCCAATGTGCTTCGATGTTATGAAAACGCAGCTGCGATCGCATTAGCGTCTGTCTCTGAATCAGGGAAAATGGCGCCTGCACCTTATTCCCAGGGACATCATTTCTGTATATGCGTGAGTCACCAGGAAAATGGCCGCCACCATTTTCACTGTGATTTTTGCTATTCAGATGCACTCTGAAGACTGCGGAAAGGTAAGTATATACAAAATATGGATGCGTGTGTGCCCTCATGGACTTGGGGGTCCGTATGCACTGCATACCCTGCACCCATTATTAGTACTCCCCTGACCAGACAGTAATGCCCCAATTATTAACATGACACACACTAATACCCCTAAAAGATGTCATACCATAATGCCCATATAGGTAATATGCCACACCATAATTCCCCCAGCTTATAGTAAGAGCCCCATCAGTCATGCCCCTTTATATGCCAGCCTCAGACCCCCTCCGCTTTGCATTTCGCTGAGTGATCTGCTTCATCAGGCAACTGAAAAACCTTTTTTAATAACCCCATTAGGTGCCAGCCCAGAGTCCCCTCTGCCTTAGGTGCAAGCACAGTGTCCTTCCCCCTTAAGTGCCTTCCCAGAGTCACCCTTCTTAAGTGCCAGCCAAAAGTCACCTTTATGTTACTTACGTCTCTTTGGGGGTCTTTTTATCAAGCAGGGAAAAGCGTGGAGAAGTAAACCAGTGGAGAAGTTGCCCATAGCAACCAATCAGCTCCTACCTATTATTTTATAGACTGTACTTGATAAATGCTACTGAAAGCTGATTGGTTGCTATGGGCAACTTCTCCACTGGTCACTTCTCCACAGTTTTTTCTGCTTAATAAACAGTCCCCTAAGTACTGTTTGTGGACCCTGTCCATTTGCTGCCACAGCCAGCGAGTCCTAGAGCGCCCTCCAGTCTACACTCCATCAAGTACAGCTGTAATGGGGGATGGCATGGCAGTGACTTCGCCGGGCCAGGACATCACTGCTAAATTATTTGTAGAGGTGTTCCTTGGTGTGCGGAGTGGGGAAACGCATTTCCACTCCTCAAGTAAAGACTCATCTCAAACCATCTCTGTACGGAGCTCTGGAAGAATCCTGGATAGGGTGGGGCCCAGACTCCAGCAGGGGGGTGGACCGTGTTTGGATCACAGGCCGTAGTTTGACCACCCCTGCTCTAAATGTATGAAAGCCCCTCCCAGTGATCAGTAAGAAGTAAAGTGATTGGATATGCTTCAGACCCTTGATGCATGTCATACTTACCGACAATGTTAAATTCCTTTCTGGGAGAGAAGATTCTGGCCAGTGCAGGGAGAGGGGCCGGGCAGTGGGAGTAATTAGGCCCTGCCCCTTTTCCGGGTCCGCGAGGAGGGGTGGGGCGAAACGACGCAATTTGTGTCATTTAGCCCCGCTCCCTCCCTATGGAATCGCAAACCCATTAAATCTCTCTATCATGCCAGCTTCACTAGGAAGTGGGCAAGATGAGGGAGATCTGCCTACACTTCCGGGGGTGCGGGGGGCTACCCGAAAAATCGTGATCCTCCCACGACTTCCGGGAGTGTAGGCAAGTACGGTGCATGTAGACAGCACAGATTCTTTGGGTCTCTCTCCTGCAAAACAAAGCTGAAAAAATGTGGCAGCACATCGAGCAGTGAGAGAGTGCTGCTCTACAGGTGCTGCCAGCGGTAGTGGGCAGAGAGCAGACATGATAAAGGTGGGGGCAATCGCAACCTCCAATAGAGCCACCCCATGGGCTGAACCTCTTTTTGTTGAGGAGGCGTCACCGCACCTCCTGGATTTGGCCACGCCCACAGTAGCCAGGGTCGTCAGACCTTCAACGGCCCTGGTTATATGAGGCAGTAGTACCAGCCATACATAGTGCAGTGTATGTAATATATCAGACATATACACAGGGCCATCTCTACCTATAGGCTAAATGGGCAGTTGCCTAAGGGCCCCAGGAATCCAAGGGCCCGTGGCCGATAGCAGGGCTGTAACTAGGGTGGTGCGGCCGGTGCCATCGCACAGAGCGGAACAGCCCTGAGGGCGGAACCGGCCACCCACCACAATGTTCCGAATGCAGCATGAAAGCCAGCGCAGGCTCAGTGTCTAACACTGGCCGTGCTGCCTGAGGGAAAGAGGGGTGGGCCGCACTGCTGCTGTGCTGAGCGCTGTCATTCACACACACACTGCCACCAATGGGCTGCGGGGAGGATGGCTCTACTCCCGGCCGAGACTCCGCCCCTTCTCCGCGAAGCTCCGCCCGTTTCTCTCCTATACCCTCTGTATGTGCTTCTCCTCCTGTCTAGTCTCCCCACCCCGTCCTCTCCTCTTCCTGTGTTCTGTCTCTCCTCCCCTGGAGCTCTGGACTCTGTAGAGAGAGCAAGCAGCCGACTTCCTGCTCAGGTAAGTATATGGGGAGGTGGTGGGTGGGGGTGTAGTAATATTATAGGGCATATATTACTGCTATCTGGGTGGTGGGGTGGGGAGTAGTAATAATGCACATGATTCAGAGGTGGATGGATCTGCAGTACCACTGCGTCTTTATGCTAATGCCCACAAGCCACGGCACAAATACATCAATGTGCGCACAAAGACACATCACTGATCAAACATTGTTTTTTTCCTGTAAATTACTTCTGATTTTCTGCCTATAGCCAACACCCACCCCCCCTCCACCCGGGAGAGCCTCCACCGATAGCATCTCATCCCTGGCAGTGGATTGTTTAATAGGGGCCCCAGTGCATTGCTTTGCCCAGGGGCCTGCACTGCTGTTAAGACAGCCCTGCATATACAGGACCAGAGATCACAGTAACATGTTATATGTGGCAGTAGGACCAGCCATACATAGTGCAGTGTATGTAATACATCAGACATATACAGGACCAGTGATCACAGTAACATGTTATATGAGGCAGTAGGACCAGCCATACATAGTGCAGTGTATGTAATACATCTAGGGGTGTGCACCGGACACTTTTCGTGTTTTGTGTTTTGGTTTTGGATCTGGATCTTTCTTCGTGTTTTGGATCTGGATTGGTTTTGCCAAAACCACCCTTCCGTGTTTTGGGTTCTGGGTTTTGTGTTTTGGATCTGGATTTTTTCTTAAAAAATAAAAAAAACCCGCTAAAATCACATAAATGGGCCTTTTTTTGTTCCTACGCTATTAATAACCCCAATAACATTAATTTCCACTCATTTCCACTCTATTCTGAACACCTCACACCTCACAATATTGTTTTTAGGCCAAAAGGTTGTACCGAGGAAGCTGGATGACTATGCTAAGCGACACAAGGGGGCGGCACAAACACGTGGCCCATCTAGGAGTGGCACTGCAGTGGCAGACAGGAAGCCAATCAGCGTTATGGTGCCCATTTGCATGTAGCACGAACCCGGGAGATCCGTGCTACATGCATCTGTGTGATTGGCACAGAGCAATGACAGGTCCGTGAGACCCGTCTGTGCTGCTGTGGTAAAAAAAAAAAACCTGTGTAAAAAAAGAAAAAAATGGCGTGCACCCCCCCAAAAAAGAGCAACCAGCCCCGGGCATTAGTGACCCAGTGCTGGGTGTGCTTAAATACAGGGGACAAACGACGTAGGGGTCCCCTGTACTTAAGCACAACCAGCACCGGGCTAGTCAGAACCAGCGCTGGTTGCCAAAATACGGGGGACAAACGACGTAGGGGTCCCCTGTATTCTGCGCAACCAGCTCTGGGCTCTGATCCGGTCCTGGTTCTGGAAATATAGGGGACAAAAAATGAGTAGGGTTCCCCTGTATGTTCCAGAACCAGCACTGGACTTTTTCTAGCGGGGGGCTGATGCCACAGCCAGGGGAGCCCTTTCACCGGGCCCCCCAGCCGCAGCATCAACCCTGACCGCTAGTCAGCCCAGGCCGGGGATCCCTGGAGAGCTGGGGACCCCCCCAATAAAGGGGTCACCCTCTCCAGGGCACCCCAGGCCCAGGCTGATAGCCCGGGGCTATCCCCGCCACCCCTGGTGGCGGTGGGTGGCGGGTTGATTGTGTGGTGTGGTGTAAATAAAGAATATCAAACATTGTCTTTACAAGTAGAACTGCAAGTCCCAGCTAGCCTGCCCCGCATGCTGGTACTTGGAGAACCACAAGTACCAGCATGCAGGGCATTAAGGGCCCACTAGTACCTGTAGTTCACCTGTAAAAAAAATGTTTAAAAAAACACAGGACACACACACCGTGACAGTATAAGTTTATTAAACATACATACACACACACACACACATGTACACATACTCACCTATGTAACCCTGTAGCATCGGTCCACTTGTCCGGTAAAGTATCCCTAGGGGACCTGTGAAAAAAAACATACTCACCATCTCCTATGCGAGGTTCTGTCCTCTTCGTTCCAAAGTAGGCATCCCCGGACTTGGCAAAAAAAAAAAACGAAAACGCGATCCACGAACTTAGTACCGTTCTATAGAACGGTACTTCCCGAATGAGAGCTTAGCGGCGGGGTATCACCATGGAAACCCCGCTGCTAAGCGTTCATTGGCTGAGAGAGGTCATCTCCCGTCTCTCAGCCAATGAACGGCTCCCTCCATTGTAGTCAATGGTGGGAACCGCAGGGTAAACTTTAATAACCTTGCGGCTCCCAGCATTGACTACAATGGAGGGAGCCGTTCATTGGCTGAGAGAGACGGGAGATGGCCTCTCTCAGCCAATGAACGCTTAGCAGCGGGGTTTCCATGGTGATACCCCGCCGCTAAGCTCTCATTCGGGAAGTACCGTTCTATAGAACGGTACTAAGTTCGTGGATCGCGTTTTCGTTTTTTTTTTTTGCCAAGTCCGGGGATGCCTACTTTGGAACGAAGAGGACAGAACCTCGCATAGGAGATGGTGAGTATGTTTTTTTTCACAGGTCCCCTAGGGATACTTTACCGGACAAGTGGACCGATGCTACAGGGTTACATAGGTGAGTATGTGTACATGTGTGTGTGTGTGTGTGTGTGTATGTATGTTTAATAAACTTATACTGTCACGGTGTGTGTGTCCTGTGTTTTTTTTAAACATTTTTTTACAGGTGAACTACAGGTACTAGTGGGCCCTTAATGCCCTGCATGCTGGTACTTGTGGTTCTCCAAGTACCAGCATGCGGGGCAGGCTTGCTGGGACTTGCAGTTCTACTTGTAAAGACAATGTTTGATATTCTTTATTTACACCACACCACACAATCAACCCGCCACCCACCGCCACCAGGGGTGGCGGGGATAGCCCCGGGCTATCAGCCTGGGCCTGGGGTGCCCTGGAGAGGGTGACCCCTTTATTGGGGGGGTCCCCAGCTCTCCAGGGATCCCCGGCCTGGGCTGACTAGCGGTCAGGGCTGATGCTGCGGCTGGGGGGCCCGGTGAAAGGGCTCCCCTGGCTGTGGCATCAGCCCCCCGCTAGAAAAAGTCCAGTGCTGGTTCTGGAACATACAGGGGAACCCTACTCATTTTTTTCCCCTGTATTTCCAGAACCAGGACCGGATCAGAGCCCAGAGCTGGTTGCGCAGAATACGGGGGACCCCTACGTCGTTTGTCCCCCGTATTTTGGCAACCAGCTCTGGTTCTGACTAGCCCGGTGCTGGTTGTGTTTAAGTACAGGGGACCCCTATGTCGTTTGTCCCCTGTATTTAAGCACACCCAGCACTGGGTCACTAATGCCCGGGGCTGGTTGCTCTTTTTTTGGGGGGGAGGACGCCATTTTTTTCTCTTTTTACACAGGTTTTTTTTTTTTTATTTACCACAGCAGCACAGACGGGTCTCACGGACCCGTTAGTGCTCTGTGTCAATGACACAGATGCAAGTAGCACGGATCTCCTGGTCCGTGCGTGCATCTGTGTCATTGAAATACACAGCAGCACAGACGGGTCTCACTGACCCATCTGTGCTCTGTGTCACTGTCAATCACACAGATGCATGTAGCACGGATCTCACGAGTCCGTGCTACATGCAAATGAGCACCATAATGCTGATTGGCTGAGAGCCGTGACAGACGGCTCTGTCAGCCAATCAGCACTTTGCCCATTAAAGGCAAAGGCATTTTTTTTTAAATGGCCGCTCGAGGCAAAACCTCGAGATCCGACAGCAGATCTCGAGGTTTTGCCTCGGGAGAGGGATCCGGGGCAGACAGGGAGATCCGAGCTTGGGCTCGGATCGCCCCGGATCCCCGAAGTTCGGGTGGGTTCGGTTCTCAGGGAACCGAACCCGCTCATCCCTAAATACATCAGACATATACAGGACCAGAGATCACAGTAACATGTTATATGTGGCAGTAGGACCAGCCATACATAGTGCAGTGTATGTAATACATCAGACATATACAGGACCAGTGATCACAGTAACATGTTATATGAGGCAGTAGGACCAGCCATACATAGTGCAGTGTATGTAATACATCAGACATATACAGGGCCAGTGATCACAGTAACCCGTTATATGTGGCAGTAGGACCAGCCATACATAGTGCAGTGTATGTAATACATCAGACATATACAGGGCCAGTGATCACAGTAACCCGTTATATGTGGCAGTAGGACCAGCCATACATAGTGCAGTGTATGTAATACATCAGACATATACAGGACCAGTGATCACAGTAACCTGTTATATGTGGCAGTAGGACCAACCATACATAGTGCAGTGTATGTAATACATCAGACATATACAGGGCCAGTGATCACAGTAACCTGTTATATGTGGCAGTAGGACCAGCCATACATAGTGCAGTGTATGTAATACATCAGATATATACAGGGCGAGTGATCACAGTAACCTGTTATATGCGGCAGTAGGACCAGCCATACATAGTGCAGTGTATGTAATACATCAGACATATACAGGACAAGTGATCACAGTAACCTGTTATATGCGGCAGTAGGTCCAGCCATACATAGTTCAGTGTATGTAATACATCAGACATATACAGGACCAGTGATCACAGTAACCTGTTATATGTGGCAGTAGGACCAGCCATACATAGTGCAGTGTATGTAATACATCAGACATATATACAGGACCAGTGATCACAGTAACCTGTTATATGTGGCAGTAGGACCAGCCATACATAGTGCAGTGTATGTAATACATCAGACATATACAGGGCCAGTGATCACAGTAACACGTTATATGCGGCAGTAGGACCAGCCATACATAGTGCAGTGTATGTAATACATCAGATATATACAGGGCGAGTGATCACAGTAACCTGTTATATGCGGCAGTAGGACCAGCCATACATAGTGCAGTGTATGTAATACATCAGACATATACAGGACCAGTGATCACAGTAACCTGTTATATGTGGCAGTAGGACCAGCCATACATAGTGCAGTGTATGTAATACATCAGACATATACAGGGCCAGTGATCACAGTAACACGTTATATGTGGCAGTAGGACCAGCCATACATAGTGCAGTGTATGTAATACATCAGATATATACAGGGCGAGTGATCACAGTAACCTGTTATATGCGGCAGTAGGACCAGCCATACATAGTGCAGTGTATGTAATACATCAGACATATACAGGACCAGTGATCACAGTAACATGTTATATGCGGCAGTAGGACCAGCCATACATAGTGCAGTGTATGTAATACATCAGACATATACAGGGCCAGTGATCACAGTAACCCGTTATATGCGTCAGTAGGACCAGCCATACATAGTGCTGTGTATGTAATACATCAGACATATACAGGCCAGTGATCACAGTAACATGTTATATGCGGCAGTATGACCAGCCATACATAGTGCAGTGTATGTAATACATCAGACATATACAGGGCCAGCGATCACAGTAACCCGTTATATGCGGCAGTAGGACCAGCCATACATAGTGCAGTGTATGTAATACATCATACATATACAGGGCCAGTGATCACAGTAACATGTTATATGCGACAGTAGGACCAGCCATACATAGTGCAGTGTATGTAATACATCAGACATATACAGGGCCAGTGATCACAGTAACATGTTATATGCGGCAGTAGGACCAATCATACATAGTGCAGTGTATGTAATACATCAGACATATACAGGACCAGTGATCACAGTAACATGTTATATGCGGCAGTAGGACCAATCATACATAGTGCAGTGTATGTAATACATCAGACATATACAGGGCCAGTAATCACAGTAACACGTTATATGCGGCAGTAGGACCAGCCATACATAGTGCAGTGTATGTAATACATCAGACATATACAGGGCCAGTGATCACAGTAACATGTTATATGTGGCAGTAGGACCAGTCATACATAGTGCAGTGTATGTAATACATCAGACATATACAGGACCAGTGATCACAGTAACATGTTATATGTGGCAGTAGGACCAGCCATACATAGTGCAGTGTATGTAATACATCAGACATATACAGGGCCAGTGATCACAGTAACCTGTTTAATGTGGCAGTAGGACCAGCCATACATAGTGCAGCGTATGTAATACATCAGACATATACAGGGCCAGTGATCACAGTAACACGTTATATGCGGCAGTAGGACCAGCCATACATAGTGCAGTGTATGTAATACTTCAGATATATACAGGGCCAGTGATCACAGTAACCTGTTATATGTGGCAGTAGGACCAGCCATACATAGTGCAGTGTATGTAATACATCAGACATATACAGGGCCAGCCATACATAGTGCAGTGTATGTAATACATCAGACATATACAGGGCCAGTGATCACAGTAACATGTTATATGTGCAGTAGGACCAGCCATACATAGTGCAGTGTATGTAATACATCAGATATATACAGGGCCAGTGATCACAGTAACCTGTTATATGGGGCAGTAGGACCAGCCATACATAGTGCAGTGTATGTAATACATCAGACATATACAGGACCAGTGATCACAGTAACATGTTATATGTGCAGTAGGACCAGCCATACATAGTGCAGTGTATGTAATACATCAGACATATACAGGGCCAGTGATCACAGTAACCTGTTATATGAGGCAGTAGGACCAGCCATACATAGTGCAGTGTATGTAATACATCAGACATATACAGGACCAGTGATCACAGTAACATGTTATATGTGGCAGTAGGACCAGCCATACATAGTGCAGTGTATGTAATACATAAGACATATACAGGCCAGTGATCACAGTAACATGTTATATGCGGCAGTATGACCAGCCATACATAGTGCAGTGTATGTAATACATCAGACATATACAGGGCCAGTAATCACAGTAACACGTTATATGCGGCAGTAGGACCAGCCATACATAGTGCAGTGTATGTAATACATCAGACATATACAGGGCCAGTGATCACAGTAACATGTTATATGCGGCAGTAGGACCAATCATACATAGTGCAGTGTATGTAATACATCAGACATATACAGGACCAGTGATCACAGTAACCTGTTATATGCGGCAGTAGGACCAGTCATACATAGTGCAGTGTATGTAATACATCAGACATATACAGGACCAGTGATCACAGTAACATGTTATATGCGGCAGTATGACCAGCCATACATAGTGCAGTGTATGTAATACATCAGACATATACAGGGCCAGTAATCACAGTAACACGTTATATGCGGCAGTAGGACCAGCCATACATAGTGCAGTGTATGTAATACATCAGACATATACAGGGCCAGTGATCACAGTAACATGTTATATGCGGCAGTAGGACCAATCATACATAGTGCAGTGTATGTAATACATCAGACATATACAGGACCAGTGATCACAGTAACCTGTTATATGCGGCAGTAGGACCAGTCATACATAGTGCAGTGTATGTAATACATCAGACATATACAGGACCAGTGATCACAGTAACATGTTATATGTGGCAGTAGGACCAGCCATACATAGTGCAGTGTATGTATTACATCAGACAAATACAGGGCCAGTGATCACAGTAACCTGTTTAATGTGGCAGTAGGACCAGCCATACATAGTGCAGTGTATGTAATATATCAGACATATACAGGGCCAGTGATCACAGTAACCTGTTATATGCGGCAGTAGGGCCAGCCATACATAGTGCAGTGTATGTAATACATCAGACATATACAGGGCCAGTGATCACAGTAACACGTTATATGCGGCAGTAGGACCAGCCATACATAGTGCAGTGTATGTAATACATCAGATATATACATGGCCAGTGATCACAGTAACCTGTTATATGTGGCAGTAGGACCAGCCATACATAGTGCAGTGTATGTAATACATCAGACATATACAGGGCCAGCCATACATAGTGCAGTGTATGTAATACATCAGACATATACTGGGCCAGTGATCACAGTAACCTGTTATATGCGGCAGTAGGACCAGCCATACATAGTGCAGTGTATGTAATACATCAGACATATACAGGACCAGTGATCACAGTAACCCGTTATATGCGGCAGTAGGACCAGCCATACATAGTGCTGTGTATGTAATACATCAGACATATACAGGGCCAGTGATCACAGTAACACGTTATATGCGGCAGTAGGACCAGCCATACATAGTGCAGTGTATGTAATACATCAGACATATACAGGACCAGTGATCACAGTAACCCGTTATATGAGGCAGTAGGACCAGCCATACATAGTACACAGTATGCAATATATCAGACATATACAGGGCCAGTGATCACAGTAACCCGTTATATGGGGCAGTAGGACCAGCCATACATAGTGCAGTGTATGTAATACATCAGAGATATACAGGGCCAGTGATCACAGTAACACGTTATATGCGGCAGTAGGACCAGCCATACATAGTGCAGTGTATGTAATACATCAGACATATACAGGACCAGTTATCACAGTAACACGTTATATGTGGCAGTAGGACCAATCATACATAGTGCAGTGTATGTAATATATCAGACATATACAGGACCAGTGATCACAGTAACCCGTTATATGCGGCAGTAGGAACAGCCATACATAGTGCAGTGTATATAATACATCAGACTTATACAGGACCAGTGATCACAGTAACCGGTTATATGAGGCAGTAGGACCAGCCATACATAGTGCAGTGTATGTAATACATCAGACATATACAGGACCAGTGATCACAGTAACCTGTTATATGCGGCAGTAGGACCAGCCATACATAGTGCAGTGTATGTAATACATCAGACATATACAGGATAAGTGATCACAGTAACCTGTTATATGGGGCAGTAGGACCAGCCATACATAGTGCAGTGTATGTAATACATCAGACATATACAGGGCCAGTGATCACAGTAACCTGTTATATGTGGCAGTAGGACCAGTCATACATAGTGCAGTGTATGTAATACATCAGACATATACAGGACCAGTGATCACAGTAACCTGTTATATGCGGCAGTAGGACCAGCCATACACAGTGCAGTGTATATAATACATCAGACATATACAGGACCAGTGATCACAGTAACCCGTTATATGCGGCAGTAGGACCAGCCATACATAGTGCAGTGTATGTAATACATCAGACATATACAGGACCAGTGATCACAGTAACCTGTTATATGTGGCAGTAGAACCAGCCATACATAGTGCAGTGTATGTAATACATCAGACATATACAGGACCAGTGATCACAGTAACCTGTTATATGCGGCAGTAGGACCAGCCATACACAGTGCAGTGTATGTAATACATCAGACATATACAGGACCAGTGATCACAGTAACCCGTTATATGAGGCAGTAGGACCAGCCATACATAGTACACAGTATGTAATATATCAGACATATACAGGGCCAGTGATCACAGTAACCCGTTACATGGGGCAGTAGGACCAGCCATACATAGTGCAGTGTATGTAATACATCAGAGATATACAGGGCCAGTGATCACAGTAACACGTTATATGCGGCAGTAGGACCAGCCATACATAGTGCAGTGTATGTAATACATCAGACATATACAGGACCAGTGATCACAGTAACACATTATATGTGGCAGTAGGACCAATCATACATAGTGCAGTGTATGTAATACATCAGACATATACAGGACCAGTGATCACAGTAATCCGTTATATGCGGCAGTAGGACCAGCTATACATAGTGCAGTGTATATAATACATCAGACTTATACAGGACCAGTGATCACAGTAACCCGTTATATGAGGCAGTAGGACCAGCCATACATAGTGCAGTGTATGTAATACATCAGACATTTACAGAGCCAGTGATCACAGTAACCTGTTATATGCGGCAGTAGGACCAGCCATACATAGTGCAGTGTATGTAATACATCAGACATATACAGGATAAGTGATCACAGTAACCTGTTATATGGGGCAGTAGGACCAGCCATACATAGTGCAGTGTATGTAATACATCAGACATATACAGGGCCAGTGACCACAGTAACCTGTTATATGTGGCAGTAGGACCAGTCATACATAGTGCAGTGTATGTAATACATCAGACATATACAGGACCAGTGATCACAGTAACCTGTTATATGCGGCAGTAGGACCAGCCATACATAGTGCAGTGTATATAATACATCAGACATATACAGGACCAGTGATCACAGTAACCCGTTATATGCGGCAGTAGGACCAGCCATACATAGTGCAGTGTATGTAATACATCAGACATATACAGGACCAGTGATCACAGTAACCTGTTATATGTCGCAGTAGGACCAGCCATACATAGTGCAGTGTATGTAATACATCAGACATATACAGGACCAGTGATCACAGTAACCTGTTATATGCGGCAGTAGGACCTGCCATACACAGTGCAGTGTATGTAATACATCAGACATATACAGAGCCAGTGATCACAGTAACCTGTTATATGCGGCAGTAGGACCAGCCATACATAGTGCAGTGTATGTAATACATCAGACATATTCAGGATAAGTGATCACAGTAACCTGTTATACAGTAGGACCAGCCATACATAGTGCAGTGTATGTAATACATCAGACATATACCGGGCCAGTGATCACAGTAACCTGTTATAAGCGGTAGAAGGACCAGCCATACATAGTGCTGTGTATGTAATACATCAGACATATACAGGGACAGTGATCACAGTAACATGTTATATGCGGCAGTAGGACCAGCCATACATAGTGCAGTGTATGTAATACATCAGACATATACAGGACCAGTGATCACAGTAACCTGTTATATGTGGCAGTAGGACCAACCAAACATAGTGCAGTGTATGTAATACATCAGACATATACTGGGCCAGTGATCACAGTAACCTGTTATATGAGGCAGTAGGACCAGCCATACATAGTGCAGTGTATGTAATACATCAGACATATACAGGACCAGTGATCACAGTAACATGTTATATGTGGCAGTAGGACCAGCCATACATAGTGCAGTGTATGTAATACATAAGACATATACAGGCCAGTGATCACAGTAACATGTTATATGCGGCAGTATGACCAGCCATATATAGTGCAGTGTATGTAATACATCAGACATATACAGGGCCAGTGATCACAGTAACCCGTTATATGCGGCAGTAGGACCAGCCATACATAGTGCAGTGTATGTAATACATCAGACATATACAGGGCCAGTAATCACAGTAACACGTTATATACGGCAGTAGGACCAGCCTTACATAGTGCAGTGTATGTAATACATCAGACATATACAGGGCCAGTGATCACAGTAACATGTTATATGCGGCAGTAGGACCAATCATACATAGTGCAGTGTATGTAATACATCAGACATATACAGGACCAGTGATCACAGTAACCTGTTATATGCGGCAGTAGGACCAGTCATACATAGTGCAGTGTATGTAATACATCAGACATATACAGGACCAGTGATCACAGTAAAATGTTATATGTGGCAGTAGGACCAGCCATACATAGTGCAGTGTATGTATTACATCAGACAAATACAGGGCCAGTGATCACAGTAACCTGTTTAATGTGGCAGTAGGACCAGCCATACATAGTGCAGTGTATGTAATATATCAGACATATACAGGGCCAGTGATCACAGTAACCTGTTATATGCGGCAGTAGGGCCAGCCATACATAGTGCAGTGTATGTAATACATCAGACATATACAGGGCCAGTGATCACAGTAACACGTTATATGCGGCAGTAGGACCAGCCATACATAGTGCAGTGTATGTAATACATCAGATATATACAGGGCCAGTGATCACAGTAACCTGTTATATGTGGCAGTAGGACCAGCCATACATAGTGCAGTGTATGTAATACATCAGACATATACAGGGCCAGCCATACATAGTGCAGTGTATGTAATACATCAGACATATACTGGGCCAGTGATCACAGTAACCTGTTATATGCGGCAGTAGGACCAGCCATACATAGTGCAGTGTATGTAATACATCAGACATATACAGGACCAGTGATCACAGTAACCCGTTATATGCGGCAGTAGGACCAGCCATACATAGTGCTGTGTATGTAATACATCAGACATATACAGGGCCAGTGATCACAGTAACACGTTATATGCGGCAGTAGGACCAGCCGTACATAGTGCAGTGTATGTAATACATCAGACATATACAGGACCAGTGATCACAGTAACCCGTTATATGAGGCAGTAGGACCAGCCATACATAGTACACAGTATGCAATATATCAGACATATACAGGACCAGTGATCACAGTAACCGGTTATATGAGGCAGTAGGACCAGCCATACATAGTGCAGTGTATGTAATACATCAGACATATACAGAGCCAGTGATCACAGTAACCTGTTATATGCGGCAGTAGGACCAGCCATACATAGTGCAGTGTATGTAATACATCAGACATATACAGGATAAGTGATCACAGTAACCTGTTATATGGGGCAGTAGGACCAGCCATACATAGTGCAGTGT
Organism: Taudactylus pleione; assembly: GCA_031769625.1. Classification (NCBI taxonomy): domain Eukaryota; kingdom Metazoa; phylum Chordata; class Amphibia; order Anura; family Myobatrachidae; genus Taudactylus; species Taudactylus pleione. The sequence continues at coordinate 614,293 of JAUIMM010000795.1, read as the reverse complement.
ATGTAATACATCAGACATATACAGGGCCAGTGATCACAGTAACCTGTTATATGTGGCAGTAGGACCAGTCATACATAGTGCAGTGTATGTAATACATCAGACATATACAGGACCAGTGATCACAGTAACCTGTTATATGCGGCAGTAGGACCAGCCATACACACTGCAGTGTATATAATACATCAGACATATACAGGACCAGTGATCACAGTAACCCGTTATATGCGGCAGTAGGACCAGCCATACATAGTGCAGTGTATGTAATACATCAGACATATACAGGACCAGTGATCACAGTAACCTGTTATATGTGGCAGTAGAACCAGCCATACATAGTGCAGTGTATGTAATACATCAGACATATACAGGACCAGTGATCACAGTAACCTGTTCTATGCGGCAGTAGGACCAGCCATACACAGTGCAGTGTATGTAATACATCAGACATATACAGGACCAGTGATCACAGTAACCCGTTATATGAGGCAGTAGGACCAGCCATACATAGTACACAGTATGTAATATATCAGACATATACAGGGCCAGTGATCACAGTAACCCGTTACATGGGGCAGTAGGACCAGCCATACATAGTGCAGTGTATGTAATACATCAGAGATATACAGGGCCAGTGATCACAGTAACACGTTATATGCGGCAGTAGGACCAGCCATACATAGTGCAGTGTATGTAATACATCAGACATATACAGGACCAGTGATCACAGTAACACATTATATGTGGCAGTAGGACCAATCATACATAGTGCAGTGTATGTAATACATCAGACATATACAGGACCAGTGATCACAGTAATCCGTTATATGCGGCAGTAGGACCAGCCATACATAGTGCAGTGTATATAATACATCAGACTTATACAGGACCAGTGATCACAGTAACCCGTTATATGAGGCAGTAGGACCAGCCATACATAGTGCAGTGTATGTAATACATCAGACATTTACAGAGCCAGTGATCACAGTAACCTGTTATATGCGGCAGTAGGACCAGCCATACATAGTGCAGTGTATGTAATACATCAGACATATACAGGATAAGTGATCACAGTAACCTGTTATATGGGGCAGTAGGACCAGCCATACATAGTGCAGTGTATGTAATACATCAGACATATACAGGGCCAGTGATCACAGTAACCTGTTATATGTGGCAGTAGGACCAGTCATACATAGTGCAGTGTATGTAATACATCAGACATATACAGGACCAGTGATCACAGTAACCTGTTATATGCGGCAGTAGGACCAGCCATACATAGTGCAGTGTATATAATACATCAGACATATACAGGACCAGTGATCACAGTAACCTATTATATGTGGCAGTAGGACCAGCCATACATAGTGCAGTGTATGTAATACATCAGACATATACAGGACCAGTGATCACAGTAACCTGTTATATGCGGCAGTAGGACCAGCCATACACAGTGCAGTGTATATAATACATCAGACTTATACAGGACCAGTGATCACAGTAACCCGTTATATGAGGCAGTAGGACCAGCCATACATAGTGCAGTGTATGTAATACATCAGACATTTGCAGAGCCAGTGATCACAGTAACCTGTTATATGCGGCAGTAGGACCAGCCATACATAGTGCAGTGTATGTAATACATCAGACATATACAGGATAAGTGATCACAGTAACCTGTTATATGGGGCAGTAGGACCAGCCATACATAGTGCAGTGTATGTAATACATCAGACATATACAGGGCCAGTGATCACAGTAACCTGTTATATGTGGCAGTAGGACCAGTCATACATAGTGCAGTGTATGTAATACATCAGACATATACAGGACCAGTGATCACAGTAACCTGTTATATGCGGCAGTAGGACCAGCCATACATAGTGCAGTGTATATAATACATCAGACATATACAGGACCAGTGATCACAGTAACCCGTTATATGCGGCAGTAGGACCAGCCATACATAGTGCAGTGTATGTAATACATCAGACATATACAGGGCCAGTGATCACAGTAACATGTTATATGCGGCAGTAGGACCAATCATACATAGTGCAGTGTATGTAATACATCAGACATATACAGGACCAGTGATCACAGTAACCTGTTATATGCGGCAGTAGGACCAGTCATACATAGTGCAGTGTATGTAATACATCAGACATATACAGGACCAGTGATCACAGTAACATGTTATATGTGGCAGTAGGACCAGCCATACATAGTGCAGTGTATGTATTACATCAGACAAATACAGGGCCAGTGATCACAGTAACCTGTTTAATGTGGCAGTAGGACCAGCCATACATAGTGCAGTGTATGTAATATATCAGACATATACAGGGCCAGTGATCACAGTAACCTGTTATATGCGGCAGTAGGGCCAGCCATACATAGTGCAGTGTATGTAATACATCAGACATATACAGGGCCAGTGATCACAGTAACACGTTATATGCGGCAGTAGGACCAGCCATACATAGTGCAGTGTATGTAATACATCAGATATATACAGGGCCAGTGATCACAGTAACCTGTTATATGTGGCAGTAGGACCAGCCATACATAGTGCAGTGTATGTAATACATCAGACATATACAGGGCCAGCCATACATAGTGCAGTGTATGTAATACATCAGACATATACTGGGCCAGTGATCACAGTAACCTGTTATATGCGGCAGTAGGACCAGCCATACATAGTGCAGTGTATGTAATACATCAGACATATACAGGACCAGTGATCACAGTAACCCGTTATATGCGGCAGTAGGACCAGCCATACATAGTGCTGTGTATGTAATACATCAGACATATACAGGGCCAGTGATCACAGTAACACGTTATATGCGGCAGTAGGACCAGCCATACATAGTGCAGTGTATGTAATACATCAGACATATACAGGACCAGTGATCACAGTAACCCGTTATATGAGGCAGTAGGACCAGCCATACATAGTACACAGTATGCAATATATCAGACATATACAGGGCCAGTGATCACAGTAACCCGTTATATGGGGCAGTAGGACCAGCCATACATAGTGCAGTGTATGTAATACATCAGAGATATACAGGGCCAGTGATCACAGTAACACGTTATATGCGGCAGTAGGACCAGCCATACATAGTGCAGTGTATGTAATACATCAGACATATACAGGACCAGTTATCACAGTAACACGTTATATGTGGCAGTAGGACCAATCATACATAGTGCAGTGTATGTAATATATCAGACATATACAGGACCAGTGATCACAGTAACCCGTTATATGCGGCAGTAGGAACAGCCATACATAGTGCAGTGTATATAATACATCAGACTTATACAGGACCAGTGATCACAGTAACCGGTTATATGAGGCAGTAGGACCAGCCATACATAGTGCAGTGTATGTAATACATCAGACATATACAGGACCAGTGATCACAGTAACCTGTTATATGCGGCAGTAGGACCAGCCATACATAGTGCAGTGTATGTAATACATCAGACATATACAGGATAAGTGATCACAGTAACCTGTTATATGGGGCAGTAGGACCAGCCATACATAGTGCAGTGTATGTAATACATCAGACATATACAGGGCCAGTGATCACAGTAACCTGTTATATGTGGCAGTAGGACCAGTCATACATAGTGCAGTGTATGTAATACATCAGACATATACAGGACCAGTGATCACAGTAACCTGTTATATGCGGCAGTAGGACCAGCCATACACAGTGCAGTGTATATAATACATCAGACATATACAGGACCAGTGATCACAGTAACCCGTTATATGCGGCAGTAGGACCAGCCATACATAGTGCAGTGTATGTAATACATCAGACATATACAGGACCAGTGATCACAGTAACCTGTTATATGTGGCAGTAGAACCAGCCATACATAGTGCAGTGTATGTAATACATCAGACATATACAGGACCAGTGATCACAGTAACCTGTTATATGCGGCAGTAGGACCAGCCATACACAGTGCAGTGTATGTAATACATCAGACATATACAGGACCAGTGATCACAGTAACCCGTTATATGAGGCAGTAGGACCAGCCATACATAGTACACAGTATGTTATATATCAGACATATACAGGGCCAGTGATCACAGTAACCCGTTACATGGGGCAGTAGGACCAGCCATACATAGTGCAGTGTATGTAATACATCAGAGATATACAGGGCCAGTGATCACAGTAACACGTTATATGCGGCAGTAGGACCAGCCATACATAGTGCAGTGTATGTAATACATCAGACATATACAGGACCAGTGATCACAGTAACACATTATATGTGGCAGTAGGACCAATCATACATAGTGCAGTGTATGTAATACATCAGACATATACAGGACCAGTGATCACAGTAATCCGTTATATGCGGCAGTAGGACCAGCTATACATAGTGCAGTGTATATAATACATCAGACTTATACAGGACCAGTGATCACAGTAACCCGTTATATGAGGCAGTAGGACCAGCCATACATAGTGCAGTGTATGTAATACATCAGACATTTACAGAGCCAGTGATCACAGTAACCTGTTATATGCGGCAGTAGGACCAGCCATACATAGTGCAGTGTATGTAATACATCAGACATATACAGGATAAGTGATCACAGTAACCTGTTATATGGGGCAGTAGGACCAGCCATACATAGTGCAGTGTATGTAATACATCAGACATATACAGGGCCAGTGATCACAGTAACCTGTTATATGTGGCAGTAGGACCAGTCATACATAGTGCAGTGTATGTAATACATCAGACATATACAGGACCAGTGATCACAGTAACCTGTTATATGCGGCAGTAGGACCAGCCATACATAGTGCAGTGTATATAATACATCAGACATATACAGGACCAGTGATCACAGTAACCCGTTATATGCGGCAGTAGGACCAGCCATACATAGTGCAGTGTATGTAATACATCAGACATATACAGGACCAGTGATCACAGTAACCTGTTATATGTCGCAGTAGGACCAGCCATACATAGTGCAGTGTATGTAATACATCAGACATATACAGGACCAGTGATCACAGTAACCTGTTATATGCGGCAGTAGGACCTGCCATACACAGTGCAGTGTATGTAATACATCAGACATATACAGAGCCAGTGATCACAGTAACCTGTTATATGCGGCAGTAGGACCAGCCATACATAGTGCAGTGTATGTAATACATCAGACATATTCAGGATAAGTGATCACAGTAACCTGTTATACAGTAGGACCAGCCATACATAGTGCAGTGTATGTAATACATCAGACATATACCGGGCCAGTGATCACAGTAACCTGTTATAAGCGGTAGAAGGACCAGCCATACATAGTGCTGTGTATGTAATACATCAGACATATACAGGGACAGTGATCACAGTAACATGTTATATGCGGCAGTAGGACCAGCCATACATAGTGCAGTGTATGTAATACATCAGACATATACAGGACCAGTGATCACAGTAACCTGTTATATGTGGCAGTAGGACCAACCAAACATAGTGCAGTGTATGTAATACATCAGACATATACTGGGCCAGTGATCACAGTAACCTGTTATATGAGGCAGTAGGACCAGCCATACATAGTGCAGTGTATGTAATACATCAGACATATACAGGACCAGTGATCACAGTAACATGTTATATGTGGCAGTAGGACCAGCCATACATAGTGCAGTGTATGTAATACATAAGACATATACAGGCCAGTGATCACAGTAACATGTTATATGCGGCAGTATGACCAGCCATATATAGTGCAGTGTATGTAATACATCAGACATATACAGGGCCAGTGATCACAGTAACCCGTTATATGCGGCAGTAGGACCAGCCATACATAGTGCAGTGTATGTAATACATCAGACATATACAGGGCCAGTAATCACAGTAACACGTTATATACGGCAGTAGGACCAGCCTTACATAGTGCAGTGTATGTAATACATCAGACATATACAGGGCCAGTGATCACAGTAACATGTTATATGCGGCAGTAGGACCAATCATACATAGTGCAGTGTATGTAATACATCAGACATATACAGGACCAGTGATCACAGTAACCTGTTATATGTGGCAGTAGGACCAGCCATACATAGTGCAGTGTATGTATTACATCAGACAAATACAGGGCCAGTGATCACAGTAACCTGTTTAATGTGGCAGTAGGACCAGCCATACATAGTGCAGTGTATGTAATATATCAGACATATACAGGGCCAGTGATCACAGTAACCTGTTATATGCGGCAGTAGGGCCAGCCATACATAGTGCAGTGTATGTAATACATCAGACATATACAGGGCCAGTGATCACAGTAACACGTTATATGCGGCAGTAGGACCAGCCATACATAGTGCAGTGTATGTAATACATCAGATATATACAGGGCCAGTGATCACAGTAACCTGTTATATGTGGCAGTAGGACCAGCCATACATAGTGCAGTGTATGTAATACATCAGACATATACAGGGCCAGCCATACATAGTGCAGTGTATGTAATACATCAGACATATACTGGGCCAGTGATCACAGTAACCTGTTATATGCGGCAGTAGGACCAGCCATACATAGTGCAGTGTATGTAATACATCAGACATATACAGGACCAGTGATCACAGTAACCCGTTATATGCGGCAGTAGGACCAGCCATACATAGTGCTGTGTATGTAATACATCAGACATATACAGGGCCAGTGATCACAGTAACACGTTATATGCGGCAGTAGGACCAGCCGTACATAGTGCAGTGTATGTAATACATCAGACATATACAGGACCAGTGATCACAGTAACCCGTTATATGAGGCAGTAGGACCAGCCATACATAGTACACAGTATGCAATATATCAGACATATACAGGACCAGTGATCACAGTAACCGGTTATATGAGGCAGTAGGACCAGCCATACATAGTGCAGTGTATGTAATACATCAGACATATACAGAGCCAGTGATCACAGTAACCTGTTATATGCGGCAGTAGGACCAGCCATACATAGTGCAGTGTATGTAATACATCAGACATATACAGGATAAGTGATCACAGTAACCTGTTATATGGGGCAGTAGGACCAGCCATACATAGTGCAGTGTATGTAATACATCAGACATATACAGGGCCAGTGATCACAGTAACCTGTTATATGTGGCAGTAGGACCAGTCATACATAGTGCAGTGTATGTAATACATCAGACATATACAGGACCAGTGATCACAGTAACCTGTTATATGCGGCAGTAGGACCAGCCATACACACTGCAGTGTATATAATACATCAGACATATACAGGACCAGTGATCACAGTAACCCGTTATATGCGGCAGTAGGACCAGCCATACATAGTGCAGTGTATGTAATACATCAGACATATACAGGACCAGTGATCACAGTAACCTGTTATATGTGGCAGTAGAACCAGCCATACATAGTGCAGTGTATGTAATACATCAGACATATACAGGACCAGTGATCACAGTAACCTGTTCTATGCGGCAGTAGGACCAGCCATACACAGTGCAGTGTATGTAATACATCAGACATATACAGGACCAGTGATCACAGTAACCCGTTATATGAGGCAGTAGGACCAGCCATACATAGTACACAGTATGTAATATATCAGACATATACAGGGCCAGTGATCACAGTAACCCGTTACATGGGGCAGTAGGACCAGCCATACATAGTGCAGTGTATGTAATACATCAGACATATACAGGACCAGTGATCACAGTAACACATTATATGTGGCAGTAGGACCAATCATACATAGTGCAGTGTATGTAATACATCAGACATATACAGGACCAGTGATCACAGTAATCCGTTATATGCGGCAGTAGGACCAGCCATACATAGTGCAGTGTATATAATACATCAGACTTATACAGGACCAGTGATCACAGTAACCCGTTATATGAGGCAGTAGGACCAGCCATACATAGTGCAGTGTATGTAATACATCAGACATTTACAGAGCCAGTGATCACAGTAACCTGTTATATGCGGCAGTAGGACCAGCCATACATAGTGCAGTGTATGTAATACATCAGACATATACAGGATAAGTGATCACAGTAACCTGTTATATGGGGCAGTAGGACCAGCCATACATAGTGCAGTGTATGTAATACATCAGACATATACAGGGCCAGTGATCACAGTAACCTGTTATATGTGGCAGTAGGACCAGTCATACATAGTGCAGTGTATGTAATACATCAGACATATACAGGACCAGTGATCACAGTAACCTGTTATATGCGGCAGTAGGACCAGCCATACATAGTGCAGTGTATATAATACATCAGACATATACAGGACCAGTGATCACAGTAACCTGTTATATGTGGCAGTAGGACCAGCCATACATAGTGCAGTGTATGTAATACATCAGACATATACAGGACCAGTGATCACAGTAACCTGTTATATGCGGCAGTAGGACCAGCCATACACAGTGCAGTGTATATAATACATCAGACTTATACAGGACCAGTGATCACAGTAACCCGTTATATGAGGCAGTAGGACCAGCCATACATAGTGCAGTGTATGTAATACATCAGACATTTACAGAGCCAGTGATCACAGTAACCTGTTATATGCGGCAGTAGGACCAGCCATACATAGTGCAGTGTATGTAATACATCAGACATATACAGGATAAGTGATCACAGTAACCTGTTATATGGGGCAGTAGGACCAGCCATACATAGTGCAGTGTATGTAATACATCAGACATATACAGGGCCAGTGATCACAGTAACCTGTTATATGTGGCAGTAGGACCAGTCATACATAGTGCAGTGTATGTAATACATCAGACATATACAGGACCAGTGATCACAGTAACCTGTTATATGCGGCAGTAGGACCAGCCATACATAGTGCAGTGTATATAATACATCAGACATATACAGGACCAGTGATCATAGTAACCCGTTATATGCGGCAGTAGGACCAGCCATACATAGTGCAGTGTATGTAATACATCAGACATATACAGGACCAGTGATCACAGTAACCTGTTATATGTGGCAGTAGGACCAGCCATACATAGTGCAGTGTATGTAATACATCAGACATATACAGGACCAGTGATCACAGTAACCTGTTATATGTGGCAGTAGGACCAACCATACATAGTGCAGTGTATGTAATACATCAGACATATACAGGACCAGTGATCACCGTAACCTGTTATATGCGGCAGTAGGACCAGCCATACACAGTGCAGTGTATGTAATACATCAGACATATACAGAGCCAGTGATCACAGTAACCTGTTATATGCGGCAGTAGGACCAGCCATACATAGTGCAGTGTATGTAATACATCAGACATATTCAGGATAAGTGATCACAGTAACCTGTTATATGGGGCAGTAGGACCAGCCATACATAGTGCAGTGTATGTAATACATCAGACATATACCGGGCCAGTGATCACAGTAACCTGTTATAAGCGGTAGAAGGACCAGCCATACATAGTGCTGTGTATGTAATACATCAGACATATACAGGGACAGTGATCACAGTAACATGTTATATGCGGCAGTAGGACCAGCCATACATAGTGCAGTGTATGTAATACATCAGACATATACAGGACCAGTGATCACAGTAACCTGTTATATGTGGCAGTAGGACCAACCATACATAGTGCAGTGTATGTAATACATCAGACATATACAGGGCCAGTGATCACAGTAACACGTTATATGCGGCAGTAGGACCAGCCATACATAGTGTAGTGTATGGAATACATCAGACATATACAGGACCAGTGATCACAGTAACCTGTTATATGCGGCAGTAGGACCAGCCATACATAGTGCAGTGTATGTAATACATCAGACATATACAGGACCAGTGATCACAGTAACCCGTTATATGCGGCAGTAGGACCAGCCATACATAGTGCTGTGTATGTAATACATCAGACATATACAGGGCCAGTGATCACAGTAACACGTTATATGCGGCAGTAGGACCAGCCATACATAGTGCAGTGTATGTAATACATCAGACATATACAGGACCAGTGATCACAGTAACCCGTTATATGAGGCAGTAGGACCAGCCATACATAGTACACAGTATGCAATATATCAGACATATACAGGGCCAGTGATCACAGTAACCCGTTATATGGGGCAGTAGGACCAGCCATACATAGTGCAGTGTATGTAATACATCAGAGATATACAGGGCCAGTGATCACAGTAACACGTTATATGCGGCAGTAGGACCAGCCATACATAGTGCAGTGTATGTAATACATCAGACATATACAGGACCAGTTATCACAGTAACCCGTTATATGCGGCAGTAGGAACAGCCATACATAGTGCAGTGTATATAATACATCAGACTTATACAGGACCAGTGATCACAGTAACCGGTTATATGAGGCAGTAGGACCAGCCATACATAGTGCAGTGTATGTAATACATCAGACATATACAGAGCCAGTGATCACAGTAACCTGTTATATGCGGCAGTAGGACCAGCCATACATAGTGCAGTGTATGTAATACATCAGATATATACAGGGCCAGTGATCACAGTAACCTGTTATATGTGGCAGTAGGACCAGCCATACATAGTGCAGTGTATGTAATACATCAGACATATACAGGGCCAGCCATACATAGTGCAGTGTATGTAATACATCAGACATATACTGGGCCAGTGATCACAGTAACCTGTTATATGCGGCAGTAGGACCAGCCATACATAGTGCAGTGTATGTAATACATCAGACATATACAGGACCAGTGATCACAGTAACCCGTTATATGCGGCAGTAGGACCAGCCATACATAGTGCTGTGTATGTAATACATCAGACATATACAGGGCCAGTGATCACAGTAACACGTTATATGCGGCAGTAGGACCAGCCATACATAGTGCAGTGTATGTAATACATCAGACATATACAGGACCAGTGATCACAGTAACCCGTTATATGAGGCAGTAGGACCAGCCATACATAGTACACAGTATGCAATATATCAGACATATACAGGGCCAGTGATCACAGTAACCCGTTATATGGGGCAGTAGGACCAGCCATACATAGTGCAGTGTATGTAATACATCAGAGATATACAGGGCCAGTGATCACAGTAACACGTTATATGCGGCAGTAGGACCAGCCATACATAGTGCAGTGTATGTAATACATCAGACATATACAGGACCAGTTATCACAGTAACACGTTATATGTGGCAGTAGGACCAATCATACATAGTGCAGTGTATGTAATACATCAGACATATACAGGACCAGTGATCACAGTAACCCGTTATATGCGGCAGTAGGAACAGCCATACATAGTGCAGTGTATATAATACATCAGACTTATACAGGACCAGTGATCACAGTAACCGGTTATATGAGGCAGTAGGACCAGCCATACATAGTGCAGTGTATGTAATACATCAGACATATACAGAGCCAGTGATCACAGTAACCTGTTATATGCGGCAGTAGGACCAGCCATACATAGTGCAGTGTATGTAATACATCAGACATATACAGGATAAGTGATCACAGTAACCTGTTATATGGGGCAGTAGGACCAGCCATACATAGTGCAGTGTATGTAATACATCAGACATATACAGGGCCAGTGATCACAGTAACCTGTTATATGTGGCAGTAGGACCAGTCATACATAGTGCAGTGTATGTAATACATCAGACATATACAGGACCAGTGATCACAGTAACCTGTTATATGCGGCAGTAGGACCAGCCATACACAGTGCAGTGTATATAATACATCAGACATATACAGGACCAGTGATCACAGTAACCCGTTATATGCGGCAGTAGGACCAGCCATACATAGTGCAGTGTATGTAATACATCAGACATATACAGGACCAGTGATCACAGTAACCTGTTATATGTGGCAGTAGAACCAGCCATACATAGTGCAGTGTATGTAATACATCAGACATATACAGGACCAGTGACCACAGTAACCTGTTCTATGCGGCAGTAGGACCAGCCATACACAGTGCAGTGTATGTAATACATCAGACATATACAGGACCAGTGATCACAGTAACCCGTTATATGAGGCAGTAGGACCAGCCATACATAGTACACAGTATGTAATATATCAGACATATACAGGGCCAGTGATCACAGTAACCCGTTACATGGGGCAGTAGGACCAGCCATACATAGTGCAGTGTATGTAATACATCAGAGATATACAGGGCCAGTGATCACAGTAACACGTTATATGCGGCAGTAGGACCAGCCATACACAGTGCAGTGTATGTAATACATCAGACATATACAGGACCAGTGATCACAGTAACCTGTTATATGTGGCAGTAGGACCAGCCATACATAGTGCAGTGTATGTAATACATCAGACATATACAGGACCAGTGATCACCGTAACCTGTTATATGCGGCAGTAGGACCAGCCATACACAGTGCAGTGTATGTAATACATCAGACATATACAGAGCCAGTGATCACAGTAACCTGTTATATGCGGCAGTAGGACCAGCCATACATAGTGCAGTGTATGTAATACATCAGACATATTCAGGATAAGTGATCACAGTAACCTGTTATATGGGGCAGTAGGACCAGCCATACATAGTGCAGTGTATGTAATACATCAGACATATACCGGGCCAGTGATCACAGTAACCTGTTATAAGCGGTAGAAGGACCAGCCATACATAGTGCTGTGTATGTAATATATCAGACATATACAGGGACAGTGATCACAGTAACATGTTATATGCGGCAGTAGGACCAGCCATACATAGTGCAGTGTATGTAATACATCAGACATATACAGGACCAGTGATCACAGTAACCTGTTATATGTGGCAGTAGGACCAACCATACATAGTGCAGTGTATGTAATACATCAGACATATACTGGGCCAGTGATCACAGTAACCTGTTACATGGGGCAGTAGGACCAGCCATATATAGTGCAGTGTATGTAATACATCAGACATATACAGGGCCAGTGATCACAGTAACACGTTATATGCGGCAGTAGGACCAGCCATACATAGTGTAGTGTATGGAATACATCAGACATATACAGGACCAGTGATCACAGAAACCTGTTATATGCGGCAGTAGGACCAGCCATACATAGTGCAGTGTATGTAATACATCAGACATATACAGGACCAGTGATCACAGTAACCCGTTATATGCGGCAGTAGGACCAGCCATACATAGTGCTGTGTATGTAATACATCACACATATACAGGGCCAGTGATCACAGTAACACGTTATATGCGGCAGTAGGACCAGCCATACATAGTGCAGTGTATGTAATACATCAGACATATACAGGACCAGTGATCACAGTAACCCGTTATATGAGGCAGTAGGACCAGCCATACATAGTACACAGTATGCAATATATCAGACATATACAGGGCCAGTGATCACAGTAACCCGTTATATGGGGCAGTAGGACCAGCCATACATAGTGCAGTGTATGTAATACATCAGAGATATACAGGGCCAGTGATCACAGTAACACGTTATATGCGGCAGTAGGACCAGCCATACATAGTGCAGTGTATGTAATACATCAGACATATACAGGACCAGTTATCACAGTAACACGTTATATGTGGCAGTAGGAACAATCATACATAGTGCAGTGTATGTAATACATCAGACATATACAGGACCAGTGATCACAGTAACCCGTTATATGCGGCAGGAGGAACAGCCATACATAATGCAGTGTATATAATACATCAGACTTATACAGGACCAGTGATCACAGTAACCGGTTATATGAGGCAGTAGGACCAGCCATACATAGTGCAGTGTATGTAATACATCAGACATATACAGAGCCAGTGATCACAGTAACCTGTTATATGCGGCAGTAGGACCAGCCATACATAGTGCAGTGTATGTAATACATCAGACATATACAGGATAAGTGATCACAGTAACCTGTTATATGGGGCAGTAGGACCAGCCATACATAGTGCAGTGTATGTAATACATCAGACATATACAGGGCCAGTGATCACAGTAACCTGTTATATGTGGCAGTAGGACCAGTCATACATAGTGCAGTGTATGTAATACATCAGACATATACAGGACCAGTGATCACAGTAACCTGTTATATGCGGCAGTAGGACCAGCCATACACAGTGCAGTGTATATAATACATCAGACATATACAGGACCAGTGATCACAGTAACCCATTATATGCGGCAGTAGGACCAGCCATACATAGTGCAGTGTATGTAATACATCAGACATATACAGGACCAGTGATCACAGTAACCTGTTATATGTGGCAGTAGAACCAGCCATACATAGTGCAGTGTATGTAATACATCAGACATATACAGGACCAGTGATCACAGTAACCTGTTATATGCGGCAGTAGGACCAGCCATACACAGTGCAGTGTATGTAATACATCAGACATATACAGGACCAGTGATCACAGTAACCCGTTATATGAGGCAGTAGGACCAGCCATACATAGTACACAGTATGTAATATATCAGACATATACAGGGCCAGTGATCACAGTAACCCGTTACATGGGGCAGTAGGACCAGCCATACATAGTGCAGTGTATGTAATACATCAGAGATATACAGGGCCAGTGATCACAGTAACACGTTATATGCGGCAGTAGGACCAGCCATACATAGTGCAGTGTATGTAATACATCAGACATATACAGGACCAGTGATCACAGTAACACATTATATGTGGCAGTAGGACCAATCATACATAGTGCAGTGTATGTAATACATCAGACATATACAGGACCAGTGATCACAGTAATCCATTATATGCGGCAGTAGGACCAGCCATACATAGTGCAGTGTATATAATACATCAGACTTATACAGGACCAGTGATCACAGTAACCCGTTATATGAGGCAGTAGGACCAGCCATACATAGTGCAGTGTATGTAATACATCAGACATTTACAGAGCCAGTGATCACAGTAACCTGTTATATGCGGCAGTAGGACCAGCCATACATAGTGCAGTGTATGTAATACATCAGACATATACAGGATAAGTGATCACAGTAACCTGTTATATGGGGCAGTAGGACCAGCCATACATAGTGCAGTGTATGTAATACATCAGACATATACAGGGCCAGTGATCACAGTAACCTGTTATATGTGGCAGTAGGACCAGTCATACATAGTGCAGTGTATGTAATACATCAGACATATACAGGACCAGTGATCACAGTAACCTGTTATATGCGGCAGTAGGACCAGCCATACATAGTGCAGTGTATATAATACATCAGACATATACAGGACCAGTGATCACAGTAACCCGTTATATGCGGCAGTAGGACCAGCCATACATAGTGCAGTGTATGTAATACATCAGACATATACGTGACCAGTGATCACAGTAACCTGTTATATGTGGCAGTAGGACCAGCCATACATAGTGCAGTGTATGTAATACATCAGACATATACAGGACCAGTGATCACAGTAACCTGTTATATGCGGCAGTAGGACCAGCCATACACAGTGCAGTGTATGTAATACATCAGACATATACAGAGCCAGTGATCACAGTAACCTGCTTTATGCGGCAGTAGGACCAGCCATACATAGTGCAGTGTATGTAATACATCAGACATATTCAGGATAAGTGATCACAGTAACCTGTTATATGGGGCAGTAGGACCAGCCATACATAGTGCAGTGTATGTAATACATCAGACATATACAGGGACAGTGATCACAGTAACATGTTATATGCGGCAGTAGGACCAGCCATACATAGTGCAGTGTATGTAATACATCAGACATATACAGGACCAGTGATCACAGTAACCTGTTATATGTGGCAGTAGGACCAACCATACATAGTGCAGTGTATGTAATACATCAGACATATACTGGGCCAGTGATCACAGTAACCTGTTATATGAGGCAGTAGGACCAGCCATACATAGTGCAGTGTATGTAATACATCAGACATATACAGGACCAGTGATCAAAGTAACATGTTATATGTGACAGTAGGACCAGCCATACATAGTGCAGTGTATGTAATACATAAGACATATACAGGCCAGTGATCACAGTAACATGTTATATGCGGCAGTATGACCAGCCATACATAGTGCAGTGTATGTAATACATCAGACATATACAGGGCCAGTGATCACAGTAACCCGTTATATGCGGCAGTAGGACCAGCCATACATAGTGCAGTGTATGTAATACATCAGACATATACAGGGCCAGTAATCACAGTAACACGTTATATGCGGCAGTAGGACCAGCCATACATAGTGCAGTGTATGTAATACATCAGACATATACAGGATAAGTGATCACAGTAACCTGTTATATGGGGCAGTAGGACCAGCCATACATAGTGCAGTGTATGTAATACATCAGACATATACAGGGCCAGTGATCACAGTAACCTGTTATATGTGGCAGTAGGACCAGTCATACATAGTGCAGTGTATGTAATACATCAGACATATACAGGACCAGTGATCACAGTAACCTGTTATATGCGGCAGTAGGACCAGCCATACATAGTGCAGTGTATATAATACATCAGACATATACAGGACCAGTGATCACAGTAACCTGTTATATGTGGCAGTAGGACCAGCCATACATAGTGCAGTGTATGTAATACATCAGACATATACAGGACCAGTGATCACAGTAACCTGTTATATGCGGCAGTAGGACCAGCCATACACAGTGCAGTGTATATAATACATCAGACTTATACAGGACCAGTGATCACAGTAACCCGTTATATGAGGCAGTAGGACCAGCCATACATAGTGCAGTGTATGTAATACATCAGACATTTACAGAGCCAGTGATCACAGTAACCTGTTATATGCGGCAGTAGGACCAGCCATACATAGTGCAGTGTATGTAATACATCAGACATATACAGGATAAGTGATCACAGTAACCTGTTATATGGGGCAGTAGGACCAGCCATACATAGTGCAGTGTATGTAATACATCAGACATATACAGGGCCAGTGATCACAGTAACCTGTTATATGTGGCAGTAGGACCAGTCATACATAGTGCAGTGTATGTAATACATCAGACATATACAGGACCAGTGATCACAGTAACCTGTTATATGCGGCAGTAGGACCAGCCATACATAGTGCAGTGTATATAATACATCAGACATATACAGGACCAGTGATCATAGTAACCCGTTATATGCGGCAGTAGGACCAGCCATACATAGTGCAGTGTATGTAATACATCAGACATATACAGGACCAGTGATCACAGTAACCTGTTATATGTGGCAGTAGGACCAGCCATACATAGTGCAGTGTATGTAATACATCAGACATATACAGGACCAGTGATCACAGTAACCTGTTATATGTGGCAGTAGGACCAACCATACATAGTGCAGTGTATGTAATACATCAGACATATACAGGACCAGTGATCACCGTAACCTGTTATATGCGGCAGTAGGACCAGCCATACACAGTGCAGTGTATGTAATACATCAGACATATACAGAGCCAGTGATCACAGTAACCTGTTATATGCGGCAGTAGGACCAGCCATACATAGTGCAGTGTATGTAATACATCAGACATATTCAGGATAAGTGATCACAGTAACCTGTTATATGGGGCAGTAGGACCAGCCATACATAGTGCAGTGTATGTAATACATCAGACATATACCGGGCCAGTGATCACAGTAACCTGTTATAAGCGGTAGAAGGACCAGCCATACATAGTGCTGTGTATGTAATACATCAGACATATACAGGGACAGTGATCACAGTAACATGTTATATGCGGCAGTAGGACCAGCCATACATAGTGCAGTGTATGTAATACATCAGACATATACAGGACCAGTGATCACAGTAACCTGTTATATGTGGCAGTAGGACCAACCATACATAGTGCAGTGTATGTAATACATCAGACATATACAGGGCCAGTGATCACAGTAACACGTTATATGCGGCAGTAGGACCAGCCATACATAGTGTAGTGTATGGAATACATCAGACATATACAGGACCAGTGATCACAGTAACCTGTTATATGCGGCAGTAGGACCAGCCATACATAGTGCAGTGTATGTAATACATCAGACATATACAGGACCAGTGATCACAGTAACCCGTTATATGCGGCAGTAGGACCAGCCATACATAGTGCTGTGTATGTAATACATCAGACATATACAGGGCCAGTGATCACAGTAACACGTTATATGCGGCAGTAGGACCAGCCATACATAGTGCAGTGTATGTAATACATCAGACATATACAGGACCAGTGATCACAGTAACCCGTTATATGAGGCAGTAGGACCAGCCATACATAGTACACAGTATGCAATATATCAGACATATACAGGGCCAGTGATCACAGTAACCCGTTATATGGGGCAGTAGGACCAGCCATACATAGTGCAGTGTATGTAATACATCAGAGATATACAGGGCCAGTGATCACAGTAACACGTTATATGCGGCAGTAGGACCAGCCATACATAGTGCAGTGTATGTAATACATCAGACATATACAGGACCAGTTATCACAGTAACCCGTTATATGCGGCAGTAGGAACAGCCATACATAGTGCAGTGTATATAATACATCAGACTTATACAGGACCAGTGATCACAGTAACCGGTTATATGAGGCAGTAGGACCAGCCATACATAGTGCAGTGTATGTAATACATCAGACATATACAGAGCCAGTGATCACAGTAACCTGTTATATGCGGCAGTAGGACCAGCCATACATAGTGCAGTGTATGTAATACATCAGATATATACAGGGCCAGTGATCACAGTAACCTGTTATATGTGGCAGTAGGACCAGCCATACATAGTGCAGTGTATGTAATACATCAGACATATACAGGGCCAGCCATACATAGTGCAGTGTATGTAATACATCAGACATATACTGGGCCAGTGATCACAGTAACCTGTTATATGCGGCAGTAGGACCAGCCATACATAGTGCAGTGTATGTAATACATCAGACATATACAGGACCAGTGATCACAGTAACCCGTTATATGCGGCAGTAGGACCAGCCATACATAGTGCTGTGTATGTAATACATCAGACATATACAGGGCCAGTGATCACAGTAACACGTTATATGCGGCAGTAGGACCAGCCATACATAGTGCAGTGTATGTAATACATCAGACATATACAGGACCAGTGATCACAGTAACCCGTTATATGAGGCAGTAGGACCAGCCATACATAGTACACAGTATGCAATATATCAGACATATACAGGGCCAGTGATCACAGTAACCCGTTATATGGGGCAGTAGGACCAGCCATACATAGTGCAGTGTATGTAATACATCAGAGATATACAGGGCCAGTGATCACAGTAACACGTTATATGCGGCAGTAGGACCAGCCATACATAGTGCAGTGTATGTAATACATCAGACATATACAGGACCAGTTATCACAGTAACACGTTATATGTGGCAGTAGGACCAATCATACATAGTGCAGTGTATGTAATACATCAGACATATACAGGACCAGTGATCACAGTAACCCGTTATATGCGGCAGTAGGAACAGCCATACATAGTGCAGTGTATATAATACATCAGACTTATACAGGACCAGTGATCACAGTAACCGGTTATATGAGGCAGTAGGACCAGCCATACATAGTGCAGTGTATGTAATACATCAGACATATACAGAGCCAGTGATCACAGTAACCTGTTATATGCGGCAGTAGGACCAGCCATACATAGTGCAGTGTATGTAATACATCAGACATATACAGGATAAGTGATCACAGTAACCTGTTATATGGGGCAGTAGGACCAGCCATACATAGTGCAGTGTATGTAATACATCAGACATATACAGGGCCAGTGATCACAGTAACCTGTTATATGTGGCAGTAGGACCAGTCATACATAGTGCAGTGTATGTAATACATCAGACATATACAGGACCAGTGATCACAGTAACCTGTTATATGCGGCAGTAGGACCAGCCATACACAGTGCAGTGTATATAATACATCAGACATATACAGGACCAGTGATCACAGTAACCCGTTATATGCGGCAGTAGGACCAGCCATACATAGTGCAGTGTATGTAATACATCAGACATATACAGGACCAGTGATCACAGTATCCTGTTATATGTGGCAGTAGAACCAGCCATACATAGTGCAGTGTATGTAATACATCAGACATATACAGGACCAGTGACCACAGTAACCTGTTCTATGCGGCAGTAGGACCAGCCATACACAGTGCAGTGTATGTAATACATCAGACATATACAGGACCAGTGATCACAGTAACCCGTTATATGAGGCAGTAGGACCAGCCATACATAGTACACAGTATGTAATATATCAGACATATACAGGGCCAGTGATCACAGTAACCCGTTACATGGGGCAGTAGGACCAGCCATACATAGTGCAGTGTATGTAATACATCAGAGATATACAGGGCCAGTGATCACAGTAACACGTTATATGCGGCAGTAGGACCAGCCATACATAGTGCAGTGTATGTAATACATCAGACATATACAGGACCAGTGATCATAGTAACACATTATATGTGGCAGTAGGACCAATCATACATAGTGCAGTGTATGTAATACATCAGACATATACAGGACCAGTGATCACAGTAATCCGTTATATGCGGCAGTAGGACCAGCCATACATAGTGCAGTGTATATAATACATCAGACTTATACAGGACCAGTGATCACAGTAACCCGTTATATGAGGCAGTAGGACCAGCCATACATAGTGCAGTGTATGTAATACATCAGACATTTACAGAGCCAGTGATCACAGTAACCTGTTATATGCGGCAGTAGGACCAGCCATACATAGTGCAGTGTATGTAATACATCAGACATATACAGGATAAGTGATCACAGTAACCTGTTATATGGGGCAGTAGGACCAGCCATACATAGTGCAGTGTATGTAATACATCAGACATATACAGGGCCAGTGATCACAGTAACCTGTTATATGTGGCAGTAGGACCAGTCATACATAGTGCAGTGTATGTAATACATCAGACATATACAGGACCAGTGATCACAGTAACCTGTTATATGCGGCAGTAGGACCAGCCATACATAGTGCAGTGTATATAATACATCAGACATATACAGGACCAGTGATCACAGTAACCCGTTATATGCGGCAGTAGGACCAGCCACATATAGTGCAGTGTATGTAATACATCAGACATATACAGGACCAGTGATCACAGTAACCTGTTATATGTGGCAGTAGGACCAGCCATACATAGTGCAGTGTATGTAATACATCAGACATATACAGGACCAGTGATCACCGTAACCTGTTATATGCGGCAGTAGGACCAGCCATACACAGTGCAGTGTATGTAATACATCAGACATATACAGAGCCAGTGATCACAGTAACCTGTTATATGCGGCAGTAGGACCAGCCATACATAGTGCAGTGTATGTAATACATCAGACATATTCAGGATAAGTGATCACAGTAACCTGTTATATGGGGCAGTAGGACCAGCCATACATAGTGCAGTGTATGTAATACATCAGACATATACCGGGCCAGTGATCACAGTAACCTGTTATAAGCGGTAGAAGGACCAGCCATACATAGTGCTGTGTATGTAATACATCAGACATATACAGGACCAGTGATCACAGTAACCTGTTATATGTGGCAGTAGGACCAACCATACATAGTGCAGTGTATGTAATACATCAGACATATACTGGGCCAGTGATCACAGTAACCTGTTACATGGGGCAGTAGGACCAGCCATATATAGTGCAGTGTATGTAATACATCAGACATATACAGGGCCAGTGATCACAGTAACACGTTATATGCGGCAGTAGGACCAGTCATACATAGTGCAGTGTATGTAATACATCAGACATATACAGGGCCAGCCATACATAGTGCAGTGTATGTAATACATCAGACATATACTGGGCCAGTGATCACAGTAACCTGTTATATGCGGCAGTAGGACCAGCCATACATAGTGCAGTGTATGTAATACATCAGACATATACAGGACCAGTGATCACAGTAACCCGTTATATGCGGCAGTAGGACCAGCCATACATAGTGCTGTGTATGTAATACATCAGACATATACAGGGCCAGTGATCACAGTAACACGTTATATGCGGCAGTAGGACCAGCCATACATAGTGCAGTGTATGTAATACATCAGACATATACAGGACCAGTGATCACAGTAACCCGTTATATGAGGCAGTAGGACCAGCCATACATAGTACACAGTATGCAATATATCAGACATATACAGGGCCAGTGATCACAGTAACCCGTTATATGGGGCAGTAGGACCAGCCATACATAGTGCAGTGTATGTAATACATCAGAGATATACAGGGCCAGTGATCACAGTAACACGTTATATGCGGCAGTAGGACCAGCCATACATAGTGCAGTGTATGTAATACATCAGACATATACAGGACCAGTTATCACAGTAACACGTTATATGTGGCAGTAGGAACAATCATACATAGTGCAGTGTATGTAATACATCAGACATATACAGGACCAGTGATCACAGTAACCCGTTATATGCGGCAGGAGGAACAGCCATACATAATGCAGTGTATATAATACATCAGACTTATACAGGACCAGTGATCACAGTAACCGGTTATATGAGGCAGTAGGACCAGCCATACATAGTGCAGTGTATGTAATACATCAGACATATACAGAGCCAGTGATCACAGTAACCTGTTATATGCGGCAGTAGGACCAGCCATACATAGTGCAGTGTATGTAATACATCAGACATATACAGGATAAGTGATCACAGTAACCTGTTATATGGGGCAGTAGGACCAGCCATACATAGTGCAGTGTATGTAATACATCAGACATATACAGGGCCAGTGATCACAGTAACCTGTTATATGTGGCAGTAGGACCAGTCATACATAGTGCAGTGTATGTAATACATCAGACATATACAGGACCAGTGATCACAGTAACCTGTTATATGCGGCAGTAGGACCAGCCATACACAGTGCAGTGTATATAATACATCAGACATATACAGGACCAGTGATCACAGTAACCCATTATATGCGGCAGTAGGACCAGCCATACATAGTGCAGTGTATGTAATACATCAGACATATACAGGACCAGTGATCACAGTAACCTGTTATATGTGGCAGTAGAACCAGCCATACATAGTGCAGTGTATGTAATACATCAGACATATACAGGACCAGTGATCACAGTAACCTGTTATATGCGGCAGTAGGACCAGCCATACACAGTGCAGTGTATGTAATACATCAGACATATACAGGACCAGTGATCACAGTAACCCGTTATATGAGGCAGTAGGACCAGCCATACATAGTACACAGTATGTAATATATCAGACATATACAGGGCCAGTGATCACAGTAACCCGTTACATGGGGCAGTAGGACCAGCCATACATAGTGCAGTGTATGTAATACATCAGAGATATACAGGGCCAGTGATCACAGTAACACGTTATATGCGGCAGTAGGACCAGCCATACATAGTGCAGTGTATGTAATACATCAGACATATACAGGACCAGTGATCACAGTAACACATTATATGTGGCAGTAGGACCAATCATACATAGTGCAGTGTATGTAATACATCAGACATATACAGGACCAGTGATCACAGTAATCCATTATATGCGGCAGTAGGACCAGCCATACATAGTGCAGTGTATATAATACATCAGACTTATACAGGACCAGTGATCACAGTAACCCGTTATATGAGGCAGTAGGACCAGCCATACATAGTGCAGTGTATGTAATACATCAGACATTTACAGAGCCAGTGATCACAGTAACCTGTTATATGCGGCAGTAGGACCAGCCATACATAGTGCAGTGTATGTAATACATCAGACATATACAGGATAAGTGATCACAGTAACCTGTTATATGGGGCAGTAGGACCAGCCATACATAGTGTAGTGTATGTAATACATCAGACATATACAGGGCCAGTGATCACAGTAACCTGTTATATGTGGCAGTAGGACCAGTCATACATAGTGCAGTGTATGTAATACATCAGACATATACAGGACCAGTGATCACAGTAACCTGTTATATGCGGCAGTAGGACCAGCCATACATAGTGCAGTGTATATAATACATCAGACATATACAGGACCAGTGATCACAGTAACCCGTTATATGCGGCAGTAGGACCAGCCATACATAGTGCAGTGTATGTAATACATCAGACATATACGTGACCAGTGATCACAGTAACCTGTTATATGTGGCAGTAGGACCAGCCATACATAGTGCAGTGTATGTAATACATCAGACATATACAGGACCAGTGATCACAGTAACCTGTTATATGCGGCAGTAGGACCAGCCATACACAGTGCAGTGTATGTAATACATCAGACATATACAGAGCCAGTGATCACAGTAACCTGCTTTATGCGGCAGTAGGACCAGCCATACATAGTGCAGTGTATGTAATACATCAGACATATTCAGGATAAGTGATCACAGTAACCTGTTATATGGGGCAGTAGGACCAGCCATACATAGTGCAGTGTATGTAATACATCAGACATATACAGGGACAGTGATCACAGTAACATGTTATATGCGGCAGTAGGACCAGCCATACATAGTGCAGTGTATGTAATACATCAGACATATACAGGACCAGTGATCACAGTAACCTGTTATATGTGGCAGTAGGACCAACCATACATAGTGCAGTGTATGTAATACATCAGACATATACTGGGCCAGTGATCACAGTAACCTGTTATATGAGGCAGTAGGACCAGCCATACATAGTGCAGTGTATGTAATACATCAGACATATACAGGACCAGTGATCAAAGTAACATGTTATATGTGACAGTAGGACCAGCCATACATAGTGCAGTGTATGTAATACATAAGACATATACAGGCCAGTGATCACAGTAACATGTTATATGCGGCAGTATGACCAGCCATACATAGTGCAGTGTATGTAATACATCAGACATATACAGGGCCAGTGATCACAGTAACCCGTTATATGCGGCAGTAGGACCAGCCATACATAGTGCAGTGTATGTAATACATCAGACATATACAGGGCCAGTAATCACAGTAACACGTTATATGCGGCAGTAGGACCAGCCATACATAGTGCAGTGTATGTAATACATCAGACATATACAGGGCCAGTGATCACAGTAACATGTTATATGCGGCAGTAGGACCAATCATACATAGTGCAGTGTATGTAATACATCAGACATATACAGGACCAGTGATCACAGTAACCTGTTATATGCGGCAGTAGGACCAGTCATACATAGTGCAGTGTATGTAATACATCAGACATATACAGGACCAGTGATCACAGTAACATGTTATATGTGGCAGTAGGACCAGCCATACATAGTGCAGTGTATGTATTACATCTGACAAATACAGGGCAAGTGATCACAGTAACCTGTTTAATGTGGCAGTAGGACCAGCCATACATAGTGCAGTGTATGTAATATATCAGACATATACAGGGCCAGTGATCACAGTAACCTGTTATATGCGGCAGTAGGGCCAGCCATACATAGTGCAGTGTATGTAATACATCAGACATATACAGGGCCAGTGATCACAGTAACACGTTATATGCGGCAGTAGGACCAGCCATACATAGTGCAGTGTATGTAATACATCAGATATATACAGGGCCAGTGATCACAGTAACCTGTTATATGTGGCAGTAGGACCAGCCATACATAGTGCAGTGTATGTAATACATCAGACATATACAGGGCCAGCCATACATAGTGCAGTGTATGTAATACATCAGACATATACTGGGCCAGTGATCACAGTAACCTGTTATATGCGGCAGTAGGACCAGCCATACATAGTGCAGTGTATGTAATACATCAGACATATACAGGACCAGTGATCACAGTAACCTGTTATATGCGGCAGTAGGACCAGCCATACATAGTGCTGTGTATGTAATACATCAGACATATACAGGGCCAGTGATCACAGTAACACGTTATATGCGGCAGTAGGACCAGCCATACATAGTGCAGTGTATGTAATACATCAGACATATACAGGACCAGTGATCACAGTAACCCGTTATATGAGGCAGTAGGACCAGCCATACATAGTACACAGTATGCAATATATCAGACATATACAGGGCCAGTGATCACAGTAACCCGTTATATGGGGCAGTAGGACCAGCCATACATAGTGCAGTGTATGTAATACATCAGAGATATACAGGGCCAGTGATCACAGTAACACGTTATATGCGGCAGTAGGACCAGCCATACATAGTGCAGTGTATGTAATACATCAGACATATACAGGGCCAGTGATCACAGTAACCTGTTATATGTGGCAGTAGGACCAGCCATACAAAGTGCAGTGTATGTAATACATCAGACATATACAGGGCCAGCCATACATAGTGCAGTGTATGTAATACATCAGACATATACTGGGCCAGTGATCACAGTAACCTGTTATATGCGGCAGTAGGACCAGCCATACATAGTGCAGTGTATGTAATACATCAGACATATACAGGACCAGTGATCACAGTAACCCGTTATATGCGGCAGTAGGACCAGCCATACATAGTGCTGTGTATGTAATACATCAGACATATACAGGGCCAGTGATCACAGTAACACGTTATATGCGGCAGTAGGACCAGCCATACATAGTGCAGTGTATGTAATACATCAGACATATACAGGACCAGTGATCACAGTAACCCATTATATGAGGCAGTAGGACCAGCCATACATAGTACACAGTATGCAATATATCAGACATATACAGGGCCAGTGATCACAGTAACCCGTTATATGGGGCAGTAGGACCAGCCATACATAGTGCAGTGTATGTAATACATCAGAGATATACAGGGCCAGTGATCACAGTAACACGTTATATGTGGCAGTAGGACCAGCCATACATAGTGCAGTGTATGTAATACATCAGACATATACAGGACCAGTTATCACAGTAACACGTTATATGTGGCAGTAGGACCAATCATACATAGTGCAGTGTATGTAATACATCAGACATATACAGGACCAGTGATCACAGTAACCCGTTATATGCGGCAGTAGGAACAGCCATACATAGTGCAGTGTATATAATACATCAGACTTATACAGGACCAGTGATCACAGTAACCGGTTATATGAAGCAGTAGGACCAGCCATACATAGTGCAGTGTATGTAATACATCAGACATATACAGAGCCAGTGATCACAGTAACCTGTTATATGCGGCAGTAGGACCAGCCATACACAGTGCAGTGTATATAATACATCAGACAAATACAGGACCAGTGATCACAGTAACCTGTTATATGCGGCAGTAGGACCAGCCATACATAGTGCAGTGTATGTAATACATCAGACATATACAGGACCAGTGATCACAGTAACCTGTTATATGTGGCAGTAGAACCAGCCATACATAGTGCAGTGTATGTAATACATCAGACATATACAGGACCAGTGATCACAGTAACCTGTTATATGCGGCAGTAGGACCAGCCATACACAGTGCAGTGTATGTAATACATCAGACATATACAGGACCAGTGATCACAGTAACCCGTTATATGAGGCAGTAGGACCAGCCATACATAGTACACAGTATGTAATATATCAGACATATACAGGGCCAGTGATCACAGTAACCCGTTACATGGGGCAGTAGGACCAGCCATACATAGTGCAGTGTATGTAATACATCAGAGATATACAGGGCCAGTGATCACAGTAACACGTTATATGCGGCAGTAGGACCAGCCATACATAGTGCAGTGTATGTAATACATCAGACATATACAGGACCAGTGATCACAGTAACACATTATATGTGGCAGTAGGACCAATCATACATAGTGCAGTGTATGTAATACATCAGACATATACAGGACCAGTGATCACAGTAATCCGTTATATGCGGCAGTAGGACCAGCCATACATAGTGCAGTGTATATAATACATCAGACTTATACAGGACCAGTGATCACAGTAACCCGTTATATGAGGCAGTAGGACCAGCCATACATAGTGCAGTGTATGTAATACATCAGACATTTACAGAGCCAGTGATCACAGTAACCTGTTATATGCGGCAGTAGGACCAGCCATACATAGTGCAGTGTATGTAATACATCAGACATATACAGGATAAGTGATCACAGTAACCTGTTATATGGGGCAGTAGGACCAGCCATACATAGTGCAGTGTATGTAATACATCAGACATATACAGGGCCAGTGATCACAGTAACCTGTTATATGTGGCAGTAGGACCAGTCATACATAGTGCAGTGTATGTAATACATCAGACATATACAGGACCAGTGATCACAGTAACCTGTTATATGTGGCAGTAGGACCAGCCATACATAGTGCAGTGTATATAATACATCAGACATATACAGGACCAGTGATCACAGTAACCCGTTATATGCGGCAGTAGGACCAGCCATACATAGTGCAGTGTATGTAATACATCAGACATATACAGGACCAGTGATCACAGTAACCTGTTATATGTGGCAGTAGGACCAGCCATACATAGTGCAGTGTATGTAATACATCAGACATATACAGGACCAGTGATCACAGTAACCTGTTATATGCGGCAGTAGGACCAGCCATACACAGTGCAGTGTATGTAATACATCAGACATATACAGAGCCAGTGATCACAGTAACCTGTTATATGCGGCAGTAGGACCAGCCATACATAGTGCAGTGTATGTAATACATCAGACATATTCAGGATAAGTGATCACAGTAACCTGTTATATGGGGCAGTAGGACCAGCCATACATAGTGCAGTGTATGTAATACATCAGACATATACCGGGCCAGTGATCACAGTAACCTGTTATAAGCGGTAGAAGGACCAGCCATACATAGTGCTGTGTATGTAATACATCAGACATATACAGGGACAGTGATCACAGTAACATGTTATATGCGGCAGTAGGACCAGCCATACATAGTGCAGTGTATGTAATACATCAGACATATACAGGACCAGTGATCACAGTAACCTGTTATATGTGGCAGTAGGACCAACCATACATAGTCCAGTGTATGTAATACATCAGACATATACTGGGCCAGTGATCACAGTAACCTGTTACATGGGGTAGTAGGACCAGCCATATATAGTGCAGTGTATGTAATACATCAGACATATACAGGGCCAGTGATCACAGTAACACGTTATATGCGGCAGTAGGACCAGCCATACATAGTGTAGTGTATGGAATACATCAGACATATACAGGACCAGTGATCACAGTAACCTGTTATATGCGGCAGTAGGACCAGCCATACATAGTGCAGTGTATGTAATACATCAGACATACACAGGACCAGTGATCACAGTAACCTGTTATATGTGGCAGTAGGACCAGCCATACATAGTGTAGTGTATGTAATACATCAGACATATACAGGACCAGTGATCACAGTAACCTGTTATATGTGGCAGTAGGACCAGCCATACATAGTGCAGTGTATGTAATACATCAGATATATACAGGACCAGTGATCACAGTAACATGTTATATGAGGCAGTAGGATCAGCCATACATAGAGCAGTGTATGTAATACATCAGACATATACAGGACCAGTGATCACAGAAACCAGTTATATATGGCAGTAGGACCAGCCATACATAGTGCAGTGTATGTAATACATCAGACATATACAGGACCAGTGATCACAGTAACCTGTTATATGTGGCAGTAGGACCAGCCATACATAGTGCAGTGTATGTAATACATCAGACATATACAGGGCCAGTGATCACAGTAACCTGTTATATGCGGCAGTAGGACCAGCCATACATAGTGCAGTGTATGTAATACATCAGACATATATAGGACCAGTGATCACAGTAACACGTTATATGTGACAGTAGGACCAGCCATACATAGTGCAGTGTATGTAATACATCAGACATATACAGGGCCAGTGATCACAGTAACCTGTTATATGTGGCAGTATGACCAGCCATACATAGTGCAGTGTATGTAATACATCAGACATATACAGGACCAGTGATCACAGTAACACGTTATATGTGACAGTAGGACCAGCCATACATAGTGCAGTGTATGTAATACATCAGACATATACAGGACCAGTGATCACAGTATCACGTTATATGTGGCAGTAGGACCAGCCATGCATAGTGCAGTGTATGTAATACATCAGACATATACAGGACCAGTGATCACAGTACATGTTATATGTGGCAGTATGACCAGCCATACATAGTGCAGTGTATGTAATACATCAGACATCTACAGGACCAGTGATCACAGTAACACGTTATATGTGACAGTAGGACCAGCCATACATAGTGCAGTGTATGTAATACATCAGACATATACAGGGCCAGTGATCACAGTAACCTGTTATATGCGGCAGTAGGACCAGCCATACATAGTGCAGTGTATGTAATACATCAGACATATACAGGACCAGTGATCACAGTAACCCGTTGTATGCGGTAGTAGGACCAGCCACATATACTGCAGTGTATATAATACATCAGTCATATACAGAGCCAGTGATCACAGTAACCCTTTATATGCGGCAGTAGGACCAGCCATACATAGTGCAGTGTATATAATACATCAGACATATACAGGGCCAGTGATCACAGTAACCCGTTATATGCAGCAGTAGGACCAGCCATACATAGTGCAGTGTATGTAATACATCAGACATATACAGAGCCAGTGATCACAGTAACCCGTTATATGCGGCAGTAGGACCAGCCATACATAGTGCAGTGTATGTAGTACATCAGACATATACAGGGCCAGTGATCACAGTAACCCGTTATATGCGGCAGTAGGACCAGCCATACATAGTGCAGTGTATGTAATACATCAGACATATACAGGGCCAGTGATCACAGTAACCCGTTATATGTGGCAGTAGGACCAGCCATACATAGTGCAGTGTATGTAATACATCAGAGATATACAGGGCCAGTGATCACAGTAACCCGTTATATGTGGCAGTAGGACCAGCCATACATAGTGCAGTGTATGTAATACATCAGAGATATACAGGGCCAGTGATCACAGTAATCTGTTATATGAGGCAGAAGGACCAGCCATGCATAGTGCAGTGTATGTAATACATCAGACATATACAGGACCAGTGATCACAGTAACATGTTATATGTGGCAATAGGACCAGCCATACATAGTGCAGTGTATGTAATACATCAGACATATACAGGACCAGTGATCACAGTAACACATTATATGTGGCAGTAGGACCAATCATACATAGTGCAGTGTATGTAATACATCAGACATATACAGGACCAGTGATCACAGTAATCCGTTATATGCGGCAGTAGGACCAGCCATACATAGTGCAGTGTATATAATACATCAGACTTATACAGGACCAGTGATCACAGTAACCCGTTATATGAGGCAGTAGGACCAGCCATACATAGTGCAGTGTATGTAATACATCAGACATTTACAGAGCCAGTGATCACAGTAACCTGTTATATGCGGCAGTAGGACCAGCCATACATAGTGCAGTGTATGTAATACATCAGACATATACAGGATAAGTGATCACAGTAACCTGTTATATGGGGCAGTAGGACCAGCCATACATAGTGCAGTGTATGTAATACATCAGACATATACAGGGCCAGTGATCACAGTAACCTGTTATATGTGGCAGTAGGACCAGTCATACATAGTGCAGTGTATGTAATACATCAGACATATACAGGACCAGTGATCACAGTAACCTGTTATATGTGGCAGTAGGACCAGCCATACATAGTGCAGTGTATGTAATACATCAGACATATACAGGACCAGTGATCACAGTAACCTGTTATATGCGGCAGTAGGACCAGCCATACACAGTGCAGTGTATGTAATACATCAGACATATACAGAGCCAGTGATCACAGTAACCTGTTATATGCGGCAGTAGGACCAGCCATACATAGTGCAGTGTATGTAATACATCAGACATATTCAGGATAAGTGATCACAGTAACCTGTTATATGGGGCAGTAGGACCAGCCATACATATTGCAGTGTATGTAATACATCAGACATATACCGGGGCAGTGATCACAGTAACCTGTTATAAGCGGTAGAAGGACCAGCCATACATAGTGCTGTGTATGTAATACATCAGACATATACAGGGAAAGTGATCACAGTAACATGTTATATGCGGCAGTAGGACCAGCCATACATAGTGCAGTGTATGTAATACATCAGACATATACAGGACCAGTGATCACAGTAACCTGTTATATGTGGCAGTAGGACCAACCATACATAGTCCAGTGTATGTAATACATCAGACATATACTGGGCCAGTGATCACAGTAACCTGTTACATGGGGTAGTAGGACCAGCCATATATAGTGCAGTGTATGTAATACATCAGACATATACAGGGCCAGTGATCACAGTAACACGTTATATGCGGCAGTAGGACCAGCCATACATAGTGTAGTGTATGGAATACATCAGACATATACAGGACCAGTGATCACAGTAACCTGTTATATGCGGCAGTAGGACCAGCCATACATAGTGCAGTGTATGTAATACATCAGACATACACAGGACCAGTGATCACAGTAACCTGTTATATGTGGCAGTAGGACCAGCCATACATAGTGTAGTGTATGTAATACATCAGACATATACAGGACCAGTGATCACAGTAACCTGTTATATGTGGCAGTAGGACCAGCCATACATAGTGCAGTGTATGTAATACATCAGATATATACAGGACCAGTGATCACAGTAACATGTTATATGAGGCAGTAGGATCAGCCATACATAGAGCAGTGTATGTAATACATCAGACATATACAGGACCAGTGATCACAGAAACCAGTTATATATGGCAGTAGGACCAGCCATACATAGTGCAGTGTATGTAATACATCAGACATATACAGGACCAGTGATCACAGTAACCTGTTATATGTGGCAGTAGGACCAGCCATACATAGTGCAGTGTATGTAATACATCAGACATATACAGGGCCAGTGATCACAGTAACCTGTTATATGCGGCAGTAGGACCAGCCATACATAGTGCAGTGTATGTAATACATCAGACATATATAGGACCAGTGATCACAGTAACACGTTATATGTGACAGTAGGACCAGCCATACATAGTGCAGTGTATGTAATACATCAGACATATACAGGGCCAGTGATCACAGTAACCTGTTATATGTGGCAGTATGACCAGCCATACATAGTGCAGTGTATGTAATACATCAGACATATACAGGACCAGTGATCACAGTAACACGTTATATGTGACAGTAGGACCAGCCATACATAGTGCAGTGTATGTAATACATCAGACATATACAGGACCAGTGATCACAGTATCACGTTATATGTGGCAGTAGGACCAGCCATGCATAGTGCAGTGTATGTAATACATCAGACATATACAGGACCAGTGATCACAGTACATGTTATATGTGGCAGTATGACCAGCCATACATAGTGCAGTGTATGTAATACATCAGACATCTACAGGACCAGTGATCACAGTAACACGTTATATGTGACAGTAGGACCAGCCATACATAGTGCAGTGTATGTAATACATCAGACATATACAGGGCCAGTGATCACAGTAACCTGTTATATGCGGCAGTAGGACCAGCCATACATAGTGCAGTGTATGTAATACATCAGACATATACAGGACCAGTGATCACAGTAACCCGTTATATGCGGTAGTAGGACCAGCCACATATACTGCAGTGTATATAATACATCAGTCATATACAGAGCCAGTGATCACAGTAACCCTTTATATGCGGCAGTAGGACCAGCCATACATAGTGCAGTGTATATAATACATCAGACATATACAGGGCCAGTGATCACAGTAACCCGTTATATGCAGCAGTAGGACCAGCCATACATAGTGCAGTGTATGTAATACATCAGACATATACAGAGCCAGTGATCACAGTAACCCGTTATATGCGGCAGTAGGACCAGCCATACATAGTGCAGTGTATGTAGTACATCAGACATATACAGGGCCAGTGATCACAGTAACCCGTTATATGCGGCAGTAGGACCAGCCATACATAGTGCAGTGTATGTAATACATCAGACATATACAGGGCCAGTGATCACAGTAACCCGTTATATGTGGCAGTAGGACCAGCCATACATACTGCAGTGTATGTAATACATCAGAGATATACAGGGCCAGTGATCACAGTAACCCGTTATATGTGGCAGTAGGACCAGCCATACATAGTGCAGTGTATGTAATACATCAGAGATATACAGGGCCAGTGATCACAGTAATCTGTTATATGAGGCAGAAGGACCAGCCATGCATAGTGCAGTGTATGTAATACATCAGACATATACAGGACCAGTGATCACAGTAACATGTTATATGTGGCAATAGGACCAGCCATACATAGTGCAGTGTATGTCATACATCAGACCTATACAGGACCAGTGATCACAGTAACCTGTTATATGCGGCAGTAGGACCAGTCATACATAGTGCAGTGTATGTAATACATCAGACATATACAGGACCAGTTATCACAGTAACACGTTATATGCGGCAGTAGGACCAGCCATACATAGTGCAGTGTATGTAATACATCAGACATATACAGGACCAGTGATTACAGTAACATGTTATATGCGGCAGTAGGACCAGCCACACATAGTGCAGTGTATGTAATACATCAGACATATACAGGGCCAGTGATCACAGTAACATGTTATATGCGACAGTAGGACCAGCCATACATAGTGCAGTGTATGTAATACATCAGACATATACTGGGCCAGTGATCACAGTAACATGTTATATGCGGCAGTAGGACCAATCATACATAGTGCAGTGTATGTAATACATCAGACATATACAGGACCAGTGATCACAGTAACATGTTATATGCGGCAGTAGGACCAATCATACATAGTGCAGTGTATGTAATACATCAGACATATACAGGACCAGTGATCACAGTAACATGTTATATGCGGCAGTAGGACCAATCATACATAGTGCAGTGTATGTAATACATCAGACATATACAGGGCCAGTAATCACAGTAACACGTTATATGCGGCAGTAGGACCAGCCATACATAGTGCAGTGTATGTAATACATCAGACATATACAGGGCCAGTGATCACAGTAACATGTTATATGCGGCAGTAGGACCAATCATACATAGTGCAGTGTATGTAATACATCAGACATATACAGGAACAGTGATCACAGTAACCTGTTATATGTGGCAGTAGGACCAGTCATACATAGTGCAGTGTATGTAATACATCAGATATATACAGGACCAGTGATCACAGTAACATGTTATATGTGGCAGTAGGACCAGCCATACATAGTGCAGTGTATGTAATACATCAGACATATACAGGGCCAGTGATCACAGTAACCTGTTTAATGTGGCAGTAGGACCAGCCATACATAGTGCAGTGTATGTAATACATCAGACATATACAGGGCCAGTGATCACAGTAACACGTTATATGCGGCAGTAGGACCAGCCATACATAGTGCAGTGTATGTAATACTTCAGATATATACAGGGCCAGTGATCACAGTAACCTGTTATATGTGGCAGTAGGACCAGCCATACACAGTGCAGTGTATGTAATACATCAGACATATACAGGGCCAGCCATACATAGTGCAGTGTATCTAATACATCAGACATATACAGGGCCAGTGATCACAGTAACATGTTATATGAGGCAGTAGGATCAGCCATACATAGAGCAGTGTATGTAATACATCAGATATATACAGGGCCAGTGATCACAGTAACCTGTTATATGGGGCAGTAGGACCAATCATACATAGTGCAGTGTATGTAATACATCAGACATATACAGGACCAGTGATCACAGTAACCTGTTATATGGGGCAGTAGGACCAGCCATACATAGTGCAGTGTATGTAATACATCAGACATATACAGGACCAGTGATCACAGTAACATGTTATATGTGCAGTAGGACCAGCCATACATAGTGCAGTGTATGTAATACATCAGACATATACAGGGCCAGTGATCACAGTAACCTGTTATATGAGGCAGTAGGACCAGCCATACATAGTGCAGTGTATGTAATACATCAGGCATATACAGGACCAGTGATCACAGTAACCTGTTATATGAGGCAGTAGGACCAGCCATACATAGTGCAGTGTATGTAATACATCAGACATATACAGGACCAGTGATCACAGTAACATGTTATATGTGGCAGTAGGACCAGCCATACATAGTGCAGTGTATGTAATACATAAGACATATACAGGCCAGTGATCACAGTAACATGTTATATGCGGCAGTATGACCAGCCATACATAGTGCAGTGTATGTAATACATCAGACATATACAGGGCCAGTGATCACAGTAACCCGTTATATGCGGCAGTAGGACCAGCCATACATAGTGCAGTGTATGTAATACATCAGACATATACAGGGCCAGTAATCACAGTAACACGTTATATGCGGCAGTAGGACCAGCCATACATAGTGCAGTGTATGTAATACATCAGACATATACAGGGCCAGTGATCACAGTAACATGTTATATGCGGCAGTAGGATCAATCATACATAGTGCAGTGTATGTAATACATCAGACATATACAGGACCAGTGATCACAGTAACATGTTATATGCGGCAGTAGGACCAGCCATACATAGTGCAGTGTATGTAATACATCAGACATATATAGGACCAGTGATCACAGTAACACGTTATATGTGACAGTAGGACCAGCCATACATAGTGCAGTGTATGTAATACATCAGACATATACAGGGCCAGTGATCACAGTAACATGTTATATGCGGCAGTAGGACCAATCATACATAGTGCAGTGTATGTAATACATCAGACATATACAGGACCAGTGATCACAGTAACCTGTTATATGCGGCAGTAGGACCAGTCATACATAGTGCAGTGTATGTAATACATCAGACATATACAGGGCCAGCCATACATAGTGCAGTGTATGTAATACATCAGACATATACTGGGCCAGTGATCACAGTAACCTGTTATATGCGGCAGTAGGACCAGCCATACATAGTGCAGTGTATGTAATACATCAGACATATACAGGACCAGTGATCACAGTAACCCGTTATATGCGGCAGTAGGACCAGCCATACATAGTGCTGTGTATGTAATACATCAGACATATACAGGGCCAGTGATCACAGTAACACGTTATATGCGGCAGTAGGACCAGCCATACATAGTGCAGTGTATGTAATACATCAGACATATACAGGACCAGTGATCACAGTAACCCGTTATATGAGGCAGTAGGACCAGCCATACATAGTACACAGTATGCAATATATCAGACATATACAGGGCCAGTGATCACAGTAACCCGTTATATGGGGCAGTAGGACCAGCCATACATAGTGCAGTGTATGTAATACATCAGAGATATACAGGGCCAGTGATCACAGTAACACGTTATATGCGGCAGTAGGACCAGCCATACATAGTGCAGTGTATGTAATACATCAGACATATACAGGACCAGTTATCACAGTAACACGTTATATGTGGCAGTAGGACCAATCATACATAGTGCAGTGTATGTAATACATCAGACATATACAGGACCAGTGATCACAGTAACCCGTTATATGCGGCAGTAGGAACAGCCATACATAGTGCAGTGTATATAATACATCAGACTTATACAGGACCAGTGATCACAGTAACCGGTTATATGAGGCAGTAGGACCAGCCATACATAGTGCAGTGTATGTAATATATCAGACATATACAGAGCCAGTGATCACAGTAACCTGTTATATGCGGCAGTAGGACCAGCCATACATAGTGCAGTGTATGTAATACATCAGACATATACAGGATAAGTGATCACAGTAACCCGTTATATGAGGCAGTAGGACCAGCCATACATAGTACACAGTATGTAATATATCAGACATATACAGGGCCAGTGATCACAGTAACCCGTTACATGGGGCAGTAGGACCAGCCATACATAGTGCAGTGTATGTAATACATCAGAGATATACAGGGCCAGTGATCACAGTAACACGTTATATGCGGCAGTAGGACCAGCCATACATAGTGCAGTGTATGTAATACATCAGACATATACAGGACCAGTGATCACAGTAACACATTATATGTGGCAGTAGGACCAATCATACATAGTGCAGTGTATGTAATACATCAGACATATACAGGACCAGTGATCACAGTAATCCGTTATATGCGGCAGTAGGACCAGCCATACATAGTGCAGTGTATATAA
Organism: Taudactylus pleione; assembly: GCA_031769625.1. NCBI lineage: Eukaryota > Metazoa > Chordata > Amphibia > Anura > Myobatrachidae > Taudactylus > Taudactylus pleione. Next base: position 575,683 of record JAUIMM010000795.1, on the reverse strand, counting down.
TACATCAGACTTATACAGGACCAGTGATCACAGTAACCCGTTATATGAGGCAGTAGGACCAGCCATACATAGTGCAGTGTATGTAATACATCAGACATTTACAGAGCCAGTGATCACAGTAACCTGTTATATGCGGCAGTAGGACCAGCCATACATAGTGCAGTGTATATAATACATCAGACATATACAGGACCAGTGATCACAGTAACCCGTTATATGCGGCAGTAGGACCAGCCATACATAGCGCAGTGTATGTAATACATCAGACATATACAGGACCAGTGATCACAGTAACCTGTTATATGTGGCAGTAGGACCAGCCATACATAGTGCAGTGTATGTAATACATCAGACATATACAGGACCAGTGATCACAGTAACCTGTTATATGCGGCAGTAGGACCAGCCATACACAGTGCAGTGTATGTAATACATCAGACATATACAGAGCCAGTGATCACAGTAACCTGTTATATGCGGCAGTAGGACCAGCCATACATAGTGCAGAGTATGTAATACATCAGACATATTCAGGATAAGTGATCACAGTAACCTGTTATATGGGGCAGTAGGACCAGCCATACATAGTGCAGTGTATGTAATACATCAGACATATACCGGGCCAGTGATCACAGTAACCTGTTATAAGCGGTAGAAAGACCAGCCATACATAGTGCTGTGTATGTAATACATCAGACATACACAGGGACAGTGATCACAGTAACATGTTATATGCGGCAGTAGGACCAGCCATACATAGTGCAGTGTATGTAATACATCAGACATATACAGGACCAGTGATCACAGTAACCTGTTATATGTGGCAGTAGGACCAACCATACATAGTGCAGTGTATGTAATACATCAGACATATACAGGGCCAGTGATCACAGTAACCTGTTACATGGGGCAGTAGGACCAGCCATATATAGTGCAGTGTATGTAATACATCAGACATATACAGGGCCAGTGATCACAGTAACACGTTATATGCGGCAGTAGGACCAGCCATACATAGTGTAGTGTATGGAATACATCAGACATATACAGGACCAGTGATCACAGTAACCTGTTATATGCGGCAGTAGGACCAGCCATACATAGTGCAGTGTATGTAATACATCAGACATATACAGGGCCAGTGAACACAGTAACCTGTTATATGTGGCAGTAGGACCAGCCATACATAGTGTAGTGTATGTAATACATCAGACATATACAGGACCAGTGATCACAGTAACCTGTTATATGTGGCAGTAGGACCAGCCATACATAGTGCAGTGTATGTAATACATCAGATATATACAGGACCAGTGATCACAGTAACATGTTATATGAGGCAGTAGGATCAGCCATACATAGAGCAGTGTATGTAATACATCAGACATATACAGGACCAGTGATCACAGAAACCAGTTATATGTGGCAGTAGGACCAGCCATACATAGTGCAGTGTATGTAATACATCAGACATATACAGGACCAGTGATCACAGTAACCTGTTATATGTGGCAGTAGGACCAGCCATACATAGTGCAGTGTATGTAATACATCAGACATATACAGGGCCAGTGATCACAGTAACCTGTTATATGCGGCAGTAGGACCAGCCATACATAGTGCAGTGTATGTAATACATCAGACATATACAGGACCAGTGATCACAGTATCACGTTATATGTGGCAGTAGGACCAGCCATGCATAGTGCAGTGTATGTAATACATCAGACATATACAGGACCAGTGATCACAGTACATGTTATATGTGGCAGTATGACCAGCCATACATAGTGCAGTGTATGTAATACATCAGACATCTACAGGACCAGTGATCACAGTAACACGTTATATGTGACAGTAGGACCAGCCATACATAGTGCAGTGTATGTAATACATCAGACATATACAGGGCCAGTGATCACAGTATCTGTTATATGCGGCAGTAGGACCAGCCATACATAGTGCAGTGTATGTAATACATCAGACATATACAGGACCAGTGATCACAGTAACCCGTTATATGCGGTAGTAGGACCAGCCACATATACTGCAGTGTATATAATACATCAGTCATATACAGGGCCAGTGATCACAGTAACCCTTTATATGCGGCAGTAGGACCAGCCATACATAGTGCAGTGTATATAATACATCAGACATATACAGGGCCAGTGATCACAGTAACCCGTTATATGCGGCAGTAGGACCAGCCATACATAGTGCAGTGTATGTAATACATCAGACATATACAGAGCCAGTGATCACAGTAACCTGTTATATGCGGCAGTAGGACCAGCCATACATAGTGCAGTGTATGTAGTACATCAGACATATACAGGGCCAGTGATCACAGTAACCCGTTATATGCGGCAGTAGGACCAGCCATACATAGTACAGTGTATGTAATACATCAGACATATACAGGGCCAGTGATCACAGTAACCCGTTATATGTGGCAGTAGGACCAGCCATACATAGTGCAGTGTATGTAATACATCAGAGATATACAGGGCCAGTGATCACAGTAATCTGTTATATGAGGCAGAAGGACCAGCCATGCATAGTGCAGTGTATGTAATACATCAGACATATACAGGACCAGTGATCACAGTAACATGTTATATGTGGCAATAGGACCAGCCATACATAGTGCAGTGTATGTAATACATCAGACCTATACAGGACCAGTGATCACAGTAAGCTGTTATATGCGGCAGTAGGACCAGTCATACATAGTGCAGTGTATGTAATACATCAGACATATACAGGACCAGTTATCACAGTAACACGTTATATTCGGCAGTAGGAGCAGCCATACATAGTGCAGTGTATGTAATACATCAGACATATACAGGACCAGTGATTACAGTAACATGTTATATGCGGCAGTAGGACCAGCCATACATAGTGCAGTGTATGTAATACATCAGACATATACAGGGCCAGTGATCACAGTAACCCGTTATATGCGGCAGTAGGACCAGCCATACATAGTGCAGTGTATGTAATACATCAGACATATACAGGACCAGTTATCACAGTAACATGTTATATGCGGCAGTAGGACCAGCCATACATAGTGCAGTGTATGTAATACATCAGACATATACAGGACCAGTTATCACAGTTACATGTTATATGCGGCAGTAGGACCAGCCATACATAGTGCAGTGTATGTAATACATCAGACATATACAGAGCCAGTGATCACAGTATCCCGTTATATGCGATAGTAGGACCAGCCATACATAGTGCAGTGTATGTAATACATCAGACATATACAGGGCCAGTGATCACAGTAACCTGTTATATGCGGCAGTAGGACCAGCCATACATAGTGCAGTGTATGTAATACATCAGACATAAACAGGGCCAGTGATCACAGTAACCCGTTATATGCGGCAGTAGGACCAGCCATAAATAGTGCAGTGTATGTAATACATCAGACATATACAGGACCAGTTATCACAGTAACATGTTATATGCGGAAGTAGGACCAGCCATACATAGTGCAGTGTATGTAATACATCAGACATATACAGGACCAGTTATCACAGTAACCTGTTATATGCGGCAGTAGGACCAGCCATACATAGTGCAGTGTATGTAATACATCAGACATATACAGAGCCAGTGATCACAGTATCCCGTTATATGCGATAGTAGGGCCAGCCATACATAGTGCAGTGTATGTAATACATCAGACATATACAGGGCCAGTGATCACAGTAACCTGTTATATGCGGCTGTAGGACCAGCCACACATAGTGCAGTGTATGTAATACATCAGACATATACAGGACCAGTGATCACAGTAACATGTTATATGTGACAGTAGGACCATCCATACATAGTGCAGTGTATGTAATTCATCAGACATATTCAGGACCAGTTATCACAGTAACATGTTATATGAGGCAGTAGGACCAATCATACATAGTGCAGTGAATGTAATACATCAGACATATACAGGGCCAGTGATCACAGTAACCTGTTATATGCGGCAGTAGGACCAGCCATACATAGTGCAGTGTATGTAATACATCAGACATATACAGCACCAGTTATCACAGTAACATGTTATATGCGGCAGTAGGACCAGCCATACATAGTGCAGTGTATGTAATACATCAGACATATACAGAGCCAGTGATCACAGTATCCCGTTATATGCGATAGTAGGACCAGCCATACATAGTGCAGTGTATGTAATACATCAGACATTTACAGGGCCAGTGATCACAGTAACCTGTTATATGCGGCACTAGGACCAGCCATACATAGTGCAGTGTATGTAATACATCAGACATATACAGGACCAGTGATCACAGTAACATGTTATATGTGACAGTAGGACCAGCCATACATAGTGCAGTGTATGTAATACATCAGACATATACAGGACCAGTGATCACAGTAACACGTTATATGTGGCAGTAGGACCAGCCATACATAGTGCAGTGTATGTAATACATCAGACATATACAGGACCAGTGATCATAGTAACCAGTTATATGCGGCAGTAGGACCAGCCATACATAGTGCAGTGTATGTAATACATCAGACATATACAGGACCAGTTATCACAGTAACATGTTATATGCGGCAGTAGGACCAGGCATACATAGTGCAGTGTATGTAATACATCAGACATATTCAGGACCAGTTATCACAGTAACATGTTATATGAGACAGTAGGACCAATCATACATAGTGCAGTGAATGGAATACATCAGACATATACAGGGCCAGTGATCACAGTAACCCGTTATATGCGGCAGTAGGACCAGCCATACATAGTGCAGTGTATGTAATACATCAGACATATACAGGACCAGTGATCACAGTAACCTGTTATATGCGGCTGTAGGACCAGCCACACATAGTGCAGTGTATGTAATACATCAGACATATACAGGACCAGTGATCACAGTAACATGTTATATGTGACAGTAGGACCATCCATACATAGTGCAGTGTATGTAATTCATCAGACATATTCAGGACCAGTTATCACAGTAACATGTTATATGAGGCAGTAGGACCAATCATACATAGTGCAGTGAATGTAATACATCAGACATATACAGGGCCAGTGATCACAGTAACCTTTTATATGCGGCAGTAGGACCAGCCATACATAGTGCAGTGTATGTAATACATCAGACATATACAGCACCAGTTATCACAGTAACATGTTATATGCGGCAGTAGGACCAGCCATACATAGTGCAGTGTATGTAATACATCAGACATATACAGAGCCAGTGATCACAGTATCCCGTTATATCCGATAGTAGGACCAGCCATAGATAGTGCAGTGTATGTAATACATCAGACATTTACAGGGCCAGTGATCACAGTAACCTGTTATATGCGGCACTAGGACCAGCCATACATAGTGCAGTGTATGTAATACATCAGACATATACAGGACCAGTGATCACAGTATCACGTTATATGTGGCAGTAGGACCAGCCATGCATAGTGCAGTGTATGTAATACATCAGACATATACAGGACCAGTGATCACAGTACATGTTATATGTGGCAGTATGACCAGCCATACATAGTGCAGTGTATGTAATACATCAGACATCTACAGGACCAGTGATCACAGTAACACGTTATATGTGACAGTAGGACCAGCCATACATAGTGCAGTGTATGTAATACATCAGACATATACAGGGCCAGTGATCACAGTAACCTGTTATATGCGGCAGTAGGACCAGCCATACATAGTGCAGTGTATGTAATACATCAGACATATACAGGACCAGTGATCACAGTAACCCGTTATATGCGGTAGTAGGACCAGCCACATATACTGCAGTGTATATAATACATCAGTCATATACAGAGCCAGTGATCACAGTAACCCTTTATATGCGGCAGTAGGACCAGCCATACATAGTGCAGTGTATATAATACATCAGACATATACAGGGCCAGTGATCACAGTAACCCGTTATATGCAGCAGTAGGACCAGCCATACATAGTGCAGTGTATGTAATACATCAGACATATACAGAGCCAGTGATCACAGTAACCCGTTATATGCGGCAGTAGGACCAGCCATACATAGTGCAGTGTATGTAGTACATCAGACATATACAGGGCCAGTGATCACAGTAACCCGTTATATGCGGCAGTAGGACCAGCCATACATAGTGCAGTGTATGTAATACATCAGACATATACAGGGCCAGTGATCACAGTAACCCGTTATATGTGGCAGTAGGACCAGCCATACATAGTGCAGTGTATGTAATACATCAGAGATATACAGGGCCAGTGATCACAGTAACCCGTTATATGTGGCAGTAGGACCAGCCATACATAGTGCACTGTATGTAATACATCAGAGATATACAGGGCCAGTGATCACAGTAATCTGTTATATGAGGCAGAAGGACCAGCCATGCATAGTGCAGTGTATGTAATACATCAGACATATACAGGACCAGTGATCACAGTAACATGTTATATGTGGCAATAGGACCAGCCATACATAGTGCAGTGTATGTAATACATCAGACCTATACAGGACCAGTGATCACAGTAACCTGTTATATGCGGCAGTAGGACCAGTCATACATAGTGCAGTGTATGTAATACATCAGACCTATACAGGACCAGTTATCACAGTAACACGTTATATGCGGCAGTAGGACCAGCCATACATAGTGCAGTGTATGTAATACATCAGACATATACAGGACCAGTGATTACAGTAACACGTTATATGCGGCAGTAGGACCAGCCATACATAGTGCAGTGTATGTAATACATCAGACATATACAGGGCCAGTGATCACAGTAACATGTTATATGCGACAGTAGGACCAGCCATACATAGTGCAGTGTATGTAATACATCAGACATATACTGGGCCAGTGATCACAGTAACATGTTATATGCGGCAGTAGGACCAATCATACATAGTGCAGTGTATGTAATACATCAGACATATACAGGACCAGTGATCACAGTAACATGTTATATGCGGCAGTAGGACCAATCATACATAGTGCAGTGTATGTAATACATCAGACATATACAGGACCAGTGATCACAGTAACATGTTATATGCGGCAGTAGGACCAATCATACATAGTGCAGTGTATGTAATACATCAGACATATACAGGGCCAGTAATCACAGTAACACGTTATATGCGGCAGTAGGACCAGCCATACATAGTGCAGTGTATGTAATACATCAGACATATACAGGGCCAGTGATCACAGTAACATGTTATATGCGGCAGTAGGACCAATCATACATAGTGCAGTGTATGTAATACATCAGACATATACAGGACCAGTGATCACAGTAACCTGTTATATGTGGCAGTAGGACCAGTCATACATAGTGCAGTGTATGTAATACATCAGACATATACAGGACCAGTGATCACAGTAACATGTTATATGTGGCAGTAGGACCAGCCATACATAGTGCAGTGTATGTAATACATCAGACATATACAGGGCCAGTGATCACAGTAACCTGTTTAATGTGGCAGTAGGACCAGCCATACATAGTGCAGTGTATGTAATACATCAGACATATACAGGGCCAGTGATCACAGTAACACGTTATATGCGGCAGTAGGACCAGCCATACATAGTGCAGTGTATGTAATACTTCAGATATATACAGGGCCAGTGATCACAGTAACCTGTTATATGTGGCAGTAGGACCAGCCATACACAGTGCAGTGTATGTAATACATCAGACATATACAGGGCCAGCCATACATAGTGCAGTGTATGTAATACATCAGACATATACAGGACCAGTGATCACAGTAACATGTTATATGAGGCAGTAGGATCAGCCATACATAGAGCAGTGTATGTAATACATCAGATATATACAGGGCCAGTGATCACAGTAACCTGTTATATGGGGCAGTAGGACCAATCATACATAGTGCAGTGTATGTAATACATCAGACATATACAGGACCAGTGATCACAGTAACCTGTTATATGGGGCAGTAGGACCAGCCATACATAGTGCAGTGTATGTAATACATCAGACATATACAGGACCAGTGATCACAGTAACATGTTATATGTGCAGTAGGACCAGCCATACATAGTGCAGTGTATGTAATACATCAGACATATACAGGGCCAGTGATCACAGTAACCTGTTATATGAGGCAGTAGGACCAGCCATACATAGTGCAGTGTATGTAATACATCAGGCATATACAGGACCAGTGATCACAGTAACCTGTTATATGAGGCAGTAGGACCAGCCATACATAGTGCAGTGTATGTAATACATCAGACATATACAGGACCAGTGATCACAGTAACATGTTATATGTGGCAGTAGGACCAGCCATACATAGTGCAGTGTATGTAATACATAAGACATATACAGGCCAGTGATCACAGTAACATGTTATATGTGGCAGTATGACCAGCCATACATAGTGCAGTGTATGTAATACATCAGACATATACAGGGCCAGTGATCACAGTAACATGTTATATGCGGCAGTAGGACCAATCATACATAGTGCAGTGTATGTAATACATCAGACATATACAGGACCAGTGATCACAGTAACATGTTATATGCGGCAGTAGGACCAGCCATACATAGTGCAGTGTATGTAATACATCAGACATATATAGGACCAGTGATCACAGTAACACGTTATATGTGACAGTAGGACCAGCCATACATAGTGCAGTGTATGTAATACATCAGACATATACAGGGCCAGTGATCACAGTAACATGTTATATGCGGCAGTAGGACCAATCATACATAGTGCAGTGTATGTAATACATCAGACATATACAGGACCAGTGATCACAGTAACCTGTTATATGCGGCAGTAGGACCAGCCATACATAGTGCAGTGTATGTAATACATCAGACATATACAGGACCAGTGATCACAGTAACATGTTATATGTGGCAGTAGGACCAGCCATACATAGTGCAGTGTATGTAATACATCAGACAAATACAGGGCCAGTGATCACAGTAACCTGTTTAATGTGGCAGTAGGACCAGCCATACATAGTGCAGTGTATGTAATATATCAGACATATACAGGGCCAGTGATCACAGTAACCTGTTATATGCGGCAGTAGGGCCAGCCATACATAGTGCAGTGTATGTAATACATCAGACATATACAGGGCCAGTGATCACAGTAACACGTTATATGCGGCAGTAGGACCAGCCATACATAGTGCAGTGTATGTAATACATCAGATATATACAGGGCCAGTGATCACAGTAACCTGTTATATGTGGCAGTAGGACCAGCCATACATAGTGCAGTGTATGTAATACATCAGACATATACAGGGCCAGCCATACATAGTGCAGTGTATGTAATACATCAGACATATACTGGGCCAGTGATCACAGTAACCTGTTATATGCGGCAGTAGGACCAGCCATACATAGTGCAGTGTATGTAATACATCAGACATATACAGGACCAGTGATCACAGTAACCCGTTATATGCGGCAGTAGGACCAGCCATACATAGTGCTGTGTATGTAATACATCAGACATATACAGGGCCAGTGATCACAGTAACACGTTATATGCGGCAGTAGGACCAGCCATACATAGTGCAGTGTATGTAATACATCAGACATATACAGGACCAGTGATCACAGTAACCCGTTATATGAGGCAGTAGGACCAGCCATACATAGTACACAGTATGCAATATATCAGACATATACAGGGCCAGTGATCACAGTAACCCGTTATATGGGGCAGTAGGACCAGCCATACATAGTGCAGTGTATGTAATACATCAGAGATATACAGGGCCAGTGATCACAGTAACACGTTATATGCGGCAGTAGGACCAGCCATACATAGTGCAGTGTATGTAATACATCAGACATATACAGGACCAGTTATCACAGTAACACGTTATATGTGGCAGTAGGACCAATCATACATAGTGCAGTGTATGTAATGCATCAGACATATACAGGACCAGTGATCACAGTAACCCGTTATATGCGGCAGTAGGAACAGCCATACATAGTGCAGTGTATATAATACATCAGACTTATACAGGACCAGTGATCACAGTAACCGGTTATATGAGGCAGTAGGACCAGCCATACATAGTGCAGTGTATGTAATATATCAGACATATACAGAGCCAGTGATCACAGTAACCTGTTATATGCGGCAGTAGGACCAGCCATACATAGTGCAGTGTATGTAATACATCAGACATATACAGGATAAGTGATCACAGTAACCCGTTATATGAGGCAGTAGGACCAGCCATACATAGTACACAGTATGTAATATATCAGACATATACAGGGCCAGTGATCACAGTAACCCGTTACATGGGGCAGTAGGACCAGCCATACATAGTGCAGTGTATGTAATACATCAGAGATATACAGGGCCAGTGATCACAGTAACACGTTATATGCGGCAGTAGGACCAGCCATACATAGTGCAGTGTATGTAAAACATCAGACATATACAGGACCAGTGATCACAGTAACACATTATATGTGGCAGTAGGACCAATCATACATAGTGCAGTGTATGTAATACATCAGACATATACAGGACCAGTGATCACAGTAATCCGTTATATGCGGCAGTAGGACCAGCCATACATAGTGCAGTGTATATAATACATCAGACTTATACAGGACCAGTGATCACAGTAACCCGTTATATGAGGCAGTAGGACCAGCCATACATAGTGCAGTGTATGTAATACATCAGACATTTACAGAGCCAGTGATCACAGTAACCTGTTATATGCGGCAGTAGGACCAGCCATACATAGTGCAGTGTATATAATACATCAGACATATACAGGACCAGTGATCACAGTAACCCGTTATATGCGGCAGTAGGACCAGCCATACATAGCGCAGTGTATGTAATACATCAGACATATACAGGACCAGTGATCACAGTAACCTGTTATATGTGGCAGTAGGACCAGCCATACATAGTGCAGTGTATGTAATACATCAGACATATACAGGACCAGTGATCACAGTAACCTGTTATATGCGGCAGTAGGACCAGCCATACACAGTGCAGTGTATGTAATACATCAGACATATACAGAGCCAGTGATCACAGTAACCTGTTATATGCGGCAGTAGGACCAGCCATACATAGTGCAGTGTATGTAATACATCAGACATATTCAGGATAAGTGATCACAGTAACCTGTTATATGGGGCAGTAAGACCAGCCATACATAGTGCAGTGTATGAAATACATCAGACATATACCGGGCCAGTGATCACAGTAACCTGTTATAAGCGGTAGAAAGACCAGCCATACATAGTGCTGTGTATGTAATACATCAGACATACACAGGGACAGTGATCACAGTAACATGTTATATGCGGCAGTAGGACCAGCCATACATAGTGCAGTGTATGTAATACATCAGACATATACAGGACCAGTGATCACAGTAACCTGTTATATGTGGCAGTAGGACCAACCATACATAGTGCAGTGTATGTAATACATCAGACATATACAGGGCCAGTGATCACAGTAACCTGTTACATGGGGCAGTAGGACCAGCCATATATAGTGCAGTGTATGTAATACATCAGACATATACAGGGCCAGTGATCACAGTAACATGTTATATGCGGCAGTAGGACCAGCTATACATAGTGTAGTGTATGGAATACATCAGACATATACAGGACCAGTGATCACAGTAACCTGTTATATGCGGCAGTAGGACCAGCCATACATAGTGCAGTGTATGTAATACATCAGACATATACAGGGCCAGTGAACACAGTAACCTGTTATATGTGGCAGTAGGACCAGCCATACATAGTGTAGTGTATGTAATACATCAGACATATACAGGGCCAGTGAACACAGTAACCTGTTATATGTGGCAGTAGGACCAGCCATACATAGTGTAGTGTATGTAATACATCAGACATATATAGGACCAGTGATCACAGTAACACGTTATATGTGACAGTAGGACCAGCCATACATAGTGCAGTGTATGTAATACATCAGACATATACAGGGCCAGTGATCATAGTAACACGTTATATGTGACAGTAGGACCAGCCATACATAGTGCAGTGTATGTAATACATCAGACATATACAGGACCAGTGATCACAGTATCACGTTATATGTGGCAGTAGGACCAGCCATGCATAGTGCAGTGTATGTAATACATCAGACATATACAGGACCAGTGATCACAGTACATGTTATATGTGGCAGTATGACCAGCCATACATAGTGCAGTGTATGTAATACATCAGACATCTACAGGACCAGTGATCACAGTAACACGTTATATGTGACAGTAGGACCAGCCATACATAGTGCAGTGTATGTAATACATCAGACATATACAGGGCCAGTGATCACAGTAACCTGTTATATGCGGCAGTAGGACCAGCCATACATAGTGCAGTGTATGTAATACATCAGACATATACAGGACCAGTGATCACAGTAACCCGTTATATGCGGTAGTAGGACCAGCCACATATACTGCAGTGTATATAATACATCAGTCATATACAGGGCCAGTGATCACAGTAACCCTTTATATGCGGCAGTAGGACCAGCCATACATAGTGCAGTGTATATAATACATCAGACATATACAGGGCCAGTGATCACAGTAACCCGTTATATGCGGCAGTAGGACCAGCCATACATAGTGCAGTGTATGTAATACATCAGACATATACAGAGCCAGTGATCACAGTAACCTGTTATATGCGGCAGTAGGACCAGCCATACATAGTGCAGTGTATGTAGTACATCAGACATATACAGGGCCAGTGATCACAGTAACCCGTTATATGCGGCAGTAGGACCAGCCATACATAGTACAGTGTATGTAATACATCAGACATATACAGGGCCAGTGATCACAGTAACCCGTTATATGTGGCAGTAGGACCAGCCATACATAGTGCAGTGTATGTAATACATCAGAGATATACAGGGCCAGTGATCACAGTAATCTGTTATATGAGGCAGAAGGACCAGCCATGCATAGTGCAGTGTATGTAATACATCAGACATATACAGGACCAGTGATCACAGTAACATGTTATATGTGGCAATAGGACCAGCCATACATAGTGCAGTGTATGTAATACATCAGACCTATACAGGACCAGTGATCACAGTAAGCTGTTATATGCGGCAGTAGGACCAGTCATACATAGTGCAGTGTATGTAATACATCAGACATATACAGGACCAGTTATCACAGTAACACGTTATATGCGGCAGTAGGAGCAGCCATACATAGTGCAGTGTATGTAATACATCAGACATATACAGGACCAGTGATTACAGTAACATGTTATATGCGGCAGTAGGACCAGCCATACATAGTGCAGTGTATGTAATACATCAGACATATACAGGGCCAGTGATCACAGTAACCCGTTATATGCGGCAGTAGGACCAGCCATACATAGTGCAGTGTATGTAATACATCAGACATATACAGGACCAGTTATCACAGTAACATGTTATATGCGGCAGTAGGACCAGCCATACATAGTGCAGTGTATGTAATACATCAGACATATACAGGACCAGTTATCACAGTTACATGTTATATGCGGCAGTAGGACCAGCCATACATAGTGCAGTGTATGTAATACATCAGACATATACAGAGCCAGTGATCACAGTATCCCGTTATATGCGATAGTAGGACCAGCCATACATAGTGCAGTGTATGTAATACATCAGACATATACAGGGCCAGTGATCACAGTAAACTGTTATATGCGGCAGTAGGACCAGCCATACATAGTGCAGTGTATGTAATACATCAGACATAAACAGGGCCAGTGATCACAGTAACCCGTTATATGCGGCAGTAGGACCAGCCATACATAGTGCAGTGTATGTAATACATCAGACATATACAGGACCAGTTATCACAGTAACATGTTATATGCGGAAGTAGGACCAGCCATACATAGTGCAGTGTATGTAATACATCAGACATATACAGGACCAGTTATCACAGTAACATGTTATATGCGGCAGTAGGACCAGCCATACATAGTGCAGTGTATGTAATACATCAGACATATACAGCGCCAGTTATCACAGTAACATGTTATATGCGGCAGTAGGACCAGCCATACATAGTGCAGTGTATGTAATACATCAGACATTTACAGGGCCAGTGATCACAGTAACCTGTTATATGCGGCACTAGGACCAGCCATACATAGTGCAGTGTATGTAATACATCAGACATATACAGGACCAGTGATCACAGTAACATGTTATATGTGACAGTAGGACCAGCCATACATAGTGCAGTGTATGTAATATATCAGACATATACAGGACCAGTGATCACAGTAACACGTTATATGTGGCAGTAGGACCAGCCATACATAGTGCAGTGTATGTAATACATCAGACATATACAGGACCAGTGATCATAGTAACCAGTTATATGCGGCAGTAGGACCAGCCATACATAGTGCAGTGTATGTAATACATCAGACATATACAGGACCAGTTATCACAGTAACATGTTATATGCGGCAGTAAGACCAGGCATACATAGTGCAGTGTATGTAATACATCAGACATATTCAGGACCAGTTATCACAGTAACATGTTATATGAGACTGTAGGACCAATCATACATAGTGCAGTGAATGGAATACATCAGACATATACAGGGCCAGTGATCACAGTAACCCGTTATATGCGGCAGTAGGACCAGCCATACATAGTGCAGTGTATGTAATACATCAGACATATACAGGACCAGTGATCACAGTAACCTGTTATATGCGGCTGTAGGACCAGCCACACATAGTGCAGTGTATGTAATACATCAGACATATACAGGACCAGTGATCACAGTAACATGTTATATGTGACAGTAGGACCATCCATACATAGTGCAGTGTATGTAATTCATCAGACATATTCAGGACCAGTTATCACAGTAACATGTTATATGAGGCAGTAGGACCAATCATACATAGTGCAGTGAATGTAATACATCAGACATATACAGGGCCAGTGATCACAGTAACCTGTTATATGCGGCAGTAGGACCAGCCATACATAGTGCAGTGTATGTAATACATCAGACATATACAGCACCAGTTATCACAGTAACATGTTATATGCGGCAGTAGGACCAGCCATACATAGTGCAGTGTATGTAATACATCAGACATATACAGAGCCAGTGATCACAGTATCCCGTTATATGCGATAGTAGGACCAGCCATACATAGTGCAGTGTATGTAATACATCAGACATTTACAGGGCCAGTGATCACAGTAACCTGTTATATGCGGCACTAGGACCAGCCATACATAGTGCAGTGTATGTAATACATCAGACATATACAGGACCAGTGATCACAGTAACAAGTTATATGTGACAGTAGGACCAGCCATACATAGTGCAGTGTATGTAATACATCAGACATATACAGGACCAGTGATCACAGTAACACGTTATATGTGGCAGTAGGACCAGCCATACATAGTGCAGTGTATGTAATACATCAGACATATACAGGACCAGTGATCATAGTAACCAGTTATATGCGGCAGTAGGACCAGCATACATAGTGCAGTGTATGTAATACATCAGACATATACAGGACCAGTTATCACAGTAACATGTTATATGCGGCAGTAGGACCAGGCATACATAGTGCAGTGTATGTAATACATCAGACATATTCAGGACCAGTTATCACAGTAACATGTTATATGAGACAGTAGGACCAATCATACATAGTGCAGTGAATGGAATACATCAGACATATACAGGGCCAGTGATCACAGTAACCCGTTATATGCGGCAGTAGGACCAGCCATACATAGCGCAGTGTATGTAATACATCAGACATATACAGGACCAGTTATCACAGTAACATGTTATATGCGGCAGTAGGACCAGCCATACATAGTGCAGTGTATGTAATACATCAGACATATACAGAGCCAGTGATCACAGTATCCCGTTATATGCGATAGTAGGACCAGCCATACATAGTGCAGTGTATGTAATACATCAGACATATGCAGGACCAGTTATCACAGTAACATGTTATATGTGACAGTAGGACCATCCATACATAGTGCAGTGTATGTAATACATCAGACATATACAGGACCAGTGATCACAGTAACATGTTATATGTGACAGTAGGACCATCCATACATAGTGCAGTGTATGTAATACATCAGACATATGCAGGACCAGTTATCACAGTAACATGTTATATGAGGCAGTAGGACCAATCATTAGGGGTGTGCACCGGCCACTTTTCGTGTTTTGTGTTTTGGTTTTGGATCTGGATCTTTCTTCGTGTTTTGGATCTGGATTGGTTTTGCCAAAACCACCCTTGCGTGTTTTGGGTTCTGGGTTTTGTGTTTTGGATCTGTATTTTTTTGAAAAAAAGCATAAAAACAGCTAAAATCACAGAATTTGTAGGTTTTTCTGCTCCTATGCTATTATTAACCTCAATAACGTTAATTTCCACTCATTTCCAGTCTATTCTGAATACCTCACACCTCACAATAGTGTTTTTATGTCCAAAAGGTTGCACCGAGGTAGCTGGATGACTATGCTAAGCGACACAAGTGGGCGGCACAAACACGTGACCCATCTAGGCGTGAAACTGCAGTGGCAGACAGGATGGCATTGAAAAACTAGGCCCCAAACTGTACATAATGCAAAGAAAAAAAAGAGGTGCAAGATGGAATTGTCCTTGGGCCCTCCCACCCACCCTTATGTTGTATAAACAGGACATGCACACTTTAACAAACCAATCATTTCAGCGCCAGGGTCTGCCACACAACTGTGGCTGAAATGATTGGTTCGTTTGGGCCCCCACAAAACAAGCTGGCAATGTATCTGTCCCTGCACAAACTGGCTCTACGGAGGCAAGATGTCATCCTCATCCTCCTCATCCACCGATTCCTCACCCTCTTCAGTGTGTACATCCTCATCCTCACAGAGTATTAATTCGTCCCTGCTGGAACCACAGGTCCCTCTGTACGTTCTGGAGGCTGGTCTCCCTGGAAGAGTTGATAATTCATTTTATGAACATCATCTTCTCCACATTTTGTGGAAGCAACCTCCTACGCCTTTCGCTGACAAGGTTCCCGGCTGCACTAAACACTCTTTCGGAGTACACACTGGAGGGGGGGCAACTCAGGTAAAATAGAGCCAGTTTGTACAGGGACCTCCAAATTGCTTCTTTTTCCTGCCAGTACAGGTACGGACTGTCTGACATGCCTACTTGGATGCTGTCACCGATGTAATCCTTTAACAGACAGACGCACGCTTGTCGCTGCTTAGAGGATTCAAGTGCGGCTACAGCCCACACAATTCACAAAGACAGAAAAAAAAAAGAATATTTTTATTGTTTGTGGAGCACACTTTGAGGGTTACACCACCCTTTAACAGACAGACGCACGCTTGTCGCTGCTGCTTTGAGGATGCAAGTGCGGCTACAGCCCACACAATTCACAAAGACAGAAAAAAGAAGAAGAATATTTTAATTGTTTGTGTAGAACACTTTGAGGTGTCACCACCCTTTAACAGACAGACGCACGCTTGTCGCTGCTGCTTTAAGGATGCAGGTGCGGCTACAGCCCACACATTTCACAAAGACCAAAAAAAAAAGAACAATATTTTAATTGTTTGTGTAGAACACTTTGAGGTGTCACCACCCTTTAACAGACAGACGCACGCTTGTCGCTGCTGCTTTAAGGATGCAGGTGCGGCTACAGCCCACACAATTCACATAGACAGAAAAAAAAAGAACAATATTTTAATTGTTTGTGTAGCACACTTTGAGGGTGTCACCACCCTTTAACAGACAGACGCACGCTTGTCGCTGCTGCTTTGAGGATGCAAGTGTGGCTACATCGCACACAAGTCACAAACACATTAAAAAAATAGTTTTTTATTTTTTGGAACACTTTGAGAGTTACACCACCCTTTAACAGACAGACGCACGCTTGTCGCTGCTGCTTTAAGGATGCAGGTGCGGCTACAGCCCACACATTTCACAAAGACCGAAAAAAAAAAGAACAATATTTTAATTGTTTGTGTAGAACACTTTGAGGGTGTCACCACCCTTTAACAGACAGACGCACGCTTGTCGCTGCTGCTTTAAGGATGCAGGTGCGGCTACAGCCCACACATTTCACAAAGACCAAAAAAAAAAGAACAATATTTTAATTGTTTGTGTAGCACACTTTGAGGGTGTCACCACCCTTTAACAGACAGACGCACGCTTGTCGCTGCTGCTTTAAGGATGCAGGTGCGGCTACAGCCCACACAATTCACAAAGACAGAAAAAAAAAGAACAATATTTTAATTGTTTGTGTAGCACACTTTGAGGGTGTCACCACCCTTTAACAGACAGACGCACGCTTGTCGCTGCTGCTTTAAGGATGCAGGTGCGGCTACAGCCCACACATTTCACAAAGACCAAAAAAAAAACAACAATATTTTAATTGTTTGTGTAGCACACTTTGAGGGTGTCACCACCCTTTAACAGACAGACGCACGCTTGTCGCTGCTGCTTTAAGGATGCAGGTGCGGCTACAGCCCACACAATTCACAAAGACAGAAAAAAAAAGAACAATATTTTAATTGTTTGTGTAGCACACTTTGAGGGTGTCACCACCCTTTAACAGACAGACGCACGCTTGTCGCTGCTGCTTTAAGGATGCAGGTGCGGCTACAGCCCACACAATTCACAAAGACAGAAAAAAAAAGAACAATATTTTAATTGTTTGTGTAGCACACTTTGAGGGTGTCACCACCCTTTAACAGACAGACGCACGCTTGTCGCTGCTGCTTTGAGGATGCAGGTGGAATCTAGACGGGATTTGGAACCGAGGACACACTACCTCCATCAATTGTCTAAATCCCACTGCACTAATGTCGGATACCGGACGCACGTCTAACACCAACATAGCAGTCAAGGCCTCAGTTATACGTTTTGCTTCAGGATGACTGCTGTCGTACTTCATCCTCATCGCTAGGGACTGTTGGAGGGTCAATTGTTTAGTAAAAGTAGTGATGTTCCTACTTCCTCTCTGGGATGATGAACAACTCCCAGCAGCAGCAACAGCACTAGGAGGAAGTGGTTCTTGATCTTTCCCTATTTTATTTTTATCGGAGAAAGTTTGGTCCTCCATTTATGTTATATTGATATATATATGTGCGGCTAAAGCGCACACAAACACAGAAAATATTATTTTATTTTTGCTGGAGAGTAGTGCACTTTGTGGGTTACACCACCCTTTAAGAAATGAGCCAGCCGGCTCTTTACTTATGGGACACAGGTGCACGCTTGGCGCTGCTCCTTTGTTGATGCACGTGCAGCCACAGTGCACACAATTCACAAACACAGAAAATAATTTTTTTTTTGGTTTGGACTGGAGTGTACTTTCGGGGGTTACAGCACCCTTAACGGTCAAGCCAGCCGGCCCTTTACTTATGACACAGGTGCACGCTTGGCACTACTTTGTTGATGCACGTGCGGCTACTGCGCACACAATTCACAAACACAGAAAATAATTTTTTTTGGTTTGGACTGGAGTGTACTTTCGGGGGTTACAGCACCCTTTAACGGTCAAGCCAGCCGGCCCTTTACTTATGACACAGGCGCACGCTTGGCACTACTTTGTTGATGCACGTGCGGCTACTGCGCACACAATTCACAAACACAGAAAATAATTTTTTTTTTGGTTTGGACTGGAGTGTACTTTCGGGGGTTACAGCACCCTTAACGGTCAAGCCAGCCGGCCCTTTACTTATGACACAGGCGCACGCTTGGCACTACTTTGTTGATGCACGTGCGGCTACTGCGCACACAATTCACAAACACAGAAAATAATTTTTTTTTTGGTTTGGACTGGAGTGTACTTTCGGGGGTTACAGCACCCTTAACGGTCAAGCCAGCCGGCCCTTTACTTATGACACAGGCGCACGCTTGGCACTACTTTGTTGATGCACGTGCGGCTACTGCGCACACAATTCACAAACACAGAAAATAATTTTTTTTTTGGTTTGGACTGGAGTGTACTTTCGGGGGTTACAGCACCCTTAACGGTCAAGCCAGCCGGCCCTTTACTTATGACACAGGCGCACGCTTGGCACTACTTTGTTGATGCACGTGCGGCTACTGCGCACACAATTCACAAACACAGAAAATAATTTTTTTTTTGGTTTGGACTGGAGTGTACTTTCGGGGGTTACAGCACCCTTAACGGTCAAGCCAGCCGGCCCTTTACTTATGACACAGGCGCACGCTTGGCACTACTTTGTTGATGCACGTGCGGCTACTGCGCACACAATTCACAAACACAGAAAATAATTTTTTTTTTGGTTTGGACTGGAGTGTACTTTTGGGGGTTACAGCACCCTTAACGGTCAAGCCAGCCGGCCCTTTACTTATGACACAGGCGCACGCTTGGCACTACTTTGTTGATGCACGTGCGGCTACTGCGCACACAATTCACAAACACAGAAAATATATTATTTTTTTAGCACTTGGGGGGAGCACCCCTGATGGACAGAGCACCCCCTGGACAACACTGCAGCACTCCTTTAGGACTGGGACACTGCACAGGACTTTGGAGTGGACACAGCCCCTATGAAGAACTGACTGCACAACACAGTCCAGCCAGCCCCTATGGACTTTGAAGTAGTGGACACAGCCCCTATTAACAACAGCAGCACAGCACAACACAGCCAGCCCCTATGGACTTTGAAGTAGTGGACAACAGCAGCACTACACTACACTACACTACACAGCCCTAACTCCCACCCTCCCTCTTCACTGTCCACAGCCGAGTGAGAAAATGGCGCCGACGTGGGTACCTTATATAGGATCCAAAACCCGCGAGACTCGGAAGGCGGGATGATGACGTTTTGCCTCGATTTCAGATCCGAGTCAGGCGGGAAAAGTCGAGCCTGATTCGGATCGGACTCGGATCGGGGGGGCTCGGGGGGGTTCGGATTTCAGAAATCCGAACCCGCTCACCCCTACCAATCATACATAGTGCAGTGAATGTAATACATCAGACATATACAGGGCCAGTGATCACAGTAACCTGTTATATGCGGCAGTAGGACCAGCCATACATAGTGCAGTGTATGTAATACATCAGACATATACAGCACCAGTTATCACAGTAACATGTTATATGCGGCAGTAGGACCAGCCATACATAGTGCAGTGTATGTAATACATCAGACATATACAGAGCCAGTGATCACAGTATCCCGTTATATGCGATAGTAGGACCAGCCATACATAGTGCAGTGTATGTAATACATCAGACATTTACAGGGCCAGTGATCACAGTAACCTGTTATATGCGGCACTAGGACCAGCCATACATAGTGCAGTGTATGTAATACATCAGACATATACAGGACCAGTGATCACAGTAACATGTTATATGTGACAGTAGGACCAGCCATACATAGTGCAGTGTATGTAATACATCAGACATATACAGGACCAGTGATCACAGTAACACGTTATATGTGGCAGTAGGACCAGCCATACATAATGCAGTGTATGTAATACATCAGACATATACAGGACCAGTGATCACAGTAACCAGTTATATGCGGCAGTAGGACCAGCCATACATAGTGCAGTGTATGTAATACATCAGACATATACAGGACCAGTTATCACAGTAACATGTTATATGCGGCAGTAGGACCAGCCATACATAGTGCAGTGTATGTAATACATCAGACATATTCAGGACCAGTTATCACAGTAACATGTTATATGAGGCAGTAGGACCAATCATACATAGTGCAGTGAATGTAATACATCAGACATATACAGGGCCAGTGATCACAGTAACCCGTTATATGCGGCAGTTGGACCAGCCATACATAGTGCAGTGTATGTAATACATCAGACATATACAGGACCAGTTATCACAGTAACATGTTATATGCGGCAGTAGGACCAGCCATACATAGTGCAGTGTATGTAATACATCAGACATATACAGGACCAGTTATCACAGTAACATGTTATATGCGGCAGTAGGACCAGCCATACATAGTGCCTTGTATGTAATACATCAGACATATACAGAGCCAGTGATCACAGTATCCCGTTATATGCGATAGTAGGACCAGCCATACATAGTGCAGTGTATGTAATACATCAGACATATACAGGGCCTGTGATCACAGTAACCTGTTATATGCGGCAGTAGGACCAGCCATACATAGTGCAGTGTATGTAATACATCAGACATATACAGGGCCAGTGATCACAGTAACCTGTTATATGCGGCAGTAGGACCAGCCATACATAGTGCAGTGTATGTAATACATCAGACATATACAGGGCCAGTGATCACAGTAATCCGTTATATGCGGCAGTAGGACCAGCCATACATAGTGCAGTGTATGTAATACATCAGACATATACAGGACCAGTGATCACAGTAACATGTTATATGTGACAGTAGGACCAGCCATACATAGTGCAGTGTATGTAATACATCAGACATATACAGGACCAGTGATCACAGTAACCAGTTATATGTGGCAGTAGGACCAGCCATACATAGTGCAGTGTATGTAATACATCAGACATATACAGGACCAGTGATCACAGTAACCTGTTATATGTGGCAGTAGGACCAGCCATACATAGTGCAGTGTATGTAATACATCAGACATATACAGGGCCAGTGATCACAGTAACCTGTTATATGCGGCAGTAGGACCAGCCATACATAGTGCAGTGTATGTAATACATCAGACATATATAGGACCAGTGATCACAGTACATGTTATATGTGGCAGTATGACCAGCCATACATAGTGCAGTGTATGTAATACATCAGACATATACAGGACCAGTGATCACAGTAACACGTTATATGTGACAGTAGGACCAGCCATACATAGTGCAGTGTATGTAATACATCAGACATATACAGGACCAGTGATCACAGTAACACGTTATATGTGGCAGTAGGACCAGCCATACATAGTGCAGTGTATGTAATACATCAGACATATACAGGACCAGTGATCACAGTAACCCGTTATATGCGGCAGTAGTGTAGGACCAGCCATACATATATCTGCATGCGAAATGCTATGTTACTGACACACAGGATAGCATTTTGCATGCAGATACACCCGCACTCGCACATAGAATATACTGTAGGATTGCCGCATGTCATTTTAAGCTACATAAGCTGCTTGTGTGTTCTGTTTGCATACAGGTTCAGTGATCACAGTACATAGTAGCTGCATACTTAACAACTTTCTGGCTACCCCCTCCTCTGTCCGTGTCTCCCTTCTTCCAGACAGCACCCCCCCCCTCCGGCCGCCACTGTCGCTGTGTGTTGGCTTCCCTGCCCTCCCCCTCGCGTCCACAACAGCTGCACTGTATGAACACACATCAGGGCCGGCTCGAGGCATGTTTGACCAGTGCGGTCACCCCTCCCAACATCCCGCATTCAGCGGGACAGCACTGTTCTGCTGTTCCACCCGTGGGCCGTAGTATCTCGCAGGTGGTCTGGTCGGTAGGTTGGGCACTCCCACTGCCACAGCTGTGTGGCGGTGCCAGACCCCGGAGTAGCTGTATGGATGCATAGCATCCAATCAGTGCCGGGAGAGGGCTGGGGGAAGCCCAGCTAGTGATTGAGTGCTGGGCTCGCCCCCAACCTGACGTTACACAGGAGACATACCATGCGGGCACACCCCTAATTATCATCATTTAGGTTTGTGGCCTATGGTAATTAGACCACTCCCCAATTTTCAGGGGCGGACAGCTTTGCAGCACAAGACTAGGGGTCAACAATTACCCATGCTGCGCAGGGCGCAGCTACCCCTGGAGCCGGCCCTGACCCAAATGCTGGTATCTGTACTTGCCAAACCCCCCTCCCCCATATGGCCACAACTGCTGCTCTGTATGTACCGTCCCCTGCTGGTGTCTGTCTGTAGTATCCTGGTGCCCTTGCAGGAGAAGCTGCAGAAACAAGAGGACCTGCTTGGGGAGCACAGAGTTATCGGAGGTAAAGGGGGGACACAGCTAGAGGGATCTGAATAGATCCCTCTTCTGCAGAGGCTGCCGTTTAGACAGCCTGTAACGATTATCGGGTGCTGTACGCCATCTCAGGATGACATACAGTAACACCATCAAGTTCCTTAAAGAAAAACACTTTTTCTGAACTTGATGAATAGCCCTGACACTTATTTATACAATTTGTAAAAATTAAGTGATGGTGAATAGACCCCCCAAGTCTGATGTGGTATCTAAGCACTCGCCTTAGTGCCCCAGTGATGTCCATTCTCATGCATATTGTGGCTGCGACTGGTCTAACTCCTGTACTTGGTGGTGACTCTGGAACCATGACTGCTCTGTGCTCCGAAAAGTGACATTCTAAAATGAGCCAATCCTAGATTGCACATTTAGGAAACATTGTGTACAGTGTTTTGTAGTCATGTACTGTATGCAATATGTAATTTATTATGTTAGTTGTCATACTGTAGCTTTGATTTCATCCTTTGAGTCACCTTCATGGCTGGCACTACCACTAGACAAACTTTTAAGCTGACACCTATGGTGACCGGTAGAGGTGCAGTTAACCCAGAGTGAGGAACTTAATGTATCATCCAGTGTCGCAAGTGGCGTGGATGGGCAACTGTCAGCCGCTACATACCTGTGGCGCCGACAGCTGCTGCTCCTCAGTGACGGTGTTAGGCGATGTCCCAGCCAAGCAGCACACTTCCCCAAAGACTAGATGCAGCCTGGCCCCCGTCCTGTACAAACAAAGAAGCAATGGTAAGGCAGCATCTATGGGTTGAGACTGGGTTCGCCAAGGGCACACAGGGCAGACGTGCCGGCCCTTATTAACCTGCCAGTAACAAATTTACCAGCTACTGGGCCAACCTAGGGGGCTGCCAGCATGGAGAAGGAAAGTTGTGTCTTTCAATGTCTTTGGCTTTCTTGGCTCTTCCAAAGTGGCGCACGACCCAACGCAGAATAGTTTTTTTGTCTCATCACAAAATTGCCGTGCTAAATCAGGACCCCATTATAGTAGACTATTTGTAAATCAAACCTTCAGTAAACTTATTAAACCCACAGTCCAAAGCTGAGCTCACGAAATTTTCTTTTGAATAAATATTAGTTGATTGGTTGCATCCATGAGCATCTCCCGAGGCCAAAGCGATTAATTTAATTTACAGAATCAATCTGTTTGTCTTCTGCAAAGACCGTGCAAAAAAAAAAAAAAGAAACAACTTCCAGGATTACTGAAAATAGCGGCGGATGAACAGCGGTGGCGTGTTGGACCTCAATTTCCCCCGACATTCTAGGGCAGATCTATTCCCAGAGTCGGTGATTACTCTGCCCGCAGGAATTCCTTCCATTACATGGATACAGAAACAAGAGCCACACACAGAATATTCTTCTCGCTCTTCCACAGAAACGGTTAAAGCGCTTTTCTTCACCTT
Organism: Taudactylus pleione; assembly: GCA_031769625.1. Taxonomy (NCBI): domain Eukaryota; kingdom Metazoa; phylum Chordata; class Amphibia; order Anura; family Myobatrachidae; genus Taudactylus; species Taudactylus pleione. The sequence continues at coordinate 550,126 of JAUIMM010000795.1, read as the reverse complement.
TGAACTGCTCATTTGTAACTGCAACACCCCCCCCCCCTTCCTTTCAAATGGTAGAATCCTGCAACCCAACTATAGGGTCAAGGGGTTTATTGTATAATTGAGAGAACATTTTGTAAATTGCACAAAGTCACAATGTTTATAATAGAAGCTTCTGGTATACTGAATCCTAACAAACACAGAGCTTTGACATGTGTTCCTGCTCCATTACAGGGGGATTTCAGATAAGTGCCGAACTGGCATCAACATTATACCAAATCTTTCCTGTAAACCAAATGCTGTCTGCACTCAAAAAAAATTTGATTCTTCCTAGAAAATACCAAGAAATGCTCCGAGTATTGATCCATCGCTGAGGTCATGTTAAAAAAATGAGTTTTCTGGAATCTAGATTGAAAAATGAGGAAAAAATGTGGAGAAGAGACAATATTTTTGTTGTTGTATAAACCATGCAATGCGTGTTTATATGTTGGGGGTGATGGCTTCGATCTGGGTGTAGTTATGCGCTTGTTTGCATAGCAGCCTTCGCTGTCATCGAAAATAAAAATAGAAGAGCAGATTTGTACGAAGAAATATTCTCGTATTCTTTCTTTTCAGAAATGTTGCATCCAAGTTGTGAACAGATTGGCCTAAAAACACCCACATCGTGCACTGTGGGCTGGACCAATCAGGACCTGAATACCCTGGTCCTCGGACACATCCGCGCTCGCTGTTCTGTTCAGCTGCGGCAGCCTACTTACTGCGCTTGCTTGCGTTAAAGCAAGAGTAGCCCAGTGTATACTAAAAGTCGGTGCATCTGCATGTGGCACATATATGTTGACCTTGCCCTCTCCTGGAGGTGGCAGCCAGGTTAGCGCTGCAGGGGGTGTGGCGGTGGCAATGGTGGGGGCGTGACAGCGCTATCACTTGGCCTTGCCTCCTGCTATACAATGGCGAGATTTCTTGCATTGTAAAGCACGGAGTGGGGGCTATGATGTCGTCATTCAGAATGAATCGCGCGGGTGGGGGTGGGGGGTGGATGCCAGTCCAGGAAACTTGCTTTCTCTTACGGATGGCCGGGAGTGCCACCTGGTTCTCGGGAGCCTCCCGGCCATTTCGGGAGAGACGGCAAGTATGATGTGGCAGCCTATCCAGCCAGCTGTGTTTATGTCCAGTCGCCCGGAGTGCCATGGTATCCGGCGGGCGCCCACCCTCCCTCCCGACGCTATAGTGATTATGTAGCTTCAGGGGGAGGGAGCGGAGGAGGGAAGGGGCGGCAACACAGGACGGCGCTGGGCGCAGCAAAGCCTAGCGCCGGCCCTGTTTATGTCCATAGCCGCCATCATTAGTATCTAACTTTGCGCTAGCCCCATGCTAGGTGAAAAAGATCTGCCTGAAACAGTCATCTCATTTTCATCTGCGCGCTGCCATTGAGCAAGGAAGTCGGCTTGTACATCAACGACACACCCAGGAGACGGAACAGTTCCGTGTGATCGCTGCGCAACAATGCTCATTTAATGGAAAGTCAACAGACAGATCAATCCATTCGCACAAGCGATCTCCACTCATGTGCGTGTGCCTGATCCGGTGCATGTGATGTCACCAATTTCACGCTGTGGCGCATGCAGGGTATGCAGAAATGTGCGCAATAAGTTCGCATTGAGACTTGACTCCGAATCAGAATCACGCCCCTATATTTACTGTAAATATACTTAATAGCCAGACATCACAGAAGAATACAGAATACAATTGGTGAGGTTACATTAACAGTATCATTTCTGTAAGTGTGGTGAATGCTTTACTCGCCACTTACTACCATGTTGGCTGTGCTCCAGGTTTTCCAGCTCTGGACTGGCTTGATTGGGAGGCAATCGGGAAGCCGACTGCCTAAATACCGTCAGCCGGCTTCCCGACTGTCTTATCCCGGCATGGGTGAAATGCCGGGCGTCTAAATGTAGACGCCCGCATTTCCCCGATGCCGGGAGACCGGCTCCCGGCATCCCGATCCTAGAGATGCCGGGCGCCGCGAGCGGACAGCCGCGGGGGGGGGGAGGGTTAGGTTTAGGGCTCCCGGGGGAGACTTAGGGTTAGGCACCCCCCCGGGAGGGTTAGGGTTAGGCTAGGGGGAGGGAGGGTTAGGGTTAGGCACCCCCGGGGGGGACTTAGGGTTAGGCACCCCCCCGGGAGGGTTAGGGTTAGGCTAGGGGGAGGGAGGGTTAGGGTTAGGCACCCCCGGGGGGGACTTAGGGTTAGGCACCCCCGGGGGGGACTTAGGTTTAGGCAGCGGGGAAGGGGGTGGTTAGGGTTGGGCACTTAGAGGGGGGATTAGGGTTAGGCACTTGGGAGGGAAATTAGGGTTAGGCACCCCTAAGGAGGGTTAGGGGGGTTAGGTTAGGTTAGTGGATACTTACCTATCCACGATCGGGATTTCCAGCGCTGTCGGGCTTCCGCTGCGTCGCACTCTGCTCCTGTCGGGCTGCCGCTGACGGGAATCGAACCGAATCGAATCGAAAGCGGCCGGCAGTATTTCATACCAATTCTGCTTGATTAGCCTACTTCTGACTCCAGAGTCAGGACGATCTCTCAATTCCAGCTCCAGGAACCCCTGCTCCAGTCCCGGAACTGCTCTCCACAACATTTAATAAACTGATTTTATTGTATTATTATTTTGTATGTTTACAACCTTATTTACAGTTATTAGCATATCCAGTTTGAAAGTGCAATTTTGCACCGTGGCAAAATCAGGTTGTGCTGTGCAGAAGCGAATATAAAATGTGCAAACGGATGTAGGGGTCTGTCCAATTCCACGCGATGTGCTCGCGGGTGTGAGTTATTGCGACAACGGGCGCACTTGACGGCAGCCCGAATTCACATTAAAGTGCTCGCAGCCCCATAAGGCTCAGCGCAAAATGATGTAAATTCGGGCTCGGAGGGGGCCGCTAATGGTGCGAGATGCCATGCCATCGCCAGCTTTTTAACGCTGTGACAACAGCAATTCACACCCTTTGCAAGCAATTGGATTGACCCCTTAGTTGGGAGGGGTGTGGTGCTCATCTTAACTCTAAATTCCAGTGTAAATGAAGACACCCAGTATTTGGGCGCTACATGCAAAACAGAAAATGCATTTGCACCTTACTTGCCTACAGTGCAGGATCGGCTGGGAGGCTTTTCCGAATCTCGGGTGTCATTCCCGGCTGCCTGAAGGAGTGGGCAAGTCTCCCGGAGGCTTCTGCCGGCTGGCCGTTCACTTTCCGAGTGAAGTGGGCGGTCCAGCCAGCCGGCGATGTGGTCCACCCTGAATTGTGTCATCGTGCCCCTGCACTTGCTTTGCAATGCAGGTAATCGTGGCTTTGCATAGCGGGTTTGGGGCCACAATTATGCGATTGCAACATCGTGCCCGCCAGTGCTGGGTCCCCAGGAACATCAAAACCTTGGTAAAAGCCCTTCTAACAGCAAAGACGCCATACATTGTTATTATAATATTGGGAAAACCATGGAGCCATATTTTTAATTTCCCTGATGTTGGGACTCCTACCTATTCTACAGCACCAAGGGGCTGAATCTCAGTTGGAAGCAATGCTGGTGTTAGACGCAGTTGAGCACATTTTTTTTTTTGCGCATGCATATGAGTCGCAGAGGCCGTGCGCACCGAGTCAGGTGGAGGAGCCGGGTCTCAGAAATGTCTTGAAAAGACGGTGGCAGGGAGGTGGCTCAGCGGATGCACGGAATTGGTCCGTCTTGGTGTCGCTGATAGCGGTTGCGAACTCAGATGCAGGATCGCTCACATTGGAGGCCATACACTGGTGGAGAAACTGCACGTAGCATGGGGCTGAAACAAGCTTCCACGGAGCGACCAATGGTTACATCTAAAGATGCACCAAATCGGTGGCACATGCAGACGCACATCATTATACTAGGGGAGGGCTTGTAACGTAGCGTCGTCCATCTTTTGGCGGTCCCATGTCTGCATAAAGTCTTAGACATGGGACCGTCAAAAGATGGACGACGCTGCAGGAAACTCAGAATCAGACCTCAAATAACCAAATAGATTCATCATTTGTGCTGTTAACAAACAATCGCCTCTGACGTTCACGGACTGTCCTGCGCCATGAAAGTTGCCAGAGGCCGGTTTTTGTGGACCACCAGAGCACTGTTACCTTTTGTGACATATGTCCGGCCTCAATACCCATAAATTGGGTAATTTATCTCTTACTGGGCGGGGTGCATGACACATCCGCTCTTCGCATGCGTGGCGGTGTTGGTAACACTGGTATGCATAATGAACACCGCAAAGACCTGCTCTCTTGGTAAGGGTGGCCCTTTGCGTATAATACTGTGCAAAAGTTTTAGGCAGGTGTGGAAAAAATGCTGCAAAGTAAGAATGCTTTCAAAAATAGAAGTGTTCATAGTTTATATTTATCAATTAACAAAATGCACTGGGCAGAAGAGAAATCTAAATCAAATGAATATTTGGTGTGACGACCCTTTGCCTTCAAAACAGCATCAATTCTTCTAGGTACACTTGCACACAGTTTTTGAAGGAACTCGGCAGGGAGGTTGTTCCAAACGTCTTGGAGAACTAACCACAGATCTTCTGTGGATGTAGCTTGCGGAAACCCTTCTGTCTCTTCATGTAATCCCAGATAGACTCGATGATGCTGATATCAGGGCTCTCTGAGGGCCATACTGTATCATCACTTCCACAAGGAGTCCTTGTTCTTCTTAACGCTGAAGATAGTTCTTAATGACATTGGCTGTATGTTTGGGATCGTTGTCCTGCTACAGAATAATTTGGATACAATCAGACGCCTCCCTGATGGTATTGCATGATGGATAAGTACCTGTCTGTATTTCTCAGTATTGAGGACACCATTAATCCTGACCAACTCCATTTGCTGAAATGCAGCCTCAACCTTGCAAGGAACTTCCACCATGTTTCACGGGAACAATGTAAAGTTACCGATACCCGTTTATTATTTTGGAAATAGGCAGTTACAGTATATTGTGAACTTCTTGGTGGTGTCATCATCAGATGCATAGGGAAGCCAGATTCTACTTCCCACCTGCACCAAGAGATAACACGGATGACATACTTAAGGCGCTGCTACAGGCTACATCGGCTTAGCAGGAAAGCGACCAGGGTGCAGTCATTGGCCGTTGAGGAGGCACAGAGACAACAACAAACCGGAAACATTAGTATGGGGATGTGGAAATTGTGGTATTCATCAAATTCCGAAAATTATAAATTTTCGGAATTTGATGCAGTTACTATTCGCCACTGTGAGGTGGCGAATAGCAGGTGAAACTTACCTGTATCCGCGTGTGCAGGTCCCCCGACGAGTCCCTCCGGCGCTCTGCTCCGTCCTCAGGCTCCGGAGGCTGGTCGGACATGTGTGCTCCCCAGCAGAGCACAAGAAAGTTTAGACAAAAAAAAAAAAGTTTTTTTTTTTTCTAATCTGTCATGTGGTCTGCTGGGAAACCACATGACAGACCAGCAGGACGGAGCCGGAGGCTGCTGCGCGGACAGGTAAGTCGGTGGGGGGGGAGGTGAGCGGAGGGGGGAGGGTACACAAACTTAACACATCTGTAGGCAGTGCTGCGCATGCGCTGGTTTTACAGATGTAACAGCGCATACGCAGCACTATTTCCAGATGCGATAAGGTAGTGTAGAGAGGGAAAAGCATCTATTTCCCTAAAAGCTGTCATCGCACAAATGACAGCTTTTCGGAATAGATACTTATGGAGAGATGGAATGATGAATTCCACCTATAATTAGCTAATTATCTCCAGAGAATTTTTAGGTATAATGAATAGGCCCCCAAGACCGTTAAGCCTTAAAAGAGGTGGTGTAGCGTCTGGCAGCCCTGTCTGGAAGTGCTTCCATGGATGTCACAAATAGCTCCAGCTCCATATGGGCTAGTAATTTTCTGCAAAATATGACAAAGAGTTATGATGTTGAAGCCTATTTAACAACTTTCGAAAAACAACCGCTAAGAGGGAAAGTCGGCCTAAGGGTCAGTGGGCAGCCCTTTTAGCACCTTCCCTGTCAGGGGAACCACAAACAGCATATTTTGACCTAAGCCTTACTGATGCCACTCACTATGACACACTGAAAACTGAAATTTCAACTTGTTTGGGTGTCACAATGTCTGTTTGAGCGCGAGTTCATCACTGAGGAATACCAAGTGGATAGGCCTCCCTGCTCTCAAATGCACGACCCCATCCATCTCACCAAGAACTGGCTGCAGCCACACACTCTAACTGGGCTATAGATTGTGGAAAGGGGCATTATGAACTGATATATACAGGCCCTGCCTACTGTTCTGTGCAAGCAGGTGAGCCACGGGGACACTAAAACAGCAAACCAGCTTGTGGAAATGGTGGAGAGCTAAGTGGAAGCCGAGGACCTATTAAGATACCCCAACGGCCTCTATGCCCACAATGGTGATCTCTAGTGATTTCTGGTAATGCTGTACCAGGGGAACTTAAAAACAGAGTGATGGTAGACTTGTGACCTGGAGACTGGCTAGCTGTGCCAGGAAGGTTCCCGCCTCGTATAAGACTTGATAAAATGATGATCAGATGTTTTAGATGTGGTGGCTTGGGCCATTTTGTGGCTGATTGTCTACTTACCTCTGACCCTAGGCAATGTGATATGGCTTATGTAAATCACAGAGTATCTTTCTTTGCTCAGCTATTCTGCACTGCAGATAGACAGGCTGAGCCAGACAAACAAATGTGTATAATCACTGTAGAGGGGAAACATGTAGAGGCTCTGTTAGATTCTGGTAGCCTGGTTACTCTTGTACAAGATGAGTTGGTGATTCCCTCAAAACGTCAGGGGAAACCTGTAGCCTATATACACGGAAATACTCGGTATTATGATACTGCTGAAATGAAAATGCAAACATAGATTGGGGTTCTCACAGCTCCCACAAGTGGGAACTGTGGGATTAGTTCCTTATTTGATGATGGTGCTATATTGGGGAGAGATATTTCCCACTTCTGGAAGCTGTGGGAAACCCAACTTGTTACAAAAATAAATAACCCAGACTCATTTGATAATGTGACTGATACAGTGGCAAATGGTAGTGTTTCCCGAGTCTCAAGTGTTCCCTTTCCTAAGCTTGGTTGTGGAGTCAGAACACTATGAGAGCAGCGGTGGACAGCAGAATAACGTACCTCCTGCTGAAGAAACGGTGGGTACACATTAGACGATGGATCGGTCCGATATATTGTCAATATTGCCTAATGTGTACGCTCTATGTTTGGCCATGCCCGTTCCCGTTTGGTCATCAGTCACATCGTCAGGTCGTCCCTACATCCAGCTCAATTTGACGATGTGACTGACGACCCCATGCTGCGGGATGCGTCAGGGGCCGACATATCGAATGTTCAGGCACCGTCACATCGCTGGTACAGACATTGCCTAACAAAGCCCCAACTTTATAAAATTGAGGCAATATAAATTGGCCACAACCCCTAAATAAGAAGCAGGTGAGAGCTATCTTAGAAACCACAGGATATTATAGAAGACTTATACCAATTTTGCCACCATTGCTGTCCCTTTGACTGACCTTACCAAGGGTAAACAGTAGAGATGAGCGGTTCAGTTTTGGCTGGGATCTTCCTGCCAAGTTCGGATCTCAGATCGAGGCAAAACGTCATCTTTCACCGACAAAACGTTTTGCCTCGTTCTGAGATCCGAAGTTGGCGAGAAGATCCAACCCAAACCTGAACCGATCACCTCTAGTAAACAGTCAGTTGTGTTTAAGTGCAATCCCGAGGCATAAAAGGCTTTTCAGAAGTTGAAGGTAGTGTTGTGACACCTGACTTTACAAATTAATTAGTGGTGTAAACAGATGCATCAGATGTAGGGATAGGTGCTGTTCTGCCGTAGAACATAGATAGTGAAGAGCATCCTCTTATTTGTTTAAGTAGGAAACTGAATGTACATGAGATAAATGATGCTACTGTAGAAAAAAAAACATTAAGTGGGCATTAGAAACACAATTTTAGGAAGAAAATTTAAGTTAATTACTGATCCTACTCTTTGAAATGAAAGTCTAAAAATAAAGAGAGCAATGGCAGAATTACCAGATGGCACTTGCCACTGCAACATTTTAAATTCTCTGTTGAACATAGGCTAGGAAGCCAAATGGCCAATGCAGATGCTTTGTCCCATTTTGTTTAGGGACTGCATGTGTTTGCCCCACAGGTCGAAACAGGAGGGGGTGATATGGGACAAAAACACTGGGGAAATTATTGATGAGAGATATGTGTGCCCCAGGTTCCTATCTTCTCTCTGGTGATCATAAGCTAATGAGGGCTTTGATTGTCAGAGCACCAGTGAGAGGCTAATAAAATTCTGTGTCAGTGTAATAGTCTCTCTCTCACTACCTGGAGGAAGCAGGCTGGCAAGCAAGCCTGCTGACAGACACTGCCATTGCTATATGTAACTTGTGTTTTTTTTGTGTGTGAGTGGGACATTAGGTCCTTCCACCTTAGAGAGGAAGTTCTACGTTTCTGTTAGTTAGAGCCGGTCAGGCCAGGATTTATTTTTATGTTTTGTTTATTTTATGCAGCTAAATAAAACTAGCTGCAGTCACCTGTACAAAGGCCTCGGACTGGTGGGCATTGAATGGCTGCTGCATAAGAAGTGCTGCAGTTTACCCCCAGGAGTCAGCACCCCTAAGCTGATCTTGCAACTATGAAAAATAGTAAGAGTGCACCCTCCCGGCTTCTAAATCATCAAAACAAATTTATTGACTCACATCTACATCTCAAGGGTAGAAGTCTCTGTTTCAGTTGACTGAAATGTCTACACTTACCCTTGAGATGTACGTGTGAGTAAATAAATTTATTTTGGTGAATATATAAAAATATATATATATAAAATTGGTATCTCTGTGACATTAATTGTAAGAAAAATGTTATTCATACCCCTTTCACACTGAAAATTAAATTACAGGGTAATTCACTTTTACCCGGTAATTTGCTAAACAACCCGGGATTTTTCCCTGTGTTTGACCTGGGAATTTAGTCCTGGGTTGACCCTTTCACACAGGGAAAAATCCCGGGTTGTTTAGCAATTTACCGGGTAAAAGTGAATTACCTGGTAATTTAATTTTCAGTGCGAAAGGGGTATTAGACAGAAAATGGCAAAAAACCCGGCATGCAAATACAGGGTAAAAGCCTGTTTTTTTGCCATTTTCTGTCTGAAAGGGGTATTACTGTCAGGGCATAAGTATGTTTTTAAAAGTAAAAAGGAAGCCCCGGGCTGATATGTAAATTTAATGATAATACTATCAATTAAACTGTCAGACCAAGCAGCAAAGAGGAAAAGACGTGCTTGTGGTTGCACATATAATAACCTTATAAACAGGTATAACACAAATTTAGAAATAGACCTCTGCGCTTGATAATATATATACAGTATAGAGAGGAGCGGCATGAAATGATTCATACACTTCACAAATTGGCTATAAACAGTTTTAATAACTAATAAAATAAATTATAATTCATTGACTGGTCAAATAAAATCCCATAAGGCGTCCATAACTTTATTGCAATTAAACACAATATATGACAGCTTACACTAACTTATACTAAAATAAAGACAGGACACAGACTGCTTTGGTTAAATGGTCATAACTTTCTTTATTAAAGGTATGACCCTGAATTATACTTCAATTATTGAATTTACTTTATTGGGAGGCAAAGAAGGATGCTACAACCAGCTCCAGCCATATGATCTTAGCCAATATTAGGGGACGACTGATACGCCCCCCCTGTGGCCATTGTGACCAATATTAGGAAGCGACTGAAACGCCCCCCCTGTGGTCATTGTAAGCTAAGCTGCAAAGACTCACAACCCCCATGATATTGCATAGTACGAGCGTGTCCGCAGAGACTGACGCCCAAAGTCTTCCCGCAGAGGTAGGCCATACTACGACCATTTAAAGGATATGTGCTCCACAACGAATACTCTTACACTTTACGTGGCCGCTGGATTGTAGCACCTTCCCGCCACCGCCAGGTTCCAAAGAACCGCAGCTTGCCACCCAAACCAAAACACTAGACCGCATCCAAACAGGAAAAAACATCACCCAAAAACACACCTAACCCCAAATCTGATAAATGCACCCCATCAGGGCGAAAAAACGGAGCCTGTTCTAAACGTAAACTTGGGTGCCGAACCACCAAACCACCTGACCCGGAGATAAAACGAGAAACAGCCTTGTTAATCTTCCTGCGAGCCTTATCCAAAGCCAACAGGTCCCTTGAACCCCTCCATACATGGCGAGGGATAATTTCCGACCATACCAAGCGCACCTCCGGCCACTGGGACCGAAGGGCGCACAAATCAGCCTGCATCCACAAGATCAGATCTATACCCTTAGACTGCCCCACATCATTGCCTCCGAGGTGAATCACCAGCCATGCCGGGCACCCACAGTGCATCTCCTGCTGAAACAAGAATTCTAAAAGAGCTGGCCACCGCATGCCCCTGACTCCAAACCAACGAACCTGACGCCCCCCTAACAACAGGGATGCCCTTTTTGCCATCACATGCCTTTCAGCCCAATAAATAAACGAATGGCCCACAAGCCAGACTTGCTCAGAAGACACGGACATAGCTGTAAAAGAGCAAAAAGAACTAAAACGGCAGTAAAGAAACATTATATGAAGAGGATAGAGGTAACTTAGGAGGAGAACGTTAGTAACAATGCCCAGGCGAAGGAGAAAAATCCAAAAAAACTCCTTTTTGTCCTAGTGTTCCATGAGCCGTGTATAATAAGCCAATTGAATTATGGCCCTTTTTTCTTTGGAGGAAAAATTAAAAAATCCCTTCACACCCTCAATTTTTGAATGCTAGCCATTCAAAAACTGGCGGGTAAACTACGTTTCTGGGTGAGAAAAACACAACTTAAAGCTTATCACATCTAACATATGATTTATAGGCGGATGACCTCCATCTCCCAATCGCTTGAATGGCAGATGGAGGCAATCCGCTAGCTGCTGCACAAGTAGCCGCGCCAATACGGAAACAATGCGTCCCGTAATGCGCAACATCTAAACCCAGCTGACCCAAACAGCGCTTAAACACAGCAGCAAACTGCAACTTAGTCAAAGGAGAGGAGTCAGCATGTAATAACCATTGCGCGCCAACCGACGGGCGCAGACCCGCATATATCCCAGCCAAGCGCAAAGAGCAAATCTCAGAATTAGCATGCGGGTGATGGTAACCCAACGCCCACGCCCTAACTGATCAGTTTTGGAACGTGGAATTTTGCACAGGATAGCCCCCGCCTGGATTACCACATGCTTAAATAATAGCCCTGAATCAGCAGACCTCTTCCTAGATGCCACAAGCTCACTAATCCGAAACGCGCCAAAAAAAGCAAGCGCAAACGCTAAACGTAACAAAAAAGACTCAAATTCGGAAGATGTAATCAACGAAACTACCCCTATCAACCGCTGCAGCAGGGCGAGGTCAATCGGCCGGCGAGAATCAGCCACCATGGGATTTTCTTTAGCCCAACCCTTAAGGGCCTTAGACAGCACAAAGCACTTTGTGGGATCATGACCGCCGTGAAGGCGAGAGAAAAAAGCAATACCTGCAAGGGCAGAAGCCATGGCCGCCTTAGATCGGCCCCTCTGATAATGGTCCCACACAAATTCAACTAAACGCTGATCTAAAGACTTACCCATGGCAGGATGCCTAACCCGATAAGCCTCCCAGTCGCGCCAAGCTGCCTTGTAAACTCGCAAACTTGACGGAGCCAGGGACTTCCGGGCCAGACCAATTAGTCCGGCTCGACAATCTGCCAGAGAGAAGACAGACACGTCATCCCAATCGGATTAGCCTCAGGGGCCAACACCCAAAACCTATCAAATTGAAAGCGGGATAGTGAATCCGCTATCCCGTTTTCAATGCCCGGTACATGCCTCGCCCTAAAGACAATATTCGCCTTCAAACATCTCAATACAAAAAAAACCTCAACAGACGCAGCGCCATAGGAGAAGAAGAACGCTGATTATTAATAGCGTGCACCACGCCCAGGTTGTCACACCAAAAAATTATGTTCTGGTTAGACAAACTGTCAGCCCACAAATCCACAGCCACTATTATCGGAAAAAGTTCCAATAACAACAGGTTATACTGCAATCCGCGAGCTATCCATGATGCCGGCCATGGAGCAGCGCACCATTCCCCCTGAAAATATGCCCCGAAGCCAGTTGAACCTGCAGCATCGGTGAACAACTGCAATTCAGCATTGTCAACCAGCTGCAATGGCCAAATTAACTCGAGGTTGAAATCCAACAAAAATGAAGCCCACACCCGGAGGTCATCTAGGATTTCCCTGGAAAGGCGAACACTAAAATGCGGGTTGGAGACCCCCGCAATGGCCCGCATCCCATCGGGATGATCCGACACGCAAAGTGAAATGAACCGAGAACCGACTGCACATGGCGCAATTTAACCCGCCGAGAATCTAAGCAACATTGAATCTGACCTAGCAATCGCTGCACCTTATCGTCTGGCAAACGGCAGCACCCAGCAACTGTGTCCACTTCGATACCTAGGTAAGACAAGCAAGAAGTCGGACCCTCTGTCTTGTCTGTGGTCACAGGAACGCCGAGCACCCGAAAAAGGGCCTGCGCCGAAAACAACACATCCCCACAAACTGTGCTATCATGCGGGCCGACGAACAAAAAGTCGTCCATATAATGTGCGATACCGGCATGGCCAGTGCCAGCCTGGATACACCAATGCAAAAAGGTGCTGAACTTTTCAAAATAAGCACACGAGATAGCACAGCCCATGGGGAGGCACCTGTCAACAAAAAATTGACCGTCTAACATAAAACCCATAAAACGTATGGACTCGGGGTGCAACGGAAGCAGGCGGAAAGCAGATTCCACATCCAATTTTGCCATCAACGCCCCAGGACCAAAACCCCTAATCATAGCGAGCGCCTCATCAAATAGCTGGTACTGCACTTGGCAAAGCGAGTGGGGGATTGCATCGTTCACAGAGCCCCCAAGAGGTTACGACAAATGCTGTATCAAACGGAATTTACCCTGGACCTTTTTGGGCACGACTCCAAGGGGAGAAATGCATAGGTCCTGCAAAGGAGGGGAGGGAAAAGGCCCGGACATACGGCCCAACGCCACTTCAGCAAAGACTTTCTGTCGTACCACATGGGGAAGCTCTCTGGCCGACCGCAAGTTCCGGGAGGAGACTACATGCAAAGCGCCAGCTGCGGGTAATCGGAAAGCCAAACGAAAACCATCCAGCAAAAATTGGGACTCGTCCTGCAAAGGATACCAGCCCAACCATTTCGCTAACTCGTCTAGCACTACCGGAGAATAGGCCTTACTTGTCAACTCCGGTAGCGTCAGACCTGCCCCCTGAACCGCCCTTTGTTCCTGACTTACAGTCTTTAGCGGGGTGACTACCGTTACAGATGCGGCAGGAGTGACGAAAACGACACCCTGACCCCCGGGAACACCGAGAGTCATTATAGGCGAAACACTTCCCTTTACCGAGCATGTTCGCTCCAGCACGCGAAGGGAGAGAAGCCTTCCTACCCTGTGCCCCTTCCGCAGGCGCCCTAGTTTCCTGGGTAACAGCTAACCAGACCTCCACATCCTTACGGCCCAGAGGCATAACCAGCTGACCGTCCTGCTTCCTACGAAATTGTTCGTCGTAATCTCTCCAAACAAAGCCCTTGGATTTGATAAAAATATCATGCACCAAATGAATATACTTTATTACATTACGGTGCTCCGTTGGGCGCGTTTCAAGGTAGCAGGCCGAAAAAACCAGTATACCGCTAAGCCAATGATGAAAACCACGGCAACAATCCTCCCCGCCACCCCCAGGTTTTTTGACTTTATCTAAAGCTTTCTTCATGTCTTCGGTTAGAGAAAAAACATCCACAAACTTACCCTTGCGAATCTTGTCCCTAACTCGCTTACGCAAACCCCTGTCCACTGCCGTATTGGCACAGTGAACCATACCCGCATCTTCAACAGGCGCTACAACAGCAGCCGGAGCTGACTGACGCTTAGCCGCTTTCCTAACCAAACGCTGCGCAACCAGTTTAGCTTATTTTCGCGGGCGCGGCGGAGAGCTAGACGAGGAGCTACTATCGCTAGACCCTGAAGATTCCGTATCGAACTGCAAAGGAGGGACAGCAGACTCACCACCAGCCAGACCCGACATCCCGTCACCGACAGCCTCCGGCACCGCAACATCAGGGGCAACGATCACGTCCCCTGTATCAGGACCGGCCACAGCGCTACCACTCGAGATCCCAGCACGACCAGAAGCCATCGCTGGAGCACTAGGCAAAACACTGCGGCGTGACACCACAGCGGGGGTACTCGGAACTGTCGCTGGGTGAAAAACCGGGACAGGAGAAGAAGGAGTTAAAGGGGGAGGGGCGGCGCAAACCGCACTGAGAGAAGGCGCTGGTGGGCGTGGGGCAGGACCCTGTGGGGGAACAAACTGTTGCGGCCAAGATGGGGCGGAAGGAGAAGTAACGGGCACAGGGTAATTTGGGAAAGGATAAGGCTGGGCAAAAGAGGGGTGCCAATAAGGAAAAGGGGCCCCCACAGGAGGAAAAAGGGGGTAATTGGAAAATTGGCCAGGAAAAGTAGGAAAAACCGAAGGTTGGTAAACTGAAGGAAAAACTGGGGAGGACCATGAAGTGAGGGAAGGAGCAGAGGAAAAAACAGGGAAAGAAGGATGGGCTGCTGGAAGAGGAAAGGGGGGGAGGGAGGAAACAGGCTGGGAGAGGAGGCTGGGAGGAACAGGGGGGGTTATAGAGAGGGGGGCAGCACCCACCCCAGCAGGAACTGTAGGGTGGTAAGGAACAGGGCCCCCAGGGTAGTTGGACCCCATGAAAATAGGAGCCGAAGGCTGGTGATATGGGGCGGGGCCCGGAGGCAAAATGGCGGCCGCGGGGGGGAGGGGAGGCCCCCGCAGCTTGGTACAGCGTCGCGGGGGTGAAGGGGCTTGCAGTGCTGGCTGGAAGGTGGACCGGGCCCCCCGCGGCCTTAGACAGCGCCGCGGGGGGGCACCTGGCAGCGGGGGACATCATGAGGACAGGAGTGGAGGGAGGAAGCGCCTGGCTGGAGCTGCACGCGGGCGCAATGAAGGCCGGGCCCCCCGCAGCTTTACACAGCACCGTGGGGGGGCACCCGGCAGTGGGGGGCATCAGGAGGCCAGGAGCAGAGGAAGGAAGGGCCTGGCTGTAGCTGTGCGCGGGCGCTGGAGGTGACCGCGCGCCCGTGAGCAGTTGGAGGGAGGTTGTCGGAGCGAGCGGTGACCCCGCAGGAGACGGGGACCGCTCGCCCGGGGAGGAAAAAGGCCCGGCAGGAGGGAGCATGCAGTCGGCGGCGGGGGGCGTGGCCAGTCCCCCGGCAGCATTTGAGACTTCTGCCGGGGACAAAATGGACAGCAAACTCAGGCGCGCCGTGCAGGAGGAGGTGGGGGGGGGGGGCTGGAGAATCCATAAATCGGCGGGGGGGGGGGTACTGAACGTTTTGGGCGGGGCATGAAAAGGGAAAGTGATAAATGGAACAAGAGTGAAAATAAGAAAAATGAAAAAACCAGAGGGGAAGCAAACAGACAGGAGAGGCACAAAAAACAGGAGAATACAAGGGGCAGGGAAAATAGAACAGACAGGGAGATATAAAAGACAGGGAGATACAAGATAAATGTCACCAGATACAGTTCCTGAGGATGGCACCCAGGACAAACACCGTCCAGAAAAGGAAGTTGCTGGGCGTACCCCAGTCCTATAAAGTCCACCAAGCCACTCCCACGAGCTCCCACATGGTCAGCGACCAACCAACCATGATAACCCCCCCAAACTACTCTACCTAGCAACTACTGACAAATTCCAACCAATTACAAAAAACTAAGGACTCTTATATAGATTTAAACTTAGTCAGTTCTCATCTCTTCATAACAACCTATAATACATAAACAAATATATAGAGAAAGCAACGTTGCAAATGTTATATTAATAAAAACATTTAGCTTACATAGGAGCACTATATTTAAATAGGATTGGTTCAAGGAGGTGGGTAATAAACCATCCAAAAAGTCCAAAACATGTAAGAAATAAAAAAAAGGGGGATAGTTTCAAATCTTCCACATCTACAGTAGTTGTGATAATAAGCAATATCCAAGTGTATCCAAGTTATAGCTCACAGTCACAATTTTACTTAACAAAGATTGTAACAAGCTCCATAGAACTCCATACCAGCACCTGAATGTTACCGATTCATTGCAGGATCCCCTGCAAAATATCCATGGTGGGGCTATGCAGCTGAGACGGAGTGGCTGGGGGGGAGAGACACAGATATAGTGGCCCTGATTCAGAGCCGGACGCTCTGACATAGCGATCGCTCTGAATCAGGGCCGTCCCTGCTCCTTTTTGGAGCGGCCTCCTGGCCGCTCGCATAGCTGTGGGTGACCACCCACAGCTATAGCAAGCGGCCAAAATGATGGTCGCGATGGTCAAGACCATCGCGACCATCAGGCTTGCGACGAGACCCTGCGGTAGGGTCTTGCTGCCACAAGCCCAGGAGTGCTTTTGGCTCTACCAGACCAGAGAGCACTCCCACTGACATCACTAGTGATGTCAGTGGGGCCGGACCCAGACGGTAGGCATTCCGTCTGGGCAGCCACGCCCCCAGCACGCCCACCAAAGGGCCCACCAAATCACCATCGACAGCACGCCCCCTTTGGAGCGAGACCCTTAACGACGGCCGTCATTATTCGGGTCTCGCGCATGCGCACGACGGAGCCGCCTCCGTCGTGCGCACGCGCACTTGGGCACCATCGATCTGAATCAGGCCCAGTGTACGGCGGTTAATCTTGTATAATTCCTTCCAGTCGTATCTCAATCCCAGTCTCAACCCCTGCGCTGCAACTGTCCAGATAATGTCATTCTCAGCACAGCTATTTTTCAGTTGACATAACAAGCTGCACGCAGTTGTTTCGCTAGTATAATTTGTGCACAATTAAAGATAAAAGAGGGGTAGATGACGTAGGAGCCACCCCGTTCAGTCCAAACCATAATGCATAATCATTTTTAAACTCCAGAGGTTACATAAAAAAACATAATGGGTCCGATAAACTACTACTATAAAACCTGCGGCTAATCGGCATCACTGCGGCATGCCGTGACTATGTACAGGCACTAGACCACAAGCCAAGTCAGTTTATACAGTCCATAGAAATGCATGATTACAGATAATATACTTTTTATTTTAGAATAAGGGGCGTATGGTCCTTTATAATTCACAAGTTTCAATTTGTGTTTTCTCCTCACTGACTGTTAGAGATTCATTAATAATAGGGACAAGCGCCGACCCCTGTGTTTTGGTTTTGGATCTCAAAGCGCTGCGGAATATGGATGCGCTATATAAATAACTGGTAATAAATAAATAAATAATACATCTATATCTCTCCTTCAAGGTTTTGGATCTTGATTTGGTTTTACAAAACCAGCCTTGCGTGTTTTGGTTTTGGTTTTGAATCTGTATTTTTTTCCCAAAAAAATTATATAAACAGCTAAAACCACATCATTTGGGACTGTTTTTATTCCTAAAGTATTATTAACCTTACTAACAATCATTTTCAGGCGTTTCCAGGCATTTTTAACCACCTCACAGCTCACAATATTGATTTCACTATTTTTCACCAATATAGGCCAAAGGCTGCAGCGAGCTGGCTGGCTAAAGTAAGCGACAGAGCAGCAGCACAAACGCACGGCAGTTTAAAAAAATATAGGACATCTATGAAACATTGCCACACAGCAGTGGCAGACAGGATGGCAGTTTAATAAACTATAATAATGTCAGTCGGCAATGCCCCAAATTGTGCCAAATGTAAAGGAAAGAGGTGCAAGATGGAATTGTCCCTCCCACCCACTCTTATGTGGGATATTAAAAAGGACATGCACAGTTTAACAAACCAAGCACTTTAGCCTCTAGGACTGACACTTTCGTGGCTGATCTCCCTGGTTTGACATAACAGGAAGGAGGTGCGTAGATGGTTAATGTCCCATCCTCTGCTAGCTTTGGCTTTACAAATGGAACAGATGCCTTCACAGCAGTTTATCAGAATTTAGATTAAAATAATTCCACACACAAGATGTGGCTTTTCTGGCTTTCTTTTTATCACGAGCAAGAACTGCTGCCACTGGTGACTGAATTACGCAAACAACATCCTCATCATCAACATCCATCATTAGCGTCAGATAGGACATAAATTTTACCCTCATCCTCCTTTTGCACTTCCTCCACAGTATCATCCTGATTTTCTATTATATCACCATCTAATACTAGCACAGCCATCATGGCGTCAGCGATCCGCTGTGCAACTGGGTGACAATTGCTATACTTACTTCCTCTGTCAACAGATTGTTTAATAGTCAATTGATTTTTTTTTAAATTACTACTAGTAGTAGTCTTCTTTGTCCTATTCTGGAATGAAGATCCACCCCCAGTAGCAGCAGCAGCAACAGGTGTAGCACTCAAGGATCCATCTGAGGAATCATGGACAGGAGAGGAGTCAGTCATGCTTATGAAATTGGATGCAGCAGGACTATTTCCAATCACGATTGAGGATGTTGATGATGCAGGTGTTGGTGGTGGAGATTGCAGGTGCTTGGATCTAACAGAGAGAAGGGATTGTTACATTTTTAGCCTAAGTTTCTGAATTTTGAAAATACTTTGGAATTTGATGAATGCGCTGCAAGTGACGTAACAGGGAGGAGGTTCCTAGATAGTTAAGGTCCTTACCTATACTCACTGTTGCTTGGCAAACATTACAGATGGCTTGACAACTGTTGCCCGGATTTGGGTGGAAATAATTCCACACGTAAGAGATTGTTTTTGTTGTCTTTTGTCCCAGCATGACAATGGGCTTTTTCATACCATGGGCAACAACTGTTGTCTGATTTACACAAACAACATCCTTGACATCAATATCATCATCATCAACATCCTCATCTTATTTGTTAATGCCAACTGCAGAAATATCCTCCTCATCCTCCTGGTGCAATTCCACAGAAGCATCCTCGATTTCTAGGTCAGCATGTTGACTTGTGCTGCTCATCCCCGCATTTGCAGAAGGCACACAAATAGTAGAAGGAAGATCCTCTTCAAGTACAGTATTAGAAAGGTCAGGCTCACACATGGCAACCACGGACACACTTAGACTTTCCTCAGGGATCTGTGACTTTTCTGAGCACACAGTTGGTTCATGTGACTTAGCGATTTTTTTTTGACACTTCTACAGGGAAAAGGGCTTACATCATCATAAGATGCAGAACTACCAGTCATAAATAAACGCCAAGGCCTTATCCTTTCCTTGCCACTTTGTGTAGTAAATCGCATATTGCCAATTTTTTGTTTCTCTGCAGCTAACTTAGCTTTTATTTTTTCTTTAACACTGTAATACATTGTTTGTTTGATTTCAAATGCCCTGACTTAAGCCCTTGGGAATCGGCCTTCGTAGATGATGTGTAAGGCCTTGTATCGTCATCATGACTGCTGGCAGCAGCTGCAGGACTGGTATGTGGTTCCTGCTCTCCTCTCATTTGATCGTCCTCCATATCAACAAACTTACACTGTGGTCTGACCGGCAGTGTCACCGAACAATAATTTTTTTAACACTGGGAAAGAGCACCCCTGAACAAGGCAGCAGCCCCTTGATGAACACTACAGACAGCACATATGAAGATGGGCGGTAGAACTGTGCTCTCTTTGACCAGGGGGTGGTGTGTTGTGGTTTCGGAGTGCTGCACCTTTGTGTGGGAGTACCTTTCCCGCACTGAATACGTATGGGGTAGGGGGGGTAATGTGCGCTCTTCCGGCTAATAGTGGTGATGGTGATGACTTGTGTGTGTTTGTGAGTGGTGTTAATTGGAATGTTTCTTCTGGTGGTGGTGGTGTTTTGGGAGTGAGAAGGAGGGTGTGATTGGGTATGGAGTGTAGTTTGGAGTAATGTGAAAAGGGGAGTAAGATAGGATCAAAATGAGGCCAGCGAGGAAGGAACCGCAGGAAGGAACCGCATGGGAAGGAGCCCCCTGAAAGGGTCCATCTACCTCCCCAGTCTCATCACCACTCATCACTGAACCCCACCCACCTGCCCGGGATCTCAACAGAGCAGCATTGTGACTACTCAATAAAAGATTTTGCCCCAAATTACTGTTTCTCGCTGGCCTCATTTTGATCCTATTTTATTCCTCTTTTTCACATTACTCCAAACTACACTCCATACCCAATCACACCCTCCTTCTCACTCCCAAAACACCACCACCAGAAGAAACATTCCAAGTAACACCACTCACAAACACACACAAGTCATCACCATCACCACTAGAAGGAAGAGCGCACCTTACCCCCCCTACCCCCAACACAGGCAGCATCCCTTCTTTATGGACAACAAAGCACCCCTGTCGAGTACGGACAGACCACCTGCAGAGTCACAAATACGTGGACGATAAACTGCGGCAGTGTCACCGAACAATAATAGCGCACACACACCAAAAAAAAGAAAAAAAGAAACTTTTCTTTTTTTTTAACACTGGGGAAGAGCACCCCTAATTGACAGAGCACCCCCCTGGACAACACAGCACCCCTTTATGAACTGCAGCCCTAACCTGATGGACAGGACAAACACGCAGCAGCAGCCAAAGTTAATTGACAGGACAAGTGACACAGCAGCTGCAGCACCACCCACTGAAGGAAGCTCCCCCTTTATATACTGAGGATGACAGTGAGGATGGCAGTTGGTGAGGATGCCAGTGAGGATGGCAGTTGGTGTGGTTCACCTATTTGAATTTTGGACTGCGCTGCAGCCCCACCTCTGGAGCCACCACTGTTAGTCATTAGGTATACCTTCTTCTGACAGTGGTGTTGTGTACTGTGGCGTCCACATTCATCGAGGCTGGGGCCAATAGCGAGTGAAACGCCCTATATTTGCATGACTTTATACATAGATTAACATCACGTGTATTGTATCGG
The DNA here is from genome assembly GCA_031769625.1 of Taudactylus pleione. Classification (NCBI taxonomy): domain Eukaryota; kingdom Metazoa; phylum Chordata; class Amphibia; order Anura; family Myobatrachidae; genus Taudactylus; species Taudactylus pleione. The sequence continues at coordinate 529,090 of JAUIMM010000795.1, read as the reverse complement.
AAATGTAGAGAAGTTAATAAATGGCACCTCTTCTGAATGGTGGTCTCTGAAAGCAGACTTACTGACCCCTTTATAGGAGCTATAGGAAAAATATTTTTATTCCTTAATATTTACATTACAGAAATACGAAAAGGGAGAAAACAATTGGACGTACAAGTTCTTACGAGACATTGACCCTGGAGTATTTTATCTTGCCGGACTGGGCTAGTAGTAATACTCCCAGCCAGGATTTTCCACCGAGGAGAAGAGTCAGTCCTATACGGCAAACTTTTAAGTCACGTAACCAGGATAATAAGTGACTGGGATTTATTAGGGACATTGGAAAATGCTGTATGTTCGCAGCCAGAGAAGAGTTAATGCTTTCCCCAAAGCATTAGGAGGCCATATGTGTTTTGTTAAGAGCTTTTATGCCCTCCAGTCTAGAACAGATGCAAGCTGGGCAGGCAGAGGAAGCCATCATCTGCCTGCCTCACAACAGTTGGAGATACAGTAGGGATTTCCAACAAGGATATGTTTCCTGTCCAGAAAACACTCTAGAATCTCTTAGATCTTCAGTGTACAAGGACCACCCTCAGCTCAGGCCACATGTTTTCTCACATACCTGACCTGTTGCTGATCTACAGAGCGTGATACAATGAGATTTATTTTCCTGCGCTATAACAGGTTACGTGGGTTCTCCTCCTCCGGAATTATCTCACTTGATAATGTTTTAAGGATTTAAATGATAGCTCAGAGTGTGGATCCATCAGTGCATGCAAAAAATATTTAGGTAAAGATATTACGGAATCGGTATGAAATTCGATTCCCCGGCAGCGGCAACCCGACAGATCCCAGCAGCAGCAGCCCGACAGCGCTGGAAATCCCGATCGTCCTCAGGTAAGTATATACTAACCTAACCTAACCCCCCTAACCCTAACCCTTCTTAGGGGTGTCTAACCCTAACCTCGCCCCAAAGTGCCTAACCCTAATCCCCCCTGTATGTGCCTAGCCCTAACCCCCACCCATCCCCGCAGCCTAACCCTAAGTCCCCCTGGGGATGCCTAACCCTAACCCTCCCTCCCTCCCCCTAGTCTAACCCTAACCCTCCCAGGGGGTGCCTAACCCTAAGTCCCCCCCGGGTGCCCTAAACCTAACCCTCCCCCCCCGTGGCTGTCCGCTCGCGGCGCCCGGCATCCCTTCGATCGGGATGCCGGACGCCTGTCTCCCGGCGTTGGGAAAATGACAGGCGTCTAGATATAGACGCCTGTCATTTAACCCACGCCGGGATAAAACAGTCGGGAAGCCGGCTGTCGGGATCACGTCAGCCAGTTCTTCCGATTGCATCCCAGATATTACATAGAAAATACGGTAAAGTGTAGAACATGAACTAATTGGCTTAAAAGTTAAAGGTTTTTATTAAGTATATGACAGCAGTCAATATAATTGACTCACAGTGGTCAATCCAATTAAGTGCGAAGAGTGCAAACTGCCATTGGAATGGTATAGAAACTCTAGCAAGGGCACGGCAATTCGCCCCACTCATTGCCCGATCTCACCGCAGACTTGCACAATCTTTGCTCGCAGCCCTATGAGGTTGCGAAGAGAAATGTGCGAACCTGGAGGTACCGTAAGTGCGGCACACAGACGCACTTACTCACGAGTGCGAGGAACTCGCACCTAATTAGATTTTCCCCATAGTTTGGGGGTTGGGTTAACTTTCAGGGTGCTACATGTTTAGACTTTGCATGTGCTCCACATATTCAAACAGTCAAAAGACATACAGTACTGTTGGGTTGGTTTCCTTGTAATTTGTGTGATTGCAGGAGTAGATTAGGCTGTAAGCTCCATTGGTCAGGGATGGATGTGAAGGAATATATAGTTCTCTGATTGTACAGCGCTGTCAAACATGTCTTACAGTCTCCAAGTGTCATCTATTGACCACAAAGTCCTTATGGGATCTTCAGAGACTACATGTTCCCAGTTGGAGTGTTAGTAGCATGGTATCATTGTGACGAGAAAAAGAACTGACATGTTCAGCAGGATTTTAACCTGCAGCCTTGTGCACTGTGAGCCTGTGCTCCTGCTGGCTGAGCCACAGCACTGACTGTTTGTTCATGGTTGTGTTTTGGACATGCTTGTACCTTCTAAGCTGTTCCTGCTCTCCGCCCACTTCCTGTCCACAGCCAATCACCTGCAGGGGGAGGATAGGTTCAGGCACTGGGGAGGGAGGGTTAGCGTTAGGATAGGGAAAGTGGGAGGGTTAGGGGTAGGGTTAGAATACTTGCCAACAGGTGTCGGTATCCTAACGCTGTCAGGATGCCGGCGTCTGGAGTTTGACCGCCGGGATCCCGAGTGCCGGCATCTGCTTATGCTCGTCACCAGGATTGTTCTCCGGCTCAATATATGATTGCCGGTATCCTCTGAACCCAGGGAAAGATTAAAAATGAGGTGGATGGAGCTGCAGCTCCAGGCCCCCACATAAATATAGGCCCATCATCATGATTACCAGCAGGGCCAGATTATAGGCAGGGCAACAGGGGCGGTAGTCCCGGGGGCCCCACACAATGCCCCCAACCTCTGGCCACATGCCCGGCGAAAAGTTTGATCATGATCTACTGGAAGCTCGCGGAGCTTCCGCCGGTAGATCGCGACCAGCTTACTTAAGGCAACTGGGAACGCTAGCCTCTGAATCCTGATCGCTTCAGAGGCCAGCATTCCCAGTGATGCAGTGCGCAGGTGACGTCATGACTTCACCCATGGTGAGAGGAGCCTGCACGCCTCTACTAGATCCAGCAGGCATCGGCAGCGACAGGACTCGGGAGCCCTGACAGCGTGGAGCGAAGACAGGTAAGTTTTTTCACAGGGGTGTGTGCAGGGAGGGGGGCTAGTACTGGGGGCACATCTACAGGGGGCATTGGAGAAGGGAGACAACTACAAGGGGCATTAGAGAAGAGGCACAACTACTGGAGGCATTACAGGGGGCACAACTACTGGGGCATTGCATAGCTACCTAGCTGGCCACAAAGTTTGCCATAAATATTAAGTATTTAAATAGTTTTTTAAGTTTCCCACAAAACTATTAAATTTTTCTATATTTCTGTATTTAGGGAGACAGTGTGGTAGATAGAGTGTATAAAGTCGCAATGCACTTATATCTGCTATGGGAGGTCCAGGTGGGATGGGTGGGGACGTGACATGAGAATGGAATCACTGCCCGTACCCATTCACATCATAAAATTGGGATCAGGCCATGATGACGTGATTCAGAGTGATTCGCACCTCTACACTCCTACCCCGCCTATTTCACTGGAGATGTGGGTGAGTTATTATGGGAGCCAGGAGAATTCCACCAAATTCAGGAGTCTCACAAAAATACAGCAAGACTATGTGGTAGGTAGGTATGTGGTAGGTAGGTATGTGGGTCGCTTTTATATAACACTGCTGCTTAGAGGTTGAACCTTGCAAGTGGGCAGCACCTGTGCAAATGGGGAGATACTTATTAGTATTAAGCACATACATTGTCTAGGCTAAACCTAAACAATAGAGAGAATATTACTTTGCTAGTGGCATCTCAATGGTATGGATGACCAATTAATAGCTCACTGTGAATTGATTTTCTGCACTGACAGACTCCAGGTAGATATAAGGTACACTGACAGACGCCAGGTAGATGAGAGGTGCACTGACAGACTCCAGGTAGATGAGAGGTGCACTGACAGACTCCAGGTAGATGAGAGGTGTACTCGCAGAATCCAGGTAGATGAGAGGTGCAGTGACAGACTCCAGGTAGATGGGAGGTGCACTGACAGACTCCAGGTAGATGAGAGGTGCACTGGCAGACTCCAGGTAGATGGGAGGTGCACTGACAGACTCCAGGTAGATGGGAGGTACACTGACAGACTCCAGGTAGATGAGAGGTGCACTGATAGACTCCAGGTAGATGAGAGGTGCACTGACAGACTCCAGGTAGATATAAGGTGCACTGACAGACTCCAGGTAGATGAGAGGTGCACTGACAGACTCCAGGTAGATGAGAGGTGTACTGACAGACTCCAGGTAGATGAGAGATGCACTGACAGACTCCAAGTAGATGAGAGGTGTACCGATAGACTCCAGGTACATGGGAGGTGCACTGACAGATTCTGAATAGATGAGAGGTGCACTGACAGACTCTGAGCAAATGAGAGGTGCACTGACAGACTCCGGGTAGATGAGAGGTGCACTGACAAACTACGAGTAGATGAGAGGTGCACTAACAAACTCCAAGTAGATGAGAGGTGCACTGATAGACTCCAGGTACATGAGAGGTGCACTGAAAGATTCTGAGTAGATGAGAGGTGCATTGACAGACTCTGAGTAGATGAGAGGTGCACTGACAGACTCCGGGTAGATGAGAGGTGCACTGACAGACTCCGAGTAGATGAGAGGTGCACTGACAAACTACGAGTAGATGAGAGGTGCACTGACAGACTCCGGGTAGATGAGAGGTGCACTGACAGACTCCAGGTAGCTATAAGGTGCACTGACAGACTCCAGGTAGATGAGAGGTGCACTGACAGACTCCAGGTAGATGAGAGGTGCACTGACAGACTCCGAGTAGATGAGAGGTGCACTGACAGACTCCAGGTAGATGAGCGGTGCACTGACAGACTCCGAGTAGATGAGAGGTGCACTGAAAGACTCCGGGTAGATGAAAGGTGCACTGACAAACTACGAGTGGATGAGAGGTGCACTGACAGACTCCAGGTAGATGAGTGGTGCACTGACAGAATCCGGGTAGATGAGAGGTGCACTGACAGACTCCAGATAAATGGGAGGTACACTGACAGAATCCGGGTAGATGAGAGGTGCACTGACAGTCTCCAGAAGGATGAGAGGTGTATTGACAGACTCCGGGGAGATGAGAGGTGCACTGACAAACTACGAGTAGATGAGAGGTGCACTGACAGACTCCAGGTAGATGAGAGGTGCACTGACAGACTCCGGGGAGATGAGAGGTGCACTGACAAACTACGAGTAAATGAGAGGTGCACTGACAGACTCCGGGTAGATGAGAGGTGCACTGACAGACTTTGGGTGTGCACTAACAGGCTCCAGGTAGATGAGAGCTGCACTGATAGACTCTGGGTAGATGAGAGGTGCACTGACAGACTCCGGGGAGATGAGAGGTGCACTGACAAACTATGAGTAGACGAGAGGTGCACTGACAGACTCCAGGAAGATGAGCGCTGCACTGACAGACTCCGGGGAGATGAGAGGTGCACTGACAAACTACGAGTAGATGAGAGGTGCACTGACAGACTCCGGGTAGATGAGAGGAGCACTGACAGACTCCGGGTGTGCACTAACAGGCTCCAGTTAAATGAGAGCTGCACTGATAGACTCTGGGTAGATGAGAGGTGCACTGACAGACTCCAGGTAGATGAGAGGTGCACTGACAAACTAAGAGTAGATGAGAGGTGCACTGACAGACTCCGGGTAGATGAGAGGTGCACTGACAAACTTTGAGTAGATGAAAGGTGCACTGACAAACTCAGAGTAGATGAGAGCTGCACTGATAGACTCCAGGTACATGAGAGGTGCACTGACAGTCTCCGGGTAGATGAGAGGTGCACTGGCAGACTCCGGGCGTGCACTAAAAGGCTCCAGGTAGATGAGAGCTGCACTGATAGAATCTGGGTAGATGAGAGGTGCACTGACAGACTCCAGGTAGATGAGAGGTGCACTGACAAACTAAGAGAAGAGGAGAGGTGCACTGACAAACTACGAATAGATGAGAGGTACACTGACAAACTCTGAGTAGATGACAGGTGCACTGACAGACGCTGGGTAGATGAGAGGTGCACTGACAAACTCCGAGTAGATGAGAGGTGCACTGACAGACTCCAGGTAGATGGGAGGTGCACTGACAGACTCCAGGTAGATGAGAGGTGCACTGACAAACTTTGAGTAGATGAGAGGTGAATTGACAACCTCAGAGTAGATGAGAGCTGCACTGATAGACTCCGAATAGAAGAGAGCTGCACTGATAGACTCCAGGTACATGAGAGGTGCACTGACAGACTCTGGGTAGATGAGAGGTGTACTGACAGAATCCGAGTAGATGAGAGGTGCACTGACAAACTATGAGTAGATGAAAAGTGCACTGACAGACTCCAAGTAGATGAGAGGTGCACTGACAGACTCCAGGTAGATGAGAGGTGCACTGACAGACTCCGAGTAGATGAGAGGTGCACTGACAAACTACGAGTAGATGAGAGGTGCACTGACAGACTCCGGGTAGATGAGAGGTGCACTGACAGACTCCGGGTAGATGAGAGGTGCACTGACAGACTCCAGGTAGATGAGAGGTGCACTGACAGACTCAGAGTAGATGAGAGGTGCACTGACAGACTCCGAGTAGATGAGAGGTGCACTGACAGAATCCGAGTAGATGAAAGGTGCACTGACAAACTACGAGTAGATGAGAGGTGCACTGAAAGACTCCAGGTAGATGAGAGGTGCACTTACAGAGTTCGGGTAGATGAGAGGTGCACTGACAGAATCCAGAAAGATGAGAGGTGCACTGAAAGACTCCAGGTAGATGAGAGGTGCACTGACAAACTCCGAGTAGATGAGAGGTGCACTGACAGACTCCAGGTAGATGAGAGGTGCACTGACAAACTATTAGTAGATGAAAGGTGCACTGACAGACTCCGAGTAGATGAGAGGTGCACTGACAGACTCCAGGTAGATGAGAGGAGCACAGACAGACTCCGGGTAGATGAGAGGTGCACTGACAGACTCTGAGTAGATGAGAGGTGCACTGACAGACCCCGAGTAGATGAGAGGTGCTCTGAAAGACTCCAGGTAGATGAGTGGTGAACTGACAGAATCCGGGTAGATGAGAGGTGCACTGACAGACTCCAGATAAATGGGAGGTACAATGACAGACTCCGAGTAGATGAGAGGTGCACTGACAGTCTCCAGAAGGATGAGAGGTGTATTGACAGACTACGGGGAGATGAGAGGTGCACTGAAAAACTACAAGTAGATGAGAGGTGCACTGAAAGACTCCAGGTAGATGAGTGGTGCACTGACAGAATCCGGGCAGATGAGAGGTGCATTGATAGACTCCAGATAAATGGGAGGTACAATGACAAACTCTGAGTAGATGAGAGGTGCACTGACAGTCTCCAGAAGGATGAGAGGTGTATTGACAGACTCCGGGGAGATGAGAGGTGCACTGACAAACTACAAGTAGATGAGAGGTGCACTGACAGACTCCAGGTAGATGAGAAGTGCACTGACAGACTCCGGGGAGATGAGAGGTGCACTGACAAACTACGAGTAAATGAGAGGTGTACTGACAGACTCTGGGTAGATGAGAGGTGCACTGACAGACTCCGGGTGTGCACTAACAGGCTCCAGGTAGATGAGAGCTGCACTGATAGACTCTTGGTAGATGAGAGGTGCACTGACAGACTCCGTGGAGATGAGAGGTGCACTGACAAACTATGAATAGATGAGAGGTGCACTGACAGACTCCAGGAAGATGAGAGGTGCACTGACAGACTCCGGGGAGATGAGAGGTGCACTGACAAACTACGAGTAGATGAGAGGTGCACTGACAGACTCTGGGTAGATGAGAGGTGCACTGACAGACTCCGGGTGTGCACTAACAGGCTCCAGTTAAATGAGAGCTGCACTGATAGACTCTGGGTAGATGAGAGGTGCACTGACAGACTCCAGGTAGATGAGAGGTGCACTGACAGACTCCGGGGAGATGAGAGGTGCACTGACAAACTACGAGTAGATGAGAGGTGCACTGACAGACTCCAGGTAGATGAGAGGTGCACTGACAGACTCCGGGGAGATGAGAGGTGCACTGACAAACTACGAGTAAATGAGAGGTGCACTGACAGACTCCGGGTAGATGAGAGGTGCACTGACAGACTTTGGGTGTGTACTAACAGGCTCCAGGTAGATGAGAGCTGCACTGATAGACTCTGGGTAGATGAGAGGTGCACTGACAGACTCCGGGAAGATGAGAGGTGCACTGACAATCTATGAGTAGACGAGAGGTGCACTGACAGACTCCAGAAAGATGAGCGCTGCACTGACAGACTCCGGGGAGATGAGAGGTGCACTGACAAACTACGAGTAGATGAGAGGTGCACTGACAGACTCTGGGTAGATGAAAGGAGCACTGACAGACTCCGGGTGTGCACTAACAGGCTCCAGTTAAATGAGAGCTGCACTGATAGACTCTGGGTAGATGAGAGGTGCACTGACAGACTCCAGGTAGATGAGAGGTGCACTGACAAACTAAGAGTAGATGAGAGGTGCACTGATAGACTCTGGGTAGAGGAGAGGTGCACTGACAAACTACGAGTAGATGATATGTGCACTTGACAGACTCCAAGTACATGAGAGGTGCACTGACAAAGTCCGAGTAGATGAGAGGTGCACTGACAGACTCCGGGTAGATGAGAGGTGCACTGACAAACTTTGAGTAGATGAGAGCTGCACTGATAGACTCCAGGTACATGAGAGGTGCACTGACAGTATCCGGGTAGATGAGAGGTGCACTGGCAGACTCCGGGCGTGCACTAAAAGGCTCCAGGTAGATGAGAGCTGCACTGATAGAATCTGGGTAGATGAGAGGTGCACTGACAGACTCCAGGTAGATGAGAGGTGCACTGACAAACTAAGAGAAGAGGAGAGGTGCACTGACAAACTACGAATAGATGAGAGGTGCACTGACAAACTCCGAGTAGATGACAGGTGCACTGATAGACTCTGGGTAGATGAGAGGTGCACTGACAAACTCCGAGTAGATGAGAGGTGCACTGACAGACTCCAGGTAGATGGGAGGTGCACTGACAGACTCCATGTAGATGAGAGGTGCACTGACAAACTTTGAGTAGATGAGAGGTGAATTGACAACCTCAGAGTAGATGAGAGCTGCACTGATAGACTCCGAATAGAAGAGAGCTGCACTGATAGACTCCAGGTACATGAGAGGTGCACTGACAGACTCTGGGTAGATGAGAGGTGTACTGACAGAATCCGAGTAGATGAGAGGTGCACTGACAAACTATGAGTAGATGAAAAGTGCACTGACAGACTCCAAGTAGATGAGAGGTGCACTGACAGACTCCAGGTAGATGAGAGGTGCACTGACAGACTCCGAGTAGATGAGAGGTGCACTGACAAACTACGAGTAGATGAGAGGTGCACTGACAGACTCCGGGTAGATGAGAGGTGCACTGACAGACTCCAGGTAGATGAGAGGTGCACTGACAGACTCAGAGTAGATGAGAGGTGCACTGACAGACTCCGAGTAGATGAGAGGTGCACTGACAGAATCCGAGTAGATGAAAGGTGCACTGACAAACTACAAGTAGATGAGAGGTGCACTGAAAGACTCCAGGTAGATGAGAGGTGCACTTACAGAGTTCGGGTAGATGAGAGGTGCACTGACAGAATCCAGAAAGATGAGAGGTGCACTGAAAGACTCCAGGTAGATGAGAGGTGTATTGACAGACTCCCGGAAGATGAGAGGTGCACAGACAAACTACGAGTAGATGAGATGTGCACTGAAAGACTCCAGGTAGATGAGAGGTGCACTGACAAACTCTGAGTAGATGAGAGGTGCACTGACAGACTCCAGGTAGATGAGAGGTGCACTGACAAACTATTAGTAGATGAAAGGTGCACTGACAGACTCCGAGTAGATGAGAGGTGCACTGACAGACTCCAGGTAGATGAGAGGAGCACTGACAGAATCCGGGTAGATGAGAGGTGCATTGACAGACTCCAGATAAATGGGAGGTACAATGACAAACTCCAAGTAGATGAGAGGTGCACTGACAGTCTCCAGAAGGATGAGAGGTGTATTGACAGACTCCGGGGAGATGAGAGGTGCACTGACAAACTACGAGTAGATGAGAGGTGCACTGACAGACTCCAGGTAGATGAGAGGTGTACTGACAGACTCCAGGGAGAGGAGAGGTGCACTGACAAACTACGAGCAAATGAGAGGTGCACTGACAGACTCTGGGTAGATGAGAGGTGCACTGACAGACTCCGGGTGTGCACTTACAGGCTCTAGGTAGATGAGAGCTGCACTGATAGACTCTTGGTAGATGAGAGGTGCACTGACAGACTCCGGGGAGATGAGAGGTGCACTGACAAACTATGAGTAGATGAGAGGTGCACTGACAGACTCCAGGAAGATGAGAGGTGCACTGACATACTCCGGGGAGATGAGAGGTGCACTGACAATCTACGAGTAGATGAGAGGTGCACTGACAGACTCCGGGTAGATGAGAGGTGCACTGACAGACTCCGGGTGTGCACTAACAGGTTCCAGTTAAATGAGAGCTGCACTGATAGACTCTGGGTAGATGAGAGGTGCACTGACAGACTCCAGGTAGATGAGAGGTGCACTGACAAACTAAGAGTAGATGAGAGGTGCACTGATAGACTCTGGGTAGAGGAGAGGTGCACTGACAAACTACGAGTAGATGGGAGGTGCACTGACAGACTCCAGGTAGATGAAAGGTGCACTGACAAACTTTGAGTAAATGAGAGGTGCACTGACAGACTCCAGGTAGATGAGAGGTGCACTGACAAACTTTGAGTAGATGAAAGGTGCACTGACAAACTCAGAGTAGATGAGAGCAGCACTGATAGACTCCAGGTACATGAGAGGTGCACTGACAGACTCCGGGTAAATGAGAGGTGCACTCACAGACTCCGAGTAGATGAAAGGTGCACTGACAGACTCCGAGTAGATGAGAGGTGCACTGACAGACTCCGAGTAGATGAAAGGTGCACTGACAGACTCCAAGTAGATGAGAGGTGCACTGACAGACTCCGAGTAGATGAAAGGTGCACTGTCAGACTCCGAGAAAATGAGAGGTGCACTGACAGACTCCGGAAAGATGAGAGGTGCACTGACAGACTCCGGGTGTGCACTAACAGGCTCCAAGGAGATGAGAGCTGCACTGATAGAATCTGGGTAGATGAGAGGTGCACTGACAGACTCCAGGTAGATGAGAGGTGCACTGACAAACTACGAGTAGATGAGAGGTGCACTGACAAACTCAGAGTAGATCACAGGTGCACTGATAGACTCTGGGTAGATGAGAGGTGCACTGACAAACTCCGAGTAGATGAAAGGCGCACTGACAGACTCCAGGAAGATGAGAGGTGCACTGACAAACTTTGAGTAGATGAGAGGTGCACTGACAAATTCAGAGTAGATGAGAGCTGCACTGATAGACTCCAAATAGAATAGAGCTGCACTGATAGACTCCAGGTACATAATAGGTGCACTGATAGACTCCAGGTAGATGAGAGGTGTACTGACAGAATCCTAGTAGATGAGAGGTGCACTGACAAACTATAAGTAGATGAAAAGTGTACTGACAGACTCCAAGTAGATGAGAGGTGCACTGACAGACTCCGGGTAGATGAGAGGTGCACTGACAGACTCTGAGTAGATGAGAGGTGCACTGAAAGACTCTGGGTAGATGAAAGGTGCACTGACAAACTACGAGTGGATGAGAGGTGCACTGAAAGACTCCAGGTAGATGAGTGGTGCACTGACAGAATCCGGGTAGATGAGAGGTGCACTGACAGACTCCAGATAAATGTGATGTACATTGACAGAATCTGAGTAGATGAGAGGTGCACTGACAGTCTCCAGAAGGATGAGAGGTGTATTGACAGACTCCGGGGAGATGAGAGGTGCACTGACAAACTACGAGTAGATGAGAGGTGCACTGACAGCCTCCAGGTAGATGAGAGGTGCACTGACAGACTCCGGGGAGATGAGAGGTGCACTGACAAACTACGAGTAGATGAGAGGTGCACTGAAAGACTCCAGGAAGATGAGAGGTGCACTGACAGACTCCGGGGAGATGAGAGGTGCACTGACAAACTACGAGTACGTGAGAGGTGCACTGACAGACTCCGGGTAGATGAGAGGTGCACTGACAGACTCCGGGTGTGCACTAGCAGGCTCCAGTTGAATGAGAGCTGCACTGATAGACTCTGGGTAGATGAGAGCTGCACTGATAGACTGCAGGTACATGAGAGGTGTACTGACAGACTCCGGGTAGATGAGAGGTGCACTCACAGACTCAGAGTAGATGAAATGTGCACTGACAGACTCCGAGTAGATGAGAGGTGCACTGACAGTCTCCGAGTAGATGAAAGGTGCACTGACAGACTCCAAGTAGATGAGAGGTGCACTGACAGACTCCGAGTAGATGAAAGGTGCACTGACAGTCTCCGAGTAGATGATAGGTGGACTGACAGACTCCGGGTAGATGAGAGGTGCACTGACAGACTCCGGGTGTGCACTAACAGGCTCCAGGTAGATGAGAGCTGCACTGATAGACTCTTGGTAGATGAGAGGTGCACTGACAGACTCCGGGGAGATGAGAGGTGCACTGACAAACTATGAGTAGATGAGAGGTGCACTGACAGACTCCAGGAAGATGAGAGGTGCACTGACATACTCCGGGGAGATGAGAGGTGCACTGACAAACTACGAGTAGATGAGAGGTGCACTGACAGACTCCGGGTAGATGAGAGGTGCACTGACAGACTCCGGGTGTGCACTAACAGGTTCCAGTTAAATGAGAGCTGCACTGATAGACTCTGGGTAGATGAGAGGTGCACTGACAGACTCCAGGTAGATGAGAGGTGCACTGACAAACTAAGAGTAGATGAGAGGTGCACTGATAGACTCTGGGTAGAGGAGAGGTGCACTGACAAACTACGAGTAGATGGGAGGTGCACTGACAGACTCCAGGTAGATGAAAGGTGCACTGACAAACTTTGAGTAAATGAGAGGTGCACTGACAGACTCCAGGTAGATGAGAGGTGCACTGACAAACTTTGAGTAGATGAAAGGTGCACTGACAAACTCAGAGTAGATGAGAGCAGCACTGATAGACTCCAGGTACATGAGAGGTGCACTGACAGACTCCGGGTAAATGAGAGGTGCACTCACAGACTCCGAGTAGATGAAAGGTGCACTGACAGACTCCGAGTAGATGAGAGGTGCACTGACAGACTCCGAGTAGATGAAAGGTGCACTGACAGACTCCAAGTAGATGAGAGGTGCACTGACAGACTCCGAGTAGATGAAAGGTGCACTGTCAGACTCCGAGAAAATGAGAGGTGCACTGACAGACTCCGGAAAGATGAGAGGTGCACTGACAGACTCCGGGTGTGCACTAACAGGCTCCAAGGAGATGAGAGCTGCACTGATAGAATCTGGGTAGATGAGAGGTGCACTGACAGGCTCCAGGTAGATGAGAGGTGCACTGACAAACTACGAGTAGATGAGAGGTGCACTGACAAACTCAGAGTAGATCACAGGTGCACTGATAGACTCTGGGTAGATGAGAGGTGCACTGACAAACTCCGAGTAGATGAAAGGCGCACTGACAGACTCCAGGAAGATGAGAGGTGCACTGACAAACTTTGAGTAGATGAGAGGTGCACTGACAACTTCAGAGTAGATGAGAGCTGCACTGATAGACTCCAAATAGAATAGAGCTGCACTGATAGACTCCAGGTACATAATAGGTGCACTGATAGACTCCAGGTAGATGAGAGGTGTACTGACAGAATCCTAGTAGATGAGAGGTGCACTGACAAACTATAAGTAGATGAAAAGTGTACTGACAGACTCCAAGTAGATGAGAGGTGCACTGACAGACTCCGGGTAGATGAGAGGTGCACTGACAGACTCCGGGTAGATGAGAGGTGCACTGACAGACTCTGAGTAGATGAGAGGTGCACTGAAAGACTCTGGGTAGATGAAAGGTGCACTGACAAACTACGAGTGGATGAGAGGTGCACTGAAAGACTCCAGGTAGATGAGTGGTGCACTGACAGAATCCGGGTAGATGAGAGGTGCACTGACAGACTCCAGATAAATGTGATGTACATTGACAGAATCTGAGTAGATGAGAGGTGCACTGACAGTCTCCAGAAGGATGAGAGGTGTATTGACAGACTCCGGGGAGATGAGAGGTGCACTGACAAACTACGAGTAGATGAGAGGTGCACTGACAGCCTCCAGGTAGATGAGAGGTGCACTGACAGACTCCGGGGAGATGAGAGGTGCACTGACAAACTACGAGTAGATGAGAGGTGCACTGAAAGACTCCAGGAAGATGAGAGGTGCACTGACAGACTCCGGGGAGATGAGAGGTGCACTGACAAACTACGAGTACGTGAGAGGTGCACTGACAGACTCCGGGTAGATGAGAGGTGCACTGACAGACTCCGGGTGTGCACTAGCAGGCTCCAGTTGAATGAGAGCTGCACTGATAGACTCTGGGTAGATGAGAGCTGCACTGATAGACTGCAGGTACATGAGAGGTGTACTGACAGACTCCGGGTAGATGAGAGGTGCACTCACAGACTCAGAGTAGATGAAATGTGCACTGACAGACTCCGAGTAGATGAGAGGTGCACTGACAGTCTCCGAGTAGATGAAAGGTGCACTGACAGACTCCAAGTAGATGAGAGGTGCACTGACAGACTCCGAGTAGATGAAAGGTGCACTGACAGTCTCCGAGTAGATGATAGGTGGACTGACAGACTCCGGGTAGATGAGAGGTGCACTGACAGACTCCGGGTGTGCACTAACAGGCTCCAGGTAGATGAGAGCTGCACTGATAGAATCTGGGTAGATGAGAGGTGCACTGACAGACTCCAGGTAGATGAGAGGTGCACTGACAAACTAAGAGTAGATGAGAGGTGCACTGACAAACTACGAGTAGATGAGAGGTGCACTGACAGACTCCGGGTAGATGGGAGGTGCACTGACAGACTCCAGGTAGATGAGAGGTGCACTGACAAACTAAGAGTAGATGAGAGATGCACTGACAAACTACGAGTAGATGAGATGTGCACTTGACAGACTCCAAATACATGAGAGGTGCACTGACAAAGTCCGAGTAGATGGGAGGTGCACTGACAGACTCAAGGTAGATGAAAGGTGCACTGACAAACTTTGAGTAGATGAGAGGTGCACTGACAGACACCAGGTAGATGAGAGGTGCACTGACAAACTTTGAGTAGATGAAAGGTGCACTGACAAACTCAGAGTAGATGAGAGCTGCACTGATAGACTCCAGGTACATGAGAGGTGCACTGACATACTCCGGGTAGATGAGAGGTGCACTCACAGACACCGAGTAGATGAAAGGTGCACTGACAGACTCCGAGTAGATGAAAGGTGCACTGACAGACTCCGAGTAGATGAGAGGTGCACTGACAGACTCCGAGTAGATGAAAGGTGCACTGACAGACTCCGAGTAGATTAGAGGTGCACTGACAGACTCCTGGTAGATGAGAGGTGCACTGACAGACTCCGGGTGTACACTAACAGGCTCCAGGTAGATGAGAGCTGCACTGATAGAATCTGGGTAGATGAGAGGTGCACTGACAGACTCCAGGTAGATGAGAGGTGCACTGACAAACTAAGAGTAGATGAGAGATGCACTGACAAACTACGAGTAGATGAAAGGTGCACTGACAAACTCCGAGTAGATCACAGGTGCACTGATAGACTCTGGGTAGATGAGAGGTGCACTGACAAACTCCGAGTAGATGAAAGGTGCACTGACAGACTCCGGGTAGATGCGAGGTGCACTGACAGACTCCAGGTAGATGAGAGGTGCACTGAGAAACTTTGAGTAGATGAGAGGTGCACTGACAACTTCAGAGTAGATGAGAGCTGCACTGATAGACTCCGAATAGAAGAGAGCTGCCCTGATAGACTCCAGGTACATGAGAGGTGCACTGACAGACTCCAGGTAGATGAGAGGTTTACTGACAGAATCCGAGTAGATGAGAGGTGCACTGACAAACTAAAAGTAGATGAAAAGTGCACTGACAGACTCCAAGTAGATGAGAGGTGCACTGACAGACTACAAGTAGATGAGAGGTGCACTGAAAGACTCCAGGTAGATGACTGGTGCACTGACAGAATCCGGGTAGATGAGAGGTGCATTGACAGACTCCAGATAAATGGGAGGTACAATGACAAACTCCGAGTAGATGAGAGGTGCACTGACAGTCTCCAGAAGGATGAGAGGTGTATTGACAGACTCCGGGGAGATGAGAGGTGCACTGACAAACTACGAGTAGATGAGAGGTGCACTGACAGACTCCAGGTAGATGAGAGGTGTACTGACAGACTCCAGGGAGAGGAGAGGTGCACTGACAAACTACGAGCAAATGAGAGGTGCACTGACAGACTCTGGGTAGATGAGAGGTGCACTGACAGACTCCGGGTGTGCACTTACAGGCTCTAGGTAGATGAGAGCTGCACTGATAGACTCTTGGTAGATGAGAGGTGCACTGACAGACTCCGGGGAGATGAGAGGTGCACTGACAAACTATGACTAGATGAGAGGTGCACTGACAGACTCCAGGAAGATGAGAGGTTCACTGACATACTCTGGGGAGATGAGAGGTGCACTGACAAACTACGAGTAGATGAGAGGTGCACTGACAGACTCCGGGTAGATGAGAGGTGCACTGACAGACTCCGGGTGTGCACTAACAGGTTCCAGTTAAATGAGAGCTGCACTGATAGACTCTGGGTAGATGAGAGGTGCACTGACAGACTCCAGGTAGATGAGAGGTGCACTGACAAACTAAGAGTAGATGAGAGGTGCACTGATAGACTTTGGGTAGAGGAGAGGTGCACTGACAAACTACGAGTAGATGGGAGGTGCACTGACAGACTCCAGGTAGATGAAAGGTGCACTGACAAACTTTGAATAAATGAGAGGTGCACTGACAGACTCCAGGTAGATGAGAGGTGCACTGACAAACTTTGAGTAGATGAAAGGTGCACTGACAAACTCAGAGTAGATGAGAGCAGCACTGATAGACTCCAGGTACATGAGACGTGCACTGACAGACTCCGGGTAAATGAGAGGTGCACTCACAGACTCCGAGTAGATGAAAGGTGCACTGACAGACTCCGAGTAGATGAGAGGTGCACTGACAGACTCCGAGTAGATGAAAGGTGCACTGACAGACTCCAAGTAGATGAGAGGTGCACTGACAGACTCCGAGTAGATGAAAGGTGCACTGTCAGACTCCGAGAAAATGAGAGGTGCACTGACAGACTCCGGGAAGATGAGAGGTGCACTGACAGACTCCGGGTGTGCACTAACAGGCTCCAAGGAGATGAGAGCTGCACTGATAGAATCTGGGTAGATGAGAGGTGCACTGACAGACTCCAGGTAGATGAGAGGTGCACTGACAAACTACGAGTAGATGAGAGGTGCACTGACAAACTCAGAGTAGATCACAGGTGCACTGATAGACTCTGGGTAGATGAGAGGTGCACTGACAAACTCCGAGTAGATGAAAGGCGCACTGACAGACTCCAGGAAGATGAGAGGTGCACTGACAAACTTTGAGTAGATGAGAGGTGCACTGACAACTTCAGAGTAGATGAGAGCTGCACTGATAGAGTCCAAATAGAATAGAGCTGCACTGATAGACTCCAGGTACATAATAGGTGCACTGATAGACTCCAGGTAGATGAGAGGTGTACTGACAGAATCCTAGTAGATGAGAGGTGCACTGACAAACTATAAGTAGATGAAAAGTGTACTGACAGACTCCAAGTAGATGAGAGGTGCACTGACAGACTCCGGGTAGATGAGAGGTGCACTGACAGACTCCGGGTAGATGAGAGGTGCACTGACAGACTCTGAGTAGATGAGAGGTGCACTGAAAGACTCTGGGTAGATGAAAGGTGCACTGACAAACTACAACTGGATGAGAGGTGCACTGAAAGACTCCAGGTAGATGAGTGGTGCACTGACAGAATCCGGGTAGATGAGAGGTGCACTGACAGACTCCAGATAAATGTGAGGTACATTGACAGACTCTGAGTAGATGAGAGGTGCACTGACAGTCTCCAGAAGGATGAGAGGTGTATTGACAGACTCCGGGGAGATGAGAGGTGCACTGACAAACTACGAGTAGATGAGAGGTGCACTGACAGCCTACAGGTAGATGAGAGGTGCACTGACAAACTTTGAGTAGATGAAAGGTGCACTGACAAACTCAGAGTAGATGAGAGCTGCACTGATAGACTGCAGGTACATGAGAGGTGCACTGACAGACTCCGGGTAGATGAGAGGTGCACTCACAGACTCAGAGTAGATGAAATGTGCACTGACAGACTCCGAGTAGATGAGAGGTGCACTGACAGACTCCGAGTAGATGAAAGGTGCACTGACAGACTCCAAGTAGATGAGAGGTGCACTGACAGACTCCGAGTAGATGTAAGGTGCACTGACAGTCTCCGAGTAGATGATAGGTGGACTGACAGACTCCGGGTAGATGAGAGGTGCACTGACAGACTCCGGGTGTGCACTAACAGGCTCCAGGTAGATGAGAGCTGCACTGATAGAATCTGGGTAGATGAGAGGTGCACTGACAGACTCCAGGTAGATGAGAGGTGCACTGACAAACTAAGAGTAGATGAGAGGTGCACTGACAAACTACGAGTAGATGAGAGGTGCACTGACAGACTCCGGGTAGATGGGAGGTGCACTGACAGACTCCAGGTAGATGAGAGGTGCACTGACAAACTTTGAGTAGATGAGAGGTGCACTGACAACCTCAGAGTAGATGAGAGCTGCACTGATAGACTCCGAATAGAAGAGCGCTGCACTGATAGACTCCTGGTACATGAGAGGTGCACTGACAGACTCCAGGTAGATGAGACATGTACTCACAGAATCCGAGTAGATGAGAGGTGCACTGACAAACTATAAGTAGTTGAAAGTGCACTGACAGACTCCAAGTACATGAGAGGTGCACTGACAGACTGCGGGTAGATGAGAGGTGCACTGAAATACTCCGAGTAGATGAGAGGTGCACTAACAGACTCTGAGTAGATGAGAGGTGCACTGAAAGACTCTGGGTAGATGAAAGGTGCACTGACAAACTACGAGTAGATGAGAGGTGCACTGAAAGACTCCAGGTAGATGAGTGATGCTCTGACAGAATCCAGGTAGATGAGAGGTACACTGACAGACTCCGAGTAGATGAGAGGTGCACTGACAGTCTCCAGAAGGATGAGAGGTGTATTGACAGTCTCCGGGGAGATGAGAGGTGCACTGACAAACTACGAGTAGAGGAGAGGTGCACTGACAGAATCCAGGTAGATGAGAGGTGCACTGACAGACTCTGGGGAGATGAGAGGTGCACTGACAAACTATGAGTAGATGAGAGGTGCACTGACAGACTCCGGGTGTGCATTAACAGGCTCCAGGTAGATGCGAGCTGCACTGCTAGACTCTGGGTAGATGAGAAGTGCTCTGTCAGACTCCAGGTAGAGGAGAGGTGCACTGACAAACTAAGAGTAGATGAGAGGTGCACTGACAAACTACAAGTAGATGAGAGGTGCTCTGTCAGACTCCAGGCAGATGAGAGGTGCACTGACAAACTACGAGTAGATGAGAGGTGCACTGACAGACTCCGAGTAGATGAGAGGTGCACTGACAGACTCCAGATAGATGGGAGGTGCACTGACAGACTCCAGGTAGATGAGAGGTGCACTGACAAACTTTGAGTAGATGAGAGGTGCACTGACAGACTCCAGGTAGATGACAGGTGCACTGACAAACTTTGAGTAGATGAAAGGTGCACTGACAAACTCAGAGTAGATGAGAGCTGCACTGATAGACTCCAGGTACATGAGAGGTGCACTGACAGACTCCGGGTAGATGAGAGGTGCACTGACAGACTCCGAGTAGATGAAAGGTGCACTGACAGACTCTGAGTAGATGAGAGGTGCACTGACAGACTCCGAGTAGGTTAAAGCTGCACTGACAGACTCTGAGTAGATGAGAGGTGCACTGACAGACTCCGAGTAGATGAAAGGTGCACTGACAGACTCCGAGTAGAAGAGAGGTGGACAGACAGTCTCCGGGTAGATGAGAGGTGCACTGACAGACTCCGGGTGTGCACTAACAGGCTCCAGGTAGATGAGAGCTGCACTGATAGAATCTGGGTAGATGAGAGGTGCACTGACAGACTCCAGGTAGATGAGAGGTGCATTGACAAACTAAGAGTAGATGAGAGGTGCACTGACAAACTCCGAGTAGATGAGAGGTGCAATGATAGACTCTGAGTAGATGAGAGGTGCAGTGACAGACTCTGGGTAGATGGGAGGTGCACTGACAGACTCCAGGTAGATGAGAGGTGCACTGACAAACTTTGAGTAGATGAGAGGTGCACTGACAAACTCAGAGTAGTTGAGAGGTGCACTGGCAAACTCAGAGTAGTTGAGAGCTGCACTGATAGACTCCGAGTAGATGATAGGTGCACTGACTGACTCCGGGTAGATGAGAGGTGCACTGACAGACTCCGGGTGTGCACTAAAACGCTCCAGGTAGATGAGAGCTGCACTGATAGAATCTGGGTAGATGAGAGGTGCACTGACAGACTCCAGGTAGATGAGAGGTGCACTGACAAACTAAGAGTAGATGAGAGGTGCACTGACAAACTACAAGTAGATGAGAGGTGCACTGACAGACTCCGGGTAGATGGGAGGTGCACTGACAGACTCCAGGTAGATGAGAGGTGCACTGACAAAGTTTGAGTAGATGAGAGGTGCACTGACAACCTCAGAGTAGATGAGAGCTGCACTGATAGACTCCGAACAGAAGAGAGCTGCACTGATAGACTCCGAACAGAAGAGAGCTGCACTGATAGACTCCAGGTACATGAGAGGTGCACTGACAGACTCCAGGTAGATGAGAGGTGTACTGACAGAATCCGAGTAGATGAGACGTGCACTGACAAACTATAAGTAGATGAAAAGTGCACTGACAGACTCCAAGTAGATGAGAGGTGCACTGACAGACTCCGGGTAGATGAGAGGTGCACTGACAGACTCCGGGTAGATGAGAGGTGCTCTGACAGACTCTGAGTAGATGAGTGGTGCACTGAAAGACTCAGGGTAGATGAAAGGTACACTGACAAACTACGAGTAGATGAGAGGTGCACAGAAAGACTCCAAGTAGATGAGTGGTGCACTGACAAAATCCAGGTAGATGAGAGGAGCTCTGACAGACTATAGATAAATGGGAGGTACACTGACAGACTCCGAGTAGATGAGAGGTGCACTGACAGTCTCCAGAAGGATGAGAGGTGTATTGACAGACTCCGGGGAGATGAGAGGTGCACTGACAAACTACGAGTAGATGAGAGGTGCACTGACAGACTCCAGGTAGATGAGAGGTGCACTGACAGACTCCGGGGAGATGAGAGGTGCACTGACAATTTATGAGTAGATGAGAGGTGCACTGACAGACTCCAGGTGGATGAGAGGTGCACTGACAGACTCCGGGTGTGCACTAACAGGCTCCTAGTAGATGAGAGCTGCACTGATAGACTCCGGGTAGATGAGAGGTGCACTGACAAACTAAGAGTAGATGAGAGGTGCACTGACAAACTACAAGTAGATGAGAGGTGCACTTGACAGACTCCAGGTACATGAGAGGTGCACTGACAAACTCCGAGTAGATGAGAGGTGCACTGACAGACTCCGGGTAGATGGGAGGTGCACTGACAGACTCCAGGTAGATGAGAGGTGCACTGACAAACTTTGAGTAGATGAGAGGTGCACTGACAGACTCCAGGTAGATGACAGGTGCACTGACAAACTTTGAGTAGATGAAAGGTGCACTGACAAACTCAGAGTAGATGAGAGCTGCACTGATAGACTCCAGGTACATGAGAGGTGCACTGACAGACTCCGGGTAGATGAGAGGTGCACTGACAGACTCTGAGTAGATAAAGGTGCACTGACAGACTCTGAGTAGATGAGAGGTGCACTGACAGACTCCGAGTAGATGAAAGGTGCACTGACAGACTCCGAGTAGATGAGAGGTGCACTGACAGACTCCGGGTAGATGAGAGGTGCACTGACAGACTCCAGGTAGATGAGAGGTGCACTGACAAACTAAGAGTAGATGAGAGGTGCACTGACATACTCAGAGTAGATGAGAGGTGCACTGACAAACTCAGAGTAGATGAGAGCTGCACTGATAGACTCCGAGTAGATGAGAGCTGCACTGATAGACTCCAGGTACATGAGAGGTGCACTGACAGACTCCTGGTAGATGAGAGGTACACTGACAGACTCCGAGTAGATGAAAGGTGCACTGACAGACTCCGAGTAGATGAGAGGTGCACTGACAGACTCCTGGTGTGCACTGACAGACTCCTGGAAGATGAGAGGTGCACTGAAAGACTCTGGGTAGATGAGAAGTGCACTGACAAACTACATGTAGATGAGAGGTGCACTGACAGACTCTGGGTAGATGAGAGGTGCACTGAAAAACTACAAGTAGATGAGAGGTGGCCTGACAGACTCTGGGCAGATGAGAGGTGCACTGACAGACTCCGGGTAGATGAGAGGTGCACTGACAGAATCCGGGTAGATGAGAGGTGCACTTACAAAATCCAAGTAGATGAGAGGTGCACTGATAAACTCTGGGTAGATGAGAGGTGCACTGACAGACTCCAGGTAGATGAGAGGTGCACTGACAAATTAAGAGTAGATGAGAGGTGCACTGACAAACTCTGGGTAGATGAGAGGTGCACTGACAGACTCCAGGTAGATGAGAGGTGCACTGACAAATTAAGAGTAGATGAGAGGTGCACTGACAAACTACGAGTAGATGAGAGGTGCACTGACAAACTCCGAGTAGATGACAGGTGCACTGATAGACTTTGAGTAGATGAGAGGTGCACAGACAGACTCCGTGTAGATGGGAGGTGTACTGACAGACTCCAGGTAGATGAGAGGTGCACTGACAAACTTTGAGTAGATGAGAGGTGCACTGACAAACTCAGAGTAGATGAGAGCTGCACTGATAGACTCCGAGTAGATGAGAGCTGCACTGACAGACTCCGGGTGTGCACTGACAGACTCCTGGTAGATGAGAGGTGCACTGAAAGACTCTGGGTAGATGGGAGGTGCACTGACAAACTACAAGTAGATGAGAGGTGCACTGACAGACTCCGGGTAGATGAGAGGTGCACTGACAAACTACAAGTAGATGAGAGGTGGACTGACAGACTCCAGGTAGATGAGAGGTGCACTGACAAACTACAAGTAGATGAGAGGTGGACTGACAGACTCCGGGCAGATGAGAGGTGCACTGACAGGCTCCGGGTAGATGAGAGGTGCACTGACAGAATCCGGGTAGATGAGAGGTGCACTGACAAAATCCGAGTAGATGAGAGGTGCACTGACAAACTCTGAGTAGATGAGAGGTGCACTGACAGACTCCAGATAGAGGAGAGGTGCACTGACAAATTAAGAGTAGATGAGAGGTGCACTGACAAAATAGGAGTAGATGAGAGGTGCACTGACAAACTCCGAGTAGATGACAGGTGCACTGATAGACTCTGAGTAGATGAGAGGTGCACTGACAGAATCCGAGTAGATGAGAGGTGCACTGACAAACTCTGGGTAGATGCGAGGTGCACTGACAGACTCTGGGTAGATGAGAGGTGCACTGACAGTCTCCAGAAGGATGAGAAGTGTATTGACAGACTCTGGGTAGATGTAAAGTGCACTGACAGACTCTGGGTAGATGAGAGGTCTACTGATAGACTCTGGGTAGATGAGAGGTGCACTGACAAACTACAAGTAGATGAGAGGTGCACTTGGCAGACTCCAGGTACATGAGAGGTGCACTGACAAACTCTGAGTAGATGAGAGGTGCACTGACAGACTCCGGGTAGATGGGAGGTGCACTGACAGACTCCAGATAGATGAAAGGTGCACTGACAAACTCAGAGTAGATGAGAACTGTACTGATAGACTCCACGTACATGAGAGGTGCACAGACAGACTCCGCGTAGATGAGAGGTGCACTGACAGACTCCGAGTAGATGAAAGGTGCACTGACAGACTCCACGTAGATGAAAGGTGCACTGACAAACTACGAGTGGATGAGAGGTGCACTGAAAGACTCCAGGTAGATGAGTGGTGCACTGACAGAATCCGAGTAGATGAGAGGTGCGCTGACAGACTCCAGATAAATGTGAGGTACATTGACAGACTCCGAGTAGATGAGAGGTGCACTGACAGTCTACAGAAGGATGAGAGGTGTATTGACAGACTCCGGGGAGATGAGAGGTGCACAGACAAACTACGAGTAGATGAGAGGTGCACTGACAGACTCCAGGTAGATGAGAGGTGCACTGACAGACTCAGGGGAGATTAGAGGTGCACTGACAAACTATGAGTAGATGAGAGGTGCACTGACAGACTACGGGTAGATGAGAGGTGCACTGACAGACTCCCGGTGTGCACTAACAGGCTCCATGTAGATTAGTGCTGCACTGATAGACTCTGGGTAGATGAGAGGTGCACTGACAGACTCCGGGGAGATGAGAGGTGCACTGACAAACTGTGAGTAGATGAGAGGTGCACTGAAAGACTCCAGGAAGATGAGAGGTGCACTGACAGACTCCGGGGAGATGAGAGGTGCACTGACAGACTCCGAGTAGATGAGAGGTGCACTGACAGACTCCGGGTAGATGAGAGGTGCACTGACAGACTCCAGGTAGATGAGAGGTGCACTGACAGACTCCGAGTAGATGAGAGGTGCACTGACAGACTCCGAGTAGATGAGAGGTGCACTGACAGAATCCGAGTAGATAAAAGGTGCACTGACAAACTACGAGTAGATGAGAGGTGCACTGAAAGACTCCAGGTAGATGAGAGGTGTACTTACAGAATCCGGGTAAATGAGAGGTGCACTGACAGAATCCAGAAAGATGAGAGGTGCACTGAAAGACTCCAGGTAGATGAGAGGTGTATTGACAGACTCCCGGAAGATGAGAGGTGCACTGACAAACTACGAGTAGATGAGATGTGCACTGAAAGACTCCAGGTAGATGAGAGGTGCACTGACAAACTCCGAGTAGATGAGAGGTGCACTGACAGACTCCAGGTAGATGAGAGGTGCACTGACAAACTATTAGTAGATGAAAGGTGCACTGACAGACTCCGAGTAGATGAGAGGTGCACTGACAGACTCCAGGCAGTTGAGAGGTGCACTGACAGACTCCGGGTAGATGAGAGGTGCACTGATAGACTCCAAGTAGATGAGAGGTGCACTGACAGACCCCAAGTAGATGAAAGGTGCTCTGAAAGACTCCAGGTAGATGAGTGGTGAACTGACAGAATCCGGGTAGATGAGAGGTGCACTGACAGTCTCCAGAAGGATGAGAGGTGTATTGACAGACTACGGGGAGATGAGAGGTGCACTGACAAACTACGAGTAGATGAGAGGTGCACTGAAAGACTCCAGGTAGATGAGTGGTGCACTTACAGAATCGGGCAGATGAGAGGTGCATTGACAGACTCCAGATAAATGGGAGGTACAATGACAAACTCCGAGTAGATGAGAGGTGCACTGACAGTCTCCAGAAGGATGAGAGGTGTATTGACAGACTCCGGGGAGATGAGAGGTGCACTGACAAACTACGAGTAGATAAGAGGTGCACTGACAGACTCCAGGTAGATGAGAAGTGCACTGACAGACTCCGGGGAGATGAGAGGTGCACTGACAAACTACGAGTAAATGAGAGCTGTACTGACAGACTCTGGGTAAATGAGAGGTGCACTGACAGACTCCGGGTGTGCACTAACAGGCTCCAGGTAGATGAGAGCTGCACTGATAGACTCTTGGTAGATGAGAGGTGCACTGACAGAATCCGTGGAGATGAGAGGTGCACTGACAAACTATGAGTAGATGAGAGGTGCACTGACAGACTCCAGGAAGATGAGAGGTGCACTGACAGACTCCGGGGAGATGAGAGGTGCACTGACAAACTATGAGTAGATGAGAGGTGCACTGACAGAATCCGGGAAGATGAGAGGTGTACTGACAGATTCCGGGTGTGCACTAACAGGCTCCAGTTAAATGAGAGCTGCACTGATAGACTCTGGGTAGATGAGAGGTGCACTGACAGACTCCAGGTAGATGAGAGGTGCACTGACAAACTAAGAGTAGATGAGAGATGCACTGACAAACTACGAGTAGATGAGATGTGCACTTGACAGACTCCAAGTACATGAGAGGTGCACTGACAAAGTCCGAGTAGATGGGAGGTGCACTGACAGACTCAAGGTAGATGAAAGGTGCACTGACAAACTTTGAGTAGATGAGAGGTGCACTGACAGACACCAGGTAGATGAGAGGTGCACTGACAAACTTTGAGTAGATGAAAGGTGCACTGACAAACTCAGAGTAGATGAGAGCTGCACTGATAGACTCCAGGTACATGAGAGGTGCACTGACATTCTCCGGGTAGATGAGAGGTGCACTCACAGACACCGAGTAGATGAAAGGTGCACTGACAGACTCCGAGTAGATGAAAGGTGCACTGACAGACTCCGAGTAGATGAGAGGTGCACTGACAGACTCCGAGTAGATGAAAGGTGCACTGACAGACTCCGAGTAGATTAGAGGTGCACTGACAGACTCCTGGTAGATGAGAGGTGCACTGACAGACTCCGGGTGTACACTAACAGGCTCCAGGTAGATGAGAGCTGCACTGACAGACTCCAGGTAGATGAGAGGTGCACTGACAGACTCCGAGTAGATGAAAGGTGCACTGACAGACTCCGAGTAGATTAGAGGTGCACTGACAGACTCCTGGTAGATGAGAGGTGCACTGACAGACTCCGGGTGTACACTAACAGGCTCCAGGTAGATGAGAGCTGCACTGACAGACTCCAGGTAGATGAGAGGTGCACTGACAAACTAAGAGTAGATGAGAGATGCACTGACAAACTACGAGTAGATGAAAGGTGCACTGACAAACTCCGAGTAGATCACAGGTGCACTGATAGACTCTGGGTAGATGAGAGGTGCACTGACAAACTCCGAGTAGATGAAAGGTGCACTGACAGACTCCGGGTAGATGCGAGGTGCACTGACAGACTCCAGGTAGATGAGAGGTGCACTGAGAAACTTTGAGTAGATGAGAGGTGCACTGACAACTTCAGAGTAGATGAGAGCTGCACTGATAGACTCCGAATCGAAGAGAGCTGCCCTGATAGACTCCAGGTCCATGAGAGGTGCACTGACAGACTCCAGGTAGATGAGAGGTGTTCTGACAGAATCCGAGTAGATGAGAGGTGCACTGACAAACTATAAGTAGATGAAAAGTGCACTGACAGACTCCAAGTAGATGAGAGGTGCACTGACAGACTACGAGTAGATGAGAGGTGCA
The DNA here is from genome assembly GCA_031769625.1 of Taudactylus pleione. Lineage (NCBI taxonomy): Eukaryota > Metazoa > Chordata > Amphibia > Anura > Myobatrachidae > Taudactylus > Taudactylus pleione. The sequence goes on along the minus strand of JAUIMM010000795.1, from coordinate 501,784 downwards.
CTGAAAGACTCCAGGTAGATGAGTGGTGCACTGACAGAATCCGGGTAGATGAGAGGTGCATTGACAGACTCCAGATAAATGGGAGGTACAATGACAAACTCCGAATAGATGAGACGTGCACTGACAGTCTCCAGAAGGATGAGAGGTGTATTGACAGACTCCGGGGAGATGAGAGGTGCACTGACAAACTACGAGTAGATGAGAGGTGCACTGACAGACTCCAGGTAGATGAGAGGTGTACTGACAGACTCCGGGGAGAGGAGAGGTGCACTGACAAACTATGAGCAAATGAGAGGTGCACTGACAGACTCTGGGTAGATGAGAGGTGCACTGACAGACTCCGGGTGTGCACTTACAGGCTCTAGGTTGATGAGAGCTGCACTGATAGACTCTTGGTAGATGAGAGGTGCACTGACAGACTCCGGGGAGATGAGAGGTGCACTGACAAACTATGAGTAGATGAGAGGTGCACTGACAGGCTCCAGGAAGATGAGAGGTGCACTGACATACTCCGGGGAGATGAGAGGTGCACTGACAAACTACGAGTAGATGAGAGGTGCACTGACAGACTCCGGGTAGATGAGAGGTGCGCTGACAGACTCAGGGTGTGCACTAACAGGTTCCAGTTAAATGAGAGCTGCACTGATAGACTCTGGGTAGATGAGAGGTGCACTGACAGACTCCAGGTAGATGAGAGGTGCACTGACAAACTAAGAGTAGATGAGAGGTGCACTGATAGACTCTGGGTAGAGGAGAGGTGCACTGACAAACTACGAGTAGATGGGAGGTGCACTGACAGACTCCAGGTAGATGAAAGGTGCACTGACAAACTTTGAGTAAATGAGAGGTGCACTGACAGACTCCAGGTAGATGACAGGTGCACTGACAAACTTTGAGTAGATGAAAGGTGCACTGACAAACTCAGAGTAGATGAGAGCAGCACTGATATACTCCAGGTACATGAGAGGTGCACTGACAGACTCCGGGTAGATGAGAGGTGCACTCACAGACTCCGTGTAGATGAAAGGTGCACTGACAGACTCCGAGTAGATGAGAGGTGCACTGACAGACTCCAAGTAGATGAAAGGTGCACTGACAGACTCCAAGTAGATGAGAGGTGCACTGACAGACTCCGAGTAGATGAAAGGTGCACTGTCAGACTCCGAGAAAATGAGAGGTGCACTGACAGACTCCGGGAAGATGAGAGGTGCACTGACAGACTCCGGGTGTGCACTAACAGGCTCCAGGGAGATGAGAGCTGCACTGATAGAATCTGGGTAGATGAGAGGTGCACTGACAGACTCCAGGTAGATGAGAGGTGCACTGACAAACTACGAGTAGATGAGAGGTGCACTGACAAACTCAGAGTAGATCACAGGTGCACTGATAGACTCTGGGTAGATGAGAGGTGCACTGACAAACTCCGAGTAGATGAAAGGCGCACTGACAGACTCCAGGAAGATGAGAGGTGCACTGACAAACTTTGAGTAGATGAGAGGTGCACTGACAACTTCAGAGTAGATGAGAGCTGCACTGATAGACTCCAAATAGAATAGAGCTGCACTGATAGACTCCAGGTACATAATAGGTGCACTGATAGACTCCAGGTAGATGAGAGGTGTACTGACAGAATCCTAGTAGATGAGAGGTGCACTGACAAACTATAAGTAGATGAAAAGTGTACTGACAGACTCCAAGTAGATGAGAGGTGCACTGACAGACTCCGGGTAGATGAGAGGTGCACTGACAGACTCCGGGTAGATGAGAGGTGCACTGACAGACTCTGAGTAAATGAGAGGTGCACTGAAAGACTCTGGGTAGATGAAAGGTGCACTGACAAACTACGAGTGGATGAGAGGTGCACTGAAAGACTCCAGGTAGATGAGTGGTGCACTGACAGAATCCGGGAAGATGAGAGGTGCACTGACAGACTCCAGATAAATGTGAGGTACATTGACAGACTCTGAGTAGATGAGAGGTGCACTGACAGTCTCCAGAAGGATCAGAGGTGTATTGACAGACTCCGGGGAGATGAGAGGTGCACTGACAAACTACGAGTAGATGAGAGGTGCACTGACAGCCTCCAGGTAGATGAGAGGTGCACTGACAGACTCCGGGGAGATGAGAGGTGCACTGACAAACTACGAGTAGATGAGAGGTGCACTGAAAGACTCCAGGAAGATGAGAGGTGCACTGACAGACTCCGGGGAGATGAGAGGTGCACTGACAAACTACTAGTACGTGAGAGCTGCACTGACAGACTCCGGGTAGATGAGAGGTGCACTGACAGACTCCGGGTGTGCACTAGCAGGCTCCAGTTGAATGAGAGCTGCACTGATAGACTCTGGGTAGATGAGAGGTGCACTGACAGACTCCAGGTAGATGAGAGGTGCACTGACAAACTTTGATTAGATGAAAGGTGCACTGACAAACTCAGAGTAGATGAGAGCTGCACTGATAGACTGCAGGTACATGAGAGGTGCACTGACAGACTCCGGGTAGATGAGAGGTGCACTCACAGACTCAGAGTAGATGAAATGTGCACTGACAGACTCCGAGTAGATGAGAGGTGCACTGACAGACTCCGAGTAGATGAAAGGTGCACTGAGACTCCAAGTAGATGAGAGGTGCACTGACAGACTCCGAGTAGATGAAAGGTGCACTGACAGTCTCCGAGTAGATGATAGGTGGACTGACAGACTCCGGGTAGATGAGAGGTGCACTGACAGACTCCGGGTGTGCACTAACAGGCTCCAGGTAGATGAGAGCTGCACTGATAGAATCTGGGTAGATGAGAGGTGCACTGACAGACTCCAGGTAGATGAGAGGTGCACTGACAAACTAAGAGTAGATGAGAGGTGCACTGACAAACTACGAGTAGATGAGAGGTGCACTGACAGACTCCGGGTAGATGGGAGGTGCACTGACAGACTCCAGGTAGATGAGAGGTGCACTGACAAACTTTGAGTAGATGAGAGGTGCACTGACAACCTCAGAGTAGATGAGAGCTGCACTGATAGACTCCGAATAGAAGAGCGCTGCACTGATAGACTCCTGGTACATGAGAGGTGCACTGACAGACTCCAGGTAGATGAGAGGTCTACTCACAGAATCCGAGTAGATGAGAGGTGCACTGACAAACTATAAGTAGTTGAAAGTGCACTGACAGACTCCAAGTACATGAGAGGTGCACTGACAGACTGCGGGTAGATGAGAGGTGCACTGAAATACTCAGAGTAGATGAGAGGTGCAATAACAGACTCTGAGTAGATGAGAGGTGCACTGAAAGACTCTGGGTAGATGAAAGGTGCACTGACAAACTACGAGTAGATGAGAGGTGCACTGAAAGACTCCAGGTAGATGAGTGATGCTCTGACAGAATCCAGGTAGATGAGAGGTACACTGACAGACTCCGAGTAGATGAGAGGTGCACTGACAGTCTCCAGAAGGATGAGAGGTGTATTGACAGACTCCGGGGAGATGAGAGGTGCACTGACAAACTACGAGTAGAGGAGAGGTGCACTGACAGAATCCAGGTAGATGAGAGGTGCACTGACAGACTCTGGGGAGATGAGAGGTGCACTGACAAACTACGAGTAGATGAGAGGTGCACTGACAGACTCCGGGTGTGCATTAACAGGCTCCAGGTAGATGCGAGCTGCACTGCTAGACTCTGGGTAGATGACAGGTGCTCTGTCAGACTCCAGGTAGAGGAGAGGTGCACTGACAAACTAAGAGTAGATGAGAGGTGCACTGACAAACTACAAGTAGATGAGAGGTGCTCTGTCAGACTCCAGGTAGATGAGAGGTGCACTGACAAACTACGAGTAGATGAGAGGTGCACTGACAGACTCCGAGTAGATGAGAGGTGCACTGACAGACTCCAGATAGATGGGAGGTGCACTGACAGACTCCAAGTAGATGAGAGGTGCACTGACAAACTTTGAGTAGATGAGAGGTGCACTGACAGACTCCAGGTAGATGACAGGTGCACTGACAAACTTTGAGTAGATGAAAGGTGCACTGACAAACTCAGAGTAGATGAGAGCTGCACTGATAGACTCCAGGTACATGAGAGGTGCACTGACAGACTCCGGGTAGATGAGAGGTGCACTGACAGACTCCGAGTAGATGAAAGGTGCACTGACAGACTCTGAGTAGATGAGAGGTGCACTGACAGACTCCGAGTAGGTTAAAGCTGCACTGACAGACTCTGAGTAGATGAGAGGTGCACTGACAGACTCCGAGTAGATGAAAGGTGCACTGACAGACTCCGAGTAGAAGAGAGGTGGACAGACAGTCTCCGGGTAGATGAGAGGTGCACTGACAGACTCCGGGTGTGCACTAACAGGCTCCAGGTAGATGAGAGCTGCACTGATAGAATCTGGGTAGATGAGAGGTGCACTGACAGACTCCAGGTAGATGAGAGGTGCACTGACAAACTTTGAGTAGATGAGAGGTGCACTGACAGACTCCAGGTAGATGAGAGGTGCACTGACAAACTAAGAGTAGATGAGAGGTGCACTGACAAACTCCGAGTAGATGACAGGTGCAATGATAGACTCTGAGTAGATGAGAGGTGCAGTGACAGACTCCGGGTAGATGGGAGGTGCACTGACAGACTCCAGGTAGATGAGAGGTGCACTGACAAACTCAGAGTAAATGAGAGCTGCACTGATAGACTCCGAGTAGATGAGAGCTGCACTGATAGACTCCAGGTACATGAGTGGTGCACTGACAGACTCCTGGTAGATGAGAGGTACACTGACAGACTCCGAGTAGATGAAAGGTGCACTGACAGACTCCGAGTAGATGAGAGGTGCACTGACAGACTCCTGGTGTGCACTGACAGACTCCTGGTAGATGAGAGGTGCACTGAAAGACTCTGGGTAGATGAGAGGTGCATTGACAAACTGCATGTAGATGAGAGGTGCACTGACAGACTCTGGGTAGATGAGAGGTGCACTGAAAAACTACAAGTAGATGAGAGGTGGCCTCACAGACTCCGGGCAGATGAGAGGTGCACTGACAGACTCCGGGTAGATGAGAGGTGCACTGACAGAATCCGGGTAGATGAGAGGTGCACTTACAAAATCCGAGTAGATGAGAGGTGCACTGACAAACTCTGGGTAGATGAGAGGTGCACTGACAGACTCCAGGTAGATGAGAGGTGCACTGACAAATTAAGAGTAGATCTGAGGTGCACTGACAAACTACGAGTAGATGAGAGGTGCACCGACAAACTCCGAGTAGATGACAGGTGCACTGATAGACTCTGAGTAGATGAGAGGTGCACTGACAGACTCCGGGTAGATGGGAGGTGCACTGACAGACTCCAGGTAGATGAGAGGTGCACTGACAAACTTTGAGTAGATGAGAGGTGCACTGACAAACTCAGAGTAGATGAGAGCTGCACTGATAGACTCCGAGTAGATGAGAGCTGCAGTGACAGACTCCGGGTGTGCACTGACAGACTCCTAGTAGATGAGAGGTGCACTGAAAGACTCTGGGTAGATGAGAGGTGCACTGACAGAATCCGGGTAGATGAGAGGTGCACTTACAAAATCCAAGTAGATGAGAGGTGCACTGATAAACTCTGGGTAGATGAGAGGTGCACTGACAGACTCCAGGTAGATGAGAGGTGCACTGACAAATTAAGAGTAGATGAGAGGTGCACTGACAAACTCTGGGTAGATGAGAGGTGCACTGACAGACTCCAGGTAGATGAGAGGTGCACTGACAAATTAAGAGTAGATGAGAGGTGCACTGACAAACTACGAGTAGATGAGAGGTGCACTGACAAACTCCGAGTAGATGACAGGTGCACTGATAGACTCTGAGTAGATGAGAGGTGCACTGACAGACTCCGGGTAGATGGGAGGTGCACTGACAGACTCCAGGTAGATGAGAGGTGCACTGACAAACTTTGAGTAGATGAGAGGTGCACTGACAAACTCAGAGTAGATGAGAGCTGCACTGATAGACTCCGAGTAGATGAGAGCTGCACTGACAGACTCCGGGTGTGCACTGACAGACTCCTGGTAGATGAGAGGTGCACTGAAAGACTCTGGGTAGATGGGAGGTGCACTGACAAACTACAAGTAGATGAGAGGTGCACTGACAGACTCCGGGTAGATGAGAGGTGCACTGACAAACTACAAGTAGATGAGAGGTGGACTGACAGACTCCAGGTAGATGAGAGGTGCACTGACAAACTACAAGTAGATGAGAGGTGGACTGACAGACTCCGGGCAGATGAGAGGTGCACTGACAGGCTCCGGGTAGATGAGAGGTGCACTGACAGAATCCGGGTAGATGAGAGGTGCACTGACAAAATCCGAGTAGATGAGAGGTGCACTGACAAACTCTGGGTAGATGAGAGGTGCACTGACAGACTCCAGATAGAGGAGAGGTGCACTGACAAATTAAGAGTAGATGAGAGGTGCACTGACAAACTACGAGTAGATGAGAGGTGCACTGACAAACTCCGAGTAGATGACAGGTGCACTGATAGACTCTGAGTAGATGAGAGGTGCACTGACAGAATCCGAGTAGATGAGAGGTGCACTGACAAACTCTGGGTAGATGCGAGGTGCACTGACAGACTCTGGGTAGATGAGAGGTGCACTGACAGTCTCCAGAAGGATGAGAAGTGTATTGACAGACTCTGGGTAGATGTAAAGTGCACTGACAGACTCTGGGTAGATGAGAGGTGCACTGATAGACTCTGGGTAGATGAGAGGTGCACTGACAAACTACAAGTAGATGAGAGGTGCACTTGGCAGACTCCAGGTACATGAGAGGTGCACTGACAAACTCTGAGTAGATGAGAGGTGCACTGACAGACTCCGGGTAGATGGGAGGTGCACTGACAGACTCCAGATAGATGAAAGGTGCACTGACAAACTCAGAGTAGATGAGAACTGTACTGATAGACTCCACGTACATGAGAGGTGCACAGACAGACTCCGCGTAGATGAGAGGTGCACTGACAGACTCCGAGTAGATGAAAGGTGCACTGACAGACTCCACGTAGATGAAAGGTGCACTGACAAACTACGAGTGGATGAGAGGTGCACTGAAAGACTCCAGGTAGATGAGTGGTGCATTGACAGAATCCGAGTAGATGAGAGGTGCGCTGACAGACTCCAGATAAATGTGAGGTACATTGACAGACTCCGAGTAGATGAGAGGTGCACTGACAGTCTACAGAAGGATGAGAGGTGTATTGACAGACTCCGGGGAGATGAGAGGTGCACAGACAAACTACGAGTAGATGAGAGGTGCACTGACAGACTCCAGGTAGATGAGAGGTGCACTGACAGACTCAGGGGAGATGAGAGGTGCACTGACAAACTATGAGTAGATGAGAGGTGCACTGACAGACTACGGGTAGATGAGAGGTGCACTGACAGACTCCCGGTGTGCACTAACAGGCTCCATGTAGATTAGTGCTGCACTGATAGACTCTGGGTAGATGAGAGGTGCACTGACAGACTCCGGGGAGATGAGAGGTGCACTGACAAACTGTGAGTAGATGAGAGGTGCACTGAAAGACTCCAGGAAGATGAGAGGTGCACTGACAGACTCCGGGGAGATGAGAGGTGCACTGACAGACTCCGAGTAGATGAGAGGTGCACTGACAGACTCCGGGTAGATGAGAGGTGCACTGACAGACTCCAGGTAGATGAGAGGTGCACTGACAGACTCCGAGTAGATGAGAGGTGCACTGACAGACTCCGAGTAGATGAGAGGTGCACTGACAGAATCCGAGTAGATAAAAGGTGCACTGACAAACTACGAGTAGATGAGAGGTGCACTGAAAGACTCCAGGTAGATGAGAGGTGCACTTACAGAATCCGGGTAAATGAGAGGTGCACTGACAGAATCCAGAAAGATGAGAGGTGCACTGAAAGACTCCAGGTAGATGAGAGGTGTATTGACAGACTCCCGGAAGATGAGAGGTGCACTGACAAACTACGAGTAGATGAGATGTGCACTGAAAGACTCCAGGTAGATGAGAGGTGCACTGACAAACTCCGAGTAGATGAGAGGTGCACTGACAGACTCCAGGTAGATGAGAGGTGCACTGACAAACTATTAGTAGATGAAAGGTGCACTGACAGACTCCGAGTAGATGAGAGGTGCACTGACAGACTCCAGGCAGTTGAGAGGTGCACTGACAGACTCCGGGTAGATGAGAGGTGCACTGATAGACTCCAAGTAGATGAGAGGTGCACTGACAGACCCCAAGTAGATGAAAGGTGCTCTGAAAGACTCCAGGTAGATGAGTGGTGAACTGACAGAATCCGGGTAGATGAGAGGTGCACTGACAGTCTCCAGAAGGATGAGAGGTGTATTGACAGACTACGGGGAGATGAGAGGTGCACTGACAAACTACGAGTAGATGAGAGGTGCACTGAAAGACTCCAGGTAGATGAGTGGTGCACTTACAGAATCGGGCAGATGAGAGGTGCATTGACAGACTCCAGATAAATGGGAGGTACAATGACAAACTCCGAGTAGATGAGAGGTGCACTGACAGTCTCCAGAAGGATGAGAGGTGTATTGACAGACTCCGGGGAGATGAGAGGTGCACTGACAAACTACGAGTAGATAAGAGGTGCACTGACAGACTCCAGGTAGATGAGAAGTGCACTGACAGACTCCGGGGAGATGAGAGGTGCACTGACAAACTACGAGTAAATGAGAGCTGTACTGACAGACTCTGGGTAAATGAGAGGTGCACTGACAGACTCCGGGTGTGCACTAACAGGCTCCAGGTAGATGAGAGCTGCACTGATAGACTCTTGGTAGATGAGAGGTGCACTGACAGAATCCGTGGAGATGAGAGGTGCACTGACAAACTATGAGTAGATGAGAGGTGCACTGACAGACTCCAGGAAGATGAGAGGTGCACTGACAGACTCCGGGGAGATGAGAGGTGCACTGACAAACTATGAGTAGATGAGAGGTGCACTGACAGAATCCGGGTAGATGAGAGGTGTACTGACAGATTCCGGGTGTGCACTAACAGGCTCCAGTTAAATGAGAGCTGCACTGATAGACTCTGGGTAGATGAGAGGTGCACTGACAGACTCCAGGTAGATGAGAGGTGCACTGACAAACTAAGAGTAGATGAGAGATGCACTGACAAACTACGAGTAGATGAGATGTGCACTTGACAGACTCCAAGTACATGAGAGGTGCACTGACAAAGTCCGAGTAGATGGGAGGTGCACTGACAGACTCAAGGTAGATGAAAGGTGCACTGACAAACTTTGAGTAGATGAGAGGTGCACTGACAGACACCAGGTAGATGAGAGGTGCACTGACAAACTTTGAGTAGATGAAAGGTGCACTGACAAACTCAGAGTAGATGAGAGCTGCACTGATAGACTCCAGGTACATGAGAGGTGCACTGACATTCTCCGGGTAGATGAGAGGTGCACTCACAGACACCGAGTAGATGAAAGGTGCACTGACAGACTCCGAGTAGATGAAAGGTGCACTGACAGACTCCGAGTAGATGAGAGGTGCACTGACAGACTCCGAGTAGATGAAAGGTGCACTGACAGACTCCGAGTAGATTAGAGGTGCACTGACAGACTCCTGGTAGATGAGAGGTGCACTGACAGACTCCGGGTGTACACTAACAGGCTCCAGGTAGATGAGAGCTGCACTGACAGACTCCAGGTAGATGAGAGGTGCACTGACAAACTAAGAGTAGATGAGAGATGCACTGACAAACTACGAGTAGATGAAAGGTGCACTGACAAACTCCGAGTAGATCACAGGTGCACTGATAGACTCTGGGTAGATGAGAGGTGCACTGACAAACTCCGAGTAGATGAAAGGTGCACTGACAGACTCCGGGTAGATGCGAGGTGCACTGACAGACTCCAGGTAGATGAGAGGTGCACTGAGAAACTTTGAGTAGATGAGAGGTGCACTGACAACTTCAGAGTAGATGAGAGCTGCACTGATAGACTCCGAATAGAAGAGAGCTGCCCTGATAGACTCCAGGTCCATGAGAGGTGCACTGACAGACTCCAGGTAGATGAGAGGTGTTCTGACAGAATCCGAGTAGATGAGAGGTGCACTGACAAACTATAAGTAGATGAAAAGTGCACTGACAGACTCCAAGTAGATGAGAGGTGCACTGACAGACTACGAGTAGATGAGAGGTGCACTGAAAGACTCCAGGTAGATGAGTGGTGCACTGACAGAATCCGGGTAGATGAGAGGTGCATTGACAGACTCCAGATAAATGGGAGGTACAATGACAAACTCCGAATAGATGAGACGTGCACTGACAGTCTCCAGAAGGATGAGAGGTGTATTGACAGACTCCGGGGAGATGAGAGGTGCACTGACAAACTACGAGTAGATGAGAGGTGCACTGACAGACTCCAGGTAGATGAGAGGTGTACTGACAGACTCCGGGGAGAGGAGAGGTGCACTGACAAACTATGAGCAAATGAGAGGTGCACTGACAGACTCTGGGTAGATGAGAGGTGCACTGACAGACTCCGGGTGTGCACTTACAGGCTCTAGGTTGATGAGAGCTGCACTGATAGACTCTTGGTAGATGAGAGGTGCACTGACAGACTCCGGGGAGATGAGAGGTGCACTGACAAACTATGAGTAGATGAGAGGTGCACTGACAGGCTCCAGGAAGATGAGAGGTGCACTGACATACTCCGGGGAGATGAGAGGTGCACTGACAAACTACGAGTAGATGAGAGGTGCACTGACAGACTCCGGGTAGATGAGAGGTGCGCTGACAGACTCAGGGTGTGCACTAACAGGTTCCAGTTAAATGAGAGCTGCACTGATAGACTCTGGGTAGATGAGAGGTGCACTGACAGACTCCAGGTAGATGAGAGGTGCACTGACAAACTAAGAGTAGATGAGAGGTGCACTGATAGACTCTGGGTAGAGGAGAGGTGCACTGACAAACTACGAGTAGATGGGAGGTGCACTGACAGACTCCAGGTAGATGAAAGGTGCACTGACAAACTTTGAGTAAATGAGAGGTGCACTGACAGACTCCAGGTAGATGACAGGTGCACTGACAAACTTTGAGTAGATGAAAGGTGCACTGACAAACTCAGAGTAGATGAGAGCAGCACTGATATACTCCAGGTACATGAGAGGTGCACTGACAGACTCCGGGTAGATGAGAGGTGCACTCACAGACTCCGTGTAGATGAAAGGTGCACTGACAGACTCCGAGTAGATGAGAGGTGCACTGACAGACTCCAAGTAGATGAAAGGTGCACTGACAGACTCCAAGTAGATGAGAGGTGCACTGACAGACTCCGAGTAGATGAAAGGTGCACTGTCAGACTCCGAGAAAATGAGAGGTGCACTGACAGACTCCGGGAAGATGAGAGGTGCACTGACAGACTCCGGGTGTGCACTAACAGGCTCCAGGGAGATGAGAGCTGCACTGATAGAATCTGGGTAGATGAGAGGTGCACTGACAGACTCCAGGTAGATGAGAGGTGCACTGACAAACTACGAGTAGATGAGAGGTGCACTGACAAACTCAGAGTAGATCACAGGTGCACTGATAGACTCTGGGTAGATGAGAGGTGCACTGACAAACTCCGAGTAGATGAAAGGCGCACTGACAGACTCCAGGAAGAAGAGAGGTGCACTGACAAACTTTGAGTAGATGAGAGGTGCACTGACAACTTCAGAGTAGATGAGAGCTGCACTGATAGACTCCAAATAGAATAGAGCTGCACTGATAGACTCCAGGTACATAATAGGTGCACTGATAGACTCCAGGTAGATGAGAGGTGTACTGACAGAATCCTAGTAGATGAGAGGTGCACTGACAAACTATAAGTAGATGAAAAGTGTACTGACAGACTCCAAGTAGATGAGAGGTGCACTGACAGACTCCGGGTAGATGAGAGGTGCACTGACAGACTCCGGGTAGATGAGAGGTGCACTGACAGACTCTGAGTAAATGAGAGGTGCACTGAAAGACTCTGGGTAGATGAAAGGTGCACTGACAAACTACGAGTGGATGAGAGGTGCACTGAAAGACTCCAGGTAGATGAGTGGTGCACTGACAGAATCCGGGAAGATGAGAGGTGCACTGACAGACTCCAGATAAATGTGAGGTACATTGACAGACTCTGAGTAGATGAGAGGTGCACTGACAGTCTCCAGAAGGATCAGAGGTGTATTGACAGACTCCGGGGAGATGAGAGGTGCACTGACAAACTACGAGTAGATGAGAGGTGCACTGACAGCCTCCAGGTAGATGAGAGGTGCACTGACAGACTCCGGGGAGATGAGAGGTGCACTGACAAACTACGAGTAGATGAGAGGTGCACTGAAAGACTCCAGGAAGATGAGAGGTGCACTGACAGACTCCGGGGAGATGAGAGGTGCACTGACAAACTACTAGTACGTGAGAGCTGCACTGACAGACTCCGGGTAGATGAGAGGTGCACTGACAGACTCCGGGTGTGCACTAGCAGGCTCCAGTTGAATGAGAGCTGCACTGATAGACTCTGGGTAGATGAGAGGTGCACTGACAGACTCCAGGTAGATGAGAGGTGCACTGACAAACTTTGATTAGATGAAAGGTGCACTGACAAACTCAGAGTAGATGAGAGCTGCACTGATAGACTGCAGGTACATGAGAGGTGCACTGACAGACTCCGGGTAGATGAGAGGTGCACTCACAGACTCAGAGTAGATGAAATGTGCACTGACAGACTCCGAGTAGATGAGAGGTGCACTGACAGACTCCGAGTAGATGAAAGGTGCACTGAGACTCCAAGTAGATGAGAGGTGCACTGACAGACTCCGAGTAGATGAAAGGTGCACTGACAGTCTCCGAGTAGATGATAGGTGGACTGACAGACTCCGGGTAGATGAGAGGTGCACTGACAGACTCCGGGTGTGCACTAACAGGCTCCAGGTAGATGAGAGCTGCACTGATAGAATCTGGGTAGATGAGAGGTGCACTGACAGACTCCAGGTAGATGAGAGGTGCACTGACAAACTAAGAGTAGATGAGAGGTGCACTGACAAACTACGAGTAGATGAGAGGTGCACTGACAGACTCCGGGTAGATGGGAGGTGCACTGACAGACTCCAGGTAGATGAGAGGTGCACTGACAAACTTTGAGTAGATGAGAGGTGCACTGACAACCTCAGAGTAGATGAGAGCTGCACTGATAGACTCCGAATAGAAGAGCGCTGCACTGATAGACTCCTGGTACATGAGAGGTGCACTGACAGACTCCAGGTAGATGAGAGGTGTACTCACAGAATCCGAGTAGATGAGAGGTGCACTGACAAACTATAAGTAGTTGAAAGTGCACTGACAGACTCCAAGTACATGAGAGGTGCACTGACAGACTGCGGGTAGATGAGAGGTGCACTGAAATACTCAGAGTAGATGAGAGGTGCAATAACAGACTCTGAGTAGATGAGAGGTGCACTGAAAGACTCTGGGTAGATGAAAGGTGCACTGACAAACTACGAGTAGATGAGAGGTGCACTGAAAGACTCCAGGTAGATGAGTGATGCTCTGACAGAATCCAGGTAGATGAGAGGTACACTGACAGACTCCGAGTAGATGAGAGGTGCACTGACAGTCTCCAGAAGGATGAGAGGTGTATTGACAGACTCCGGGGAGATGAGAGGTGCACTGACAAACTACGAGTAGAGGAGAGGTGCACTGACAGAATCCAGGTAGATGAGAGGTGCACTGACAGACTCTGGGGAGATGAGAGGTGCACTGACAAACTACGAGTAGATGAGAGGTGCACTGACAGACTCCGGGTGTGCATTAACAGGCTCCAGGTAGATGCGAGCTGCACTGCTAGACTCTGGGTAGATGACAGGTGCTCTGTCAGACTCCAGGTAGAGGAGAGGTGCACTGACAAACTAAGAGTAGATGAGAGGTGCACTGACAAACTACAAGTAGATGAGAGGTGCTCTGTCAGACTCCAGGTAGATGAGAGGTGCACTGACAAACTACGAGTAGATGAGAGGTGCACTGACAGACTCCGAGTAGATGAGAGGTGCACTGACAGACTCCAGATAGATGGGAGGTGCACTGACAGACTCCAAGTAGATGAGAGGTGCACTGACAAACTTTGAGTAGATGAGAGGTGCACTGACAGACTCCAGGTAGATGACAGGTGCACTGACAAACTTTGAGTAGATGAAAGGTGCACTGACAAACTCAGAGTAGATGAGAGCTGCACTGATAGACTCCAGGTACATGAGAGGTGCACTGACAGACTCCGGGTAGATGAGAGGTGCACTGACAGACTCCGAGTAGATGAAAGGTGCACTGACAGACTCTGAGTAGATGAGAGGTGCACTGACAGACTCCGAGTAGGTTAAAGCTGCACTGACAGACTCTGAGTAGATGAGAGGTGCACTGACAGACTCCGAGTAGATGAAAGGTGCACTGACAGACTCCGAGTAGAAGAGAGGTGGACAGACAGTCTCCGGGTAGATGAGAGGTGCACTGACAGACTCCGGGTGTGCACTAACAGGCTCCAGGTAGATGAGAGCTGCACTGATAGAATCTGGGTAGATGAGAGGTGCACTGACAGACTCCAGGTAGATGAGAGGTGCACTGACAAACTTTGAGTAGATGAGAGGTGCACTGACAGACTCCAGGTAGATGAGAGGTGCACTGACAAACTAAGAGTAGATGAGAGGTGCACTGACAAACTCCGAGTAGATGACAGGTGCAATGATAGACTCTGAGTAGATGAGAGGTGCAGTGACAGACTCCGGGTAGATGGGAGGTGCACTGACAGACTCCAGGTAGATGAGAGGTGCACTGACAAACTCAGAGTAAATGAGAGCTGCACTGATAGACTCCGAGTAGATGAGAGCTACACTGATAGACTCCAGGTACATGAGTGGTGCACTGACAGACTCCTGGTAGATGAGAGGTACACTGACAGACTCCGAGTAGATGAAAGGTGCACTGACAGACTCCGAGTAGATGAGAGGTGCACTGACAGACTCCTGGTGTGCACTGACAGACTCCTGGTAGATGAGAGGTGCACTGAAAGACTCTGGGTAGATGAGAGGTGCATTGACAAACTGCATGTAGATGAGAGGTGCACTGACAGACTCTGGGTAGATGAGAGGTGCACTGAAAAACTACAAGTAGATGAGAGGTGGCCTCACAGACTCCGGGCAGATGAGAGGTGCACTGACAGACTCCGGGTAGATGAGAGGTGCACTGACAGAATCCGGGTAGATGAGAGGTGCACTTACAAAATCCGAGTAGATGAGAGGTGCACTGACAAACTCTGGGTAGATGAGAGGTGCACTGACAGACTCCAGGTAGATGAGAGGTGCACTGACAAATTAAGAGTAGATCTGAGGTGCACTGACAAACTACGAGTAGATGAGAGGTGCACCGACAAACTCCGAGTAGATGACAGGTGCACTGATAGACTCTGAGTAGATGAGAGGTGCACTGACAGACTCCGGGTAGATGGGAGGTGCACTGACAGACTCCAGGTAGATGAGAGGTGCACTGACAAACTTTGAGTAGATGAGAGGTGCACTGACAAACTCAGAGTAGATGAGAGCTGCACTGATAGACTCCGAGTAGATGAGAGCTGCAGTGACAGACTCCGGGTGTGCACTGACAGACTCCTAGTAGATGAGAGGTGCACTGAAAGACTCTGGGTAGATGAGAGGTGCACTGACAGAATCCGGGTAGATGAGAGGTGCACTTACAAAATCCAAGTAGATGAGAGGTGCACTGATAAACTCTGGGTAGATGAGAGGTGCACTGACAGACTCCAGGTAGATGAGAGGTGCACTGACAAATTAAGAGTAGATGAGAGGTGCACTGACAAACTCTGGGTAGATGAGAGGTGCACTGACAGACTCCAGGTAGATGAGAGGTGCACTGACAAATTAAGAGTAGATGAGAGGTGCACTGACAAACTACGAGTAGATGAGAGGTGCACTGACAAACTCCGAGTAGATGACAGGTGCACTGATAGACTCTGAGTAGATGAGAGGTGCACTGACAGACTCCGGGTAGATGGGAGGTGCACTGACAGACTCCAGGTAGATGAGAGGTGCACTGACAAACTTTGAGTAGATGAGAGGTGCACTGACAAACTCAGAGTAGATGAGAGCTGCACTGATAGACTCCGAGTAGATGAGAGCTGCACTGACAGACTCCGGGTGTGCACTGACAGACTCCTGGTAGATGAGAGGTGCACTGAAAGACTCTGGGTAGATGGGAGGTGCACTGACAAACTACAAGTAGATGAGAGGTGCACTGACAGACTCCGGGTAGATGAGAGGTGCACTGACAAACTACAAGTAGATGAGAGGTGGACTGACAGACTCCAGGTAGATGAGAGGTGCACTGACAAACTACAAGTAGATGAGAGGTGGACTGACAGACTCCGGGCAGATGAGAGGTGCACTGACAGGCTCCGGGTAGATGAGAGGTGCACTGACAGAATCCGGGTAGATGAGAGGTGCACTGACAAAATCCGAGTAGATGAGAGGTGCACTGACAAACTCTGGGTAGATGAGAGGTGCACTGACAGACTCCAGATAGAGGAGAGGTGCACTGACAAATTAAGAGTAGATGAGAGGTGCACTGACAAACTACGAGTAGATGAGAGGTGCACTGACAAACTCCGAGTAGATGACAGGTGCACTGATAGACTCTGAGTAGATGAGAGGTGCACTGACAGAATCCGAGTAGATGAGAGGTGCACTGACAAACTCTGGGTAGATGCGAGGTGCACTGACAGACTCTGGGTAGATGAGAGGTGCACTGACAGTCTCCAGAAGGATGAGAAGTGTATTGACAGACTCTGGGTAGATGTAAAGTGCACTGACAGACTCTGGGTAGATGAGAGGTGCACTGATAGACTCTGGGTAGATGAGAGGTGCACTGACAAACTACAAGTAGATGAGAGGTGCACTTGGCAGACTCCAGGTACATGAGAGGTGCACTGACAAACTCTGAGTAGATGAGAGGTGCACTGACAGACTCCGGGTAGATGGGAGGTGCACTGACAGACTCCAGATAGATGAAAGGTGCACTGACAAACTCAGAGTAGATGAGAACTGTACTGATAGACTCCACGTACATGAGAGGTGCACAGACAGACTCCGCGTAGATGAGAGGTGCACTGACAGACTCCGAGTAGATGAAAGGTGCACTGACAGACTCCACGTAGATGAAAGGTGCACTGACAAACTACGAGTGGATGAGAGGTGCACTGAAAGACTCCAGGTAGATGAGTGGTGCACTGACAGAATCCGAGTAGATGAGAGGTGCGCTGACAGACTCCAGATAAATGTGAGGTACATTGACAGACTCCGAGTAGATGAGAGGTGCACTGACAGTCTACAGAAGGATGAGAGGTGTATTGACAGACTCCGGGGAGATGAGAGGTGCACAGACAAACTACGAGTAGATGAGAGGTGCACTGACAGACTCCAGGTAGATGAGAGGTGCACTGACAGACTCAGGGGAGATGAGAGGTGCACTGACAAACTATGAGAAGATGAGAGGTGCACTGACAGACTACGGGTAGATGAGAGGTGCACTGACAGACTCCCGGTGTGCACTAACAGGCTCCATGTAGATTAGTGCTGCACTGATAGACTCTGGGTAGATGAGAGGTGCACTGACAGACTCCGGGGAGATGAGAGGTGCACTGACAAACTGTGAGTAGATGAGAGGTGCACTGAAAGACTCCAGGAAGATGAGAGGTGCACTGACAGACTCCGGGGAGATGAGAGGTGCACTGACAGACTCCGAGTAGATGAGAGGTGCACTGACAGACTCCAGGTAGATGAGAGGTGCACTGACAGACTCCGAGTAGATGAGAGGTGCACTGACAGACTCCGAGTAGATGAGAGGTGCACTGACAGAATCCGAGTAGATAAAAGGTGCACTGACAAACTACGAGTAGATGAGAGGTGCACTGAAAGACTCCAGGTAGATGAGAGGTGCACTTACAGAATCCGGGTAAATGAGAGGTGCACTGACAGAATCCAGAAAGATGAGAGGTGCACTGAAAGACTCCAGGTAGATGAGAGGTGTATTGACAGACTCCCGGAAGATGAGAGGTGCACTGACAAACTACGAGTAGATGAGATGTGCACTGAAAGACTCCAGGTAGATGAGAGGTGCACTGACAAACTCCGAGTAGATGAGAGGTGCACTGACAGACTCCAGGTAGATGAGAGGTGCACTGACAAACTATTAGTAGATGAAAGGTGCACTGACAGACTCCGAGTAGATGAGAGGTGCACTGACAGACTCCAGGCAGTTGAGAGGTGCACTGACAGACTCCGGGTAGATGAGAGGTGCACTGATAGACTCCAAGTAGATGAGAGGTGCACTGACAGACCCCAAGTAGATGAAAGGTGCTCTGAAAGACTCCAGGTAGATGAGTGGTGAACTGACAGAATCCGGGTAGATGAGAGGTGCACTGACAGTCTCCAGAAGGATGAGAGGTGTATTGACAGACTACGGGGAGATGAGAGGTGCACTGACAAACTACGAGTAGATGAGAGGTGCACTGAAAGACTCCAGGTAGATGAGTGGTGCACTTACAGAATCGGGCAGATGAGAGGTGCATTGACAGACTCCAGATAAATGGGAGGTACAATGACAAACTCCGAGTAGATGAGAGGTGCACTGACAGTCTCCAGAAGGATGAGAGGTGTATTGACAGACTCCGGGGAGATGAGAGGTGCACTGACAAACTACGAGTAGATAAGAGGTGCACTGACAGACTCCAGGTAGATGAGAAGTGCACTGACAGACTCCGGGGAGATGAGAGGTGCACTGACAAACTACGAGTAAATGAGAGCTGTACTGACAGACTCTGGGTAAATGAGAGGTGCACTGACAGACTCCGGGTGTGCACTAACAGGCTCCAGGTAGATGAGAGCTGCACTGATAGACTCTTGGTAGATGAGAGGTGCACTGACAGAATCCGTGGAGATGAGAGGTGCACTGACAAACTATGAGTAGATGAGAGGTGCACTGACAGACTCCAGGAAGATGAGAGGTGCACTGACAGACTCCGGGGAGATGAGAGGTGCACTGACAAACTATGAGTAGATGAGAGGTGCACTGACAGAATCCGGGTAGATGAGAGGTGTACTGACAGATTCCGGGTGTGCACTAACAGGCTCCAGTTAAATGAGAGCTGCACTGATAGACTCTGGGTAGATGAGAGGTGCACTGACAGACTCCAGGTAGATGAGAGGTGCACTGACAAACTAAGAGTAGATGAGAGATGCACTGACAAACTACGAGTAGATGAGATGTGCACTTGACAGACTCCAAGTACATGAGAGGTGCACTGACAAAGTCCGAGTAGATGGGAGGTGCACTGACAGACTCAAGGTAGATGAAAGGTGCACTGACAAACTTTGAGTAGATGAGAGGTGCACTGACAGACACCAGGTAGATGAGAGGTGCACTGACAAACTTTGAGTAGATGAAAGGTGCACTGACAAACTCAGAGTAGATGAGAGCTGCACTGATAGACTCCAGGTACATGAGAGGTGCACTGACATTCTCCGGGTAGATGAGAGGTGCACTCACAGACACCGAGTAGATGAAAGGTGCACTGACAGACTCCGAGTAGATGAAAGGTGCACTGACAGACTCCGAGTAGATGAGAGGTGCACTGACAGACTCCGAGTAGATGAAAGGTGCACTGACAGACTCCGAGTAGATTAGAGGTGCACTGACAGACTCCTGGTAGATGAGAGGTGCACTGACAGACTCCGGGTGTACACTAACAGGCTCCAGGTAGATGAGAGCTGCACTGACAGACTCCAGGTAGATGAGAGGTGCACTGACAAACTAAGAGTAGATGAGAGATGCACTGACAAACTACGAGTAGATGAAAGGTGCACTGACAAACTCCGAGTAGATCACAGGTGCACTGATAGACTCTGGGTAGATGAGAGGTGCACTGACAAACTCCGAGTAGATGAAAGGTGCACTGACAGACTCCGGGTAGATGCGAGGTGCACTGACAGACTCCAGGTAGATGAGAGGTGCACTGAGAAACTTTGAGTAGATGAGAGGTGCACTGACAACTTCAGAGTAGATGAGAGCTGCACTGATAGACTCCGAATAGAAGAGAGCTGCCCTGATAGACTCCAGGTCCATGAGAGGTGCACTGACAGACTCCAGGTAGATGAGAGGTGTTCTGACAGAATCCGAGTAGATGAGAGGTGCACTGACAAACTATAAGTAGATGAAAAGTGCACTGACAGACTCCAAGTAGATGAGAGGTGCACTGACAGACTACGAGTAGATGAGAGGTGCACTGAAAGACTCCAGGTAGATGAGTGGTGCACTGACAGAATCCGGGTAGATGAGAGGTGCATTGACAGACTCCAGATAAATGGGAGGTACAATGACAAACTCCGAATAGATGAGACGTGCACTGACAGTCTCCAGAAGGATGAGAGGTGTATTGACAGACTCCGGGGAGATGAGAGGTGCACTGACAAACTACGAGTAGATGAGAGGTGCACTGACAGACTCCAGGTAGATGAGAGGTGTACTGACAGACTCCGGGGAGAGGAGAGGTGCACTGACAAACTATGAGCAAATGAGAGGTGCACTGACAGACTCTGGGTAGATGAGAGGTGCACTGACAGACTCCGGGTGTGCACTTACAGGCTCTAGGTTGATGAGAGCTGCACTGATAGACTCTTGGTAGATGAGAGGTGCACTGACAGACTCCGGGGAGATGAGAGGTGCACTGACAAACTATGAGTAGATGAGAGGTGCACTGACAGGCTCCAGGAAGATGAGAGGTGCACTGACATACTCCGGGGAGATGAGAGGTGCACTGACAAACTACGAGTAGATGAGAGGTGCACTGACAGACTCCGGGTAGATGAGAGGTGCGCTGACAGACTCAGGGTGTGCACTAACAGGTTCCAGTTAAATGAGAGCTGCACTGATAGACTCTGGGTAGATGAGAGGTGCACTGACAGACTCCAGGTAGATGAGAGGTGCACTGACAAACTAAGAGTAGATGAGAGGTGCACTGATAGACTCTGGGTAGAGGAGAGGTGCACTGACAAACTACGAGTAGATGGGAGGTGCACTGACAGACTCCAGGTAGATGAAAGGTGCACTGACAAACTTTGAGTAAATGAGAGGTGCACTGACAGACTCCAGGTAGATGACAGGTGCACTGACAAACTTTGAGTAGATGAAAGGTGCACTGACAAACTCAGAGTAGATGAGAGCAGCACTGATATACTCCAGGTACATGAGAGGTGCACTGACAGACTCCGGGTAGATGAGAGGTGCACTCACAGACTCCGTGTAGATGAAAGGTGCACTGACAGACTCCGAGTAGATGAGAGGTGCACTGACAGACTCCAAGTAGATGAAAGGTGCACTGACAGACTCCAAGTAGATGAGAGGTGCACTGACAGACTCCGAGTAGATGAAAGGTGCACTGTCAGACTCCGAGAAAATGAGAGGTGCACTGACAGACTCCGGGAAGATGAGAGGTGCACTGACAGACTCCGGGTGTGCACTAACAGGCTCCAGGGAGATGAGAGCTGCACTGATAGAATCTGGGTAGATGAGAGGTGCACTGACAGACTCCAGGTAGATGAGAGGTGCACTGACAAACTACGAGTAGATGAGAGGTGCACTGACAAACTCAGAGTAGATCACAGGTGCACTGATAGACTCTGGGTAGATGAGAGGTGCACTGACAAACTCCGAGTAGATGAAAGGCGCACTGACAGACTCCAGGAAGATGAGAGGTGCACTGACAAACTTTGAGTAGATGAGAGGTGCACTGACAACTTCAGAGTAGATGAGAGCTGCACTGATAGACTCCAAATAGAATAGAGCTGCACTGATAGACTCCAGGTACATAATAGGTGCACTGATAGACTCCAGGTAGATGAGAGGTGTACTGACAGAATCCTAGTAGATGAGAGGTGCACTGACAAACTATAAGTAGATGAAAAGTGTACTGACAGACTCCAAGTAGATGAGAGGTGCACTGACAGACTCCGGGTAGATGAGAGGTGCACTGACAGACTCCGGGTAGATGAGAGGTGCACTGACAGACTCTGAGTAAATGAGAGGTGCACTGAAAGACTCTGGGTAGATGAAAGGTGCACTGACAAACTACGAGTGGATGAGAGGTGCACTGAAAGACTCCAGGTAGATGAGTGGTGCACTGACAGAATCCGGGAAGATGAGAGGTGCACTGACAGACTCCAGATAAATGTGAGGTACATTGACAGACTCTGAGTAGATGAGAGGTGCACTGACAGTCTCCAGAAGGATCAGAGGTGTATTGACAGACTCCGGGGAGATGAGAGGTGCACTGACAAACTACGAGTAGATGAGAGGTGCACTGACAGCCTCCAGGTAGATGAGAGGTGCACTGACAGACTCCGGGGAGATGAGAGGTGCACTGACAAACTACGAGTAGATGAGAGGTGCACTGAAAGACTCCAGGAAGATGAGAGGTGCACTGACAGACTCCGGGGAGATGAGAGGTGCACTGACAAACTACTAGTACGTGAGAGCTGCACTGACAGACTCCGGGTAGATGAGAGGTGCACTGACAGACTCCGGGTGTGCACTAGCAGGCTCCAGTTGAATGAGAGCTGCACTGATAGACTCTGGGTAGATGAGAGGTGCACTGACAGACTCCAGGTAGATGAGAGGTGCACTGACAAACTTTGATTAGATGAAAGGTGCACTGACAAACTCAGAGTAGATGAGAGCTGCACTGATAGACTGCAGGTACATGAGAGGTGCACTGACAGACTCCGGGTAGATGAGAGGTGCACTCACAGACTCAGAGTAGATGACATGTGCACTGACAGACTCCGAGTAGATGAGAGGTGCACTGACAGACTCCGAGTAGATGAAAGGTGCACTGAGACTCCAAGTAGATGAGAGGTGCACTGACAGACTCCGAGTAGATGAAAGGTGCACTGACAGTCTCCGAGTAGATGATAGGTGGACTGACAGACTCCGGGTAGATGAGAGGTGCACTGACAGACTCCGGGTGTGCACTAACAGGCTCCAGGTAGATGAGAGCTGCACTGATAGAATCTGGGTAGATGAGAGGTGCACTGACAGACTCCAGGTAGATGAGAGGTGCACTGACAAACTAAGAGTAGATGAGAGGTGCACTGACAAACTACGAGTAGATGAGAGGTGCACTGACAGACTCCGGGTAGATGGGAGGTGCACTGACAGACTCCAGGTAGATGAGAGGTGCACTGACAAACTTTGAGTAGATGAGAGGTGCACTGACAACCTCAGAGTAGATGAGAGCTGCACTGATAGACTCCGAATAGAAGAGCGCTGCACTGATAGACTCCTGGTACATGAGAGGTGCACTGACAGACTCCAGGTAGATGAGAGGTGTACTCACAGAATCCGAGTAGATGAGAGGTGCACTGACAAACTATAAGTAGTTGAAAGTGCACTGACAGACTCCAAGTACATGAGAGGTGCACTGACAGACTGCGGGTAGATGAGAGGTGCACTGAAATACTCAGAGTAGATGAGAGGTGCAATAACAGACTCTGAGTAGATGAGAGGTGCACTGAAAGACTCTGGGTAGATGAAAGGTGCACTGACAAACTACGAGTAGATGAGAGGTGCACTGAAAGACTCCAGGTAGATGAGTGATGCTCTGACAGAATCCAGGTAGATGAGAGGTACACTGACAGACTCCGAGTAGATGAGAGGTGCACTGACAGTCTCCAGAAGGATGAGAGGTGTATTGACAGACTCCGGGGAGATGAGAGGTGCACTGACAAACTACGAGTAGAGGAGAGGTGCACTGACAGAATCCAGGTAGATGAGAGGTGCACTGACAGACTCTGGGGAGATGAGAGGTGCACTGACAAACTACGAGTAGATGAGAGGTGCACTGACAGACTCCGGGTGTGCATTAACAGGCTCCAGGTAGATGCGAGCTGCACTGCTAGACTCTGGGTAGATGACAGGTGCTCTGTCAGACTCCAGGTAGAGGAGAGGTGCACTGACAAACTAAGAGTAGATGAGAGGTGCACTGACAAACTACAAGTAGATGAGAGGTGCTCTGTCAGACTCCAGGTAGATGAGAGGTGCACTGACAAACTACGAGTAGATGAGAGGTGCACTGACAGACTCCGAGTAGATGAGAGGTGCACTGACAGACTCCAGATAGATGGGAGGTGCACTGACAGACTCCAAGTAGATGAGAGGTGCACTGACAAACTTTGAGTAGATGAGAGGTGCACTGACAGACTCCAGGTAGATGACAGGTGCACTGACAAACTTTGAGTAGATGAAAGGTGCACTGACAAACTCAGAGTAGATGAGAGCTGCACTGATAGACTCCAGGTACATGAGAGGTGCACTGACAGACTCCGGGTAGATGAGAGGTGCACTGACAGACTCCGAGTAGATGAAAGGTGCACTGACAGACTCTGAGTAGATGAGAGGTGCACTGACAGACTCCGAGTAGGTTAAAGCTGCACTGACAGACTCTGAGTAGATGAGAGGTGCACTGACAGACTCCGAGTAGATGAAAGGTGCACTGACAGACTCCGAGTAGAAGAGAGGTGGACAGACAGTCTCCGGGTAGATGAGAGGTGCACTGACAGACTCCGGGTGTGCACTAACAGGCTCCAGGTAGATGAGAGCTGCACTGATAGAATCTGGGTAGATGAGAGGTGCACTGACAGACTCCAGGTAGATGAGAGGTGCACTGACAAACTTTGAGTAGATGAGAGGTGCACTGACAGACTCCAGGTAGATGAGAGGTGCACTGACAAACTAAGAGTAGATGAGAGGTGCACTGACAAACTCCGAGTAGATGACAGGTGCAATGATAGACTCTGAGTAGATGAGAGGTGCAGTGACAGACTCCGGGTAGATGGGAGGTGCACTGACAGACTCCAGGTAGATGAGAGGTGCACTGACAAACTCAGAGTAAATGAGAGCTGCACTGATAGACTCCGAGTAGATGAGAGCTGCACTGATAGACTCCAGGTACATGAGTGGTGCACTGACAGACTCCTGGTAGATGAGAGGTACACTGACAGACTCCGAGTAGATGAAAGGTGCACTGACAGACTCCGAGTAGATGAGAGGTGCACTGACAGACTCCTGGTGTGCACTGACAGACTCCTGGTAGATGAGAGGTGCACTGAAAGACTCTGGGTAGATGAGAGGTGCATTGACAAACTGCATGTAGATGAGAGGTGCACTGACAGACTCTGGGTAGATGAGAGGTGCACTGAAAAACTACAAGTAGATGAGAGGTGGCCTCACAGACTCCGGGCAGATGAGAGGTGCACTGACAGACTCCGGGTAGATGAGAGGTGCACTGACAGAATCCGGGTAGATGAGAGGTGCACTTACAAAATCCGAGTAGATGAGAGGTGCACTGACAAACTCTGGGTAGATGAGAGGTGCACTGACAGACTCCAGGTAGATGAGAGGTGCACTGACAAATTAAGAGTAGATCTGAGGTGCACTGACAAACTACGAGTAGATGAGAGGTGCACCGACAAACTCCGAGTAGATGACAGGTGCACTGATAGACTCTGAGTAGATGAGAGGTGCACTGACAGACTCCGGGTAGATGGGAGGTGCACTGACAGACTCCAGGTAGATGAGAGGTGCACTGACAAACTTTGAGTAGATGAGAGGTGCACTGACAAACTCAGAGTAGATGAGAGCTGCACTGATAGACTCCGAGTAGATGAGAGCTGCAGTGACAGACTCCGGGTGTGCACTGACAGACTCCTAGTAGATGAGAGGTGCACTGAAAGACTCTGGGTAGATGAGAGGTGCACTGACAAACTACAAGTAGATGAGAGGTGCACTGACAGACTCCGGGTAGATGAGAGGTGCACTGACAAACTACAAGTAGATGAGAGGTGCACTGACAGACTCCGGGTAGATGAGAGGTGCACTGACAAACTACAAGTAGATGAGAGGTGGACTGACAGACTCCGGGCAGATGAGAGGTGCACTGACAGACTCCGGGTAGATGAGAGGTGCACTGACAGAATCCGGGTAGATGAGAGGTGCACTGACAAAATCCGAGTAGATGAGAGGTGCACTGAAAAACTCTGGGTAGATGAGAGGTGCACTGACAGACTCCAGATAGATGAGAGGTGCACTGACAAATTAAGAGTAGATGAGAGGTGCACTGACAAACTACGAGTAGATGAGAGGTGCACTGACAAACTCCTAGTAGATGACAGGTGCACTGATAGACTCTGAGTAGATGAGAGGTGCACTGACAGAATCCGAGTAGATGAGAGGTGCACTGACAGACTCCGGGTAGATGAGAGGTGCACTGACAGAATCCGGGTAGATGAGAGGTGAACTTACAAAATCCGAGTAGATGAGAGGTGCACTGACAAACTCTGGGTAGATGAGAGGTGCACTGACAGACTCCAGGTAGATGAGAGGTGCACTGACAAATTAAGAGTAGATCTGAGGTGCACTGACAAACTACGAGTAGATGAGAGGTGCACCGACAAACTCCGAGTAGATGACAGGTGCACTGATAGACTCTGAGTAGATGAGAGGTGCACTGACAGACTCCGGGTAGATGGGAGGTGCACTGACAGACTCCAGGTAGATGAGAGGTGCACTGACAAACATTGAGTAGATGAGAGGTGCACTGACAAACTCAGAGTAGATGAGAGCTGCACTGATAGACTCCGAGTAGATGAGAGCTGCAGTGACAGACTCCGGGTGTGCACTGACAGACTCCTAGTAGATGAGAGGTGCACTGAAAGACTCTGGGTAGATGAGAGGTGCACTGACAAACTACAAGTAGATGAGAGGTGCACTGACAGACTCCGGGTAGATGAGAGGTGCACTGACAAACTACAAGTAGATGAGAGGTGCACTGACAGACTCCGGGTAGATGAGAGGTGCACTGACAAACTACAAGTAGATGAGAGGTGGACTGACAGACTCCGGGCAGATGAGAGGTGCACTGACAGACTCCGGGTAGATGAGAGGTGCACTGACAGAATCCGGGTAGATGAGAGGTGCACTGACAAAATCCGAGTAGATGAGAGGTGCACTGAAAAACTCTGGGTAGATGAGAGGTGCACTGACAGACTCCAGATAGATGAGAGGTGCACTGACAAATTAAGAGTAGATGAGAGGTGCACTGACAAACTACGAGTAGATGAGAGGTGCACTGACAAACTCCTAGTAGATGACAGGTGCACTGATAGACTCTGAGTAGATGAGAGGTGCACTGACAGAATCCGAGTAGATGAGAGGTGCACTGACAAACTCTGGGTAGATGCGAGGTGCACTGACAGACTCTGGGTAGATGAGAGGTGCACTGACAGACTCCAGAAGGATGAGAAGTGTATTGACAGACTCTGGGTAGATGTAAAGTGCACTGACAGACTCTGGGTAGATGAGAGGTGCACTGATAGACTCTGGGTAGTTGAGAGGTGCACTGACAAACTACAAGTAGATGAGAGGTGCACTTGGCAGACTCCAGGTACATGAGAGGTGCACTGACAGCCTCCGAGTTGATGAGAGGTGCACTGACAGACTCCGGGTAGATGGGAGGTGCACTGACAGACTCCAGGTAGATGAGAGGTGCACTGACAAACTTTGAGTAGATGAATGGTGCACTGACAAACTCAGAGTAGATGAGAGCTGCACTGATAGACTCCAGGTACATGAGAGGTGCACTGACAGACTCCGCGTAGATGAGAGGTGCACTGACAGACTCCGAGTAGATGAAAGGTGCACTGACAGACTCCGAGTAGATGAAAGGTGCACTGACAGACTCCGCGTAGATGAGAGGTGCACTGACTCTGAGTAGATAAAAGGTGCACTGACAGACTCCGAGTAGATGAGAGGTGCACTGACAGACTCCGGGTAGATGAGAGGTGCACTGACAGACTCCGGGTAGATGAGAGCTGCACTGATAGACTCTGTGTAGATGAGAGGTGCACTGACAGACTCCAGTTAGATGAGAGGTGCAATGACAACCTACGAGTAGATGTGAGGTGCACTGATAGACTCTGGTTAGATGAGAGGTGCACTGACAAACTCAGAGTAGATGAGAGGTGCACTAACAAACTCAGAGTAGTTTAGAGGTGCACTGATAGACTCCAGATACATGAGAGGTGCACTGACAGACTCCGGGTAGATGAGAGCTGCACTGATAGACTCTTGGTAGATGAGAGGTGCACTGACAGAATCCGTGGAGATGAGAGGTGCACTGACAAACTATGAGTAGATGAGAGGTGCACTGACAGACTCCAGGAAGATGAGAGGTGCACTGACAGACTCCGGGGAGATGAGAGGTGCACTGACAAACTATGAGTAGATGAGAGGTGCACTGACAGAATCCGGGTAGATGAGAGGTGTACTGACAGATTCCGGGTGTGCACTAACAGGCTCCAGTTAAATGAGAGCTGCACTGATAGACTCTGGGTAGATGAGAGGTGCACTGACAGACTCCAGGTAGATGAGAGGTGCACTGACAAACTAAGAGTAGATGAGAGATGCACTGACAAACTACGAGTAGATGAGATGTGCACTTGACAGACTCCAAGTACATGAGAGGTGCAGTGACAAAGTCCGAGTAGATGGGAGGTGCACTGACAGACTCAAGGTAGATGAAAGGTGCACTGACAAACTTTGAGTAGATGAGAGGTGCACTGACAGACACCAGGTAGATGAGAGGTGCACTGACAAACTTTGAGTAGATGAAAGGTGCACTGACAAACTCAGAGTAGATGAGAGCTGCACTGATAGACTCCAGGTACATGAGAGGTGCACTGACATTCTCCGGGTAGATGAGAGGTGCACTCACAGACACCGAGTAGATGAAAGGTGCACTGACAGACTCCGAGTAGATGAAAGGTGCACTGACAGACTCCGAGTAGATGAGAGGTGCACTGACAGACTCCGAGTAGATGAAAGGTGCACTGACAGACTCCGAGTAGATTAGAGGTGCACTGACAGACTCCTGGTAGATGAGAGGTGCACTGACAGACTCCGGGTGTACACTAACAGGCTCCAGGTAGATGAGAGCTGCACTGACAGACTCCAGGTAGATGAGAGGTGCACTGACAAACTAAGAGTAGATGAGAGATGCACTGACAAACTACGAGTAGATGAAAGGTGCACTGACAAACTCCGAGTAGATCACAGGTGCACTGATAGACTCTGGGTAGATGAGAGGTGCACTGACAAACTCCGAGTAGATGAAAGGTGCACTGACAGACTCCGGGTAGATGCGAGGTGCACTGACAGACTCCAGGTAGATGAGAGGTGCACTGAGAAACTTTGAGTAGATGAGAGGTGCACTGACAACTTCAGAGTAGATGAGAGCTGCACTGATAGACTCCGAATAGAAGAGAGCTGCCCTGATAGACTCCAGGTCCATGAGAGGTGCACTGACAGACTCCAGGTAGATGAGAGGTGTTCTGACAGAATCCGAGTAGATGAGAGGTGCACTGACAAACTATAAGTAGATGAAAAGTGCACTGACAGACTCCAAGTAGATGAGAGGTGCACTGACAGACTACGAGTAGATGAGAGGTGCACTGAAAGACTCCAGGTAGATGAGTGGTGCACTGACAGAATCCGGGTAGATGAGAGGTGCATTGACAGACTCCAGATAAATGGGAGGTACAATGACAAACTCCGAATAGATGAGACGTGCACTGACAGTCTCCAGAAGGATGAGAGGTGTATTGACAGACTCCGGGGAGATGAGAGGTGCACTGACAAACTACGAGTAGATGAGAGGTGCACTGACAGACTCCAGGTAGATGAGAGGTGTACTGACAGACTCCGGGGAGAGGAGAGGTGCACTGACAAACTATGAGCAAATGAGAGGTGCACTGACAGACTCTGGGTAGATGAGAGGTGCACTGACAGACTCCGGGTGTGCACTTACAGGCTCTAGGTTGATGAGAGCTGCACTGATAGACTCTTGGTAGATGAGAGGTGCACTGACAGACTCCGGGGAGATGAGAGGTGCACTGACAAACTATGAGTAGATGAGAGGTGCACTGACAGGCTCCAGGAAGATGAGAGGTGCACTGACATACTCCGGGGAGATGAGAGGTGCACTGACAAACTACGAGTAGATGAGAGGTGCACTGACAGACTCCGGGTAGATGAGAGGTGCGCTGACAGACTCAGGGTGTGCACTAACAGGTTCCAGTTAAATGAGAGCTGCACTGATAGACTCTGGGTAGATGAGAGGTGCACTGACAGACTCCAGGTAGATGAGAGGTGCACTGACAAACTAAGAGTAGATGAGAGGTGCACTGATAGACTCTGGGTAGAGGAGAGGTGCACTGACAAACTACGAGTAGATGGGAGGTGCACTGACAGACTCCAGGTAGATGAAAGGTGCACTGACAAACTTTGAGTAAATGAGAGGTGCACTGACAGACTCCAGGTAGATGACAGGTGCACTGACAAACTTTGAGTAGATGAAAGGTGCACTGACAAACTCAGAGTAGATGAGAGCAGCACTGATCTACTCCAGGTACATGAGAGGTGCACTGACAGACTCCGGGTAGATGAGAGGTGCACTCACAGACTCCGTGTAGATGAAAGGTGCACTGACAGACTCCGAGTAGATGAGAGGTGCACTGACAGACTCCAAGTAGATGAAAGGTGCACTGACAGACTCCAAGTAGATGAGAGGTGCACTGACAGACTCCGAGTAGATGAAAGGTGCACTGTCAGACTCCGAGAAAATGAGAGGTGCACTGACAGACTCCGGGAAGATGAGAGGTGCACTGACAGACTCCGGGTGTGCACTAACAGGCTCCAGGGAGATGAGAGCTGCACTGATAGAATCTGGGTAGATGAGAGGTGCACTGACAGACTCCAGGTAGATGAGAGGTGCACTGACAAACTACGAGTAGATGAGAGGTGCACTGACAAACTCAGAGTAGATCACAGGTGCACTGATAGACTCTGGGTAGATGAGAGGTGCACTGACAAACTCCGAGTAGATGAAAGGCGCACTGACAGACTCCAGGAAGATGAGAGGTGCACTGACAAACTTTGAGTAGATGAGAGGTGCACTGACAACTTCAGAGTAGATGAGAGCTGCACTGATAGACTCCAAATAGAATAGAGCTGCACTGATAGACTCCAGGTACATAATAGGTGCACTGATAGACTCCAGGTAGATGAGAGGTGTACTGACAGAATCCTAGTAGATGAGAGGTGCACTGACAAACTATAAGTAGATGAAAAGTGTACTGACAGACTCCAAGTAGATGAGAGGTGCACTGACAGACTCCGGGTAGATGAGAGGTGCACTGACAGACTCCGGGTAGATGAGAGGTGCACTGACAGACTCTGAGTAAATGAGAGGTGCACTGAAAGACTCTGGGTAGATGAAAGGTGGACTGACAAACTACGAGTGGATGAGAGGTGCACTGAAAGACTCCAGGTAGATGAGTGGTGCACTGACAGAATCCGGGAAGATGAGAGGTGCACTGACAGACTCCAGATAAATGTGAGGTACATTGACAGACTCTGAGTAGATGAGAGGTGCACTGACAGTCTCCAGAAGGATCAGAGGTGTATTGATAGACTCCGGGGAGATGAGAGGTGCACTGACAAACTACGAGTAGATGAGAAGTGCACTGACAGCCTCCAGGTAGATGAGAGGTGCACTGACAGACTCCGGGGAGATGAGAGGTGCACTGACAAACTACGAGTAGATGAGAGGTGCACTGAAAGACTCCAGGAAGATGAGAGGTGCACTGACAGACTCCGGGGAGATGAGAGGTGCACTGACAAACTACTAGTACGTGAGAGCTGCACTGACAGACTCCGGGTAGATGAGAGGTGCACTGACAGACTCCGGGTGTGCACTAGCAGGCTCCAGTTGAATGAGAGCTGCACTGATAGACTCTGGGTAGATGAGAGGTGCACTGACAGACTCCAGGTAGATGAGAGGTGCACTGACAAACTTTGATTAGATGAAAGGTGCACTGACAAACTCAGAGTAGATGAGAGCTGCACTGATAGACTGCAGGTACATGAGAGGTGCACTGACAGACTCCGGGTAGATGAGAGGTGCACTCACAGACTCAGAGTAGATGAAATGTGCACTGACAGACTCCGAGTAGATGAGAGGTGCACTGACAGACTCCGAGTAGATGAAAGGTGCACTGAGACTCCAAGTAGATGAGAGGTGCACTGACAGACTCCGAGTAGATGAAAGGTGCACTGACAGACTCCGAGTAGATGATAGGTGGACTGACAGACTCCGGGTAGATGAGAGGTGCACTGACAGACTCCGGGTGTGCACTAACAGGCTCCAGGTAGATGAGAGCTGCACTGATAGAATCTGGGTAGATGAGAGGTGCACTGACAGACTCCAGGTAGATGAGAGGTGCACTGACAAACTAAGAGTAGATGAGAGGTGCACTGACAAACTACGAGTAGATGAGAGGTGCACTGACAGACTCCGGGTAGATGGGAGGTGCACTGACAGACTCCAGGTAGATGAGAGGTGCACTGACAAACTTTGAGTAGATGAGAGGTGCACTGACAACCTCAGAGTAGATGAGAGCTGCACTGATAGACTCCGAATAGAAGAGCGCTGCACTGATAGACTCCTGGTACATGAGAGGTGCACTGACAGACTCCAGGTAGATGAGAGGTGTACTCACAGAATCCGAGTAGATGAGAGGTGCACTGACAAACTATAAGTAGTTGAAAGTGCACTGACAGACTCCAAGTACATGAGAGGTGCACTGACAGACTGCGGGTAGATGAGAGGTGCACTGAAATACTCAGAGTAGATGAGAGGTGCAATAACAGACTCTGAGTAGATGAGAGGTGCACTGAAAGACTCTGGGTAGATGAAAGGTGCACTGACAAACTACGAGTAGATGAGAGGTGCACTGAAAGACTCCAGGTAGATGAGTGATGCTCTGACAGAATCCAGGTAGATGAGAGGTACACTGACAGACTCCGAGTAGATGAGA
Organism: Taudactylus pleione; assembly: GCA_031769625.1. Taxonomy (NCBI): domain Eukaryota; kingdom Metazoa; phylum Chordata; class Amphibia; order Anura; family Myobatrachidae; genus Taudactylus; species Taudactylus pleione. Next base: position 468,727 of record JAUIMM010000795.1, on the reverse strand, counting down.
GGTGCACTGACAGTCTCCAGAAGGATGAGAGGTGTATTGACAGACTCCGGGGAGATGAGAGGTGCACTGACAAACTACGAGTAGAGGAGAGGTGCACTGACAGAATCCAGGTAGATGAGAGGTGCACTGACAGACTCTGGGGAGATGAGAGGTGCACTGACAAACTACGAGTAGATGAGAGGTGCACTGACAGACTCCGGGTGTGCATTAACAGGCTCCAGGTAGATGCGAGCTGCACTGCTAGACTCTGGGTAGATGACAGGTGCTCTGTCAGACTCCAGGTAGAGGAGAGGTGCACTGACAAACTAAGAGTAGATGAGAGGTGCACTGACAAACTACAAGTAGATGAGAGGTGCTCTGTCAGACTCCAGGTAGATGAGAGGTGCACTGACAAACTACGAGTAGATGAGAGGTGCACTGACAGACTCTGAGTAGATGAGAGGTGCACTGACAGACTCCAGATAGATGGGAGGTGCACTGACAGACTCCAAGTAGATGAGAGGTGCACTGACAAACTTTGAGTAGATGAGAGGTGCACTGACAGACTCCAGGTAGATGACAGGTGCACTGACAAACTTTGAGTAGATGAAAGGTGCACTGACAAACTCAGAGTAGATGAGAGCTGCACTGATAGACTCCAGGTACATGAGAGGTGCACTGACAGACTCCGGGTAGATGAGAGGTGCACTGACAGACTCCGAGTAGATGAAAGGTGCACTGACAGACTCTGAGTAGATGAGAGGTGCACTGACAGACTCCGAGTAGGTTAAAGCTGCACTGACAGACTCTGAGTAGATGAGAGGTGCACTGACAGACTCCGAGTAGATGAAAGGTGCACTGACAGACTCCGAGTAGAAGAGAGGTGGACAGACAGTCTCCGGGTAGATGAGAGGTGCACTGACAGACTCCGGGTGTGCACTAACAGGCTCCAGGTAGATGAGAGCTGCACTGATAGAATCTGGGTAGATGAGAGGTGCACTGACAGACTCCAGGTAGATGAGAGGTGCACTGACAAACTTTGAGTAGATGAGAGGTGCACTGACAGACTCCAGGTAGATGAGAGGTGCACTGACAAACTAAGAGTAGATGAGAGGTGCACTGACAAACTCCGAGTAGATGACAGGTGCAATGATAGACTCTGAGTAGATGAGAGGTGCAGTGACAGACTCCGGGTAGATGGGAGGTGCACTGACAGACTCCAGGTAGATGAGAGTTGCATTGACAAACGAAGAGTAGATGAGAGGTGCACTGACATACTCAGAGTAGATGAGAGGTGCACTGACAAACTCAGAGTAAATGAGAGCTGCACTGATAGACTCCGAGTAGATGAGAGCTGCACTGATAGACTCCAGGTACATGAGTGGTGCACTGACAGACTCCTGGTAGATGAGAGGTACACTGACAGACTCCGAGTAGATGAAAGGTGCACTGACAGACTCCGAGTAGATGAGAGGTGCACTGACAGACTCCTGGTGTGCACTGACAGACTCCTGGTAGATGAGAGGTGCACTGAAAGACTCTGGGTAGATGAGAGGTGCACTGACAAACTGCATGTAGATGAGAGGTGCACTGACAGACTCTGGGTAGATGAGAGGTGCACTGAAAAACTACAAGTAGATGAGAGGTGGCCTCACAGACTCCGGGCAGATGAGAGGTGCACTGACAGACTCCGGGTAGATGAGAGGTGCACTGACAGAATCCGGGTAGATGAGAGGTGCACTTACAAAATCCGAGTAGATGAGAGGTGCACTGACAAACTCTGGGTAGATGAGAGGTGCACTGACAGACTCCAGGTAGATGAGAGGTGCACTGACAAATTAAGAGTAGATCTGAGGTGCACTGACAAACTACGAGTAGATGAGAGGTGCACCGACAAACTCCGAGTAGATGACAGGTGCACTGATAGACTCTGAGTAGATGAGAGGTGCACTGACAGACTCCGGGTAGATGGGAGGTGCACTGACAGACTCCAGGTAGATGAGAGGTGCACTGACAAACTTTGAGTAGATGAGAGGTGCACTGACAAACTCAGAGTAGATGAGAGCTGCACTGATAGACTCCGAGTAGATGAGAGCTGCAGTGACAGACTCCGGGTGTGCACTGACAGACTCGTAGTAGATGAGAGGTGCACTGAAAGACTCTGGGTAGATGAGAGGTGCACTGACAAACTACAAGTAGATGAGAGGTGCACTGACAGACTCCGGGTAGATGAGAGGTGCACTGACAAACTACAAGTAGATGAGAGGTGCACTGACAGACTCCGGGTAGATGAGAGGTGCACTGACAAACTACAAGTAGATGAGAGGTGGACTGACAGACTCCGGGCAGATGAGAGGTGCACTGACAGACTCCGGGTAGATGAGAGGTGCACTGACAGAATCCGGGTAGATGAGAGGTGCACTGACAAAATCCGAGTAGATGAGAGGTGCACTGACAAACTCTGGGTAGATGAGAGGTGCACTGACAGACTCCAGATAGATGAGAGGTGCACTGACAAATTAAGAGTAGATGAGAGGTGCACTGACAAACTACGAGTAGATGAGAGGTGCACTGACAAACTCCTAGTAGATGACAGGTGCACTGATAGACTCTGAGTAGATGAGAGGTGCACTGACAGAATCCGAGTAGATGAGAGGTGCACTGACAAACTCTGGGTAGATGCGAGGTGCACTGACAGACTCTGGGTAGATGAGAGGTGCACTGACAGACTCCAGAAGGATGAGAAGTGTATTGACAGACTCTGGGTAGATGTAAAGTGCACTGACAGACTCTGGGTAGATGAGAGGTGCACTGATAGACTCTGGGTAGTTGAGAGGTGCACTGACAAACTACAAGTAGATGAGAGGTGCACTTGGCAGACTCCAGGTACATGAGAGGTGCACTGACAGCCTCCGAGTTGATGAGAGGTGCACTGACAGACTCCGGGTAGATGGGAGGTGCACTGACAGACTCCAGGTAGATGAGAGGTGCACTGACAAACTTTGAGTAGATGAATGGTGCACTGACAAACTCAGAGTAGATGAGAGCTGCACTGATAGACTCCAGGTACATGAGAGGTGCACTGACAGACTCCGCGTAGATGAGAGGTGCACTGACAGACTCCGAGTAGATGAAAGGTGCACTGACAGACTCCGAGTAGATGAAAGGTGCACTGACAGACTCCGCGTAGATGAGAGGTGCACTGACTCTGAGTAGATAAAAGGTGCACTGACAGACTCCGAGTAGATGAGAGGTGCACTGACAGACTCCGGGTAGATGAGAGGTGCACTGACAGACTCCGGGTAGATGAGAGCTGCACTGATAGACTCTGTGTAGATGAGAGGTGCACTGACAGACTCCAGTTAGATGAGAGGTGCAATGACAACCTACGAGTAGATGTGAGGTGCACTGATAGACTCTGGTTAGATGAGAGGTGCACTGACAAACTCAGAGTAGATGAGAGGTGCACTAACAAACTCAGAGTAGTTTAGAGGTGCACTGATAGACTCCAGATACATGAGAGGTGCACTGACAGACTCCGGGTAGATGAGAGGTACACTGACAGACTCCAAGTAGATGAAAGGTGCACTGACAGATTCCGAGTAGATGAGAGGTGCACTGACAGACTCCGGGTGTGCACTGACAGACTCCAGGTAGATGAGAGGTGCACTGAAAGACTCTGGGTAGATGAGAGGTGCACTGACAAACTACAAGTAGATGAGAGGTGCACTGACAGACTCCAGGTAGATGAGTGGTGCACTGACAAACTATAAGTAGATGAAAGGTGCACTGACAGACTCCAGGCAGATGAGAGGTGCACTGACAGAATCCAGGTAGATGAGAGGTGCACTGAGAAAATCTGAGTAGATGAGAGGTGCACTGACAGACTCTGGGTAGATGAGAGGTGCACTGACAGACTGTGGGTAGATGAGAGGTGCACTGACAGACTCCAGAAGGATGAGAAGTGTATTGACAGACTCTGGGTAGATGTAAAGTGCACTGACAGACTCTGAGTAGATGAGAGGTGCACTGACAATGTCCAAATAGATGAGAGGTGCACTGACAGACTGCGGGTGTATAAGAGATGCACTGACAGACTCCATGTAGATGAGAGATACACTGACAGGCTCCGGGTAGATGAGAAGTAGCCTTACAGACTCTGGGTAGTTGAGAGGTGCACTGACAGATTCTAGGTAGATGAGAGGTGCACTGACAGCCTCCGGGTTGATCAGAGATGCACTGACAGAGTCCAGGTGTATTAGAGATGCACTGGCAGACTCCGGGTAGATGAGAGATGCTCTGACAGAATCCAGGGAGATGAGAGGTGCACTGACAGACTCCGAGTAGATGAGAGGTGTACTGACAGTCTCTGGGAAGATGAGAGGACCACTGACAGACTTTGGGTAGAAGAGTGGTGCACTGAAAGACTTTGAGTAGATGGTAGGTGCACTGAATCTGTGTAGATGTGAGGTGCACTGACTGTGGGTAGATGTGAGGTTCACGGACTCTGAGTAGATGTGACGTGCACTGACTCTGGGTAGATGTGAGGTGCACAGACTCTGGGTAGTTGTGAGGTGCACAGACTCTGGGTAGATGTGAGGTGCACTGACTCTGAGTAGATGTGACGTGCACTGACTCTGGGTAGATGTGAGGTGCACCTTTAAGATCAGGAAACTACGCTCGCAGTTTCTTATGATCTCCTCCGAAATACCTCTCTGCATAATCCTTTTTGTATCCTGTACAGTATATATTGTTATTCCTTTATTATTTTAGTCCTCTCTTATATATTATATAAATCAATTTTTTTCCACCTGCTTATTTTTCTTTTTCTTGGCTTTGGGATCGTCTTGGTGAGACAGAGAGAGGAGATTTCCAACAGTGAAGAACCGTCCCTGAGGCATTCTGATTTAAAAAAAAAAATAAAAAAAAAATGAAGGTCAACTTGTGGTTATGTTTCAATTTCAAAACCAAATGTAATGCAAACGCCACGTTCCAGCTCATAGCCGGGCGCTTATTCCTCAAACACACGCACTGTCCCAGCATCCAAACACATAAAATAAGTATAAACTAGATGTCCTTTCCTGACAGAAATCATTTGTTAATAAGTTGGCGGGGGGATGGGGGTTCAGCCGCCCCCACCCATAAGTGAGGCAGAGCCACACATGGCGCTCTGCGGCCTTACTGTAGCACATTTCAGGTCTGGGTTTTGCATTTTCAGATTGAGCTGCCAGTTTTTTTCACACCACTGACAATGAGCAAGATATTTGATATATGGGAAAATGACAGATGGCCAATAGCATAAAAAATAAAATAAGGAGTACGCACAGGATGGAAAACAAGCTACTGTATCTCAATCCTTCTGATGATAATAAAAGAGGGAACTCTGTGGGCTTGCAGGTGTGCGCTGTGTGTTTGCTTTGGATTTGTCAGATTTTGGACTCTCCAATGCTAATAACCCACCAATAGCAGCGGACTTTTTCCGTTTTTTTTTTTCTCTCCTTCAACCAGATGTATTCCCGAGAGTGCATTTATCCTCCAAAAAACAAGTCTGCAAGAAATTACTTGAAAGTGCGTTCCAGGTACATACCGGCTGATGTGTTCATGTGACAGACTGAGCCGTTGGTGCTCAGTGTCCAGCACAAACGTTCCACCAAAACAGCGACACACATAGGCTCTCTCCTGGGGAAGGGGTGCACACAGGGGGCCGTGTTACTGCCGGGACAATGCGGTTTTAGTGCAAAGCATTCAAATCATTGTAATGTATGAAGTAGAGGGATTTTGTTTGCAGTTTGCAGTCCATTTACCTCCAGAGGTCCTCGATCTCTCTCTGTATTCCCATATTGGGTTTGCTTTATACAGATGTAATAGTTATCAACTGTCGCTAATTTACAGTTAAATTCTAATTTAGCTCCAGGAAGACTGGTAAAAAACAGCATCAAGGATGAAAATGACCAAGAGCCCATTGTAAGATGTGGAGGGTGTATGACGGGTGCTGTGTGGTTGTGGCCAGTGCCCTGTAGATGTTTACACCATATTTTCCCCATTAGAAGGTAAGTACAGTGTACGCCCCCTGCACTATCAGCCCCAATCTCTCCCTAAATATGTAAAGGGATAAATAAATGCATAATTTTGTGAGAAAACTACAAATACAATTTTAATACTAATGATGTATGGCCGAGTGTGTGGCCGGTCATCGTCATGTCATCATCATGACATCATCTGGCCCTGGTACACTATGCAGAATTGCAGTACACGCAGTGGTTTTTGACTTATTGGAGTGGATGATGGATTCTGGTGAATTGGAGTCAGGCGTTTTGTGAGCGAAACCAATGCCCAGCCTTCATAGAAACATAGAATTTGACGACAGATAAGAACCACTTGGCCCATCTAGTCTGCCCCATTTTTAAACATATTGTTACCTCAACCCTTACTTCTTCTGAAGGATAGCCTTATGTCTATCCCATGCATGTTTAAATTGCTCTATTGCCTTAGCCTCTACCACCTCTGATGGAGGCTATTTCACTTGTCCAATACCCTTTCTGTGAAGTAATTTTTCCTCAAATTTCCCCTGAACCTACCACCCTCCAGTTTCAGAACATGTCCTCGTGTTCTAATACTTCTCTTTCTTTGAAGAATGTCTCCTTCCTTTACCTTGTTAAAACCCTTTATATATTTGAACGTCTCTATCATGTCACCCCTTTCCCTTCTCTGCTCCTCCAAACTATACATATTGAGATCTCTTAGTCTTTCCTGGTACGTTTTGTGGTGTAGACCTTGCACCATTTTAGTTGCCCTTCTTTGTACAGTCTCTAATGTTTTAATATCCTTCTGGAGATATGGCCTCCAGAACTGAGCACAGTATTGGAGATGAGGACGTACCAATGACCTATACAGTGGTATTATCACTTCTTTCTTTCTGCTACTGATTCCTCTCCCTATGCAACCAAGCATCTGACTTGCCTTCCTCATTGCTTTGTTACACTGTTTGCTTGCCTTTAAGTCACCTGAAATAGTGACTCCTAGATCCCTTTCCTCTTCAGTATTTTCCAGTATAGTGCCATTAATACTATATTTAGCCTTTGGATTTTTGAGACCCAACTGTATTTTTTGCCATTAAACTGTAGTTGCCACGTTCTTGACCATTCCTCTAATCTACCCAGATCCTCCCATCATTTGTTTTACCCCTCCTGGTGTGTCTACTCTGTTGCATACCTTTGTGTCATCTGCAGAAAGGCATAGTTTCCCTTCAATTCCATTTGCAATGTCACAAATAAAGATATTAAAAAGCACTGGTCCAAGTACAGATCCCTGAGGTTCTCCACTGGTAACATTTCCCTAATGAGACTGCACTGCGTTACTACAAATCTCTGTTTACTATCCTGCAGCCATGATCTTATCCATTCAACTATCTCTGTATCCAATCCCATACTTTCCAGTTTATTTAACAGTCTGCGATGTGGAACAGTGTCAAAAACCTTACTAAAGTCTAGATAAGCTATATCTGTGCCCCCCCCCCTTATCTATTTCCTTAGTCACCCAGTTAAAAAACTCAATACGATTTGTTTGACACGATCTCCCCCCAGTAAATCCATGCTGTTTGGGATCCTGCAAATTGCTGGATTTGAGATTATCTATGACTCTTTCTTTTAAGAGTGTTTCCATCAATTTCCCTACTACTGATGTAAGGCTCACTGGTCGGTAGTCACTGGTCGGTAGTCACTGGTCGGTAGCTGCTTGCCTCTTCCTTGCTTCCACTTTTGTGCAGTGGGACAATGTTTGCTCTTTTCCAGTCCTCTAGAATTACTCCAGTAACTAGTGACTGATTGAATAATTCTGTTAATGGTGTTACCAGCACCCCTTTAAGCTCTTTTAGTATCATTGGATGTATCCCATCTGGCCCCATTGATTTATCCACTTTCAGCTTTGAGAGTTCTGATAGGATCCTCTCCTCTGTAAATGTGCTTGTTCCTACCTCATTTTTCTGATCACACCTGAAACTTAACTGTGGCCCCTTTCCCTCTCTCTCAGTAGTGAATACTGAACCAAAATAATTATTAAGATGATCGGCTATTACATTGTCTCCCTCAACAAGACTCCCTCTTTCTGTCTTTAGTCTTTTTATTCCACCTTTTGTTTTTCTCCTTTCGCTTATATATACTTAAAAAAAGTTTTTCCCCCTTTACCCACTGACTGTGCCATCTTCTCCTCAGCTTTTGCCTGTGCACATCTAATTACTTTCTTAGCCTCCTTCTGTTTTACAAGATACACCTCTTTATTACTTTGCATCTGCTTGTATTTCCTAAAGGCCATCTTTTTTGCTTTCACAATACTTGCTACCTCTTTTCCCAAGCTACACTGGCTTCCTTTTCCTTGTGGTTTTCCTAACCCTTTTGATACAAAGGTCTGTTACCTTTAATAATGCACTTTTTACATTGTCCCACCTCTCCTGCACGCCTTTCACGTTCCTCAACTCTGCCAAAGATTCGCTTACACGTCTTCCCATCCCTGCAAAATCAGCCTTCCTAACATCTAACACCTTTGTTTTTGTATGGGGTGAGTCAGTATCTGTCTTTATTCTGAACCATACTGCTTGATGATCCCTGGATCCCAGGTTTTCACCCACTTTCACATCATATTGTAAGTATTAAGTGTAATATTGCGTCTTTCCGAGTGGGCTCCCTCACCAATTTCTGTAGGGAGGCTCCCTGCAATGAATTCAGGATGTCCCTACTCATACTTGCCGATATCCTTGCTGCCCCTACCAGGTCGGCTTAGCATGGGGGCGGGGGCGGTAAAAGGGGGTGTGGCCAGGATGAGATGTGCCGTTTGGGGTGGGGCTAGGGGCGGAGCCATTTACTCACATAATTTTGGCCCCGCCCCCGCTACACAATGCTGAGATTTCTGGCATTGTGGAGCAGGGGGCAGGGTCATGATGATGCGATTCAGTGAGAATCGCGTCATCAGCCCCCCCGCTGTGGGTGTTTGGGTAAGTATTGCAGGGGGGAAATAAATAATAATAAAAAACAGCTTATCACATTTAAACTAGAGGTGTGCACCAGCCACTTTTCGTGTTTTGTATTTTGGTTTTGGATCTGGATTGGTTTTGCCAAAACCACCCTTCGGTGTTTTGGGTTCTGGGTTTTGTGTTTTGGATCTGTATTTTTTTTTAACAAAGCATAAAAACAGCTAAAATCACAGAATGTGTTGATTTTTCTGCTCCTATTCTATTATTAACCTCAAAACCTTAATTTCCACTCATTTCCAGACTATTCTGAACACCTCACACCTCACAATAGTGTTTTTATGTCCAAAAGGTTGCACCGAGGTAGCTGGATGACTATGCTAAGCGACATGAGTGGGCGGCACAAACACGTGGCCCATCTAGGAGTGACACTGCAGTGGCAGACAGGATGGCAGTTTGAAAAACTAGGCCCCAAACAGTACATAATGCAAAGAAAAAAAAGAGGTGCAAGATGGAATTGTCCTTGGGCCCTCCCACCCACCCTTATGTTGTATAAACAGGACATGCACACTTTAACAAACCAATCATTTCAGCGCCAGGGTTTGCCACACGACTGTGGCTGAAATGATTCGTTCGTTTGAGCCCCCACAAAACAAGCTGGCAATGAATCTGTCCCTGCACAAACTGGCTCTACAGAGGCAAGATGTCGTCCTCATCCTCCTCATTCATCGATTCCTCGCCCTCTTCAGTGTTGTGTACATCCTCATCCTCACAGAGTATTAATTCGTCCCCGCTGGAATCCACCACCACTGGTCCCTCTGTACGTTCTAGAGGCTGGTCTCCCTGGAAGAGTTGATAATTCATTTTTATGAACATCATCTTCTCCACATTTTGTGGAAGCAACCTCCTACGCCTTTCGCTGACAAGGTTCCTGGCTGCACTAAACACTCTTTCGGAGTACACACTGGAGGGGGGGCAACTCAGGTAAAATAGAGCCAGTTTGTACAGGGGCCTCCAAATTGCCTCTTTTTCCTGCCAGTACTGGTACGGACTGTCTGACATGCCTACTTGGATGCTGTCACCGATGTAATCCTTTAACAGACAGACGCACGCTTGTCGCTGCTGCTTTGAGGATGCAGGTGCAGCTACAGCCCACACAATTCACAAAGACAGAAAAAAAAAGGAGAATTTTTTATTTTTTGTGGAGTGCACTTTGAGGGTTACACCACCCTTTAATGGACAAGCCAGCCAGCCCTTTACTTATGGGACACAGGAGCAAAAGCTTGGCGCTGCTCCTTTGTTGATGCATGTGCAGCCACAGTGCACACAATTCACAAACACAGAAAATATTTTTTTATTTGGTTTGGAGTGCACTTTGGGGGTTACAGCACTCTTTAATGGTCAAGCCAGCCGGCCCTTTACCTATGACACAGGCGCACGCTTGGTGCTACTTTGTTGATGCATGTGCGGCTACTGCACACAAAATTCACAAACACAAAAAATATATTAAAAAAAATTTTTTGGAGTGCACTTTGGGGGTTACAGCACCCTTTAACGGACAAGCCAGCCGGCCCTTTGCTTATGGGACACAGGCGCACGCTTGGCGCTGCTCCTTTGTTGATGCATGTACAGCCACAGTGCACACAATTCACAAACACAGAAAATATTTTTTTATTTGGTTTGGAGTGCACTTTGGGGTTACAGCACCCTTTAACGGTCAAGCCAGCCGGCCCTTTACTTATGACACAGGCGCACGCTTGGCGCTACTTTGTTTATGCACGTGCGGCTACTGCGCACACAATTCACAAACACAGAAAAAATATTATTTTTTTTTTTGCACTTGGGGGGAGCCCCCCAGATGGACAGAGCACCCCCTGGACAACACTACAGCACCCCTTTAGGACTGGGACACTGCACAGGACTTTGGAGTGGACACAGCCCCTATGGACAACTGACTGCACAACACAGTACAGCCAGCCCCTATGGACTTTGGAGGAGTGGACACAGCCCCTATGGACAATAGCAGCACAGCACAACACAGCCAGCCCCTATGGACTTTGGAGGAGTGGACACAGCCCCTATGGACAACAGCAGCACAGCACAACACTACACTGCACTACACTACACAGCCCAGCCATCCCTAACTCCCACCCTGCTTCTTCACTGTCCACAGCCGAGTGAGAAAATGGCGCCGATGCGGGTACCTTATATAGAATCCAAAACCTGCGAGACCCGGAAGGCGGGATGATGACGTTTTGCCTCGATTTCAGATCCGAGTCAGGCGGGAAAAGTCAAGCCTGACTCGGATCGGCCTCGGATCGGGGGGGCTCGGGGGGGTTCGGATTTTGCTCACCCCTAATTTAAACATGTATATGTAAAAGTTTCCATACCATAACTTGAGATGTCTGACTTTACATTCACATTTTATGTGCAGTATAATGTACTATTCTCAGCCATTGCCTGTAAAAGATGGTTAAAAAAACTGAGCTAAGTGGGCCTGATTCACCAGAACACAATGCCAATATTTACACAGAACGAGCATTCACAGTGATGGCAGTGCGATTACGTTCGCACAGAGGATCTATTTGCAAAGTGAGTGACAGGTCAGCATTTGGGGGAGGTGATGGGGGGGTTGTCCAAAAAATGCAGGTGTTTCTAAACGTTTGAACGCCGTTTCATGGGCGTGAATAAATTAATACTTGCAATTGCAGTCAGAGTATGAGACCTCTCTGCGTGTCAGGAAGGGTGCAGTGTTTGCGCTGGTCAGACATGACATGCATGCTGCGTGACTGGCCAATGTACGGCGATGGTACCGATGTGTACACAGTTGCACGTCATTGTAGGTATATGGGAAGGCAGCAGTGGGCATCCCTGTGCTGGGCTGTGCTTACACTGTACGGATATGAGAAGGCAGCAGTGGGCATCCCTATAATGGGCTGTGCTTACACTGTAGGTATATGAGAAGGCAGCAGTGGGCATCCCTGTGCGGGGCTGTGCTTACACTGTAGGTATATGAGAAGGCAGCAGTGGGCATCCCTATGCTGGGCTGTGCTTACACAGTAGGTATATGAGAAGGCAGCAGTGGGCGTCCCTATGCTGGGCTGTGCTTACACTGTAGGTATATGAGAAGGCAGCAGTGGGCATCCCTATGCTGGGCTGTGCTTACACAGTAGGTATATGAGAAGGCAGCAGTGGGCGTCCCTATGCTGGGCTGTGCTTACACTGTACGGATATGAGAAGGCAGCAGTGGGCATCCCTATACTGGGCTGTGCTTACACTGTAGGTATATGAGAAGGCAGCAGTGGGGATCCCTATGCTGGGCTGTGCTTACACTGTAGGTATATGAGAAGGCAGCAACGGGCATCCCTATGCTGGGCTGTGCTTACACTGTACGGATATGAGAAGGCAGCAGTGGGCATCCCTATGCTTGGCTGTGCTTACACTGTAGGTACATGAGAAGGCAGCAGTGGGCATCCCTGTGCTTGGCTGTGCTTACACTGTACGGATATGAGGAGGCAGCAGTGGGCGTCCCTATGCTGGGTTGTGCTTACACTGTACGGATATGAGGAGGCAGCAGTGGGTGTCCCTATGCTGGGCTGTGCTTACACTGTACGGATATGAGAAGGCAGCAGTGGGCATCCCTGTGCTGGGCTGTGCTTACGCTGTACGCATATGAGAAGGCAGCAGTGGGCGTCCCTATGCTGGGCTGTGCTTACACTGTAGGTATATGAGAAGGCAGCAGTGGACATCCCTATGCTGGGCTGCGCTTACACTGTACAGATATGAGAAGGCAGCAGTGGGCATCCCTGTGCTTGGCTGTGCTTACACTGTATGGATATGAGAAGGCAGCAGTGGGTGTCCCTATGCAGGGCTGTGCTTACACTGTACGGATATGAGAAGGCAGCAGTGGGTGTCCCTATGCTGGGCTGTGCTTACACTGTATGGATATGAGAAGGCAGCAGTGGGCGTCCCTATGCTGGGCTGTGCTTACAATGTAGGTATATGAGGAGGCAGCAGTGGGCATCCCTATGCTGGGCTGTGCTTACACTGTAGGTATATGAGAAGGCAGCAGTGGGCTGTGCTTACACTGTAGGTATATGAGAAGGCAGTAGTGGGCATCCCTATGCTGGGTTGTGCTTACACTGTATGGATATGAGAAGGCAGCAGTGGGTGTCCCTATGCAGGGCTGTGCTTACACTGTACGGATATGAGAAGGCAGCAGTGGGCATCCCTATGCTGGGCTGTGCTTACACTGTATGGATATGAGAAGGCAGCAGTGGGCATCCCTATGCTGGGCTGTGCTTACAATGTAGGTATATGAGGAGGCAGCAGTGGGCATCCCTATGCTGGGCTGTGCTTACACTGTAGGTATATGAGAAGGCAGCAGTGGGCTGTGCTTACACTGTAGGTATATGAGAAGGCAGTAGTGGGCATCCCTATGCTGGGCTGTGCTTACACTGTATGTATATGAGAAGGCAGCAGTGGGCATCCCTGTGCTTGGCTGTGCTTACACTGTGGGTATATGAGGAGGCAGCAGTGGGCATCCCTATGCTTGGCTGTGCTTACACTATGGGTATATGAGAAGGCAGCACTGGGCATCCCTGTGCTTGGCTGTGCTTTGGAGGACATTAGCATATTTTAGCAACTGCGATCCGTGAGAGAATGCAGCTGCGATTGCATTCGAGTCCTCTAGCAGCCTAGTATTCTTCAATGGGACAACTGACAGGGAGTTTGATAGTTCTGTTATATCATTTACTTTGTACTTTAGGTTTGGTGACCCCTTAAGTAGCATTCACAAACACAATAAGAAAACAACAATTACTTTCAATTAGGTTAGGTACGGGATCCCAGCGGTCACAATACCAAAAGCAGCATCCCGACAGTCAGTATCCCGACCCAACTAGGAAAGAACCCTAACCCTCCCAACCGCAGCCTAACCCTCCCTCCCGCAGCCTAATCCTCCCCCAGCGCCTAACCCTTAATCCTAAACCTAACCCTCCCCCTAACTGTAATACTTACCGTCAGGATTCTGGTGCTTGGATTTTGACTGCTGCGCCCCTTTTCGTGCAACGCCAGGATGTCATGCGCACATGTGCACAATGTCATGCCGTTGCACACTTAGTGGGCGGGGCCGGCACAGGCTGCAACTGTGCCCTGTTATGGACCTGATCTCACCCCCCTCTACAGACCCCGTTCCCTCAACTAACCCCACCTCAATTAGGGCTGCTTCCAGAAATTTCCATGGCTGGTTCTGCATCCCAATCCACCCCTGCCTGTGACTGTGCTGCTGCCCAATGGTCACATGTCCTGGATGGTAACACGTCATATTCCTGTGACTGTGCTGCTGCCCAATAGTCACATGTCCTGGATGGTAACACATCATATTCCTGTGACTACGCTGCCCAATAGTCACATGTCCTGGATGGTAACACATTATATGCCTGTGACTGTGCTGCTGCCCAATAGTCACATGTCCTGGATGGTAACACATCATATTCCTGTGACTGTGCTGCTGCCCAATAGTCACATGTCCTGGATGGTAACACATCATATTCCTGTGACTGTGCTGCTGCCCAATAGTCAGATGTCCTGGATGGTAACACATCATATTCCTGTGACTATGCTGCTGCCCAATAGTCACATGTCCTGGATGGTAACACATCATATTCCTGTGACTACGCTGGCCAATAGTCACATGTCCTGGATGGTAACACATTATATGCCTGTGACTGTGCTGCTGCCCAATAGTCACATGTCCTGGATGGTAACACATCATATTCCTATGACTGTGCTGCCCAATAGTCACATGTCCTGGATGGACGTCATTGTAGGTATATGGGAAGGCAGCAGTGGGCATCCCTGTGCTGGGCTGTGCTTACACTATACAGAAATGAGAAGGCAGCAGTGGGCATCCCTATACTGGGCTGTGCTTACACTGTATGGATATGAGAAGGCAGCAGTGGGCGTCCCTGTGCTAGGCTGTGCTTACACTGTACGGATATGAGAAGGCAGCAGTGGGTGTCCCTATGCTGGGCTGTGCTTACACTGTATGGATATGAGAAGGCAGCAGTGGGCGTCCCTATGCTGGGCTGTGCTTACAATGTAGGTATATGAGGAGGCAGCAGTGGGCATCCCTATGCTGGGCTGTGCTTACACTGTAGGTATATGAGAAGGCAGCAGTGGGCTGTGCTTACACTGTAGGTATATGAGAAGGCAGTAGTGGGCATCCCTATGCTGGGTTGTGCTTACACTGTATGGATATGAGAAGGCAGCAGTGGGTGTCCCTATGCAGGGCTGTGCTTACACTGTACGGATATGAGAAGGCAGCAGTGGGCATCCCTATGCTGGGCTGTGCTTACACTGTATGGATATGAGAAGGCAGCAGTGGGCATCCCTATGCTGGGCTGTGCTTACAATGTAGGTATATGAGGAGGCAGCAGTGGGCATCCCTATGCTGGGCTGTGCTTACACTGTAGGTATATGAGAAGGCAGCAGTGGGCTGTGCTTACACTGTAGGTATATGAGAAGGCAGTAGTGGGCATCCCTATGCTGGGCTGTGCTTACACTGTATGTATATGAGAAGGCAGCAGTGGGCATCCCTGTGCTTGGCTGTGCTTACACTGTGGGTATATGAGGAGGCAGCAGTGGGCATCCCTATGCTTGGCTGTGCTTACACTATGGGTATATGAGAAGGCAGCACTGGGCATCCCTGTGCTTGGCTGTGCTTTGGAGGACATTAGCATATTTTAGCAACTGCGATCCGTGAGAGAATGCAGCTGCGATTGCATTCGAGTCCTCTAGCAGCCTAGTATTCTTCAATGGGACAACTGACAGGGAGTTTGATAGTTCTGTTATATCATTTACTTTGTACTTTAGGTTTGGTGACCCCTTAAGTAGCATTCACAAACACAATAAGAAAACAACAATTACTTTCAATTAGGTTAGGTACGGGATCCCAGCGGTCACAATACCAAAAGCAGCATCCCGACAGTCAGTATCCCGACCCAACTAGGAAAGAACCCTAACCCTCCCAACCGCAGCCTAACCCTCCCTCCCGCAGCCTAATCCTCCCCCAGCGCCTAACCCTTAATCCTAAACCTAACCCTCCCCCTAACTGTAATACTTACCGTCAGGATTCTGGTGCTTGGATTTTGACTGCTGCGCCCCTTTTCGTGCAACGCCAGGATGTCATGCGCACATGTGCACAATGTCATGCCGTTGCACACTTAGTGGGCGGGGCCGGCACAGGCTGCAACTGTGCCCTGTTATGGACCTGATCTCACCCCCCTCTACAGACCCCGTTCCCTCAACTAACCCCACCTCAATTAGGGCTGCTTCCAGAAATTTCCAGGGCTGGTTCTGCATCCCAATCCACCCCTGCCTGGGACTGTGCTGCTGCCCAATGGTCACATGTCCTGGATGGTAACACGTCATATTCCTGTGACTGTGCTGCTGCCCAATAGTCACATGTCCTGGATGGTAACACATCATATTCCTGTGACTACGCTGCCCAATAGTCACATGTCCTGGATGGTAACACATTATATGCCTGTGACTGTGCTGCTGCCCAATAGTCACATGTCCTGGATGGTAACACATCATATTCCTGTGACTGTGCTGCTGCCCAATAGTCACATGTCCTGGATGGTAACACATCATATTCCTGTGACTGTGCTGCTGCCCAATAGTCAGATGTCCTGGATGGTAACACATCATATTCCTGTGACTATGCTGCTGCCCAATAGTCACATGTCCTGGATGGTAACACATCATATTCCTGTGACTACGCTGGCCAATAGTCACATGTCCTGGATGGTAACACATTATATGCCTGTGACTGTGCTGCTGCCCAATAGTCACATGTCCTGGATGGTAACACATCATATTCCTATGACTGTGCTGCCCAATAGTCACATGTCCTGGATGGACGTCATTGTAGGTATATGGGAAGGCAGCAGTGGGCATCCCTGTGCTGGGCTGTGCTTACACTATACAGAAATGAGAAGGCAGCAGTGGGCATCCCTATACTGGGCTGTGCTTACACTGTATGGATATGAGAAGGCAGCAGTGGGCGTCCCTGTGCTAGGCTGTGCTTACACTGTACGGATATGAGAAGGCAGCAGTGGGTGTCCCTATGCTGGGCTGTGCTTACACTGTATGGATATGAGAAGGCAGCAGTGGGCGTCCCTATGCTGGGCTGTGCTTACAATGTAGGTATATGAGGAGGCAGCAGTGGGCATCCCTATGCTGGGCTGTGCTTACACTGTAGGTATATGAGAAGGCAGCAGTGGGCTGTGCTTACACTGTAGGTATATGAGAAGGCAGTAGTGGGCATCCCTATGCTGGGTTGTGCTTACACTGTATGGATATGAGAAGGCAGCAGTGGGTGTCCCTATGCAGGGCTGTGCTTACACTGTACGGATATGAGAAGGCAGCAGTGGGCATCCCTATGCTGGGCTGTGCTTACACTGTATGGATATGAGAAGGCAGCAGTGGGCATCCCTATGCTGGGCTGTGCTTACAATGTAGGTATATGAGGAGGCAGCAGTGGGCATCCCTATGCTGGGCTGTGCTTACACTGTAGGTATATGAGAAGGCAGCAGTGGGCTGTGCTTACACTGTAGGTATATGAGAAGGCAGTAGTGGGCATCCCTATGCTGGGCTGTGCTTACACTGTATGTATATGAGAAGGCAGCAGTGGGCATCCCTGTGCTTGGCTGTGCTTACACTGTGGGTATATGAGGAGGCAGCAGTGGGCATCCCTATGCTTGGCTGTGCTTACACTATGGGTATATGAGAAGGCAGCACTGGGCATCCCTGTGCTTGGCTGTGCTTTGGAGGACATTAGCATATTTTAGCAACTGCGATCCGTGAGAGAATGCAGCTGCGATTGCATTCGAGTCCTCTAGCAGCCTAGTATTCTTCAATGGGACAACTGACAGGGAGTTTGATAGTTCTGTTATATCATTTACTTTGTACTTTAGGTTTGGTGACCCCTTAAGTAGCATTCACAAACACAATAAGAAAACAACAATTACTTTCAATTAGGTTAGGTACGGGATCCCAGCGGTCACAATACCAAAAGCAGCATCCCGACAGTCAGTATCCCGACCCAACTAGGAAAGAACCCTAACCCTCCCAACCGCAGCCTAACCCTCCCTCCCGCAGCCTAATCCTCCCCCAGCGCCTAACCCTTAATCCTAAACCTAACCCTCCCCCTAACTGTAATACTTACCGTCAGGATTCTGGTGCTTGGATTTTGACTGCTGCGCCCCTTTTCGTGCAACGCCAGGATGTCATGCGCACATGTGCACAATGTCATGCCGTTGCACACTTAGTGGGCGGGGCCGGCACAGGCTGCAACTGTGCCCTGTTATGGACCTGATCTCACCCCCCTCTACAGACCCCGTTCCCTCAACTAACCCCACCTCAATTAGGGCTGCTTCCAGAAATTTCCAGGGCTGGTTCTGCATCCCAATCCACCCCTGCCTGTGACTGTGCTGCTGCCCAATGGTCACATGTCCTGGATGGTAACACGTCATATTCCTGTGACTGTGCTGCTGCCCAATAGTCACATGTCCTGGATGGTAACACATCATATTCCTGTGACTACGCTGCCCAATAGTCACATGTCCTGGATGGTAACACATTATATGCCTGTGACTGTGCTGCTGCCCAATAGTCACATGTCCTGGATGGTAACACATCATATTCCTGTGACTGTGCTGCTGCCCAATAGTCACATGTCCTGGATGGTAACACATCATATTCCTGTGACTGTGCTGCTGCCCAATAGTCAGATGTCCTGGATGGTAACACATCATATTCCTGTGACTATGCTGCTGCCCAATAGTCACATGTCCTGGATGGTAACACATCATATTCCTGTGACTACGCTGGCCAATAGTCACATGTCCTGGATGGACGTCATTGTAGGTATATGGGAAGGCAGCAGTGGGCATCCCTGTGCTGGGCTGTGCTTACACTATACAGAAATGAGAAGGCAGCAGTGGGCATCCCTATACTGGGCTGTGCTTACACTGTATGAATATGAGAAGGCAGCAGTGGGCGTCCCTGTGCTAGGCTGTGCTTACACTGTATGGATATGAGAAGGCAGCAGTGGGCGTCCCTGTGCTGGGCTGTGCTTACACTGTACGGATATGAGAAGGCAGCAGTGGGCGTCCCTATGCTGGGCTGTGCTTACACTGTACGGATTTGAGAAGGCAGCAGTGGGCATCCCTGTGCTGGGCTGTGCTTACAATGTAGGTATATGAGAAGGAAGCAGTGGGCATCCCTATGCTGGGCTGTGCTTACACTGTAGGTATATGAGAAGGCAGCAGTGGGCATCCCTATACTGGGCTGTGCTTACACTGTAGGTATATGAGAAGGCAGCAGTGGGCATCCCTATGCTGGGCTGTGCTTACACAGTAGGTATATGAGAAGGCAACAGTGGGCGTCCCTATGCTGGGCTGTGCTTACACTGTAGGTATATGAGAAGGCAGCAGTGGGCATCCCTATACTGGGCTGTGCTTACACTGTAGGTATATGAGAAGGCAGCAGTGGGCATCCCTATGCTGGGCTGTGCTTACACTGTAGGTATATGAGAAGGCAGCAGTGGGCATCCCTATGCTGGGCTGTGCTTACACTGTAGGTATATGAGAAGGCAGCAGTGGGCATCCCTATGCTAGGCTGTGCTTACACTGTAGGTACATGAGAAGGTAGCAGTGGGCATCCCTGTGCTTGGCTGTGCTTACACTGTACGGATATGAGGAGGCAGCAGTGGGCGTCCCTATGCTGGGCTGTACTTACTCTGTACGGATATGAGAAGGCAGCAGTGGGCATCCCTATGCTTGGCTGTGCTTACACTGTAGGTACATGAGAAGGCAGCAGTGGGCATCCCTGTGCTTGGCTGTGCTTACACTGTACGGATATGAGGAGGCAGCAGTGGGCATCCCTGTGCTTGGCTGTGCTTACACTGTATGGATATGAGAAGGCAGCAGTGGGTGTCCCTATGCAGGGCTGTTCTTACACTGTACGGATATGAGAAGGCAGCAGTGGGTGTCCCTATGCTGGGCTGTGCTTACACTGTATGGATATGAGAAGGCAGCAGTGGTCGTCCCTATGCTGGGCTGTGCTTACAATGTAGGTATATGAGAAGGCAGCAGTGGGCTGTGCTTACACTGTAGGTATATGAGAAGGCAGTAGTGGACATCCCTATGCTGGGCTGTGCTTACACTGTATGTATATGAGAAGGCAGCAGTGGGCATCCCTGTGCTTGGCTGTGCTTACACTGTGGGTATATGAGGAGGCAGCAGTGGGCATCTCTATGCTTGGGTGTGCTTACACTGTGGGTATATGAGAAGGCAGCAGTGGGCATCCCTGTGCTTGGCTGTGCTTTGGAGGACATTAGCATATTTTAGCAACTGCGATCCGTGAGAGAATGCAGCTGCGATTGCATTCGAGTCCTCTAGCGGCCTAGTATTCTTCAGTGGGACAACTGACAGGGAGTTAGATAGTTCTGTTATATCATTTACTTTGTACTTTAGGTTTGGTGACCCCTTAAGTAGCATTCACAAACACAATAAGAAAACAACAATTACTTTCAATTAGGTTAGGTACGGGATCCCAGCGGTCACAATACCAAAAGCAGCATCCCGACAGTCAGTATCCCGACCCAACTAGGAAAGAACCCTAACCCTCCCAACCTCAGCCTAACCCTCCCTCCCGCAGCCCAACCCTCCCTCCCGCAGCCTAATCCTCCCCCAGCGCCTAACCCCTAATCCTAAACCTAACCCTCCCCCTAACTGTAATACTTACCGTCAGGATTCTGGTGCTTGGATTTTGACTGCTGCGCCCCTTTTCGTGCAACGCCAGGATGTCATGCGCACATGTGCACAATGTCATGCCGTTGCACACTTAGTGGGCGGGGCCGGCACAGGCTGCAACTGTGCCCTGTTATGGACCTGATCTCACCCCCCTCTACAGACCCCGTTCCCTCAACTAACCCCACCTCAATTAGGGCTGCTTCCAGAAATTTTCTGCATCCCAATCCGCCCCTGCCTGTGACTGTGCTGCTGCCCAATGGTCACATGTCCTGGATGGTAACACGTCATATTCCTGTGACTGTGCTGCTGCCCAATAGTCAGATGTCCTGGATGGTAACACATCATATTCCTGTGACTGTGCTGCTGCCCAATAGTCACATGTCCTGGATGTTAACACGTCATATTCCTGTGACTGTGCTGCTGCCCAATAGTCACATGTCCTGGATGGTAACACATCATATTCCTGTGACTGTGCTGCTGCCCAATAGTCACATGTCCTGGATGGTAACACATCATATTCCTGTGACTACGCTGCCCAATAGTCACATGTCCTGGATGGTAACACATCATATTCCTGTGACTACGCTGCCCAATAGTCACATGTCCTGGATGTTAACACGTCATATTCCTGTGACTGTGCTGCTGCCCAATAGTCACATGTCCTGGATGTTAACACGTCATATTCCTGTGACTGTGCTGCTGCCCAATAGTCACATGTCCTGGATGGTAACACATCATATTCCTGTGACTACGCTGCCCAATAGTCACATGTCCTGGATGGTAACACATCATATTCCCGTGACTGTGCTGCTGCCCAATAGTCACATGTCCTGGATGGTAACACATCATATTCCTGTGACTACGCTGCCCAATAGTCACATGTCCTGGATGGTAACACGTCATATTCCTGTGACTACGCTGCCCAATAGTCACATGTCCTGGATGGTAACACATCATATTCCTGTGACTGTGCTGCTGCCCAATAGTCAGATGTCCTGGATGGTAACACATCATATTCCTGTGACTGTGCTTCCCGCTTGCAGACGCATGAATCCCTACATTAGCTGAACAGAATCTCGCATTAACACTACGTAGTAAAGCAGGCTTCCGCGGCTGCCTGCAATTACAGCTTACTTCTCAGCCCTAACGAGTTTGACATTACAGATACTTTTTTTTTTGTCAATACATTTTGTATTGAAGTGAATAACACCGTACATCAAAATAATAGAAAATAAATGAAAAAAAATTTCCAGTTCAAATAAAAAAAAACAGTATATAGTGGGCCTGATTCAGAGCCGTTCGCTATTTGCGGTCGTTCGTTCAAAAACAAGGGGTGGCTATTCAAATGATCCGTTCGCAAATTGCAGTCTGTTCACACCTCTAAGTCTGAACGAGCGAGCAAAACATACGCTCGTTTATTTGTTAAAAATGCCCCCTGGCCGCTCGCACCATACGTCATGTCCGCTATTTATTAGATAAATCGAGTACATCGACCAGCGTATGAACTGCTCGCTATTCTTGTGGTTGGTTTTTGCTACCACATTCTTGCGAGCAGTTCTGGCTATAAAATAACCCAGTGACGTGGTCAATGACGCTGCTGTATTAATTATGCACACCCATAAAACGCCCGTTTTGACCTTTAAGCACGCCTGCGTTCAGATCTCCACTCCCCATTTTCAAGCACCTTCCCCTGTTACCACCCACATACGCCTCATTCTGTCACTCAAAATAGCAGGCATTCGCTATATTGCGAGCACATGAATTTCGGCCGCACTGACAGGTTTGCGCATGCGTATAACGATCCGTACGCATGCGCAGATATGCGAACATCGCTCAGAATGAGCGTACTGTCGCTAGCGAGTGGCTCTGAATGAGGGCCTGTGTCTTAACATCTACAAATATTCCAGGACATTTTCCCAATCAGGGGCAGGCTGGCAACTTTTAGCCTGGGGGGCAAATGCATGCAGGCGGCCCTGGCAGAGGAGTAGCGTGTAGCCAGGGTGTCTGGAGAATATGCGTGCTACGGCTCCCCCCCCTCTCAAGTGTTCCAGGGAGGAGGTGGGTCCATATGGGATTAATGTAAGGTAAAAATAAAGATTAGGGCAGCCCCGTGTCGTAGTGCCCATATGCAGTGCCTCCGTGTGCCACAGGAGAGAACACCCTTATTATGCAGGCCTCCAGTAGTGCCCCCAGTAGTAGTCCCCCCTTGCAGTGCCCCCAGTAGTAGTGGTCCCCCACTTTGTAGTGCCCCCATTAGTAGTAGTCCCCCCCTTGTAGTGCCCCCAGTAGTAATAGTAGTCCCCCCCTGTAGTGTCCCCAGTAGTAGTATTCCCCCCCCTTGTAGTGTCCCCAGTAGTAGTAGTCCCCAGTAGTAGTAGTCCCCCACCCCCCTTGTAGTTCCCCCAGTAGTAGTAGTAGTCCCCTTATAGTGCCCCCAGTAGTAGTAGTCCCCAGTAGTAGTAGTCCCCTCCCCCTTGTTGTGCCCCTAGTAGTAGTAGTCCCCCACCCCCCTTGTAGTGTCCCCAGTAGTATTAGTCCCCCACCCCCCTTGTAGTGCCCCCAGTAGTAGTAGTATTAGTCCCCTTATAGTGCCCCCAGTAGTAGTAGTCCCCAGTAGTAGTAGTCCCCTCCCTCTTGTAGTGCCCCTAGTAGTAGTAGTCCCCCACCCCCCTTGTAGTGTCCCCAGTAGTAGTAGTCCCCCACCCCCCTTGTAGTGCCCCAGTAGTAGTAGTCCCCTTATAGTGCCCCCAGTAGTAGTAGTCCCCAGTAGTAGTAGTCCCCTCCCCCTTTGTAGTGCACCCAGTAGTAGTCCCCACTTGTAGTGCCCCCAGTAGTAGTAGTCCCCCCCTTGTAGTGCCCCCAGTAGTTGTAGTCCCCTACCCCCCTTATAATGCCCCCAGTAGTAGTAGTCCCACCTTTGTAGTGCCCCCAGTAGTGCCAGTCCCCCCCCCATAGACACACATAATATAAAAAACAAAATAAAAAAAACCCACTTACCTGAATCCCCGCTCCCGCCGCCGCCATCTTCTCCTCCGTCTGTCCTCCCGGGCCGGGCCACTCTGCATTATGGGAGAGACGTCATATGACATCATGACGCCTCTCCCATTGCCCACTGCGGGAGCCGGAAGATGGCTCCCACAGTGGGCGCAGCAGCAGCAGCTAATGAGAGTCTGACAGACTCTCATTGGCTGCTGCTTACAACAAACACACAGCTGCCGGAGCCGGCGGCTGTGTGTTTGTCAGTGTAGCGCTGACCGAACTCCGTCCGGTCAGCGCTACACATGCGGTGCAGTCTGTGTCACAGTGACGCTGCAGCCCGGGGGGCACATGGCACCCTGCCCCCCGGCCCTGCCCACCACTGTTCCCAATAATAGACAAAAAACAAATAATCTATTAAGTAAATAAGAAAGAATGAATGTCCGGCACTCACCCACCAGGCAGCATAATAGGAGGATCACCCAGGAGGACTCTAGTTTCGTACCATTGGGTCAGACGCATACTATGATAAATTTGGGTTTGTGTTAAAATTGGCAGAGTCGTAATAAAACTTTCCCAGGTATCGGAAAAAAAAGCGACCCTCCTCTCCTTCGAGCACCGACTCAATCCAATCCATACGGAAAATAAAATGTAATTTTTCTTTATATAATTGAAAATTGATGGGAGTTGGGTGTATCCAATCCTGCAAAGTGGAATTTTTTGCTGCGGCACTTATTGCAAGTAATAATTTTCTGCTCCCCGCAGTGAGCCTCTGACCCCTTGGGAAGATACCCAGGATGGCCCATTCCGGAGTAAATGGTACAAAATTGACTAGGTGGTTTTCAGCCTCCCATCGTACTTGCCTCCAGAAACCCTGGACTACTGGACATTTCCATAAACAATGATAAAGTTCGGCCTCTTTCCTGGCACATCTAGGGCAATTATGAGAGTTGGATAGACCCATTCTGTATAATCTGTGAGGGGACAAATACGTCCTATGATATACATTTAAAATGAGTTCATTATATGAACTAGCGGTTAATAGTGTAGGAGACTTCAGTAGCCCTTTTACCAAATCCTCAATAGTCAGTGTTGGAAATTGTGTCAACCATTGGCGCATCCCTTGGCTGACCAAGTCATGATTTAGATTTTCACTCAAGAATCTATAGTATATAGATATAGCTTTGCGTGAGGGTATTGGTCCTGAAAGCCATTGATCTAATGGATTACACCAGTCATCAGCCGAAAGTGGCTGTATTACCTTAGCTATATAATGTTGTGCCTGAAAATATGGTAGAGGATAAACCCTTAGAGTCTCAAATCTCGCAGTTGCCTCATGGAATGTCAGGGGCTTCTGAGTGTCTACATCAAGCCAAGTACTTATATTATGAATTCCCTTCTCTCTCCATACCGTAAAGGGATATGCTGCCTCTCCATCTTGGAAATCCAAGTTACCCAACAACGGAAGATAAATGGATTTATGAGCATTAAGAAAAGATTTGTGACGCAGAATATGCCAGAGGCGTCTAGCTGTCATTAGTAAAGGATTGTCAAGGACCTCTGGCAGAACCTCTTGATCGTGAATGTGAAGGAAATAATTCAGGGCCATGGTAGGTAAAAATTGTGATACAAGGGATGTATTATCATATATCTCTTGATCTTGTAGCCAATCAATCAAAATTCTCATTAAAGAGGCATGGTTATAATCTAGAACATTAGGGAAGTTTATTCCTCCATTAGCTTTAGGTTGGTATAGTTTTCTAAGACTGATGCAAGCCCTATCACCCTGCCATAAAAATGAACGAAACAGTTTATTAATTAATTGAACATCTTTTTTAGTGAGAAGAATAGGTAATGCCTGCAACATATAAAGAAGACGGGGAAAGGTCATCATTTTAATAAGGGCAGCTCTTCCAAGGTATGAGAGTGTCAAATGCTTCCAGCTCTGGAGCTCCTCAGTAATAAGTCGAGTCATCCGTGACACATTCATACTATACAACTGAGTAGGGTTTTTAGGTAAAATTACAGATCCTTTTAAAGATTTTTTTTTTATCTTTTGACATTTTTGATAAATAATCTTTAAATTGTGCAAATTCAACAAGAC
Source organism: Taudactylus pleione (assembly GCA_031769625.1). NCBI lineage: Eukaryota > Metazoa > Chordata > Amphibia > Anura > Myobatrachidae > Taudactylus > Taudactylus pleione. The sequence goes on along the minus strand of JAUIMM010000795.1, from coordinate 442,881 downwards.
ATGTAATTGGTAACATAATGCGGTCTATTTACTAAACTGCGGGTTTATAGAAGTGGAGGAGTTGCCTATAACAATTATCTAGCACCTTCTAGAATCCAGAAGATAATAGCTAGTATCTGATTGGTTGCTATAGACAACACCTCCCCTTCTATAAACCTGCACATTAGTAAATATTCCCCAATGTCTCTCAATTAGTGTGAATTTCCCCATGGTGCCCCTGCATTGAGTGCAGGCCAGTGACGAGGATGAGCAGCAGCCTGTGGGGGTAGTGTCAGGTTAAGTGCAACAGCCAGGGCATTTGAGAACGGGGGACAAGTAGGGCACCCACGGACCATGCACCAGCGCTGCATTGGTTTGGCACGTTATGCCAATAGAATGACAACTCCACCAACATTATGGTAACACCATAGGATTCCTAACAGTTACATCACCCACTCCACCCTACACACCATCTAACAGTCCCATCACCCATTCCACCCTACACACCGCCCAATAGTCACATCAACCACTCTACCCTACATACCATCTAACAGTCACATCACCCACTCCACCCTACATACCATCTAACAGTCACATCAACCACTCCACCCTACACACCTCGTAACAGCTAACAGTCACATCACCCACTCCAACCTACACACCACCTAACAGTCACATCGCCCACTCCACCCTACACACCACCTAACAGTCACATCACCCACTCCACCCTACATACCATCTAACAGTCACATCACCCACTCAACCCTACATCCCGCCTAACAGTCATATCACCCACTCCACCCTACACATCACCTAACAGTCACATCACCCTACACACCATCTAACAGTTACTGTACATCATCCACTCCACCCTACACACCATCTGTCACATTACCCACTCCACCCTACACACCACCTAACAGTCACATCGCTCACTCCACCCTACATACCAACTAACAGTCACATCACCCACTCCACCCTACACACCTCGTAACAGCTAACAGTCATATCACCCACTCCACCCTACACACCACCTAACAGTCACATCGCCCACTCCACCCTACACACCATCTAACAGTTACATCATCCACTCCACCCTACATCCCGCCTAACAGTCATATCACCCACTCCACCCTACACATCACCTAACAGTCACATCACCCTACACGCAATCAAACAGTTACTGTACATCACTCAATCCACCCTACACACTGCCTAACAGTGACATCACCCACTCCACCCTACATACCATCTGTCACATTACCCACTCCACCCTACACACCACCTAACAGTCACATCGCTCACTCCACCCTACATACCATCTAAAATTTTACATCGCTCACTCCACCCTACACACCGCCCAACAGTCACATCACTCACTCCACCCTACATACCTCGTAACAGCTAACAGTCACATCACCCTTAATCCACCCTACACACCACCTAACAGTCACATCGCCCACTCCACCCTACACACCATCTAACTGTCACATTACCCACTCCACCCTACACACCACCTAACAGTCACATCGCTCACTCCACCCTACACACCGCCCAATAGTCACATCACCCACTCCACCCTACATACCATCTAACAGTCACATCACCCACTCCACCCTACACACCTCGTAACAGCTAACAGTCACATCACCCACTCCACCCTACACACCATCTAACAGTTACATCACCCACTCCACCCTACATCCCGCCTAACAGTCACATCACCCACTCCACCCTACACACCATCTAACAGTTACTGTACATCACCTACTCCACCCTACACACCATCTAACAGTTACATCATCCACTCCACCCTACATCCCGCCTAACAGTCACATCACTCTCTCCACCCTACACACCACTTAACAATCACATCACTCACTCCACCCTACATACTGCCTAACAGTCACATCACCCACTCCACCCTACACACCATCTAACAGTCACATCACCAACTCCACCGTATACACCATCTAACAGTCACAACACCCACTCCACCCTACATACCATCTAACAGTCACATCACCCACTCCACCCTACACACCGCCTAACAGTCACATCACCCACTCCACCCTACACACCATCTAACATTCACATCGCTCACACCACCCTACACACCACTAACAGTCACATCACCCACTCCACCCTACATACAAAAAATAACAGATAATAAATAACTAGGTGGTTTTGCCACAGCACTACGTAAGGACGCCCACTTCACCTGCACTCACATCCGCAATGTTTAGCAAGACTGCGAAAACATCGGTTCATTTGAAGCCTCACGCACAGTTAAGGCAGATCACAGCTTACTCAGGAATTGCTTACTTCAGCACATGCTATGAGGTCTCAGACTGCTGCGTATGGTATCACAGTGGCTAATTTATGCACGCCCCTGCAACGACGTTGAAACGCACAGTCACGCCTGCATTTTGCCGACCCCCCGTCACCACCCACAAACGGCACTTCCTGTCAATCACTCTGCGATGGGTCTGCATAGTCCCTATCGCAGTGGCCAGTTTGCACACTGCGATGCCTGCGCAGAATGCAACGATCGGCCGATTGTGTGCGCATAAGCAACTGCGATCCAAGCTGAATCAGGCCCAATGAGTGTTGCAGTATAGATGGTTCTTCTACAGCAGAGGTAGGCAACCTGTGGCACCCCAACTGTTGTGGAACTACACCTAACAGGATGCCTTGGCACAGTTTTGCTGTCAGAGGTTGCTAAAACTATGGCAGGAAGTGCTGGGAAGTGTTGTTCCACCGCAGCTGAAGTGCCACAGGGTGCCTACCCCTGTTCTATAGTTGCTTTTGAAGGCAAACCCCATAATGTGGGATAATTCACCTCACAACCATCACTGCCCAACGCAACAGGTAACGGACATCTATTCTGCTCTCTTTTTGTCTTCATCGCTTAACATTCATGGTCTTCAGCTGTCACATTTGAAATGAAAGAATGTAGTTTCTATTTATAAAGCACTTCTGGTTTGCCGGCTCAGACGTCTGAAAATGCCGCTGTACAGGATCACACAGGGTCTGTATATTGCAGATGCTCCTTAAAGAGGCACAGTGTAAATAAGGCCTCTTGTGGTACTGGTGCTATCAAGAGCATCCCACATAAATATTTTTGTGTAGAACATGCATTAAACCATTTCTCTCAGATCTCACAAAAGCCTTTGTACTAAAAATAATCCGAGGCCTTCGTTCAATCACTGTTTCTGATGTAGGATCAACACATGTTTTCAGTTGCCTGGTGGACAAGAGAAAAGAGTCTCCGAGGTTTTTTTTTTTAATTTTAATTGTACTTATAATTACAATTGCACAATCTGAACTCTTTTTTTTTTTCCATTGGATCTGAATGGGACTTGGTTTCCATTAAAAACGTCTAACAGCTGCCAGGGTGCAAATATGACCTTAACATTTTGATAAACCCGCGTCCCCAGTTGTTTGTCTGAAAATATACCTGGAAGGCTGCCTGGTTCAAGAAATGATTTAAACGGCAAGAAAATCACAGCTGTCTTTAACAAGTTCTCGAAGTACGTGTAACCAGCCTACAATTTATTGACTAGTCTTAGATGCTTATTGCTTATGACACTTTAAATACCATTACAACAAAGTTTATGCTTCAAAGGCCAAGTTTCAATCTGAATTCTTGGCTAGAACAGCTGGGTTATTTGTTTACGTGATCTATGAGGGGGAAAAAAATGACTTCTGTAATCTTTTGCTTTCTTGGCATTGAGATTCCTGAATGCAAAAGAAATGTAGAATAAAATAATGAATTTCTGCTTGTCATGCGATTGCACAGAAACGCCGGCTAACAGTCCCTGATGTGGAGCCGCCATCCACAGCAGTGCCTCTGACACCTGACCAGGGCCCGTCTCGGTGATGTTGAAGGACGACGTGTGTGCACTTCATGTAAGCCTCCCTTCCCCAGGCTGGTCGCATTCCGCATTGTGCTCCTTGCATGAAAGACTTTGTTTTAAATCATAATAGTAACCAGGCTGTAATCACATTATAGAACACATGGAGAACTTGCAAGAGGCATGTGTTTTAGATTTGACATTCTGATTTATGGATTGTAGTCCGCTTACACAGCTGCAATCCCCTTTTTCTGCTAAGATGTTTTCGATTTTGCTATTACCTTACCCTGACTCGATGTCGAAGCAAAACCAAGCCACCCGATGAAGCTGCGACAGGCGCTGAGCTGGTCTTTGTAATCTTTTGAGACAGCAGTGTAATGGATAGATTCCAAAATCATTGCGGCATCATGTTGCCTGGTTAATAGAGCTCAGGGTACAGTACATTTTGTCTGCCTCACCTGTGAACTTTAAATTGAAATCTTGTCATAGCAGCCAGGAGAATCTGGCCTCACAGAAAACAATCTGATTTGAAGACGGAATCTTCCCACATATATCAGAGTTTGCCTATGGTAAAGTACTTCTGCTTACTGCAGTGCAAAGTGGGTAACCCGAATCCCTCAATGGGAATACCCAGGGTTTTTGGGGGGTTTTTTTACTTTCAAATTTTAGTGGTTCCCATCTACCATTCTTGTTTGTGTCTGAAAGTGAGATTATTTTATGGCTCCACTGGCATGCATGCATAACTAGTTGCGGCTACAGGCCTGTAAAAGATTTTGGTAAGTTAAGTTATAATAACTCCTTTTGCTGCTGGAAGAATAACCATTAAGTGTAAGTCAAACCTCCTTCCCATTCTATCCTTCCCCCTGCCACTGTTGGTGAGTTAGGGAAAGGTGACACAAGCGCAGTTGGTGAGTCAGGGAAAGGTCACACAAGTGCAGTTGGCGAATTAGGGAAAGGTGACACAAGCGCAGTTGGTGAGTTTGGGAAAGGTCACACAAGCGCAGTTGGCGAGATAGGGAAAGGTTACACAAGCGCAGTTGGCGAGTTAGGGAAAAGTCACACAAGCGCAGTTGGTGAGTTACGGAAAGGTCACACAAGCGCACTTGGTGAGTTAGGGAAAGGTCACACAAGCACAGATGGTGAGTTAGGGAAAGGTTACACAAGCGCAGTTGGTGAGTCAGGGAAAGGTCACACAAGTGCAGTTGGTGAGTTAGGGAAAGGTCACAAGCACAGTTGGTGAGTTAGGGAAAGGTCACACAAGCGCAGTTGCTGAGTCAGGGAAAGGTCACACAAGCGTAGTTGGTGAGTTACGGAAAGGTTACACAAGCGCAGTTGGTGAGTCAGGGAAAGGTCACACAAGCGCAGTTGGTGAGTCAGGGAAAGGTCACACAAGTGTAGTTGGCGAGTTAGGGAAAGTCAAACAAGCATAGTTGGCGAGTTAGGGAAAGGTCACACAAGCGCAGTTGGTGAGTTAGGGAAAGGTCACTCAAGCGCAGTTGGCGAGTTAGGGAAAGGTCACACAAGCGCAGTTGGCGAGTTAGGGAAAGGTCACTCAAGCGCAGTTGGTGAGTTAGGGAAAGGTCAACCAAGGGCAGTTGGCAAGTTAGGGAAAGGTTACACAAGCGCAGTTGGTGAGATAGGGAAAGGTCACACAAGCGCAGTTGGTGAGTTAGGGAAAGGTCACAGTAGCGCAGTTGGCGAGTTAGGGAAAGGTTACACAAGCGCAGTTGGTGAGTTAGGGAAAAGTCACACAAGCGCAGTTGGTGAGTTACGGAAAGGTCACACAAGCGCAGTTGGTGAGTCAGGGAAAGGTCACAAAAGTGCAGTTGGCGAGTTGGGGAAAGTCAAACAAGAACAGTTGGCGAGTTAGGGAAAGGTTACACAAGCGCCGTTGGTGAGTTAGGGAAAGGTCACACAAGCGCAGTTGGTGAGTTAGGGAAAGGTCACTCAAGCGCAGATGGCGAGTTAGGGAAAGGTCACACAAGCGCAGTTGGTGAGTTAGGGAAAGGTCAAACAAGAACAGTTGGCGAGTTAGGGAAAAAGTCACACAAGCGCAGTTGGTGAGTCAGGGAAAGGTCACACAAGCACAGTTGGCGAGTTAGGAAAAGGTCACACAAGCGCAGTTGGTGAGTTAGGGAAAGGTCACACAAGCGCAGTTGGCGAGTTAGGGAAAGGTCACAGTAGCGCAGTTGGCGAGTTAGGGAAAGGTTACACAAGCGCAGTTGGTGAGTTAGGGAAAGGTCACACAAGCGCAGTTGGTGAGTTAGGGAAAGGTCACACAAGCGCAGTTGGTGAGTCAGGTAAAGGTTACACAAGCGCAGTTGGTGAGTCAGGGAAAGGTCACACAAGTGCATTTGGTGAGTTAGGGAAAGGTCACACAAGCGCAGTTGGTGAGTTAGGGAAAGGTCACACAAGCGCAGTTTTTGAGTCAGGGAAAGGTCACACAAGCGCAGTTGGTGAGTTACGGAAAGGTTACACAAGCGCAGTAGGTGAGTCAGGGAAAGGTCACACAAGTGCAGTTGGCGAGTTAGGGAAAGTCAAACAAGCACAGTTGGCGAGTTAGGGAAAGGTCACACAAGAGCAGTTGGTGAGTTAGGGAAAGGTCACACAAGCGCAGTTGGCGAGTTAGGGAAAGGTTACACAAGCGCAGTTGGTGAGTTAGGGAAAGGTCACACAAGCGCAGATGGTGAGTTAGGGAAAGGTTACACAAGCGCAGTTGGTGAGTTAGGGAAAGGTCACACAAGCGCAGTTGGCGAGTTAGGGAAAGGTCACAGTAGCGCAGTTGGCGAGTTAGGGAAAGGTTACACAAGCGCAGTTGGTGAGTTAGGGAAAAGTCACACAAGCGCAGTTGGTGAGCTACGGAAAGGTCACACAAGCGCAGTTGGTGAGTTAGGGAAAGGTCACACAAGCGCAGTTGGTGAGTTACGGAAAGGTCACACAAGCGCAGTTGGCGAGTCAGTGATAGGTCACTCAAGCGCAGTTGGTGAGTTATGGAAAGGTCACACAAGTGCAGTTGGTGAGTTAGGGAAAGGTCACAGTAGCGCAGTTGGCGAGTTAGGGAAAGGTTACACAAGCGCAGTTGGTGAGTTAGGGAAAGGTCACACAAGCGCAGTTGGTGAGTTAGGGAAAGGTCACAGTAGCGCAGTTGGCGAGTTAGGGAAAGGTTACACAAGCGCAGTTGGTGAGTTAGGGAAAAGTCACACAAGCGCAGTTGGTGAGTTACGGAAAGGTCACACAAGCGCAGTTGGTGAGTCAGGGAAAGGTCACAAAAGTGCAGTTGGCGAGTTGGGGAAAGTCAAACAAGAACAGTTGGCGAGTTAGGGAAAGGTTACACAAGCGCCGTTGGTGAGTTAGGGAAAGGTCACACAAGCGCAGTTGGTGAGTTAGGGAAAGGTCACTCAAGCGCAGATGGCGAGTTAGGGAAAGGTCACACAAGCGCAGTTGGTGAGTTAGGGAAAGGTCAAACAAGAACAGTTGGCGAGTTAGGGAAAAAGTCACACAAGCGCAGTTGGTGAGTCAGGGAAAGGTCACACAAGCACAGTTGGCGAGTTAGGAAAAGGTCACACAAGCGCAGTTGGTGAGTTAGGGAAAGGTCACACAAGCGCAGTTGGCGAGTTAGGGAAAGGTCACAGTAGCGCAGTTGGCGAGTTAGGGAAAGGTTACACAAGCGCAGTTGGTGAGTTAAGGAAAAGTCACACAAGCGCAGTTGGTGAGTTACGGAAAGGTCACACAAGCGCAGTTGGTGAGTTAGGGAAAGGTCACACAAGCGCAGTTGGTGAGTCAGGTAAAGGTTACACAAGCGCAGTTGGTGAGTCAGGGAAAGGTCACACAAGTGCATTTGGTGAGTTAGGGAAAGGTCACACAAGCGCAGTTGGTGAGTTAGGGAAAGGTCACACAAGCGCAGTTTTTGAGTCAGGGAAAGGTCACACAAGCGCAGTTGGTGAGTTACGGAAAGGTTACACAAGCGCAGTAGGTGAGTCAGGGAAAGGTCACACAAGTGCAGTTGGCGAGTTAGGGAAAGTCAAACAAGCACAGTTGGCGAGTTAGGGAAAGGTCACACAAGAGCAGTTGGTGAGTTAGGGAAAGGTCACACAAGCGCAGTTGGCGAGTTAGGGAAAGGTTACACAAGCGCAGTTGGTGAGCTAGGGAAAGGTCACACAAGCGCAGATGGTGAGTTAGGGAAAGGTTACACAAGCGCAGTTGGTGAGTTAGGGAAAGGTCACACAAGCGCAGTTGGCGAGTTAGGGAAAGGTCACAGTAGCGCAGTTGGCGAGTTAGGGAAAGGTTACACAAGCGCAGTTGGTGAGTTAGGGAAAAGTCACACAAGCGCAGTTGGTGAGCTACGGAAAGGTCACACAAGCGCAGTTGGTGAGTTAGGGAAAGGTCACACAAGCGCAGTTGGTGAGTTACGGAAAGGTCACACAAGCGCAGTTGGCGAGTCAGTGATAGGTCACTCAAGCGCAGTTGGTGAGTTATGGAAAGGTCACACAAGTGCAGTTGGTGAGTTAGGGAAAGGTCACAGTAGCGCAGTTGGCGAGTTAGGGAAAGGTTACACAAGCGCAGTTGGTGAGTCAGGGAAAGGTCACACAAGTGCAGTTGGCGAGTTAGGGAAAGTCAAACAAGCGCAGTTGGTGAGTTAGGGAAAGGTCACACAAGCGCAGATGGTGAGTTAGGGAAAGGTCACTCAAGCGAAGTTGGCGAGTTAGGGAAAGGTCACTCAAGCGCAGTTGGCGAGTTAGGGAAAGGTCACACAAGCGCAGTTGGTGAGTTAGGGAAAGGTCAAACAAGAACATTTGGTGAGTTAGGGAAAAGGTCACACAAGCGCAGTTGGTGAGTCAGGGAAAGGTCACACAAGCACAGTTGGCGAGTTAGGAAAAGGTCACACAAGCGCAGTTGGTGAGTTAGGGAAAGGTCACACAAGCGCAGTTGACAAGTTAGGGAAAGGTCACAGTAGCGCAGTTGGCGAGTTAGGGAAAGGTTACACAAGCGCAGTTGGTGAGTTAAGGAAAAGTCACACAAGCGCAGTTGGTGAGTTACGGAAAGGTCACACAAGCGCAGTTGGTGAGTTAGGGAAAGGTCACACAAGTGCAGTTGGTGAGTCAGGGAAAGGTTACACAAGCGCAGTTGGTGAGTCAGGGAAAGGTCACACAAGTGCAGTTGGTGAGTTAGGGAAAGGTCACACAAGCGCAGCTGGTGAGTTAGGGAAAGGTCACACAAGCGCAGTTGGTGAGTCAGGGAAAGGTCACACAAGCGCAGTTGGTGAGTTACGGAAAGGTTACACAAGCGCAGTAGGTGAGTCAGGCAAAGGTCACACAAGCGCAGTTGGCGAGTTAGGGAAAGTCAAACAAGCACAGTTGGCGAGTTAGGGAAAGGTCACACAAGCGCAGTTGGTGAGTTAGGGAAAGGTCACACAAGCGCAGTTGGCGAGTTAGGGAAAGGTTACACAAGCGCAGTTGGTGAGTTAGGGAAAGGTCACACAAGCGCAGTTGGTGAGTTAGGGAAAGGTTACACAAGCGCAGTTGCTGAGTTAGGGAAAGGTCACACAAGCGCAGTTGGCGAGTTAGGGAAAGGTCACAGTAGCGCAGTTGGCGAGTTAGGGAAAGGTTACACAAGCGCAGTTGGTGAGTTAGGGAAAAGTCACACAAGCGCAGTTGGTGAGCTACGGAAAGGTCACACAAGCGCAGTTGGTGAGTTAGGGAAAGGTCACACAAGCGCAGTTGGTGAGTTAGGGAAAGGTTACACAAGCGCAGTTGGTGAGTTAGGGAAAGGTCACTCAAGCACAGTTGGCGAGTTAGGGAAAGGTCACACAAGCGCAGTTGGTGAGTTAGGGAAAGGTCAAACAAGAACAGTTGGCGAGTTAGGGAAAGGTCACACAAGCGCAGTTGGCGAGTTAGGGAAAGGTCACACAAGCGCAGTTGGCGAGTTAGGGAAAGGTTACACAAGCGCAGTTGGTGAGTTAGGGAAAGGTCACACAAGCGCAGTTGGCGAGTTAGGGAAAGGTCACAGTAGCGCAGTTGGCGAGTTAGGGAAAGGTCACACAAGCGCAGTTGGTGAGTTAGGGAAAGGTCACACAAGCGCAGTTGGCGAGTTAGGGAAAGGTCACACAAGTGCAGTTGGTGAGTTACGGAAAGGTCACACAAGCGCAGTTGGTGAGTTAGGGAAAGGTCACACAAGCGCAGTTGGTGAGTTTGGGAAAGGTCACACAAGCGCAGTTGGTGAGTTACGGAAAGGTCACACAAGCGCAGTTGGTGAGTTAGGGAAAGGTCACACAAGCGCAGTTGGCGAGTTAGGGAAAAGTTACACAAGCGCAGTTGGCGAGTTAGGGAAAGGTCACAAAAGCGCAGTTGGTGAGTTAGGGAAAGGTCACACAAGCGCAGTTGGTGAGTTGGAAAGGTTACACAAGCGCAGTTGGCGAGTTAGGGAAAGGTCACAAAAGCGCAGTTGGCGAGTTACGGAAAGGTCACACAAGCGCAGTTGGCGAGTTAGGGAAAGGTCAAACAAGAGCAGTTGGCGAGTTAGGGAAAGGTCAAACAAACGCAGTTGGTGAGTTAGGGAAAGGTTACACAAGCGCAGTTGGCGAGTTAGGGAAAGGTCACACAAGCGCAGTTGGTGAGTTACGGAAAGGTCACACAAGCGCAGTTGGTGAGTTAGGGAAAGGTTACACAAGCGCAGTTGGTGAGTTAGGGAAAGGTCACACAAGCGCAGTTGGTGAGTTAGGGAAAGGTTACACAAGCGCAGTTGGTGAGTTAGGGAAAGGTCACTCAAGCGCAGTTGGCGAGTTAGGGAAAGGTCACACAAGCGCAGTTGGTGAGTTAGGGAAAGGTCACACAAGCGCAGTTGGCGAGTTAGGGAAAGGTCACAGTAGCGCAGTTGGCGAGTTAGGGAAAGGTTACACAAGCGCAGTTGGTGAGTTAAGGAAAAGTCACACAAGCGCAGTTGGTGAGTTACGGAAAGGTCACACAAGCGCAGTTGGTGAGTTAGGGAAAGGTCACACAAGCGCTGTTGGTGAGTCAGGGAAAGGTTACACAAGCGCAGTTGGTGAGTCAGGGAAAGGTCACACAAGTGCAGTTGGTGAGTTAGGGAAAGGTCACACAAGCGCAGTTCGTGAGTTAGGGAAAGGTCACACAAGCGCAGTTGGTGAGTCAGGGAAAGGTCACACAAGCGTAGTTGGTGAGTTACGGAAAGGTTACACAAGCGCAGTAGGTGAGTCAGGGAAAGGTCACACAAGTGCAGTTGGCGAGTTAGGGAAAGTCAAACAAGCGCAGTTGGCGAGTTAGGGAAAGGTCACACAAGCGCAGTTGGTGAGTTAGGGAAAGGTCACACAAGCGCAGTTGGCGAGTTAGGGAAAGGTTACACAAGCGCAGTTGGTGAGTTAGGGAAATGTCACACAAGCGCAGTTGGTGAGTTAGGGAAAGGTTACACAAGCGCAGTTGGTGAGTTAGGGAAAGGTCACACAAGCGCAGTTGGTGAGTTAGGGAAAGGTCACACAAGCGCAGTTGGTGAGTTACGGAAAGGTCACACAAGCGCAGTTGGCGAGTTACGGAAAGGTCACACAAGCGCAGTTGGCGAGTTAGGGAAAGGTCACACAAGCGCATTTGGCAAGTTAGGGAAAAGTTACACAAGCGCAGTTGGCGAGTTAGGGAAAGGTCACACAAGCGCAGTTGGTGAGTTAGGGAAAGGTCACACAAGCGCAGTTGGTGAGTTACGGAAAGGTCACACAAGCGCAGTTGGTGAGTTAGGGAAAGTTCACACAAGCGCAGTTGGCGAGTTAGGGAAAGGTTACACAAGCGCAGTTGGCGAGTTAGGGAAAGGTCACACAAGCGCAGTTGGTGAGTTCCAGAAAGGTCACACAAGCGCAATTGGTGAGTTAGGGAAAGGTCAAACAAGAGCAGTTGGCGAGTTAGGGAAAGGTCACACAAGCGCAGTTGGCGAGTTAGGGAAAGGTCACACAAGCGCAGTTGGCGAGTTAGGGAAAGGTTACACAAGCGCAGTTGGTGAGTTAGGGAAAGGTCACACAAGCGCAGTTGGTGAGTTAGGGAAAGGTCACAGTAGCACAGTTGGCGAGTTAGAGAAAGGTCACACAAGCGCAGTTGGCGTGTTAGGGAAAGGTCACACAAGCGCAGTTGGTGAGTTACGGAAAGGTCACCCAAGCGCAGTTGGTGAGTTAGGGAAAGGTTACACAAGCGCAGTTGGTGAGTTAGGGAAAGGTCACACAAGCGTAGTTGGTGAGTTACGGAAAGGTCACACAAGCGCAGTTGGTGAGTTAGGGAAAGGTCACACAAGCGCAGTTGGCGAGTTAGGGAAAAGTTACACAAGCGCAGTTGGCGAGTTAGGGAAAGGTTACACAAGCGCAGTTGGTGAGTTAGGGAAAGGTCACACAAGCGCAGTTGGTGAGTTACGGAAAGGTCACACAAGCGCAGTTGGTGAGTTAGGGAAAGGTCACACAAGCACAGTTGGTGAGTTCGGGAAAGTTCACACAAGCGCAGTTGGCGAGTTAGGGAAAGGTCACACAAGCGCAGTTGGTGAGTTACGGAAAGGTCACACAAGCGCAGTTGGTGAGTTAGGGAAAGGTCAAACAAGAACAGTTGGCGAGCTAGGGAAAGGTCACACAAGCGCAGTTGGTGAGTTAGGGAAAGGTCACACAAGCGCAGTTGGTGAGTTAGGGAAAGGTTACACAAGCGCAGTTGGTGAGTTAAGGAAAGGTCACACAAGCGTAGTTGGTGAGTTAGGGAAAGGTCACAGTAGCGCAGTTGGCGAGTTAGGGAAAGGTTACACAAGCGCAGTTGGTGAGTTAGGGAAAGGTTACACAAGCGCAGTTGGCGAGTTAGGGAAAGGTCACACAAGCGCAGTTGGTGAGTTACGGAAAGGTTACACAATCGCAGTTGGCGAGTTAGGGAAAGGTCACACAAGCGCAGTTGGTGAGTTAGGGAAAGGTCACACAAGCGCAGTTGGTGAGTTAGGGAAAGGTCAAACAAGAACAGTTGGCGAGTTAGGGAAAGGTCACACAAGCGCAGTTGGTGAGTTAGGGAAAGGTCACACAAGCGCAGTTGGCGAGTTAAGGAAAGGTTACACAAGCGCAGTTGGTGAGTTAGGGAAAGGTCACACAAGTGCAGTTGGTGAGTTAGGGAAAGTTCACACAAGCGCAGTTGGTGAGTTAGGGAAAGGTCAAACAAGAACAGTTGGCGAGTTAGGGAAAGGTCACACAAGCGCAGTTGGTGAGTTAGGGAAATGTCACACAAGCGCAGTTGGCGAGTTAAGGAAAGGTTACACAAGCGCAGTTGGTGAGTTAGGGAAAGGTCTCACAAGAGCAGTTGGTGATTTAGGGAAAGGTCACAGTAGCACAGTTGGCGAGTTAGGGAAAGGTTACACAAGCACAGTTGGTGAGTTAGGGACAGGTTACACAAGCGCAGTTGGCGAGTTAGGGAAAGGTCACACAAGCGCAGTTGGTGAGTTACGGAAAGGTCACACAAGCGTAGTTGGTGAGTTAGGGAAAGGTTACACAAGCGCAGTTGGTGAGTTAGGGAAAGGTCACACAAGCGCAGTTGGTGAGTTACGGAAAGGTCACACAAGCGCAGTTGGTGAGTTAGGGAAAGGTCACACAAGCGCAGTTGGCGAGTTAGGGAAAAGTTACACAAGCGCAGTTGGCGAGTTAGGGAAAGGTTACACAAGCGCAGTTGGTGAGTTAGGGAAAGGTCACACAAGCGCAGTTGGTGAGTTACGGAAAGGTCACACAAGCGCAGTTGGTGAGTTAGGGAAAGGTCACACAAGCGCAGTTGGTGAGTTAGGGAAAGTTCACACAAGCGCAGTTGGCGAGTTAGGGAAAGGTTACACAAGTGCAGAGAGACCCACCTCCTGAATATGACTTCACTAGGGAAGTGGGTGAGATCCAGGAGAAGAGAATTGAGCCAAGAATTCACTATTGCAGTGGGCAGTCTGGGGGCTTGATGATGCGCAGAATCACAGCACTGTATAGTGATAGTAAATCTGAAGCAGCTGCTGATCGTCGTCATCATGTATATTTTGCATCAGGGCTTGAGCACTCGCACGTTACAGTATATGCCTCCTGACAGGGGCATATGCATTTTTGTTGTTGTCAGCATGGGACCCATTTGCGTTAATACACCTTACACTGTGGTCGGCCTACATTTGCACACCCACTGCTCCCCCATTCCACCCCTCTAAGTACAATCTTCATACAGATAAATGTGTGCATACGCCATACATGCCTACCCTCCCGGTTTTCGCGGGAGGCTCCCGATTTTTCGGGTAACCCCCCGCACCCCCGGAAGGGTAGGCATTTCTACCGCATTCTGCCCACTTCCTTGTGAAGTGGTCAGAATGAGGAGAATACCCGCAGCGATCGCGGGTCTCCGTGAAGGGGGCGGGGCTTAAGCCGTGATTCTGCATGAATCACAGCATTTGGCCCCGCCCCTTATGTAAATTGTACCCAATCGCGACAATTTTACCGTGAGGGGGCGGGGCTTAATGACGCAAATCGTCAAGCCCCGCCCCCGTCGCCCCCCTGCTGCTTCTCTTACCCGGGCTTCTCCCGGGAAGAGAGTATTAAAGGTAGGCAACTATGGCATACGCTGTACCATAAAGCGCACTTTACACCAAGAAATAACTTTACACCCAATTCTGCATAAGTCACATTGTACCCAGCCACACCAGGAGATTACACTCAGCAGCACCCAGCATATTATATGTCTTGGGTGATCATATGTTTGGAATTTTCTCTTTCTGGGGGAAGTGAGAGCAGACGTCTGTCAATCAAGTGATGTAAGCAGTCTGTAGAACTCTTTAAAAACAAAAAACAAAAGAAGTGTTAATAGCTTATTTTATCAATTAACAAAATGTAAAGTGAACGAACAGAAGAGAAATATAAATCTAATCCATATTTGGGGTGACCACTCTTTGCCTTCAAAACAGCATCAATTCTTCTAGGTACACTTGCACAAAGTCAGGGATTTTGTAGGATTATAGTCAGGTGTATGAGCAACCAATCATACCAAACAGGTGATAACGATCTTCATTTTCATATGTAGGTTGAAATACAGTCATTAACTGAAACAGAAACAGCTGTGTAGGAGGCTTAAAACTGGATGAGGAACAGCCAAACTCTGCTACAAAGGTGATGTTGTGAAAGACAGTTTCATGTCACAGATCATACACCATGGGAAGACTGAGCACAGCAACACTACACAAGGCAGTTATACTGCATCAGCACCGTGTCTCCCAGGCAAAGATTTCAAAGTAGATTGGGTGTCAGGATTCGGCCTAAGATTGTCCGTTACTCACCCCAGCACTGGCATCCCCTGCAGTCAGATGTCAGGTACGGCAGAAGGTAACCCGCTGAGGATTCTGCCTTAGGTGCTCTGGGATTTCCATGTGCGGCTCTGTGTCTTGGTTACTGGGGTTACCGTCATGGGTGCCGCCATGATAGTCCTCCTCACCTGACTGTTCCTTCAACCAATGATAGCATGGTCTCGGTCAGCTGATGCTGTCCTCCTATGAACTGCTACCATAGGGTATATATACTGGGCTCTGGACAGCAGAAAGTTGCCTGTACACTAGTGGTGTATGATTGCCGTCACTTTGTTCCAGGTTCGTGTTCCGTGCTATCGAGTCTTCTCCAACTTCTATCACCCTCCGGTGCATCTCCATTTGCACTCCGTGTACTCAGTACACTTCAACTGAGTACAACCATTGAGTCATCCTTCTGCTCCAACGGTGCGCCAGGATCCACACTCTGTGCATTCAGTGCTCATCTATTTTAGTGCTATCACTATCCTCCTCCAGTGCAGCAGAGTATCCTATTCCTCCATGAACCTGCCCTCCTGTCTTTCTGTGTATCACTTCAGGAAGCAATTCATATTGTGTCAACTCTGTTCCTATAGGTATAGAACCTGTACTTGTACTTCTCCAAAGAACTTCCTCTGGGCCGTAGCGGTGTACCTCTCTCCATTTCCCACTAGTATCAGATACCTAACCAAAGGGCCGCGACCTGCTTGCTGGGAGCAGCTAAAACTCATATCCCACTTGGAGGGGTCACTGGTGAACACCTCCTGGCAGGTTAGACTCCGTGCCTTTGGTCAGAACTCGTTAACATCCGATACTTGTTGATATGGAGAAGTTACATTCAGGCCCCTCACCTCCGATTCCTCCCCCCAACCCGGGACCTTAGCTTTCAGCCCCTCAGTAGGGGATTCCTCAGAGCCGGGCGTGACACTGGGGTTTCAAGATGTGCTGTTCAAGCTCTTTTGAAGAACCACAAAGAAACGGGCAACACTGAGGACCATAGACACAGTGGTTGGCCAAGGAAACTTAGTGCATCAGATGAAAGACACATCATGCTTACTTCCCTTCAAAATCGGAAGATTTCCAGCAGTGCCATAAGCTCAGAACTGGCAGAAACCAGTGGGACCCAAGTCCACCCAACTACTGTTCGGAGAAGTCTGGCCAGAAGTGGTCTTCATCGAAGAATTGTGTCCAAAACGCCAAAGCAACGTGAAAACAGGGCCAAGCGACTTAACTATGCACTAAAACATAGGAACGGTGGTGCAGAAAAATGGCAGCAGATGCTCTGTACTGATGAGTCAAAATGTGAAATATTTGGCTGTAACAGAAAGCAATTTGGTCACCGAAGGGCTGGAGAGCGTTACAATAATGAGTGCCTGCAGGCAACAGTGAAGCATGGTGGAGGTTCCTTGCAAGTTTTGGGCTGTATTTCAGCAAATGGAGTTGGGGATTTGGTCAGGATTCATGGTGTCCTCAATGCTGAGAAATACAGGCAGGTACTTATGCATCATGCAATACCTCAGGGAGGCGTCTGATTGGCTCCAAATGTATTCTGCAGCAGGACAACGACCCCAAACATACAGCCAATGTCATTAAGAACTATCTTCAGCGTAAAGAAGAACAAGGAATCCTGGAAGTGATGATATGGCCCCCACAAAGCCCTAATTATCAAGTCTGTCTGGGATTACATGAAGAGAAAGAAGGATTTGAGCAAGCTACATCCACAGATGGTCTGTGGTTAGTTCTCCAAGGTGTTTGGAACAACCTCCCTGCCGAGTTCCTTCAAAAACTGTGTGCAAGTGTACCTAGAAGAATTGATGCTGTTTTGAAGGCAAAGGGTGGTCACACCAAATATTCATTTGATTTAGATTTCTCTTCTGTTCATTCACTTTGCATTTTGTTAATTGATAAAAATAAACTATTAACACTTCTATTTTTGAAAGCATTCTTACTTTGCAGCATTTTTCCACACCTGCCTAAAAGTTTTGCATAGTACTTATATATATTTATATATATATATATATATTTATATATACTGTATGTAGAATATTAAGTGTCAGGCATTCTTTTGAAGCACATACAGCGGGAGGCAATCGGGAAGCCGACTGCCTAAATACCGGCAGCCGGCATTCCGACTGTCATTTCCCGGCAAGGATGAAATGCCGGGCGTCTAGATGTAGATGCCCGCATTTCCCCGACGCCGGGATGCCAGGCGCCGCGAGCGGACAGCCGCGGGGGGGACGGTTAGGTTTAGGGCTCCCGGGGGGGACTTAGGGTTAGGCACCCCCCCGGGAGGGTTAGGGTTAGGCTAGGGGGAGGGAGGGTTAGGGTTAGGCACCCCCCCCGAGGGACTTAGGTTTAGGCAGCGGGGAAGGGGGTGGTTAGGGTTAGGCACTTAGAGGGGGGATTAGGGTTAGGCACTTGCGGGGGAAGTTAGGGTTAGGCACCCCTAAGGAGGGTTAGGGTTAGAGGGGTTAGGTTAGATTAGTAAATACTTACCTATCCACGATCGGGATTTCCAGCGCTGTCGGGCTTCCGCTGCATCGCACTCTGCACCTGTCGGGCTGCCGTTGACGGGAATCGCCGACGGGATTTCATACCAATTCCCATACAGTGGTATATGGAAACTGCACTCTGGAAGTCCTTTGCTTGCCTCGGCCACCCACCTCTGCAGGTCAGTCACAATTTCCTCTGGTCAAAAAAACAAAAAGTTGGCCAGCTCATAATGGGGGGTCTTTGGAGAAATGGGCATTACAGGAGCAGATCAGGGCACAGATTGGGCAGGTCAGGGGATAGGGCTTAATTTGTCCCACTTTCCCAGGAGTGTGTGGCAGCACCGCAGTCATACTATACTAATTGTATTCTGCCTCTCCGGTGAGCTGCTGGATGCCACACTACTTCTAAATGTGTACAAATGAAGAGGGTTTCTGATGTGAATTGTATGAATGCTTGTTTGAAAACATATTTCTTATTGTCTTATAATATAATTATAATCTGCCAGCTATCACTTTTACTTATCTAGCCAAAGGTAAAAGAACACTATTGTACAACTTGGCAAGGGAGGCCCGCACCACATACTATGCACCCAGATACTACCTGTTACTTCTGCCGGCAAGTGGGGGTCCCTCTGTGACCGGCGCCATCTTTCCAGTGATGGCGCCAGCTGCAGAAGGTGTGTGTGTGTGTGTGTGGGGTACAGAACGGAGTAGGAGGGGCACTGTGCACTGGACTCCTGGGCATTATTATGGCCCTGAGATGAACCCAAGTTGTTTTGTTGTAGCTTAATGACCTTCCGGCCCTGTTCAGGATCTCTCCTATATCACTTGCCCCCTGCTGACTCTGCTGAGAGGGGAGTGTAATGTCGTAACGACAAATAACTCTGGGACACAGTCAACAGTGGAAACAATGAGTGGTCGCCCAAGCCCTTTGTCATACATGTATAAACCAGAGATTATAAGGAACACACAAACACGTATTATTATTAGCAGCTCAGTTTGGCATGAGGGGCCCCTGCCGCCCCTGTGATATTTCAGATAGACATTCATTATATCTGTAGTGATGTTTTCATTTGATTAAATGTTACATTTACTTTGTACTTTCTGTTTTCGGATGATTTGTGTTTGGTCTGAAAGCGTTGCCATCAGGAGATCCCACAGATTTGATTGGCCAATTTAGTAACTTTTTTGTGATACTATGTGAGTACCTCCTTAGGAATCGGTATGATTTACTGCCAGACCCCTGACCGGCGGTTCAAATCCCGACAGCGGCAGCCTGACAAGGATGAAAATCCTAATCGTCCCCAGGTAAGTATTCACTAACCTATTCTACCCCCTAACCCTCCCTTAGGGGTGCCTAACCCTAACCTTCCGCCCCAGTGCCTAACCCTAATCCCCCCTCTAAGTGCCTAAACCTAACCCCCCCTTCCCCGCCTCCTAAACCTGTCCCCCGGGTGGGTGCCTAACCCTAACCCTCCCTCCCCTTAGCCTAACCCTAACCTCCCGGGGAGTGCCTAACCCTAATTCCCCCCCGGGAGCCCCTAACCTAACCCACCCCCCCCACGGCTGTCCACGCTCAGTGCCCGGCATCACTTCGATCAGTATGCCGGGCGCCGGTCTCCTGGCGACGCCAAAATGACAGGCGTTTAGATTTTACCTTCGCTGGGATTAAGCAGTTGGGAATTCGGCTGTCGGGATTAAGTCTGCCGGCTTCCCGACTGCATACCCCTCCTTACATTTCAAACCCAACACAGGCGGAACAGACTTCATCTGAAACGGTTGGCAAATGACCCCCATATGTGTTAGATCATAGGCTGACTGAGAAGGCAATAGCCCTCCTTGCACACATCGTTTCATTCTTCTCTCCTATTTACCTCTGCCGCCTCTCCCTTCCCTTCACTACTTCCCCAGCCTATAGCTTCATACTCTCTACTCCCGGAATCCTCATCACTGCTCAGTCTGCACTAGCTGGTATTACCCACTCCCCTGGTCCTCTTTCTCACCCACCTTCTCCTCTTACTGTCCACTGCTGACATTCCCCTAACCCTGTACTCTGCACAAATCATCAGTTTCTGTTCAGGTTTATTCTCCCACCACTCACTTTCCCACCCACCAAGTATCTTCAACCCCTTATCTTTCCCCCCTTCTCTTTTACTCTGGAGTATCAAATCTGCCTGATCAATTCACAATCTATTCTTCTCTCACTCTTTCCCTTGCCATCATTGACACCTGGATCCATCTGACTGACACTACTTACCCTGCTGCTTTCTCCTATGAGGGGTCTCTACTTCGTCCCCACTGCTCGACCGGTTGACTGACAAAATTGCTGAGTAGGCTTTCTAGTTTTCATCTGGTTGCAACTTTTCTGCAATCCCCACTGAGCCTCAACATCTCCTTCTCTTCCTTTAAAGTCCACACCACATGTCTCTTCCTTCCACTCCACCTTTGCATGCTGTCATCTATCGTCTCCCAAGTCAAGTTTTTCAGTCCTTCGCAACCTAACCACCTGCCTTTCTACTTACTTTCCACTGATCTTGAATATTTCATCATTCCCATAAACAACCCAACTTGCAATGCCACATCTAAAGTCATCATGTTTTCTTGCTCCTGTCATTTCTCCCAGTGGACATCATCTCCCACCCATGAAGATGAACACTCCCTGAACCTCATGATCTCCCATCTCTGTTCCATCTCCAGATTCTAACACTCTACATTCCCACTCTTATCTAGACGAGGCGACTCCAAGCAAACACTATCCACCCAATCGACAAACCCCCATTGCCTATTTTCCATCACTGGTTATTTGTCCATTCTCCTCTTCTTCCTTCATTGCTTATCACATTGCCAGCTATCTCCTCTTGCCTGATCCATCACCAGTCACCGAACTTCTACTCAATTCATTCTTATCTATTATTGAAGGTGAGATCTTCACACTTCTCTCTTCCTCATCAACCTGTCCCTTCCCAACTCTACTGTAACCAGTCTTTTTCCAATATGCACGCTTCGATGGTTCGAAACTTGGCGCTCAAAGTGGGCGGCCCGGCCCTTCCACACTCAGGTGCACGGCTGAACACCAGGGGAAGGTTAGCATTTACATATAGTTGCAGACAAGACTATGCCAGAATACGCTAATATGGTCGCAGTAGTGAGCGACTCGGAATCAGACCCTGTGGTGTTAAAAGGACCAGGCACACATCCAATCACTTCACTCAACACTGGGTGAAAATCTAAAAATCACTCAAACTATAAAAACCACTTAAACCAGGGGTGAGTCCTCCTTGCTCAAACCCCTGCTTTTCCTACTACAGTCATGTCAGCCTAATTAACAAAAATGTTACATGTTGTAACGGATACGCTGTACAGACCACTCTTCAGTAGACTGACTGTATATCCTTGCTCTAATGCAATAGGAGCAAAAGCAACCAACTCCAGTCTAAGGGATTGATTATGGCAGAGAGATTTAATATGCTGTTTGCTGTTCATGGACTGAACAGATTGTATAAGGTTCACAGTGTAACAAAAAACAAAAACAAAACAGAAA
Source organism: Taudactylus pleione (assembly GCA_031769625.1). Taxonomy (NCBI): domain Eukaryota; kingdom Metazoa; phylum Chordata; class Amphibia; order Anura; family Myobatrachidae; genus Taudactylus; species Taudactylus pleione. The sequence goes on along the minus strand of JAUIMM010000795.1, from coordinate 421,711 downwards.
CAATTAGGCAAATGAAATATGGATTACGTTAAGAACCCCTGAATAACAGATTTTCAACGGCCCCTAACTTACGGGAAGTTGGTGGGGATGTCTGTCTGTCTGTCTGTCTCTCTGAGTTCCAATAAGCCAACCTTCTAGCCCACTCTCACATATTTCCAGGAAGAAAACACAGTCAGGAATATAGGGCTCAAATATATAACATCCTTGTACTGTTTTATTAATGTGGGGCTGTTTGCAACACGATCCTCGGAGTGGTGAGTACCTAGGCAGTCTTCATCACCAGGGGAAGGATATTGGCATAATTATCCTCCATCTACCCAGCGGATCATGCAGGAGTTTGGGTGGACGTGTAATCATAGATGCAGTAATACCTGTTGCCAAATTGTGTAAAATGAATTAGTAGAAGATGATTGCCTTTCCCAGACAGAGCCGAATCTTGCTGGACAGTGCAGGGTCCTCTATGCAGCGAGCTGGAGAGTTAGAACACACCGAGGAGTTTACAGCTGTTTAGTCTCTTTTAAAGGCTTTTTAATCACAATACAAGGACATGGCCTGCGCAGACTAGGAATGCGCCTTAATGATATACACACACACACACACACACAACATACAGCAATGAATATTACTTAATTAGAGGTTGTGAAGGATGTTGCCTTATTTTATTGCTTTAGGGCCTGATTCATCGAGGAACGCAGTTGCTAATACGCACACGCAGAACGCCGATTGTTGCGTACTGAGCAGGCGTATGCATCGCATTGCACGTGTGCAAAACAGCCACTGCGATCGGTGATTACACAAACTCATCAAAGAGTGATTGACAGGTAATGCTGTTTGAGGGTGGTCGGGGAGGCGAAGGCGTGCCAGTGCGTTTAAAATAGGTGGATAGATCTGCGCGCTCTGTGGATGTTCTAAATTTGCTATATTTTGGTGCGATGTACCTGATGAGCAAATGACAGCTAAGCATGTGTTGTACACAGGGATGTATCTAGTGATCCAAGCACCCCTGGCAATGTAATGGACTGGCGCACCCCCTATGCAGTGCCCCCAATAGTAATCCCCCAGTAGTAATCCCTATAGTGCCAGGCTTACACACACACACACTAAGAACAAATAAAAAATTCAACTTACCTGATCCCCGCTCCTGACGCAACCGCCGCTGTCTGCTCTGAGTCCCGGACGCTCTTCTCCTGCATGGGAGAGACGTCATGACGTATGACGTCTTTCCCATCACATGCTGCGGGGGGAGCCGGAACACGGAGCTCATTAGTGAGCTCCAGCCGTCTCCCTCAGCGGACGACGCAGCCAATGAGAGTCTGTCTGACTCTCATTAGCTGGCTGCTATTACACACACATTAGCTGCCGCTGTCTGTTTGTTAACGGTGTAGGGCAGATCGCTATCACTGCGTTCTGCCCTACACTTGTGGGGCCAGGGGACTTGTCAACCCCTTGGCTACTAGTGGCACTGCCGAGCGGCGCCCCCCCCTTTGGTCGGCGCCCCTGGCAAGTGCCATCCTGGCCAATGGGTAGATACGCCCCTGTTTGTACATATCACAATATTTATTTGAGGCACAGTGCTCAAAATATCATATGTGCACTATATAGAAAAAAAAATCAATATTTAATTATGATTGACAGCAGAATAAATGAAATGAAATAACAATAAAAAGCATTGTCCAGCCCAGTTATGGTGTCTCAATGATTGTACCGATGGTTTTGCAGTCTTGCTAACCATTACGGATGTGTGTAAGGTAAGGTGGGCGTCCTTGTGTATTGCTGCGGCGGCATAGAGATGGCAAAGAATTAGCATACCATCGTGGTTGAACTGCGTGCGTAATCGCTATTGCATTCGCAATTCCGTTCGGTAATTAATCAGGCCCTTAGTCTCTTAAACGTTACTTCCTCTCTTGCTGATTCATGGTGAAGCCATTTTTGGTATTCAGTGACCAGAAGCCATCTAATATGTCTGATTGCGCAATGGTACATCTATAATGGGTATCAGTGGCGTAACTTCATCCCAGGTGCCCGGAGGCAAGATAAATGTTGGTGCCCCCCCCAAAATAAAATGTACCACCCCCCCAGCACCTATGCCAGCCTCAGCTGCCGCCGCCCCCCCATGCAGTTCCTTTTATACTATGCCACCAGTAGTGGTCCCCCTATGCAGTGCCCACCTATGTAGTGCCCCCCAGTAATGGTCCCCCTATGCAGTACCTCCAGTAGTGAGCCCCCGGTAGTTGCCCCCTGTAGTGAACCTCCTGTAGTTGCCCCCAGTAGTGAGACCCCTGTAGTTGCCCCCAGTAGTGAGCCCCCTGCAGTTGCCCCCTGTAGTGAACCCCCTGTAGTTGCCCCCAGTAGTGAGCCCCCAGTAGTGAGCCCCCTGTAGTTGCCCCCAGTAGTGAGCCCCCTGTAGTTGCCCCCAGTAGTGAACCCCCTGTAGTTGCACCCAGTAGTGAGCCCCCTGTAGTTGCCCCCAGTAGTGAGCCCCTGTAGTTGCACCCAGTAGTGAGCCCCCTGTAGTTGCCCCCAGTAGTGAACCCCCTGTAGTTGCACCCAGTAGTGAGCCCCCTGTAGTTGCCCCCAGTAGTGAGCCCCTGTAGTGAGCCACCGCCCTGCGCACTCACACAGAAAAAAAAAAAACACTTACCTTTATCCCCGCTCCAGTGCTGCTGCCGTCCATCCCCGGCGTCCGCTACTCGGCACTATGGGAGTGACATCATGACGTCACTCCCATAGTGCACTGCGGGACCCGGAAGATGGAGTGAGCTCCGTCCTCCGGCTGCCACCGGGGGTTTGAATAGGAGCCGGGCGCCCACAGGTAACACTCAGCGTGCACCCGGCAAATGCAGGGTGCAGGGGCTGTGCGACTGCACCCGCTGCACCCTCCATAGTTATGCCGATCAGCGGCGCTCCTTCTCCATGCAGCTCCCGGGGACAATGGAGCCAGGTGCCCCCGCCGGCGGCAAATGTCTCCATTGTCTCCGGGAGTTCCGCCACTGATGGGTGTGGGGTTCCTGGGTGCAAGGGAGGCCCGCACCACATACTATGCACCCAGGTACTACCTGTCACTTCTGCTGGCAAGTGGGGGTCCCTCTGTGACCGGTGCCATCTTTCCAGTGATGGCGCCAGCTGCAGGAGGATGTGTATATGTGTGGTGTACAGAATGGAGTAGGAGGGGCACTGTGCACAGGACTCCTGGACGTTAATATGCCCCTGAGATGAACCCAAGTTGTTCTGTTGCAGCTTAATGACCTTCCGGCCCTGTTCAGGAGCTCTCCTATATCACTTGCCCACTGCTGACTCTGCTGAGAGGGGAGTGTAATGTCATAATAACTAATAACTCTGGGACACAGTCAACGGTGGAAACAATGAGTGGTCACCCAAGCCCTTTGTCATACATGTATAAACCAGAGAATATAAGGAACACATAAACACGCAAAATGATTATTATTAGCAGCTCAGTTTGGCATGAGGGGCCCCTGCCGCCCCTGTGATATTTTAGATAGACTTTCATTATATGTAGTGATGTTTTCATGTGAATGAGCGGAAAGCCACCACTACTATAGATTTGTCCACCACTCATTTGGTTCCTATACATAGCAGAATCCTTTATAATGCAGAAGAAATACATGACGTCTCTCCCACAGTGCTCGTGGAGGGAACCGGACCTCAGGAGTGAGCTCCAGCCTCTGGGTGTAGCTGTGGGGAAGGACCCAGGTGCCCACTGGTAACAAAATCTCAGCAGGCACCCGGCAAATGAAGCCACCCTGCGGCGCTGGGCTGAAGTGGGCCGGAGGAGGCGGAACTGGTTCCATCTCCAAATAGAAGTGATGGAACGCAGTTCCACCCCATTCCGGCCCACTTTAACCCCTGTTCATTAGACACCTATTGGGTAAATAAATAGAATATGGTGACTAATACCCCTTTTACACCCCAAAGTTCCGGGTCTGACCCGGGATTGGGAACACGTTTCTAACCCGGATCAGACCTGGGACAGTCCCGTTTTACACCGCGGCAACGACCTGGGCTATGCTCGGATCGGTATCGTTCACACCGAGCCGAGTCTGCGGTGACCCGGCCCTTCCAGCCGGCGTTACTGTGGATGCTTGGAGATGATGTCTTCTCCAAGCGCCACAGAAGCCGGCCAATCAGGCAGGGTGACATGGGAATGACCCGTGGTCAACCCTGCAAGCTACCCGAGTTGGATCCCTGGGTTCCTGGACCCGGGTGGATCCGTTTACACTGACAAAAATCCCGGGTTGATGCGCGTGTTCACGGTGCAAAAGGGCTATAAATCATTTGCAACCAGAGGTTAAGGGCAGCCAAGGATTCTGTTTCTGCTCCTGGTTAGCAGTAGATAGTTTGCTGGGCACCTGATCATACAGAATGTTGCCCGGCGGAAGTCATTCCTAGTTGTTTTTCGGGGCTAACCTTAAGGCTAAGAGCTTGATTCAGAGTTGGACGCAGTGGCGATGCTGGACACTAGCAAGGGTATTGTTTCGTCGGCGCATGAGCTGCGGGGCACCGAATCAGTAAGAGGGCACTCCCTGAGGCTGTAGTGCAGCTCCTGCAGCTGTTTAATCACTGACAGATGTGCCGGGTGCCGGTTCCAGGTGCGCTGTTTCCGGCAGCCAGGGCTCACTGACTTCCCCTTCCCCCATCTGCTCTTCCACAGTGCGCCCTGTCAGCGCCGCCTTTAATGTCTCATTTTAAAAGCTTTCTTTTTGCAATTTATATTTTACATTGTTACAGCAGAACGACGTCCCCGCCTCTTTCTATTTCCACCTTGTTGCAGTGTTAAGTGTTTACTCATTTGTGTTTAAGATGTTGACCATGAAAGACCTTCATTTATTTTTATTCTGAACCTGTCAAGATGGGGAGTCACCAATTCTAAATTCCAAATCTTTGAAAAAAAAATGTTACCAGCAAAAAGAAAAAATGTTAGTGCCCAATGCAGAAGTGTGCGGAAATTGGCCATGGAAAGCTGTACGCAGCTTGCGGTGTGCCCGCCCTTTTATCCATATGCATGGTTTGATACTCGCCATCACTGAATACTTACATCTACCCTATACTTGTCAATACAAAAATTTTTTTTGGTCACATATATCCGGCGCTAATTAGTTGTTTCATATCCTCAAATATCACACAATAAAATTCTTTACAGTCTTTCTTATTTCATATGTATATCATATATTGGATTTCAGTCCAAATCTCTGTTGCTTGTTGAACAATTTCACTCCCAACGATATATAGAAAAGAAGGGGAAAAAAACACTATATAGTGTAGTAATTTTTCTAAATTTAATGACATATGCACTTACAAACAGACATAAATTTCAGACTTTCTGCTATCATATATAGCTGAGTCTCACTTGTTCTGAGACCATTTAAAATTGAAACATATATAGAACCAAAATATCAATAAAAATAAAGAAGACAGTATATAATTCATGTACTAATGTATCCAGAATTGTAAAAGGCTTAAACCGTATCGTGGTCAGCACCAGATTTGGTGCCCTTAAAGAGTATAGATGGGAGAATATCCGGATATGCAGCCCAGCCCCCTTTAAGCCTCTGAATGCTGTCCACAGTCACAAGATTTTACCAGGAGATAGATCCCAGCTTCCAACGCGTTTCGAGTGATATCCACTCTTCCTCAAGGCTGTATCTATACTTGTCGCTGAAGATACAGTCGGAAGCCGGTGTATTTACACTTCTTCATAGCCCACAGTTGTGCCGACGCGTCCTGGATGACCTTTGCCTATGTAAGAGCACCCCATTACCATCCAGTAGCTCCGCTCCTGGTGCAAAAGTAGATGTGATGGAAATGTGTGGGTCTCTGTATCACCCATATTTGCCTGCTCCCAGTTCCGGAGCTCGTGCAGCGAAATCACACGCAAGGCGCGTTCTGCAAACAGGCATATATTCTGCTCTGCACTGGCCGCTTTATCTTCAGCTCATGAAATGGATGCCCTGTAGGCAAAACTTTAACAAAATAGGCATTTGGATATCTAACATAAATCCCACTGATAAACCCTTGTATTTTACCAGTTCCTTCATCATCGTCAATCTTTTCAGGATTCACCAAACTGTATCTGGATGGTAGATAGAAAGTCAATAGGTAAACAGTGATTAGGTCAACAGGGTTAAAAGGTTGACAGGTAAATTGGTGACACAAAAAAAGTTTGCCATCTGGTTTTTCATGATTTTCTGAGTTAGAATTAGGGTTAGGCACTTGGCTGAGGGGGAGGGTTAGGGCTAGGCACTAGGGGGAGGTTTAGGGTAAGGCACCAGGGGGAGGGTTAAGGTAAGGCACTAGGGGGAGTCTTAGGGTAAGGCATTAGGGGGAGGGTTATTCACTATGTGGAGGGTTAGGCACTAGGGGAGGGTTAGGCACTAGGAGGAGGGTTAGAGTAAGGCACTAGGGGGGGCTTAAAGTTAGGCACTAGGTGGAGGGCTAGGCACTAGGTGAAGGGTTAGGCACTAGGGGGAGGGTTAGGCACTAGGGGGAAGGTTAGGCACTAGGGGGAGGGTTAGGCACTAGGGTGAGGGTTAGGCACTAGGGAGAGCGTTAGGGTAAGGCACTAGGGGGAGGGTTAGGCACTAGGGGCAGGGTTAGGCACTAGGGGGAGGGTTAGGCACTAGGGTGAGGGTTAGGCACTAGAGGGAGTCTTAGGGTAAGGCATTAGGGGGAGGGTTATTCACTATGTGGAGGGTTAGGCACTAGGTGGAGGGTTAGGCACTAGGGTGAGGGTTAGGATTAGGCACTAGGGGAGGCTTAGGGTTAGGCACTAGGTGGAGGGCTAGGCACTAGGTGGAGGGTTAGGCACTAGGGGGAGGGTTAGGCACTAGGGGGAAGGTTAGGGTAAGGCACTAGAGAGAGGGTTAGGCACTAGGTGGAGGGTTAGGCACTAGGGCGAGGGTTAGGATTAGGCACTAGGGAGAGGCTTAGGGCTAGGAACCAGGGGGAAGGTTAGGGTTAGGCACTAGGGGAGGGTTAGGCACTAGGGGGAGGCTTAGGGCTAGGAACCAGGGGGAAGGTTAGGGTTAGGCACTAGGAGGAGGCTTAGGGCTAGGAACCAGTGGGAAAGTTAGGGTTAGGCACTAGGGGGAGGTGTAGGGCTAGGAACCAGGGGGAAGGTTGGGGTTAGGCACTAGGGGAGGGTTAGGCACTATGGGGAGGGTTAGGCACTAGGGGGTGGGTTAGGGACTAGGGAGAGGGTTAGGATTAAGCACTAAGTGGAGGGTTAGGAACTAGGGGAGGGTTAGGCACTAGGGGGAGGGTTAGAGTTAGGCACTAGGTGGAGAGTTAGGCACTAGAGAGAGGGTTAGGCACTAGGTGGAGGGTTAGAGTTAGGCACTAGGTGGAGGGTTAGGCACTAGAGAAAGGGTTAGGCACTAGGGGGAGGGTTAGGTACTAGGTGGAGGGATAGGCACTAGGGGGAGGGTTAGGCACTAGGTGGAGGGTAAGGGACTAGGTGGAGGGTTAGGCACTAGAGAGAGGATTAGGCACTAGGGGGAGGGTTAGGCACTAGGGGGTGGGTTAGGCACTAGGTGGAGGGTTAGGCACTAGAGAGAGGGTTAGGCACTAGGGGGAGGGTTAGGTTTAGGCACTAGGAGGAGGGTTATGGTTAGAGACTAGGTGGAGAGTTAGGCACTAGAGAGAGGGTTAGGCACTAGGGTGAGGATTAGGCACTAGGGGGAAGGTTAGGTACTAGGGGGAGGGTTAGGGTTAGGCACTAGGTGGAGAATTAGGGCTAGCACTAGGTGGAGACTTAGGCACTAGCGGGAGGGTTTGGCACTAGTGGGAGGGTTAGGCACTAGGGGAAGGGTTAGCGTTATGCACTAGGTGAAGGGTTAGGGTTAGGCACTAGAGAGAGGGTTAGGCACTAGGGAGAGGGTTAGGCAATAAGTGGAGGGTTAGCCACTAGACAGATGCTTAGACACTAGGGAGAGGGTTAGGGTTAGGCACTAGGAGGAGGGTTAGGCACTAGGTGGAGGGTTAGGCACTAGGTGGAGGGTTAGGCACTAGAGAGAGGGTTAGGCACTAGAGAGAGGGTTAGGCACTAGAGAGAGGGTTAGGCACTAGGGGAGAGTTAGAGTTAGGCACTAGGGGGTGGGTTAGGCACTAGGGGAGGGTTAGAGTTAGGCACTAGGAGGAGGGTTAGGGTTATGCACCAGGGGGAGGGTTGGCCTGATCTATGCCCCACCCTATCTTGGCTTACTGGTTCATACGGTTACAAGAGTTCCATGGTTTGTGCAGCCTGTATGTGGTGGTGCTGTGCCTTCTTCAACCAGATGAGGTTCTAGAAACATGTGGTTAAAGGCTATGATTTGTTGCCTCTCTGGAAAAGATATAAAGGACAGGGGTAACACAATCCCCATAATAAGAGGCAGATTAAGTTATCTGACAGAGGCTGATCTTTGCTCACAGCAGATGGAAGTGCGAGCAGAATCCTCTTGCTGTAAATGAAGCTGCCCCTATGTGCAGCATGTGGAGACAGGAACACATACTGTCCTCCATTCAAACTGCACATACTGTACAAGTTGTATCTCTTGCATCAAAGCCCACAGTCAGCCACTATCTGGAATCAGAGATCTCTCAGAAGTCAGTGCTTGGTTCCCGAAGGGCACAGGTGGCTCCCTCCTGTCAGCCAGGCACTGTATGAAATAGTAGGTATTCGGGACGCTGTACACATGAAAGCACAGCACTGTCAGGAAGACACATGTGCTTCGTGGAACATTATTGAAGAAGTGTAAATACATATTGAGACATTGTTTCCTATATTACTACCTGTCACTTTGATTAGTTGGAATTGACGAACTCCCTCTTTTTTTGCTATTTCCTTAATTCACCTTAAATAACCTTCCAGCGATATGATATTAATGGGAGAAGAGCCCTAAATCCTGACATCGGTTATTTTCACCACGCACAGCGCTTCACCCTAATTAACAAGCCCGGCAGCCGGCAAAGCTAGCGCCAGTGAAGGCTTCCGCATGGATATCCTGCCTTGGAGGGATCGGGTGGTACCTGTAGCACCTAAATCCTGCGATTGCTATCTTCATCTCAGCGTGGTGATAGTGGTGGGCGGTAGAGGAAAAAATACTTTAATTAAATAAAACAATTTCTTTCAATTTAAATTTTTTATCAAAACTTTTTTTTTTCTAGAACTTACTGTTTTGTTTTTCTTTTCGCTTTTTTTTAACTGTTATTTTTTTTTTTATATTGTTTGTTTTAAAAAAAAAAACTGCTACCGGAAGATGTATGTCTGGGCTACTAGTGCAGTATAATACAATGCCGCGTCACGCATGCGCAGAAGGGACAGGATGGGAAAGCATTGAGGTTCCTCTTACCGCTGCCATTGCTGAGCTGCCCTGACGCTATTTTACGTTAAATTGCAGCAAAAGAAGATTTTCTCATGCTGCAATAAGTGGTGACAGAAATTCTATCTCCCCATAATTATAATAATAATAATAAATAGACCCCTTAGTACTACTACTATTTTCAGACTTATTGCTCACTTTTATGCTTTCTTAATTATGCATTTGGAATGTTCCAGGGTTGCTGCAAATAATACCACTTATTGGTACATTTACTAAGAATCGTGTCTGGCTGAGTATTAAACACGCATGACATTGCATGGACACGAATGGGTTGGTTTCAAAGAAATTTTCTAATAATCGTCTTTGACTGACTCGTGTTTGCAAGTGTGTGTGTTTAGTCATATTTTGACTGAACCCAATAGACCTGCCTGTCAGCAATGTGTTTAACACAAGCGCTGCACAGATCAGTGTAATCTGTGCAGTCTTCCAAGTGCAATAATGTAATATAAGGGTTACAATTTAAAAAAATAATGACGTGGGGTACCCTCCCAACAGCATAACCAGCCCTGGACCTCTGAGCCCAGAAAATCGTGACGAAAACAAACGTGGGGTCCCCCCTATTTTACTTTGACCAGCAGTGGACTTAACTAGCCGGGGTAGTAATACCACAGCAGGGAGTATCACAGCGTGGGGCCCCCTGCCAAAGCATTAACCAGTCCCTGACTGGTCAGCCCAGGACTGCCAATCCTCGGAAAAAGTGGGACCCCCCATTTTCCAAAAGAGGGGTCTTTTTCCTGCAGCCCTGGTTGTGGTTGATACAGGGGTAATGGGTACCCTGTGAAACTACAAGTGCCAGCAGGCCGCTTGCCTTGGTACCCCCACTGTTAAAAAAACCTGGCAAATTGTGCTTCTTCTCCAGTAGCATCCTGGGAGGGAAGGGGTGTTTGAAAAAAAAACAAAAAGCTAACCCAATCCATGCGGACATAGAGGAGCTTTATGTGTATACAAATACAGTAGGTCTTCTCCCGAAAGTGACGGAAGTGTGTTCCTGCTCTTCTATGGCTGTGAGCCAATCAGCTAAAGGAACAGGCTGCTGAATGGTTGTGGTCTGTCTCTTAGTCAATTAGCGGGATGGCTGTTGATTGACTAAGAGACAGACCACTCACAGCCAATCAGCTGCCTATTCCCATGGTAGCGGCCGCTGATTGGCTCACAGCCATAGAAGTGCAGGAACACACGTGGGTTCCATCACTTTTGGTAGAAGAGCTATACGTATACACATATAGCTCTTCTATGTACGTATGAATCGGGTTATTTTCACACCCCAAGGGATGTTACTAGAGAAGAGGACCGACCGGCATCTAGGATGCCTACTGAACTAAGGGACCTACCGGCACAAGAGACAAGGTAAGTATGTACAGTGGGCCTGATTCAGAGCCGCTCGTAAGCGGCCGATCGTTCGTTCGGACCGATGTTCGCACAACTGCGCATGCGTACGGATTTTAATACGCATGCGCGAACCAGTCAGTGCGGCCGAAAATCGTGTGCTCGCTAAATAGCGAATGCCTGCTATTTTGAGTGACAAAATGAGGCGTATGTGGATGGTAACAGGGGAAGGTGCTTGAAAACGGGGAGTGGAGATCAGAACGCAGGCGTGCCTAAAGGTCAAAACGGGCGTTTTAATGGTGTGCATAATTACTAAAGCAGCGTCATCGACCACGTCACTGGGTTGTTTTATAGTTAGAACTGCTCGCATGATTGTGGTAGGAAAAACCAACCACAAGAATAGCAAGCAGTTCATACGCCGTCCGATGTACTCGATTAATCTAATATATAGCGGACATGACGTAGGATGCGAGCGGCCAGGGGGCGTTTTTTTCAAAATTACGTTTGCATGTTTTGTTCGCTCGTTCAGACATAGAGGCGTGAACAGACCGTGAAGAGCGAACGGTTAATTTAAATAGCCAGCCCCTTTTTCTGGACAAGCGAGCGCAAATAGCGTCCGGCTCTGAATCAGGCCCAGTGATTGCAAGTGTGAATGTGTAAAAAAATATACAACATTCGGTGTGTGTGTATTGTGCTTATGTTAATATTTTCTTTACAGCGGGACTATAGGTACCAGCAGGTCCTTAATGCTAGGGTTATTTGCACTTGTGGTTCTCCAAGTGCCAGCAAGCGGTGCAGGCTTGCTGGGACCTGTTGTCCTTATGAAAAGGTCAATATTACTTTAAATCTAACCAATCTTGAAACCCATCAACCCCACACCCACTGCCCAGGGGTGCAGGGAATAGCACCAGGCATCAGCCCAGGCCTGGTGTATACTCGGGAGGAGGGACCCCTTTATTTGAGAGGGAGGAATCCCCGGCTTGGGCTGACTAGTTGGGGTAGTTAATATTTTACCCGGGTTAACCCCGTCAAGTGTGTAGCCTGGCTTTGACATTGCCCCCATGCTAGTTGAGACCGGTGCTGGTTCTTAAAATACGGGAGACCCTATGCATATGTTTTCCCGTATTTTTAGGACCAGGTCTGGCTCGAAGAGCCCAGTGCTGGTTATGTTTTATTGGGGCGGGACCCCACCAATTTTTTTTTCAAGATTTGTAACTCTTTCTGTACATTTATAGACATAGAATGATCTGTGCAGGCTTCTGCAAACACGTTGCTCACAGGGGGGCCTTTTCATCATAACTAAAGGAATGTTTTTACCACCCTTTTTATTTATTTCTGTTATTCATCTAACCTGTAACAAAGGATATCTGATATCTCCTTGTTACAGTACTGCTGCGTTCATTTCCACACTCCCCATACTTTAGCATGGGGATGTAGAAATGGAATGGGATTGAAATGCCGGTGGCTGTTTAGCCGCCGGTTCAAATCCCGACAGTGGCTGCCCTTTAGGATGAAAATCCTGACAGAGGCAGGTAAGTATGCTAACCTTCCCTGTCTCCCCCTTAACCCTCCTTTAGTGGCCTAACCCTAACCTACCCCCTTACCACTCCCTAAACCTAACCCACCCAGGGGGGGTTGCCTAACCCTAACCTCTCTCCTGCTTACCTTCCTCTCCCGGAGTGGCTGCTGTCCTCATACACTAGTATCACAGATATCTCCTGCTTACTTTCCTCTCCCGGAATGGCCCGCTGTCCCCATACACTAGTATCACAGATATCTCCTGCTTACCTTCCTCTCCCGGAATGATCCGATGTCCCCATACACTAGTATCTCAGATATCTCCTGCTTACCTTCCTCTCCCGGAATGGCCGCTGTCCTCATACACTAGTATCACAGATATCTCCTACTTACCTTCCTCTCCCCGAATGGCCGCTGTCCCCATACACTAGTATCACAGATATCTCCTGCTTACCTTCCTCTCCCCGAATGGACGCTGTCCCCATACACTAGTATCACAGATATCTCCTGCTTACCTTCCGCTCCCGGAATGGCCTGTAGTCCCCATACACTAGTATCACAGATATCTCCTGCTTACCTTCCTCTCCCGGAATGGCCGCTGTCCTCATACACTAGTATCACAGATATCTCCTACTTACCTTCCTCTCCCCGAATGGCCCACTGTCCCCATACATTAGTATCACAGATATCTCCTGCTTACCTTCCTCTCCCGGAATGGCCGCTGTCCCCATACACTAGTATCACAGATATCTCCTACTTACCTTCCTCTCCCCGAATGGCCCACTGTCCCCATACACTAGTATCACAGATATCTCCTGCTTACCTTCCTCTCCCCGAATGGACGCTGTCCCCATACACTAGTATCACAGATATCTCCTGCTTACCTTCCGCTCCCGGCATGGCCTGTAGTCCCCATACACTAGTATCACAGATATCTCCTGCTTACCTTCCTCTCCCGGAATGGCCCGCTGTCCCCATACACTAGTATCACAGATATCTCCTGCTTACCTTTCTCTCCCGGAATGGCCCGTAGTCCCCATACACTAGTATCACAGATATCTCCTGCTTATCTTCCTCTCCCGGAATGGCCCACTGTCCTCATACACTAGTATCACAGATATCTCATGCTTATCTGTCTCTCCCGGAATGGCCCGCTGTCCCCATACACTAGTATCACAGATATCTCCTGCTTACCTTCCTCTCCCCGAATGGACGCTGTCCCCATACACTAGTATCACAGATATCTCCTGCTTACCTTCCTCTCCTGGAATGACCCATAGTCCCCATACACTAGTATCACAGATATCTCCTGCTTACCTTCCTCTCCCGGAATGGCCCGCTGTCCCCATACACTAGTATCACAGATATCTCCTGCTTACCTTTCTCTCCCGGAATGGTCCGTAGTCCCCATACACTAGTATCACAGATATCTCCTGCTTACCTTTCTCTCCCGGAATGGCCCGTAGTCCCCATACACTAGTATCACAGATATCACATCGCTGTCCCCATACACTAGTATCACAGATATCTCCTGCTTATCTTCCTCTCCCGGAATGGCCCACTGTCCTCATACACTAGTATCACAGATATCTCCTGCTTATCTGTCTCTCCCGGAATGGCCCGCTGTCCCCATACACTAGTATCACAGATATCTCCTGCTTACCTTCCTCTCCCGGAATGGCCCACTGTCCCCATATACTAGTATCACAGATATCTCCTGCTTACCTTCCTCTCCCAGAATGGCCCACTGTCCCCATATACTAGTATGGGGACAAAATTCATTAAGCCCCGAAAATACAATATTGTCGGAGCTTGACTGCCGGAGCATTTGCCATCCTATTGGAAGGAGTCCCGGGTTGCGAAGAGGGATCCTTTCGGATCACCCTGTCCGGCTCCTCCTGCCTGTAGGTCATGCATGCGCTCTTGTCTCACTGTTTCCGAAAGGAGCAGTGAAGCCGCTCGCAGGGACAGCTGATTTTCGGATCAGCTGTCTCCGCGCCGGAGCAATGATGAATTGCTCCAACGTCCATATCAAGTTTGAATGTTAATTATCGGGGACCCCGATAATTAACATCATGAATAGACCCCTTGCAGTTCAAATCGTGTTTTTATTCGTGTTTTTACTTTATTAAATCTCCTATGATTGTCAATCTGCGCATGCACAGAATCTATACTGCTCATATGCAAATCAGTGGGCCTGATTCAGAGCCGCTCGTAAGCGGCCGCTCGTTCGCTCCGAGCGATGTTCGCACAACTGCGCATGCGTATGGGTTGTTGTAATACGCATGCGCGAACCAGTCATTGCGGTCGGAAATTGTGTGCTCGCAAAATAGCGAATGCCTGCTAGGAAAATGCTACCACAAGCACTGCGAGCAGTTCATACGCCTTTTCGATGTACTCGATTAATCTAATAAATAGCGGAGATGACGTAGGATGCGAGCGGCCAGGGGGCATTTTTAATAAAAAAAGAGGGCATATTTAGTTCGCTCGTTCAGACATAGAGGCGTCAACAGACCGCAAAGAGCGAGCGCTCAATTTAAATAGCCGTCCCCTTTTTCTGAACGAGCGAGCGCAAATAGCGTCCGGCTCTGAATCAGGCCCTGTGTCTGCGATGATGGTTGCAGTGCCCCCATTTGGGGGTCGGGAAATGGGTGACGGTGGTCATCGTCCCAGAAAATTGGGGCTTGTTGGACCTGTTTCCTGGGGTGTGCCGAGGCCAGTGGTTGCGTCCTTGGGTGCAGCTTCACCGGCCTTGGCAGCGTGGAATACACGGCTATTCTGTGCAACCTGAGCATTACTCAGATGACCGATGTTTACGCAGTTGATCTTTTGCCTTGTCCTAGCCCTAATAACGGAATCGGTATGTAATGCTGCCGGATGTAATGCCGGCGGACTAAATATCGATGCTGGCAGCTCGAACTGTCAGGATTCCGATTGGGGCTGGTAAGTACCCTAACCCTCTCCCCCCCTAACATTAACCCTTTCTTAGTGGTGCCTAACCCTAACCTCCCCTGGTGATGCCTAACTCTAACCTCCCCTGGTAATGCCTAACCCTACCCTCCCCCTGGTGATGCCTAACCCTACCCTCCCCCTGGTGATGCCTAACCCTAACCTCCCCCGGTGATGCCTAACCCTACCCTCCCCCTGGTGATGCCTAACCCTACCCTCCCCCTGGTGATGCCATAACCCTAACCTCCCCCGGTGATGCCTAACCCTAGCCTCCCCCTGGTGATGCCTAACCCTACCCTCCCCCTGGTGATGCCTAACCCTAACCTCCCCAGGTGATACCTAAACCTGCCCCTCTGGGGGTGATGCCTAACCTTAAGTCCACCTGCCTAACCCTCCCCACCCCCTCCCGCTTCTAAGCGATAACACTGCCCGTCTTACCTTTGATCGGGAAGCCGTATGTCTAGATTCCGGTGCCGGGATCTAGACGGGCATTGGGATTTCGACGCCTGTCTTTAGTCTCGCGTCAGGATTTAGTCAGACGGATTCCTGGCCATCTGCATTTTGACCTTGTCCCCCTAATAAATTAATGAAACTAAAGTAAATTCTGCGCTAGATACACAGGGCCTGATTCAGACCTGAACGCTCTGACCAGAGCGCTCGCTCTGAATCAGGGCCCTCCTACCTTTTTTTGGAGCGTCCTCATGGACGCTCGCATAGCTGTGAGTTACCACCCACAGCTATAGCGAGCGTCCATGATGATGGTCACGATGGTCTTGACCATCGCGACCATTGGACTTGCGATGGAGACCCTGCAGTAGGGTCTCGCTGCCGCAAGCCCTGGAGTGATTTTGGCTCTATCAAAGTCAAAATCACTCCCACTGACATCACTAGTGATGTCAGTGGGGCCAGCTTCAGAAGGTAGGCGTTCCCATGGGAACGCCTCCGTCTGGCAGGCACGCCCCCGGCACGCCCACCAAAGGGGGCGTGCTGTCAATCAACATCGACAGCACGCCCCCTTTGGTGCGAGACCCAGAGCGATGGTGAGCCCGTCGCTCGCTGGGTCTCGCGCATGCGCACGACGGAGCTCCCTCCGTCGTGCGCATGTGCAGTGGGGAACAGCGACCCGCTTACGAGCGTCCTGCCGCTCGCGAGCGGGTCTGAATGACCCCCACAGTCCAGTATCGGCGGTTGGCCAGTTTTCTATCACAGCAACAGACAGCGGCATTTAATCTCAACTAGGGGTGAGCGGGTTCGGATTTCTGAAATCCGAACCCCCCTGAGCCCCCCTGATCCGAGGCAGATCCGAGTCAGGCTCGACTTTTCCCGCCTGACTCGGATCTGAAATCGAGGCAAAACGTCATCATCCCGCCTTCCGAGTCTCGCGGGTTTTGGATCCTATATAAGGTACCCGCGTCGGCGCCATTTTCTCACTCGGCTGTGGACAGTGAAGAGGGAGGGTGGGAGTTAGGGCTGTGTAGTATAGTGTAGTGTAGTGCTGCTGTTGTCCACTACTTCAAAGTCCATAGGGGCTGGCTGTGTTGTGCTGTGCTGCTGTTGTTAATAGGGGCTGTGTCCACTACTTCAAAGTCCATAGGGGCTGGCTGGACTGTGTTGTGCAGTCAGTTCTCCATAGGGGCTGTGTCCACTCCAAAGTCCTGTGCAGTGTCCCAGTCCTAAAGGGGTGCTGTAGTGTTGTCCAGGGGGTGCTCTATCCATCAGGGGTGCTCCCCACAAGTGCTAAAAAAATAATATATTTTCTGTGTTTGTGAATTGTGTGCGCAGTAGCCGCACGTGCATCAACAAAGTAGTGCCAAGCGTGCGCCTGTGTCATAAGTAAAGGGCCGGCTGGCTTGACCGTTAAAGGGTGCTGTAACCCCCGAAAGTACACTCCAATCCAAACCAAAAAAAAATTATTTTCTGTGTTTGTGAATTGTGTGCGCAGTAGCCGCACGTGCATCAACAAAGTAGTGCCAAGCGTGCGCCTGTGTCATAAGTAAAGGGCCGGCTGGCTTGACCGATAAGGGTGCTGTAACCCCCGAAAGTACACTCCAGTCCAAACCAAAAAAAAAATTATTTTCTGTGTTTTTGAATTGTGTGCGCAGTAGCCGCACGTGCATCAACAAAGTAGTGCCAAGCGTGCACCTGTGTCATAAGTAAAGGGCCAGCTGGCTTGACCGTTAAGGGTGCTGTAACCCCCGAAAGTACACTCCAGTCCAAACCAAAAAAAAAATTATTTTCTGTGTTTGTGAATTGTGTGCGCAGTAGCCGCACGTGCATCAACAAAGTAGTGCCAAGCGTGCGCCTGTGTCATAAGTAAAGGGCCGGCTGGCTTGACCGTTAAAGGGTGCTGTAACCCCCAAAGTACACTCCAGTCCAAACCAAAAAAAAAAATATTTTCTGTGTTTAGCCCACGTATATATCAAATCGATATAACATAAATGGAGGACCAAACTTTCTCCGATAAAAATAAAATAGAGAAAGATCAAGAACCACTTCCTCCTAGTGCTGAAGCTGCTGCCACTAGTCATGACATAGACAATAACATGCCATCAACGTCGTCTGCCAAGGCCGATGCCCAATGTCATAGTAGAGGGCACATACAATCCCAAATGGCAAAGTTCAGGAAAATGACCTTGAAAAAGACATTTAAATCAGCTGAAGAGAAACGTAAACTTGCCAATATGCCATTTACGACACGGAGTGGCAAGGAACGGCTAAGGTCGATCCCTAGTATGTTCATGACTAGTGGTTCAGCTTCACATGACGATGGAAGCCCTCCTCCCACTAAAAAAATCAAAAGAGTTAAGCTGGCAAAAGCACAGCGAAGAACTGTGCTTTCTAAGAAGATATCACAAATCTCCAAGGAGAGTCCAAGTGTGGTGGTGGTTGCGATGCCTGACCTTCCCAGCACTGGACGGGAAGAGGTGGCTCTTTCCACCATTTGCACGCCCCCTGCAAGTGCTGAAAGGAGCACCCACAGTCCACTTGCTGATATGCAAATTGAAGATGTCACTGTTGAAGTACAACAGGATGAGGATACTGGTGTAGCTGGCGCTGAGGAGGAAGTTGGCGAGGAGGATTCTGATGGTGATGTGGTTTGTTTAAATCAGGCTCTGGGGGAGACAGTTGTTGTCCGTGGGATGAAAAAGCCCATCACGGTAATGCCTGGGCAGAAGACCAAACATTCCACCTCTTTGGTCTGGCAATATTTCTATCCAAATCCGGACAACAACTGTCTTGCCATATGTACCATATGTAAAGGTGAAATAAGTAGGGGTAGGGACGTCAACCACCTAGGAACATCCTCCCTTATACGGCACCTGCAGCGCGTTCATAAAAAGTTACTGTCAAGTTCAGAAACTTTGGCTAAGACCGTAAGCAGTCCAGGGACACCTAAATCCCGTTGTCCTGTTGTATCCAAGCGCCTGCAAACCACACCGTCAACTCCCTCCTCGTCAATTTCCTCCTTAGTCAGGATCGGAAGTAGTCCTGCAGGCCATGTCACTGGCATGACTGACTCTCCTATCCGGGATTCCTCTGGAGGATCCTGCATTGCTACGCCTACTGCTGCCGCTGCTGCTGTTGCTGCTGCTGGGAGTCGTTCATCATCCCAGAGAGGAAGTAGGAACACCACTACTTTTACTAAACAATTGACCCTCCAACAGTCCTTAGCGAGGAGGATGAAGTACGACAGCAGTCATCCTGAAGCAAAACGTATAACTGAGGCCTTGACTGCTATGTTGGTGTTAGACGTGCGTCCGGTATCCGCCATTAGTGCAGTGGGATTTAGACAATTGATGGAGGTAGTGTGTCCCCGGTTCCAAATCCCGTCTAGATTCCACTTCACTAGGCAGGCGATACCGAGACTGTACAGAAACGTCAGAAAAAGTGTCCTCAGTGTCCTGAAAAATGCAGTTGCACCCAATGTCCACTTAACCACAGACATGTGGACAAGTGGAACAGGGCAGACTAAGGACTATATGACTGTGTCAGCCCACTGGGTAGATGTATCACCTTACGCAGCAACAGCAGCAGCGTCACCAGTAGCAGCATCTCAGAAACACCAGCTCGTTACAAGGCAGGCTACGCTGTGTATCACCGGTTTCAGTAAGAGGCACACCGCCGACAACCTCTTAGAGAAACTGAGGGAAATCATCGCCCAGTGGCTTACCCCACTTAGACTCTCCTGGGGATTTGTGATATCTGACAACGCCACCAATATTGTGCGGGCATTACATCTGGGCAAATTCCAGCACGTCCCATGTTTTGCTCACACAATAAACTTGGTGGTGCAGAATTTTCTGAAAAGCGACAGGGGCGTGCAGGAGACGCTTTGGGTGGCCCGAAAAATTTCTGGCCACTTTCGCCATTCAGCGACTGCGTGCCGAAGACTGGAGCGCCAGCAAACACTCTTGAACCTGCCCCGCCATCACCTGAAGCAAGAGGTTGTGACGCGGTGGAACTCAACCCTCTATATGCTTCAGAGGATGGAGGAGCAGCAAAAGGCCATACAAGCCTATACATCCACCTATGACATAGGCAAAGGAGGGGGTATGCACCTGACTCAAGCGCAGTGGAGAATGATTTCCATGTTGTGCAAGGTTCTCCAGCCCTTCGAACTTGCCACACGTGAAGTCAGTTCAGACACAGCCAGCTTGAGTCAGGTCATTCCCCTCATCAGGCTTTTGCAGAAGCAGCTGGAGAAAGTGAAGGAGGAGCTAAGACGGAGCGATTCCGCTCGGCATGTGGGACTTGTGGATGAAGCCCTTCATTCGCTTTGCCAGGATTCCAGGGTGGTCAATCTGTTGAAATCAGACCACTACATTTTGGCCACCGTGCTTGATCCTAGGTTTAAAGCCTATGTGGTGTCTCTCTTTCCGGCCGACACAAGCCTGCAGAGGTGCAAAGACCTGCTGGTGAACACACTGTCAGCTGAAGCGGAACGTGACACGTCAACGGCTCCTTCTTCATTTTCTCCCGCAACTGGGGCTGCCAGGAAAAAACTTAGGTATCCTAAGCAACCCGCTGGCGGTGATGCAGGGCAGGAAGGACCAAGTTTGGACATCTGGTCCGGACTGAAGGACCTGGCAACAATTTCTGACATGTCTACTGTCACTGCATATGATACTGTCACCATTGACAGAATGGTGGAGGATTACATCGGTGACAGCATCCAAGTAGGCATGTCAGACAGTCCATACCTGTACTGGCAGGAAAAAGAGGCAATTTGGAGGCCCCTGTACAAGCTGGCTCTATTTTACCTGAGTTGCCCCCCCTCCAGTGTGTACTCCGAAAGAGTGTTTAGTGCAGCCGGGAACCTTGTCAGCGAAAGGCGTAGGAGGTTGCTTCCACAGAATGTGGAGAAGATGATGTTCATCAAAATGAATTATCAGCTCTTCCAGGGAGACCAGCCTCCAGAAGGTACAGAGGGACCTGTGGTGGTGGATTCAAGTGGGGACGAGTTAATACTTTGTGAGGATGAGGATGTACACACTGAAGAGGGTGAGGAATCGGTGGATGAGGAGGATGAGGATGACATCTTGCCTCCCTAGAGCCAGTTTGTGCAGGGACACATTAATTGCCAGCTTGTTTTGTGGGGGCCCAAACGAACCAATCATTTCAGCCACAGTTGTGTGGCAGACCCTGGCGCTGAAATGATTGATTTGTTAAAGTGTGCATGTCCTGTTTATACAACATAAGGGTGGGTGGGAGGGCCCAAGGACAATTCCATCTTGCACTTCTTTTTTTTCTTTGCATTATGTACAGTTTGGGGCCTAGTTTTTCTAACTGCCATCCTGTCTGCCACTGCAGTGTCACTCCTAGATGGGTCACGTGTTTGTGCCGCCCACTCGTGTCGCTTAGCATAGTCATCCAGCTACCTCGGTGCAACCTTTTGGACATAAAAACACTATTGTGAGGTGTGAGGTGTTCAGAATAGACTGGAAATGAGTGGAAATTAAGGTTATTGAGGTTAATAATAGCATAGGAGCAGAGAAACCAACAAATTCTGTGATTTTAGCTGTTTTTATGCTTTTTTAAAAAAAAATACAGATCCAAAACACAAAACCCAGAACCCAAAACACGGAAGGGTGGTTTTGGCAAAACCAATCCAGATCCAAAACACGAAGAAAGATCCAGATCCAAAACCAAAACACAAAACACGAAAAGTGGCCGGTGCACACCCCTAATCTCAACGCAATTATCAATGAAAGAGTCCAGTGAATGCATATATCCAAATCACCGTGGCATCTCCTAAATTAAGGTAAACGACATTTGTTTGTTTCATTTACTGTATCTGACATACTTCGAGGAAATTCCTCGATCTCATTCTGTCAGGATGCAACAGAGCAGGATCAGGTTCCTCAGCCTCAAAATGAAAACTGCATTGAAAAGTGTACGGTCCAGGAGGCAAGCAGAGTGTAACTGTCTCTTTTAGAGCGCTGAGGCTCTCACACACATTACTTGGCAGCGCAGATTTGGCCTCTTACTGTTGCTGCTGACAGCTTCAAAAACCTCTCCCTTTTAACCCACCTCCTGTAGGTGGACTGCGTCTCCAGCCAAAAATCAATCTTGCTTCCAAAGAGCTTGTTTGCATCAGGTCCCAGATGCTGTACTCTGGAAAATATTTTCAAACACTGTTTTGAGGGTCACATACAGGTCCCCTTAGTCACAATCTTTGAGTTGTAGCTGTATGAAAAAAAAAAAAAAGAACCTTTTAGTAACCCAGGCGTTTTCCAATCCAAGGCGGGCGAATGTTACACATTAAATGCCAGTAAATCTGACGTCAGGATCTTTACTGTGTCACTAGCGTTGCTTGTACTAGTTATCCGAAAACGTCGGGAGGAAATAGTGTAATTCACTAGTTATATTATTACACGTCTATCTACTATCTATGTACATATCTATTTTTATATACCTTTATGGGGCATACTTATTAATATTGGGTATCAGACCCGATAATTATCATTTCTTATTGCTGCTATTTGCGGCAGTAACATATCATACATCGCCCGAATGTACTATTCATCAAACACAGCCCGTCTCTGCGATGTGTAAGACGTGGACTGATCCTTCTCACTTCGGGGCTTGGTAAATCTGACAGCTTCACAGCCCCCCTAGAAATCTGTTGCGGTCTCTCCTTTATACATATGGGTGATACTTAATATTTGTAGGTGTCCTCCGAAAACGTTTTTTTTTGGGGGGGGGGAATATGCCACTAATTATATTTGATATATAGGTTCCTATGTCTCCTATCTTTTTATCTAATTTTTATCAATCTGTCATATCGCTGTCATTTTTCCATCTATGATTTATTTCTCTCTCATATATCTCTATTTTTCTATGTACAGATGTGTCCTCATAATCTCGCCTCAATCCGCCATGTTGTACAAGAAGCCTGGCGTGAGTGAGCTGCAAGGGCTCGTGTGAATCTGCCTGTGCCAAGCGGTTTTATAATGTCTTTGCCACAATGCAATATGACTAGGACGCACCAGGAGACTACACTGATTAATATGCAACACTTGTATACCTGTGTGTGACTGAGGGCCTGATTCAGAGCCGCTCGTAAGCAGTCGCTCGTTCGCTCTGAGTGATGTTCACACAACTGTATGCGTATGGGTCGTAATGCGCATGTGCAAACCAGTCATTGCGGTCGGAAATCGTGCGCTCGCAAAACAGCGAGGGGCTGCTAATGTGATTGACAGAATGTACTGTTTGTGGGTGGTAACAGGGGAAGGTGCTTGAAAACAGGGGACTGGAGATCCGAACGCAGGCGTGCCAAATGGTCAAAAGGGCGTTTAATGGGAGTGCATAATTAGTAAAGGAGCGTCATCGATCACGTCACTTGGTTGTCTTTTAGCCTGAACTGCTCGCATTGATTGCGGTAGGAAAAACCTACCACAAGCACTGCGAACAGTTCAGATGCCTTTCGATGTACCCAATTAATCTAATAAATACCGAAGATGACGTGTGATGTGAACGGAAAAGGGGCGTCTTTACAAAATAGCGAGCGCATTTTTCGTTCGCTCGCTTAGACATAGAGACGTCAGCAAACCGCAAAGAGCAAGCGCTCAGTTTAAATAGCCGCCCCCTTTTTTGGAACGACCGTCTGCAATTAGCGTCCAGCTCTGAATCAGGCCCTGAGTCTGTATATGAAGCACAATAGAATTTGGTGAGGAATAAAGCATGGATCACTTAGTCTTGCCCTGCCTTCAGCCCTTGTAGCTGACTCCAATATGCCACTCACAGACATGAATCCTGGCTTCTAGACTGTAATTGGCACACAATCTCCCTGGTACCACTATAGCCCAGCTCACTGCAGCACCTTACACAGTACAAAAACAGAAACAGTATGAACAAAAAACAGGAACGAAAGTGACATACAATACAGAACATTGCAGAACATGGACATGGGACCTCATTCAGAGGCGCTCGCAAAAAGTGAGCGCTCGCTCTGAATCAGGGCGGCCGCTTTTTTAAAAAATTTGGCCTCCTGGCCGCTCGCTAAGCTGTGGGTTATCGCGACCATCGGGCTTGTGACGAGACCCTTGTGATAGGGTCTCGTCTGCTGCAAGCCCCAGTGAGCTTCCTGCTCAAATACAGCAGGAAGCTCACTACTGACATCACTGGTGATGTCAGTAGGGCCACGCAGAAACGGCAGGCGCTCCTAAGGGAACGGGGCGAGCTGTTGATCAACATTGACAGCCGCCCCGTTTTTAGCGAGCCACGGAGCGAGTGAATTCCTCACTCGCTACCGGGTTTGTGCACGTGCGCGGCATGCGCGGTGTGTGCACAGGGCCCCATCATTGACCCACTTGCGAGCGGGTCTGAATGAGGTCCCTTGTTCATAAATATTACTGCATCAGTCGTCATAGAGCCTGGTTCATTACCGATCGCATTAAGCACGCAATATGCCGATTGTTGCATTCTGTGCATGCGTATACATCGCAGTACACGTGCGCGATCCAGCCACTGCAATCAAGACTGCGATCGCAGTGACTACGCAGACCCATCACAGAATGATTAACAGGAAGTACAGTTTGGGGGAGGTGACGGGGGGTGGTCGGTAAAAACGCAGACGTGCCTGTGCGTTTGAACGCCGTTGAAGGGGTGTGCATAAATTATCCACTGTGATGCCATACGCAGCCTGAGTACTCACTGCGTGCGATGAGGTTAGCAATTTCTGAGTAAGGTCAGAGCTTGTGCAAGTGAGCGTGAGGCTGCAATGTTACTCCATGTTACCGTCACAGTCTTGCTGAGGATTACGGATGTGTGTAAGGTAAGGTGGGCATCCTTATGTAGTACTGCGACGGCATAGCGATCACAGTGGATTAGCATATCATCTCAGTGAGACTGCGTGCGTAGTCGCTATTGCAATCGCAGTTGCGATCCATAATTAATCAGGCCCATAGTACCCAAATATGCAGCAGGACCCAGGCAGTGGGGAAGATATGGTGGTAGAAGCAAGGGGAGGAAAAGCATGTGAGGAAGATGGCCCTGTTCGGGAGAGCTTACAGTCTAAATAAGGGGAAGACAGACAGGGGTGACACAAAGTGGAGAGACAGTGAGCAAGGAGCATGGGGCAGCGGGTTAGGATGAGAGCTGGATGGCTTTGATGAAGTAGTGGATCTTGAGAGCCCGTTTGAAAGTTTGTAGAGAGGTGGAGAGTCTGATTGGAAGAAGGAGAGAGTTCCAAAGGTGAGGAGCAGCCCGGGCAAAATCTTGGAGGTGAAAGTGGAAGTAATCAGCAGGCAGGAGAGGTGGCATTCATGGGTGGAGCGCAGTGGGCGGGCGGGAGTGTGCAGGGTGATGAGGTCCGCGATGTAAATAGGAGAGGATTGGGTGAGGGCTTTGTAAGTTAGTGTGAGAAGTTTGAAATGAGTACTAAAGGGGAAGTGGAGGACTTGTAGCAGAGGGGAGGTAGATGTTGTGCGTTTAGAAAGGAAGATAAGAGGAAGATGAGCCGGGCAGCAGGATTGAGGACAGATAGTAGTGGAGAAAGGTGGGAGTAAGGGAGACCAGATAAGGGGAGATTACAGTAGTCCAGGCTGGAGATGGTCAGTGAGTGGATGAAGGTCTTAGTTGCCTCCAAGGTGTTCTAATCCTGGCAATATTTTTGAGTTGGAAATGGCAGGACTGTGAGAGGTTCTGGATGTGTGGTTTGAGGGAGAGGGAGAAGTAGGTACAGTAAGTGCAAAAATACCCCCTAGAGTCACTTTACTGTGTTGATAACCGTCATATTTGCAGATCTCTACAGTGCCAGGTTGAAGAATTCCTAATAGTTTATAAAAAAAATTAAAAAGTCAGCATGCACAAATTTGCCATTGTCCAGTGGTTGAATACACAGAGCTGGTGGCCTAGAAATCAGGGAGAGGTTGTTGCAATTCATTTAAATTTAAGTTCAACTGGTCCAGTGTCTGTTCTGAGGTCAGTAACTGGTTAGGCATCTGGAGAATCGGGGTTCCAAAAACATTGGTGAAGAAGACATTCTCTATGGCAAGCCACGGATACCACAGTTTAATGTGTGCTTCGTATAACGGAACTCAATTAGCTGGTGAAGTAATATTGATAAAGATCCGGGACTCCCAATCCCCAGGGAGATTTCTCCTTAGTCATGGGGTTAAACCTTAATGTCAGCCCGGCCCAAATTCAGATTTATTTTTGTAGAGAATGTAAAACCTTTTGGAGGCGTGGTGCTAGCCGCGCTATGAAAGAAGTAGAACATTCGGAGAGTAGAATACTTTTTAGAGCATGGGCCTATTTCTGAGTTGGCCACAAAGTGGCTGCAATTGCGGAAAGTCGCGGCAGACCACTGCTGGGTGCAAGTGATCCACCAGGAACAGCCAGGCTTCCCTTGTCTGCATGCATGACTGGGAATAGCACTGTCTGGCTACACGCCCTTGAAACAGATTTCTAGTGTGTGACTGCAATGTTGCCAGCCAGAAACATCCATTTCATTCAAAGACAGATCCAGGCCAACATCCATCCGGCTCACCCGGAGGTGCACCGAAACATGCAGTTTGCTAAAACTCACTATTTGCGGCTGTGTACGGAGCTGGACACGAATCAGGACCAGGGTGGGATGCATGCCGCATCGCATTCGGGATGCAATGCACTCTTCCCATGCATGTCGGCATTAATTACACCGGTATGCATGACGGTAAATGCAAAGAACAGCTCTCTCGGTAAGAGCTGTCCTTTGCTAGTTAGGGATCTCCTGACCTATGACCCAGAAGTCCCTCTGGTGTCCTTCTGTGCATGCGCAGAAGGATGCGCCGTGGGGGGGGGGGGTTCTGGGAGAGATTCTATTGGATCCCTCCCAGGGTGCCATCACGAGAAGAAGCCCATAGGCTACTATTGGGCAAAGCCATCTGAAGATGGCGTTGCCCACCGCATCAAAGCCTTGGGGCAAAGCCTATCGCATTCGGGGGCTTGATGCATATGAGAAATGCAGTCAGACCCTCGAAAACTGCATTTCTTTCTTTGTTGCATCCCGCCCCAAGTGTGCACAAACCAGGACAGACCGTAGGAATGACTATGACAAGAACATGCTGCAAGTCAGCAAGGAAGGGGCAGGATTGGCCGAGAGAGTAACTGAAACTTGAGCCGAGAGAGCTGTGGCCACCAAAAATTCAACTGAAGGAGTCTTTGTTTTCGGCAGGTCATGGATATACTAAGAGCTTGCCATTTAGACTCTTGGAGTATCTAGCCAGAAACCTGCTGGAGGTCTGTTCACATCTGCAGTTGGTTTGACTGGGAGCCCTGTAGGGCGCTAATCATCAGGGTTATGTCAAACACAAAAAGTCCCAATTTGTGGTCAGCAGGGGCCGACAGAAATGCCTTTAATGTCAGGGAAGGTACTGTATGCAAGTTAGCAAAAGAGTATTGAAAGTACTAAAACTATGAACCGGGCTATAATTCATTCAGAAGCGAAGGTTTGTAATTGGGAATGCAGTAACAGAGTTAATATATGTCTAGTAAAAAAAAAAAGTTACAAAACTGACAAAATAAATGAGCAAACAGGTTAAAAAAAAATGACGGGGAAAAAAAATCTCAGTAAAGGGGAATGTGATCAGGAAAACAGTTGGGAAATGGAATTTCTTATCTGCTCTTCCATGAAAACATTGCAATGAAACCTGATTGTGAACTAGATTGTAGTACATAGGAAAACAGTTCCCATGAGCCCCAGTCAGCTGTCCCCGTGTGTTGAAAGGCTGGCAGCCAGAGGTGGACACATGTGTACCATAGGAAGAGGTCACCTGAAACTCAATGTGCCTGACTGGAGGGATCACAACTGGTACAACGTATAATTATTGTGGCCACATTAAGATACCACTGATCAAAAGGGTTTGAATGACACTATGGGGTCTATTCACTAAGCAGTGTTAGGAGACAGAGTGAAAAGTGATAAGGTGCCAGGCAATCAGCTCCTAACTGTCATTTTTCAAACACAGCCTGTAAGATGACAGTTGGGAGCTGATTGACTGGTACCTTATCACTCTCTTATCACTTTTCACTTTGTCTCCTAACACTGCTTAGTAAATAGATCCCTAAGTATAGGAAGCTCTCATTTACAATTTGTCCAGAGATTTGAAAATGTATTTTTACCTACATATTACAGTATATTGGCTAATATTCAAAGTATGCATGCACTTAGGGATTCCTAAGACTCCGCGCTTTAGTTACTTCATACTCCATGTGGGGTCTCCAAAAAAGTAGCCATTTGGAGTAGCTTTCCCACGTTCTAGCCAATCACAGCAAAGCTGATTGGTTACTTGCACACAGGTCCAGGGACTTACCAGCATTGCGGCTTATAGTCTCATTGTCACAGAGGATCCCTAAGGATTTAAAGATGGCAAAGGCACATATCCTAATTATGCTGCGCTATGGTTCCCAGTGCTCACTGAATTACTGTTAAGAGGAATTTTGCACCCCCTCCCCCCCCGCATTGGGGGACGCGCCTAGCATGTACGAAGGCTGCACTCACCGAAAGAAAAGCCCTACATTGCTGCATGCACCATTTGGCTAGGGATGGCCATCGGTGGGTTAATCATCAATGGTCACCATCGATGGTCAACCCAAACATTATGTCGACATTCTGGCAATGTGGACACTATGAAAATGTCGACATAACGTCCATGTCAAAATCCTGAATGCCGACATACTATTCGGGTGTCGACAATGAGAATGTCGCCATTTTGTACCACAGCAGATCGTCGGAGTCCCTAGATTGGCAGGTTTATACTGTATATAGCTCCAGCCGCTTACTTTAAAAATGCTAAACTAGTCCATTTAGTTTCAATCAGACTATCATTACATTTGTAACTACAGCGAGCCTGCAGTACATGTATGTGTTTCCACTTATGCTCAGATCAGATGATAAACTGTTTGACCATGAGTGCAAATCCATTTATATAACAAAAGCTTACATTTCAGATGAGGGGAAAAAAAACCCTGGAATAGATAACCGATGCTGAGAATTCCTGGGTTAAATACCTTGGAAGCGCTTTGGACGCAGGTGTTTAGGAAGATTTATACTGAGAATTCTTAAAATATTTTTTCCACCAGAGAAAGAATACTCCGTACTAGCTTCCTTGTGCCAACACTAACCATTAGCACTTGGCTCCCAGCCACCCCGTCTATTCCACCAGCAGCTCCTGCCACCAAGGGAAGGTCATTAATGTGAGTTCTCTACTCTTACATGAGCTTCCAAGATAATTAGCAGAAGTTGTTCTACAGATGGCTTCCTGGCTGTCACCAGGTGCCTACATATAAATAGGTCTATTATGATAGATTAATTGACAAGTGGGTTAGCCTGGAAGCTGCATTAAGATATAGACGCTTCTGTACTTTGTAACCGAAAGCAGCGATCCCCCCTCCCCGCTCATGCTGAAAGATCGCTCTATTTTTGTCCCTGCACAAAGTCCTCTCATCTCACAGGATAAGGCTTCACTTTCCAGCAGGTTTTCCCCAAAATGACCGTATTTCCCCTCTTGCTGTTTTTATCAGTGATTAAGGGGCATATGTATCAAAGCTTGAAGTGAGTTCACCAACCAATCAGCTTCTAACTTAGATTTTGCAGGCTGTGTTTAAGAAATGATCGTTTGGAGCTGATTGGTTGGTGATATATCTCTCACAATTTTATCTCACATCAAGCTTTGATACATACGCCTCTAAGAACGGTTGCCCGAGTGAGATTTTCCTTCTCGTTTGGATGCTAAATCTTTATCCGCACTATAAATGCACGAGGATCACTCCCCTAGCGGTGTCACACATAAAGGTGAGCGGGCAAGAATGGGATTTCTAAAACACCTGTATGGGACTGGAATCCAGTAAACGTCGATCTAAACACAAAATGTATATAGAACTCAGCAGTTGCTTACTACATCTGTCCATATTTTCTTGGATGTTCACTCCACATTGCTAATGATGACTGTTAGGGCCCCATTTATTAGAAACCTATGGGGGATGTGGCTGCCGGCAGGAATGGAGGTATGGGAGATAACTGCTGCGGTCCCTCCTTCATACGTCTGGGGATAACTTAATATTTGTGGTTAACCCCCGAAAACGGGTGTTTTGGGGGATATAGCCGCAAATATACAATGATAAATGTGCCCCTTAGTAACTAACTGCTTGCTGGGAGCTTGTTAGTATGGCTTCAGTCTGTGGTCAGTGTGCAGGTAATTGCATGAGCAGAGCTCACTGTGACATTGGGGGCTCCCAGAGCTACATATAGATTAGGCCAAAGCTACATATAGATTTACTCTATTAACCCTTTTACAGCTATTAATAAGTAATGACTATCAACATAGAAAATGTGCATTGCGGTATTCGGTGCCGGTAATAGAGTGGAATGGAATGAATGGATCAGAAAGTCATGAATTAAATTTCCGCTTATTCCCCCTGGTTTAATTATTCTCCTTCTGCATGGTAATTAATAGATAAACTGATATTTATTGGAGATGAGTATTTACTTATAAAGGCCCTCATTCAGAGCCGTACGCTCTGAGCAGAGCGCACGCTCTGAATGAGGGCCAGGCTCCATTTTCATGGAGCGTCCTCCTGGACGCTCGTATAGCTGTGGGTCACCACCCACAGGCTATACGAGCGTGCATTGTGATGGTCGCGATGGTCGAGACCATCGCGACCATCGAATTTGCGAGCCGGAGCCTGCGGTTGAGGTTTTCAACCGCAAGCTCCGGAGTGATTTTGGCTCTATCAGAGCCAAAATCACTCCCACTGACATCACTAGTGATGTCAGTGGGCCGGCTTTTGACGGGAGGCGTTCCCGTGGGAACGCCCCCGTCAGGGAGGCACGCCCCTGGCACGCCCACCAAAGGGGGCGTGCTGTCAATCAACATTGACAGCACGCCCCCTTTGATCGGACACAACGAGCGAAGGACTTTCCTTCGCTCGTCGCGTCTGGCGCATGCGCACGACGGAGCTCCCTCCGTCGTGTGCATGCTCAGTCCATAACATCGACCCACTTGCGAGCGGACAGCCGCTCGCGAGTGGGTCTGAATCAGGCCCAAAGTGTATTATTATGAAATGAAAGATGACGTGAGGTACTCCTGTAATATCCAGCCACTCGGCGGCACGTCTCATGAGCTAAGCTGCAAAGTATTGGTGGAAACAACTAACTACAAGTCCCAGCATAATCGTGGTCCTAAATTTGTTCTGCAACTCTGTATGCACAAAGCCGGGTTTTATGCGAGGTGTGACTCAGACACGTGAGCAGACAAAAACTTTGGCTGTTTGCGAGAATATCGGAATAGCGTGCAGCTTGGAATTAGGCCGAATGTGACAAATTAATTGTTTTGTCCTTTGCAATGTTTTATTGTTAGATTTCCTTTTAGTGTTATTCCTCCAGCCTCTGTAATATATGTCGGCTGGCAGCACATTCTGTGATCATTCCCCGCAATCAAGAGGCCTTGCGGGGCCAGAAAGTGCTTTCTGAATAACATAACTAATCTAGAATATGTATAAATGTAATCAGTAAATCTGTTCCTGCAGTGCATGATCTAGCGTTTCAAAGGATTATTGCACCTAACCATAATTCTTAATATTCAAAGCCGAAAACTTGGAAAACAATGAATAGGGAACTCGTGGACGGTTTGATGAAAGTATTTTTCACTACGCAAGGAAACAAGCCATAAAGCAAAGGACATTGTGATGTATGACGAGAGCTGTTGTACTAGAGAATCACGACCAAACAGGAAGTTTTCTCATGCCGTAAGTGGCCTGGAATTCTGCGAGCAGTTACCGCAGGTGACCTGAGGTATTAGGACTTCCACAGTTACGCACATCTAGATTTAGTCTAAGAAGGGCTTACAGAAAATGTTCTGAACTACAGTATTTCAAATAATTAGGTCTGACAAGTTTCTGCAGTGTTCCAGGCTATCTGCTAAAGTATTTTAACATCTTAAAGTCTTGATTCCACGCAAGCGTGTTGAAATGCAGTCTCACATATAGAAAATAGAGGTATTGCAGGAACGACTCTGCGCGGTGCCTTGTATAGAAAATACTTTTTTTTTTTAAATCAAAATAAAGGAAAAAATAATTTAGTGTTTTGCTATAAATGTTACAAGGTCTGTAACCTCAATAATGTTCTTTATTTAATGGTGCCTAGTTAAGGGGAATATATGGTATATATTGGTCTAGGTCAGGGGTGGGGAACCTTTTTTTCTGCCGAGGGCCATTTTGATATATATGACATTATTCGCGGGCCCGGTGCAGACCATGCCCCTTCCATGTGATGTGACATGGGGGCGTGGCCATGATCTCCGGTGGTTACAGTAATGCCCGGAGCATCCTGAGGAGCTGTAAGCGTCCTAAGGGTGCTCCAGGCGGCGCTGCTGCATAAATTCTGGCTGCAGGGTGCCATTCTAGGCACCCTACTAGCCAGGTGAGGCTATCAGAAAAAAGCTCAGAGGGCCAGACCAAATGATTCCAAGGGCCTGATACGGCCCCCGGGCAGGAGCTTCCCCATCCCTGGTCTAGGTTATGCATCTGTATATGAGTGTTTGGCGGACCTACCAGTGTTCTCTCTCTGTGCTCCCTGATTTATTGGTCCTTTACTGTCTGACCCCTTTTCTAGTGATCTCATGTTACATGTTACATACATTTAAAAAACATATCCAAAATTCGACCATATCTCACACAAGACACTGCAAAAACTCTAATCCATGCACTTATTATTTCCCGCATTGACTATTGCAATAGCCTCCTTACTGGTCTTCCCAAAAACAGGCTATCACCATTACAATCCATTATGAATGCAGCTGCAAGGCTTATCTTCCTTGCGAAACGTTCTTCTTCTGCTGCCCCGCTCTGTCAGTCCCTTCATTGGTTGCCGGTTTTCTACCGTATTCAATACAAAATACTTTCACTTACACATAAGGCTATTAACCAAACCACACCAACATACATCTCTTCACTCATCTCAAAATATCTCCCAACCCGACCTCTCCGCTCAGCACAAGATCTGCGTCTCTCATCTCCATGCATTACTTACTCCCATTCACGGTTACAGGACTTTCTTCGCGCTGCACCCACTCTATGGAATAACCTACCTCGCACAATAAGACTTTCCTCTAGTCTCCAATCCTTCAAGCGTTCCCTGAAAACTCACCTCTTCAGGCAAGCTTATCAGATTCCAGAACCTCCCACATAACCTTCATAGCTTCCATATCTAATTACATCCCCTTTTACAGTCCACACACAATCTCACACATCTTTCTCTCTCATCCTCATGACATTTGGTCGATATACGTCGCTCGGGGTCTCGCACCAAAGGGGGCGTGCTGTCGATGGTGACTGACAGCACGCCCCCTTTGGTGGGCGTGCCGGGGGCGTGGCTGCCAGACGGAGGCGTTCCCATGGGAACCGCCTACCGTCTGAGTCCGGCCCCACTGACATCAGTAATGATGTCAGTGGGAGTGATTTTGGCTCTGATAGAGGCAAAATCACTCCTGGGCTTGCGGCAGCGAGACCCTACCACAGGGTCTCGTCGCAAGCCCGATGGTCGCGATGGTCATCCATTTTTAGGGAGGAGGGCACTGATTCAGAGCGAGCGCTCTGGTCAGAGCGTCCGGCTCTGAATCAGGCCCAGTATCAGTAGTGGCAGCAAGCACACCAAATGGCAGGGAGGTTAGATCCAGCGAATAAGCGATCTGATTTCTATCTATGGGGTGAGGAAGGCGCGTCACTCTCCTGCCAGGTAAAAGTGCCAGATAGATTATTGGAGGCGTTGATTTGCCCTCTTTCTGGATAAACATCAGAATTTATAAACGGTTGAACTAATTTCAATGTCTCTGTGCCACAGAACGTCAAGGTTGATGCTGTATAGGAATTTCAATGCCAGAGTGTAATTACAGTGTCAGGCTTGAAAGAGGATTTTTTGGGGGTTAGTATTATAACCTCTCATGTGTTAATAGTAGTTACTTTTTGAGAACGTATAGTGTACTTAGTACCCACTCTCCCAAAATGTCCATCAGCTGCGAACTGCGTCATCATGACTCCAACCCCTGCTGTGTGAAATCGCGAATCGGGTCACCACCTTCCCTGCACTTGCCACTTGGACCTCCCTTCCCGGGTGCTGCTGCAATTGGCCTGGAATTAAAATTCAACTTGATAACAGTTTCAAATCTGTCATCGTTACTAGTACTTGCGCAGTTTTCAGTGTGGGCCCGATTCAGACCCGTTCGCTAAGCCGCGGATGCGTGCTATGGGCGATTGTCGCCCATCAGCGCATGCGTATGTGGCAAAATACGCATGCGCGAACCAGTCACTGCGTCCGGGAATCGTGCGCTCGTAGTACACAGACTGGACGCTGCTTTGAGTGACAGACAGCGCTGTTTGCGGGTGGTAACAGGGGAAGGTGCTTGTGAACGGGGGAGTGGTGGTGCGAACGCAGGCGTGTCTGGGCGTCTTAACGGCTTTTTATGGGTGTGCATAATTAGCAAAGATGCGTCATTGTACACCTCACTTGGTTGTATTTCAGCCAGCATTGATCGCAGTGCTTGCGGTGGGGTAGGGTCTACCTCAAGCGATGCGATCACATCCGATGGTACCCGATCTACCGATGGTTACATACATTTCCTGAAGATGAAGTGCGCAAGTGGGCGTCTTAAGACACGCTGGAGGGCGTCTACATACACAAAGCAATCGCACGCCAAGACATAGTGGGCGTGCTTATGCGTTGCCATGCGATCGCCGTCACTTTGCCGAATTTGCATACGCTGGGAGCGAGAGTACGCATCTAGCGAGCGGGTCTAAATGAGCTCCTGTGTGCGCGCCCATCTTCTTCTTTTTAAAAAAAAATTTTATGTCAATGTCTAAATAATATACAAGTATGTAGCACTTATGAAGTACTAGGTTGGAACGGTGTCATTTCCTTTCCCATAATCTTCCTTAAATTCACTGTAAAATAAACAGAATGGGATTGTGTAAAAATCTCCTGAATACTTCTCATTGCTCAATAATCATTTTCAGATTATTTGGAAGATTCCTCCGACCATTAAACGGTGTTTCCTACCAGCAGGAACATAACTCAGAACAGTGGAAATCATTTCAGTCTCATCCTTTTTTTAGTTCTGAATTTAAATGTCAGAGCTCTTGGTAATAATTATTTCAAAAATTAAAACCATGACGATGGAATAAACATGAGCTTTATAGAATTCTGCTCTGCTTTAAATCAAACATAGCAGCTACAGTACACAGGCATCTGTACATTATACTGCAGAGGATACTATGTACTGATAGCCGTGCGGCTGAGCCAATCTAGTTATTTAACACCAATAATGGGAGGGAAAAAAAAGAAAACACTAAAAGAATGTATCTGCGCTATATAAAGCATGTAAGCATTGATGTTATATATATATATTTATATAGTGGATACAAATGTTGCAGCACTTTGCAGAGAATGTTACTTCATTCACATCAGACTCTGCCCTAGCGCAGCTTGCAATCTATGCTCCTGGAGCTCTGGGCAAAACCGCGTGACGAGAATAGGGCGTGATACGCAGTTTTTCACGTCTTCGTATTATTTAATGAAAAAAATGTCAATATTTACGTTGCTGAAAACCTTTATTATTTATATTGTACAGGGATGTGCGGTTACAGTATTTCAGCTTGGGGGCCACTTAAGATATTTTGTATTTATAATATCAACCGAAAAAATAAAATAATCACGGCAGGACTGCTAATAAGCAGAGTGCAGGGAAACAGTAATGTGCCACTTTATACAGCAATAGGCCTCATCTGCTTCTCTCACAACCCCCTATATTATACCTAGTTATCATTACCATCATACCCAAATACCCCCCCCCCGCCCCATCAGGGGAGTAGCGAGGGTGGTTCCAGTGGAGCATGAGCTCTGGGAGCCAAAATGAACAGAGGGCGCCATCCAGGGTTCCGGAATTCATGGGGAACGGCACAGTATGATGGCCGCCTGTTAGTTTTATCTTGGATTGTTTGCTCTAAATCCTAAATAAGTTACAGATCTGAGATCCGTTTCTACATTTCATACTCCCTCAAACTGCCCAGATTGTCTCCCCTCTGGCCCTCCCTCCTCTGTGATCATCTTCTGTCACCTCCCCTCCAGCCCTCCCTCCTCTGTGACCATCTTCTGTCACCTCCCCTCCGGCCCTCCCTCCTCTGTGACCATCTTCTGTCACCACCCCTCCGGCACTCCCTCCTCTGTGATCATATTCTGTCACCTCCCCTCCGGCCCTCCCTCGTCTGTGAGCATCTTCTGTCACCTCCCCTCTGGACCCCCTCCTCTGTGATCATCTTCTGTCACCTCCCCTCTGGCCCTCCCTCCTCTGTGACCATCTTCTGTCACCTCCCCTCCGTCCCTACCTCCTCTGTGATCATCTTCTGTCACCTCCGCTCAGGCCCTCCCTCCTCTGTGATCATCTTCTGTTACCTCCCCTCCGGCCCTCCCTCCTCTGTGATCATCTTCTGTCACCTCCCCTCCGGCCCTCCCTCCTCTGTGATCATCTTCTGTCACCTCCCCTCCGGCCCCCCCTCCTCTGTGATCATCTTCTGTCACCTCCCCTCCGGCCCTCCCTCCTCTGTGATCATCTTCTGTCACCTCCCCTCCGGCCATCCCTCCTCTGTGATCATCTTCTGTCAACTCCCCTCCGGCCCTCCCTCCTCTGTGATCATCTTCTGTCACCTCCCCTCCGGCCCCCCCTCCTCTGTGATCATCTTCTGTCACCTCCCCTCTGGCCCCCCCTCCTCTGTGATCATCTTCTGTCAACTCCCCTCCGGCCCTCCCTCCTCTGTGATCATCTTCTGTCAACTCCCCTCCGGCCCCCCCTCCTCTGTGATCATCTTCTGTCACCTCCCCTCTGGCCCCCCCCTCCTCTGTGATCATCTTCTGTCACCTCCCCTCCGGCCCTCCCTCCTCTGTGATCATCTTCTGTCACCTCCCCTCCGGCCCTCCCTCCTCTGTGACCATCATCTGTCACCTCCCCTCTGGCCCTCCCTCCTCTGTGATCATCTTCTGTCACCTCCCCTCCGGCCCTCCCTCCTCTGTGACCATCATCTGTCACCTCCCCTCCGGCCCTCCCTCCTCTGTGATCATCTTCTGTCACCACTCCTCCGGCCCTCCCTCCTCTGTGACCATCTTCTGTCACCTCCCCTCCGGCCCCCCCTCCTCTGTGATCATCTTCTGTCACCTCCCCTCCAGCCCTCCCTCCTCTGTGATCATCTTCTGTCACCTCCCCTCCAGCCCCCCCTCCTCTGTGATCATCTTCTGTCACCTCCCCTCCGGCACTCCCTCCTCTGTGATCATCTTCTGTCACCACTCCTCCGGCCCTCCCTCCTCTGTGACCATCTTCTGTCACCTCCCCTCCGGCCCCCCCTCCTCTGTGATCATCTTCTGTCACCTCCCCTCTGGCCCCCCCCTCCTCTGTGATCATCTTCTGTCACCTCCCCTCCGGCCCTCCCTCCTCTGTGATCATCTTCTGTCACCTCCCCTCCGGCCCTCCCTCCTCTGTGATCATCTTCTGTCACCACCCCTCCGGCCCTCCCTCCTCTGTGATCATCTTCTGTCAACTCCCCTCCAGCCCTCCCTCCTCTGTGATCATCTTCTGTCACCTCCTCTCCGGCCCCCCCTCCTCTGTGATCATCTTCTGTCACCTCCCCTCTGGCCCCCCCTCCTCTGTGATCATCTTCTGTCACCTCCCCTCTGGCCCTCCCTCCTCTGTGATCATCTTCTGTCAACTCCCCTCCGGCCTTCCCTCCTCAGTGATCATCTTCTGTCATGTACCCTCCGGCCCTCCCTCCTCTGTGATCATCTTCTGTCACCTCCCCTCCGGCCCTCCCTCCTCTGTGATCATCTTCTGTCACCACCCCTCCGGCCCTCCCTCCTCTGTGATCATCTTCTGTCAACTCCCCTCTGGCCCTCCCTCCTCTGTGATCATCTTCTGTCACCTCCTCTCCGGCCCCCCCTCCTCTGTGATCATCTTCTGTCACCTCCCCTCTGGCCCCCCCTCCTCTGTGATCATCTTCTGTCACCTCCCCTCTGGCCCTCCCTCCTCTGTGATCATCTTCTGTCAACTCCCCTCCGGCCTTCCCTCCTCAGTGATCATCTTCTGTCATGTACCCTCCGGCCCTCCCTCCTCTGTGATCATCTTCTGTCACCTCCCCTCCGGCCCTCCATCCTCTGTGATCATCTTCTGTCACCTCCCCTCCGGCCCTCCCTCCTGTGATCATCTTCTGTCACCTCCCCTCCGGCCCTCCCTCCTCTGTGATCATCTTCTGTCACCTCCCCTCCGGCCCTCCCTCCTCTGTGATCATATTCTGTCACCTCCCCTCCGGCCCTCCCTCCTCTGTGATCATCTTCTGTCACCTCCCCTCCGGCCCTCCCTCCTCTGTGATCATCTTCTGTCACCTCACCTCCGGCCCTCCCTCCTCTGTGACCATCTTCTGTCACCTCCCCTCCGGCCCTCCCTCCTCTGTGATCATATTCTGTCACCTCCCCTCCGGCCCTCCCTCCTCTGTGACCATCTTCTGTTACCTCCCCTCCGGCCCTCCCTCCTCTGTGATCATATTCTGTCACCTCCCCTCCGGGCCTCCCTCCTCTGTGATCATCTTCTGTTACCTCCCCTCCGGCCCTCCCTCCTCTGTGATCATCTTCTGTCACCTCCCCTCCTGCCCTCCCTCCTCTGTGATCATCTTCTGTCACTTCCTCTCCTGCCCTCCCTCCTCTGTGATCATCTTCTGTCACTTCCCCTCCGGCCCTCCCTCCTCTGTGACCAACCATCTTCTGTCACCTCCCCTCTGGCCCTCCCTCCTCTGTGATCATCTTCTGTCACCTCCCCTCCGGCCCTCCCTCCTCTGTGATCATCTTCTGTCACCTCCGCTCCGGCCCTCCCTCCTCTGTGACCATCTTCTGTCAACTCCCCTCCGGCCCTCCCTCCTCTGTGATCATCTTCTGTCACCTCCCCTCTGGCCCTCCCTCCTCTGTGATCATCTTCTGTCACCTCCCCTCCGGCCCTCCCTCCTCTGTGATCATCTTCTGTCACCTCCTCTCCGGCCCCCCCCTCCTCTGTGATCATCTTCTGTGACCTCCCCTCCGGCCCTCCCTCCATTGTGATCATCTTCTGTCACCTCCCCTCCAGCCCTCCCTCCTCTGTGATCATCTTCTGTCACCTCCCCTCCGGCCCTCCCTCCTCTGTTATCATCTTCTGTCAACTCCCCTACGGCCCTCCCTCCTCTGTGATCATCTTCTGTCACCTCCCCTCCGGCCCTCCCTCCTCTGTGATCATCTTCTGTCACCTCCTCTCCGGCTCCCCCCTCCTCTGTGATCATCTTCTGTGACCTCCCCTTTCCTGTCACACTGATTACATTCACTTCTCACCTCTTTAATTCCCTCCCCTCTCTACCCTGTGATTGGCTCTTTGCCCCTGTCCACTCCTTTCTTATTGGCTTCTGTCACCACTCCTCTCTGATCAACTTTGTCCCTCCCTTCTCCTTTCTTATTGGCTTCTGTCACCACCCCTCTCTTCTCCTTATTGGCTTCTGTGACCACCCCTCTCCTCTCCTTTTCTTATTGGCTTCTGTGACCACCCCTCTCCTGTCCTTTTCATGTTGCCCTGTCACCACCGCTCTCCTCTCCTTTTTTTATTGGCTTGTGTCACTGGCCCTCTCTGATTGGCTTTGCCCTACCCCTCTCCTTTTAAATGGGCCTCTGACATCTCCCCTCTCTTATCAGCACTTTCCTCTCCCCTCTCCTCTCCCATCCCCTCCCTCCTTCTCTCTTCATTCATTCATTAATTCATTGTGCAATAATTACACATCTGAGGTAAAATCCTAAACTTCAATTATAAGGTATAAGTTTAAAAGAATCACTGCTTTGATACTTAATGTAATGAGATATTCCCAGGCATGACCACACAGTGTTATTTGAAAGGACTTTTAAAAAATATTAGGAAATAATAATAATGGTGGTAGACAGAACATGATTAGTAGTACTCACATTAATATAGGTGCAATGTAAATTTGCAAAGTAGGAGCATAGCTGAGAATGGAGCTTCCCATAGGTGTTCCCAATCCAGTGACAGCTGCTTGGAGCAGTAATGCAGTAATAAGCTGTAAACCCTGTGGAATCTCACTCTAGCACATGTATTCTGTCAGCTTAAGTTAAATGATCAGAATATATCATACAATCTGCTCTATAGCCTAATAACAATGATACAAATGAGATAAAAGTCAGATCCTAGGTGCTATACATAAATAAAGCAGTGCCTAAGGAGGTACCCCTTAATGTCAGATAGTGCATCACCAAAGCATTCTATTCCCCCAATGGGGCCGCCTTAATGCCCAGCGTGATACTGGCACTGTTTGCTGCTTTTCTCTTCACTTTAGTATTCCCCTACAGGCTGGCCATACCCCACTGGCACAGTTCAGTACAGGGTGGGGGGGCGCTATGACAAGCTCTTTCTCCGGGCGCCAATGGTTCCACGCTACTCCACTGCCCCCCATTATACCCAGTTACCTGCCCCACTTCAATTAAATGTGTTTATTTTCCATGGTCAAGAAGCCCTCTGACCCCCCAGGCCAACAAAGCTGTGTGACTGCATCATGTACCATTAAGCACATTTTCCCTCTGTAACTTAGGTTGACCAATATGAAATACATATAGATATGGCAGTCACCCTCATGAAATTTCTATCTCTGGGATGTGGTCACCATCCCGGCGGGCGGGATGCCGGAGCTCAGTATTAGGGTTAGGGGAGCTCAGTATTAGGAGCTCAGTATTAGGTTTAGGGTTAGGTACTAAGGGGAGGGTTATGGGTTGGGCTGCGGGGGAGGGGGGTTACGCTGCAGGAAAGGTGGGTCAGGGGTTATGGTTAGACTACTTACCTTCAGGCGTTAGTTGAGCACATATAAAAATATAAAAAAGGACAGCTAGATAGTGTCGGCGAGGTGCACATGTGATGGGTGACTGTACTTTGGAGCAATTATTTAAGTTCTGCAAACCTTGCGCAGTTGTTGTGATGGCCTGCACTGTGATGGCCTGCACTGTGATGGCCTGCACTGTGATGGCCTGTACTGTGATGGCCTGCACTGTGATGACCTGTACTGTGATGGCCTGCAATGTGATGGCCTGTACTGTGATGGTCTGCACTGTGATGGCCTGCACTGTGATGGCCTGCACTGTGATGGCCTGTGCTGTGATGGCCTGCACTGTGATGGCCTGAACCTCTGCATGGTGTAAGGCACTTTGCACGATCAGGGCCGCAACTAGAATTTTTGCCACATGGGGCTAGGCCATAATTTGGCGCCCCCTCAAAAAAATACAACATAGAGGATGAAAAGAGAGTGTGGTTTTGTGACTGTACTTTGGAGCAATTATTTAAGTTTTGCAAACCTTGCGCAGTTGTTGTGATGGCCTGTACTGTGATGGCCTGCACTGTGATGGCCTGCGCTGTGATGGCCTGCACTGTGATGGCCTGCGCTGTGATGGTCTGCGCTGTGATGGCCTGCGCTGTGATGGCCTGCGCTGTGATGGCCTGCACTGTGATGGCCTGCACTGTGATGGCCTGCGCTGAGATGGCCTGCGCTGTGATGGCTTGCGCTGTGATGGCCTGCGCTGTGATGGCCTGCGCTGTGATGGCCTGCGCTGTGATGGCCTGTGCTGTGATGGTCTGTACTGTGATCGTCTGCACTGTGATGGTCTGTAATGTGATGGCCTGTACTGTGATGGTCTGTAATGTGATGGTCTGTACTGTGATGGCCTGTACTGTGATGGTCTGTAATGTGATGGTCTGCAATGTGATGGCCTGCACTGTGATGGCCTGCACTGTGATGGCCTGCACTGTGATGGCCTGTACTGTGATGGTCTGTAATGTGATGGCCTGTACTGTGATGGCCTGTAATGTGATGGCCTGCACTGTGATGGCCTGCACTGTGATGGCCTGCACTGTGATGGCCTGCACTGTGATGGCCTGTACTGTGATGGTCTGTAATGTGATGGCCTACACTGTGATGGTCTGTACCGTGATGGCCTGCAATGTGACGGCCTGCACTGTGACGGCCTGCACTGTGACGGCCTGCACTGTGATGGCCTGCACTGTGATGGTCTGCACTGTGATGGTCTGTAATGTGATGGCCTGCACTGTGATGGCCTGCGCTGTGATGGCCTGCAATGTGATGGCCTGCACTGTGATGGTCTGTAATGTGATGGCCTGCACTGTGATGGTCTGTAATGTGATGGCCTGCACTGTGATGGCCTGTACTGTGATGGTCTGCACTGTGATGGTCTGTACTGTGATGGTCTGTACTGTGATGGTCTGTACTGTGATGGCCTGTACTGTGATGGTCTGCACTGTGACGGTCTGTAATGTGACGGCCTGTACTGTGATGGCCTGTACTGTGACGGCCTGCACTGTGATGGCCTGCACTGTGATGGCCTGTAATGTGATGGCCTGTACTGTGATGGCCTGTACTGTGATGGTCTGTACTGTGATGGCCTATGCTGTGATGGCCTGCACTGTGATGGCCTGTACTGTGATGGCCTGTACTGTGATGGCCTGTACTGTGATGGCCTGCACTGTGATGGCCTGCACTGTGATGGTCTGTAATGTGATGGCCTGCACTGTGATGGTCTGCACTGTGATGGCCTGCAATGTGACGGCCTGCACTGTGACGGCCTGCAATGTGACGGCCTGCACTGTGACGGCCTGCACTGTGATGGCCTGCACTGTGATGGCCTGTACGGTGATGGTCTGCACTGTGATGGTCTGTAATGTGATGGCCTGCACTGTGATGGCCTGTGCTGTGATGGCCTGCAATGTGATGGCCTGCACTGTGATGGTCTGGAATGTGATGGCCTGCACTGTGATGGTCTGTAATGTGATGGCCTGCACTGTGATGGCCTGTACTGTGATGGCCTGTACTGTGATGGTCTGCACTGTGATGGTCTGTACTGTGATGGTCTGTACTGTGATGGCCTGTACTGTGATGGCCTGCACTGTGATGGTCTGTAATGTGATGGTCTGCACTGTGATGGTCTGCACTGTGACGGCCTGTACTGTGATGGCCTGTAATGTGATGGCCTGCACTGTGATGGCCTGCACTGTGATGGCCTGTAATGTGATGGCCTGTACTGTGATGGCCTGTACTGTGATGGTCTGTACTGTGATGGCCTGCACTGTGATGGCCTGCACTGTGATGGCCTGTAATGTGATGGCCTGCACTGTGATGGCCTGTACTGTGATGTTCTGCACTGTGATGGTCTGCACTGTGATGGTCTGCACTCTGATGGTCTGCACTGTGATGGTCTGTACTGTGATGGCCTGTACTGTGATGGCCTGTACTGTGATGGTCTGCACTGTGATGGTCTGTAATGTGACGGCCTGTACTGTGATGGCCTGTACTGTGACGGCCTGCACTGTGACGGCCTGCACTGTGACGGCCTGCACTGTGATGGCCTGCACTGTGATGGCCTGTAACATGATGGCCTGTACTGTGATGGCCTGTACTGTGATGGCCTGTACTGTGATGGTCTGTACTGTGATGGCCTGCACTGTGATGGCCTGCACTGTGATGGCCTGTAATGTGATGGCCTGTACTGTGATGGCCATTACGTGATGGCCTGTACTGTGATGGCCTGTACTGTGATGGTCTGTACTGTGATGGCCTGCACTGTGATGGCCTGTACTGTGATGGCCTGCACTGTGATGGCCTGCACTGTGATGGCCTGCACTGTGATGGCCTGTACTGTGATGGTCTGTACTGTGATGGTCTGTACTGTGATGGCCTGCACTGTGATGGTCTGTAATGTGATGGCCTGCACTGTGATGGCCTGCACTGTGATGGTCTGTACTGTGATGGCCTGTACTGTGATGGCCTGTACTGTGATGGCCTGCACTGTGATGGTCTGTACTGTGATGGCCTGCACTGTGATGGTCTGTAATGTGATGGCCTGTACTGTGATGGCCTGTACTGTGATGGTCTGCACTGTGATGGCCTGTACTGTGATGGTCTGTACTGTGATGGCCTGCACTGTGATGACCTGCACCTCTGCATGGCGTAAGGCACTTTGCACGATCAGGGCCAAAACTAGGATTTTTGTCACATGGGGCTAGGCCATAATTTGGCGCCCCCCAAAAAATACAACATAGAGGATTCGTGACACAGTAATGTCGCTTAGAACACATTATGCCACAGTAATGTCCCTTATAACACATTATGTCACAGTAATGCCCCTTATACATTAACCCACCGTAATGTCCTTTATACATTTATGGCACAGTAATGCCCCTTATACATTTATGTCACGGTAATGCCCCTTACACATTTATGCCACAGTATTGCCCCTTACAACACATTATGTCATAGTAAGGCCCCTTATACATTAATCCACAGTAATGCCCCTTATACATTATGCCAAAGTAATGCCCCTTATACATTTATGCCACAGTAATATCCCTTATACATTAAGCCACAGTAATGTACCTTATACATTAAGCCACAGTAATGCCCCT
Source organism: Taudactylus pleione (assembly GCA_031769625.1). Classification (NCBI taxonomy): domain Eukaryota; kingdom Metazoa; phylum Chordata; class Amphibia; order Anura; family Myobatrachidae; genus Taudactylus; species Taudactylus pleione. The sequence continues at coordinate 377,541 of JAUIMM010000795.1, read as the reverse complement.
TACACATTTATGCCACAGTAATGCCCCTTTTACATTTATGCCACAGAAATGCCCCTTATACGTTAAGCCACAGTAATGTCCCTTATACATTTATGCCACAGTAATGCCCCTTATACATTTATGCCACAGTAATGCCCCTTCCAACACATTAAGCTACACAGTAATGTCCCTTATAACACATTATGCCATAGTAAGGCCCCTTACAAGAAATTATGCCACAGTAAGGCCCCTTATACATTAAGCCACAGTAATGCCCCTTATACATTTATGCCACAGTAATGCCCCATATACACTATGCCACAGTAAGGCCCACTTTACATTATGCCACAGTAAGGCCCCATCTCCCTTCTCTTACATGCCAGGGCCGTGCTATGGGTGAGCTCGGGGTGGCGCGGGACGGGGCTGACACATGCTGGGGAACTGTCAGTACTGCCATCATTGTAATGTGGTGCCGCTCGCGAACCAATTGGAGCTCACATACTGACAGCCTCTGCATTGGCTGCCGGTCCACGAGCACTGATTGGCTTGCGACTGGTACCACATGAGACTGACGGTGTCTCTGTGCCTCTCAAGGCCGGTATGAGGCTTCAAATCCAAAAGAGCAGCAACCTAGCCTCCCGGCAGCCACTCTCCGGTACCCCCTCAAGTCCGGCACCCGGGTCAAAAGCCCCCCCCCTTCCCTAGTTGCGGCCCAGGCTCGATGCATTTTTGTTTTTCAGAGGGAACTACCTTTCCTTTACCCTAAGCCTTCTGCTCTGGGCTAGGATAATTTTTGTATTCCCGCCTAAAAAGCTGGGACATTATTCCACCATTTATTTATTGCACTACACCTCGCCTATCCACTTATCAAATGTGTGTTACTTTGGAATTCTTTTTTATGAGGTTTTGGGTTGACCCTTAGGATCTGCCACCTCTCCAGGCTATCGAAGGCTCTCTTATTGGGAGAGCAGCATAATTATTTTGTCAGGGGGGGTGCTTTGGCAAGCCCCGTGTGGAAAGGGCAAACCCTTGCCTTCCGGCAGAAGGAACCCAAAGACCCTTGTACCCTAACGGGTCTTTTGTCTCCAGGTGTTGGGTATGTCAAGATGTCTCCCCTAGCTTTGACAAGAGAAGACCTGAAGATTGGTTCCAGAGGGATGGGGCATTTCTCCTGTTGTAGAGGGTCCAAACACCCGACCCAAGCCCCCAGCATAGTTTTGAGCTGCACTAAGTATTTGGAGTGTGTATCTTGGGCTTAAACTTCCCTAAGGACTTTGTGCTAAATAGAATCTCCCTCATTGTCTGTGTGTTAATAACCAGTCTCCTTTAATTACTGTTTGTCCCTAATTATAAAGTGCAGAGAATACTGGTGCTATACAGAAGTTACTATGGAGACATACCATGGGAATACTGGTGCTATACAGACGTTACTATGGAGACATACCATGGGAATACTGGTGCTATACAGACGTTACTATGGAGACATACCATGGGAATACTGGTGCTATACAGACGTTACTATGGAGACATACCATGGGAATACTGGTGCTATACAGACATTACTATGGAGACATACCATGGGAATACTGGTGCTATACAGACATTACTATGGAGACATACTATGGGAATACTGGTGCTATACAGACGTTACTTTAGAGACATACCATGGGAATACTGGTGGTATACAGACGTCAATATGGAAACATACCATGGGAATACTGGTGCTATACAGACGTTACTATAGAGACATACCTTGGGAATACTGGTGCTATACAGACGTCAATATAGAGACATACCATGGGAATACTGGTGCTATACAGACGTTACTATGGAGACATACTATGGGAATACTGGTGCTATACAGACGTTACTATGGAGACATACCATGGGAATACTGGTGCTATACAGACGTTACTATGGAGACATACCATGGGAATACTGGTGCTATACAGACGTTACTATGGAGACATACCATGGGAATACTGGTGCTATACAGATGTTACTATGGAGACTTACCATGGGAATACTGGTGCTATACAGACATCAATATGGAGACATACCTTGGGAATACTGGTGCAATACAGGCGTTACTATAAAGATACCATGGGAATACTGGTGCTATACAGACATTACTATGGAGACATACCATGGGAATACTGGTGCTATACAGAAGTTACTATGGAGACATACCATGGGAATACTGGTGCTATACAGACGTTACTATGGAGACATACCATGGGAATACTGGTGCTATACAGACGTTACTATGGAGACATACTATGGGAATACTGGTGCTATACAGACGTTACTATAGAGACATACCATGGGAATACTGGTGGTATACAGACGTCAATATGGAAACATACCATGGGAATACTGGTGCTATACAGACGTTACTATAGAGACATACCTTGGGAATACTGGTGCTATACAGACGTCAATATAGAGACATACCATGGGAATACTGGTGCTATACAGACGTTACTATAGAGACATACCATGGGAATACTGGTGCTATACAGACGTTACTAAGGAGACATACCATGGGAATACTGGTGCTATACAGACGTTACTATGGAGACATACCATGGGAATACTGGTGTTATACAGACGTTACTATGGAGACATACCACTGGAATACTGGTGCTATACAGACGTCAATATGGAAACATACCATGGGAATACTGGTGCTATACAGACGTTACTATAGAGATACCATGGGAATACTGGTGCTATACAGACATTACTATGGAGACTTACCATGGGAATACTGGTGCTATACAGACGTTACTATGGAGACATACCATGGGAATACTGGTGCTATACAGACGCTACTATGAAGACATACCATGGGAATACTGGTGCTATACAGACGTCAATATGGAGACATACCATGGGAATACTGGTGCTATACAGACGTCAATATGGAAACATACCATGGGAATACTGGTGCTATACAGACATTACTATAGAGACATACCATGGGAATACTGGTGCTATACAGACGTCAATATAGAGACATACCATGGGAATACTGGTGTTATACAGACGTTACTATGGAGACATACCATGGGAATACTGGTGCTATACAGACGTTACTATGGAGACATACCATGGGAATACTGGTGCTATACAGATGTTACTATAGAGATACCATGGGAATACTGGTGTTATACAGATGTTACTATGGAGACATACCACTGGAATACTGGTGCTATACAGACGTTACTATGGAGACATACCATGGGAATACTGGTGTTATACAGATGTTACTATGGAGACATACCACTGAAATACTGGTGCTATACAGACGTTACTATGGAGACATACCATGGGAATACTGGTGCTATACAGACATTACTATAGAGACATACCATGGGAATACAGGTGCTATACAGACGTCAATATGGAAACATACCATGGGAATACTGGTGCTATAAAGACATTACTATAGAGACATACCATGGGAATACTGGTGCTATACAGACGTTACTATGGAGACATACCATGGGAATACTGGTGCTATACAGACGTTACTATAGAGACATACCATGGGAATACTGGTGCTATACAGATGTTACTATGGAGACATACCATAGGAATACTGGTGCTATACAGACGTTACTATGGAGACTTACCATGGGAATACTGGTGCTATACAGACGTTACTATGGAGACATACCATGGGAATACTGGTGCTATACAGACATTACTATGGAGACATACCATGGGAATACTGGTGCTATACAGATGTTACTATGGAGACATACCATGGGAATACTGGTGCTATACAGACGTTATTATAGAGACATACCATGGGAATGCTGGTGCTATACAGATAATACTATGGAGACATACCATAGGAATACTGGTGCTATACAGACGTTACTATGGAGACATACCATGGGAATATTGGTGCTATACAGACGTTACTATGGAGACATACCATGGGAATACTGGTGCTATACAGACGTTACTATGGAGACATACCATGGGAATACTGGGGCTATACAGACGTTACTATAGAGACTTACCATGGGAATACTGGTGCTATACAGACGTTACTATGGAGACATACCATGGGAGTACTGGTGCTATACAGACGTCAATATAGAGACATACCATGGGAATACTGGTGCTATACAGACATTACTATAGAGACATACCATGGGAATACTGGTGCTATACAGACGTTACTATGGAGACATACCATGGGAATACTGGTGCTATACAGATGTTACTATGGAGACTTACCATGGGAATACTGGTGCTATACAGACGTCAATATGGAGACATACCTTGGGAATACTGGTGCAATACAGGCGTTACTATAAAGATACCATGGGAATACTGGTGCTATACAGACGTTACTCTGGAGACATACCATGGGAATACTGGTGCTATACAGAAGTTACTATGGAGACATACCATGGGAATACTGGTGCTATACAGACGTTACTATGGAGACATACCATGGGAATACTGGTGCTATACAGACGTTACTATGGAGACATACTATGGGAATACTGGTGCTATACAGACGTTACTATAGAGACATACCATGGGAATACTGGTGGTATACAGACGTCAATATGGAAACATACCATGGGAATACTGGTGCTATACAGACGTTACTATAGAGACATACCTTGGGAATACTGGTGCTATACAGACGTCAATATAGAGACATACCATGGGAATACTGGTGCTATACAGACATTACTATAGAGACATACCTTGGGAATACTGGTGCTATACAGACGTTACTATGGAGACATACTATGGGAATACTGGTGCTATACAGACGTTACTATGGAGACGTATCATGGGAATACTGGTGCTATACAGACGCTACTATGGAGACATACCATGGGAATACTGGTGCTATACAGACGTTACTATGGAGACATACCATGGGAATACTGGTGCTATACAGATGTTACTATGGAGACTTACCATGGGAATACTGGTGGCATACAGACGTCAATATGGAGACATACCATGGGAATACTGGTGCTATGCAGATGTTACTATAGAGATAACATGGGAATACTGGTGCTATACAGACGTTACTATGGAGACATACCATGGGAATACTGGTGCTATACAGACGTTACTATAGAGACATACCATGGGAATACTGGTGCTATACAGACGTTACTAAGGAGACATACCATGGGAATACTGGTGCTATACAGACGTTACTATGGAGACATACCATGGGAATACTGGTGTTATACAGACGTTACTATGGAGACATACCACTGGAATACTGGTGCTATACAGATGTTACTATGGAGACTTACCATGGGAATACTGGTGCCATACAGACGTCAATATGGAGACATACCATGGGAATACTGGTGCTATGCAGATGTTACTATAGAGATACCATGGGAATACTGGTGCTATACAGACGTTACTATGGAGACATACCATGGGAATACTGGTGCTATACAGACGTTACTATAGAGACATACCATGGGAATACTGGTGCTATACAGACGTTACTAAGGAGACATACCATGGGAATACTGGTGCTATACAGACGTTACTATGGAGACATACCATGGGAATACTGGTGTTATACAGACGTTACTATGGAGACATACCACTGGAATACTGGTGCTATACAGACGTCAATATGGAAACATACCATGGGAATACTGGTGCTATACAGACGTTACTATAGAGATACCATGGGAATACTGGTGCTATACAGACATTACTATGGAGACTTACCATGGGAATACTGGTGTTATACAGACGTTACTATGGAGACATACCATGGGAATACTGGTGCTATACAGACGTTACTATGGAGACATACCATGGGAATACTGGTGCTATACAGACGCTACTATGAAGACATACCATGGGAATACTGGTGCTATACAGACGTCAATATGGAGACATACCATGGGAATACTGGTGCTATACAGACGTCAATATGGAAACATACCATGGGAATACTGGTGCTATACAGACATTACTATAGAGACATACCATGGGAATACTGGTGCTATACAGACGTCAATATAGAGACATACCATGGGAATACTGGTGTTATACAGACGTTACTATGGAGACATACCATGGGAATACTGGTGCTATACAGACGTTACTATGGAGACATACCATGGGAATACTGGTGCTATACAGACGTTGCTATGGAGACATACCATGGGAATACTGGTGCTATACAGACGTTACTGTGGAGACATACCATGGGAATACTGGTGCTATACAGACGTCAATATGGAGACATACCATTGGAATACCGGTGCTATACAGATGTTACTATAGAGATACCATGGGAATACTGGTGTTATACAAATGTTACTATGGAGACATACCACTGGAATACTGGTGCTATACAGACGTTACTATGGAGACATACCATGGGAATACTGGTGTTATACAGACGTTACTATGGAGACATACCACTGGAATACTGGTGCTATACAGACGTTACTATGGAGACATACCATGGGAATACTGGTGCTATACAGACGCTACTATGGAGACATACCATGGGAATACTGGTGCTATACAGACGTTACTATGGAGACATACCATGGGAATACTGGTGCTATACAGATGTTACTATGGAGACTTACCATGGGAATACTGGTGCCATACAGACGTCAATATGGAGACATACCATGGGAATACTGGTGCTATGCAGATGTTACTATAGAGATACCATGGGAATACTGGTGCTATACAGACGTTACTATGGAGACATACCATGGGAATACTGGTGCTATACAGACGTTACTATAGAGACATACCATGGGAATACTGGTGCTATACAGACGTTACAAAGGAGACATACCATGGGAATACTGGTGCTATACAGACGTTACTATGGAGACATACCATGGGAATACTGGTACTATACAGACGTTACTATGGAGACATACCACTGGAATACTGGTGCTATACAGACGTCAATATGGAAACATACCATGGGAATACTGGTGCTATACAGACGTTACTATAGAGATACCATGGGAATACTGGTGCTATACAGACATTACTATGGAGACTTACCATGGGAATACTGGTGTTATACAGACGTTACTATGGAGACATACCATGGGAATACTGGTGCTATACAGACGTTACTATGGAGACATACCATGGGAATACTGGTGCTATACAGACGCTACTATGAAGACATACCATGGGAATACTGGTGCTATACAGACGTCAATATGGAGACATACCATGGGAATACTGGTGCTATACAGACGTCAATATGGAAACATACCATGGGAATACTGGTGCTATACAGACATTACTATAGAGACATACCATGGGAATACTGGTGCTATACAGACGTCAATATAGAGACATACCATGGGAATACTGGTGTTATACAGACGTTACTATGGAGAGATACCATGGGAATACTGGTGCTATACAGACGTTACTATGGAGACATACCATGGGAATACTGGTGCTATACAGACGTTGCTATGGAGACATACCATGGGAATACTGGTGCTATACAGACGTTACTGTGGAGACATACCATGGGAATACTGGTGCTATACAGACGTCAATATGGAGACATACCATTGGAATACCGGTGCTACACAGATGTTACTATAGAGATACCATGGGAATACTGGTGTTATACAGATGTTACTATGGAGACATACCACTGGAATACTGGTGCTATACAGACGTTACTATGGAGACATACCATGGGAATACTGGTGTTATACAGACGTTACTATGGAGACATACCACTGAAATACTGGTGCTATACAGACGTTACTATGGAGACATACCATGGGAATACTGGTGCTATACAGACATTACTATAGAGACATACCATGGGAATACAGGTGCTATACAGACGTCAATATGGAAACATACCATGGGAATACTGGTGCTATAAAGACATTACTATAGAGACATACCATGGGAATACTGGTGCTATACAGACGTTACTATGGAGACATACCATGGGAATACTGGTGCTATACAGACGTTACTATAGAGACATACCATGGGAATACTGGTGCTATACAGATGTTACTATGGAGACATACCATAGGAATACTGGTGCTATACAGACGTTACTATGGAGACTTACCATGGGAATACTGGTGCTATACAGACGTTACTATGGAGACATACCATGGGAATACTGGTGCTATACAGACATTACTATGGAGACATACCATGGGAATACTGGTGCTATACAGACGTTACTATGGAGACATACCATGGGAATACTGGTGCTATACAGACGTTATTATAGAGACATACCATGGGAATACTGGTGCTATACAGATAATACTATGGAGACATACCATAGGAATACTGGTGCTATACAGACGTTACTATGGAGACATACCATGGGAATATTGGTGCTATACAGACGTTACTATGGAGACATACCATGGGAATACTGGTGCTATACAGACGTTACTATGGAGACATACCATGGGAATACTGGGGCTATACAGACGTTACTATAGAGACTTACCATGGGAATACTGGTGCTATACAGACGTTACTATGGAGACATACCATGGGAGTACTGGTGCTATACAGACGTCAATATAGAGACATACCATGGGAATACTGGTGCTATACAGACATTACTATAGAGACATACCATGGGAATACTGGTGCTATACAGACGTTACTATGGAGACATGCCATGGGAATACTGGTGCTATACAGACGTCACTATGGAGACATACCATGGGAATACTGGTGCTATACAGACGTTACTATGGAGACATACCATGGGAATACTGGTGCTATACAGACGTTACTATAGAGACTTACCATGGGAATACTGGTGCTATACAGACGTTACTATGGAGACATACCATGGGAATACTGGTGCTATACAGATGTCAATATGGAGACATACCATGGGAATACTGGTGCTATACAGACGTTACTATGGAGAGATACCATGGGAATACTGGTGCTATACAGACGTTACTATGGAGACATACCATGGGAATACTGGTGCTATACAGACGTTACTATGGAGACATACCATGGGAATACTGGTGCTATACAGACATTACTATAGAGACTTACCATGGGAATACTGGTGCTATACAGACGTTACTATGGAGACATACCATGGGAATACTGGTGTTATACTGATGTCAATATGGAGACATACCATGGGAATACTGGTGCTATACAGACATTACTATGGAGACATACCATGGGAATACTGGTGGTATACAGACGTTACTATGGAGACATACCATGGGAATACTGGTGCTATACAGACGTTACTATGGAGACATACCACTGGAATACTGGTGCTATACAGACGTCAATATGGAAACATACCATGGAAATACTGGTGCTATACAGACATTTCTATAGAGACATACCTTGGGAATACTGGTGCTATACAGACGTTACTTTGGAGACATACCATGGAAATACTGGTGCTATACAGACGATACTATGGAGACATACCATGGCAATACTGGTGCTATACAGATGTTACTATGGAGACATACCATAGGAATACTGGTGCTATACAGACGTTACTATGGAGACTTACCATGGGAATACCGGTGCTATACAGACGTTACTATGGAGATACCATGGGAATACTGGTGCTATACAGACGTCAATATAGAGACATACCATGGGAATACTGGTGCTATACAGACATTACTATAGAGACATACCATGGGAATACTGGTGCTATACAGACGTTACTATGGAGACATACCATGGGAATACTGGTGCTATACAGACGTTACTATGGAGACATACCATGGGAGTACTGGTGCTATACAGACGTTACTATGGAGATATTCCATGGGAATACTGGTGCTATACAGACGTTAATATGGAGACATACCATGGGAATACTGGTGTTATACAGACGTTACTATAGAGACTTACCATGGGAATACTGGTGCTATACAGACGTTACTATGGAGACATACCATGGGAATACTGGTGCTATACAGACGTTACTATGGAGACATACCATGGGAATACTGGTGCTATACAGACGTTACTATGGAGACATACCATGGGAATACTGGTGCTATACAGACGTTACTATGGAGACATACCATGGGAATGCTGGTGTTATACAGACGTTACTATGGAGACATACCATGGGAATACTGGTGCTATACAGAGGTTACTATGGAGACATACCATGGGAATACTGGTGCTATACAGACGTTACTATGGAGACATACCATGGGAATACTGGTGCTATACAGACGTTACTATGGAGACATACCATGGGAATACTGGTGTTATACAGACGTTACTATGGAGACATACCATAGGAATACTGGTGCTATACAGACGTTACTATGGAGACATACCATGGGAATACTGGTGCTATACAGACGTTACTATGGAGACATACCATGGGAATACTGGTGTTATACAGACGTTACTATGGAGACATACCATTGCTAAACCAACATGACATAACTGGGTAATCTCCTAGAACCTGGACACACACAATACATACAATGAGCATATTAACGGAAATGTAATAATGACACAGAGCAATTAATGAACTTAACACGCAAACTCAGGCCCAGAATATGATATTAGATGTAAAAACACTGTATTAGACGATGATGTAAGTGATCTGACAACCACATACATATCATAACCCATATACATACCAAACATACTTCCCAACTCTCCCTGATTGTCAAGGAGACTCCCATTTCCCTGCATTGGGTATAAGGCACAATGATCCCTATGGCTACATGCATTTTATGAAAAGTATTAGTGTGTTTTCATCAAAAAGTAGATCTTAATCACTGCTTTGGGGCTCATTTACATTTGGATGTAAGATAACTATATGACACGCCTCTCAGATGTAGCAGTACACGCCCACTGTAACACGCGCTCATAGGTGCTACTTTCACAATCTCCCTGAAATGCTTTTTCAAAATTGGACAAGTATGATACAAACACACGTAGCAGCAGTGGCAATGCATACATAAGGCTATCTTCTGCGGTAACCACAAGTGGGGGTCTCCGATGAAAGCATCCCCAAGCATAAAGAAGCCTAGATACAGCCTATTTAAGAAGGACAACGTTGGTCATTAGTGTCATCTCAGCATGGTGACAGTGGAGGGCGGTAAAGGAAAAAATAAGCTTTATAATAAAACAACCTATTTTTTTTGCATTGGTAAATTAAATACTTTAATCGTTTTTATCCTATTTTTTTTTTTTTTTGTAATTGAAACTGGTGCTGAAGGCTAAGTGCAGGCTTCCGCCATGGGTCCTAGATGCGCAGGGGGGGCTGGTCTGTACGGCGGATCGGTGGGAGTATTCGTACCACTATCAGCCAGTGTACCTGGAGCTCTGGCATCATTCAGTTGACCTGGGAAACTTTTATTGGTAAACTGGCCTGAGAGTTTCCATGTCTGCGCTAGATGGCGACCAATAATCTTTCTTTCCGGCCAGTATCGATGAACAAGCCCCATAAGATAATTCCTTTTTCTGTAGTCTCATTGCTGTGATATAACTGCTATGCAATCGGTATGATTCACGGCCGGCGGTTCAAATCCCGGCAGCGGCAGCCTGACCGGAGGAAATCCTGATCGTCCTAAAGGTAAGTATAAAGTATAAACTAACCTAATTTTCCCCCCTAACCCTCTTTTAGGGTGCCTAACCCTAACCTCCCCCCCTGTGCCTACACCTAATCCCCCCTTTAAGTGCCTAAACCTAACCCACCCTTCCCCACCGCCTAAACCTAAGTCCACCGGGGGGTGCCTAACCTCCCCCCGGGGGTGCCTAACTCTACCCCCCCCCCTTCCCCCAGCCTGATCCTAATGTCCCAGGGGGATGCCTAACCCTAAGACCCCCCCGGGAGCCCTAAACCTAACCCTCCCCCGGGGCTGTCCGCGGCCGGCGCCCGGCATCCCTTCGTACAGGATGCCGGGCGCCGGTCTCCCGGCGTCGGTAAAATGACAGGCGTCTAGATATAGATGCCTGTCATTTAACCCTTGCCGGGATTAAGTAGTCTGAAAGCCGGCAGTCGGTATTGCGTCTGTCGGCTTCCTAAACGTATGCCAACCACTATATATGCATATTGTGATCCATGCGCTACATTACAGGGATGGGCTTGTCCATTCAATATGCCACGTTCCATATGGACAGGGAGAAAGTTTATAGTGTCTTTGTTATGGGGCTTTCTTTATGCTCCACGCTGATTTAGTTTGGTTTGTGAGTCACTTATTTCCTTTTCTATGCCATCTGCGAAGCTGAAAGAAATTCCACGCTATCACTATTAAAGGAACTGAAACCAGAGACAGCCCGTGTCACAGCCATCCACGCTGTACTTTGTCATTTGTCAGAGCAATCAGCCTCTCTCAGGATACATAGAGCAACCACCAGGCCGCCAAAGTCTTATCGGTGTTCAGTTACATCTCCTTCACCTGGCACCTTGCCACCCACTTGTGTGCGAACCGCTGCAGGCTGAATTCATAATACAACTCTCGCAATGCTTTGAAGGGTGATTGTACATTTGGCCAGAAGAGATGAGCCCTGCCCTGAGCTGCAGGTGGGGAACAGGCTAAATTTATGCACCAGATTACGAGGGGAACGAAGCACCATGAAATATGTATCAACACAACACTCCTTGATGTTCCAGAGGCTGCGTGCTCAGGCGGCCACCCAGGTTTTCTTGTCAGGTGTAAGACTTGTACTAAAAAAAAAAAAAAAATTGAATTTAATTGATGGTCGTTAATGATTCTTTTGAAAAAATAATCTTTATTTGCTGGGGCTCTAGATGCCAATAAATGTATAGTTTTTCTGCACGTGTTTTTCCTGGCATATGACTTTGGCCAAATTTGTTTCTGTTGAAAGACGGCTTTACATCCCACTGCGATTAATGCTTTTCAGGACGTACTAGTAAGAGAAAGTTCTGTATTATTATTGGAGGATGATTGAAAGTTAATAGGAATAGTTTTATTTTTTTTAACTTATTTTATAGAAAGGGTGACGGGTCCATGGAACAGTGGACCTCATTCAGAGCCGGACGCTATCAGCCGTTCGCTCGTACGCATTCGATTGTTTGAAACCACGCATGCGTCCGGTTCTCATTGCGCATGTGCGGCCGGATCATTGCGGTCATTTTTCGTTCGCTCGTATACACAGCGAACAGGAAGTGACCTATGTCATTTGATTGACAGAATGTTCCGTTTATGGGTAGTAACGGGGGTGAAGATGAGAAAACAATGGCGTGGCAAGGCGTTTTTTGGGCGTACATGTATTATCTTGTGCGAACGTCCAATGTGGACGCTATTTTGTACACGTCACTGTGTGATCCAATTTCCATTAAGACTGCTCGCTCAGCTTGGGGTCTGGTATAGTCTACCGCAGTGACGATGGTCTCTTCGTACTTCCCTGGACTCATCGATGGTGTTGCGATTAATCAAGTGAGGCAACAAAAACAATTAACTTTTAATTGCTAAACAGCTTGTAAGGTGTTTAGCAAATAGACCTTTTTTAGTAGCTAAAAACTGAACGCAGGTGAACTACTCAGCTGCTAATTTCTGGGGCATACAATCAATTAGCTAACAAATGTTTGGGTTTTTTGAGTGCTTTTTACATATTTGTAAGTGTTTATTTTGTAGGCAAACAATATTGTACGCATGTTTGGTTTTTTTCAAATTTATTTTTTGACCAAGAAAACAATCATACTTTTGTTTTTTGATAATTGATAATTAAAACTCATAAATTGATTTTAACCCTTGTTTTTTATGCAAAATATGAAATGTTTCGATTTCCGTTGTACTGTTTGTAAGTTTGTTAGAGGGATTACCTTTTAACCAGTTTGTGAATAAATCAACAATAGATTTTTGCAATTTTGTTTCCAAAGTTTATTCATATTTTGGATATTTTTGTTTCAAGTATTTTTTACAGTAAACATATTTATTTTCATGGGCCAAAATCTAGAAATAATTTTGCCCACACACCAACAAAATAAGTGGCATTTGAACACAAATAAAACAAATAAAAACAATTCACAAGAAAGGAGATGGAGGTTTTTGCCATGCAGGAATATGGGGCAAACACAGAGATGGATTGTGGGGTAATTAGCCAGTGCTGTCATCGCCATTTAGGCCGTTTGGCCGGGGGTTGGAGGGAGCCTGAACGGGTCCGGGAAGTCCTTCGGCTGGCCTGGCCAGAGGCAGATGTTGTGGCCTCTGGACTAGGCATAGGGCTAGGCACATTTGGAGGGGTGGCTGTTGTTGTGCCAGAGGTGGAGGGTCCTGATGTTCCGGCAGGAAGGGAGGCCGGCTCCAACATGTGCTGGCGAACGAGCTGCTCCAGGGCATTTGCTATTCGCACGTTGGCCCCAGTATTTTCCGCCAGGGCCTTAGCAATGGTCACGTTGGCCGCAGCACTTTGCTCCAGGGCGTCCGCCACCCGTAGCAGATTGGTGTCAATCCTCAGCAGAAGCTCAGTCTGCTGATCCGTTTTAACATTGAGATCAGTGAGGAGGGCCATTGCCTGCGAGGGGGAATGCCCTGGACTGTCTGCCACAGGGTCCCCAGCCGGATCTACTGCTTCCTCCCCTGCAGAGCCAGAAGAAATTCTGCGGCCAAAGCTCCCCTCTGGAGCAGACTCATCCGCCTGTGTCTCTGTGAAAAAAATGAGAAAAAGTAAAATTATAATCTAGATATTTTATTAAACACATTTCTGAGTTGTTAAAATTACAACATTTACCTGGGGCAACATGAGGAGCCGCAAAGTCTGGCATGTCGGTATCCATGTTCGACACGCCAAACACCTCCTCATCCTGCACACACCCCTGTGCCAGCTCCTCCAAATCCGTGAGCTCAAGTGACACAGGGGGGTCCCCCACCTGAGCCCCCTGCATGCCTAGCCCTATCAGCCAGTCTTTGTTTAAGCCGATATTTAAAGTCGCTCCATCTGTTTGTTAAAAAGTAGGCATTATTACTGCAGTATTTGGACCTGTAACCATTTTTAATCAAATGTTGTTTTGACCTCCCGGGTTGAACGTTCAAACTCACCCACACCATTGACACCACTGGCTATGTCGTCCAACAGTTTCCATCTCTGGGTCGCACCCATATTCCTTGGTGCCTGTACCAGGATGTCATTGCACATTTGGACCAAAACCTCCATCTCCTTCCTTGTGAATTGTGGCTGCCTTTTCTTTTTGGCCCTAGTTTGCCTACTAGGCCCAGCAGCCTCTTCCATGGCATCCTCCACACCTTTTTTTTTAAATGTTACAAAATATTTGTAAAAAAATGTTTCAAAATGTAATGTTAAACATACGCATTTTCCCATCAAAATACAAAACACTTACATGGTGCTTGTTGGCTAGTACTTTGCTGCTCTGTACTCATTGTTTTTTCTCAATGTAGCAGACCGATTTGGGCCTTCAGTGACGTTTTTATACATGCGTCAGCATTATTCGGCCACATCATTCTTTGTGCGCTCCTATTGTCCGTCCTTAATTTGAGCGGGAAAATAAACCCTATTTATGGCTTGGTGTGACTCGAGTCGAGGTGGCATGTTAGGATTGTTGGAGGTTTTGCGTTGGAGTGGATTGTTGGTGATTAGTGGTTTTGGAGAAGGAGTCGTTGATATTTGTGTTATTTCTGCTTTTTTTCCTAATTGGTTTTTTTCCGTTAGCATTTTTGCATTTTTTTTTGCTCTTTTGATTTGAATTTTTGAGTAAGTATTTCAAAAATCCACCTAAAAAATTAATTGTAAATAGTTTCCAATTTTTAAGTTTTTTTTTTGTCTTTACAGTTATTTTGGCAGTGAGCCAGTGACGTTTTATAACTTTGGGATATTTGTCTGTTTTTGGTAAGTGTTTTTGGTTTTATGAATTTACAAAGTCGATGTGTTGGTCTTAGCATATGTTTCGCTAAGTAGTGTTGTATTGTTTTCAGTGTCAAATCATGTTTTACCACTAAATGTAGCGTAGTATTTAGCGAACTAATGTGTCCTTATTTAACTGTAAAAGTAGCATACTATTTAGCAAACTTTTTTTTTGTGAATGTTTCTGTGTCAAATCATGTTTTACCACTAAATGTAGCGTAGTATTTAGCGAACTAATGTGTCCTTATTTAACTGTAAAAGTAGCGTACTATTTAGCAAACTTTTTTTTGTGAATTTTTCTGTGTCAAATCATGTCTAACCACTAAATGTAGCGTACTATTTTGTGAACTAATGTGTGCTCCCTTCTCTAGTTTTTTTAAAAACTATATCTGTTTGCATTCATAGTTTATTAAATTAATCTTAAAAATATTTTCGACTTTTGAAATGTAGGTTGTTTTGCACATGACACATCCCAGGCCTGTAAGCATCTTTGGTTTGCATAGAAAAGATAAGTATATTTTTCTTAACACATTTATCTCAAACAATAACTACCTGGCTTAACATTTCAGGTTGATGTTGGTCGTATTATCTAGGCCATGGTTCCAGAACCCGACCAACCTCAACTTCGTCCCAGGCGTAGACCTCGTAGGCGTGCAAGGCCCCAGATATATAGAACACGTGTCACCCTTTTTGGAATGCCAGATGATGAGGTGTTAAGGCGATACCGTCTGCCTCCACAAATCATCATAGACACTCTCTCATTAATAGAGAGTGATCTTGAACGGCAAATTGACAGTCCTACAGCAATACCACCACTTACGCAATTAATGTCGGTGTTACATTTTTGTGCCTCAGGATCCTTTCAAACCACTGTGGGAATAGTCGCTGGAATATCCCAATCCTCCTTTTCAAGGATCCTGAGGGCAGTGATGGATGCACTTTTTAAACACCTCCATCATTTTATTAAAATGCCATTGGATATGGGTTCCCTTAATGTGGCGAAAGCTAATTTTTACCAAATAGCTGGCTTCCCACACATCATAGGGGTTGTGGATGGCACTCACATACCACTTCAGCCTCCAGCAAGGCTGGAGGCTATATTTAGGAACCGAAAGCACTTTCACTCGATGAATGTAATTTGTGGTATGTGATGCCTCCCTCCAGATCCTGTCCCTGAATGCCAAATTCCCCGGCAGTGCACATGATTCCTTCGTCATCTGGCAATCAGGGATTTGGCACAAATTAAACAACCTACAAGCTGGTGATGCGTGGCTTCTGGGTAAGTTGAAAACTTCTGTTGAAACCAATGCAAAGCTTGTTACACAATGGTCCTGATTTTTTTTTTTATATTTTCACAGGAGACAGTGGTTACCCTTGCACGCCCTGGCTGCTCACTCCTTATTTGGTTCCCACACCAGGGCCACAAACTCAATATAATTCCGCACTTACAGCCACCAGGCAGGTGGTGGAGCGCTGTATCGGCCTTTTATAAGGCCGATTCAGATGCCTCCACCGCTCTGGTGGCGACCTCATGTATTTGCCGGCTATGGTTTCGAAAATTGTGGTCCTGTGTGGGATATTTCACAACATCGCCATAAGGAGAGGTGTGCCAATGCAGCCAGAGGATGCCTTGCCTGAGGACGGCCCCCCGAGGTTGGTCGGAGGTCAGTATGTGGGGGGGCCATACGCGATGATGTTGTGGCCAGATTTTTTAGGTAATTATTTCCTCAGAATGTTTTAAAGTGCCACAATGTAGACATGTAATATTTTAAAGTACACTTTTAACTGTTTTTTCTTTTCTTTTTTGGTAATCCCTCAAATGACCCTATAAATCCATGCCTACTACCTGATCAACACAAATGACTTTATGTGGACACATTGGATATAACTTCGGGAACAATGATTTCTTCTCCGCATTTGTGGATTCATGTTGGCATGCTACTTCTTCAAACAGTTCCTGATTGTGTTTTTTGGGGGGGTTTTGGTGTGGTTTTGACTTGTGTGTGTTTTTTCAATGTTTGAATTTATTGTGTATTTTCACTTGGTGTTTATTAGTTGTGTGCATTAAAATTTTATTTTACGTTAAACAACCATTTCCATCGTAAATTACAACCAAGTGTAACCTGTTTCTAAAACTGCAAAGTTGCTTAATGCCTAATACTGTAATTTCTTATTTTGAAAAGTTTAGTACCCTGCTTTGTTGCTAAAAACAAACACCAAAGGTATTATGGTGAATCAGTATGTTTGCAATTGTAGGCCTAAGCAGGTAGCTTTAATTTTAACATTACCCTCACCAAAAAATAATCACATTTTGAGGTTACTTCTCCAAACCTATTGGTATTGTTATGTGTTTAATGTGCAAGCTTACATACTTACTTGAGCTTTGGACAAACAAATTGACATTACTGTAAAAATCAGGGACAAATATTAGACTTATGTAAGGTTCAACAATCTAAGATTTACTCACAAGGAATGAGACTTAAATAAATCAAAATAAACTTTATTTTTTAACAAACTTTTTTTGGCCAAAAAAAATCATTAGTGGCGCAGGCTTGCCAAAATATGGTCCAAGAAGACCAGCATTGCTACCACATGGCCCCGCAGCTCCATTAAGCCCGCAGACAATGCCTCATTCTGCCTCTGCTCCTCTGTGGGTTAAAAAAATGTGTTGATTAGTAAAATGACCCCTTCAATTCTATTTTTGACAAAATCTAACAATTCAGACTATCGTTAAATAAAAAAAATAAAAAAACAGGCCCAAAACACAAAAGGGATGCTAAACGAACAGATTCTAAGCAAATAGGGCCCCCCCCCCCAAAAAAAAAATACTACAAAAAATACAAAGGGGAAAAAATACAACATTTGTGGGTAGCGTTAACAAGAAAGACACAAGTGTGAGTGTTTGGACATGTGTCATATGTGTAAGGGGAAAACATCCTTTACATTGTTTCAAAAAGATATATATCAAAAACATTGGAACTACTTTACTATTTTGAAATGCACAGGCAAAAGGACAACATCAACCCAAATGACAAAAACCATAAAAAAACATAGTTTAACATGTAACATACCGGTCACAATGGTGCCTGGGCCTGGGGCACCGAAATCCTCCTCTTCCGAGGTTGGCCAGTGGCTCTGGGAAGGAGGAGGCGTAATTTGGGAGGAAGTGGAGGGTGAGGAAAAGAGAGGGGTGGTTTGAGGGGAGGGGGAAGTTGGAGGGATGGTAAGGTGAGGAGAGGGAGGGGACTGATGTGCGGCAAGGTCTGGGGTGGAGGGGGAATTTGGGGAAGAGTGGGCAGAGGATGTTTGGGTGGGAGTGGGGGATAGGGGTCGAGACACCCGTCTGCACCGTCTCATTATCCGCTCGGCCCCTAAATGATGGAGACCAACATATTTAATTACACTGTTTTTTTTTAAATATTTTTTTACTAAATAAAAAAATAGAAAAAAAAACGCCTATACTGTAAACATGCACACGCAGGTAGGGCCAAAAAACACAAACAGGGCTATACTGTAAACATGCACACGCAGGTAGGGCCAAAAAACACAAACAGGGCTATACTGTAAACATGCAACCGCAGGTAGGGCCACAAAACACAAACAGGGCTATACTGGAAACATGCACATGCAGGTAGGGCCACAAAAAAAAAATATATATATACAAACACAGAAACCCTTACTTTCCTGAATCTGGAGCCGCAAAAGTGTAAGCAGGCGTGGGGTTCGGGAGCGCAAATCCGACCACCTACGCTCCAGTTGGCCGATATTTCCGCGATAGCCGAAGGAGCGCAGGCGGCGGCGCACCTCCGCGTACGCCATACGCTTGCGGAGGTTTGTGATGGGGGGAGGATGATGCGTGATCCTGTGGTCCATAACCTCTGTGAGGACCAGGAGCTCGCGCCTACAAAACGCTGCCGCTCTCATGATGGCAATGATTTTTTTTACACATAACAGTTTTAATAAAGGCCCTAGAAAAAATTTGATTGGCTAATGTACTTTGAAAATTAACAGGAACCATCCTATTGGTTATTGTATGAGTCATGTGACCTACAGCCTCACAAATATAATGTGAGTTATGATAGGCTTGATGCAGTGACATGCTTAAGCTAATTTAAATAAACAAATTAAAGTACTAAAATATGCCTATAAAAAACAACGGAAAACAATAGTATCATTCCTAAAAACATTTAATTTGGAAAAACAAGACCATTGGTGAAACCGTACGTATTCTGTGGTACAAATGACACACACTTACAAGAATAACGTTTATTGACAATGAAAAAAAAAAAAGGATTGAAAACATGTGAATAGCAATTAAGGTAATTAATATATTGATTGCCATGAAATGATTAAAGTATGTTTGAAGAATGAAATAGCAGGCAATCGAAAACTAACAGGGCCACTTCCGGAATTGACTTGTGCGAGCGTTCCATGCAACCAAAGAGGAAACGGACGGTCACTATTTTGATCGTTCGCTAGCTAGAGGAGGGGTTGGGAGACTATGGGGCGGAAAATTAGCAACGACCGAACTTACGAGCGAGCGCTTGAATTTAAATATTTCCGCTCGTACGGCGGACGAGCGAACGGCCACTTGCGTCCGGGTCTGAATCAGGCCCAGTCTCCCAGCAGTTGTTGCAGTGGCTCTTCTAGTAAAATAATACATGGGACAGACATTTGTGTATAATAAAGGAAATAAGAGCTAAAGTAACTCCCTCTTCCAAAGAAAAAATAAATAAAAATAACAGGAAACATTTCTGAATTAAATAAAACTAACTAGACCTGTGGGCAGAGGCGTCACTGGGTGTGGTGGCCTCTGGTGTGGCACCTCCTGAAAGGGGGCGTGGCCTCATGCATGCCTGAAGTCACACCCCCTGCTTTGTCCCATTACGGGGGGCGTGATCGTGTCACGCCCCTCTTTTTTCATCACGCTGGGGCCTTGGCCAGCGCTCTGGGAGCTGCTAAGAGACCCCCAGCCTCTCCGGATACAGGGGGTGCATGCGTACATCATCCATCACCGCTGCCCGGTGACACCATCCGAGGGGGTGACACCAAAATAGCATCGCTTAAAGTGGGTGTCCCAGCCTTTGCACACTCAGCTGTGCGACAATATGTAAACGCTGCACGAGGCGTCATGTATAATGACTCCTGTCGGCTTCTCTGATTTGCTACTGAGTCCAAAGATGCAGCATTGGATCAATCGCGCGACCGTCTGACATCTGAGTAACCTCAAGTTTAGGTTATCTGGGGAAATCACGCTGCCGGCGCCAGTGAAACTGTGTCCAAAAACTCAGCCAATGGCTTCGACACTCCCAGAAAACGGGACTGACATGCCCCCATTTTGAAGAATGCTCCCCGTCTCCACTCCCAAATGCAAGATATAGGGAACCTGATTCTGCGCCTGAAAAAGGCGTCTGTGACTGCGGTTCTGCGCCTGAGAATGGACTCTGTGACTGCTGCTCTGCGCCTGAGAATGCCACTGTGACTGCGGCTCTACGCCTGAGAATGGCCTCTGTGACTGCGGCTCTGCGCCTGAGAACGGCCTCTGTGACTGCGGCTCTGCGCCTGAGAATGGCCTCTGTGACTGCTGCTCAGCGCCTGAGAATGGCCTCTGTGACTGCGGCTCTTCATCTGAGAATGGCCTCTGTGACGGCGGCTGTGTCTGAGAATGGCCTCTGTGACTGCGGCTCTGCGCCTGAGAATGGCCTCTGTGACTGCAGCTCTGTGCCTGAGAATGGCCTCTGTGACTGAGGCTCTGCGCCTGAGAATGGCCTCTGTGACTGCGGCTCTGCGTCTTAGAATGGCCTCTGTGACTGCGGCTCTGCGCCTGAGAATGGCCTCTGTGACTGCGGCTCTGCGTCTGAGAATGGCCTCTGTGACTGCGGCTCTGCGCCTGAGAATGGCCTCTGTGATGGCGGCTGTGTCTGAGAATGGCATCTGTGACTGCGGCTCTGCGCCTGAGAATGGCCTCTGTGACTGCAGCTCTGCGCCTGAGAATGGCCTCTGTGACTGAGGCTCTGCACCTGAGAATGGCCTCTGTGACTGCTCTGTGCCTGAGAATGGCCTCTGTGACTGTGGCTCTGCACCTGATTATGGCCTCTGTGACTGCGGCTCTGCGCCTGAGAATGGCCTCTGTGACGGCGGCTGTGTCTGAGGACGGCCTCTGTGACTGCGGCTCTGCACCTGAGAATGGCCTCTGTGACGGCGGCTGTGTCTGAGAATGGCCTCTGTGACTGCTCTGCGCCTGAGAATGGCCTCTGTGACTGCGGCTCTGCACCTGAGAATGACCTCTGTGACTGAGGCTCTGCACCTGAGAATGGCCTCTGTGACTGCTCTGCGTCTGAGAATGGCCTCTGTGACTGCGGCTCTGCACCTGATTATGGCCTCTGTGACTGTGGCTCTGCGCCTGAGAATGGCCTCTGTGACTGCTCTGCGCCTGAGAATGGCCTCTGTGACTGCGGCTCTGCGGCTGAGAATGGCCTCTGTGACTGCGGCTCTGCACCTGAGAATGGCCTCTGTGACTGCGGCTCTGCGCCTGAGAACGGCCTCTGTGACGGCGGCTCTGCACCTGAGAATGGCCTCTGTGACGGCGGCTGTGTCTGAGAACGCCTCTGTGACTGCGGCTCTGCGCCTGAGAATGGCCTCTGTGACTGCGGCTCTGCGCCTGAGAATGGCGTCTTTGACTGCGGCTGTGTCTGAGAACGGCCTCTGTGACTGCGGCTCTGCGCCTGAGGATGGCATCTGTGACTGCGGCTCTGTGTCTGAGAATGGCCTCTGTGACTGCTCTGCGCCTGAGAATGGCCTCTGTGACTGCGGCTCTGCACCTGAGAATGGCCTCTGTGACTGCGGCTCTGCGCCAGAGAACGGCCTCTGTGACTGCTCTGCGCCTGAGAATGGCCTCTGTGACTGCTCTGCATCTAAGAATGGCCTCTGTGACGGCGGCTGTGTCTGAGAACGCCTCTGTGACCGCGGCTCTGCGCCTGAGAATGGCCTCTGTGACTGCGGCTCTGCACCTGAGAATGGCGTCTTTGACTGCGGCTGTGTCTGAGAACGGCCTCTGTGACTGCGGCTCTGTGCCTGAGGATGGCCTCTGTGACTGCAGCTCTGCGCCTATGAATGGCCTCTGTGACTGCGGCTCTTCGTCTGAGGACGCAGCTGCTTTCACTGACACGCCCATAACACGCCCTTGAGTCTGATTTTTTTTTGTGTTCCCTTGAGGCTGCCTCCCCGTTATCACGCCGGAACGCCCATCCTTTAGCCTCATATCGTCTGTCCTACTCACAATAGAATATATGAGCATACACTATGTAACCCTAGGGTATTTCAGGACTTTTTGCCCATACGCAGTTGCAAATAATCGCTCAACTATGTAAGCATCAGCATTGCGTGCAGATTGTGTGCACCTCTGAATCATGCGGAGAGGGAGGAACATGTGTATATACATTATACATATATATATAATACGTACAGTACCATAATTAGGGGATTTGCCACCCCTGGCAAGTGACGGTCCTGACTAACTAAAGCATCATAGCGTTGCATACAGAGCATCATGGAGGTTTTGTGACGGAGCTTAGCACGGAACAAAGGCAAGGCTGGAGGGAATTACAGAGAGCCTTCCCTGGTGAAGGGTGGCCACAGGAATTACTTACTTATGCACACGCTATGACGGGTATCGCAGTGGGCAGTTTATGCACGCCCCTGCAGCGGCATTGAAACGGACTGGTGCACCAGGTTTGCCCGACAACCCCACAGTCACCACCCACAAAAGGCACTTCCTGACAATCACTCTGCCATGGGTCTGTGTAGTCTCTGCGTTCTCAATTCCTAATGCAGCGCCCAGCACGTACACTGCGATGCATATGTATGCGCAGTGTGAATTAATCGACCGATTGCGTATGTATAAGCTACTGCGTTCCTTACTGAATCAGGCCAGAGCCTTAAAAACACAAAATGACACAGGCGATACAGACATAGGGCCTGATTCAGAGGCGCTGAATCAGGGCATCCCTATTTTTTTTAAATCTCGGCCTCCAGGCCACTCGCACAGCTGTGGGTGACCAC
Source organism: Taudactylus pleione (assembly GCA_031769625.1). Classification (NCBI taxonomy): domain Eukaryota; kingdom Metazoa; phylum Chordata; class Amphibia; order Anura; family Myobatrachidae; genus Taudactylus; species Taudactylus pleione. The sequence continues at coordinate 353,646 of JAUIMM010000795.1, read as the reverse complement.
CCACAGCTAGTGCGAACGGCCTGGCGATGGTCGCGATTATCGTGACCATCGGCATTGCGAGGAGACCCTTGTGGTAGGGTCTCAGCACTCGCATTGCCGAGTGGACTTCCAGGTCTACTAGAGCCGGAAGTCCACTACTGACATCACGAGTGATGTCAGTTGGGCCTCCCACAAACGGCAGGCGTTCCTTCGGGAACTCCTCCGTTTGTCCAGCCACCCCACCTACAAAACGGGGCAAGCTGTAGATCAACATCGACAGCCGCCCCATCTTGTAGCGAGCCCTGGAGTGAATGAAGTTTTCACTCGCTCCGGGGCTCGCGCATGCGCAATGGTCCACCATCGACCCACTTGCGAGCGCTATGCGCTCGCGAGCGGGTCTGAATCAGGCCCGTAGCCCCTCATTCTGATGTTTAGTTTAGAATATAAATTAGGCTTAAAATTAGCTTTATTTAGGAGAAAAGCTTGAAAAATAGTAAATTAATAAACAGAAGGGTCCTTAAATGTCAGACTTGAGTGATATTTAGGGGTCTATTCATTATCACTATTTCTACAGAAGTAGGTGAAAATTAACATTTTCACCTACTTTTGTAGAAATTAAGGGCCTGATTCAGACCCACTCGCAAGCGGCTGTCCGCTCGCAAGTGGGTCGATGGTGTGCACTGCGCATGCGCACGACGGAGCGAGCTCCGTCGTGCGCATACGCCAGACGCGACGAGCGAAGGACTTTCCTTCACTTGTTGTGTCTGATCAAAGGGGGCGTGCTGTCGATGTTGATTGACAGCACGCGACCTTTGGTGGGCGTGCCGGGGGCGTGCCTGCCAGACGGGGGCGTTCACTAGTGATGTCAGTGGGAAATCAGGCGGATCTGATAGAGCCAAAATCACTCCGGGCCTTGCGGTTGAGAAACTCAACCGCAGGCTCCGGCTCGCAGTGGCGATGGTCGCGAAGGTCAAGACCATCGCGGCCATCAACCTGCACGCTCGTATAGGCTGTGGGTGGTGACCCACAGCTATACGAGCGTCCAGGAGGACGCTCCATAATTATGGAGGACGGCCCTCATTCTGAGCGTGCGCTCTGCTCAGAGCGTCCGGCTCTGAATGAGGGCCTAAGTTTTGGGGCCATTCATCATAAAGGTAACGCAGGAGCTATCACAGATACCTGTCTCTCCCGATGTGGTCCACTGTCCCCATACACTAGTAGAAGGACCTAAATTCATCAAGCTCCAAAAGTGCAATGTTTTTGGAGCTTAACTGCGGGAGCATTCGTCATCTTCAGATGGCGTTTGCCCACGCACACCCGCTCCTTCCATATGGGAAGGAGATCCGGGTTGTGAAAAGGGAGCCTTTTGGATCCCTCCGCCTCTGTCCAGCTCCTTCCGCCGGACGATGGTGCTTTGTGTGCCTGCATGAACTCTATTTCACGCAGGCGCACTAGCACTGCTGAGTCAGAACCACGGACAGGCACACTTGGACAAAAAAAGCAATGTGGGTCACATATTTTGCAGTTCATAAATGACCCTTCACGAAAAGCAAATTGCAATTGGTTGATATGGGTTACTGCACATTTGCCCTTATCAGCAAATAACCCATAAGGTGTTCAGTGCCCCCCTGCAATCTATAAATGTGTGCCCTCCTCACCTCCATAAGGGACAGGCAGCGGCCAGCTGTCTCTCTCTCTCTTACTGTTTGGCGGGTTCTCTTCTTGGCGTTGCAGGGCGCAGCAGAGGCAGCTCCTCCATTGCTACTCTTGTTGGGCACAGTACACCACAAACAGAGAGAGCAGGCGTGCGCTCACGGTGTGATGTCATCGCGTACATCGTGCGAATAAACTGACGGTCTACATGCTATTGCTGGCAGGGGCGCTGCTTATAACAACTTAACAAGGCAGGGGAACGAACTACTTCCTCCCGCTCAGGGGACAGCGATGCCAGGCAATGAAAACAGTTGCTGCCCCGGTGCACGCAAACATAAATTGCATTTAAAATCAGGCGGATCGGTGATCTGGCTAATGGGTGGTCTGTCATCCGGACCACCCATTAGCAAGATCGCTGATCCGCCTGAATTTAAATGTCATTTATGTCTGCGGCTGCCCGGACCACCCCTTAGTTTCGCCCTGCCAGGCCCGCCCATGACACTGGCGCAGCAGTGCAGCTGTAAAGGCGCTCAGGCGCCTCTCCAGCCCGGCGCTTCCCGTGCATTGCGCCGGCCCAGCACACATATAATATATACAATCTGCTTAAACAGCCAGAAAGAATGAAGAGTGATAGTCCCACATTCTATGCGCCCTTCCTCTTGCAAGCTCTGACTATCCGCAGAATTCATTGACTTGGATGAGGATCTGAGTTATGTTATAAAACAAATAACATTAATAGTACCACTCATCGTTAATCTGACAAAACAATTCATGTTCTCGCGTACATTCCACAGAGTGCAAACAACCAGGAAAAACGCTGAGGCAGAACGAAAAAATGGAAATATGTTTTACTCAGATATCATGAAAAAATATCTTCCCCTCTTCATTCGTAGCCAAAAATAATCAGTGCTTAGGACAGGCTGTATTTTCATTTCCATCACACAGGTTTCTAAAGACAAAACCCCCAGCTCAGCCTTGTCGCTGCTCACACATTACTCAGCTCCTGACAGGGAATATATTTATAGTTGGGGCTCTCTGCATTTGTAAGTGGGCTTGAATTATGAGTCCGAAAAAAGGTCAATGCCATTGCGGCACATTATGTACATGATAGAACTTTTTCAGTTAGAAGTGCTTTCATATTCTTCTTCTTCTGCTACCATCACACACACTTTCTACATTAATAACGGTATGTAGTCAGGAGGCCGGCGGTCGAAATGCCGACCGCCGGCTTCCCGACTGTGAAATCCCGGTATGGGACTAATGATTAGGGGTGTGCACCGGCCACTTTTCGTGTTTTGTGTTTTGGTTTTGGATCTGGATCTTTCTTCGTGTTTTGGATCTGGATTGGTTTTGCCAAAACCACCCTTCCGTGTTTTGGGTTCTGGGTTTTGTGTTTTGGATCTGTATTTTTTTGAAAAAAAGCATAAAAACAGCTAAAATCACAGAATTTGTAGGTTTTTCTGCTACTATGCTATTATTAACCTCAATAACCTTAATTTCCACTCATTTCCAGTCTATTCTGAACACCTCACACCTCACAATAGTGTTTTTATGTCCAAAAGGTTGCACCGAGGTAGCTGGATGACTATGCTAAGCGACACGAGTGGGCGGCACAAACACGTGACCCATCTAGGCGTGAAACTGCAGTGGCAGACAGGATGGCAGTTTGAAAAACTAGGCCCCAAACTGTACATAATGCAAAGAAAAAAAAGAGGTGCAAGATGGAATTGTCCTTGGGCCCTCCCACCCACCCTTATGTTGTATAAACAGGACATGCACACTTTAACAAACCAATCATTTCAGCGCCAGGGTCTGCCACACAACTGTGGCTGAAATGATTGGTTCGTTTGGGCCCCCACAAAACAAGCTGGCAATTAATGTGTCCCTGCACAAACTGGCTCTACGGAGGCAAGATGTCATCCTCATCCTCCTCATCCACCGATTCCTCACCCTCTTCAGTGTGTACATCCTCATCCTCACAAAGTATTAACTCGTCCCCACTTGAATCCACCACCACAGGTCCCTCTGTACCTTCTGGAGGCTGGTCTCCCTGGAAGAGCTGATAATTCATTTTGATGAACATCATCTTCTCCACATTCTGTGGAAGCAACCTCCTACGCCTTTCGCTGACAAGGTTCCCGGCTGCACTAAACACTCTTTCGGAGTACACACTGGAGTGGGGGCAACTCAGGTAAAATAGAGCCAGTTTGTACAGGGGCCTCCAAATTGCCTCTTTTTCCTGCCAGTACAGGTACGGACTGTCTGACATGCCTACTTGGATGCTGTCACCGATGTAATCCTCCACCATTCTGTCAATGGTGACAGTATCATATGCAGTGACAGTAGACATGTCAGAAATTGTTGCCAGGTCCTTCAGTCCGGACCAGATGTCCAAACTTGGTCCTGCCTGCCCTGCATCACCGCCAGCGGGTTGCTTAGGATACCTAAGTTTTTTCCTGGCAGCCCCAGTTGCGGGAGAAAATGAAGAAGGAGCCGTTGACGTGTCACGTTCCGCTTCAGCTGACAGTGTGTTCACCAGCAGGTCTTTGCACCTCTGCAGGCTTGTGTCGGCCGGAAAGAGAGACACCACATAGGCTTTAAACCAAGGATCGAGCACGGTGGCCAAAATGTAGTGGTCTGATTTCAACAGATTGACCACCCTGGAATCCTGGCAAAGCGAATGAAGGGCTTCATCCACAAGTCCCACATGCCGAGCGGAATCGCTCCATCTTAGCTCCTCCTTCACTTTCTCCAGCTGCTTCTGCAAAAGCCTGATGAGGGGAATGACCTGACTCAAGCTGGCAGTGTCTGAACTGACTTCACGTGTGGCAAGTTCGAAGGGCTGGAGAACCTTGCACAACACGGAAATCATTCTCCATTGCGCTTGAGTCAGGTGCATACCCCCTCCTTTGCCTATGTCATAGGTGGATGTATAGGCTTGTATGGCCTTTTGCTGCTCCTTCATCCTCTGAAGCATATAGAGGGTTGAGTTCCACCGCGTCACAACCTCTTGCTTCAGGTGATGGCGGGGCAGGTTCAAGAGTGTTTGCTGGCGCTCCAGTCTTCGGCACGCAGTCGCTGAATGGCGAAAGTGGGCAGAAATTTTTTGGGCCACCCAAATCGTCTCCTGCACGCCCCTGTCGCTTTTCAGAAAATTCTGCACCACCAAGTTTATTGTGTGAGCAAAACATGGGACGTGCTGGAATTTGCCCAGATGTAATGCCCGCACAATATTGGTGGCGTTGTCAGATATCACAAATCCCCAGGAGAGTCTAAGTGGGGTAAGCCACTGGGCGATGATTTCCCTCAGTTTCTCTAAGAGGTTGTCGGCGGTGTGCCTCTTACTGAAACCGGTGATACACAGCATAGCCTGCCTTGTAACGAGCTGGTGTTTCTGAGATGCTGCTACTGGTGACGCTGCTGCTGTTGCTGCGTAAGGTGATACATCTACCCAGTGGGCTGTCACAGTCATATAGTCCTTAGTCTGCCCTGTTCCACTTGTCCACATGTCCGTGGTTAAGTGGACATTGTGTACAACGGCATTTTTCAGGACACTGAGGACACTTTTTCTGACGTTTCTGTACAGTCTCGGTATCGCCTGCCTAGTGAAGTGGAATCTAGACGGGATTTGGAACCGGGGACACACTACCTCCATCAATTGTCTAAATCCCACTGCACTAATGGCGGATACCGGACGCACGTCTAACACCAACATAGCAGTCAAGGCCTCAGTTATAAGCTTTGCTTCAGGATGACTGCTGTCAATTGTTTAGTAAAAGTAGTGGTGTTCCTACTTCCTCTCTGGGATGATGAACGACTCCCAGCAGCAGCAACAGCAGCAGCGGCAGCAGTAGGCGTAGCAATGCAGGATCCTCCGGAGGAATCCCGTATAGGAGAGTCAGTCATGCCAGTGACATGGCCTGCAGGACTACTTCCGATCCTGACTAAGGAGGAAATTGACGAGGAGGGAGTTGACGGTGTGGTTTGCAGGCGCTTGGATACAACAGGACAACGGGATTTAGGTGTCCCTGGACTGCTTACGGTCTTAGCCAAAGTTTCTGAACTTGACAGTAACTTTTTATGAACGCGCTGCAGGTGCCGTATAAGGGAGGATGTTCCTAGGTGGATGACGTCCCTACCCCTACTTATTTCACCTTTACATATGGTACATATGGCAAGACAGTTGTTGTCCGGATTTGGATAGAAATATTGCCAGACCAAAGAGGTGGAATGTTTGGTCTTCTGCCCAGGCATGACCGTGATGGGCTTTTTCATCCCACGGACAACAACTGTCTCACCCGGAGCCTGATTTAAACAAACCACATCACCATCAGACTCCTCCTCGCCAACTTCCTCCTCAGCGCCAGCTACACCAGTATCCTCATCCTGTTGTACTTCAACAGTGACATCTTCAATTTGCATATCAGCAAGTGGACTGTGGGTGCTCCTTTCAGCACTTGCAGGGGGCGTGCAAATGGTGGAAAGAGCCACCTCTTCCCGTCCAGTGCTGGGAAGGTTAGGCATCGCAACCACCACCACACTTGGACTCTCCTTGGGGATTTGTGATATCTTCTTAGAAAGCACAGTTCTTCGCTGTGCTTTTACCAGCTTAACTCTTTTGATTTTTTTAGTGGGAGGAGGGCTTCCATCGTCATGTGAAGCTGAACCACTAGTCATGAACATACTAGGGATCGACCTTAGCCATTCCTTGCCACTCCGTGTCGTAAATGGCATATTGGCAAGTTTACGTTTCTCTTCAGATGATTTAAATGTTTTTTTCAAGGTCATTTTCCTGAACTTTGTCATTTGGGATTGTATGTGCCCTCTACTATGACATTGGGCATCGGCCTTGGCAGACGACGTTGATGGCATGTTATCATCTATGTCATGACTAGTGGCAGCAGCTTCAGCACTAGGAGGAAGTGGTTCTTGATCTTTCTCTATTTTATTTTTATCGGAGAAAGTTTGGTCCTCCATTTATGTTATATCGATTTGATATATACGTGCGGCTAAACACAGAAAATATTTTTTTATTTTTGCTGGAGAGTAGTGCACTTTGTGGGTTACACCAGCCTTTAAAAAATGAGCCAGCCGGCTCTTTACTTATGGGACACAGGCGCACGCTTGGCGCTGCTCCTTTGTTGATGCACTTGCGGCTACTGCGCACACAATTCCCAAACACAGAAAATAATATTTTTTTTTGTTTGGACTGGAGTGTACTTTGGGGGTTACAGCACCCTTTAACGGTCAAGCCAGCCGGCCCTTTACTTATGACACAGGCGCACGCTTGGCACTACTTTGTTGATGCACGTGCGGCTACTGCGCACACAATTCACAAACACAGAAAATAATTTTTTTTTTGGTTTGGACTGGAGTGTACTTTCGGGGGTTACAGCACCCTTTAACGGTCAAGCCAGCCGGCCCTTTACTTATGACACAGGCGCACGCTTGGCACTACTTTGTTGATGCACGTGCGGCTACTGCGCACACAATTCACAAACACAGAAAATAATTTTTTTTTTGGTTTGGACTGGAGTGTACTTTCGGGGGTTACAGCACCCTTTAACGGTCAAGCCAGCCGGCCCTTTACTTATGACACAGGCGCACGCTTGGCACTACTTTGTTGATGCACGTGCGGCTACTGCGCACACAATTCACAAACACAGTAAATAATTTTTTTTTTGGTTTGGACTGGAGTGTACTTTGGGGATTACAGTACCCTTTAACGGTCAAGCCAGACAGCCCTTTACTTATGACACAGGCGCACGCTTGGCACTACTTTGTTGATGCACGTGCGGCTACTGCGCACACAATTCACAAACACAGAAAATAATATTTTTTTTGGTTTGGACTGGAGTGTACTTTTGGGGGTTACAGCACCCTTTAACGGTCAAGCCAGCCGGCCCTTTACTTATGACACAGGCGCACGCTTGGCACTACTTTGTTGATGCACGTGCGGCTACTGCGCACACAATTCACAAACACAGAAAATAATTTTTTTTTTGGTTTGGACTGGAGTGTACTTTCGGGGGTTACAGCACCCTTTAACGGTCAAGCCAGCCGGCCCTTTACTTATGACACAGGCGCACGCTTGGCACTACTTTGTTGATGCACGTGCGGCTACTGCGCACACAATTCACAAACACAGAAAATTATTTTTTTTTTGGTTTGGACTGGAGTGTTCTTTCGGGGGTTACAGCACCCTTTAACGGTCAAGCCAGCCGGCCCTTTACTTATGACACAGGCGCACGCTTGGCACTACTTTGTTGATGCACGTGCGGCTACTGCGCACACAATTCACAAACACAGAAAATAATTTTTTTTTTGGTTTGGACTGGAGTGTACTTTCGGGGGTTACAGCACCCTTTAACAGTCAAGCCAGCCGGCTCTTTACTTATGACACAGGCGCACGCTTGGCACTACTTTGTTGATGCACGTGCGGCTACTGCGCACACAATTCACAAACACAGAAAATTATTTTTTTTTTGGTTTGGACTGGAGTGTTCTTTCGGGGGTTACAGCACCCTTTAACGGTCAAGCCAGCCGGCCCTTTACTTATGACACAGGCGCACGCTTGGCACTACTTTGTTGATGCACGTGCGGCTACTGCGCACACAATTCACAAACACAGAAAATAATTTTTTTTTTGGTTTGGACTGGAGTGTACTTTGGGGGTTACAGCACCCTTTAACGGTCAAGCCAGCCGGCCCTTTACTTATGACACAGGCGCACGCTTGGCACTACTTTGTTGATGCACGTGCGGCTACTGCGCACACAATTCACAAACACAGAAAATATATTATTTTTTTAGCACTTGGGGGGAGCACCCCTGATGGACAGAGCACCCCCTGGACTGGGACACTGCACAGGACTTTGGAGTGGACACAGCCCCTATGGAGAACTGACTGCACAACACAGTCCAGCCAGCCCCTATGGACTTTGAAGTAGTGGACACAGCCCCTATTAACAACAGCAGCACAGCACAACACAGCCAGCCCCTATGGACTTTGAAGTAGTGGACAACAGCAGCACTACACTACACTACACTACACTACACTACACAGCCCTAACTCCCACCCTCCCTCTTCACTGTCCACAGCCGAGTGAGAAAATGGCGCCGACGCGGGTACCTTATATAGGATCCAAAACCCGCGAGACTCGGAAGGCGGGATGATGACGTTTTGCCTCGATTTCAGATCCGAGTCAGGCGGGAAAAGTCAAGCCTGACTCGGATCGGACTCGGATCGGGGGGGCTCGGGGGGGTTCGGATTTCAGAAATCCGAACCCGCTCACCCCTACTAATGATAGGCGTTACTTTAAATACTGACGCCTATCATCAGCCCCAAGCCAAAATCTCAACGCCCGGCATACCGAATGTAGGTAAGCTGGGCATCGGGACCTGTTAGCCACGAGGGGGGGGAGAGTTAGGTTTAGGGACTCTCGGGGATACTTTGGGTTAGGCAACACCCGGGACGGTTAGGATTAGGCTAGGGGAAGGGGGGTTAGGGACAGGCACCCCCGGGGGGAGGTTAGGGTTAGGCACCCCCCCGGGAGGGTTAGGTTTAGGGCGCGGAGGGGGGGGTTAGGGTTAGGCATCCCTTGGGGAGTTTAGGGTTAGACAACCCTAAGGGAGGGTTAGGGTTAGGGGGGGAGAGGGAAGGGTTCGGAAACTTACCAAGCGCCATCAGGATCTTCATCTGCCGTACTTCCGGTGTCGGTATTTCATCAACCGGGCTTAGTTCCGACGGTATGTCATACAGATTCCATTATAAGCCCTGTGGCCACCTCACCACTATCCCTAGTATTCACCATCAACATGCAGGTAACGTTCCAGTGACAAAATGTTACTGTGACCAGTACAGGAAACATCACAACATGATAGAGCATGGAGGAAGTCTTTCCAGTGTAGCTTCCCAAGCAACTCAGCCTGTAGCTGTTGCTATACTCCACCACCCCTTTTCAACAGTTAAGGCCATTAGTCTCCTTTTTCTTTAGAGACTGTGATTTCTCTTCTATGTTAGAGACTTTGTAAAGGTCACCCATGCCATCCGTGTTACAATTGCCTCCAAATTTGTAGCCTCTTGCTTTTTTCCCTGATGCCATATCATCCCTGGTGGCCCAGCGGTCACCTACCTGCTTCTGATGGCTGTAGGTCCATTGCGGCTTAAGGGCCAGACCTCCGATGCTCCAGCGGTCTTGTGAATATTCCTCCCCTACCCCTAACACCCCCATCATCGCAGCCTAACCCTAATGTCAACATTTCACATGTCGACATGTTGCCTATTGACATATTGAATGTCAACATTGCAAATGTCTACCTATTAACTACATCCTGTCAAAGTAAATATGGAATTGTATCCACTGTTCTGGAGAATATTCTGTTTTGCAAGTAAGTAGAAATCATTGCTGCTTCACCCCAGATAATTCAGAGTGTGTTATCATGAATCTGATCATTTCAGTCAAGGTTCTGTTCTTCCTTTCAGCTACCCTACTTTACTCTGGTGTATATGGATCCTCATTTTTATGCTCTTTCCTCTGTTGGCTTGATCAGTTCTCTGCATTATGTTCTGTGAATGTAACTACGTTATGACTTCAAAATGAATGGTTTTGGTGAAATTTGTTATTGATGCATAGTTCTATAATTTGCCTGATAATTCATTTTTGTATATCTTGAGTAGTCATCTGTACATATCACTATGTATCTACCGCCTTCTACTGTGGATAATTTCATAAGACCAATGCACATCACTATGTATGAGATGAAGTGGTCTTGACTTACTTTAGGGATTCTAAAGCTGGGTACACATTTAAAGATGTGTAGCCAGCCAACCTGTCATGTGACGGGACCTGGTGAGGGTCCCGGCATCGGCAACTGCATACACACTTGTCGATGTCGGAAGCTACATTGCGATGGCGGAGGCCGTGCTGCATTCAGCAGTGTGGCTCTCGCTGATGATGTTGCCCGTCGTGAGGAGCGATGTCACTGACGATGCGTGGGCGAGGGCATCGCCAGCGGCATTGAGTGTACACACTAGAAAATGTTGCTGACATGTCGTCTGGATCGGATGACATATCGTGTACTGGCCATTACTCTAGCTTAGATTGTATGCAACAACCGAGCTTCATAATTGCCCTACAAGCTGATAGTTGGAGACCCTTTCGCAGGTTCTGACCTTGCAGTATGCTTCCAGGTGTCTGTGCCACATATGACAGAAATGATCGTCTCTGTGTATGCTTAGTCTCACCTGGTCCTTTGCGCTCTTGAGGCGATACAGGTGTTCATCTGCTTATGCCCTGGCTATGTTTATTCCATTCAATGTAATACACTGGTCATCGTGGAATTTGATAGTGAGTCCTTAACCACCAGGTGCCCTGGAAACTAGAGTCCTCCTTCTGTGCTCGGAGCATACAGCCTATCATCTAATGGCACTGCCAGATTGTTCCTGCCACATGGGTAGACTGTGCCCTATCCCTTCAGCGGCTATACCAACATCTGCAAGATACATTTGTGATGCGGGTCATGTATTGTGAAGAAGTTTTTCTCACTCTTCATGTGACTTGTTGCTCCTATGTATATACCAACTATGGGACTGGTGACCTGATGCTGCTTTGTGCAATCGGTGAGTGTGGTCTGAATGACCCCCTCAGGCACTTCTACATTCTACAGTGTCCTGACTGCATTATGGGTCCATCAAAGTTGAATCTGGGCACAAGCTTAAACGGCAGTACTATAATGACCTCATTTTTTATCAATCCATCTGCACTTTTTTTCTATATGTGATACAGTATGTGGCAGGGTCAGGAGAGAAATTTGCAACCTATATATGAAATCATTTCAGCATATTGGGCAACCAAGTTTCCCTCATTACTGCGATTAGTGTACTATTGGCTCATTTTATTGACCACCGCAGATAGAAATGTGCAGGGATCATACTGTATGTGCGGCTTGTTTCTGCCAGATGAACTGATGTGTGGAGGGTTCCACTCATTGCAGGTGACTGTGGTGATCGGACACACAATGCTGAACATTCGCTCCTAAGACAAGTTACACCAAATTCAGCTTTCTGTTCTGCCTATTCCTCAGCCCAGGTCAGCCAGCTATGAAGCACCTGCTGTATGTGGTATCAGAAGATGCCCAATGCTTTAACTTGGTAACAAAGAGTTAAGATTAAAACACAAATTCCAATAATAAATGAGTATGACTGACTGGCTAAGCACAGGCAGGATTTCCACACACTGAAAATAACCTTCACTGACTGCCATTTACTGACATACAGTAATTATATTACTGTCAAAAGGGTCACCTCTGTGACGGCCGACTGCTCCGCCATGCCCTCCCTGCTTTGTTAAGCCACCCACCCCCCACGCTTCATCCCGTGCCTTAATGCCGGCAGACAGCTTCCCGACTGTCATATCCTGGCGAGGGATGAAATGCCGGGCGTCTAGATGTAGACGCCCGACATTTCCCCGACGCCGGGAGACCGGCACTTGGCATCCCAATCGAAGGGATGCCGGGCACCGCGAGCAGACAGCCGCGGGGGGGGGGGTTAGGTTTAGGGCACCCGGAGGGAGGGGGGTTAGGGTTAGGCACTTAGAGGGGGGATTAGGGTTAGGCACTTGGGGAGGAGGTTAGGGTTAGGCACCCCTAAGGCGGGTTAGGGGGTTAGGTTAGAGAATACTTACCTTTCCACGATCGGGATTTCCAGCGCTGTCGGGCTTCCGCTGCCGGGAACTCTGCTGTTGCCGACAAGGCGCTGCCGGGAATCGAACCGCCGGCCATGGGGCCGGCGGTATTTCATACCAATTCCCCCGCTACTCAGTCCGACCTCCGTCACCGGCCCACCCCTGCTCCGTCCTACCCCATACTTAATGAGTTCCTGACGGAGAGTTCCTCCTTCACTTCTGGCTCCTGCTAGGCTAAGGTTTCACCCATCTCCTTAGCAGGAGGGGCTGTTGGAGACAGAACATCCCTTACACAATTATTGTATAAATTCTATAAGGTACTAAAAACAACAATAGTAGCATGTTGAACAGTGGTTCCCAAACCCGGTCCTCAAGGCACCCTAACAGTACAGGTTTCAAGGATATCCATGCTTACGCACCAATGCCTTATTTAGTGCCTCAGTCAGTTAGATATCCTTAAAACCTGGACTGTTAGGGTGCCTTGGGGACCGAGTTTGAGGAAACCAGATCTAGCGGAAACAGGAGTCTGGGCCGGAAAATATTTTTTCTTACTGACGGGAATAATCTGAGTAAATTTACTGATAGCTGGGAACCATTACTAGTGGTGCCCAGGCCATCTCCTAGCGGGCTGCCCTTCTACCAGTATGGCCAAATGAATACAGAATCCATGAGCCACTCAGTCTTACCAAAACATTTCTTACGTTGTATGTGAAAGAGGTTGTTTACCTGTGTATTGAATGTTTCTGTGCTGGAAAGGTCCAGCGTCCATTAACATCAGTAGCACTGACGAAGGCGGAAAGTGAAGCTTACAGAGAAGTCTTTTTGTGTTTCTTATTTAAATCATTTGTTATTTTAAACACAGCAAAGAAGCTTCACAAAGAATGTGACGGGATTGCCAATAAGACTTTTTTTTTTTTTTTTTTATATATATTTTTTTTTTATACTTGCAGCTGTGGTCGCTGTGGTTTCGTATGGGTGGATCAGAAATAAAATTGAGTCTTCCTTCCTGAGGGACAGCAGAAATAAGGGGCCCAGATAAGTGTCATGTCTAGCCGACTTTCTGTTTCAGTGTCAGACCTGGCCGTAAGTCAATCAAGTTCCGGACTCCGCATGGAAAATGCACCAGTCTATGCCCTGTTTCGTGTCATGCGAACGGGCGAGCAGAAATCACACTGTAAATTCACGCTGCCTCATCGTCCACCGATGTCACCACACCCAAATGTTTTCCTTCTTTTATTGTGTGAATCACTTTACGCCGTGCGCGGTTCAGAAGAACACACCAGATGACTCATTCCAGTGCACTGGATTAAAGCTGGGTCAACACACGAAAAGGCCGTAAAAGAGAAAATGTCCTGAGCAATTTACTAAACAAAACATTGCAACAGAGAAAAGAAGCAATAACACAGCTTACAGACCAAGAGATACATCTGAATGGTGAGAAGACGTTGAAAGATTGATCATATTAGGTGATCATCAATGATGGCTGTCATATCCTTGCATAGGAGCCCGTCCTCTCCTCAACGGCGCCTCCTGCTGGCAGCAGAGTCACGACAGCCGAAAGGAGAGCCAGCCACAAGGTAAGTATATCGGGATGGATACAGACCCAGACCTATCTTAAGGTGTGTTCAAAACTACTAGTATATATATATATCATGTTTGCCTACTCTTACGCTTCTCCCTTTTATGAGGGGAAAGATCACTTACCACCTGCACACTGCAATAACGAGCAATGTAAACTCCGTACAAAAACCTCAGAATATCCGGGATGTGTATTGGGCTAACCTTATGGAATATTTGAGTTATTATTCTGTAAATTTAATGTGCGTTTATTTCTGAGTCATATCAGATAAGTAAGCCTGAAGACTGGCAATTAGGCATGAGGGACATTAAACCACGAGTGTTTTGAGAGTTGCCAGTTTAATACACTGTTGGTTAATGCCCTTTTAAGTTTAGCTGGTCTTAGGCAGCCAATGAATGCTCATGTGGGGGTGGCCTAGGGGTATTTAAGGGAGAGCTGCATGTAAATCTGTCTCTTTGTTCCAGTTTTCCCACCCTCCCTCTTTGTTGTTTGATTGAATGTTTGATGTTTGTTAGATGTTGCGGAAAAGAACGGCACTTGGTTAGTTATGTTAATAGTTAGGCTTAGTGGGTGCGCTCTCCTTGAAAGTGGATTAAGGTGTCAACCAATTGTCCTGGACGGGAAATGGCTATACCACCCGGACGGGTGCTTGGAAGGAAGGAGAGTTGATCACCAATGCCTGGCTTGTGTTGTGTGTGTTTGATCTGTGTGTTGTTATTGTCATGTGCGTTCTTTTTGTGCCATCACCAATATTAGTTTAACTTATAGTCAAAAAATCTAGTGTTTATCAAAAATAAAATTGCCAAAGTTTTAAAACGCCAACACTGTTGTCTGTGTCGTTATTTTTAGGAGTTAAGTTGCATTATTTATAAGGTATTATAAGGATAAAACACAATATTGTATCAAGATTATTATTATTGATTATAAGGGTACACGAAAAATACATGTTAGTGAGTTTATAGGTAGAGCCCACACCAGTGTGAGTCCACATACATATTACTTTTAGTACAATATGAATTCGGGTGTACTTGCCAGTTGCCATGGTGTATGTGTCTGTCCATTGTTGGAATGTAACATTTATAAAAATACTAACACCAATACTAACCTGCAACCCCCACCCCAGAACGTCAACATTCTGTCTATTACCCCTTTTCCACTGCCGCTTATACCCGGGGTATTGCCATTTCAACTCTGCTCGTGGCTCAGTGGAAAAGGCTCCTATGAAATCCCGGGTCTACTGACTCAGCATTACTTCCCGGGTCTTGAGCAGGGTTTTGCACAGGTAAGGCTCTGTGGAAACTGGTATCCCAGGTCATCCAACTTGGTTCCCGTTGACAGCATAGGAAGAGCCGTTTTTCCTGGCACTAGGAGATGATGTACTCTCCAAACACCGGCAGAGGAAAGCCCGGCAATATCCCAGGTCCAGCCTGCGGTGTAAATGGGGAAGAAGCCGCCGTGACACGGCTTGAAACCTGTTTTCTGTGTCCCGAGCCGGACCCGGGACTTTGGTGGAAAATAGGGATGTGCAGGCTCGGTTCTACTCAGTTCCGTTCGTTTTTTTTACAGAATCTTATTGGCTATCCAAAACTCGTGACAGCTGAAACCCAATAAGATTCGGGAAAAAAAAACGAACGGAACCGAGTAGAACCGAGCCTGCACATCCCTACTGGAAAAGCGGTATTAATATCTTGATGGATGTAGTGTTTATTATTATCCTACTGCTTTCTATAGCGCTGATATAGCAAGTTGTGTTTTGCTGATTTATATGACTTAGGGGCCTATTCATAATAGATAAATTGCCCGGTAACCATGTGAAAATGCTAGTTTCCGTATATTTTAGTTACTGGGGCATTCATCATCAGGGGTCCTAAATGGACCCCCTGATATTCAGCAAAATCCGAAAACTGAAAGTTTTCGGAGTTTGCTTGCGAGAACGAGGCCATCTTCAGACCGCGCTTGTTCTCGGATCCCCGCTCCTTCCTATGGGAAGGAGTTCCGGGGAAGCCAAGAGGGATCCGAGCGGATCTCTCCGCCACCTCCTCACTACCTCCCCGGCGACTTTGCGCGTGCGTGACCTCGGGTCATGCATGCGTAGCCAGGACGACGGGGAGGAGGTAAGTAACGCTACTTCTGTAGCTGTGATACTAACCGAGGGGACTCTGATGATGAATAGGCCTCTCAGAGTGTATGACTAAAGTTCATCCTTTTTTATAAACGAATAGAAAAGCAGAGCCATTGTCTATACACAGCGGAGGGTGCTTTATTGTGGAAAAAATCAATTGCTGCACAATCCGCTAGGAACTGGCAACATTAGGCAATCTGGGGTTGGTTCTGAGCGGGGAGCAAAGCAGCAAAAAAAAGAGCAAGTAAGTTTGGGCCTGGGTAAGTCAATGCTGCGCTGCAGGGGGATGAGCAGGGGCACCGAGAGGGGGGGAGCGGGTACAGATTACCCGGGCCCGGGCTTCCTGAAGGGCCCGGCGGGGGCCATGGGGCGGACGCCGCCCCCCCTCCCTCACAGCAGCGCAGCCACAGCAGTCTCCTATGCCTGTGCGGGGGAGCGATCACACTGATCGCGCCCCCCCTGGCTTTGCGCCGGGCTGAGGGGGCTCAGAGCGCCCCCTCCCCAGCGCGCAGCGCCGCTTCGCGGTGCTGCAAATCTTTTTTATTTTTATTTTTTTTCCGGCAAGGGGGCGTGGCCACGCCTCCCGAGATTAAGCCACGCCCCCTATTACCGGGGCCCGCCTTGGCGGCCCTGGGGATGAGGGGGCAGATGTAATGTGCAGAGAGATGTGGATGTGACAGGGGCCCCTCCAAACCCAAATGTAAATTGCAGTGTAACAATAAAGTTGCCCAGCATTTGTGGGCTACATGCAACCACAGCCAGTATTTACCCTGCATGCAAAAACTACAAAATGTATTTGCCTCCCTTGTATTGCAACATGGTTTGTTCCAGGTGCAAAGTTACTGGCTTTTAATTTTGCTTTGCACCAAACTCAGAATTAGACCCTATGTGCGTCATAACGCGCTGCTGTCGCGGGTGTGTCCAGAAAGATCTACTGTATTTATATAGACAGTTAATAGGCCATCATCAAAGGTCGACATGATCAACTGGTTGACAGGATCAAAAGGCTGACTGTTAAATGGTCGACATGGTCAAAAGGTCAACACACAAATGGTTGACACTTTTTTTATATTTTAACTAGGGGTGTGCACCGGCCACTTTTCGTGTTTTGTGTTTTGGATCTGGATCTTTCTTCGTGTTTTGGATCTGGATTGGTTTTGCCAAAACCACCCTTCCGTGTTTTGGGTTCTGGGTTTTGTGTTTTGGATCTGTATTTTTTTTTTAAAAAGCATAAAAATAGCTAAAATCACAGAATTTGTGGGTTTTTCTGCTCCTATGCTATTATTAACCTCAATAACCTTAATTTCCACTCATTTCCAGTCTATTCTGAACACCTCACACCTCACAATAGTGTTTTTATGTCCAAAAGGTTGCACCGAGGTAGATGGATGACTATGCTAAGAGACACAAGTGGGCGGCACAAACACGTGGCCCATCTAGGAGTGACACTGCAGTGGCAGACAGGATGGCAGTTTGAAAAACTAGGCCCCAAACAGTACATAATTCAAAGAAAAAAAAGAGGTGCAAGATGGAATTGTCTTTGGGCCCTCCCACCCACCCTTATGTTGTACAACCAGGACATGCACACTTTAACAAACCAAACATTTCAGCGCCAGGTTCTGCCACACGACTGTGGCTGAAATGATTGGTTCGTTTGGGCCTCCACAAAACAAGCTGACAATTAATCTGTCCCTGCACAAACTGGCTCTACGGAGGCAAGATGTCGTCCTCATCCTCCTCATCCACCGATTCCTCACCCTCTTCAGTGTTGTGTACATCCTCATCCTCACAGAGTATTAAATCGTCCCCGCTGGAATCCACAACCACAGGTCCGTCTGTACATTCTGGAGGCTGGTCTCCCTGGAAGAGTTGATAATTCATTTTATGAACATCATCTTCTCCACATTTTGTGGAAGCAACCTCCTACGCCTTTCGCTGACAAGGTTCCCGGCTGCACTAAACACTCTTTCAGAGTACACACTGGAGGGGGGACAACTCAGGTAAAATAGTGCCAGTTTGTACAGGGACCTCCAAATTGCTTCTTTTTCCTGCCAGTACAGGTACGGACTGTCTGACATGCCTACTTGGATGCTGTCACCGCTGTAATCCTTTAACAGACAGACGCATGCTTGTCGCTGCTGCTTTAAGGATGCAGGTGCAGCTACAGCCCACACATTTCACAAAGACAGAAAAAAAAAGAATTTTTTTATTGTTTGTGGAGCGCACTTTGAGGGTTACACCACCCTTTAACAGACAGACGCACGCTTGTCGCTGCTGCTTTGAGGATGCAAGTGCGGCTACAGCCCACACAATTCACAAAGACAGAAAAAAAAAGATGAATTTTTTTATTGTTTGTGGAGCGCACTTTGAGGGTTACACCACCCTTTAACAGACAGACGCACGCTTGTCGATGCTGCTTTAAGGATGCAGGTGCGGCTACAGCCCACACATTTCACAAAGACAGAAAAAAAAATATTATTTTTATTGTTTGTGGAGCACACTTTGAGGGTGTCACCACCCTTTAACAGACAGACGCACGCTTGGCGCTGCTGCTTTGAGGATGCAAGTGCGGCTACAGCCCACACAATTCACAAAGACAGAAAAAAAAGATGAATTTTTTTATTGTTTGTGGAGCGCACTTTGAGGGTTACACCACCCTTTACAAGACAGACGCACGCTTGTCGATGCTGCTTTAAGGATGCAGGTGCGGCTACAGCCCACACATTTCACAAAGACAGAAAAAAAAAGAAGATTATTTTTATTGTTTGTGGAGCACACTTTGAGGGTGTCACCACCCTTTAACAGACAGACGCACGCTTGGCGCTGCTGCTTTGAGGATGCAAGTGCGGCTACAGCCCACACAATTCACAAAGACAGAAAAAAAAGAAGAATATTTTTATTGTTTGTGGAGCACACTTTGAGGGTTACACCACCCTTTAACAGACAGACGCACACTTGTCGCGGCTGCTTTGAGGATGCAAGTGCGGCTACAGCCCACACAATTCACAAAGACAGAAAAAAAAAGAAGAATATTTTTATTGTTTGTGGAGCGCACTTTGAGGGTTACACCACCCTTTAACAGACAGACGCACGCTTGTCGCTGTTGCTTTGAGGATGCAAGTGCGGCTACAGCCCACACAATTCACAAAGACAGAAAAAAAAAGAAGAATTTTTTTGTTTGTGGAGCGCACTTTGAGGGTTACACCACCCTTTAACAGACAGATGCACGCTTGTCGCTGCTGCTTTAAGGATGCAGGTGTGGCTACAGCCCACACATTTCACAAAGACAGAAAAAAAAGACGAATTTTTTTATTGTTTGTGGAGCGCACTTTGAGGGTTACACCACCCTTTAACAGACAGACGCACGCTTGTCGCTGCTGCTTTGAGGATGCAAGTGCGGCTACAGCACTTAGTATTTTTTTTTTAAAAAGCATAAAAATAGCTAAAATCACAGAATTTGTGGGTTTTTCTGCTCCTATGCTATTATTAACCTCAATAACCTTAATTTCCACTCATTTCCAGTCTATTCTGAACACCTCACACCTCACAATAGTGTTTTTATGTCCAAAAGGTTGCACCGAGGTAGATGGATGACTATGCTAAGAGACACAAGTGGGCGGCACAAACACGTGGCCCATCTAGGAGTGACACTGCAGTGGCAGACAGGATGGCAGTTTGAAAAACTAGGCCCCAAACAGTACATAATTCAAAGAAAAAAAAGAGGTGCAAGATGGAATTGTCCTTGGGCCCTCCCACCCACCCTTATGTTGTACAACCAGGACATGCACACTTTAACAAACCAAACATTTCAGCGCCAGGTTCTGCCACACGACTGTGGCTGAAATGATTGGTTCGTTTGGGCCTCCACAAAACAAGCTGACAATTAATCTGTCCCTGCACAAACTGGCTCTACGGAGGCAAGATGTCGTCCTCATCCTCCTCATCCACCGATTCCTCACCCTCTTCAGTGTTGTGTACATCCTCATCCTCACAGAGTATTAAATCGTCCCCGCTGGAATCCACAACCACAGGTCCGTCTGTACATTCTGGAGGCTGGTCTCCCTGGAAGAGTTGATAATTCATTTTATGAACATCATCTTCTCCACATTTTGTGGAAGCAACCTCCTACGCCTTTCGCTGACAAGGTTCCCGGCTGCACTAAACACTCTTTCAGAGTACACACTGGAGGGGGGACAACTCAGGTAAAATAGTGCCAGTTTGTACAGGGACCTCCAAATTGCTTCTTTTTCCTGCCAGTACAGGTACGGACTGTCTGACATGCCTACTTGGATGCTGTCACCGCTGTAATCCTTTAACAGACAGACGCATGCTTGTCGCTGCTGCTTTAAGGATGCAGGTGCAGCTACAGCCCACACATTTCACAAAGACAGAAAAAAAAAGAATTTTTTTATTGTTTGTGGAGCGCACTTTGAGGGTTACACCACCCTTTAACAGACAGACGCACGCTTGTCGCTGCTGCTTTGAGGATGCAAGTGCGGCTACAGCCCACACAATTCACAAAGACAGAAAAAAAAAGATGAATTTTTTTATTGTTTGTGGAGCGCACTTTGAGGGTTACACCACCCTTTAACAGACAGACGCACGCTTGTCGATGCTGCTTTAAGGATGCAGGTGCGGCTACAGCCCACACATTTCACAAAGACAGAAAAAAAAATATTATTTTTATTGTTTGTGGAGCACACTTTGAGGGTGTCACCACCCTTTAACAGACAGACGCACGCTTGGCGCTGCTGCTTTGAGGATGCAAGTGCGGCTACAGCCCACACAATTCACAAAGACAGAAAAAAAAGATGAATTTTTTTATTGTTTGTGGAGCGCACTTTGAGGGTTACACCACCCTTTACAAGACAGACGCACGCTTGTCGATGCTGCTTTAAGGATGCAGGTGCGGCTACAGCCCACACATTTCACAAAGACAGAAAAAAAAAGAAGATTATTTTTATTGTTTGTGGAGCACACTTTGAGGGTGTCACCACCCTTTAACAGACAGACGCACGCTTGGCGCTGCTGCTTTGAGGATGCAAGTGCGGCTACAGCCCACACAATTCACAAAGACAGAAAAAAAAGAAGAATATTTTTATTGTTTGTGGAGCACACTTTGAGGGTTACACCACCCTTTAACAGACAGACGCACACTTGTCGCGGCTGCTTTGAGGATGCAAGTGCGGCTACAGCCCACACAATTCACAAAGACAGAAAAAAAAAGAAGAATATTTTTATTGTTTGTGGAGCGCACTTTGAGGGTTACACCACCCTTTAACAGACAGACGCACGCTTGTCGCTGTTGCTTTGAGGATGCAAGTGCGGCTACAGCCCACACAATTCACAAAGACAGAAAAAAAAAGAAGAATTTTTTTGTTTGTGGAGCGCACTTTGAGGGTTACACCACCCTTTAACAGACAGATGCACGCTTGTCGCTGCTGCTTTAAGGATGCAGGTGTGGCTACAGCCCACACATTTCACAAAGACAGAAAAAAAAGACGAATTTTTTTATTGTTTGTGGAGCGCACTTTGAGGGTTACACCACCCTTTAACAGACAGACGCACGCTTGTCGCTGCTGCTTTGAGGATGCAAGTGCGGCTACAGCCCACACAATTCACAAAGACAGAAAAAAAAAGAAGAATATTTTTATTGTTTGTGGAGTGCACTTTGAGGGTTACACCACCCTTTAACAGACAGACGCATGCTTGTCGCTGCTGCTTTGAGGATGCAGGTGGAATCTAGACGGGATTTGGAACCGGGGACACACTCCCTCCATCAATTGTCTAAATCCCACTGCACTAATGGCGGATACCGGACGCACGTCTAACACCAACATAGCAGTCAAGGCCTCAGTTATACGTTTTGCTTCAGGATGACTGCTGTCGTACTTCATCCTCATCGCTAGGGACTGTTGGAGAGTCAATTGTTTAGTAAAAGTAGTGGTGTTCCTACTTCCTCTCTGGGATGATGAACAACTCCCAGCAGCAGCAACAGCACTAGGAGGAAGGGGTTCTTGATCTTTCCCTATTTTATTTTTATCGGAGAAAGTTTGGTCCTCCATTTATGTTATATTGATATATACGTGCGGCTAAGGCGCACACAAACACAGAAAATATATTTTTTATTTTTGCTGGAGAGTAGTGCACTTTATGGGTTACACCACCCTTTAAGAAATGAGCCAGCCGGCTCTTTACTTACGGGATACAGGCGCATGCTTGGCGCTGCTCCTTTGTTGATGCACGTGCAGCCACAGTGCACACAATTCACAAACACAGAAAATATTTTTTTTTTTGGTTTGGAGTGTACTTTGGGGGTTACAGCACACTTTGACGGTCAAGCCAGCCGGCCCTTTACTTATGACACAGGCGCACGCTTGGCACTACTTTGTTGATGCACGTGCGGCTACTGCGCACACAATTCACAAACACAGAAAATAATTTTTTTTTTGGTTTGGACTGGAGTGTACTTTGGGGGTTACAGCACCCTTTAACGGTCAAGCCAGCCGGCCCTTTACTTATGACACAGGCGCACGCTTGGCACTACTTTGTTGATGCACGTGCGGCTACTGCGCACACAATTCACAAACACAGAAAATAATTTTTTTTTTGGTTTGGACTGGAGTGTACTTTGGGGGTTACAGCACCCTTTAACGGTCAAGCCAGCCGGCCCTTTACTTATGACACAGGCGCACGCTTGGCACTACTTTGTTGATGCACGTGCGGCTACTGCGCACACAATTCACAAACACAGAAAATATTTTTTTATTTGGTTTGGACTGGAGTGTACTTTGGTGGTTACAGCACCCTTTAACGGTCAAGCCAGCCGGCCCTTTACTTATGACACAGGCGCACGCTTGGCACTACTTTGTTGATGCACGTGCGGCTACTGCGCACACAATTCACAAACACAGAAAATATTTTTTTATTTGGTTTGGACTGGAGTGTACTTTGGGGGTTACAGCACCCTTTAACGGTCAAGCCAGCCGGCCCTTTACTTATGACACAGGCGCACGCTTGGCACTACTTTGTTGATGCACGTGCGGCTACTGCGCACACAATTCACAAACACAGAAAATATTTTTTTATTTGGTTTGGACTGGAGTGTACTTTGGGGGTTACAACACCCTTTAACGGTCAAGCGAGCCGGCCCTTTACTTATGACACAGGCGCACGCTTGGCACTACTTTGTTGATGCACGTGCGGCTACTGCGCACACAATTCACAAACACAGAAAATATATATTTTTTTCGATTGGACTGGAGTGTACTTTGGGGGTTACAGCACCCTTTAACGGTCAAGCCAGCTGGCCCTTTACTTATGACACAAGGGCACGCTTGGCACTACTTTGTTGATGCTCGTGCGGCTACTGCGCACACAATTCACAAACACAGAAAATATTTTTGTTTTTGGTTTGGACTGGAGTGTACTTTGGGGGTTACAGTACCCTTTAACGGTCAAGCCAGCCGGCCCTTTACTTATGACACAGGCGCACGCTTGGCACTACTTTGTTGATGCACGTGCGGCTACTGCGCACACAATTCACAAACACAGAAAATATTTTTTTATTTGGTTTGGACTGGAGTGTACTTTGGGGGTTACAGCACCCTTTAACGGTCAAGCCAGCCGGCCCTTTACTTATGACACAGGCGCACGCTTGGCACTACTTTGTTGATGCACGTGCGGCTACTGCGCACACAATTCACAAACACAGAAAATATTTTTTTATTTGGTTTGGACTGGAGTGTACTTTGGGGGTTACAGCACCCTTTAACGGTCAAGCCAACCGGCCCTTTACTTATGACACAGGCGCACGCTTGGCACTACTTTGTTGATGCACGTGCGGCTACTGCGCACACATTTCACAGACACAGAAAATATTTTTTTATTTGGTTTGGACTGGAGTGTACTTTGGGGGTTACAGCACCCTTTAACGGTCAAGCCAACCGGCCCTTTACTTATGACACAGGCGCACGCTTGGCACTACTTTGTTGATGCACGTGCGGCTACTGCGCACACAATTCACAAACACAGAAAAAATATTATTTTTTTAGCACTTGGGCGGAGCACCCCTGATGGACAGAGCACCCCCTGGACAACACTACAGTACCCCTTTAGGACTGGGACACTGCACAGGACTTTGGAGTGGACACAGCCCCTATGGAGAACTGACTGCACAACACAGTCCAGCCAGCCCCTATGGACTGTGAAGTAGTGGACACAGCCCCTATTAACAACAGCAGCACAGCACAACACAGCCAGCCCCTATGGACTTTGAAGTAGTGGACACAGCCCCTATGGACAACAGCAGCACAGCGTAGCACAGCACAGCACAACACTACTCTGCACTACACTACACTACACAGCCCAGCCAGCCCTAACTCCCACCCTCCCTCTTCACTGTCCACAGCCGAGTGAGAAAATGGCGCTGACGCGGGTACCTTATATAGGATCCAAAACCCGCGAGACCCGGAAAGGCGGGATGATGACGTTTTGCCTCGATTTCAGATCCGAGTCAGGCGGGAAAAGTCGAGCCTGACTCGGATCAGCCTCGGATCGGGGGGGCTCGGGGGGGTTCGGATTTCAGAAATCCATACCCGCTCACCCCTAATTTTAACCCAAATCCTTACTCTAACCCTCCCTCTGGTGCCTAACCCTAACTGTCCCCTTCCACAGCCTAACCCAAACCCTCCGCCAAGTGCCTTCCCCTTCCACAGCCTAACCCTCATTTGATCCCTAAGTGTCGTCCTTTTGACCAAGTCGACCCAAGTCCTTGTCGACCATTTGCCTGTCCACCTATTGACTGCCTATCTAGACACTGTAGATCTTCCATCCCTGTACCACTGTGGCATGTTCCTAGAAAAAGGCTGCAGAATGTTTCAGTCTACAAAATGGCCGCCTGAGTAAGGGGCACACCCTAAGTGATCCTTCCTGGTGATTTCAAAGTCAGGTCTGTTTTTTAGCATTTGAAGACTATATCAGGGGCTGATGCACAGAATGGGGTTTAAGGCAATAGAGGGGGGAGGAGGGGTTGTTATTCAAGCCCCATCTACGTTAGACCTCTCAGGCTGGCCCTATATTAGACTGACTGGGTTGCACCTAACTAGTTTTGCCCTCCTTCCCCAGCTATTACAATGCTTTGATGTCCGGTGGAGCAAAGGGAGTCAGAGGGTTACCCTTTGTAGCCCCTCATAAAGTGCTCCCGCACCAGACACCCCAGCAGCGGGTGGAACTTGCATCATAATGCCCCAATCACTATGTAGGGTAAGGGCATCATCATACTGGCTGTCCCCAGCGCTTCTCTTGTGTTGTTTTAGTATAGGTTTGAAATATTTATCATTGTGATGCTATAAATTGTATATCTGTATAATATGAGATATAATTTACAATAAGCAGCCCCCTCGTTACTCAGCCCCCCTCATCACCTGATTACTCTTTGGCCCTCATTCAGAGGCGGTCGCAAGAAGCGATTGCTCTCTCTGAATGAGGGCGGCCGCTTCTTTTTTTTCTGTGCGGCCTCCCGGTCGCTAGCTAAGCTGTGGGTTACCACCCACAGCTTAGCGACCAACCAGGGTGATGGTCGCGATGGTCAAGACCATCGCGACCATCGGGGCTTGCGACGAGAACCTAAGGTTGGGTCTTGGCAACCGCAAGCCTCTGATCGAGCAGGAAGCTCCCCACTGACATCACTGCATGTCAGTGCGGCCGCCCACAAAACGGCAAGTGTTCCGTCAGGAACGCCTCCGTTTGTGTAACCACCCCCCTGCCCCGCCTACAAAACGGGGCGAGCTGTCGATCACCATCAACAGCCGCCCCTTTTGTAGTGAGCTCCGGAGAGAGAGAGTTTCTCTCTCGCTCCGGGGCTTGCGCACACGCAGTGCGGCCGCTGTGTGTGCGCAGGACCAAAACATAGTCGTTGCGAGCGCTCAGCACTTGCAACCGACTCTGAATGAGGTCCTTCATCCCTGCTCATCCTCCTGATCTTACCCAGACTTGCCTACAAACGGCCAGGAGGCTCCCGAAAATAGGGTGGCACCTGGGTGGGCGGTACAGGGTGGCTGATGACGTGGTTACCCCATCCCTTGCACTGTAAGCCTTCTTCCCTTGTTCTCTCCTCCTCGCCACCAGTGCGCCTCTGTTCCCCCCCATCTCTCACCAACGACTCTGAGCTTGTCTGTTTGCCCAACTCCTTGGTACAGGTTCATTGAGTGCGGATTTCCTACACCTCCCATCATTATGACATTCACTACTAGCCATAGTGAGTCGCTCTACTCTACCCTCCACTATACCACCCTGCCTTTGGGGGTATCATTGTCTTAAGGGTTATCTACACTAATACACTTACCTAATTTTATATCCTGGATAGGAGATACAGGTGCCAGCTGAAGGAAGGGGGGCAAGACTATTTGCATCATTAGGTCCCACCGACCCACACAGCAAATGTACTGAATCTTGCTTCTAGGAAGTGGGGGTGGGGGGAAAGTCATGCTGGCCTCGCCCCCTCCCCGCAGACCATGGTTCTGATTAGAGATGGACAGAACTGCAGAGCTGTTCACAAGCCGCTGGGAAATTCCGTCCATCTCTAATGCAGCAGGAGGTGTCTTTGGCGCCTCCTTGCTGCATCTACGCGATCCTAGCGCTGCACGCGCAGAGTTGAAAACATTGGGTTAGTGTATATATCTCTCAAACAGGCCCCATGATTTCCATTATTGTTCTCCCCATCCTGCTCACTTCACTAGGAAGTAAGTGGCTTTCAGGAGGGTAGGTAAGTATAAGTATGGGGTTATCCAATACACCAGGGCTCGACAAATCCCAGGGGCCAGGTCGCCAAGGCTACCAGATTTTGCTGCCTGGCTACTGGATTTTGCAGTGAGGGAGGAAGCAGAGCCTCATCAGCTCTGGCGGAGATTCGTGCCTATAATATGGCGGTGTTCATATCATGCACAGGAGTGCATGTGCTGAGTGTCACCTGAGGTGACTGCTGTGCCTGTGTCCGTCCCGGCCTGCACTGACTCCTCCTCTCCATCCTGGCCTGCTCTGATCCCTGCTGTCTGTCCCAGTCTACGCTGTTCCTCCTGTATGTCCTGGCTGTCTACTGTCTCCTATCTCTGGCCGCATAGAGCTCTCCGGTAGTAGGGTCTATGCGTGGCCAGTGATTGCGGAGCGGCTTCAGAGGGATAGTGGTGTGGGGGAGGGGGGGTCTGTTGTACTTTCTGGCACCATTATTTTATGTGAAATGTGGTTTGTTATTACTGGGGGGTGGGGGCTGGAGCAGGGGAGCTGTGTAGAGCAGTGAGGGGGCCTCCATGTTACTGTATCCATTCCCCTGTGACAATTATGTGGACTAGTACAGTGTGTATAACATTACATAACACACAGAGCTGTGCCCCTCAATCACTCCCGTAATTTTTTTTTTTTGGGGGGGGGGGTGGTCTGGTTCCTACATTTTCATCCTGGCTCCTAGAGTTTAGAAAAATTTGTCAAGCCCTGCAATAAACAGATGTATAATTGTGTTATTTAATAACTTTACGGCTCTGCAGACACCTTGGTGCACTATATAAATAAAAGTAAATAATATTACATATACATACACCTCAGTTCCCCCTGTATCGTGCAGCCATTTACCTCCATTACTAACCTGACCCCTCTTCATACTCTGGTAGATGATTAGTTGGTCGCTATACGTGCACACCGCACCTGTTACTACACTTTGCTTCAGAATAATAACCGATGAATGAAAATCCGCAGCACAATACAGCTGTGATAGATCCGCAGAGCAGAGAGTAACCCATCGTGAGCAGGTCCATGAGGGAGCATCTTATATTTCAGCTATATTTTCCCTGTAATGTTGAACTAGCCCTCGTTTGGCAAGTAACTTAATTTTCGATCCTATTAGGCAACCACACTACCATAACACTGCCGTGGGTGGCCCTCAGCTGACATTAAAATATGCCTTATGTAATCATCAAAAGCCCTGCAGATTGTGTGTAACTACTGATTCATTGTCCATGTGGCCGGTTACCCGGGAAACACTTCAAAATACTTTAATTACGAAGAGCACTAACAACTGTCAACTTCAGTACTTTGGAAAGCTATTAAATTAAACATGGTTTTGTGTATCATCAGTTGCTGCAGACATTAAATGTCGCTCTAAACAAAATGCCTTCATTCAGCGAGAACCATCCTCCCCGAGAGTTACACAATCCCCAGGATTCCTGGGGGCACCAGAAAAGTCATTTAACAAAGTTGAGCATTTTGTGGAGTCTCTGAGCGTTTCCAGAAAACGTTTTGTGGTCTCCTAATATATTCACGGTTACACACAATTTAGGCAGACTTCTGTTCCTGCACAGATTTATGTGGTTTAGTTATTTGTAATGCAACCATTGCGCTCACATTTTATTTAAAGAACCATTAAGATAAATACCCGTCAGTGGACGTTTCATTTTGCATCCAGACTGTCACTGTTGTTATTATCCTGCGGAAAGTTCTATACAGCAATCAGTATGACTGAAAAATAAATGAATATTTTCACTCCAAACCTTGCCTGTGTGACTTGTATACTTTTATGTTGTCGTATTATTTTACCCTCATTTTGTTTGGTTATGGCATTTGTTAATTATATGATATGGGTGCCACTTAATAAGGCGGAAGAACTTTGCATGGATGAGCTGTCCTAGCCTGCTCAACCCAGCCAGCACAGCAAACGTTTCTTCTAGCTTGTCTCATCCTCCCTGGAGTCTGTGATTGGTCACCCGTGCCAAGATGCTGCCTATGTATTTCACCCTGTCCTCCATCGGCGAGCTGCCCACCTCATTCACTGTGTCCTTAAACAGCTGGCGAACAGCGGAGCAGTACTTCTCTAAAGGAGAGGAGAATTGGCAGGAGGCAAAAGAAGGGATGGTAGCATCAGGAGAGAAGATGGTAAAGGAAGATGAGGCACAGCAACCACAGTTGCTGAGGTCAGGGGCGTAGCATGGGTTGAGCAGATGCTCTGGGCACTAGATGCTCTAGGACCAGTGTAATGCTTTACCCGGGGTGGATTAAGAAAGGAGGCCTGTGTGCAACCTCCGTGTGAGCCACCTCCTCTCTACGCTCCTCAGATGAGCGTACACTCTGGAACTGAGGGCCTGATTCAGCAAGGATTCGCAGTTGCTTATACGCACGCAATCGGCCGATTATTTGATACTACGCATTGCAGTGCGCAAACCAGACACTGCGACCGGGACTGCACAGACCACGCAGAACCATCGCACAGTAATTGACAGGAAGTGCCATTTGACAGGGAGGTGGTGGCCGGGCAAACGCAGGCATGCCAGTGCATTTCAACGGCTTTGCATGGGCGTGCATAAACTAGCCACTGTGATACCAGATGCAGCCTGGGGTCTCATAGCGTGTGCTGAAGTTAGCAGTTCCTGAGTGAGGTCTAACTCTGGACCTGATTAAGACCCGCTCGCTAAGGCGCGATCGCTCATCTGTGAATGCGTATAATTTGCAGTGCACGTGCGCAAGCCATTTGTTGCGATCTGATTTTGGTAGCCCATAAGCCACTATCAGGTCGCTGCTTTGAGTGACAGATAGTGCCGTTTGTGGGTGGTAACAAGGGAGGGTGCTTGTGAACGGGGGAGTGGATGTGCGAACGCAGGCGTGTCTGGCCGCCAAAACACCATTTAATTAGCAAAGTAGCGTCATTGTACACGTCACCTGCATGTATTTCAGCCAGCGCTGATCGCTGTGCTTGCGGCAGGCTAAGGCAACCCCAAGGGCTGCGAGCAGCTCCGATGGCTCCCGATGGTCCCGATTAGTCCTTCATTTCCCGAAGATTATGTGTGTTGTGAGGGGCAAGGGGGCGTCTTCAGACATTTGCGAACGCACTTTGCTGTAGCGCGCTAAGACATAGTGGGCGTCCTTACGCGACGCAGTGAATCGCTTAATTTAAATATCCGGCCCCTTTTTGCCAGTGAGCGATCGCATCTTGCAAGCGGGTCTGAATGAGCTCCTCTGTCTTAACTGTGCGCATGGGTCCGATGTAACTCGATGTTACAGATTATTTCGCTATGTTGCCAAAGTATACGGATGTGAGTAAGGGGAAGTGGGTGTCCTTATGTTAGGCTGCGATCGCAATGCGAATGCAAACATTAAATATCACCGCTGATATTAGCAACTGCGCTGCATGCGTATAAGCAAAAGAGCGATCCTTGCTGAATCAGGCCCTGAGTGCACTGTGCATGCACCGGTATCCGGGAACATGGCGCGGTGATTCTGCACTGTGCATGCACAGGTATCCGGGAACATGGCGCGGTGATTCTGCACTGTGCATGCGCAGGTCTCCGGGAACATGGCACGGTGATTCTGCACTGTGCAGGCGCGGGTCTCAGGGAACATGGCGCGGTGATTCTGCACTGTGCATGCGGGGGTCTCCGGGAACATGGCGCGGTGATTCTGCACTGTGCATGCGGGGGTCTCCGGGAACATGGCGCGGTGACTCTGCACTGTGCATTCAACAGTATCCGGGAACATGGCGCGGTGATTCTGCACTGTGCATGCGCGGGTCTCCGGGAACATGGCGCGGTGATTCTGCACTGTGCAGGCGCGGGTCTCCGGGAACATGGCGCGGTGACTCTGCACTCTGCATGCACCGGTATCCGGGAACATGGCGCGGTGATTCTGCACTGTGCATGCGCGGGTCTCCGGGAACATGGCACGGTGATTCTGCACTGTGCATGCACGGGTCTCCGGGAACATGGCGCGGTGATTCTGCACTGTGCAGGCGCGGGTCTCCTGGAACATGGCGCGGTGACTCTGCACTCTGCATGCACCGGTATCCGGGAACATGGTGCGGTGATTCTGCACTGTGCATGCGCGGGTCTCCGGGAACATGGTGCGGTGATTCTGCACTGTGCAGGCGCGGGTCTCCGGGAACATGGTGCGGTGATTCTGCACTCTGCATGCACCGGTATCCGGGAACATGGCGCGGTGATTCTGCACTGTGCATGCGCGGGTCTCCGAGAACATGGCGCGGTGACTCTGCACTGTGCATGCACCGGTATCCGGGAACATGGCGCAATGATTCTGCACTGTGCATGCGCGGGTCTCCGGGAACATGGCACGGTGATTCTGCACTGTGCAGGCGCGGGTCCCCGGGAACATGGCGCGGTGATTCTGCACTGTGCATGCGCGGGTCTCCGGGAACATGGCGCGGTGATTCTGCACTGTGCAGGCGCGGGTCTCCGAGAACATGGCACGGTGATTCTGCACTCTGCATGCACCGGTATCCGGGAACATGGCGCGGTGATTCTGCACTGTGCATGCGCGGGTCTCCGGAAACATGGCACGGTGATTCTGCACTGTGCATGCGCGGGTCTCCGGGAAAATGGCGCGGTGATTCTGCACTGTGCATGCAAGGGTCTCCGGGAACATGGCGCGGTGATTCTGCACTGTGCAGGCGCGGGTCCCCGGGAACATGGCGCGGTGATTCTGCACTGTGCATGCGCGGGTCTCCGGGAACATGGCGCGGTGATTCTGCACTGTGCAGGCGCGGGTCTCCGAGAACATGGCGCGGTGATTCTGCACTCTGCATGCACCGGTATCCGGGAACATGGCGCGGTGATTGTGCACTGTGCATGCGCGGGTCTCCGGGAACATGGCGCGGTGATTCTGCACTATGCATGCGCGGGTCTCCGGGAACATGGCGTGGTGATTCTGAACTGTGCATGCGCGGGTCTCCGGGAACATGGCGCGGTGATTCTGCACTGTGCATGCGCGGGTCTCCGGGAACATGGCGCGGTGATTCTGCACTGTGCATGTGAGGGTCTCCGGAAACATGGCGCGGTGACTCTGTACTGTGCATGCGGGGGTCTCCGGGAACATGGTGCGTTGATTCTGCACTGTGGGGGTCTCTGGAAACATGGCGCGGTGACTCTGCACTGTGCATGTGGGGGTCTCCGGGAACATGGCGCTGTGATTCTGCACTGTGCATGCTCGGGTCTCTGGGAACATGGCGCGGTGACTCTGCACTGTGCATGTGGGGGTCTCCGAGAACATGGTGCGGTGATTCTGCACTATGCATGCGCGGGGATCTAGGAACATGGAGCAGTGATTCTGCACTGTACATGTGGGGGTCTCCGGGAACATGGCGCAGTGAATCTGCTCTATGCATGCGCGGGTCTCCGGAAACATGGCGCAGTGATTCTGTACTGTGCATGTACGGGTCTCCGGGAACATGGCGCGGTGATTCTGCACTATGCATGCGCGGGTCTCAGGGAACATGGCGCGGTGATTCTGTACTGTGCATGCGCGAGTCTACGGGAACATGGCACGGTCATTCTGTACTGTGCATGTGGGGATATCCGGGAACATGGTGCAGTAATACTGCACTGTGCTGGTGCGGGTCTCCGGGAACATGGCGCGGTGATTCTGCTCTCTGCATGCACCGGTATCCGGGAACATGGCGCGGTGATTCTGCACTGTGCATGCGCGGGTCTCCGGGAACATGGCGCGGTGATTCTGCACTGTGCATGCGCGGGTCTCCGGGAACATGGCACGGTGATTCTGCACTCTGCATGCACCGGTATCCGGGACCATGGCGCGGTGATTCTGCACTGTGCATGCGCGGGTCTCCGGGAACATGGCGTGGTGATTCTGCACTGTGCATGCGCAGGTCTCCGGGAACATGGCGCGTTGATTCTGCACTGTGCATGCGCATGTCTCAGGGAACATGGCGTGGTGATTCTGCACTGCGCATGCGTGGGTCTCAGGGAACATGGCGCGGTGATTCTGCACTGTGCATGTGGGGGTCTCCGGAAACATGGCGCGGTGACTCTGTACTGTGCATGCGGGGGTCTCCGGGAACATTGAGCGGTGATTCTGCACTGTGCATGCTCGGGTCTCCGGGAACATGGCGCGGTGACTCTGCACTGTGCATGGGGGGGTCTCCGAGAACATGGCGCGGTGATTCTGTACTGTGCATGCGGGGGTCTCCGGGAAAATGGTGCGGTAATTTTGTACTGTGCTGGCGCGGGTCTCCGGGAACATGGCGCGGTGATTCTGCACTGTGCATACGCGGGTCTCCGGGAACATGGTGCGGTGATTCTGCACTATGCATGCGCGGGGATCTAGGAACATGGAGCAGTGATTCTGCACTGTACATGTGGGGGTCTCCGGGAACATGGCGCAGTGAATCTGGTCTATGCATGCGCGGGTCTCCGGAAACATGGCGCGGTGATTCTGTACTGTGCATGTACGGGTCTCCGGGAACATGGCGCGGTGATTCTGCACTATGCATGCGCGGGTCTCAGGGAACATGGCGCGGTGATTCTGTACTGTGCATGCGCGAGTCTACGGGAACATGGCACGGTCATTCTGTACTGTGCATGTGGGGATATCCGGGAACATGGTGCAGTAATACTGCACTGTGCTGGTGCGGGTCTCCGGGAACATGGCGCGGTGATTCTGCTCTCTGCATGCACCGGTATCCGGGAACATGGCGCGGTGATTCTGCACTGTGCATGCGCGGGTCTCCGGGAACATGGCGCGGTGATTCTGCACTGTGCATGCGCGGGTCTCCGGGAACATGGCACGGTGATTCTGCACTCTGCATGCACCGGTATCCGGGACCATGGCGCGGTGATTCTGCACTGTGCATGCGCGGGTCTCCGGGAACATGGCGTGGTGATTCTGCACTGTGCATGCGCGGGTCTCCGGGAACATGGCGCGTTGATTCTGCACTGTGCATGCGCATGTCTCAGGGAACATGGCGTGGTGATTCTGCACTGCGCATGCGTGGGTCTCAGGGAACATGGCGCGGTGATTCTGCACTGTGCATGTGGGGGTCTCCGGAAACATGGCGCGGTGACTCTGTACTGTGCATGCGGGGGTCTCCGGGAACATTGAGCGGTGATTCTGCACTGTGCATGCTCGGGTCTCCGGGAACATGGCGCGGTGACTCTGCACTGTGCATGGGGGGGTCTCCGAGAACATGGCGCGGTGATTCTGTACTGTGCATGCGGGGGTCTCCGGGAAAATGGTGCGGTAATTTTGTACTGTGCTGGCGCGGGTCTCCGGGAACATGGCGCGGTGATTCTGCACTGTGCATACGCGGGTCTCCGGGAACATGGCGCGGTGATTCTGCACTGTGCAGGCGCGGGTCTCCGGGAACATGGCGCGGTGACTCTGCACTCTGCATGCACCGGTATCCGGGAACATGGCGCGGTGATTCTGTTCTGTGCATGTACGGGTCTCCGGCAACATGGCGAGGTGATTCTGCACTATGCATGCGCGGGTCTCCGAGAACATGGCGCGGTGATTCTGTACCGTGCATGCGCAGGTCTCCGGGAACATGGCACGGTCATTCTGTACTGTGCATGTGGGGATCTCCGGGAACATGGTGCAGTAATTCTGCACTGTGCATGCACCGGTATCCGGGAAAATGGCGCTGTGATTCTGCATTGTGCATGCGCGGGTCTCCGGCAACATGGCGCGGTGATTCTGCACTCTGCATGCACCGGTATCCGGGAACATGGCGCGGTGATTCTGCACTGTGCATTCACCGGTATTCGGGAACATGGCGGGGTGACTCTGCACTGTGCATGCACCGGTAATCGGTGACTCTGCACTGTGCATGCACCAGTATCCGGGAACATGGCGCGGTGATTCGGCACTGTGCATGCGCAGGTCTCCGGGAACATGGCGCGGTGATTCTGCACTCTGCATGCACCGGTATCCGGGAACATGGCGCGGTGATTCTGCACTGTGCATGTGCAGGTCTCCGGGAACATGGCGCGGTGATTCTGCACTCTGCATGCACCGGTATCCGGGAACATGGCGCGGTGATTCTGCACTGTGTATGCGCGGGTCTCCGGAAACATGGCACGGTGATTCTGCACTGTGCATGCGCCGGTCTCCGGGAACATGGCGCGGTGATTCTGCACTGTGCATGCAAGGGTCTCCGGGAACATGGCGCGGTGATAATGCACTGTGCAGGCGCGGGTCCCCAGGAACATGGCGCGGTGATTCTGCACTGTGCATGCGCGGGTCTCCGGGAACATGGCGCGGTGATTCTGCACTGTGCAGGCGCGGGTCTCCGAGAACATGGCGCGGTGATTCTGCACTCTGCATGCACCGGTATCCGGCAACATGGCGCGGTGATTGTGCACTGTGCATGCGCGGGTCTCCGGGAACATGGCGCAGTGATTCTGCACTATGCATGCGCGGGTCTCCGGGAACATGGCGTGGTGATTCTGCACTGTGCATGCGCGGGTCTCCGGGAACATGGCGCGGTGATTCTGCACTGTGCATGCGCGGGTCTCCGGGAACATGGCGCGGTGATTCTGCACTCTGCATGCACCGGTATCCGGGAACATGGCGCGGTGATTCTGCACTGTGCATTCACCGGTATTCGGGAACATGGCGGGGTGACTCTGCACTGTGCATGCACCGGTAATCGGTGACTCTGCACTGTGCATGCACCAGTATCCGGGAACATGGCGCGGTGATTCGGCACTGTGCATGCGCAGGTCTCCGGGAACATGGCGCGGTGATTCTGCACTCTGCATGCACCGGTATCCGGGAACATGGCGCGGTGATTCTGCACTGTGCATGTGCAGGTCTCCGGGAACATGGCGCGGTGATTCTGCACTCTGCATGCACCGGTATCCGGGAACATGGCGCGGTGATTCTGCACTGTGTATGCGCGGGTCTCCGGAAACATGGCACGGTGATTCTGCACTGTGCATGCGCCGGTCTCCAGGAACATGGCGCGGTGATTCTGCACTGTGCATGCAAGGGTC
The DNA here is from genome assembly GCA_031769625.1 of Taudactylus pleione. NCBI lineage: Eukaryota > Metazoa > Chordata > Amphibia > Anura > Myobatrachidae > Taudactylus > Taudactylus pleione. The sequence continues at coordinate 317,846 of JAUIMM010000795.1, read as the reverse complement.
TCCGGGAACATGGCGCGGTGATAATGCACTGTGCAGGCGCGGGTCCCCAGGAACATGGCGCGGTGATTCTGCACTGTGCATGCGCGGGTCTCCGGGAACATGGCGCGGTGATTCTGCACTGTGCAGGCGCGGGTCTCCGAGAACATGGCGCGGTGATTCTGCACTCTGCATGCACCGGTATCCGGCAACATGGCGCGGTGATTGTGCACTGTGCATGCGCGGGTCTCCGGGAACATGGCGCAGTGATTCTGCACTATGCATGCGCGGGTCTCCGGGAACATGGCGTGGTGATTCTGCACTGTGCATGCGCGGGTCTCCGGGAACATGGCGCGGTGATTCTGCACTGTGCATGCGCGGGTCTCCGGGAACATGGCGCGGTGATTCTGCACTGTGCATGTGGGGGTCTCCGGAAACATGGCGCGGTGACTCTGTACTGTGCATGCGGGGGTCTCCGGGAACATGGTGCGTTGATTCTGCACTGTGGGGGTCTCTGGAAACATGGCACGGTGACTCTGCACTGTGCATGCGGGGGTCTCCGGGAACATGGCGCGGTGATTCTGCACTGTGCATGCTCGGGTCTCTGGGAACATGGCGCAGTGACTCTGCACTGTGCATGTGGGGGTCTCCGAGAACATGGTGCGGTGATTCTGCACTGTGCATGCGCGGGGATCTAGGAACATGGAGCAGTGATTCTGCACTGTACATGTGGGGGTCTCCGGGAACATGGCGCAGTGAATCTGCTCTATGCATGCGCGGGTCTCCGGAAACATGGCGCGGTGATTCTGTACTGTGCATGTACGGGTCTCCGGGAACATGGCGCGGTGATTCTGCACTATGCATGCGCGGGTCTCAGGGAACATGGCGCGGTGATTCTGTACTGTGCATGCGCGAGTCTACGGGAACATGGCACGGTCATTCTGTACTGTGCATGTGGGGATCTCCGGGAACATGGTGCAGTAATTCTGCACTGTGCTGGCGCGGGTCTCCGGGAACATGGCGCGGTGATTCTGCTCTCTGCATGCACCGGTATCCGGGAACATGGCGCGGTGATTCTGCACTGTGCATGCGCGGGTCTCCGGGAACATGGCGCAGTGATTCTGCACTGTGCATGCGCGGGTCTCTGGGAACATGGCACGGTGATTCTGCACTCTGCATGCACCGGTATCCGGGAACATGGCGCGGTGATTCTGCACTGTGCATGCGCGGGTCTCCGGGAACATGGCGCAGTGAATCTGCTCTATGCATGCGCGGGTCTCCGGAAACATGGCGCGGTGATTCTGTACTGTGCATGTACGGGTCTCCGGGAACATGGCGCGGTGATTCTGCACTATGCATGCGCGGGTCTCAGGGAACATGGCGCGGTGATTCTGTACTGTGCATGCGCGAGTCTACGGGAACATGGCACGGTCATTCTGTACTGTGCATGTGGGGATCTCCGGGAACATGGTGCAGTAATTCTGCACTGTGCTGGCGCGGGTCTCCGGGAACATGGCGCGGTGATTCTGCTCTCTGCATGCACCGGTATCCGGGAACATGGCGCGGTGATTCTGCACTGTGCATGCGCGGGTCTCCGGGAACATGGCGCAGTGATTCTGCACTGTGCATGCGCGGGTCTCTGGGAACATGGCACGGTGATTCTGCACTCTGCATGCACCGGTATCCGGGAACATGGCGCGGTGATTCTGCACTGTGCATGCGCGGGTCTCCGGGAACATGGCGTGGTGATTCTGCACTGTGCATGCGCGGGTCTCCGGGAACATGGCGCGTTGATTCTGCACTGTGCATGCGCAGGTCTCAGGGAACATGGCGTGGTGATTCTGCACTGCGCATGAGCGGGTCTCAGGGAACATGGCGCAGTGATTCTGCACTGTGCATGCGCGGGTCTCTGGGAACATGGCACGGTGATTCTGCACTCTGCATGCACCGGTATCCGGGAACATGGCGCGGTGATTCTGCACTGTGCATGCGCGGGTCTCCGGGAACATGGCGTGGTGATTCTGCACTGTGCATGCGCGGGTCTCCGGGAACATGGCGCGTTGATTCTGCACTGTGCATGCGCAGGTCTCAGGGAACATGGCGTGGTGATTCTGCACTGCGCATGCGCGGGTCTCAGGGAACATGGCGTGGTGATTCTGCACTGTGCATGCTCGGGTCTCCGGGAACATGGCGCGGTGACTCTGCACTGTGCATGGGGGGGTCTCCGAGAACATGGCGCGGTGATTCTGTACTGTGCATGCGGGGGTCTCCGGGAAAATGGTGCGGTAATTTTGTACTGTGCTGGCGCGGATCTCCGGGAACATGGCGCGGTGATTCTGCACTGTGCATACGCGGGTCTCCGGGAACATGGTGCGGTGATTCTGCACTGTACATGTGGGGGTCTCCGGGAACATGGCGCAGTGAATCTGCTCTATGCAGGCGCGGGTCTCCGGAAACATGGCGCTGTGATTCTGTTCTGTGCATGTACGGGTCTCCGGCAACATGGCGCGGTCATTCTGCACTATGCATGCGCGGGTCTCCGAGAACATGGCGCGGTGATTCTGTACTGTGCATGCGCAGGTCTCCGGGAACATGGCACGGTCATTCTGTACTGTGCATGTGGGGATCTCCGGGAACATGGTGCAGTAATTCTGCACTGTGCATGCACCGGTATCCGGGAAAATGGCGCTGTGATTCTGCACTGTGCATGCGCGGGTCTCCGGGAACATGGCGCGGTGATTCTGCACTGTGCAGATGCGGGTCTCCGGGAACATGGCGCAGTGATTCTGCACTCTGCATGCACCGGTATCCGGCAACATGGCGCGGTGATTCTGCACTCTGCATGCACCGGTATCCGGGAACATGGCGCGGTGATTCTGCACTGTGCATGCACCGGTATTCGGGAACATGGCGCGGTGACTCTGCACTGTGCATGCACCGGTAATCGGTGACTCTGCACTGTGCATGCACCAGTATCCGGGAACATGGCGCGGTGATTCTGCACTGTGCATGCGCAGGTCTCCGGGAACATGGCGCGGTGATTCTGCACTCTGCATGCACCGGTATCCGGGAACATGGCGCGGTGATTCTGCACTGTGCATGCGCAGGTCTCCGGGAACATGGCGCGGTGATTCTGCACTGTGCAGGCGCGGGTCTCCGGGAACATGGCGCGGTGATCCTGCACTCTGCATGCACCGGTATCCGGGAACATGGCGCGGTGATTCTGCACTGTGCATGTGCGGGTCTCCGGGAACATGGCGCGGTGACTCTGCACTGTGCATGCACCGGTATCCAGGAACATGGCGCGGTGATTCTGCACTGTGCATGCGCGGGTCTCAGGGAACATGGCGCGGTGATTCTGCACTGTGCAGGCGCGGGTCTCCGGGAACATGGCGCGGTGATTCTACACTCTGCATGCACTGGTATCCGGGAACATGGCGCGGTGATTCTGCACTGTGCATGCGCGGGTCTCCGGGAACATGGCGCGGTGATTCTGCACTGTGCATGCGCTGGTCTCCGGGAACATGGCGTGGTGATTCTGCACTGTGCATGCGCGGGTCTCCGGGAACATGGCGCGGTGATTCTGCACTGTGCAGGCGCGGGTCTCCGGAAACATGGCGCGGTGATTCTGCACTGTGCATGCGCTGGTCTCCGGGAACATGGCGCGGTGACTCTGCACTCTGCATGCACCGGTATCCGGGAACATGCGTGGTGATTCTGCACTGTGCGTGCGCGGGTCTCCGGAAACATGGCGCGGTGATTCTGCACTGTGCAGGCGCGGGTCTCCGGGAACATGGCGTGGTGATTCTGCACTGTACATGTGGGGGTCTCCGGGAACATGGCGCAGTGAATCTGCTCTATGTATGCGCGGGTCTCCGGAAACATGGCGCGGTGATTCTGTACTGTGCATGTACTGGTCTCCGGGAACATGGCGCTTTGATTCTGCACTATGCATCCGCGGGTCTCCGGGAATATGGCGCGGTGATTCTGTACTGTGCATGCGCGGGTCTCCGGTAACATGGCGCGGTGATTCTGCACTGTGCAGATGCGGGTCTTCGGGAACATGGCGCTGTGATTCTGCACTGTGCATGCACCGGTATCCAGGAACATGGCGCGGTGATTCTGCACTGTGCATGCGCGGGTCTCCGGGAACATGGCGCGGTGATTCTGCACTGTGCAGGCGCGGGTCTCCGGGAACATGGCGCGGTGACTCTGCACTCTGCATGCACCGGTATCCGGGAACATGCGTGGTGATTCTGCACTGTGCGTGCGCGGGTCTCCGGAAACATGGCGCGGTGATTCTGCACTGTGCAGGCGCGGGTCTCCGGGAACATGGCGCGGTGATTCTGCACTGTACATGTGGGGGTCTCCGGGAACATGGCGCAGTGAATCTGCTCTATGCATGCGCAGGTCTCCGGAAACATGGTGCGGTGATTCTGTACTGTGCATGTACTGGTCTCCGGGAACATGGCGCTTTGATTCTGCACTATGCATCCGCGGGTCTCCGGGAACATGGCGCAGTGATTCTGTACTGTGCATGCGCGGGTCTCCGGGAACATGGCACGGTCATTCTGTACTGTGCATGTGGGGATCTCCGGGAACATGGCGCAGTAATTCTGCACTGTGCATGCACCGGTATCCGGGAAAATGGCGCGGTGATTCTGCACTGTGCATGCGCGGGTCTCCGGGAACATGGCCCGGTGATTCTGCACTGTGCAGATGCGGGTCTTCGGGAACATGGCGCTGTGATTCTGCACTCTGCATGCACCGATATCTGGGAACATGGCGTGGTGATTCTGCACTGTGCATGCGCAGGTCTCTGGAACATGGTGCGGTGATTCTGTACTGTACATGCGCGGACCTCCCGCAACATGGTGCGGTGATTCTGCACTGCGCATGCGTGGGTCTCAGGGAACATGGCGCGGTGATCCTGCACTGTGCATGTGGGGGTCTCCGGGAACATGGCGCGGTGACTCTGTACTGTGCATGCGCGGGTCTCTGGGAACATGGCGCGGTGATTCTGCAGTGTGCATGCACGGGTCTCTGGGAAGATGGCGCGGTGATTCTGCACTGTGCATGCGCGGGTCTCTGGTAACATATCGTGGTGATTCTGCACTGTGCATGCGCGGGTGTCCGGGAACATGGCGCGGTGATTCTGTACTGTGCACGCGCGGGTGTCTGGGAACATGGCGCGGTGACTCTGTACTGTGCATGCGCGGGTCTCCGGGAACATGGCGCAGTGATTCTGTACTGTGCATGCGCGGGTCTCCGGGAACATGGCGCGGTGATTCTGTACTGTGCATGCGCGGGTCTCCGGGAAGATGGCGTGGTGATTCTGCTCTGTGCATGCGCGGGTCTCCGGGAACATGGCGTGGTGATTCTGCACTGTGCATGCGCGGGTCTCCGGGAACATGGCGCGGTGATTCTGTACTGTGCATGCGCGGTCTCCGGGAACATGGCGTGGTGATTCTGCACTGTGCATGCGCATGTCTCTGGGAACATGGCGCGGTGATTCTGTACTGTGCACGTGCGGGTCTCCGGGAACATGGCGCGGTGATTCTGTACTGTGCATGCGCGGGTCTCTGGGAAGATGGCGCGGTGATTCTGCACTATGCATGCGCAAATTTCTGGGAAAACGGTGTCTGCGCCATTTCCCCATGATTTGCGCAGCACCACCAAGTATGCTAAATTGGTGCAGGGTGTGAGCTCCCCATGTGTACCGCACACCCAGGCCCCATCATAGATATGACACGGGCTGTATCTGTATTTCCCCCGCCAGCTGTGCTCTGACTAAGCAGGGCACAGGATGGCGGTAACTTATTGAGCTGTCTCAGGCTGCATAGTGCAAGGACGCTGTATGTGCATGCCAATTAGGTATTCCTCACATGCACACCCTCATGCCAAACTCGGGAGGGGGGGGGGCGATTGGGTGGAGGCACAGAGGGGCATAATTATTAAAGAATATTTGCAGGATTAGCCCCATAAAACACCCATTTTCAGGGGAATCCCGCAAATATTAAAGATTCTGACACGGTCCCTCCATCTCTGACCACTAAAGCAGGCCCCCTAGGTTTCTATGGAAGCTGCTATGCTGTTGGATTTAACTTGGCCAGTAACGCTATCTGAAGATGGCGTCAAGCCATAGTACCCCATGGATCAATCGATCGCTGATTATGGATCCCTCTCTGAATTCCCCAGATGACGCATGCGCCAGCCAATGCCTGTTCATGCGCAGGACCCCGACGCCGTACCCCGAGGTTCTGCCTACAACTACGCATGGGACGGGCAGCGGCTCTTGTGTTCCAGCGGGAGTTTATTATTAATTTTGCATGACAATTTTTATTTTCAGTTTTGCGAATTTAGGGCCTGATTCAGACCCACTCGCAAGCGGCTGTCCGCTCGCAAGTGGGTCGATGTTGTGCACTGCGCATGCGCACGACGGCGGGAGCTCCGTCGTGCGCATGCGCCAGACGCGACGAGCGAAGGAAAGTCCTTCGCTCGTTGTGTCTGATCAAAGGGGGCGTGCTGTCGATGTTGATTGACAGCACGCCCCCTTTGGTGGGCGTGCCGGGGGCATGCCTCCCTGACGGGGGCGTTCCCAAGGGAACGCCTACCGTCAGAAGCCGGCCCACTGACATCACTAGTGATGTCAGTGGGAGTGATTTTGGCTCTGATAGAGCCAAAATCACTCCGGCCCTTGCGGTTGAAAAACTCAACCGCAGGCTCCGGCTCGCAGTGGCGATGGTCACGATGGTCAAGACCTTCGCGGCCATCAAACTGCACGCTCGTATAGGCTGTGGGTGGTGACCCACAGCTATACGAGCGTCCAGGAGGACGCTCCATAATTATGGAGGGCGGCCCTCATTCAGAGCGTGCGCTCTGCTCAGAGCGTCCGGCTCAGAATGAGGGCCTTAGTCAGTATTATCATATCCACATTGTTTATCCACTTTACAATGGGAATATGATATATTGGCCCCATAGACTGTAGCAACATTTATTCCCTAAGCCAGGGGCTCCCAAACATCGCCATTACAGCCCAGGTTTTAAGGATATCTATGCTTGAGCACAGGTGACTTAAATAGTATCTCAATTTGATTTAACCATCTGGACTCAAGCATGGATATCCTTAAAAGTTGGACTGCATTGATGGAATTTTGGAAACTTGCACCCAGCACGCACACCCAGCGTATGCAAATTCGGCTTAGTAACAGCATGGCAGGTGATCGCACAGCAAGGCATAAGCACGCCCACTATGTCTTGGCGTCCTATCGCTTTCTGTATGCAGACGCCCACCAGCCTGTCTTAAGACGCCCACTTGCGCACGTCATCTCCAGGATGTGTATGCAACCATCGGTACATCGGGTACGCATCCTAGCGAGCGGCTCTGAATCAGCTCCTTAGCCGTAAGTAGTCTCATACTGAAACAGCGGAAAAGACAGGGGTAAGGGAAAAGAGGTACCGGTGGGGCAGGGCCGGCTCTAGGGGTGTTCGACCAGTGCGGTCGAACAGGGGCGTCACCCATAGAGGGCGCACCCATCCCCAACATCCCGATTTCAGCGGGACAGTACTGTCCTGCTGTTCCACCCGTGGGTCGAAGTGGCGCTCAGACGTGAGCACAGTCTGAAGAGCCCGCACAGGGTGCTCTGACCCTGGGAGCCCGCCCTGCGGTGGGGACACCATACACGATGCTCCACGCACTGCGGCTCGGTGCTACACCCTTGCCCGTGGTCCTGGTAGATGGGCACATGTAATTACAAGGTACCTTTTCTTATATTTTTCTTTTTAACTAACCAGTTTGCAGGAGTAATAGATACAAAATATTAATTGCATTCAGAAACATATTGTATATACAAAGGAAATCAGGGGCTCACGGTGCCTCCTAGGGCCACATGTTGCAGTGATCTGCTCTTGGTTATATCTGAGGGCCATTTCTTCCAGCTTTCTGATCCTCCACCTCTTGGCCATCCATCCTCTCCTCCTCGACACTTGTCACTAGCTTTTAGCCTTTGTGACACATCTTTCCTGGTCCCACCTCTTCCTCTGGCATCTACTCCCTTCCTCCTTCTCTGTAGGGATCCCGAAGGCTCTGTTCTTGACACAAGGCTCTTCTCTCCTCACCCACTCCTTTGGCCTCCAGTATCACTTCTATGCGGATAACTCTCTAATAAGCTTTTTCCCCCGTGACTTATCTCCTCTCCCACCTAGTATCGATAAACACTACATAATGCTCAGCATATCCAAAACTGAGCTTCTCGCCTTTCCGCTGCTCACTCTTTTGTCTCCACTCCTCCCATCTTTCTTAATCTTGATGGTATTGGCAAGTAACAACTCACCTGTTTGCCATGCTCGCTGCTCGGGGTCATCATTGACTCTAACTTAACTTCCTACTTCCAGTGACTCTAACTTACCTCCCTACTTCCAGTGACATCCAGACTCGTATCACCTTCCACCTTGATTATTACCTCCTGTTCCTCTCTGGCCTGCCTGTCACATGTCTGCCCCCCATGCAATCTGTCCTGAATGCACAGTGGTGCAGCGAATCTTCCTCTTCTTCCTTTCCTCTCTGTAAAGCCGTCCGTTGGCTATCCATTCCCTCCAGAACACAACTCATGCTGCTTCCTTTCACCTATAAAGCTCTTTTTAATGCCTTCCCCCTCCAACATCCCAGACCTTGTTAAGTTATACCCCCCTACGTGCCCACTATGTTCTGTCAGTGACCTTTGCCTCTCCTATCAGCACCTCATACTCCTGCCATCAGGACATCGCCCATGCTGCTCCCCACCTTTGGAGCTCACCGTCCCGTCTGACCATACTCTCTCCCACCCTCCAATCTTCCAAATACTCCTCCAAAGCGGTCACATAATTTGATCTGAAGTAAGTGGTTTCCCTGTCCAGGTTAGCATTGGAAAAAGTGTCTCCTTTTCCGCTTGGATTGGTTTCTTTTATTCTAGTTGTGTCTTCTGACCCGGTTAGTCCCCTTTTATTGTCCCAATTTCTCTTGCCCCTAATGTATTTGTATTTAGTTCTGTTTATATTCTTCTGAGTGTACAGCAATGCAGAATGCATAGAGCCTCAGAAATAAACTATGACCATTATGATAAAACCATTGTGTTAAAATTGAGATTATTTTTTTTGTTTATTTGGTGCAAGGGATTTTTTAGACAGTAGGGGACTGATATGAATCCAGTTTAGAGACCCATCCGCCCACATCAATTACAAATAATGGTGCAAAATTCTAATTCACTAATTCAATCTAGTGTTTGTGATCTAAGGGCCTGATTCAGAGACGGACGCTCTGAAAGAGCGCTCGCTCTGAATCAGGACCACCCACAGCTATAGCGAGCAGCCAGGTTGATGGTCGCGATGGTCAAGACCATTGCGACCATCGGGCTTGCGACAAGACCCTTGTGGTAGGGTCTCGTGGCCGCAAGCCCCAGAGAGCTTCTGGCTCTAATAGAGCCGGAAGCTCTCCCACTGACATCACTGGTGATGTCAGTGGGGCCGCCAACAAACGGCAGGCGTTCGCTTGGGAACGCCTCCGTTTGTGAAGCCACCCCCCCGGCTACGCCTACCAAACGGGGCAAGCTGTCAATCACCATCGACAGCTCACTCCCTTTGGTGCGAGACCCGGAGCGACGGAGCACCCGTCACTAGCCAGGTCTCGCGCATGCCCAGTGGGCAAACATCGACCTGGTTGCGAGCGCTCAGCGCTTGCGACTGGTTCTGAATCAGGCCCTAAATTCCGAGAGACAAAGTAAATCGGTGTTAATGGCAGCATTTACCATTGATCATATGTAAAAAGGATGGAAAAAGTTTTTTCTTACTCTCACAAGGCAGCCATTTTGAGGACTGAAGAAGTATCCTTGAGCATCCTCATGCCTCAGTGATGGCTTTGGCTTTAGTGGTTCTCCTCAGGAGCGGATTGCCCCCACCGTGTGTAGGAAACGGGATAATGTAAATATTCACTTTTATCTTAAGCCCGACTCAATGAATGAAAGTACTAACTTACCTCCCGAATAAACCGCCGGTCTTCCAACCTGGGAGAGGGGGTGGGGAGTGACCGCGGATTTCACCTTTTACTACAACAAATAAAAAAAAAGTTTAGTTCCAAAGAAGGTCTTTGATTACTTGTGGAGACTGCTCTGCAACTGTTTTACATTCCCTCAGAGGATGTATGTGCATTTCAAAATGGCATCAAAGGAACAGAAGATAAACATTATTAATGCATTCAACACAAAGTTTCAAACTAAATTCAAAGTTACGTCATGGCCGGACTTTACATAAATAGGAGATAAAACAAACAGTAACACGCACAGCACTCACAGCAGAATCGCGCAGACACAAATGGCGGATCTTGTTTCCATCTGCAATTACACGGCCTGCAGGAGAGTCACTGAATGGAGTATAATGTTTAAAGCAACAATGCTCCGCGCTGTTTTTGTTTAGGATAAAAACCAACGTTTGGCAGCTCTGTTCTGTTATTTTTGTTCCCTACACTTTGAGTCACGTAGAACAAAAAATAATGACCCGGTTACTGCCTGGGTTGAAATCATAATTGAAGGAATTATAATTGGTTAAGTAAATAACTTTATAGCAATGGTGAAATTATGTAAATTACTTTAAATGCAGTACTATATTTGCTTACGGCATGGGAGTGACGCCGGTGTAGGAATGGTGTTAGCTGGAGATGTAGGTTTTGCTTTGCTGGTGATACAGTATGAATGTATTGAAGACTTTGAAGTACAATATATGATTTGTATTAAGTGCTGAATTTCATATTTATCAAAGTAATATTTGTGGCACTGAACCATACAGTTTTGAGTGTGTGCAAAATCACAATAAATATTCAAAAACCTTTTTCCAGAATCGACTAAAAACAAAAAATCAGTTCTGGCAAATGCCAGATGGGGTGTCGGGCTGTGGGGCGTCTAATGGGCGACTGAGAATCAGTGCCATTGCCCCATCTTTATTCATCAGGTTAGGCTGTTAGTTATAGCAACTAATAAATTGCAGTGGTGATGTGGTGATGCACTGTGATGGTATGATGGGGGCACCATGATGATGTGATGGGGTACTGTGAGGGTATGATGGGGCACTGTGATGGGGGCATTATGATGGTGTGATGGGGCACTCTGATGTGGCACTATGATGGTATGATGGGGCACTGTGATGTGGCACTATGATGGTATGATGGGGCATTGTGATGGTTTGATGAGGGCACTGTGACGGTATGATGGGGGCACTGTGATGGCATGGTGGGGGAACTATGATGGGGCACTGTGATGGTGTGATGGGGCATTATGATGGTGTGATGGGGGCATTATGATGTTATAATGGGGGCACCGTGATGGGGGCACTGTAATGGTATTATGGGGGCACTATTATGGTATGATGGTGGCACTGTGATGGGAGCACTATGATGGTGTGATGGGGCACCGTGATGCTGTTATGGGGTCACTATGATGGTGTGATGGGGGCACCGTGATGATGTAATGGTGGCACTGTGATGGTATGATGGGGCACTAAGATGGTATGATATGGGCACCATGATGGTGTGATGGGGGCACTCTGATGGGGCACCGTGATGGTATGATGGGGCACTGTGATAGGGGCATTATGATATTATGATGGGGGCACCGTGATGGTGTGATGGGAACACTGTGATGTTGCACTATGATGGTATGATGGGTACACTGTGATGGTGTGATGGGGCACTGTGATGGTATGATAGGGGCACCGTGATGGTGTGATGAGGGCATTATGATGTTATAATGGGGGCACCGTGATGGGGCACCGTGATGCTATGATGGGGCACAATGATGGTATGATGCAGAAACTATGATGGTATGATGGGGCACCATGATGGTGTGATGGGGGCACTATGATGGTATGATGCAGGCACTATGATGGTATGATGGGGCACCATGATAGGGTGATGGGGCACTGATGGTATGATGGGTACACTGTGATGGTGGCACTGTGATTGTGTGGTGGGGCAATATGATTGTATGATGGGGCACTGGGATGGTGTGATGAGGGCACCATGATAGTATGATGGTGGCACTATGATGGTGTATGGCACTGTGATGGTGTGATGGGGCACTATGATGGGGTCACTATGATGGTATGATAAATCACCATGATGGTGTGATGGCGGCACCATGAAGGTGTGATGGGGCACTATAATGGTATGATGGGGCACTATGATGCTGTGATGTGATAGTAGCATAACTTGTATTTTAAGCCTATGGGGCTGATTCTGAGGTGCACAGTTGCTATAGTTGCATGTCAGCAGTGAAATCCTGATGTACTACCTTAAGCTAACACGTGTAACTGTTCAACTAATGCGGGGGATCGTAAGCATGTATTCGGAAACCTACGCCACCCAATAGGAGAGGTCAAGAACAGAACATTGGGAAAAAATCCCCCTGTAAGAGTCTGTGGGAGGGAAGAGGAGTCATGAGTGGAAACAGAGAAAGATCGGTCAGAGAGGTAGGAGGACAGCCAGGAGAGGACATTGTCACCTAGACCAGGGAGTGAAGGCTATGCAGCAGGAGAGGATGGTCCACAGTGTCGAAAGCAGCAGATAGGTCTAGGAGAATGAGCAGAGAATAATGGCTTTTGGATTTGGCAGCAAGGAGGTCGTTGCTGACTTCCGTGAGGGCAGTTTCAGTGGAGTGGAGAGAACGGAAGCCAGACTGAAAAGGGTCAAGGAGGGAGTGGGAGGAAGGAAAGGCGGTAAGGCGGTTGTAAACAATACGCTCAAGGAGTTTGGAGGCAAAAGGGAGGAGAGAGATGGGTCAGTAGTTAGAGAGTAGATTAGGATCAAGGGTAGGTTTTTTAAGTATGGGGAGACAAGGGCATGCTTGAATGCAGAAAGGACAGTGCCTGATGATAGGGAGAAAGTAAGGAGGTGAGCAAGATGGGAGCAGGCAAAAGGAGAGAGGTAGCGGAGGAGGTGGGAGGGGATAGGGTCAAGGGGGGAGGTGGAAGGGGGTGAGGACCGGATGAGGGCATGACTTCCTCTCCAGATATAGGGGAGAAGGATGCCAGAGTTGGTAAAATGGATGGGGAGGGGTGGTCAGGGAAAGGAGGAGGTAGAGAGCTGGGAGACTGGTGGGATATGATGTCCAGATGTATGGAATCAATTTGATATGTAAAGTAGGTAGCAAAGTTAAGGGTAGAGAGCGAGGAGGGGAGGCGAGTAGGGGGCGGGCAGAGGAGGGAGTTAAAGTGGTGAAGAGACGCTGAGGATTTGAGGATTGGGAAATGAGGTTCTAGAAATATGACTGTTTAGAGAGGGAAAGGGCAGCACTGTATGATGAGAGCATACATTTGAAATGGAGAAAATCTGCCTTAGAGCGTGATCTTCTCCACTGTCACTAGGCGGTTCGTGAACACTTTGCAGGTGTCTGGTGCATTTGGAATGCCGGGGTTGAGGTGTGGATCTGCGAGGGTGAGTAGTGATTACTGGAGCAGCAGAGTCAAGAGCAGAAGTAAGGGAGGCATTGTATAGGGAAGCAGCTATTGGTACACGCCCACGACACTCCCACAAGTCAGGGCGGTTAAGTGCGATCACATTGTCACCAGCCAGTTCCCGCCCCGAAACGCCCTATTCCAAAGAAAGACAGATCCGACCAAGTTCCTTCCATCTCAGAATAGAATGGACATATACGTAAATGTGCGTAAATTAGCATCTGCGCATGCTCTTTATGCAAAAAACCGCCATTTAAACCCATGAACAGAGATCTGTGCAACTCAGAATCACACTAGAAGTAAATGCATGCAAACCGCTTTTAATATGAGCTTAGATGCCAGTTCTGTGATGAGGCATGACACAGGCACTGATGTGCAATCAGATGCATTACACATAATGTAGCACAGTGCAAAGTGAGAGCTGGAAGGCTTTAATGAAGTAGTGGGTCTAAGAAGGAAGAAAAGAAGTATGTGTGTGGTCTCCTACGTAACAGATAAAAGAGGGAAGAAAAGAAATACGTGTGTGGTCTCCTAGGTGACAGATAAGAGGGAAGAAAAGAAGTACGTGTGTGTGGGGTGTAGTAGGTATTACCGCCGGACGTTCAAATCCCGACATCGGCAGCCCGGCAAGGGTGAAAATCCCGATCGTCCCTAACGTAACTATCACTAACCTAATTCCCCCCCTAACCCTGCCTTAGGGGTGCCTAACCCTAACCTCCCCCCCAAGTGCCTAACCCTAATCCCCCCTATAAGTGCCTAAACCTGACCCCCTTCCCCACCTCCTAAACCTAAGTCCCTCAGGGGAGTGCCTAAACCCAACCTCCCCAAAGGGTGCCTAAACCTACCCCCCCTCTCCGCACCCTAAACCTAAGTCCTTCGGGTGTGCCTAACCCTAACCTCCCCCCGGGGGTGCCTAACCCTAACCCCCCTTCCCCTAGCCTAACCCTAACCTCTCGGGGGGGTGCCTAACCCTAAGTCCCCCCGGGAACCCTAAACCTAACCCTCCCGCCTCCCGCGGCTGTCCGTGCCCGGTGCCCAAATTCACTTCGATCGGTATGCCGGGCGTCGGTCTTCCGGCATCTGGTTAATGACAGGCGTCTATATTTAGACGCCTGTCACTAGTACCACGCTGGGATTTGAACGTCTGGAAGCCAGCGGTCGGGATTTAGACCGTCGGCTTCCAAACTACATCCCTGTGTGTGGTCTCCTAGGTACAGAGCCGTAACTATACTTTTTGGTGCCCTGTGCCAGAAAGAGCATTGGCGCCCCCCTCATTTTTCAAAGGTACATAATGCACCCAAAAAAGGGGAATGGCCTCAAGGGGAAGGGCCAGGGAAGAGATAGGAGAGGCCAGGAGATGCTGGGGATGAAATAAGAGGAAGCTACAAGCAAGAATGATAATAAACAGAAATTTGACAGGCCCAAACAGCGCCCCCGGCTCTGTGGTGCCCTGTGCCATGGCACCGGCCACACTATCCTAGCTACGGCCCTGCCTAGGTAACATGATTTTATGCTCATACATACTTACTGACTTTCTAGCAGCCAGGTTGCTGCATCAGGGGGCGCGGTAGCGACATAGGTGGATGGTGCAGGGGCATGGTGGCTAAATCGTGGCCCCACCCCCCGCTAAATAATGCCGAGATTACCGGCATTGTAAAGCAGGGGGCGTGGCTACGATGACTGTGCAAATCACATCTTCAGCCCCACCCTGGACAGCCCACTTTCACTCGTTAAGTGGGCACAGCTAGATGCAAGTAAGGTGGGGGGTGCAGGCGCGTGGTGACCAATCTAAGAGACTTGCCCTCTCTTGCGGGTGGCCAGAAGCGCCTCCTGATTTTGGGGGGCCTCCCGGCCATTCCAGGACAGTAGGCAAGTGTGCTCCCATACCCATTTACATGCACCTGACTTGCATTAAGAATTAATATTTAATGCAATAGGATACGTAGCTTATAGAAGGTAACTTATGACAGAACAAAACAACTGAGAAAGTTCTGGCTGTTATGAATCCTTATTAGTAGGATTACAGGATGCGTGACGGGTACATTATGTGCTGCGTTATATTACAAAATGTTACAAATGTCTCCCAAGCTCTAAGTCCCCGTCACTTGTGAGTGAATAATAGGTATCTACCATCTCTTATCATACATGGCGGTCAGGAATGCTTTTACATCTTTTATCCCCTATACAACTGGAGATTTTTGAAACCACATTTCAGTTTTGCTCTAAGTGTCTGAAACCGAGAGTAGTTTTAGAACTACTTTGTGTACCCTAGTGAACGTTTTGGGGGGAGGGATAGGGTTTTCTTTTGGTACAATAGTGAAGTAAATATATTTTTATTTTACAAGCACAATGAGGCAAATATTTGAATACTAAAGGAAGATAATATTTAAATATATACTGAAGGAATACCAAAAGTAGTACTTATATAAGGAATAAAATAGGCAGACGGCCTACAAAAAAATGTTTATGTTCTTTCATCATTTGCTTTTTAGTATAATGTGTAAAAGGACCATAACTATCAGTTTAGTATATATTAAATATTAAGTTACAAAATATATAAGGTTTTAAGAGCTTGCGTACCAAAATGAGTAAGTAATAGAGTTTCTACTGGAAGATGTCTTCTTGAAGATGTCTTCTGGGGTGTCTTGCAGTTGCGAGATAGCCAGGTGTATGATCTCCGAAGGATCCTACGTACAGGGAGATAGAAAGAGGCTTAATATGGCGATATTGAATTGAACAAGTGGAGATTATCCAACATCAGACTGCATACTATTATATACTCAATCTTTTGTAGGTTCTATCTCATTTACCAGTGCTTTTTTTATATGGATAGAAAGGCACCAGTACTCAGAAAAAAGGCATCAGTACTCAGAAAAAAAGGCTCCAGTACTCAGAAAACAGGCATCAGTACTCAGAAAAAAGGCTCCAGTACTCAGAAAACAGGCATCAGAACTCAGAAAAAAGGTGCCAGTACTCAGAAGAAAAGGCTCCAGTACTCAGAAAACAGGTGCAAGTACTCAGAGAAAAGGCACCGGTACTCAGAAAAAAGGCACGAGTACTCAGACAAAAAGGCACCAGTACTCAGAGAAAAAGGCACCAGTACTCAGAAAAAAGGCATCAGTACTCAGAAAAAAGGTGCCAGTACTCAGAAGAAAAGGGTCCAGTACTCAAAAAAAAGGCACCAGTACTCAGACAAAAATGCAGCAGTACTCAGGAAAAAGGCACCAGTACTCAGACAAAAATGCACCAGTACTCAGAAAAAGGCACCAGTACTCAGAAAAAGGGAACTAGCAATCAGAAGAAAAGGCTCCAGTACTCAGAAAACAGGCGCAAATACTCAGAAAAAAGGCACCAGTACTCAGCCAAAAGGCACGAGTACTCAGAGAAAAAGGCACTGGTACTCAGAGAAGAAGGCACCAGTACTCAGAAGAAAAGGCATCAGTACTCAGAAAAAAGGCATCAGTACTCAGAAAAAAGGCATCAGTACTCAGAAGAAAAGGATCCAGTATTCAGAAGAAAAGGATACAGTACTCAGAAAAAAAGGCACCAGTACTCAGACAAAAATGTACCAATACTCAGGAAAAAGGCATCAGTACTCAGAAGAAAAGGATCCAGTATCCAGAAGAAAAGGATCCAGTACTCAGAAAAAAAGGCACCAGTAGTCAGACAAAAATGCACCAGTACTCAGGAAAAAGGCACAAGTACTCAGACAAAAATGCACCAGTACTCAGAGAAAAAGACACCAGTACTCAGAGAAAAAGGCACCAGTACTCAGAAAAAAAGGCACCAGCACTCAAAAGAAAAGGCTCCAGTACTCAAAAAACAGGTGCAAGTACTCAGAAAAAAAGGCACCAGTACTAAGAAAAAAGGCACAAGTACTCAGAAAAAAAATTCCAGTACTCAGAGAAAAAGGCACTGGTACCCAGAGAAAAAAGCACCCGTACTCAGAAAATAGGCAGCAGTACTCGGAAAAAACGGCATCAGTACTCAGAAAAAAGGCATAAGTACTCAGAAAAAAAGCATCAGTACTCAGAAAAAAGGCTCCAGTACTCAGACAAAAATGCACCAGTACTCAGAGAAAAATGCGCCAGTACTCAGGAAAAAGGCACCAGTACTCAGAAAAAAAGGCACCAGCACTCAGAAGAAAAGGCTCCAATACTCAGAAAAAAGGCGCAAGTACTCAGAAAAAAGGCACCAGTACTCAGAAAAAAAGGCATCAGTACTCAGAAAAAAGGCATCAGTACTCAGACAAAAAGGCACCAGCACTCAGAATAAAAGGCTCCAGTACTCAGAAAACAGGTGCAATTCATCAGAAAAAAGGCACCAGTACGCAGAAAAAAGGCATGAGTAATCAGACAAAAAGGCATGAGTACTCAGAGAAAATGGCACTGGTACTCAGAGAAAAAGGCACCACTACTCAGAAAAAAAGGCATCAGTACTCCGAAAAAAGGCACCATTACTCCGAAAATAGGCACCAGTACTCAGAAAAAAGGCATCAGTACTCAGACAAAAATGCACCAGTACTCAGAGAAAAAGGCACCC
Organism: Taudactylus pleione; assembly: GCA_031769625.1. NCBI lineage: Eukaryota > Metazoa > Chordata > Amphibia > Anura > Myobatrachidae > Taudactylus > Taudactylus pleione. The sequence continues at coordinate 299,852 of JAUIMM010000795.1, read as the reverse complement.
GTACTCAGAAAAAAAGGCACCAGCACTCAGAAGAAAAGGCTACAGTACTCAGAAAACAGGTGCAAGTACTCAGAGAAAAGGCACCAGTACTCAGAAAAAAGACACGAGTACTCAGACAGAAAGGCACCAGTACTCAGAGAAAAAGCACTGGTACTCAGAGAAAAAGGCATCAGTACTCAGAAAAAAAGGCATCAGTACTCCGAAAAAAGGCATCAGCTCTCAGAAAAAAGGCATCAATACTCAGAAAAAAGGCATCATTACTCAGAAAAAAGGCACCAGTACTCAGAAAAAAGGCATCAGTACTCAGAAAAAAGGTGCCAGTACTCAGAAGAAAAGGGCCCAGTACACAGAAAAAAAGGCACCAGTACACAGACAAAAATGCACCAGTACACAGGAAAAAGGCACCAGTACTCAGACAAAAATGCACCAGTACTCAGAAAAAGGCACCAGTACTCAGAGAAAAAGGCACTAGCAATTAGAAGAAAAGGCTCAAGTACTCAGAAAACAGGCGCAAATACTCAGAAAAAAGGCACCAGTACTCAGAAAAAAGGCACGAGTACTCAGAGAAAAAGGCACTGGTACTCAGAGAAGAAGGCACGAGTACTCAGAAGAAAAAGCATCAGTACTCAGAAAAAAGGCATCAGCACTCAGAAAAAAAGTCACCAGTACTCAGAGAAAAAGGCTCCAGTACTCAGAGAACAAGGCACCGGTATTCAGAAGAAAAGGATCCAGTACTCACAAAAAAAGGCACCAGTACTCAGACAAAAATGTATCATTACTCTGGAAAAAGGCACCAGTACTCAGACAAAAATGCACCAGTACTCAGAGAAAAAGACACCAGTACTCTGAGAAAAAGGCACTAGTACTCAGAAAAAAGGCACCAGCACTCAGAAGAAAAGGCTCCAGTACTCAGAAAACAGGCGCAGGTACTCAGAAAAAAAGGCACCAGTACTCAGACAAAAAGCACCAGTACTCAGAGAAAAAGGCACTGGTACTCAGAGAGAAAGGCACCAGTACTCAGAAAAAAATGCACCAGTACTCAGAGAAAAAGGCACCAGTACTCAGAAAAAAAAGCACCAGCACTCACAAGAAAAGGGTCCACTACTCAGAAAACAGGCGCAAGTACTCAGAAAAAAAGGCACAAGTACGCAGAAAAAAGGCACGAGTACTCCGAGAAAAAGGCACTGGTACTCAGAAAAAGGCATCAATACTCAGAAAAAAAGGCATCAGTACTCAGAAAAAAGGCATCAGTACTCAGAAAAAGGCTCCAGTACTCAGAAAAAAGGCACCAGCACTCAGAAAACAGGCGCAAGTACTCAGAAGAAAGGCACCAGTACTCAGAAAAAAGGCACGAGTACTCAGAAAAAAAGGCACCAGTACTCAGACAAAAAGGCACTGGTACACCTAGAAAAAGGCACCAGTACTCAGAAAAAAAGGCACCAGTACTCAGAGAAAAAGGCACCGGTACTCAGAAAAAAAGGATCCAGTATTCAGAAAAAAAGAATTCAGTACTCAGAAAAAAAGGCACTAGTACTCAGACAAAAGTGCACCAGTACTCAGAGAAAAAGGCACCGGTACTCAGAAAAAAAGGATCCAGTATTCAGAAAAAAAGAATTCAGTACTCAGAAAAAAAGGCACTAGTACTCAGACAAAAGTGCACCAGTACTCAGAGAAAAAGGCATCAGTACTCAGAAAAAAGGCACCAGCACTCAGAAGAAAAGGCTCCAGTACTCTGAAAACAGGTGCAAGCACTCAGAAAAAAAGGCACCAGTACTCAGAAAAAGGCATCATTACTCAGAAAAAAGGAACCAGTACTCAGATAAAAATGCACCAGTACTCACGAAAAATGCACCAGTACTCAGAAAAAGGCACCAGTACTCAGAAAAAAAGGCACCAGCAATCAGAAGAAAAGGCTCCAGTACTCAGAAAACAGACGCAAATACTCAGAAAAAAGGCACCAGTACTCAGAAAAAAGGCACCAGTACTCAGACAAAAAGGCACCGGTACTCAGAGGAAAAGGCACTGGTACTCAGAGAAGAAGGCACCAGTACTCAGAAGACAAGGCATCAGTACTCAGAAAAAAGGCACCAGTACTCAGAGAAAAAGGTACCAGTACTCAGAGAAAAAGGCACCGGTACTCAGAAAAAAGGCACCAGTACTCAGAAAAAAGGCATCAGTACTCAGAAGTTTAGGATCCAGTATTCAGAAGAAAAGGATCCAGAACTCAGAAAAAAAGGCACCAGTACTCAGACAAAAATGTACCAGTACTCAGACAAAAATGTACCATTACTCAGGAACAATGCACCAGTACTCAGACAAAAAGCACCAGTACTCAGAGAAAAAGGCACCAGTACTCAGAAAAAAACGCATAAGTACTTAGAAAAAAGGCATCACTACTCAGAAAAAAAGGCTCCAGTACTCAGAAAAAAGGCTACAGTAATCAGAAAACAGCCACCAGCACTCAGAGAAAAAGGCACTGGTACTCAGAGAAAAAGGCACCAGTACTCAGACAAAAAGCACCAGTACTCAGAGAAAATGGCACTGGCACTGAGAGAAAAAGGCACAAGTACGCAGAAAAAAGGCACGAGTACTCCGAGAAAAAGGCACTGGTACTCAGAAAAAGGCATCAATACTCAGAAAAAAAGGCATCAGTACTCAGAAAAAAGGCATCAGTACTCAGAAAAAGGCTCCAGTACTCAGAAAAAAGGCACCAGCACTCAGAAAACAGGCGCAAGTACTCAGAAAAAAGGCACCAGTACTCAGAAAACAGGCGCAAGTACTCAGAAAAAAGGCACCAGTACTCAGTACACGAGTACTCCGAGAAAAAGGCACTGGTACTCAGAAAAAGGCATCAATACTCAGAAAAAAGGCACCAGCACTCAGAAAACAGGCGCAAGTACTCAGAAAAAAGGCACCAGTACTCAGAGAAAATGGCACTGGCACTGAGAGAAAAAGGCACCAGTACTCAGAAAAAAATGCACCAGTACTGAGAGAAAAAGGCACCACTACTCAGAAAAATAGGCACAAGTACGCAGAAAAAAGGCACGAGTACTCCGAGAAAAAGGCACTGGTACTCAGAAAAAGGCATCAATACTCAGAAAAAAAGGCATCAGTACTCAGAAAAAAGGCATCAGTACTCAGAAAAAGGCTCCAGTACTCAGAAAAAAGGCACCAGCACTCAGAAAACAGGCGCAAGTACTCAGAAAAAAGGCACCAGTACTCAGAAAAAAGGCACGAGTACTCAGAAAAAAAGGCACCAGTACTCAGACAAAAAGGCACTGGTACACCTAGAAAAAGGCACCAGTACTCAGAAAAAAAGGCACCAGTACTCAGAGAAAAAGGCACCGGTACTCAGAAAAAAAGGATCCAGTATTCAGAAAAAAAGGATTCAGTACTCAGAAAAAAAGGCACTAGTACTCAGACAAAAGTGCACCAGTACTCAAAGAAAAATGCACCAGTACACAGGAAAAAGGCACCAGTACTCAGACAAAAATGCACCAGTACTCAGAAAAAGGCACCAGTACTCAGAGAAAAAGGCACTAGCAATTAGAAGAAAAGGCTCAAGTACTCAGAAAACAGGCGCAAATACTCAGAAAAAAGGCACCAGTACTCAGAAAAAAGGCACGAGTACTCAGAGAAAAAGGCACTGGTACTCAGAGAAGAAGGCACGAGTACTCAGAAGAAAAAGCATCAGTACTCAGAAAAAAGGCATCAGCACTCAGAAAAAAAGTCACCAGTACTCAGAGAAAAAGGCTCCAGTACTCAGAGAACAAGGCACCGGTATTCAGAAGAAAAGGATCCAGTACTCACAAAAAAAGGCACCAGTACTCAGACAAAAATGTATCATTACTCTGGAAAAAGGCACCAGTACTCAGACAAAAATGCACCAGTACTCAGAGAAAAAGACACCAGTACTCTGAGAAAAAGGCACTAGTACTCAGAAAAAAGGCACCAGCACTCAGGAGAAAAGGCTCCAGTACTCAGAAAACAGGCGCAGGTACTCAGAAAAAAAGGCACCAGTACTCAGACAAAAAGCACCAGTACTCAGAGAAAAAGGCACTGGTACTCAGAGAGAAAGGCACCAGTACTCAGAAAAAAATGCACCAGTACTCAGAGAAAAAGGCACCAGTACTCAGAAAAAAAAGCACCAGCACTCACAAGAAAAGGGTCCACTACTCAGAAAACAGGCGCAAGTACTCAGAAAAAAAGGCACAAGTACGCAGAAAAAAGGCACGAGTACTCAGAGAAAAAGGCACGGGTACTCAGAAAAAGGCATCAATACTCAGAAAAAAAGGCATCAGTACTCACAAAAAAGGCATCAGTACTCAGAAAAAGGCTCCAGTACTCAGAAAAAAGGCACCAGCACTCAGAAAACAGGCGCAAGTACTCAGAAGAAAGGCACCAGTACTCAGAAAAAAGGCACGAGTACTCAGAAAAAAAGGCACCAGTACTCAGACAAAAAGGCACTGGTACACCTAGAAAAAGGCACCAGTACTCAGAAAAAAAGGCACCAGTACTCAGAGAAAAAGGCACCGGTACTCAGAAAAAAAGGATCCAGTATTCAGAAAAAAAGAATTCAGTACTCAGAAAAAAAGGCACTAGTACTCAGACAAAAGTGCACCAGTACTCAGAGAAAAATGCACCAGTTCTCAGAGAAAAAGACACCACTAATCATAGAAAAAGGCACCAGTACTCAGAAAAAAGGCACCAGCACTCAGAAGAAAAGGCTCCAGTACTCTGAAAACAGGTGCAAGCACTCAGAAAAAAAGGCACCAGTACTCAGAAAAAGGCATCATTACTCAGAAAAAAGGAACCAGTACTCAGATAAAAATGCACCAGTACTCACGAAAAATGCACCAGTACTCAGAAAAAGGCACCAGTACTCAGAAAAAAAGGCACCAGCAATCAGAAGAAAAGGCTCCAGTACTCAGAAAACAGACGCAAATACTCAGAAAAAAGGCACCAGTACTCAGAAAAAAGGCACCAGTACTCAGACAAAAAGGCACCGGTACTCAGAGGAAAAGGCACTGGTACTCAGAGAAGAAGGCACCAGTACTCAGAAGACAAGGCATCAGTACTCAGAAAAAAGGCACCAGTACTCAGAGAAAAAGGTACCAGTACTCAGAGAAAAAGGCACCGGCACTCAGAAGAAAAGGCTCCAGTACTCTGAAAACAGGTGCAAGCACTCAGAAAAAAAGGCACCAGTACTCAGAAAAAGGCATCATTACTCAGAAAAAAGGAACCAGTACTCAGATAAAAATGCACCAGTACTCACGAAAAATGCACCAGTACTCAGAAAAAGGCACCAGTACTCAGAAAAAAAGGCACCAGCAATCAGAAGAAAAGGCTCCAGTACTCAGAAAACAGACGCAAATACTCAGAAAAAAGGCACCAGTACTCAGAAAAAAGGCACCAGTACTCAGACAAAAAGGCACCGGTACTCAGAGGAAAAGGCACTGGTACTCAGAGAAGAAGGCACCAGTACTCAGAAGACAAGGCATCAGTACTCAGAAAAAAGGCACCAGTACTCAGAGAAAAAGGTACCAGTACTCAGAGAAAAAGGCACCGGTACTCAGAAAAAAGGCACCAGTACTCAGAAAAAAGGCATCAGTACTCAGAAGTTTAGGATCCAGTATTCAGAAGAAAAGGATCCAGAACTCAGAAAAAAAGGCACCAGTACTCAGACAAAAATGTACCAGTACTCAGACAAAAATGTACCATTACTCAGGAACAATGCACCAGTACTCAGACAAAAAGCACCAGTACTCAGAGAAAAAGGCACCAGTACTCAGAAAAAAACGCATAAGTACTTAGAAAAAAGGCATCACTACTCAGAAAAAAAGGCTCCAGTACTCAGAAAAAAGGCTACAGTAATCAGAAAACAGCCACCAGCACTCAGAGAAAAAGGCACTGGTACTCAGAGAAAAAGGCACCAGTACTCAGACAAAAAGCACCAGTACTCAGAGAAAATGGCACTGGCACTGAGAGAAAAAGGCACCAGTACTCAGAAAAAAATGCACCAGTACTCAGAGAAAAAGGAACCACTACTCAGAAAAATAGGCACAAGTACGCAGAAAAAAGGCACGAGTACTCCGAGAAAAAGGCACTGGTACTCAGAAAAAGGCATCAATACTCAGAAAAAAAGGCATCAGTACTCAGAAAAAAGGCATCAGTACTCAGAAAAAGGCTCCAGTACTCAGAAAAAAGGCACCAGCACTCAGAAAACAGGCGCAAGTACTCAGAAAAAAGGCACCAGTACTCAGAAAAAAGGCACGAGTACTCAGAAAAAAAGGCACCAGTACTCAGACAAAAAGGCACTGGTACACCTAGAAAAAGGCACCAGTACTCAGAAAAAAAGGCACCAGTACTCAGAGAAAAAGGCACCGGTACTCAGAAAAAAAGGATCCAGTATTCAGAAAAAAAGGATTCAGTACTCAGAAAAAAAGGCACTAGTACTCAGACAAAAGTGCACCAGTACTCAAAGAAAAATGCACGAGTACTCCGAGAAAAAGGCACTGGTACTCAGAAAAAGGCATCAATACTCAGAAAAAAAGGCATCAGTACTCAGAAAAAAGGCATCAGTACTCAGAAAAAGGCTCCAGTACTCAGAAAAAAGGCACCAGCACTCAGAAAACAGGCGCAAGTACTCAGAAAAAAGGCACCAGTACTCAGAAAAAAGGCACGAGTACTCAGAAAAAAAGGCACCAGTACTCAGACAAAAAGGCACTGGTACACCTAGAAAAAGGCACCAGTACTCAGAAAAAAAGGCACCAGTACTCAGAGAAAAAGGCACCGGTACTCAGAAAAAAAGGATCCAGTATTCAGAAAAAAAGGATTCAGTACTCAGAAAAAAAGGCACTAGTACTCAGACAAAAGTGCACCAGTACTCAAAGAAAAATGCACCAGTTCTCAGAGAAAAAGACACCAATAATCATAGAAAAAGGCACCAGTACTCAGAAAAAAGGCACCAGCACTCAGAAGAAAAGGCTCCAGTACTCAGAAAACAGGTGCAAGCACTCAGAAAAAAAGGCACCAGTACTCAGAAAAAGGCATCATTACTCAGAAAAAAGGAACCAGTACTCAGATAAAAATGCACCAGTACTCACGAAAAATGCACCAGTACTCAGAAAAAGGCACCAGTACTCAGAAAAAAAGGCACCAGCAATCAGAAGAAAAGGCTCCAGTACTCAGAAAACAGACGCAAATACTCAGAAAAAAGGCACCAGTACTCAGAAAAAAGGCACCAGTACTCAGACAAAAAGGCACCGGTACTCAGAGGAAAAGGCACTGGTACTCAGAGAAGAAGGCACCAGTACTCAGAAGACAAGGCATCAGTACTCAGAAAAAAGGCACCAGTACTCAGAGAAAAAGGTACCAGTACTCAGAGAAAAAGGCACCGGTACTCAGAAAAAAGGCACCAGTACTCAGAAAAAAGGCATCAGTACTCAGAAGTTTAGGATCCAGTATTCAGAAGAAAAGGATCCAGAACTCAGAAAAAAAGGCACCAGTACTCAGACAAAAATGTACCAGTACTCAGACAAAAATGTACCATTACTCAGGAACAATGCACCAGTACTCAGACAAAAAGCACCAGTACTCAGAGAAAAAGGCACCAGTACTCAGAAAAAAACGCATAAGTACTTAGAAAAAAGGCATCACTACTCAGAAAAAAAGGCTCCAGTACTCAGAAAAAAGGCTACAGTAATCAGAAAACAGCCACCAGCACTCAGAGAAAAAGGCACTGGTACTCAGAGAAAAAGGCACCAGTACTCAGAAAAAAAGCACCAGTACTCAGAGAAAATGGCACTGGCACTGACAGAAAAAGGCACCAGTACTCAGAAAAAAATGCACCAGTACTCAGAGAAAAAGGCACCACTACTCAGAAAAAAAGGCACCAGCACTCAGAAGAAAAGGCTCCACTACTCAGAAAATAGGTGCAAGTACTCAGAAAAAAGGCACTAGTATGCAGAAAAAAGGCACGAGTACTCAGAGAAAAAGGCACTGGTACTCAGAAAAAGGCATCAGTACTCAGAAAGAAAGGCATCAGTACACAGAAAAAGGCATCAGTACTCAGACAAAGGCTCCAGTACTCAGGCAAAAATGCACCGGTACTCAGAGAAAAATGCACCAGTACTCAGAAAAAAAGGCACTAGTACTCAGACAAAAGTGCACCAGTACTCAGAGAAAAATGCACCAGTTCTCAGAGAAAAAGACACCACTAATCATAGAAAAAGGCACCAGTACTCAGAAAAAAGGCACCAGCACTCAGAAGAAAATGCTCCAGTACTCAGAAAACAGGTGCAAGCACTCAGATAAAAAGGCACCAGTACTCAGAAAAAGGCATCATTACTCTGGAAAAATGCACCAGTACTCAGAAAAAGGCACCAGTACTCAGAAAAAAAGGCACCAGCAATCAGAAGAAAAGGCTCTGGTACTCAGAGAAGAAGGCACCAGTACTCAGAAGACAAGGCATCAGTACTCAGAAAAAAGGCACCAGTACTCAGAGAAAAAGGTACGAGTACTCAGAGAAAAAGGCACCGGTACTCAGAAAAAAGGCACCAGTACTCAGAAAAAAGGCATCAGTACTCAGAAGTTTAGGATCCAGTATTCAGAAGAAAAGGATCCAGTACTCAGAAAAAAAGGCACCAGTACTCAGACAAAAATGTACCAGTACTCAGACAAAAATGTACCATTACTCAGGAACAATGCACCAGTACTCAGACAAAAAGCACCAGTACTCAGAGAAAAAGGCACCAGTACTCAGAAAAAAGGCACCAGGACTCAGAAGAAAAGGCTCCAGTTCTCTGAAAACAGGTGCAAGCACTCAGATAAAAAGGCACCAGTACTCAGAAAAAGGCATCATTACTCAGGAAAAATGCACCAGTACTCAGAAAAAGGCACCAGTACTCAGAAAAAAAGGCACCAGCAATCAGAAGAAAAGGCTCCAGTACTCAGAAAACAGGCGCAAATACTCAGAAAAAAGGCACCAGTACTCAGAAAAAAGGCACGAGTACTCAGACAAAAAGGCACCGGTACTCAGAGAAAAAGGCACTGGTACTCAGAGAAGAAGGCACCAGTACTCAGAAGACAAGGCATCAGTACTCAGAAAAAAGGCACCAGTACTCAGAAAAAAGGCACCAGTACTCAGAAAAAAGGCACCAGTATTCAGAAAAAAGGCATCAGTACTCAGAAGAAAAGGATCCAGTATTCAGAAGAAAAGTATCCAGTACTCAGAAAAAAACGCACCAGTACTCAGACAAAAATGTACCAGTACTCAGACAAAAATGTAACATTACTCAGGAACAAGGCACCAGTACTCAGACAAAAAGCACCAGTACTCAGAGAAAAAGGCACCAGTACTCAGAAAAAAACGCATAAGTACTTAGAAAAAAGGCATCAGTACTCAGAAAAAAAGGCTCCAGTACTTAGAAAAAAGGCTACAGTAATCAGAAAACAGCCACCATTACTCAGAGAAAAAGGCACTGGTACTCAGAGTAAAAGGCACCAGTACTCAGACAAAAAGCACCAGTACTCAGAGAAAATGGCACTGGCACTGAGAGAAAAAGGCACCAGTACTCAGAAAAAAAAGGCACCAGTACTCAGAAAAAAGGCACGAGTACTCAGACAAAAAGGCACCGGTACTCAGAGGAAAAGGCACTGGTACTCAGAGAAGAAGGCACCAGTACTCAGAAGACAAGGCATCAGTACTCAGAAAAAAGGCACCAGTACTCAGAGAAAAGGGTACCAGTACTCAGAGAAAAAGGCACCGGTACTCAGAAAAAAGGCACCAGTACTCATAAAAAAGGCATCAGTACTCAGAAGTTTAGGATCCAGTATTCAGAAGAAAAGGATCCAGTACTCAGAAAAAAAGGCACCAGTACTCAGACAAAAATGTACCAGTACTCAGACAAAAATGTACCATTACTCAGGAACAATGCACCAGTACTCAGACAAAAAGCACCAGTACTCAGAGAAAAAGGCACCAGTACTCAGAAAAAAACGCATAAGTACTTAGAAAAAAGGCATCACTACTCAGAAAAAAAGGCTCCAGTACTCAGAAAAAAGGCTACAGTAATCAGAAAACAGCCACCAGCACTCAGAGAAAAAGGCACTGGTACTCAGAGAAAAAGGCACCAGTACTCAGACAAAAAGCACCAGTACTCAGAGAAAATGGCACTGGCACTGAGAGAAAAAAGGCACCAGTACTCAGAAAAAAATGCACCAGTACTCAGAGAAAAAGGCACCACTACTCAGAAAAAAAGGCACCAGCACTCAGAAGAAAAGGCTCCACGACTCAGAAAATAGGTGCAAGTACTCAGAAAAAAGGCACTAGTATGCAGAAAAAAGGCACCAGTACTCAGAGAAAAAGGTACCAGTACTCAGAGAAAAAGGCACCGGTACTCAGAAAAAAGGCACCAGTATTCAGAAAAAAGGCATCAGTACTCAGAAGAAAAGGATCCAGTATTCAGAAGAAAAGTATCCAGTACTCAGAAAAAAAGGCATCAGTACTCAAAAGTTTAGGATCCAGTATTCAGAAGAAAAGGATCCAGAACTCAGAAAAAAAGGCACCAGTACTCAGACAAAAATGTACCAGTACTCAGACAAAAATGTACCATTACTCAGGAACAATGCACCAGTACTCAGACAAAAAGCACCAGTACTCAGAGAAAAAGGCACCAGTACTCAGAAAAAAACGCATAAGTACTTAGAAAAAAGGCATCACTACTTAGAAAAAAAGGCTCCAGTACTCAGAAAAAAGGCTACAGTAATCAGAAAACAGCCACCAGCACTCAGAGAAAAAGGCACTTGTACTCAGAGAAAAAGGCACCAGTACTCAGACAAAAAGCACCAGTACTCAGAGAAAATGGCACTGGCACTGAGAGAAAAAGGCACCAGTACTCAGAAAAAAATGCACCAGTACTCAGAGAAAAAGGCACCACTACTCAGAAAAAAAGGCACCAGCACTCAGAAGAAAAGGCTCCACTACTCAGAAAATAGGTGCAAGTACTCAGAAAAAAGGCACTAGTATGCAGAAAAAAGGCACAAGTACTCAGAGAAAAAGGCACTGGTACTCAGAAAAAGGCATCAGTACTCAGAAAAAAAGGCATCAGTACACAGAAAAAGGCATCAGTACTCAGACAAAGGCTCCAGTACTCAGGCAAAAATGCACCGGTACTCAGAGAAAAATGCACCAGTACTCAGAAAAAAAGGCACTAGTACTCAGACAAAAGTGCACCAGTACTCAGAGAAAAATGCACCAGTTCTCAGAGAAAAAGACACCACTAATCATAGAAAAAGGCACCAGTACTCAGAAAAAAGGCACCAGCACTCAGAAGAAAAGGCTCCAGTACTCAGAAAACAGGTGCAAGCACTCAGATAAAAAGGCACCAGTACTCAGAAAAAGGCATCATTACTCTGGAAAAATGCACCAGTACTCAGAAAAAGGCACCAGTACTCTGAAAAAAAGGCACCAGCAATCAGAAGAAAAGGCTCCAGTACTCAGAAAACAGGCGCAAATACTCAGAAAAAATGCACCAGTACTCAGAAAAAAGGCACTGGTACTCAGAGAAGAAGTCACCAGTACTCAGAAAACAAGGCATCAGTACTCAGAAAAAAGGCACCAGTACTCAGAGAAAGAGGTACCAGTACTCAGAGAAAAAGGCACTGGTACTCAGAAAAAAGGCACCAGTACTCAGAAAAAAGGCATCAGTACTCAGAAGTTTAGGATCCAGTATTCAGAAGAAAAGGATCCAGTACTCAGAAAAAAAGGCACCAGTACTCAGACAAAAATGTACCAGTACTCAGACAAAAATGTACCATTACTCAGGAACAATGCACCAGTACTCAGACAAAAAGCACCAGTACTCAGAGAAAAAGGCACCAGTACTCAGAAAAAAGGCACCAGGACTCAGAAGAAAAGGCTCCAGTTCTCAGAAAAGAGGTGCAAGCACTCAGAAAAAAAGGCACCAGTACTCAGAAAAAGGCATAATTACTCAGGAAAAATGCACCAGTACTCAGAAAAAGGCACCAGTACTCAGACAAAAAGCACCAGTACTCAGAGAAAATGGCACTGGCACTGAGAGAAAAAAGGCACCAGTACTCAGAAAAAAATGCACCAGTACTCAGAGAAAAAGGCACCACTACTCAGAAAAAAAGGCACCAGCACTCAGAAGAAAAGGCTCCACGACTCAGAAAATAGGTGCAAGTACTCAGAAAAAAGGCACTAGTATGCAGAAAAAAGGCACCAGTACTCAGAGAAAAAGGTACCAGTACTCAGAGAAAAAGGCACCGGTACTCAGAAAAAAGGCACCAGTATTCAGAAAAAAGGCATCAGTACTCAGAAGAAAAGGATCCAGTATTCAGAAGAAAAGTATCCAGTACTCAGAAAAAAAGGCATCAGTACTCAGAAGTTTAGGATCCAGTATTCAGAAGAAAAGGATCCAGAACTCAGAAAAAAAGGCACCAGTACTCAGACAAAAATGTACCAGTACTCAGACAAAAATGTACCATTACTCAGGAACAATGCACCAGTACTCAGACAAAAAGCACCAGTACTCAGAGAAAAAGGCACCAGTACTCAGAAAAAAACGCATAAGTACTTAGAAAAAAGGCATCACTACTTAGAAAAAAAGGCTCCAGTACTCAGAAAAAAGGCTACAGTAATCAGAAAACAGCCACCAGCACTCAGAGAAAAAGGCACTTGTACTCAGAGAAAAAGGCACCAGTACTCAGACAAAAAGCACCAGTACTCAGAGAAAATGGCACTGGCACTGAGAGAAAAAGGCACCAGTACTCAGAAAAAAATGCACCAGTACTCAGAGAAAAAGGCACCACTACTCAGAAAAAAAGGCACCAGCACTCAGAAGAAAAGGCTCCACTACTCAGAAAATAGGTGCAAGTACTCAGAAAAAAGGCACTAGTATGCAGAAAAAAGGCACGAGTACTCAGAGAAAAAGGCACTGGTACTCAGAAAAAGGCATCAGTACTCAGAAAAAAAGGCATCAGTACACAGAAAAAGGCATCAGTACTCAGACAAAGGCTCCAGTACTCAGGCAAAAATGCACCGGTACTCAGAGAAAAATGCACCAGTACTCAGAAAAAAAGGCACTAGTACTCAGACAAAAGTGCACCAGTACTCAGAGAAAAATGCACCAGTTCTCAGAGAAAAAGACACCACTAATCATAGAAAAAGGCACCAGTACTCAGAAAAAAGGCACCAGCACTCAGAAGAAAAGGCTCCAGTACTCAGAAAACAGGTGCAAGCACTCAGATAAAAAGGCACCAGTACTCAGAAAAAGGCATCATTACTCTGGAAAAATGCACCAGTACTCAGAAAAAGGCACCAGTACTCTGAAAAAAAGGCACCAGCAATCAGAAGAAAAGGCTCCAGTACTCAGAAAACAGGCGCAAATACTCAGAAAAAATGCACCAGTACTCAGAAAAAAGGCACTGGTACTCAGAGAAGAAGTCACCAGTACTCAGAAAACAAGGCATCAGTACTCAGAAAAAAGGCACCAGTACTCAGAGAAAGAGGTACCAGTACTCAGAGAAAAAGGCACTGGTACTCAGAAAAAAGGCACCAGTACTCAGAAAAAAGGCATCAGTACTCAGAAGTTTAGGATCCAGTATTCAGAAGAAAAGGATCCAGTACTCAGAAAAAAAGGCACCAGTACTCAGACAAAAATGTACCAGTACTCAGACAAAAATGTACCATTACTCAGGAACAATGCACCAGTACTCAGACAAAAAGCACCAGTACTCAGAGAAAAAGGCACCAGTACTCAGAAAAAAGGCACCAGGACTCAGAAGAAAAGGCTCCAGTTCTCAGAAAAGAGGTGCAAGCACTCAGAAAAAAAGGCACCAGTACTCAGAAAAAGGCATAATTACTCAGGAAAAATGCACCAGTACTCAGAAAAAGGCACCAGTACTCAGACAAAAAGCACCAGTACTCAGAGAAAATGGCACTGGCACTGAGAGAAAAAAGGCACCAGTACTCAGAAAAAAATGCACCAGTACTCAGAGAAAAAGGCACCACTACTCAGAAAAAAAGGCACCAGCACTCAGAAGAAAAGGCTCCACGACTCAGAAAATAGGTGCAAGTACTCAGAAAAAAGGCACTAGTATGCAGAAAAAAGGCACCAGTACTCAGAGAAAAAGGTACCAGTACTCAGAGAAAAAGGCACCGGTACTCAGAAAAAAGGCACCAGTATTCAGAAAAAAGGCATCAGTACTCAGAAGAAAAGGATCCAGTATTCAGAAGAAAAGTATCCAGTACTCAGAAAAAAAGGCATCAGTACTCAGAAGTTTAGGATCCAGTATTCAGAAGAAAAGGATCCAGAACTCAGAAAAAAAGGCACCAGTACTCAGACAAAAATGTACCAGTACTCAGACAAAAATGTACCATTACTCAGGAACAATGCACCAGTACTCAGACAAAAAGCACCAGTACTCAGAGAAAAAGGCACCAGTACTCAGAAAAAAACGCATAAGTACTTAGAAAAAAGGCATCACTACTTAGAAAAAAAGGCTCCAGTACTCAGAAAAAAGGCTACAGTAATCAGAAAACAGCCACCAGCACTCAGAGAAAAAGGCACTTGTACTCAGAGAAAAAGGCACCAGTACTCAGACAAAAAGCACCAGTACTCAGAGAAAATGGCACTGGCACTGAGAGAAAAAGGCACCAGTACTCAGAAAAAAATGCACCAGTACTCAGAGAAAAAGGCACCACTACTCAGAAAAAAAGGCACCAGCACTCAGAAGAAAAGGCTCCACTACTCAGAAAATAGGTGCAAGTACTCAGAAAAAAGGCACTAGTATGCAGAAAAAAGGCACGAGTACTCAGAGAAAAAGGCACTGGTACTCAGAAAAAGGCATCAGTACTCAGAAAAAAAGGCATCAGTACACAGAAAAAGGCATCAGTACTCAGACAAAGGCTCCAGTACTCAGGCAAAAATGCACCGGTACTCAGAGAAAAATGCACCAGTACTCAGAAAAAAAGGCACTAGTACTCAGACAAAAGTGCACCAGTACTCAGAGAAAAATGCACCAGTTCTCAGAGAAAAAGACACCACTAATCATAGAAAAAGGCACCAGTACTCAGAAAAAAGGCACCAGCACTCAGAAGAAAAGGCTCCAGTACTCAGAAAACAGGTGCAAGCACTCAGATAAAAAGGCACCAGTACTCAGAAAAAGGCATCATTACTCTGGAAAAATGCACCAGTACTCAGAAAAAGGCACCAGTACTCTGAAAAAAAGGCACCAGCAATCAGAAGAAAAGGCTCCAGTACTCAGAAAACAGGCGCAAATACTCAGAAAAAATGCACCAGTACTCAGAAAAAAGGCACGAGTACTCAGAGAAGAAGGCACCAGTACTCAGAAGACAAGGCATCAACTCAGAAAAAAGGCACCAGTACTCAGAGAAAAAGGTACCAGTACTCAGAGAAAAAGGCACCGGTACTCAGAAAAAAGACACCAGTATTCAGAAAAAAGGCATCAGTACTCAGAAGAAAAGGATCCAGTATTCAGAAGAAAAGGATCCAGTACTCAGAAAAAAACGCACCAGTACTCAGACAAAAATGTACCAGTACTCAGACAAAAATGTACCATTACTCAGGAACAAGGCACCAGTACTCAGACAAAAAGCACCAGTACTCAGAGAAAAAGGCACCAGTACTCAGAAAAAAACGCATAAGTACTTAGAAAAAAGGCATCAGTACTCAGAAAAAAAGGCTCCAGTACTTAGAAAAAAGGCTACAGTAATCAGAAAACAGCCACCAGTACTCATAGAAAAAGGCACTGGTACTCAGAGTAAAAGGCACCAGTACTCAGACAAAAAGCACCAGTACTCAGAGAAAATGGCACTGGCACTGAGAGAAAAAGGCACCAGTACTCAGAAAAAAAAGGCACCAGTACTCAGAAAAAAGGCACGAGTACTCAGACAAAAAGGCACCAGTACTCAGAGGAAAAGGCACTGGTACTCAGAGAAGAAGTCACCAGTACTCAGAAAACAAGGCATCAGTACTCAGAAAAAAGGCACCAGTACTCAGAGAAAGAGGTACCAGTACTCAGAGAAAAAGGCACTGGTACTCAGAAAAAAGGCACCAGTACTCAGAAAAAAGGCATCAGTACTCAGAAGTTTAGGATCCAGTATTCAGAAGAAAAGGATCCAGTACTCAGAAAAAAAGGCACCAGTACTCAGACAAAAATGTACCAGTACTCAGACAAAAATGTACCATTACTCAGGAACAATGCACCAGTACTCAGACAAAAAGCACCAGTACTCAGAGAAAAAGGCACCAGTACTCAGAAAAAAGGCACCAGGACTCAGAAGAAAAGGCTCCAGTTCTCAGAAAACAGGTGCAAGCACTCAGAAAAAAAGGCACCAGTACTCAGAAAAAGGCATAATTACTCAGGAAAAATGCACCAGTACTCAGAAAAAGGCACCAGTACTCAGAAAAAAAGGCACCAGCAATCAGAAGAAAAGGCTCCAGTACTCAGAAAACAGGCGCAAATACTCAGAAAAAAGGCACCAGTACTCAGAAAAAAGGCACGAGTACTCAGACAAAAAGGCACCGGTACTCAGAGAAAAAGGCACTGGTACTCAGAGAAGAAGGCACCAGTACTCAGAAGACAAGGCATCAGTACTCAGAAAAAAGGCACCAGTACTCAGAGAAAAAGGTACCAGTACTCAGAGAAAAAGGCACCGGTACTCAGAAAAAAGGCACCAGTATTCAGAAAAAAGGCATCAGTACTCAGAAGAAAAGGATCCAGTATTCAGAAGAAAAGTATCCAGTACTCAGAAAAAAAGGCACCAGTACTCAGACAAAAATGTACCAGTACTCAGACAAAAATGTACCATTACTCAGGAACAAGGCACCAGTACTCAGACAAAAAGCACCAGTACTCAGAGAAAAAGGCACCAGTACTCAGAAAAAAACGCATAAGTACTTAGAAAAAAGGCATCAGTACTCAGAAAAAAAGGCTCCAGTACTTAGAAAAAAGGCTACAGTAATCAGAAAACAGCCAACAGTACTCAGAGAAAAAGGCACTGGTACTCAGAGTAAAAGGCACCAGTACTCAGACAAAAAGCACCAGTACTCAGAGAAAATGGCACTGGCACTGAGAGAAAAAGGCACCAGTACTCAGAAAAAAAAGGCACCAGTACTCAGAAAAAAGGCACGAGTACTCAGACAAAAAGGCACCGGTACTCAGAGGAAAAGGCACTGGTACTCAGAGAAGAAGGCACCAGTACTCAGAAGACAAGGCATCAGTACTCAGAAAAAAGGCACCAGTACTCAGAGAAAAGGGTACCAGTACTCAGAGAAAAAGGCACCGGTACTCAGAAAAAAGGCACCAGTACTCAGAAAAAAGGCATCAGTACTCAGAAGTTTAGGATCCAGTATTCAGAAGAAAAGGATCCAGTACTCAGAAAAAAAGGCACCAGTACTCAGACAAAAATGTACCAGTACTCAGACAAAAATGTACCATTACTCAGGAACAATGCACCAATACTCAGACAAAAAGCACCAGTACTCAGAGAAAAAGGCACCAGTACTCAGAAAAAAACGCATAAGTACTTAGAAAAAAGGCATCACTACTCAGAAAAAAAGGCTCCAGTACTCAGAAAAAAGGCTACAGTAATCAGAAAACAGCCACCAGCACTCAGAGAAAAAGGCACTGGTACTCAGAGAAAAAGGCACCAGTACTCAGACAAAAAGCACCAGTACTCAGAGAAAATGGCACTGGCACTGAGAGAAAAAGGCACCAGTACTCAGAAAAAAATGCACCAGTACTCAGAGAAAAAGGCACCACTACTCAGAAAAAAAGGCACCAGCACTCAGAAGAAAAGGCTCCACGACTCAGAAAATAGGTGCAAGTACTCAGAAAAAAGGCACTAGTATGCAGAAAAAAGGCACCAGTACTCAGAGAAAAAGGTACCAGTACTCAGAGAAAAAGGCACCGGTACTCAGAAAAAAGGCACCAGTATTCAGAAAAAAGGCATCAGTACTCAGAAGAAAAGGATCCAGTATTCAGAAGAAAAGTATCCAGTACTCAGAAAAAAAGGCACCAGTACTCAGACAAAAATGTACCAGTACTCAGACAAAAATGTACCATTACTCAGGAACAAGGCACCAGTACTCAGACAAAAAGGCACCAGTACTCAGAGAAAAAGGCACCAGTACTCAGAAAAAAACGCATAAGTACTTAAAAAAAAGGCATCAGTACTCAGAAAAAAAGGCTCCAGTACTTAGAAAAAAGGCTACAGTAATCAGAAAACAGCCACCAGTACTCATAGAAAAAGGCACTGGTACTCAGAGTAAAAGGCACCAGTACTCAGACAAAAAGCACCAGTACTCAGAGAAAATGGCACTGGCACTGAGAGAAAAAGGCACCAGTACTCAGAAAAAAAAGGCACCAGTACTCAGAAAAAAGGCACGAGTACTCAGACAAAAAGGCACCGGTACTCAGAGGAAAAGGCACTGGTACTCAGAGAAGAAGGCACCAGTACTCAGAAGACAAGGCATCAGTACTCAGAAAAAAGGCACCAGTACTCAGAGAAAAAGGTACCAGTACTCAGAGAAAAAGGCACCGGTACTCAGAAAAAAGGCACCAGTACTCAGAAAAAAGGCATCAGTACTCAGAAGTTTAGGATCCAGTATTCAGAAGAAAAGGATCCAATACTCAGAAAAAAAGGCACCAGTACTCAGACAAAAATGTACTAGTACTCAGACAAAAATGTACCATTACTCAAGAACAATGCACCAGTACTCAGACAAAAAGCACCAGTACTCAGAGAAAAAGGCACCAGTACTCAGAAAAAAACGCATAAGTACTTAGAAAAAAGGCATCACTACTCAGAAAAAAAGGCTCCAGTACTCTGAAAAAAGGCTACAGTAATCAGAAAACAGCCACCAGCACTCAGAGAAAAAGGCACTGGTACTCAGAGAAAAAGGCACCAGTACTCAGACAAAAAGCACCAGTACTCAGAGAAGATGGCACTGGCACTGAGAGAAAAAGGCACCAGTACTCAGAAAAAAATGCACCAGTACTCAGAGAAAAAGGCACCACTACTCAGAAAAAAAGGCACCAGCACTCAGAAGAAAAGGCTCCACTACTCAGAAAATAGGTGCAAGTACTCAGAAAAAAGGAACTAGTATGCAGAAAAAAGGCACGAGTACTCAGAGAAAAAGGCACCGGTACTCAGAAAAAAGGCACCAGTATTCAGAAAAAAGGCATCAGTACTCAGAAGAAAAGGATCCAGTATTCAGAAGAAAAGGATCCAGTGCTCAGCAAAAAAGGCACCAGTACTCAGACAAAAATGTACCAGTACTCAGACAAAAATGTACCATTACTCAGGAACAAGGCACCAGTACTCAGACAAAAAGCACCAGTACTCAGAGAAAAAGGCACCAGTACTCAGAAAAAAACGCATAAGTACTTAGAAAAAAGGCATCAGTACTCAGAAAAAAAGGCTCCAGTACTTAGAAAAAAGGCTACAGTAATCAGAAAACAGCCACCAGTACTCAGAGAAAAAGGCACTGGTACTCAGAGTAAAAGGCACCACTACTCAGAAAATAGGCACCAGTACTCAGAAAAAAGGCATCAGTACTCAGACAAAAATGCACCAGTACTCAGAGAAAAAGGCACCCGTACTCAGAAAAAAAGGCACCAGCACTCAGAAGAAAAGGCTCCAGTACTCAGAAAACAGGTGCAAGTACTCAGAGAAAAGGCACCAGTACTCAGAAAAAAGGCACGAGTACTCAGACAGAAAGGCACCAGTACTCAGAGAAAAAGCACTGGTACTCAGAGAAAAAGGCATCAGTAATCAGAAAAAAAGGCATCAGTACTCCGAAAAAAGGCATCAGCACTCAGAAAAAAGGCATCAATACTCAGAAAAAAGGCATCATTACTCAGAAAAAAGGCACCAGTACTCAGAAAAAAGGCATCAGTACTCAGAAAAAAGGTGCCAGTACTCAGAAGAAAAGGGTCCAGTACTCAGAAAAAAAGGCACCAGTACTCAGACAAAAATGCACCAGTACTCAGAAAAAGGCACCAGTACTCAGAAAAAAAGGCACTAGCAATTAGAAGAAAAGGCTTAAGTACTCAGAAAACAGGTTCAAATACTCAGAAAAAAGGCACCAGTACTCAGAAAAAAGGCACGAGTACTCAGAGAAAAAGGCACTGGTACTCAGAGAAGAAGGCACGAGTACTCAGAAGAAAAAGCATCAGTACTCAGAAAAAAGGCATCAGCACTCAGAAAAAAAGTCACCAGTACTCAGAGAAAAAGGCTCCAGTACTCAGAGAACAAGGCACCGGTATTCAGAAGAAAAGGATCCAGTACTCACAAAAAAAGGCACCAGTACTCAGACAAAAATGTATCATTACTCTGGAAAAAGGCACCAGTACTCAGACAAAAATGCACCAGTACTCAGAGAAAAAGACACCAGTACTCTGAGAAAAAGGCACCAGTACTCAGAAAAAAGGCACCAGCACTCAGAAGAAAAGGCTCCAGTACTCAGAAAACAGGCGCAGGTACTCAGAAAAAAAGGCACCAGTACTCAGACAAAAAGCACCAGTACTCAGAGAAAAAGGCACTGGTACTCAGAGAGAAAGGCACCAGTACTCAGAAAAAAATGCACCAGTACTCAGAGAAAAAGGCACCAGTACTCAGAAAAAAAAGCACCAGCACTCACAAGAAAAGGGTCCACTACTCAGAAAACAGGCGCAAGTACTCAGAAAAAAAGGCACAAGTACGCAGAAAAAAGGCACGAGTACTCAGAGAAAAAGGCACTGGTACTCAGAAAAAGGCATCAATACTCAGAAAAAAAGGCATCAGTACTCAGATAAAAATGCACCAGTACTCAGGAAAAATGCACCTGTATTCAGAAAAAGGCACCAGTACTCAGAAAAAAAGGCACCAGCAATCAGAAGAAAAGGCTCCAGTACTCAGAAAACAGGTGCAAATACTCAGAAAAAAGGCACCAGTACTCAGAAAAAAGGCACGAGTACTCAGACAAAAAGGCACCGGTACTCAGAGAAAAAGGCACTGGTACTAAGAGAAGAAGGCACCAGTACTCAGAAGACAAGGCATCAGTACTCAGAAAAAAGGCACCAGTACTCAGAGAAAAAGGTACCAGTACTCAGAGAAAAAGGCACCGGTACTCAGAAAAAAGGCACCAGTATTCAGAAAAAAGGCATCAGTACTCAGAAGAAAAGGATCCAGTATTCAGAAGAAAAGGATCCAGTACTCAGAAAAAAAGGCACCAGTACTCAGACAAAAATGTACCAGTACTCAGACAAAAATGTACCATTACTCAGGAACAAGGCACCAGTACTCAGACAAAAAGCACCAGTACTCAGAGAAAAAGGCACCAGTACTCAGAAAAAAACGCATAAGTACTTAGAAAAAAGGCATCAGTACTCAGAAAAAAAGGCTCCAGTACTTAGAAAAAAGGCTACAGTAATCAGAAAACAGCCACCAGTACTCAGAGAAAAAGGCACTGGTACTCAGAGTAAAAGGCACCAGTACTCAGACAAAAAGCACCAGTACTCAGAGAAAATGGCACTGGCACTGAGAGAAAAAGGCACCAGTAGTCAGAAAAAAAAGGCACCAGTACTCAGAAAAAAGGCACGAGTACTCAGACAAAAAGGCACCGGTACTCAGAGGAAAAGGCACTGGTACTCAGAGAAGAAGGCACCAGTACTCAGAAGACAAGGCATCAGTACTCAGAAAAATGGCACCAGTACTCAGAGAAAAAGGTACCAGTACTCAGAGAAAAAGGCACCGGTACTCAGAAAAAAGGCACCAGTACTCAGAAAAAAGGCATCAGTACTCAGAAGTTTAGGATCCAGTATTCAGAAGAAAAGGATCCAGTACTCAGAAAAAAAGGCACCAGTACTCAGACAAAAATGTACCAGTACTCAGACAAAAATGTACCATTACTCAGGAACAATGCACCAGTACTCAGACAAAAAGCACCAGTACTCAGAGAAAAAGGCACCAGTACTCAGAAAAAAGGCATCACTACTCAGAAAAAAAGGCTCCAGTACTCAGAAAAAAGGCTACAGTAAACAGAAAAAAGGCACGAGTACTCAGAGAAAAAGGCACTGGTACTCAGAAAAAGGCATCAGTACTCAGAAAAAAAGGCATCAGTACACAGAAAAAGGCATCAGTACTCAGACAAAGGCTCCAGTACTCAGGCAAAAATGCACCGGTACTCATAGAAAAATGCACCAGTACTCAAAAAAAAAGGCACCAGTACTCAGAAAAAAGGCATCAGCACTCAGAAAAAAAGGCACCAGTTCTCAGAGAAAAAGGCACCGGTACTCAGAAAAAAAGGATCCAGTATTCAGAAAAAAAGGATTCAGTACTCAGAAAAAAAGGCACTAGTACTCAGACAAAAGTGCACCAGTACTCAGAGAAAAATGCACCAGTTCTCAGAGAAAAAGACACCACTAATCATAGAAAAAGGCACCAGTACTCAGAAAAAAGGCACCAGTACTCAGAAAAAGGCATCATTACTCAGAAAAAAGGCACCAGTACTCAGATAAAAATGCACCAGTACTCAGGAAAAATGCACCAGTACTCAGAAAAAGGCACCAGTACTCAGAAAAAAAGGCACCAGCAATCACAAGAAAAGGCTCCAGTACTCAGAAAACAGGCTCAAATACTCAGAAAAAAGGCACGAGTACTCAGAAAAAAGGCACGAGTACTCAGACAAAAAGGCACCGGTACTCAGAGAAAAAGGCACTGGTACTCAGAGAAGAAGGCACCAGTACTCAGAAGACAAGGCATCAGTACTCAGAAAAAAGGCACCAGTACTCAGAGAAAAAGGTACCAGTACTCAGAGAAAAAGGCACCGGTACTCAGAAAAAAGGCACCAGTATTCAGAAAAAAGGCATCAGTACTCAGAAGAAAAGGATCCAGTATTCAGAAGAAAAGTATCCAGTACTCAGAAAAAAAGGCACCAGTACTCAGACAAAAATGTACCAGTACTCAGACAAAAATGTACCATTACTCAGAACAATGCACCAGTACTCAGACAAAAAGCACCAGTACTCAGAGAAAAAGGCACCAGTACTCATAAAAAAATGCATAAGTACTTAGAAAAAAGGCATCAGTACTCAGAAAAAAAGGCTCCAGTACTTAGAAAAAAGGCTACAGTAATCAGAAAACAGCCACCAGTACTCAGAGAAAAAGGCACTGGTACTCAGAGTAAAAGGCACCAGTACTCAGACAAAAAGCACCAGTACTCAGAGAAAATGGCACTGGCACTGAGAGAAAAAGGCACCAGTACTCAGAAAAAAAAGGCACCAGTACTCAGAAAAAAGGCACGAGTACTCAGACAAAAAGGCACCGGTACTCAGAGGAAAAGGCATTGGTACTCAGAGAAGAAGGCACCAGTACTCAGAAGACAAGGCATCAGTACTCAGAAAAAAGGCACCAGTACTCAGAAAAAAGGCACCAGTACTCAGAAAAAAGGCATCAGTACTCAGAAGTTTAGGATCCAGTATTCAGAAGAAAAGGATCCAGTACTCAGAAAAAAAGGCACCAGTACTCAGACAAAAATGTACCATTACTCAGGAACAATGCACCAGTACTCAGACAAAAAGCACCAGTACTCAGAGAAAAAGGCACCAGTACTCAGAAAAAAACGCATAAGTACTTAGAAAAAAGGCATCACTACTCAGAAAAAAAGGCTCCAGTACTCAGAAAAAAGGCTACAGTAATCAGAAAACAGCCACCAGCACTCAGAGAAAAAGGCACTGGTACTCAGAGAAAAAGGCACCAGTACTCAGACAAAAAGCACCAGTACTCAGAGAAAATGGCACTGGCACTGAGAGACAAAGGCACCAGTACTCAGAAAAAAATGCACCAGTACTCAGAGAAAAAGGCACCACTACTCAGAAAAAAAGGCACCAGCACTCAGAAGAAAAGGCTCCACTACTCAGAAAATAGGTGCAAGTACTCAGAAAAAAGGCACTAGTATGCAGAAAAAAGGCACGAGTACTCAGAGAAAAAGGCACCGGTACTCAGAAAAAAGGCACCAGTATTCAGAAAAAAGGCATCAGTACTCAGAAGAAAAGGATCCAGTATTCAGAAGAAAAGGATCTAGTACTCAGAAAAAAAGGCACCAGTACTCAGACAAAAATGTACCAGTACTCAGACAAAAATGTACCATTACTCAGGAACAAGGCACCAGTACTCAGACAAAAAGCACCAGTACTCAGAGAAAAAGGCACCAGTACTCAGAAAAAAACGCATAAGTACTTAGAAAAAAGGCATCAGTACTCAGAAAAAAAGGCTCCAGTACTTAGAAAAAAGGCTACAGTAATCAGAAAACAGCCACCAGTACTCAGAGAAAAAGGCACTGGTACTCAGAGTAAAAGGCACCAATACTCAGACAAAAAGCACCAGTACTCAGAGAAAATGGCACTGGCACTGAGAGAAAAAGGCACCAGTACTCAGAAAAAAAAGGCACCAGTACTCAGAAAAAAGGCACGAGTACTCAGACAAAAAGGCACCGGTACTCAGAGGAAAAGGCACTGGTACTCAGAGAAGAAGGCACCAGTTCTCAGAAGACAAGGCATCAGTACTCAGAAAAAAGGCATCAGTACTCAGAAGTTTAGGATCCAGTATTCAGAAGAAAAGGATCCAGTACTCAGAAAAAAAGGCACCAGTACTCAGACAAAAATGTACCAGTACTCAGACAAAAATGTACCATTACTCAGGAACAATGCACCAGTACTCAGACAAAAAGCACCAGTACTCAGAGAAAAAGGCACCAGTACTCAGAAAAAAACGCATAAGTACTTAGAAAAAAGGCATCACTACTCAGAAAAAAAGGCTCCAGTACTCAGAAAAAAGGCTACAGTAATCAGAAAACAGCCACCAGCACTCAGAGAAAAAGGCACTGGTACTCAGAGAAAAAGGCACCAGTACTCAGACAAAAAGCACCAGTACTTAGAAAAAATGGCACTGGCACTGAGAGAAAAAGGCACCAGTACTCAGAAAAAAAAGGCACCAGTACTCAGAAAAAAGGCACGAGTACTCAGACAAAAAGGCACCGGTACTCAGAGGAAAAGGCACTGGTACTCAGAGAAGAAGGCACCAGTTCTCAGAAGACAAGGCATCAGTACTCAGAAAAAAGGCATCAGTATGCAGAAAAAAGGCACGAGTACTCAGAGAAAAAGGCACCGGTACTCAGAAAAATATGCAGAAGACAAGGCATCAGTACTCAGAAAAAAGGCATCAGTATGCAGAAAAAAGGCACGAGTACTCAGAGAAAAAGGCACTGGTACTCAGAAAAAGGCATCAGTACTCAGAAAAAAAGGCATCAGTACACAGAAAAAGGCATCAGTACTCAGACAAAGGCTCCAGTACTCAGGCAAAAATGCACCGGTACTCAGAGAAAAATGCACCAGTACTCAGAAAAAAAGGCACCAGTACTCAGAAAAAAGGCATCAGCACTCAGAAAAAAAGGCACCAGTACTCAGAGAAAAAGGCACCGGTACTCAGAAAAAAAGGATCCAGTATTCAGAAAAAAAGGATTCAGTACTCAGAAAAAAAGGCACTAGTACTCAGACAAAAGTGCACCAGTACTCAGAGAAAAATGCACCAGTTCTCAGAGAAAAAGACACCACTAATCATAGAAAAAGGCACCAGTACTCTGAAAAAAGGCACCAGCACTCAGAAGAAAAGGCTCCAGTACTCAGAAAACAGGTGCAAGCACTCAGATAAAAAGGCACCAGTACTCAGAAAAAGGCATCATTACTCAGAAAAAAGGCACCAGTACTCTGATAAAAATGCACCAGTACTCAGGAAAAATGCACCAGTACTCAGAAAAAGGCTCCAGTACTCAGAAAAAAAGGCACCAGCAATCAGAAGAAAAGGCTCCAGTACTCAGAAAAAAGGCACGAGTACTCAGACAAAAAGGCACCGGTACTCAGAGAAAAAGGCACTGGTACTCAGAGAAGAAGGCACCAGTACTCAGAAGACAAGGCATCAGTACTCAGAAAAAAGGCACCAGTACTCAGAGAAAAAGGTACCAGTACTCAGAGAAAAAGGCACCGGTACTCAGAAAAAAAGGCACCAGTATTCAGAAAAAAGGCATCAGTACTCAGAAGAAAAGTATCCAGAATTCAGAAGAAAAGGATCCAGTACTCAGAAAAAAAGGCACCAGTACTCAGACAAAAATGTACCAGTACTCAGACAAAAATGTACCATTACTCAGGAACAAGGCACCAGTACTCAGACAAAAAGCACCAGTACTCAGAGAAAAAGTCACCAGTACTCAGAAAAAAATGCATAAGTACTTAGAAAAAAGGCATCAGTACTCAGAAAAAAAGGCTCCAGTACTTATAAAAAAGGCTACAGTAATTAGAAAACAGCCACCAGTACTCAGAGAAAAAGGCACTGGTACTCAGAGTAAAAGGCACCAGTACTCAGACAAAAAGCACCAGTACTCAGAGAAAATGGTACCAGTACTCAGAAAAAAACTCATAAGTACTTAGAAAAAAGGCATCAGTACTCAGAAAAAAAGGCACAAGTACTTAGAAAAAAGGCTACAGTAATCAGAAAACAGCCACCAGTACTCAGAGAAAAAGGCACTGGTACTCAGAGTAAAAGGCACCAGTACTCAGACAAAAAGCACCAGTACTCAGAGAAAATGGCACAGGCACTGAGAAAAAAAGGCACCAGTACTCAGAAAAAAATGCACCAGTACTCAGAGAAAAAGGTACCACTACTCAGAAAAAAAGGCACCAGCACTCAGAAGAAAAGGCTCCACTACTCAGAAAATAGGTGCAAGTACTCAGAAAAAAGGCACTAGTATGCAGAAAAAAGGCACGAGTACTCAGAGAAAAAGGCAATGGTAATCAGAAAAAGGCTTCAGTACTCAGAAAAAAAGGCATCAGTACTCAGAAAAAGGCACCAGTACACACACAAAGGCTCCAGTACTCAGGCAAAAATGCACCGGTACTCAGAGAAAAATGCACCAGTACTCAGAAAAAAAGGCACCAGTACTCAGAAAAAAGGCATCAGCACTCAGAAAAAAAGGCACCAGAACTTAGAGAAAAAGGCACCAGTACTCAGAAAAAAACGCATAAGTACTTAGAAAAAAGGCATCAGTACTCAGAAAAAAAGGCTCCAGTACTCAGAAAAAAGGCTACAGTAATCAGAAAACAGCCACCAGCACTCAGAGAAAAAGGCACTGGTACTCAGAGAAAAAGGCACCAATACTCAGACAAAAAGCACCAGTACTCAGAGAAAATGGCACTGGCACTGAGAGAAAAAGGCACCAGTACTCAGAAAAAAATGCACCAGTACTCAGAGAAAAAGGCACCACTACTCAGAAAAAAAGGCACCAGCACTCAGAAGAAAAGGCTCCACTACTCAGAAAATAGGTGCAAGTACTCAGAAAAAAGGCACTAGTATGCAGAAAAAAGGCACGAGTACTCAGAGAAAAAGGCACTGGTACTCAGAAAAAGGCATCAGTACTCAGAAAAAAAGGCATCAGTACTCAGACAAAGGCTCCAGTACTCAGGCAAAATGCACCGGTACTCAGAGAAAAATGCACCAGTACTCAGAGAAAAAGGCACCACTACTCAGAAAAAAAGGCACCAGCACTCAGAAGAAAAGGCTCCACTACTCAGAAAATAGGTGCAAGTACTCAGAAAAAAGGCACTAGTATGCAGAAAAAAGGCACGAGTACTCAGAGAAAAAGGGAATGGTACTCAGAAAAAGGCACCAGTACTCAGAAAAAAAGCTTCAGCACTCAGAAAAAAAGGCACCAGTACTCAGAGAAATAGGCACCGGTACTCAGAAAAAAGGATCCAGTATTCAGTAAAAAAGGATTCAGTACTCAGAAAAAAAGGCACTAGTACTCAGACAAAAGTGCACCAGTACTCAGAGAAAAATGCACCAGTTCTCAGAGAAAAGACACCACTAATCATAGAAAAAGGCACCAGTACTCAGAAAAAAGGCACCAGCACTCAGAAGAAAAGGCTCCAGTACTCAGAAAACAGGTGCAAGCACTCAGAAAAAAAGGCACCAGTACTCAGAAAAAGGCACCAGTACTCAGATAAAAATGCACCAGTACTCAGGAAAAATGCACCAGTACTCAGAAAAAGGCACCAGTACTCAGAAAAAAAGGCACCAGCAATCAGAAGAAAAGGCTCCAGTACTCAGAAAACAGGCACAAATACTCAGAAAAAAGGCACCGGTACTCAGAAAAAAGGCATGAGTACTCAGACAAAAAGGCACCGATACTCAGAGAAAAAGACACTGGTACTCAGAGAAGAAGGCACCAGTACTCAGAAGACAAGGCATCAGTACTCAGAAAAAAGGCACCAGTACTCAGAGAAAAAGGTACCAGTACTCAGAGAAAAAGGCACCGGTACTCAGAAAAAAGGCACCAGTACTCAGAAAAAAGGCATCAGTACTCAGAAGAAAAGGATCCAGTATTCAGAAGAAAAGGATCCAGTACTCAGAAAAAAAGGCACCAGTACTCAGACAAAAATGTACCAGTACTCAGACAAAAATGTACCATTACTCAGGAACAAGGCACCAGTACTCAGACAAAAAGCACCAGTACTCAGAGAAAAAGGCACCAGTACTCAGAAAAAAATGCATAAGTACTTAGAAAAAAGGCATCAGTACTCAGAAAAAAAGGCTCCACTACTCAGAAAATAGGTGCAAGTACTCAGAAAAAAGGCACTAGTATGCAGAAAAAAGGCACGAGTACTCAGAGAAAAAGGCACTGGTACTCAGAAAAAGGCATCAGTACTCAGAAAAAAAGGCATCAGTACTCAGAAAAAGGCATCAGTACTCAAAAAAAGGCTCCAGTACTCAGGCAAAAATGCACCGGTACTCAGAGAAAAATGCACCTGTACTCAGAAAAAAAGGCACCAGTACTCAGAAAAAAGGCATCAGCACTCAGAAAAAAAGGCACCAGTACTCAGAGAAAAAGGATCCAGTATTCAGAAAAAAAGGATTCAGTACTCAGAAAAAAAGGCACCAGTACTCAGACAAAAGTGCACCAGTACTCAGAGAAAAATGCACCAGTTCTCAGAGAAACAGACACCAATAATCATAGAAAAAGGCACCAGTACTCAGATAAAAGGCACCAGCACTCAGAAGAAAAGGCTCCAATACTCAGAAAACAGGTGCAAGCACTCAGAAAAATAAGCACCAGTACTCAGAAAAAGGCATCATTACTCAGAAAAAAGGCACCAGTACTCAGAAAAAAGGCATCAGTACTCAGAAAAAAGGTGCCAGTACTCATAAAAAAAGGGTCCAGTACTCAGAAAAAGGCACCAGTACTCAGAAAAAGGCATCATTACTCAGAAAAAAAGGCACCAGCAATCAGAAGAAAAAGCTCCAGTACTCAGAAAACAGGCGCAAATACTCAGAAAAAAGGCACCAGTACTCAGAAAAAAGGCATGAGTACTCAGAGAAAAAGGCACCACTACTCAGAAAAAAAGGCACCAGCACTCAGAAGAAAAGGCTCCACTACTCAGAAAATAGGTGCAAGTACTCAGAAAAAAGGCACTGGTACTCAGAAAAAGGCATCAGTACTCAGAAAAAAAGGCATCAGTACTCAAAAAAAGGCATCAGTACTCAGATAAAAATGCACCAGTACTCAGGAAAAATGCACCAGTACTCAGAAAAAGGCACCAGTACTCAGAAAAAAAGGCACCAGCAATCAGAAGAAAAGGCTCCAGTACTCAGAAAACAGGCGCAAATACTCAGAAAAAAGGCAACATGTACTCAGAAAAAAGGCACAAGTACTCAGACAAAAAGGCACCGATACTCAGAGAAAAAGACACTGGTACTCAGAGAAGTAGGCACCAGTACTCAGAAGACAAGGCATCAGTACTCAGAAAAAAGGCACCAGTACTCAGAGAAAAAGGTACCAGTACTCAGAGAAAAAGGCACCGGTACTCAGAAAAAAGGCACCAGTACTCAGAAAAAAGGCATCAGTACTCAGAAGAAAAGGATCCAGTATTCAGAAGAAAAGGATCCAGTACTCAGAAAAAAAGGCACCAGTACTCAGACAAAAATGTACCAGTACTCAGACAAAAATGTACCATTACTCAGGAACAAGGCACCAGTACTCAGACAAAAAGCACCAGTACTCAGAGAAAAAGGCACCAGTACTCAGAAAAAAATGCATAAGTACTTAGAAAAAAGGCATCGGTACTCAGAAGAAAAGGCTCCACTACTCAGAAAATAGGTGCAAGTACTCAGAAAAAAGGCACTAGTATGCAGAAAAAAGGCACGAGTACTCAGAGAAAAAGGCACTGGTACTCAGAAAAAGGCATCAGTACTCAAAAAAAGGCTCCAGTACTCAGGCAAAAATGCACCAGTACTCAGAGAAAAATGCACCAGTACTCAGAAAAAAAGCCACCAGTACTCAGAAAAAAGGCATCAGCACTCAGAAAAAAAGGCACCAGTACTCAGAGAAAAAGGCACCGGTACTCAGAAAAAAAGGATCCAGTATTCAGAAAAAAAGGATTCAGTACTCAGAAAAAAAGGCACCAGTACTCAGACAAAAGTGCACCAGTACTCAGAGAAAAATGCACCAGTTCTCAGAGAAACAGACACCACTAATCATAGAAAAAAGGCACCAGTACTCAGATAAAAGGCACCAGCACTCAGAGGAAAAGGCTCCAGTACTCAGAAAACAGGTGCAAGCACTCAGAAAAATAAGCACCAGTACTCAGAAAAAGGCATCATTACTCAGAAAAAAGGCACCAGTACTCAGAAAAAAGGCATCAGTACTCAGAAAAAAGGTGCCAGTACTCATAAAAAAAAGGGTCCAGTACTCAGAAAAAGGCACCAGTACTCAGAAAAAGGCATCATCACTCAGAAAAAAGCCACCAGTACTCAGATAAAAATGCACCAGTACTCAGGAAAAATGCACCAGTACTCAGAAAAAGGCACCAGTACTCAGAAAAAAAGGCACCAGCAATCAGAAGAAAAGGCTCCAGTACTCAGAAAACAGGCGTAAATACTCAGAAAAAAGGCACCAGTACTCAGAAAAAAGGCATGAGTACTCAGAGAAAAAGGCACCACTACTCAGAAAAAAAGGCACCAGCACTCAGAAGAAAAGGCTCCACTACTCAGAAAATAGGTGCAAGTACTCAGAAAAAAGGCACTGGTACTCAGAAAAAGGCATCAGTACTCAGAAAAAGGCATCAGTACTCAGACAAAGGCTCCAGTACTCAGGCAAAAATGCACCGGTACTCAGAGAAAAATGCACCAGTACTCAGAAAAAAAGGCATCAGTACTCAGAAGAAAAGGATCCAGTATTCAGAAGAAAAGGAAACGGTACTCAGAAAAAAAGGCACCAGTACTCAGACAAAAATGTACCAGTACTCAGACAAAAATGTACCATTACTCAGGAACAAGGCAACAGTACTCAGACAAAAAGCACCAGTACTCAGAGAAAAAGGCACCAGTACTCAGAAAAAAACGCATAAGTACTTAGAAAAAAGGCATCAGTACTCAGAAAAAAAGGCTCCAGTACTCAGAAAAAAGGATACAGTAATCAGAAAACAGCCACCAGTACTCAGAGAAAAAGGCACTGGTACTCAGAGTAAAAGGCACCAGTACTCAGACAAAAAGCACCAGTACTCAGAGAAAATGGCACTGGCACTGAGAGAAAAAGGCACCAGTACTCAGAAAAAAATGCACCAGTACTCAGAGAAAAAGGCACCACTACTCAGAAAAAAAGGCACCAGCACTCAGAAGAAAAGGCTCCACTACTCAGAAAATAGGTGCAAGTACTCAGAAAAAGGCACTAGTATGCAGAAAAAAGCCACGAGTACTCAGAGAAAAAGGCACTGGTACTCAGAAAAAGGCATCAGTACTCTGAAAAAAAGACATCAGTACTCAGAAAAAGGCATCAGTACTCAGACAAAGGCTCCAGTACTCAGGCAAAAATGCACCGGTACTCAGAGAAAAATGCACCAGTACTCAGAAAAAAAGGCACCAGTACTCAGAAAAAAGGCATCAGCACTCAGAAAAAAAGGCAACAGTACTCAGAGAAAAAGGCACCGGTACTCAGAAAAAAAGGCACCAGTACTCAGAAAAAAGGCATCAGCACTCAGAAAAAAAGGCACCAGAACTCAGAGAAAAAGGCACCAGTACTTAGAAAAAAATGCATAAGTACTTAGAAAAAAGGCATCAGTACTCAGAAAAAAAGGCTCCAGTACTCAGAAAAAAGGCTACAGTAATCAGAAAACAGCCACCAGTACTCAGAGAAAAAGGCACTGGTACTCAGAGAAAAAGGCACCAGTACTCAGAAAAAAAGGCATCAGTACTCAGAAAAAGGAATCAGTACTCAGATAAAAATGCACCAGTACTCAGGAAAAATGCACCAGTACTCAGAAAAAGGCACCAGTACTCAGAAAAAAAGGCACCAGCAATCAGAAGAAAAGGCTCCAGTACTCAGAAAAGAGGCGCAAATACTCAGAAAAAAGGCACCAGTACTCAGAAAAAAAGGCACGAGTACTCAGACAAAAAGGCACCGATACTCAGAGAAAAAGACACTGGTACTCAGAGAAGTAGGCACCAGTACTCAGAAGACAAGGCATCAGTACTCAGAAAAAAGGCACCAGTACTCATAGAAAAAGGTACCAGTACTCAGAGAAAAAGGCACCGGTACTCAGAAAAAAGGCACCAGTACTCAGAAAAAAGGCATCAGTACTCAGAAGAAAAGGATCCAGTATTCAGAAGAAAAGGATCCAGTACTCAGAAAAAAAGGCACCAGTACTCAGACAAAAATGTACCATTACTCAGACAAAAATGTACCATTACTCAGGAACAAGGCACCAGTACTCAGACAAAAAGCACCAGTACTCAGAGAAAAAGGCACCAGTACTCAGAAAAAAATGCATAAGTACTTAGAAAAAAGGCATCAGTACTCAGAAGAAAAGACTCCACTACTCAGAAAATAGGTGCAAGTACTCAGAAAAAAGGCACTAGTATGCAGAAAAAAGGCACGAGTACTCAGAGAAAAAGGCACTGGTACTCAGAAAAAGGCATCAGTACTCAGAAAAAAAGGCATCAGTACTCAGAAAAAGGCATCAGTACTCAAAAAAAGGCTCCAGTACTCAGGCAAAAATGCACCGGTACTCAGAGAAAAATGCACCAGTACTCGGAAAAAAAGGCACCAGTACTCAGAAAAAAGGCATCAGCACTCAGAAAAAAAGGCACCAGTACTCAGAGAAAAAGGCACCGGTACTCAGAAAAAAAGGATCCAGTATTCAGAAAAAAAGGATTCAGTACTCAGAAAAAAAGGCACCAGTACTCAGACAAAAGTGCACCAGTACTCAGAGAAAAATGCACCAGTTCTCAGAGAAACAGACACCACTAATCATAGAAAAAGGCACCAGTACTCAGATAAAAGGCACCAGCACTCAGAAGAAAAGGCTCCAGTACTCAGAAAAAAGGTGCAAGCACTCAGAAAAATAAGCACCAGTACTCAGAAAAAGGCATCATTACTCAGAAAAAAGGCACCAGTACTCAGAAAAAAGGCATCAGTACTCAGAAAAAAGGTGCCAGTACTCATAAAAAAAGGGTCCAGTACTCAGAAAAAGGCACCAGTACTCAGAAAAAGGCATCATTACTCAGAAAAAAGCCACCAGTACTCAGATAAAAATGCACCAGTACTCAGGAAAAATGCACCAGTACTCAGAAAAAGGCACCAGTACTCAGAAAAAAAGGCACCAGCAATCAGAAGAAAAGGCTCCAGTACTCAGAAAACAGGCGCAAATACTCAGAAAAAAGGCACCAGTACTCAGAAAAAAGGCATGAGTACTCAGAGAAAAAGGCACCACTACTCAGAAAAAAAGGCACCAGCACTCAGAAGAAAAGGCTCCACTACTCAGAAAATAGGTGCAAGTACTCAGAAAAAAGGCACTGGTACTCAGAAAAAGGCATCAGTACTCAGAAAAAAAGGCATCAGTACTCAGAAAAAGGCATCAGTACTCAGACAAAGGCTCCAGTACTCATGCAAAAATGCACCGGTACTCAGAGAAAAATGCACCAGTACTCAGAAAAAAAGGCATCAGTACTCAGAAGAAAAGGATCCAGTATTCAGAAGAAAAGGATCCAGTACTCAGAAAAAAAGGCACCAGTACTCAGACAAAAATGTACCAGTACTCAGACAAAAATGTACCATTACTCAGGAACAAGGCAACAGTACTCAGACAAAAAGCACCAGTACTCAGAGAAAAAGGCACCAGTACTCAGAAAAAAACACATAAGTACTTAGAAAAAAGGCATCAGTACTCAGAAAAAAAGGCTCCAGTACTCAGAAAAAAGGCTACAGTAATCAGAAAACAGCCACCAGTACTCAGAGAAAAAGGCACTGGTACTCAGAGTAAAAGGCACCAGTACTCAGACAAAAAGCACCAGTACTCAGAGAAAATGGCACTGGCACTGAGAGAAAAAGGCACCAGTACTCAGAAAAAAATGCACCAGTACTCAGAGAAAAAGGCACCACTACTCAGAAAAAAAGGCACCAGCACTCAGAAGAAAAAGCTCCACTACTCAGAAAATAGGTGCAAGTACTCAGAAAAAGGCACTAGTATGCAGAAAAAAGCCACAAGTACTCAGAGAAAAAGGCACTGGTACTCAGAAAAAGGCATCAGTACTCAGAAAAAAAGACATCAGTACTCAGAAAAAGGCATCAGTACTCAGACAAAGGCTCCAGTACTCAGGCAAAAATGCACCGGTACTCAGAGAAAAATGCACCAGTACTCAGAAAAAAAGGCACCAGTACTCAGAAAAAAGGCATCAGCACTCAGAAAAAAAGGCAACAGTACTCAGAGAAAAAGGCACCGGTACTCAGAAAAAAAGGCACCAGTACTCAGAAAAAAGGCATCAGCACTCAGAAAAAAAGGCACCAGAACTCAGAGAAAAAGGCACCAGTACTTAGAAAAAAACGAATAAGTACTTAGAAAAAAGGCATCAGTACTCAGAAAAAAAGGATCCAGTACTCAGAAAAAAGGCTACAGTAATCAGAATACAGCCACCAGTACTCAGAGAAAAAGGCACTGGTACTCAGAGAAAAAGGCACCAGTACTCAGACAAAAAGCACCAGTACTCAGAGAAAATGGCACTGGCACTGAGAGAAAAAGGCACCAGTTCTCAGAAAAAAATGCACCAGTACTCAGAGAAAAAGGCACCACTACTCAGAAAAAAAGGCACCAGCACTCAGAAGAAAAGGCTCCACTACTCAGAAAATAGGTGCAAGAACTCAGAAAAAAGGCACTAATATACAGAAAAAAGGCACGAGTACTCAGAGAAAAAGGCACTGGTACTCAGAAAAAGGCATCAGTACTCAGAAAAAAAGGCATCAGTACTCAGAAAAAGGCATCAGTACTCAGAAAAAGGCTCCAGTACTCAGGCAAAAATGCACCTGTACTCAGAGAAGAATGCACCAGTACTCAGAAAAAAAGGCACCAATACTCAGAAAAAAGGCATCAGCACTCAGAAAAAAGGCACCGGTACTCAGAAAAAAAGGATCCAGTATTCAGAAAAAAAGGATTCAGTACTCAGAAAAAAAGGCACCAGTACTCAGACAAAAGTGCACCAGTAATCAGAGAAAAATGCACCAGTTCTCAGAGAAAAAGACACCACTAATCATAGAAAAAGGCACCAGTACTCAGATAAAAGGCACCAGCACTCAGAAGAAAAGGCTCCAGTACTCAGAAAACAGGTGCAAGCACTCAGAAAAATAGGCACCAGTACTCAGAAAAAGGCATCATTACTCAGAAAAAAGGCACCAGTACTCAGAAAAGGCATCAGTACTCAGAAAAAAGGTGCCAGTACTCAGAACAAAAGGGGCCAGTACTCAGAAAAAGGCACCAGTACTCAGAAAAAGGCATCATTACTCAGAAAAAAGGCACGAGTACTCAGAGAAAAAGGCACTGGTACTCAGAAAAAAAGGATCCAGTATTCAGAAAAAAAGGATTCAGTACTCAGAAAAAAAGGCACCAGTACTCAGAAAAAAGGCATCAGCACTCAGAAAAAAAGGCACCAGTACTCAGAGAAAAAGGCACCGGTACTCAGAAAAAAAGGATCCAGTATTCAGAAAAAAAGGATTCAGTACTCAGAAAAAAAGGCACCAGTACTCAGACAAAAGTGCACCAGTACTCAGAGAAAAATGCACCAGTTCTCAGAGAAACAGACACCAATAATCATAGAAAAAGGCACCAGTACTCAGATAAAAGGCACCAGCACTCAGAAGAAAAGGCTCCAATACTCAGAAAACAGGTGCAAGCACTCAGAAAAATAAGCACCAGTACTCAGAAAAAGGCATCATTACTCAGAAAAAATGCACCAGTACTCAGAAAAAAGGCATCAGTACTCAGAAAAAAGGTGCCAGTACTCATAAAAAAAGGGTCCAGTACTCAGAAAAAGGCACCAGTACTCAGAAAAAGGCATCATTACTCAGAAAAAAGCCACCAGTACTCAGATAAAAATGCACCAGTACTCATGAAAAATGCACCAGTACTCAGAAAAAGGCACCAGTACTCAGAAAAAAAGGCACCAGCAATCAGAAGAAAAGGCTCCAGTACTCAGAAAACAGGCGCAAATACTCAGAAAAAAGGCACCAGTACTCAGAAAAAAGGCATGAGTACTCAGAGAAAAAGGCACCACTACTCAGAAAAAAAGGCACCAGCACTCAGAAGAAAAGGCTCCACTACTCAGAAAATAGGTGCAAGTACTCAGAAAAAAGGCACTGGTACTCAGAAAAAGGCATCAGTACTCAGAAAAAAAGGCATCAGTACTCAAAAAAAGGCATCAGTACTCAGATAAAAATGCACCAGTACTCAGGAAAAATGCATCAGTACTCAGAAAAAGGCACCAGTACTCAGAAAAAAAGGCACCAGCAATCAGAAGAAAAGGCTCCAGTACTCAGAAAACAGGCGCAAATACTCAGAAAAAAGGCACCAGTACTCAGAAAAAAGGCACAAGTACTCAGACAAAAAGGCACCGATACTCAGAGAAAAAGACACTGGTACTCAGAGAAGTAGGCACCAGTACTCAGAAGACAAGGCATCAGTACTCAGAAAAAAGGCACCAGTACTCAGAGAAAAAGGTACCAGTACTCAGAGAAAAAGGCACCAGTACTCAGAAAAAAGGCACCAGTACTCAGAAAAAAGGCATCAGTACTCAGAAGAAAAGGATCCAGTATTCAGAAGAAAAGGATCCAGTACTCAGAAAAAAAGGCACCAGTACTCAGACAAAAATGTACCAGTACTCAGACAAAAATGTACCATTACTCAGGAACAAGGCACCAGTACTCAGACAAAAAGCACCAGTACTCAGAGAAAAAGGCACCAGTACTCAGAAAAAAATGCATAAGTACTTAGAAAAAAGGCATCGGTACTCAGAAGAAAAGGCTCCACTACTCAGAAAATAGGTGCAAGTACTCAGAAAAAAGGCACTAGTATGCAGAAAAAAGGCACGAGTACTCAGAGAAAAAGGCACTGGTACTCAGAAAAAGGCATCAGTACTCAAAAAAAGGCTCCAGTACTCAGGCAA
The DNA here is from genome assembly GCA_031769625.1 of Taudactylus pleione. Taxonomy (NCBI): domain Eukaryota; kingdom Metazoa; phylum Chordata; class Amphibia; order Anura; family Myobatrachidae; genus Taudactylus; species Taudactylus pleione. The sequence continues at coordinate 262,288 of JAUIMM010000795.1, read as the reverse complement.
AAATGCACCAGTACTCAGAGAAAAATGCACCAGTACTCAGAAAAAAAGCCACCAGTACTCAGAAAAAAGGCATCAGCACTCAGAAAAAAAGGCACCAGTACTCAGAGAAAAAGGCACCGGTACTCAGAAAAAAAAGGATCCAGTATTCAGAAAAAAAGGATTCAGTACTCAGAAAAAAAGGCACCAGTTACTCAGACAAAAGTGCACCAGTACTCAGAGAAAAATGCACCAGTTCTCAGAGAAACAGACACCACTAATCATAGAAAAAAAGGCACCAGTACTCAGATAAAAGGCACCAGCACTCAGAAGAAAAGGCTCCAGTACTCAGAAAACAGGTGCAAGCACTCAGAAAAATAAGCACCAGTACTCAGAAAAAGGCATCATTACTCAGAAAAAAGGCACCAGTACTCAGAAAAAAGGCATCACAGTACTCAGAAAAAAGGTGCCAGTACTCATAAAAAAAGGGTCCAGTACTCAGAAAAAGGCACCAGTACTCAGAAAAAGGCATCATCACTCAGAAAAAAGCCACCAGTACTCAGATAAAAATGCACCAGTTACTCAGGAAAAATGCACCAGTACTCAGAAAAAGGCACCAGTACTCAGAAAAAAAGGCACCAGCAATCAGAAGAAAAGGCTCCAGTACTCAGAAAACAGGCGTAAATACTCAGAAAAAAGGCACCAGTACTCAGAAAAAAGGCATGAGTACTCAGAGAAAAAGGCACCACTACTCAGAAAAAAAGGCACCAGCACTCAGAAGAAAAGGCTCCACTACTCAGAAAATAGGTGCAAGTACTCAGAAAAAAGGCACTGGTACTCAGAAAAAGGCATCAGTACTCAGAAAAAGGCATCAGTACTCAGACAAAGGCTCCAGTACTCAGGCAAAAATGCACCGGTACTCAGAGAAAAATGCACCAGTACTCAGAAAAAAAGGCATAAGTACTTAGAAAAAAGGCATCAGTACTCAGAAAAAAAGGCTCCAGTACTCAGAAAAAAGGCTACAGTAATCAGAAAACAGCCACCAGTACTCAGAGAAAAAGGCACTGGTACTCAGAGAAAAAGGCACCAGTACTCAGAAAAAAAGGCATCAGTACTCAGAAAAAGGAATCAGTACTCAGATAAAAATGCACCAGTACTCAGGAAAAATGCACCAGTACTCAGAAAAAGGCACCAGTACTCAGAAAAAAAGGCACCAGCAATCAGAAGAAAAGGCTCCAGTACTCAGAAAAGAGGCGCAAATACTCAGAAAAAAGGCACCAGTACTCAGAAAAAAAGGCACGAGTACTCAGACAAAAAGGCACCGATACTCAGAGAAAAAGACACTGGTACTCAGAGAAGTAGGCACCAGTACTCAGAAGACAAGGCATCAGTACTCAGAAAAAAGGCACCAGTACTCATAGAAAAAGGTACCAGTACTCAGAGAAAAAGGCACCGGTACTCAGAAAAAAGGCACCAGTACTCAGAAAAAAGGCATCAGTACTCAGAAGAAAAGGATCCAGTATTCAGAAGAAAAGGATCCAGTACTCAGAAAAAAAGGCACCAGTACTCAGACAAAAATGTACCATTACTCAGACAAAAATGTACCATTACTCAGGAACAAGGCACCAGTACTCAGACAAAAAGCACCAGTACTCAGAGAAAAAGGCACCAGTACTCAGAAAAAAATGCATAAGTACTTAGAAAAAAGGCATCAGTACTCAGAAGAAAAGACTCCACTACTCAGAAAATAGGTGCAAGTACTCAGAAAAAAGGCACTAGTATGCAGAAAAAAGGCACGAGTACTCAGAGAAAAAGGCACTGGTACTCAGAAAAAGGCATCAGTACTCAGAAAAAAAGGCATCAGTACTCAGAAAAAGGCATCAGTACTCAAAAAAAGGCTCCAGTACTCAGGCAAAAATGCACCGGTACTCAGAGAAAAATGCACCAGTACTCGGAAAAAAAGGCACCAGTACTCAGAAAAAAGGCATCAGCACTCAGAAAAAAAGGCACCAGTACTCAGAGAAAAAGGCACCGGTACTCAGAAAAAAAGGATCCAGTATTCAGAAAAAAAGGATTCAGTACTCAGAAAAAAAGGCACCAGTACTCAGACAAAAGTGCACCAGTACTCAGAGAAAAATGCACCAGTTCTCAGAGAAACAGACACCACTAATCATAGAAAAAGGCACCAGTACTCAGATAAAAGGCACCAGCACTCAGAAGAAAAGGCTCCAGTACTCAGAAAAAAGGTGCAAGCACTCAGAAAAATAAGCACCAGTACTCAGAAAAAGGCATCATTACTCAGAAAAAAGGCACCAGTACTCAGAAAAAAGGCATCAGTACTCAGAAAAAAGGTGCCAGTACTCATAAAAAAAGGGTCCAGTACTCAGAAAAAGGCACCAGTACTCAGAAAAAGGCATCATTACTCAGAAAAAAGCCACCAGTACTCAGATAAAAATGCACCAGTACTCAGGAAAAATGCACCAGTACTCAGAAAAAGGCACCAGTACTCAGAAAAAAAGGCACCAGCAATCAGAAGAAAAGGCTCCAGTACTCAGAAAACAGGCGCAAATACTCAGAAAAAAGGCACCAGTACTCAGAAAAAAGGCATGAGTACTCAGAGAAAAAGGCACCACTACTCAGAAAAAAAGGCACCAGCACTCAGAAGAAAAGGCTCCACTACTCAGAAAATAGGTGCAAGTACTCAGAAAAAAGGCACTGGTACTCAGAAAAAGGCATCAGTACTCAGAAAAAAAGGCATCAGTACTCAGAAAAAGGCATCAGTACTCAGACAAAGGCTCCAGTACTCATGCAAAAATGCACCGGTACTCAGAGAAAAATGCACCAGTACTCAGAAAAAAAGGCATCAGTACTCAGAAGAAAAGGATCCAGTATTCAGAAGAAAAGGATCCAGTACTCAGAAAAAAAGGCACCAGTACTCAGACAAAAATGTACCAGTACTCAGACAAAAATGTACCATTACTCAGGAACAAGGCAACAGTACTCAGACAAAAAGCACCAGTACTCAGAGAAAAAGGCACCAGTACTCAGAAAAAAACACATAAGTACTTAGAAAAAAGGCATCAGTACTCAGAAAAAAAGGCTCCAGTACTCAGAAAAAAGGCTACAGTAATCAGAAAACAGCCACCAGTACTCAGAGAAAAAGGCACTGGTACTCAGAGTAAAAGGCACCAGTACTCAGACAAAAAGCACCAGTACTCAGAGAAAATGGCACTGGCACTGAGAGAAAAAGGCACCAGTACTCAGAAAAAAATGCACCAGTACTCAGAGAAAAAGGCACCACTACTCAGAAAAAAAGGCACCAGCACTCAGAAGAAAAAGCTCCACTACTCAGAAAATAGGTGCAAGTACTCAGAAAAAGGCACTAGTATGCAGAAAAAAGCCACAAGTACTCAGAGAAAAAGGCACTGGTACTCAGAAAAAGGCATCAGTACTCAGAAAAAAAGACATCAGTACTCAGAAAAAGGCATCAGTACTCAGACAAAGGCTCCAGTACTCAGGCAAAAATGCACCGGTACTCAGAGAAAAATGCACCAGTACTCAGAAAAAAAGGCACCAGTACTCAGAAAAAAGGCATCAGCACTCAGAAAAAAAGGCAACAGTACTCAGAGAAAAAGGCACCGGTACTCAGAAAAAAAGGCACCAGTACTCAGAAAAAAGGCATCAGCACTCAGAAAAAAAGGCACCAGAACTCAGAGAAAAAGGCACCAGTACTTAGAAAAAAACGAATAAGTACTTAGAAAAAAGGCATCAGTACTCAGAAAAAAAGGATCCAGTACTCAGAAAAAAAGGCTACAGTAATCAGAATACAGCCACCAGTACTCAGAGAAAAAGGCACTGGTACTCAGAGAAAAAGGCACCAGTACTCAGACAAAAAGCACCAGTACTCAGAGAAAATGGCACTGGCACTGAGAGAAAAAGGCACCAGTTCTCAGAAAAAAATGCACCAGTACTCAGAGAAAAAGGCACCACTACTCAGAAAAAAAGGCACCAGCACTCAGAAGAAAAGGCTCCACTACTCAGAAAATAGGTGCAAGAACTCAGAAAAAAGGCACTAATATACAGAAAAAAGGCACGAGTACTCAGAGAAAAAGGCACTGGTACTCAGAAAAAGGCATCAGTACTCAGAAAAAAAGGCATCAGTACTCAGAAAAAGGCATCAGTACTCAGAAAAAGGCTCCAGTACTCAGGCAAAAATGCACCTGTACTCAGAGAAGAATGCACCAGTACTCAGAAAAAAAGGCACCAATACTCAGAAAAAAGGCATCAGCACTCAGAAAAAAGGCACCGGTACTCAGAAAAAAAGGATCCAGTATTCAGAAAAAAAGGATTCAGTACTCAGAAAAAAAGGCACCAGTACTCAGACAAAAGTGCACCAGTAATCAGAGAAAAATGCACCAGTTCTCAGAGAAAAAGACACCACTAATCATAGAAAAAGGCACCAGTACTCAGATAAAAGGCACCAGCACTCAGAAGAAAAGGCTCCAGTACTCAGAAAACAGGTGCAAGCACTCAGAAAAATAGGCACCAGTACTCAGAAAAAGGCATCATTACTCAGAAAAAAGGCACCAGTACTCAGAAAAGGCATCAGTACTCAGAAAAAAGGTGCCAGTACTCAGAACAAAAGGGGCCAGTACTCAGAAAAAGGCACCAGTACTCAGAAAAAGGCATCATTACTCAGAAAAAAGGCACGAGTACTCAGAGAAAAAGGCACTGGTACTCAGAAAAAAAGGATCCAGTATTCAGAAAAAAAGGATTCAGTACTCAGAAAAAAAGGCACCAGTACTCAGAAAAAAGGCATCAGCACTCAGAAAAAAAGGCACCAGTACTCAGAGAAAAAGGCACCGGTACTCAGAAAAAAAGGATCCAGTATTCAGAAAAAAAGGATTCAGTACTCAGAAAAAAAGGCACCAGTACTCAGACAAAAGTGCACCAGTACTCAGAGAAAAATGCACCAGTTCTCAGAGAAACAGACACCAATAATCATAGAAAAAGGCACCAGTACTCAGGATAAAAGGCACCAGCACTCAGAAGAAAAGGCTCCAATACTCAGAAAACAGGTGCAAGCACTCAGAAAAATAAGCACCAGTACTCAGAAAAAGGCATCATTACTCAGAAAAAATGCACCAGTACTCAGAAAAAAGGCATCAGTACTCAGAAAAAAGGTGCCAGTACTCATAAAAAAAGGGTCCAGTACTCAGAAAAAGGCACCAGTACTCAGAAAAAGGCATCATTACTCAGAAAAAAGCCCACCAGTACTCAGATAAAAATGCACCAGTACTCATGAAAAATGCACCAGTACTCAGAAAAAGGCACCAGTACTCAGAAAAAAAGGCACCAGCAATCAGAAGAAAAGGGCTCCAGTACTCAGAAAACAGGGCGCAAATACTCAGAAAAAAGGCACCAGTACTCAGAAAAAAGGCATGAGTACTCAGAGAAAAAGGCACCACTACTCAGAAAAAAAGGCACCAGCACTCAGAAGAAAAGGCTCCACTACTCAGAAAATAGGTGCAAGTACTCAGAAAAAAGGCACTGGTACTCAGAAAAAGGCATCAGTACTCAGAAAAAAAAGGCATCAGTACTCAAAAAAAGGCATCAGTACTCAGATAAAAATGCACCAGTACTCAGGAAAAATGCATCAGTACTCAGAAAAAGGCACCAGTACTCAGAAAAAAAGGCACAGCAATCAGAAGAAAAGGCTCCAGTACTCAGAAAAACAGGCGCAAATACTCAGAAAAAAGGCACCAGTACTCAGAAAAAAGGCACAAGTACTCAGACAAAAAGGCACCGATACTCAGAGAAAAAGACACTGGTACTCAGAGAAGTAGGCACCAGTACTCAGAAGACAAGGCATCAGTACTCAGAAAAAAGGCACCAGTACTCAGAGAAAAAGGTACCAGTACTCAGAGAAAAAGGCACCAGTACTCAGAAAAAAGGCACCAGTACTCAGAAAAAAGGCATCAGTACTCAGAAGAAAAGGATCCAGTATTCAGAAGAAAAGGATCCAGTACTCAGAAAAAAAAGGCACCAGTACTCAGACAAAAATGTACCAGTACTCAGACAAAAATGTACCATTACTCAGGAACAAGGCACCAGTACTCAGACAAAAAGCACCAGTACTCAGAGAAAAAGGCACCAGTACTCAGAAAAAAATGCATAAGTACTTAGAAAAAAGGCATCGGTACTCAGAAGAAAAGGCTCCACTACTCAGAAAATAGGTGCAAGTACTCAGAAAAAAGGCACTAGTATGCAGAAAAAAGGCACGAGTACTCAGAGAAAAAGGCACTGGTACTCAGAAAAAGGCATCAGTACTCAAAAAAAAGGCTCCAGTACTCAGGCAAAAATGCACCAGTACTCAGAGAAAAATGCACCAGTACTCAGAAAAAAAGCCACCAGTACTCAGAAAAAAGGCATCAGCACTCAGAAAAAAAGGCACCAGTACTCAGAGAAAAAGGCACCGGTACTCAGAAAAAAAGGATCCAGTATTCAGAAAAAAAGGATTCAGTACTCAGAAAAAAAGGCACCAGTACTCAGACAAAAGTGCACCAGTACTCAGAGAAAAATGCACCAGTTCTCAGAGAAACAGACACCACTAATCATAGAAAAAAGGCACCAGTACTCAGATAAAAGGCACCAGCACTCAGAAGAAAAGGCTCCAGTACTCAGAAAACAGGTGCAAGCACTCAGAAAAATAAGCACCAGTACTCAGAAAAAGGCATCATTACTCAGAAAAAAGGCACCAGTACTCAGAAAAAAGGCATCAGTACTCAGAAAAAAGGTGCCAGTACTCATAAAAAAAGGGTCCAGTACTCAGAAAAAGGCACGAGTACTCAGAAAAAGGCATCATCACTCAGAAAAAAGCCACCAGTACTCAGATAAAAATGCACCAGTACTCAGGAAAAATGCACCAGTACTCAGAAAAAGGCACCAGTACTCAGAAAAAAAGGCACCAGCAATCAGAAGAAAAGGCTCCAGTACTCAGAAAACAGGCGTAAATACTCAGAAAAAAGGCACCAGTACTCAGAAAAAAGGCATGAGTACTCAGAGAAAAAGGCACCACTACTCAGAAAAAAAGGCACCAGCACTCAGAAGAAAAGGCTCCACTACTCAGAAAATAGGTGCAAGTACTCAGAAAAAAGGCACTGGTACTCAGAAAAAGGCATCAGTACTCAGAAAAAGGCATCAGTACTCAGACAAAGGCTCCAGTACTCAGGCAAAAATGCACCGGTACTCAGAGAAAAATGCACCAGTACTCAGAAAAAAAGGCATCAGTACTCAGAAGAAAAGGATCCAGTATTCAGAAGAAAAGGAAACGGTACTCAGAAAAAAAGGCACCAGTACTCAGACAAAAATGTACCAGTACTCAGACAAAAATGTACCATTACTCAGGAACAAGGCAACAGTACTCAGACAAAAAGCACCAGTACTCAGAGAAAAAGGCACCAGTACTCAGAAAAAAACGCATAAGTACTTAGAAAAAAGGCATCAGTACTCAGAAAAAAAGGCTCCAGTACTCAGAAAAAAGGATACAGTAATCAGAAAACAGCCACCAGTACTCAGAGAAAAAGGCACTGGTACTCAGAGTAAAAGGCACCAGTACTCAGACAAAAAGCACCAGTACTCAGAGAAAATGGCACTGGCACTGAGAGAAAAAGGCACCAGTACTCAGAAAAAAATGCACCAGTACTCAGAGAAAAAGGCACCACTACTCAGAAAAAAAGGCACCAGCACTCAGAAGAAAAGGCTCCACTACTCAGAAAATAGGTGCAAGTACTCAGAAAAAGGCACTAGTATGCAGAAAAAAGCCACGAGTACTCAGAGAAAAAGGCACTGGTACTCAGAAAAAGGCACCAGCACTCAGAAGAAAAGGCTCCACTACTCAGAAAATAGGTGCAAGTACTCAGAAAAAAGGCACTGGTACTCAGAAAAAGGCATCAGTACTCAGAAAAAGGCATCAGTACTCAGACAAAGGCTCCAGTACTCAGGCAAAAATGCACCGGTACTCAGAGAAAAATGCACCAGTACTCAGAAAAAAAGGCATCAGTACTCAGAAGAAAAGGATCCAGTATTCAGAAGAAAAGGAAACGGTACTCAGAAAAAAAGGCACCAGTACTCAGACAAAAATGTACCAGTACTCAGACAAAAATGTACCATTACTCAGGAACAAGGCAACAGTACTCAGACAAAAAGCACCAGTACTCAGAGAAAAAGGCACCAGTACTCAGAAAAAAACGCATAAGTACTTAGAAAAAAGGCATCAGTACTCAGAAAAAAAGGCTCCAGTACTCAGAAAAAAGGATACAGTAATCAGAAAACAGCCACCAGTACTCAGAGAAAAAGGCACTGGTACTCAGAGTAAAAGGCACCAGTACTCAGACAAAAAGCACCAGTACTCAGAGAAAATGGCACTGGCACTGAGAGAAAAAGGCACCAGTACTCAGAAAAAAATGCACCAGTACTCAGAGAAAAAGGCACCACTACTCAGAAAAAAAGGCACCAGCACTCAGAAGAAAAGGCTCCACTACTCAGAAAATAGGTGCAAGGACTCAGAAAAAGGCACTAGTATGCAGAAAAAAGCCACAAGTACTCAGAGAAAAAGGCACTGGTACTCAGAAAAAGGCATCAGCACTCTGAAAAAAAGACATCAGTACTCAGAAAAAGGCATCAGTACTCAGACAAAGGCTCCAGTACTCAGGCAAAAATGCACCGGTACTCAGAGAAAAATGCACCAGTACTCAGAAAAAAAGGCACCAGTACTCAGAAAAAAGGCATCAGCACTCAGAAAAAAAGGCAACAGTACTCAGAGAAAAAGGCACCGGTACTCAGAAAAAAAGGCACCAGTACTCAGAAAAAAGGCATCAGCACTCAGAAAAAAAGGCACCAGAACTCAGAGAAAAAGGCACCAGTACTTAGAAAAAAATGCATAAGTACTTAGAAAAAAGGCATCAGTACTCAGAAAAAAAGGCTCCAGTACTCAGAAAAAAGGCTACAGTAATCAGAAAACAGCCACCAGTACTCAGAGAAAAAGGCACTGGTACTCAGAGAAAAAGGCACCAGTACTCAGAAAAAAAGGCATCAGTACTCAGAAAAAGGAATCAGTACTCAGATAAAAATGCACCAGTACTCAGGAAAAATGCACCAGTACTCAGAAAAAGGCACCAGTACTCAGAAAAAAAGGCACCAGCAATCAGAAGAAAAGGCTCCAGTACTCAGAAAAGAGGCGCAAATACTCAGAAAAAAGGCACCAGTACTCAGAAAAAAAGGCACGAGTACTCAGACAAAAAGGCACCGATACTCAGAGAAAAAGACACTGGTACTCAGAGAAGTAGGCACCAGTACTCAGAAGACAAGGCATCAGTACTCAGAAAAAAGGCACCAGTACTCATAGAAAAAGGTACCAGTACTCAGAGAAAAAGGCACCGGTACTCAGAAAAAAGGCACCAGTACTCAGAAAAAAGGCATCAGTACTCAGAAGAAAAGGATCCAGTATTCAGAAGAAAAGGATCCAGTACTCAGAAAAAAAGGCACCAGTACTCAGACAAAAATGTACCATTACTCAGACAAAAATGTACCATTACTCAGGAACAAGGCACCAGTACTCAGACAAAAAGCACCAGTACTCAGAGAAAAAGGCACCAGTACTCAGAAAAAAATGCATAAGTACTTAGAAAAAAGGCATCAGTACTCAGAAGAAAAGACTCCACTACTCAGAAAATAGGTGCAAGTACTCAGAAAAAAGGCACTAGTATGCAGAAAAAAGGCACGAGTACTCAGAGAAAAAGGCACTGGTACTCAGAAAAAGGCATCAGTACTCAGAAAAAAAGGCATCAGTACTCAGAAAAAGGCATCAGTACTCAAAAAAAGGCTCCAGTACTCAGGCAAAAATGCATCGGTACTCAGAGAAAAATGCACCAGTACTCAGAAAAAAAGGCACCAGTACTCAGAAAAAAGGCATCAGCACTCAGAAAAAAAGGCACCAGTACTCAGAGAAAAAGGCACCGGTACTCAGAAAAAAAGGATCCAGTATTCAGAAAAAAAGGATTCAGTACTCAGAAAAAAAGGCACCAGTACTCAGACAAAAGTGCACCAGTACTCAGAGAAAAATGCACCAGTTCTCAGAGAAACAGACACCACTAATCATAGAAAAAGGCACCAGTACTCAGATAAAAGGCACCAGCACTCAGAAGAAAAGGCTCCAGTACTCAGAAAAAAGGTGCAAGCACTCAGAAAAATAAGCACCAGTACTCAGAAAAAGGCATCATTACTCAGAAAAAAGGCACCAGTACTCAGAAAAAAGGCATCAGTACTCAGAAAAAAGGTGCCAGTACTCATAAAAAAAGGGTCCAGTACTCAGAAAAAGGCACCAGTACTCAGAAAAAGGCATCATTACTCAGAAAAAAGCCACCAGTACTCAGATAAAAATGCACCAGTACTCAGGAAAAATGCACCAGTACTCAGAAAAAGGCACCAGTACTCAGAAAAAAAGGCACTAGCAATCAGAAGAAAAGGCTCCAGTACTCAGAAAACAGGCGCAAATACTCAGAAAAAAGGCACCAGTACTCAGAAAAAAGGCATGAGTACTCAGAAGAAAAGGCTCCACTACTCAGAAAATAGGTGCAAGTACTCAGAAAAAAGGCACTGGTACTCAGAAAAAGGCATCAGTACTCAGAAAAAAAGGCATCAGTACTCAGAAAAAGGCATCAGTACTCAGACAAAGGCTCCAGTACTCAGGCAAAAATGCACCGGTACTCAGAGAAAAATGCACCAGTACTCAGAAAAAAAGGCATCAGTACTCAGAAGAAAAGGATCCAGTATTCAGAAGAAAAGGATCCAGTACTCAGAAAAAAAGGCACCAGTACTCAGACAAAAATGTACCAGTACTCAGACAAAAATGTACCATTACTCAGGAACAAGGCAACAGTACTCAGACAAAAAGCACCAGTACTCAGAGAAAAAGGCACCAGTACTCAGAAAAAAACACATAAGTACTTAGAAAAAAGGCATCAGTACTCAGAAAAAAAGGCTCCAGTACTCAGAAAAAAGGCTACAGTAATCAGAAAACAGCCACCAGTACTCAGAGAAAAAGGCACTGGTACTCAGAGTAAAAGGCACCAGTACTCAGACAAAAAGCACCAGTACTCAGAGAAAATGGCACTGGCACTGAGAGAAAAAGGCACCAGTACTCAGAAAAAAATGCACCAGTACTCAGAGAAAAAGGCACCACTACTCAGAAAAAAAGGCACCAGCACTCAGAAGAAAAAGCTCCACTACTCAGAAAATAGGTGCAAGTACTCAGAAAAAGGCACTAGTATGCAGAAAAAAGCCACAAGTACTCAGACAAAAAGGCACTGGTACTCAGAAAAATGCACCAGTACTCATGAAAAATGCACCAGTACTCAAAAAAAGGCACCAGCACTCAGAAGAAAAGGCTCCACTACTCAGAAAATAGGTGCAAGTACTCAGAAAAAAGGCACTGGTACTCAGAAAAAGGCATCAGTACTCAGAAAAAAAGGCATCAGTACTCAAAAAAAGGCATCAGTACTCAGATAAAAATGCACCAGTACTCAGGAAAAATGCACCAGTACTCAGAAAAAGGCACCAGTACTCAGAAAAAAAGGCACCAGCAATCAGAAGAAAAGGCTCCAGTACTCAGAAAACAGGCGCAAATACTCAGAAAAAAGGCACCAGTACTCAGAAAAAAGGCACAAGTACTCAGACAAAAAGGCACCGATACTCAGAGAAAAAGACACTGGTACTCAGAGAAGTAGGCACCAGTACTCAGAAGACAAGGCATCAGTACTCAGAAAAAAGGAACCAGTACTCAGAGAAAAAGGTACCAGTACTCAGAGAAAAAGGCACCGGTACTCAGAAAAAAGGCACCAGTACTCAGAAAAAAGGCATCAGTACTCAGAAGAAAAGGATCCAGTATTCAGAAGAAAAGGATCCAGTACTCAGAAAAAAAGGCACCAGTACTCAGACAAAAATGTACCAGTACTCAGACAAAAATGTACCATTACTCAGGAACAAGGCACCAGTACTCAGACAAAAAGCACCAGTACTCAGAGAAAAAGGCACCAGTACTCAGAAAAAAATGCATAAGTACTTAGAAAAAAGGCATCGGTACTCAGAAGAAAAGGCTCCACTACTCAGAAAATAGGTGCAAGTACTCAGAAAAAAGGCACTAGTATGCAGAAAAAAGGCACGAGTACTCAGAGAAAAAGGCACTGGTACTCAGAAAAAGGCATCAGTACTCAAAAAAAGGCTCCAGTACTCAGAAAAAAATGCACCAGTACTCAGAGAAAAATGCACCAGTACTCAGAAAAAAAGCCACCAGTACTCAGAAAAAAGGCATCAGCACTCAGAAAAAAAGGCACCAGTACTCAGAGAAAAAGGCACCGGTACTCAGAAAAAAAGGATCCAGTATTCAGAAAAAAAGGATTCAGTACTCAGAAAAAAAGGCACCAGTACTCAGACAAAAGTGCACCAGTACTCAGAGAAAAATGCACCAGTTCTCAGAGAAACAGACACCACTAATCATAGAAAAAAGGCACCAGTACTCAGATAAAAGGCACCAGCACTCAGAAGAAAAGGCTCCAGTACTCAGATAACAGGTGCAAGCACTCAGAAAAATAAGCACCAGTACTCAGAAAAAGGCATCATTACTCAGAAAAAAGGCACCAGTACTCAGAAAAAAGGCATCAGTACTCAGAAAAAAGGTGCCAGTACTCATAAAAAAAGGGTCCAGTACTCAGAAAAAGGCACCAGTACTCAGAAAAAGGCATCATCACTCAGAAAAAAGCCACCAGTACTCAGATAAAAATGCACCAGTACTCAGGAAAAATGCACCAGTACTCAGAAAAAGGCACCAGTACTCAGAAAAAAAGGCACCAGCAATCAGAAGAAAAGGCTCCAGTACTCAGAAAACAGGCGTAAATACTCAGAAAAAAGGCACCAGTACTCAGAAAAAAGGCATGAGTACTCAGAGAAAAAGGCACCACTACTCAGAAAAAAAGGCACCAGCACTCAGAAGAAAAGGCTCCACTACTCAGAAAATAGGTGCAAGTACTCAGAAAAAAGGCACTGGTACTCAGAAAAAGGCATCAGTACTCAGAAAAAAAGGCATCAGTACTCAGAAAAAGGCATCAGTACTCAGACAAAGGCTCCAGTACTCAGGCAAAAATGCACCGGTACTCAGAGAAAAATGCACCAGTACTCAGAAAAAAAGGCATCAGTACTCAGAAGAAAAGGATCCAGTATTCAGAAGAAAAGGAAACGGTACTCAGAAAAAAAGGCACCAGTACTCAGACAAAAATGTACCAGTACTCAGACAAAAATGTACCATTACTCAGGAACAAGGCAACAGTACTCAGACAAAAAGCACCAGTACTCAGAGAAAAAGGCACCAGTACTCAGAAAAAAACGCATAAGTACTTAGAAAAAAGGCATCAGTACTCAGAAAAAAAGGCTCCAGTACTCAGAAAAAAGGATACAGTAATCAGAAAACAGCCACCAGTACTCAGAGAAAAAGGCACTGGTACTCAGAGTAAAAGGCACCAGTACTCAGACAAAAAGCACCAGTACTCAGAGAAAATGGCACTGGCACTGAGAGACAAAGGCACCAGTACTCAGAAAAAAATGCACCAGTACTCAGAGAAAAAGGCACCACTACTCAGAAAAAAAGGCACCAGCACTCAGAAGAAAAGGCTCCACTACTCAGAAAATAGGTGCAAGTACTCAGAAAAAGGCAGAAAAAAGCCACGAGTACTCAGAGAAAAAGGCACTGGTACTCAGAAAAAGGCATCAGTACTCTGAAAAAAAGACATCAGTACTCAGAAAAAGGCATCAGTACTCAAAAAAAGGCTCCAGTACTCAGGCAAAAATGCACCGGTACTCAGAGAAAAATGCACCAGTACTCAGAAAAAAAGGCACCAGTACTCAGAAAAAAGGCATCAGCACTCAGAAAAAAAGGCAACAGTACTCAGAGAAAAAGGCACCGGTACTCAGAAAAAAAGGATCCAGTATTCAGAAAAAAAGGATTCAGTACTCAGAAAAAAAGGCACCAGTACTCAGACAAAAGTGCACCAGTACTCAGAGAAAAATGCACCAGTTCTCAGAGAAACAGACACCACTAATCATAGAAAAAGGCACCAGTACTCAGATAAAAGGCACCAGCACTCAGAAGAAAAGGCTCCAGTACTCAGAAAAAAGGTGCAAGCACTCAGAAAAATAAGCACCAGTACTCAGAAAAAGGCATCATTACTCAGAAAAAAGGCACCAGTACTCAGAAAAAAGGCATCAGTACTCAGAAAAAAGGTGCCAGTACTCATAAAAAAAGGGTCCAGTACTCAGAAAAAGGCACCAGTACTCAGAAAAAGGCATCATTACTCAGAAAAAAGGCACCAGTACTCAGAAAAAAGGCATCAGTACTCAGAAAAAAGGTGCCAGTACTCATAAAAAAAGGGTCCAGTACTCAGAAAAAGGCACCAGTACTCAGAAAAAGGCATCATTACTCAGAAAAAAGCCACCAGTACTCAGATAAAAATGCACCAGTACTCAGGAAAAATGCACCAGTACTCAGAAAAAGGCACCAGTACTCAGAAAAAAAGGCACCAGCAATCAGAAGAAAAGGCTCCAGTACTCAGAAAACAGGCGCAAATACTCAGAAAAAAGGCACCAGTACTCAGAAAAAAGGCATGAGTACTCAGAGAAAAAGGCACCACTACTCAGAAAAAAAGGCACCAGCACTCAGAAGAAAAGGCTCCACTACTCAGAAAATAGGTGCAAGTACTCAGAAAAAAGGCACTGGTACTCAGAAAAAGGCATCAGTACTCAGAAAAAAAGGCATCAGTACTCAGAAAAAGGCATCAGTACTCAGACAAAGGCTCCAGTACTCAGGCAAAAATGCACCGGTACTCAGAGAAAAATGCACCAGTACTCAGAAAAAAAGGCATCAGTACTCAGAAGAAAAGGATCCAGTATTCAGAAGAAAAGGATCCAGTACTCAGAAAAAAAGGAACCAGTACTCAGACAAAAATGTACCAGTACTCAGACAAAAATGTACCATTACTCAGGAACAAGGCAACAGTACTCAGACAAAAAGCACCAGTACTCAGAGAAAAAGGCACCAGTACTCAGAAAAAAACACATAAGTACTTAGAAAAAAGGCATCAGTACTCAGAAAAAAAGGCTCCAGTACTCAGAAAAAAGGCTACAGTAATCAGAAAACAGCCACCAGTACTCAGAGAAAAAGGCACTGGTACTCAGAGTAAAAGGCACCAGTACTCAGACAAAAAGCACCAGTACTCAGAGAAAATGGCACTGGCACTGAGAGAAAAAGGCACCAGTACTCAGAAAAAAATGCACCAGTACTCAGAGAAAAAGGCACCACTACTCAGAAAAAAAGGCACCAGCACTCAGAAGAAAAAGCTCCACTACTCAGAAAATAGGTGCAAGTACTCAGAAAAAGGCACTAGTATGCAGAAAAAAGCCACGAGTACTCAGAGAAAAAGGCACTGGTACTCAGAAAAAGGCATCAGTACTCAGAAAAAAAGACATCAGTACTCAGAAAAAGGCATCAGTACTCAGACAAAGGCTCCAGTACTCAGGCAAAAATGCACCGGTACTCAGAGAAAAATGCACCAGTACTCAGAAAAAAAGGCACCAGTACTCAGAAAAAAGGCATCAGCACTCAGAAAAAAAGGCAACAGTACTCAGAGAAAAAGGCACCGGTACTCAGAAAAAAAGGCACCAGTACTCAGAAAAAAGGCATCAGCACTCAGAAAAAAAGGCACCAGAACTCAGAGAAAAAGGCACCAGTACTTAGAAAAAAACGCATAAGTACTTAGAAAAAAGGCATCAGTACTCAGAAAAAAAGGCTCCAGTACTCAGAAAAAAAGCTACAGTAATCAGAATACAGCCACCAGTACTCAGAGAAAAAGGCACTGGTACTCAGAGAAAAAGGCACCAGTACTCAGACAAAAAGCACCAGTACTCAGAGAAAATGGCACTGGCACTGAGAGAAAAAGGCACCAGTTCTCAGAAAAAAATGCACCAGTACTCAGAGAAAAAGGCACCACTACTCAGAAAAAAAGGCACCAGCACTCAGAAGAAAAGGCTCCACTACTCAGAAAATAGGTGCAAGTACTCAGAAAAAAGGCACTAATATACAGAAAAAAGGCACGAGTACTCAGAGAAAAAGGCACTGGTACTCAGAAAAAGGCATCAGTACTCAGAAAAAAAGGCATCAGTACTCAGAAAAAGGCATCAGTACTCAGAAAAAGGCTCCAGTACTCAGGCAAAAATGCACCTGTACTCAGAGAAGAATGCACCAGTACTCAGAAAAAAAGGCACCAATACTCAGAAAAAAGGCATCAGCACTCAGAAAAAAAGGCACCAGTACTCAGAGAAAAAGGCACCGGTACTCAGAAAAAAAGGATCCAGTATTCAGAAAAAAAGGATTCAGTACTCAGAAAAAAAGGCACCAGTACTCAGACAAAAGTGCACCAGTAATCAGAGAAAAATGCACCAGTTCTCAGAGAAAAAGACACCACTAATCATAGAAAAAGGCACCAGTACTCAGATAAAAGGCACCAGCACTCAGAAGAAAAGGCTCCAGTACTCAGAAAACAGGTGCAAGCACTCAGAAAAATAGGCACCAGTACTCAGAAAAAGGCATCATTACTCAGAAAAAAGGCACCAGTACTCAGAAAAGGCATCAGTACTCAGAAAAAAGGTGCCAGTACTCATAAAAAAAGGGTCCAGTACTCAGAAAAAGGCACCAGTACTCAGAAAAAGGCATCATTACTCAGAAAAAAGCCACCAGTACTCAGATAAAAATGCACCAGTACTCAGGAAAAATGCACCAGTACTCAGAAAAAGGCACCAGTACTCAGAAAAAAAGGCACCAGCAATCAGAAGAAAAGGCTCCAGTACTCAGAAAACAGGCGCAAATACTCAGAAAAAAGGCACCAGTACTCAGAAAAAAGGCATGAGTACTCAGAGAAAAAGGCACCACTACTCAGAAAAAAAGGCACCAGCACTCAGAAGAAAAGGCTCCACTACTCAGAAAATAGGTGCAAGTACTCAGAAAAAAGGCACTGGTACTCAGAAAAAGGCATCAGTACTCAGAAAAAAAGGCATCAGTACTCAGAAAAAGGCATCAGTACTCAGACAAAGGCTCCAGTACTCAGGCAAAAATGCACCGGTACTCAGAGAAAAATGCACCAGTACTCAGAAAAAAAGGCATCAGTACTCAGAAGAAAAGGATCCAGTATTCAGAAGAAAAGGATCCAGTACTCAGAAAAAAAGGCACCAGTACTCAGACAAAAATGTACCAGTACTCAGACAAAAATGTACCATTACTCAGGAACAAGGCAACAGTACTCAGACAAAAAGCACCAGTACTCAGAGAAAAAGGCACCAGTACTCAGAAAAAAACACATAAGTACTTAGAAAAAAGGCATCAGTACTCAGAAAAAAAGGCTCCAGTACTCAGAAAAAAGGCTACAGTAATCAGAAAACAGCCACCAGTACTCAGAGAAAAAGGCACTGGTACTCAGAGTAAAAGGCACCAGTACTCAGACAAAAACCACCAGTACTCAGAGAAAATGGCACTGGCACTGAGAGAAAAAGGCACCAGTACTCAGAAAAAAATGCACCAGTACTCAGAGAAAAAGGCACCACTACTCAGAAAAAAAGGCACCAGCACTCAGAAGAAAAAGCTCCACTACTCAGAAAATAGGTGCAAGTACTCAGAAAAAGGCACTAGTATGCAGAAAAAAGCCACGAGTACTCAGAGAAAAAGGCACTGGTACTCAGAAAAAGGCATCAGTACTCAGAAAAAAAGACATCAGTACTCAGAAAAAGGCATCAGTACTCAGACAAAGGCTCCAGTACTCAGGCAAAAATGCACCGGTACTCAGAGAAAAATGCACCAGTACTCAGAAAAAAAGGCACCAGTACTCAGAAAAAAGGCATCAGCACTCAGAAAAAAAGGCAACAGTACTCAGAGAAAAAGGCACCGGTACTCAGAAAAAAAGGCACCAGTACTCAGAAAAAAGGCATCAGCACTCAGAAAAAAAGGCACCAGAACTCAGAGAAAAAGGCACCAGTACTTAGAAAAAAACGCATAAGTACTTAGAAAAAAGGCATCAGTACTCAGAAAAAAAGGCTCCAGTACTCAGAAAAAAGGCTACAGTATTCAGAATACAGCCACCAGTACTCAGAGAAAAAGGCACTGGTACTCAGAGAAAAAGGCACCAGTACTCAGACAAAAAGCACCAGTACTCAGAGAAAATGGCACTGGCACTGAGAGAAAAAGGCACCAGTTCTCAGAAAAAAATGCACCAGTACTCAGAGAAAAAGGCACCACTACTCAGAAAAAAAGGCACCAGCACTCAGAAGAAAAGGCTCCACTACTCAGAAAATAGGTGCAAGTACTCAGAAAAAAGGCACTAATATACAGAAAAAAGGCACGAGTACTCAGAGAAAAAGGCACTGGTACTCAGAAAAAGGCATCAGTACTCAGAAAAAAAGGCATCAGTACTCAGAAAAAGGCATCAGTACTCAGAAAAAGGCTCCAGTACTCAGGCAAAAATGCACCTGTACTCAGAGAAGAATGCACCAGTACTCAGAAAAAAAGGCACCAATACTCAGAAAAAAGGCATCAGCACTCAGAAAAAAAGGCACCAGTACTCAGAGAAAAAGGCACCGGTACTCAGAAAAAAAGGATCCAGTATTCAGAAAAAAAGGATTCAGTACTCAGAAAAAAAGGCACCAGTACTCAGACAAAAGTGCACCAGTAATCAGAGAAAAATGCACCAGTTCTCAGAGAAAAAGACACCACTAATCATAGAAAAAGGCACCAGTACTCAGATAAAAGGCACCAGCACTCAGAAGAAAAGGCTCCAGTACTCAGAAAACAGGTGCAAGCACTCAGAAAAATAGGCACCAGTACTCAGAAAAAGGCATCATTACTCAGAAAAAAGGCACCAGTACTCAGAAAAGGCATCAGTACTCAGAAAAAAGGTGCCAGTACTCATAAAAAAAGGGTTCAGTACTCAGAAAAAGGCACCAGTACTCAGAAAAAGGCATCATTACTCAGAAAAAAGCCACCAGTACTCAGATAAAAATGCACCAGTACTCAGGAAAAATGCACCAGTACTCAGAAAAAGGCACCAGTACTCAGAAAAAAAGGCACCAGCAATCAGAAGAAAAGGCTCCAGTACTCAGAAAACAGGCGCAAATACTCAGAAAAAAGGCACCAGTACTCAGAAAAAAGGCATGAGTACTCAGAGAAAAAGGCACCACTACTCAGAAAAAAAGGCACCAGCACTCAGAAGAAAAGGCTCCACTACTCAGAAAATAGGTGCAAGTACTCAGAAAAAAGGCACTGGTACTCAGAAAAAGGCATCAGTACTCAGAAAAAAAGGCATCAGTACTCAGAAAAAGGCATCAGTACTCAGACAAAGGCTCCAGTACTCAGGCAAAAATGCACCGGTACTCAGAGAAAAATGCACCAGTACTCAGAAAAAAAGGCATCAGTACTCAGAAGAAAAGGATCCAGTATTCAGAAGAAAAGGATCCAGTACTCAGAAAAAAAGGCACCAGTACTCAGACAAAAATGTACCAGTACTCAGACAAAAATGTACCATTACTCAGGAACAAGGCAACAGTACTCAGACAAAAAGCACCAGTACTCAGAGAAAAAGGCACCAGTACTCAGAAAAAAACACATAAGTACTTAGAAAAAAGGCATCAGTACTCAGAAAAAAAGGCTCCAGTACTCAGAAAAAAGGCTACAGTAATCAGAAAACAGCCACCAGTACTCAGAGAAAAAGGCACTGGTACTCAGAGTAAAAGGCACCAGTACTCAGACAAAAAGCACCAGTACTCAGAGAAAATGGCACTGGCACTGAGAGAAAAAGGCACCAGTACTCAGAAAAAAATGCACCAGTACTCAGAGAAAAAGGCACCACTACTCAGAAAAAAAGGAACCAGCACTCAGAAGAAAAAGCTCCACTACTCAGAAAATAGGTGCAAGTACTCAGAAAAAGGCACTAGTATGCAGAAAAAAGCCACGAGTACTCAGAGAAAAAGGCACTGGTACTCAGAAAAAGGCATCAGTACTCAGAAAAAAAGACATCAGTACTCAGAAAAAGGCATCAGTACTCAGACAAAGGCTCCAGTACTCAGGCAAAAATGCACCGGTACTCAGAGAAAAATGCACCAGTACTCAGAAAAAAAGGCACCAGTACTCAGAAAAAAGGCATCAGCACTCAGAAAAAAAGGCAACAGTACTCAGAGAAAAAGGCACCGGTACTCAGAAAAAAAGGCACCAGTACTCAGAAAAAAGGCATCAGCACTCAGAAAAAAAGGCACCAGAACTCAGAGAAAAAGGCACCAGTACTTAGAAAAAAACGCATAAGTACTTAGAAAAAAGGCATCAGTACTCAGAAAAAAAGGCTCCAGTACTCAGAAAAAAGGCTACAGTAATCAGAATACAGCCACCAGTACTCAGAGAAAAAGGCACTGGTACTCAGAGAAAAAGGCACCAGTACTCAGACAAAAAGCACTAGTACTCAGAGAAAATGGCACTGGCACTGAGAGAAAAAGGCACCAGTTCTCAGAAAAAAATGCACCAGTACTCAGAGAAAAAGGCACCACTACTCAGAAAAAAAGGCATCAGTACTCAGAAAAAGGCATCAGTACTCAGAAAAAGGCTCCAGTACTCAGGCAAAAATGCACCTGTACTCAGAGAAGAATGCACCAGTACTCAGAAAAAAAGGCACCAATACTCAGAAAAAAGGCATCAGCACTCAGAAAAAAAGGCACCAGTACTCAGAAAAAAAGGCACCGGTACTCAGAAAAAAAGGATCCAGTATTCAGAAAAAAAGGATTCAGTACTCAGAAAAAAAGGCACCAGTACTCAGACAAAAGTGCACCAGTAATCAGAGAAAAATGCACCAGTTCTCAGAGAAAAAGACACCACTAATCATAGAAAAAGGCACCAGTACTCAGATAAAAGGCACCAGCACTCAGAAGAAAAGGCTCCAGTACTCAGAAAACAGGTGCAAGCACTCAGAAAAATAGGCACCAGTACTCAGAAAAAGGCATCATTACTCAGAAAAAAGGCACCAGTACTCAGAAAAGGCATCAGTACTCAGAAAACAGGTGCCAGTACTCAGAAAAAAAGGGGCCAGTACTCAGAAAAAGGCACCAGTACTCAGAAAAAGGCATCATTACTCAGAAAAAAGGCACCAGTACTCAGATAAAAATGCACCAGTACTCAGGAAAAAAGCACCAGTACTCAGAAAAAGGCACCAGTACTCAGAAAAAAAGGCACCAGCAATCAGAAGAAAAGGCACCAGTACTCAGAAAACAGGCGCAAATACTCAGAAAAAAGACACCAGTACTCAGAAGAAAGGCACCAGTACTCAGAGAAAAAGGTACCAGTACTCAGAGAAAAAGGCACCGGTACTCAGAAAAAAGGCACCAGTACTCAGAAAAAAGGCATCAGTACTCAGAAGTTTTGGATCCAGTATTCAGAAGAAAATGATCCAGTACTCAGAAAAAAAGGCACCAGTACTCAGACAAAAATGTACCAGTACTCAGACAAAAATGTACCATTACTCAGGAACAAGGCACCAGTACTCAGACAAAAAGCACCAGTACTCAGAGAAAAAGGCACCAGTACTCAGAAAAAAACGCATAAGTACGAAGAAAAAAGGCATCAGTACTCAGAAAAAAAGGCTCCAGTACTCAGAAAAATGGCTACAGTAATCAGAAAACAGCCACCAGTACTCAGAGAAAAAGGCACTGGTACTCAGAGAAAAAGGCACCAGTACTCAGACAAAAAGCACCAGTACTCAGAGAAAATGGCACTGGCACTGAGAGAAAAAGGCACCAGTACTCAGAAAAAATGCACCAGTACTCAGAGAAAAAGGCACCACTACTCAGAAAAAAAGGCACCAGCACTCAGAAGAAAAGGCTCCACTACTCAGAAAATAGGTGCAAGTACTCAGAAAAAAGGCACTAGTATGCAGAAAAAAGCCACGAGTACTCAGAGAAAAAGGCACTGGTACTCAGAAAAAGGCATCAGTACTCAGAAAAAAGGCATCAGTACTCAGAAAAAGGCATCAGTACTCAGACAAAGGCTCCAGTAATCAGGCAAAAATGCACCGGTACTCAGAGAAAAATGCACCAGTACTCAGAAAAAAAGGCACCAGTACTCAGAAAAAAGGCATCAGCACTCAGAAAAAAGGCATGAGTACTCAGAGAAAAAGGCACTGGTACTCAGAAAAAGGCATCAGTACTCAGAAAAAAGGCATCAGTACTCAGAAAAAGGCATCAGTACTCAGAAAAAGGCTCCAGTACTCAGAAAAAGGCTCCAGTACTCAGGCAAAAATGCACCGGTACTCAGAGAAAAATGCACCAGTACTCAGAAAAAAAGGCACCAGTACTCAGAAAAAAGGCATCAGCACTCAGAAAAAAGGCACCGGTACTCAGAAAAAAAGGATCCAGTATTCAGAAAAAAAGGATTCAGTACTCAGAAAAAAAGGCACCAGTACTCAGACAAAAGTGCACCAGTACTCAGAGAAAAATGCACCAGTTCTCAGAGAAACAGACACCACTAATCATAGAAAAATGCACCAGTACTCAGAAAAAATGCACCAGCACTCAGAAGAAAAGGCTCCAGTATTCAGAAAACAGGTGCAAGCACTCAGAAAAATAGGCACCAGTACTCAGAAAAAGGCATCATTACTCAGAAAAAAGGCACCAGTACTCAGAAAAAAGGCATCAGTACTCAGAAAAAAGGTGCCAGTACTCAGAAAAAAGGGTCCAGTACTCAGAAAAAGGCACCAGTACTCAGATAAATATGCACTGGTACTCTGGAAAAATGCACCAGTACTCAGAAAAAGGCACCAGTACTCAGAAAAAAAGGCACCAGCAATCAGAAGAAAAGGCTCCAGTACTCAGAAAACAGGAGCAAAATACTCAGAAAAAAGGCACGAGTACTCAGACAAAAAGGCACCGGTACTCAGAGAAAAAGGCACTGGTACTCAGAGAAGAAGGCACCAGTACTCAGAAGACAAGGCATCAGTACTCAGAAAAAAGGCACCAGTACTCAGAGAAAAAGGTACCAGTACTCAGAGAAAAAGGCACCGGTACTCAGAAAAAAGGCACCAGTACTCAGAAAAAAGGCATCAGAACTCAGAAGAAAAGGATCCAGTATTCAGAAGAAAAGGA
Organism: Taudactylus pleione; assembly: GCA_031769625.1. NCBI lineage: Eukaryota > Metazoa > Chordata > Amphibia > Anura > Myobatrachidae > Taudactylus > Taudactylus pleione. The sequence goes on along the minus strand of JAUIMM010000795.1, from coordinate 239,047 downwards.
TCCAGTACTCAGAAAAAAAGGCACCAGTACTCAGACAAAAATGTACCAGTACTCAGAGAAAAATGTACCATTACTCAGGAACAAGGCACAGTACTCAGAGAAAAAGCACCAGTTCTCAGAGAAAAAGGCACCAGTACTCAGAAAAAAATGCATAAGTACTTAGAAAAAAGGCATCAGTACTCAGAAAAAAAGGCTCCAGTACTCAGAAAAAAGGCTACAGTAATCAGAAAACAGCCACCAGTACTCAGAGAAAAAGGCACTGGTACTCAGAGTAAAAGGCACCAGTACTCAGACAAAAACCACCAGTACTCAGAGAAAATGGCACTGGCACTGAGAGAAAAAGGCACCAGTACTCAGAAAAAAATGCACCAGTACTCAGAGAAAAAGGCACCACTACTCAGAAAAAAAGGCACCAGCACTCAGAAGAAAAGGCTCCACTACTCAGAAAAAAGGTGCAAGTACTCAGAAAAAAGGCACTAGTATGCAGAAAAAAGGCACGAGTACTCAGAGAAAAAGGCACTGGTACTCAGAAAAAGGCATCAGTACTCAGAAAAAAAGGCATCAGTACTCAGAAAAAGGCATCAGTACTCAGACAAAGGCTCCAGTACTCAGGCAAAAATGCACCGGTACTCAGAGAAAAATGCACCAGTACTCAGAAAAAAAGGCACCAGTACTCAGAAAAAAGGCATCAGCACTCAGAAAAAAAGGCACCAGTACTCAGAGAAAAAGGCACCAGTACTCAGAAAAAAACGCATAAGTACTTAGAAAAAAGGCATCAGCACTCAGAAAAAAAGGCTCCAGTACTCAGAAAAAAGGCTACAGTAATCAGAAAACAGCCACCGGTACTCAGAGAAAAAGGCACCTGGTACTCAGAGAAAAAGGCACCAGTACTCAGACAAAAAGCACCAGTACTCAGAGAAAATGGCACTGGCACTGAGAGAAAAAGGCACCAGTTCTCAGAAAAAAATGCACCAGTACTCAGAGAAAAAGGCACCACTACTAAGAAAAAAAGGCACCAGCACTCAGAAGAAAAGGCTCCACTCCTCAGAAAATAGGTGCAAGTACTCAGAAAAAAGGCACTAGTATGCAGAAAAAAGGCAAGAGTACTTAGAGAAAATGGCACTGGTACTCAGAAAAAGGCATCAGTACTCAGAAAAAGGCTCCAGTACTCAGTCAAAAATGCACCGGTACTCAGAGAAAAATGCACCAGTACTCAGAAAAAAAGGCACCAGTACTCAGAAAAAAGGCATCAGCACTCAGAAAAAAGGCACCAGTACTCAGAGAAAAAGGCACTGGTACTCAGAAAAAGGCATCAGTACTCAAAAAAAGGCTCCAGTACTCAGGCAAAAATGCACCAGTACTCAGAGAAAAATGCACCAGTACTCAGAAAAAAAGGCACCAGTACTCAGAAAAAAGGCATCAGCACTCAGAAAAAAAGGCACCAGTACTCAGAGAAAAAGGCACCGGTTCTCAGAAAAAAAGGATCCAGTATTCAGAAAAAAAGGATTCAGTACTCAGAAAAAAAGGCACCAGTACTCAGACAAAAGTGCACCAGTACTCAGAGAAAAATGCACCAGTTCTCAGAGAAACAGACACCACTAATCATAGAAAAAAGGCACCAGTACTCAGATAAAAGGCACCAGCACTCAGAAGAAAAGGCTCCAGTACTCAGAAAACAGGTGCAAGCACTCTGAAAAATAAGCACCAGTACTCAGAAAAAGGCATCATTACTCAGAAAAAAGGCACCAGTACTCAGAAAAAAGGCATCAGTACTCAGAAAAAGGCATCATTACTCAGAAAAAAGCCACCAGTACTCAGATAAAAATGCACCAGTACTCAGGAAAAATGCACCAGTACTCAGAAAAAGGCACCAGTACTCAGAAAAAAAGGCACCAGCAATCAGAAGAAAAGGATCCAGTATTCAGAAGAAAAGGATCCAGTACTCAGAAAAAAAGGCACCAGTACTCAGACAAAAACGTACCAGTACTCAGACAAAAATGTACCATTACTCAGGAACAAGGCAACAGTACTCAGACAAAAAGCACCAGTACTCAGAGAAAAAGGCACCAGTACTCAGAAAAAAACACAAAAGTACTTAGAAAAAAGGCATCAGTACTCAGAAAAAAAGGCTCCAGTACTCAGAAAAAAGGCTACAGTAATCAGAAAACAGCCACCAGTACTCAGAGATAAAGGCACTGGTACTCAGAGTAAAAGGCACCAGTACTCAGACAAAAAGCACCAGTACTCAGAGAAAATGGCACTGGCACTGAGAGAAAAAGGCACCAGTACTCAGAAAAAAATGCACCAGTACTCAGAGAAAAAGGCACCACTACTCAGAAAAAATGGCACCAGCACTCAGAAGAAAAGGCTACACTACTCAGAAGATAGGTGCAAGTACTCAGAAAAAGGCACTAGTATGCAGAAAAAAGCCTCGAGTACTCATAGAAAAAAGCACTGGTACTCAGAAAAAGGCATCAGTACTCAGAAAAAAAGACATCAGTACTCAGAAAAAGGCATCAGTACTCAGACAAAGGCTCCAGTACTCAGGCAAAAATGCACCGGTACTCAGAGAAAAATGCACCAGTACTCAGAAAAAAAGGCACCAGTACTCAGAAAAAAGGCATCAGCACTCAGAAAAAAAGGCAACAGTACTCAGAGAAAAAGGCACCGGTACTCAGAAAAAAAGGCACCAGTACTCAGAAAAAAGGCATCAGCACTCAGAAAAAAAGGCACCAGAACTCAGAGAAAAAGGCACCAGTACTTAGAAAAAAACGCATAAGTACTTAGAAAAAAGGCATCAGTACTCAGAAAAAAAGGCTCCAGTACTCAGAAAAAAGGCTACAGTAATCAGAATACAGCCACCAGTACTCAGAGAAAAAGGCACTGGTACTCAGAGAAAAAGGCACCAGTACTCAGACAAAAAGCACTAGTACTCAGAGAAAATGGCACTGGCACTGAGAGAAAAAGGCACCAGTTCTCAGAAAAAAATGCACCAGTACTCAGAGAAAAAGGCACCACTACTCAGAAAAAAAGGCATCAGTACTCAGAAAAAGGCATCAGTACTCAGAAAAAGGCTCCAGTACTCAGGCAAAAATGCACCTGTACTCAGAGAAGAATGCACCAGTACTCAGAAAAAAAGGCACCAATACTCAGAAAAAAGGCATCAGCACTCAGAAAAAAAGGCACCAGTACTCAGAAAAAAAGGCACCGGTACTCAGAAAAAAAGGATCCAGTATTCAGAAAAAAAGGATTCAGTACTCAGAAAAAAAGGCACCAGTACTCAGACAAAAGTGCACCAGTAATCAGAGAAAAATGCACCAGTTCTCAGAGAAAAAGACACCACTAATCATAGAAAAAGGCACCAGTACTCAGATAAAAGGCACCAGCACTCAGAAGAAAAGGCTCCAGTACTCAGAAAACAGGTGCAAGCACTCAGAAAAATAGGCACCAGTACTCAGAAAAAGGCATCATTACTCAGAAAAAAGGCACCAGTACTCAGAAAAGGCATCAGTACTCAGAAAACAGGTGCCAGTACTCAGAAAAAAAGGGGCCAGTACTCAGAAAAAGGCACCAGTACTCAGAAAAAGGCATCATTACTCAGAAAAAAGGCACCAGTACTCAGATAAAAATGCACCAGTACTCAGGAAAAAAGCACCAGTACTCAGAAAAAGGCACCAGTACTCAGAAAAAAAGGCACCAGCAATCAGAAGAAAAGGCACCAGTACTCAGAAAACAGGCGCAAATACTCAGAAAAAAGACACCAGTACTCAGAAGAAAGGCACCAGTACTCAGAGAAAAAGGTACCAGTACTCAGAGAAAAAGGCACCGGTACTCAGAAAAAAGGCACCAGTACTCAGAAAAAAGGCATCAGTACTCAGAAGTTTTGGATCCAGTATTCAGAAGAAAATGATCCAGTACTCAGAAAAAAAGGCACCAGTACTCAGACAAAAATGTACCAGTACTCAGACAAAAATGTACCATTACTCAGGAACAAGGCACCAGTACTCAGACAAAAAGCACCAGTACTCAGAGAAAAAGGCACCAGTACTCAGAAAAAAACGCATAAGTACGAAGAAAAAAGGCATCAGTACTCAGAAAAAAAGGCTCCAGTACTCAGAAAAATGGCTACAGTAATCAGAAAACAGCCACCAGTACTCAGAGAAAAAGGCACTGGTACTCAGAGAAAAAGGCACCAGTACTCAGACAAAAAGCACCAGTACTCAGAGAAAATGGCACTGGCACTGAGAGAAAAAGGCACCAGTACTCAGAAAAAATGCACCAGTACTCAGAGAAAAAGGCACCACTACTCAGAAAAAAAGGCACCAGCACTCAGAAGAAAAGGCTCCACTACTCAGAAAATAGGTGCAAGTACTCAGAAAAAAGGCACTAGTATGCAGAAAAAAGCCACGAGTACTCAGAGAAAAAGGCACTGGTACTCAGAAAAAGGCATCAGTACTCAGAAAAAAGGCATCAGTACTCAGAAAAAGGCATCAGTACTCAGACAAAGGCTCCAGTAATCAGGCAAAAATGCACCGGTACTCAGAGAAAAATGCACCAGTACTCAGAAAAAAAGGCACCAGTACTCAGAAAAAAGGCATCAGCACTCAGAAAAAAGGCATGAGTACTCAGAGAAAAAGGCACTGGTACTCAGAAAAAGGCATCAGTACTCAGAAAAAAGGCATCAGTACTCAGAAAAAGGCATCAGTACTCAGAAAAAGGCTCCAGTACTCAGAAAAAGGCTCCAGTACTCAGGCAAAAATGCACCGGTACTCAGAGAAAAATGCACCAGTACTCAGAAAAAAAGGCACCAGTACTCAGAAAAAAGGCATCAGCACTCAGAAAAAAGGCACCGGTACTCAGAAAAAAAGGATCCAGTATTCAGAAAAAAAGGATTCAGTACTCAGAAAAAAAGGCACCAGTACTCAGACAAAAGTGCACCAGTACTCAGAGAAAAATGCACCAGTTCTCAGAGAAACAGACACCACTAATCATAGAAAAATGCACCAGTACTCAGAAAAAATGCACCAGCACTCAGAAGAAAAGGCTCCAGTATTCAGAAAACAGGTGCAAGCACTCAGAAAAATAGGCACCAGTACTCAGAAAAAGGCATCATTACTCAGAAAAAAGGCACCAGTACTCAGAAAAAAGGCATCAGTACTCAGAAAAAAGGTGCCAGTACTCAGAAAAAAGGGTCCAGTACTCAGAAAAAGGCACCAGTACTCAGATAAATATGCACTGGTACTCTGGAAAAATGCACCAGTACTCAGAAAAAGGCACCAGTACTCAGAAAAAAAGGCACCAGCAATCAGAAGAAAAGGCTCCAGTACTCAGAAAACAGGAGCAAAATACTCAGAAAAAAGGCACGAGTACTCAGACAAAAAGGCACCGGTACTCAGAGAAAAAGGCACTGGTACTCAGAGAAGAAGGCACCAGTACTCAGAAGACAAGGCATCAGTACTCAGAAAAAAGGCACCAGTACTCAGAGAAAAAGGTACCAGTACTCAGAGAAAAAGGCACCGGTACTCAGAAAAAAGGCACCAGTACTCAGAAAAAAGGCATCAGAACTCAGAAGAAAAGGATCCAGTATTCAGAAGAAAAGGATCCAGTACTCAGAAAAAAAGGCACCAGTACTCAGACAAAAATGTACCAGTACTCAGAGAAAAATGTACCATTACTCAGGAACAAGGCACAGTACTCAGAGAAAAAGCACCAGTTCTCAGAGAAAAAGGCACCAGTACTCAGAAAAAAATGCATAAGTACTTAGAAAAAAGGCATCAGTACTCAGAAAAAAAGGCTCCAGTACTCAGAAAAAAGGCTACAGTAATCAGAAAACAGCCACCAGTACTCAGAGAAAAAGGCACTGGTACTCAGAGTAAAAGGCACCAGTACTCAGACAAAAACCACCAGTACTCAGAGAAAATGGCACTGGCACTGAGAGAAAAAGGCACCAGTACTCAGAAAAAAATGCACCAGTACTCAGAGAAAAAGGCACCACTACTCAGAAAAAAAGGCACCAGCACTCAGAAGAAAAGGCTCCACTACTCAGAAAAAAGGTGCAAGTACTCAGAAAAAAGGCACTAGTATGCAGAAAAAAGGCACGAGTACTCAGAGAAAAAGGCACTGGTACTCAGAAAAAGGCATCAGTACTCAGAAAAAAAGGCATCAGTACTCAGAAAAAGGCATCAGTACTCAGACAAAGGCTCCAGTACTCAGGCAAAAATGCACCGGTACTCAGAGAAAAATGCACCAGTACTCAGAAAAAAAGGCACCAGTACTCAGAAAAAAGGCATCAGCACTCAGAAAAAAAGGCACCAGTACTCAGAGAAAAAGGCACCAGTACTCAGAAAAAAACGCATAAGTACTTAGAAAAAAGGCATCAGCACTCAGAAAAAAAGGCTCCAGTACTCAGAAAAAAGGCTACAGTAATCAGAAAACAGCCACCGGTACTCAGAGAAAAAGGCACCTGGTACTCAGAGAAAAAGGCACCAGTACTCAGACAAAAAGCACCAGTACTCAGAGAAAATGGCACTGGCACTGAGAGAAAAAGGCACCAGTTCTCAGAAAAAAATGCACCAGTACTCAGAGAAAAAGGCACCACTACTAAGAAAAAAAGGCACCAGCACTCAGAAGAAAAGGCTCCACTCCTCAGAAAATAGGTGCAAGTACTCAGAAAAAAGGCACTAGTATGCAGAAAAAAGGCAAGAGTACTTAGAGAAAATGGCACTGGTACTCAGAAAAAGGCATCAGTACTCAGAAAAAGGCTCCAGTACTCAGTCAAAAATGCACCGGTACTCAGAGAAAAATGCACCAGTACTCAGAAAAAAAGGCACCAGTACTCAGAAAAAAGGCATCAGCACTCAGAAAAAAGGCACCAGTACTCAGAGAAAAAGGCACTGGTACTCAGAAAAAGGCATCAGTACTCAAAAAAAGGCTCCAGTACTCAGGCAAAAATGCACCAGTACTCAGAGAAAAATGCACCAGTACTCAGAAAAAAAGGCACCAGTACTCAGAAAAAAGGCATCAGCACTCAGAAAAAAAGGCACCAGTACTCAGAGAAAAAGGCACCGGTTCTCAGAAAAAAAGGATCCAGTATTCAGAAAAAAAGGATTCAGTACTCAGAAAAAAAGGCACCAGTACTCAGACAAAAGTGCACCAGTACTCAGAGAAAAATGCACCAGTTCTCAGAGAAACAGACACCACTAATCATAGAAAAAAGGCACCAGTACTCAGATAAAAGGCACCAGCACTCAGAAGAAAAGGCTCCAGTACTCAGAAAACAGGTGCAAGCACTCTGAAAAATAAGCACCAGTACTCAGAAAAAGGCATCATTACTCAGAAAAAAGGCACCAGTACTCAGAAAAAAGGCATCAGTACTCAGAAAAAGGCATCATTACTCAGAAAAAAGCCACCAGTACTCAGATAAAAATGCACCAGTACTCAGGAAAAATGCACCAGTACTCAGAAAAAGGCACCAGTACTCAGAAAAAAAGGCACCAGCAATCAGAAGAAAAGGATCCAGTATTCAGAAGAAAAGGATCCAGTACTCAGAAAAAAAGGCACCAGTACTCAGACAAAAACGTACCAGTACTCAGACAAAAATGTACCATTACTCAGGAACAAGGCAACAGTACTCAGACAAAAAGCACCAGTACTCAGAGAAAAAGGCACCAGTACTCAGAAAAAAACACAAAAGTACTTAGAAAAAAGGCATCAGTACTCAGAAAAAAAGGCTCCAGTACTCAGAAAAAAGGCTACAGTAATCAGAAAACAGCCACCAGTACTCAGAGATAAAGGCACTGGTACTCAGAGTAAAAGGCACCAGTACTCAGACAAAAAGCACCAGTACTCAGAGAAAATGGCACTGGCACTGAGAGAAAAAGGCACCAGTACTCAGAAAAAAATGCACCAGTACTCAGAGAAAAAGGCACCACTACTCAGAAAAAATGGCACCAGCACTCAGAAGAAAAGGCTACACTACTCAGAAGATAGGTGCAAGTACTCAGAAAAAGGCACTAGTATGCAGAAAAAAGCCTCGAGTACTCATAGAAAAAAGCACTGGTACTCAGAAAAAGGCATCAGTACTCAGAAAAAAAGACATCAGTACTCAGAAAAAGGCATCAGTACTCAGACAAAGGCTCCAGTACTCAGGCAAAAATGCACCGGTACTCAGAGAAAAATGCACCAGTACTCAGAAAAAAAGGCACCAGTACTCAGAAAAAAGGCATCAGCACTCAGAAAAAAAGGCAACAGTACTCAGAGAAAAAGGCACCGGTACTCAGAAAAAAAGGCACCAGTACTTAGAAAAAAGGCATCAGCACTCAGAAAAAAAGGCACCAGAACTCAGAGAAAAAGGCACCAGTACTTAGAAAAAAACGCATAAGTACTTAGAAAAAAGGCATCAGTACTCAGAAAAAAAGGCTCCAGTACTCAGAAAAAAGGCTACAGTAATCAGAAAACAGCCACCAGTACTCAGAGAAAAAGGCACAGGTACTCAGAGAAAAAGGCACCAGTACTCAGAAAAAAAGGCATCAGTACTCAGAAAAAGGCATCAGTACTCAGATAAAAATGCACCAGTACTCAGGAAAAATGCACCAGTACTCAGAAAAAGGCACCAGTACTCAGAAAAAAAGGCACCAGCAATCAGAAGAAAAGGCTCCAGTACTCAGAAAAGAGGCGCAAATACTCAGAAAAAAGGCACCAGTACTCAGAAAAAAGGCACGAGTACTCAGACAAAAAGGCACCGATACTCAGAGAAAAAGACACTGGTACTCAGAGAAGTAGGCACCAGTACTCAGAAGACAAGGCATCAGTACTCAGAAAAAAGGCACCAGTACTCAGAGAAAAAGGTACCAGTACTCAGAGAAAAAGGCACCGGTACTCAGAAAAAAGGCACCAGTACTCAGAAAAAAGGCATCAGTACTCAGAAGAAAAGGATCCAGTATTCAGAAGAAAAGGATCCAGTACTCAGAAAAAAAGGCACCAGTACTCAGACAAAAATGTACCAGTACTCAGACAAAAATGTACCATTACTCAGGAACAAGGCACCAGTACTCAGACAAAAAGCACCAGTACTCAGAGAAAAAGGCACCAGTACTCAGAAAACAATGCATAAGTACTTAGAAAAAAGGCATCAGTACTCAGAAGAAAAGGCTCCACTACTCAGAAAATAGGTGCAAGTACTCAGAAAAAAGGCACTAGTATGCAGAAAAAAGGCACGAGTACTCAGAGAAAAAGGCACTGGTACTCAGAAAAAGGCATCAGTACTCAGAAAAAAGGCATCAGTACTCAGAAAAAGGCATCAGTACTCAAAAAAAGGCTCCAGTACTCAGGCAAAAATGCTCCGGTACTCAGAGAAAAATGCACCAGTACTCAGAAAAAAAGGCACCAGTACTCAGAAAAAAAGACATCAGTACTCAGAAAAAGGCATCAGTACTCAGACAAAGGCTCCAGTACTCAGGCAAAAATGCACCGGTACTCAGAGAAAAATGCACCAGTACTCAGAAAAAAAGGCACCAGTACTCAGAAAAAAGGCATCAGCACTCAGAAAAAAAGGCAACAGTACTCAGAGAAAAAGGCACCGGTACTCAGAAAAAAAGGCACCAGTACTCAGAAAAAAGGCATCAGCACTCAGAAAAAAAGGCACCAGAACTCAGAGAAAAAGGCACCAGTACTTAGAAAAAAACGCATAAGTACTTAGAAAAAAGGCATCAGTACTCAGAAAAAAAGGCTCCAGTACTCAGAAAAAAGGCTACAGTAATCAGAAAACAGCCACCAGTACTCAGAGAAAAAGGCACTGGTACTCAGAGAAAAAGGCACCAGTACTCAGAAAAAAAGGCATCAGTACTCAGAAAAAGGCATCAGTACTCAGATAAAAATGCACCAGTACTCAGGAAAAATGCACCAGTACTCAGAAAAAGGCACCAGTACTCAGAAAAAAAGGCACCAGCAATCAGAAGAAAAGGCTCCAGTACTCAGAAAAGAGGCGCAAATACTCAGAAAAAAGGCACCAGTACTCAGAAAAAAGGCACGAGTACTCAGACAAAAAGGCACCGATACTCAGAGAAAAAGACACTGGTACTCAGAGAAGTAGGCACCAGTACTCAGAAGACAAGGCATCAGTACTCAGAAAAAAGGCACCAGTACTCAGAGAAAAAGGTACCAGTACTCAGAGAAAAAGGCACCGGTACTCAGAAAAAAGGCACCAGTACTCAGAAAAAAGGCATCAGTACTCAGAAGAAAAGGATCCAGTATTCAGAAGAAAAGGATCCAGTACTCAGAAAAAAAGGCACCAGTACTCAGACAAAAATGTACCAGTACTCAGACAAAAATGTACCATTACTCAGGAACAAGGCACCAGTACTCAGACAAAAAGCACCAGTACTCAGAGAAAAAGGCACCAGTACTCAGAAAACAATGCATAAGTACTTAGAAAAAAGGCATCAGTACTCAGAAGAAAAGGCTCCACTACTCAGAAAATAGGTGCAAGTACTCAGAAAAAAGGCACTAGTATGCAGAAAAAAGGCACGAGTACTCAGAGAAAAAGGCACTGGTACTCAGAAAAAGGCATCAGTACTCAGAAAAAAGGCATCAGTACTCAGAAAAAGGCATCAGTACTCAAAAAAAGGCTCCAGTACTCAGGCAAAAATGCTCCGGTACTCAGAGAAAAATGCACCAGTACTCAGAAAAAAAGGCACCAGTACTCAGAAAAAAGGCATCAGCACTCAGAAAAAAAGGCACCAGTACTCAGACAAAAGTGCACCAGTACTCAGAGAAAAATGCACCAGTTCTCAGAGAAACAGACACCACTAATCATAGAAAAAGGCACCAGTACTCAGATAAAAGGCACCAGCACTCAGAAGAAAAGGCTCCAGTACTCAGAAAAAAGGTGCAAGCACTCAGAAAAATAAGCACCAGTACTCAGAAAAAGGCATCATTACTCAGAAAAAAGGCACCAGTACTCAGAAAAAAGGCATCAGTACTCAGAAAAAAGGTGCCAGTACTCATAAAAAAAGGGTCCACTACTCAGAAAAAGGCACCAGTACTCAGAAAAAGGCATCATTACTCAGAAAAAAGCCACCAGTACTCAGATAAAAATGCACCAGTACTCAGGAAAAATGCACCAGTACTCAGAAAAAGGCACCAGTACTCAGAAAAAAAGGCACCAGCAATCAGAAGAAAAGGATCCAGTATTCAGAAGAAAAGGATCCAGTACTCAGAAAAAAAGGCACCAGTACTCAGACAAAAATGTACCAGTACTCAGACAAAAATGTACCATTACTCAGGAACAAGGCAACAGTACTCAGACAAAAAGCACCAGTACTCAGAGAAAAAGGCACCAGTACTCAGAAAAAAACGCAAAAGTACTTAGAAAAAAGGCATCAGTACTCAGAAAAAAAGGCTCCAGTACTCAGAAAAAAGGCTACAGTAATCAGAAAACAGCCACCAGTACTCAGAGAAAAAGGCACTGGTACTCAGAGTAAAAGGCACCAGTACTCAGACAAAAAGCACCAGTACTCAGAGAAAATGGCACTGGCACTGAGAGAAAAAGGCACCAGTACTCAGAAAAAAATGCACCAGTACTCAGAGAAAAAGGCACCACTACTCAGAAAAAAAGGCACCAGCACTCAGAAGAAAAGGCTACACTACTCAGAAAATAGGTGCAAGTACTCAGAAAAAGGCACTAGTATGCAGAAAAAAGCCACGAGTACTCAGAGAAAAAGGCACGGGTACTCAGAAAAAGGCATCAGTACTCAGAAAAAAAGACATCAGTACTCAGAAAAAGGCATCAGTACTCAGACAAAGGCTCCAGTACTCAGGCAAAAATGCACCGGTACTCAGAGAAAAATGCACCAGTACTCAGAAAAAAAGGCACCAGTACTCAGAAAAAAGGCATCAGCACTCAGAAAAAAAGGCAACAGTACTCAGAGAAAAAGGCACCGGTACTCAGAAAAAAAGGCACCAGTACTCAGAAAAAAGGCATCAGCACTCAGAAAAAAAGGCACCAGAACTCAGAGAAAAAGGCACCAGTACTTAGAAAAAAACGCACAAGTACTTAGAAAAAAGGCATCAGTACTCAGAAAAAAAGGCTCCAGTACTCAGAAAAAAGGCTACAGTAATCAGAAAACAGCCACCAGTACTCAGAGAAAAAGGCACTGGTACTCAGAGAAAAAGGCACCAGTACTCAGAAAAAAAGGCATCAGTACTCAGAAAAAGGCATCAGTACTCAGATAAAAATGCACCAGTACTCAGGAAAAATGCACCAGTACTCAGAAAAAGGCACCAGTACTCAGAAAAAAAGGCACCAGCAATCAGAAGAAAAGGCTCCAGTACTCAGAAAAGAGGCGCAAATACTCAGAAAAAAGGCACCAGTACTCAGAAAAAAGGCACGAGTACTCAGACAAAAAGGCACCGATACTCAGAGAAAAAGACACTGGTACTCAGAGAAGTAGGCACCAGTACTCAGAAGACAAGGCATCAGTACTCAGAAAAAAGGCACCAGTACTCAGAGAAAAAGGTACCAGTACTCAGAGAAAAAGGCACCGGTACTCAGAAAAAAGGCACCAGTACTCAGAAAAAAGGCATCAGTACTCAGAAGAAAAGGATCCAGTATTCAGAAGAAAAGGATCCAGTACTCAGAAAAAAAGGCACCAGTACTCAGACAAAAATGTACCAGTACTCAGACAAAAATGTACCATTACTCAGGAACAAGGCACCAGTACTCAGACAAAAAGCACCAGTACTCAGAGAAAAAGGCACCAGTACTCAGAAAACAATGCATAAGTACTTAGAAAAAAGGCATCAGTACTCAGAAGAAAAGGCTCCACTACTCAGAAAATAGGTGCAAGTACTCAGAAAAAAGGCACTAGTATGCAGAAAAAAGGCACGAGTACTCAGAGAAAAAGGCACTGGTACTCAGAAAAAGGCATCAGTACTCAGAAAAAAAGGCATCAGTACTCAGAAAAAGGCATCAGTACTCAAAAAAAGGCTCCAGTACTCAGGCAAAAATGCTCCGGTACTCAGAGAAAAATGCACCAGTACTCAGAAAAAAAGGCACCAGTACTCAGAAAAAAGGCATCAGCACTCAGAAAAAAAGGCACCAGTACTCAGAGAAAAAGGCACCGGTACTCAGAAAAAAAGGATCCAGTATTCAGAAAAAAAGGATTCAGTACTCAGAAAAAAGGTGCAAGCACTCAGAAAAATAAGCACCAGTACTCAGAAAAAGGCATCATTACTCAGAAAAAAGGCACCAGTACTCAGAAAAAAGGCATCAGTACTCAGAAAAAAGGTGCCAGTACTCATAAAAAAAGGGTCCAGTACTCAGAAAAAGGCACCAGTACTCAGAAAAAGGCATCATTACTCAGAAAAAAGCCACCAGTACTCAGATAAAAATGCACCAGTACTCAGGAAAAATGCACCAGTACTCAGAAAAAGGCACCAGTACTCAGAAAAAAAGGCACCAGCAATCAGAAGAAAAGGCTCCAGTACTCAGAAAACAGCCGCAAATACTCAGAAAAAAGGCACCAGTACTCAGAAAAAAGGCATGAGTACTCAGAGAAAAAGGCACCACTACTCAGAAAAAAAGGCACCAGCACTCAGAAGAAAAGGCTCCACTACTCAGAAAATAGGTGCAAGTACTCAGAAAAAAGGCACTGGTACTCAGAAAAAGGCATCAGTACTCAGAAAAAAAGGCATCAGTACTCAGAAAAAGGCATCAGTACTCAGACAAAGGCTCCAGTACTCAGGCAAAAATGCACCGGTACTCAGAGAAAAATGCACCAGTACTCAGAAAAAAAGGCATCAGTACTCAGAAGAAAAGGATCCAGTATTCAGAAGAAAAGGATCCAGTACTCAGAAAAAAAGGCACCAGTACTCAGACAAAAATGTACCAGTACTCATAAAAAAAGGTACCATTACTCAGGAACAAGGCAACAGTACTCAGACAAAAAGCACCAGTACTCAGAGAAAAAGGCACCAGTACTCAGAAAAAAACACATAAGTACTTAGAAAAAAGGCATCAGTACTCAGAAAAAAAGGCTCCAGTACTCAGAAAAAAGGCTACAGTAATCAGAAAACAGCCACCAGTACTCAGAGAAAAAGGCACTGGTACTCAGAGTAAAAGGCACCAGTACTCAGACAAAAAGCACCAATACTCAGAGAAAATGGCACTGGCACTGAGAGAAAAAGGCACCAGTACTCAGAAAAAAATGCACCAGTACTCAGAGAAAAAGGCACCACTACTCAGAAAAAAAGGCACCAGCACTCAGAAGAAAAAGCTCCACTACTCAGAAAATAGGTGCAAGTACTCAGAAAAAGGCATTAGTATGCAGAAAAAAGCCACGAGTACTCAGAGAAAAAGGCACTGGTACTCAGAAAAAGGCATCAGTACTCAGAAAAAAAGACATCAGTACTCAGAAAAAAGCATCAGTACTCAGACAAAGGCTCCAGTACTCAGGCAAAAATGCACCGGTACTCAGAGAAAAATGCACCAGTACTCAGAAAAAAAGGCACCAGTACTCAGAAAAAAGGCATCAGCACTCAGAAAAAAAGGCAACAGTACTCAGAGAAAAAGGCACCGGTACTCAGAAAAAAAGGCACCAGTACTCAGAAAAAAGGCATCAGCACTCAGAAAAAAAGGCACCAGAACTCAGAGAAAAAGGCACCAGTACTTAGAAAAAAACGCATAAGTACTTAGAAAAAAGGCATCAGTACTCAGAAAAAAAGGCTCCAGTACTCAGAAAAAAGGCTATAGTAATCAGAAAACAGCCACCAGTACTCAGAGAAAAAGGCACTGGTACTCAGAGAAAAAGGCACCAGTACTCAGACAAAAAGCACCAGTACTCAGAGAAAATGGCACTGGCACTGAGAGAAAAAGGCACCAGTTCTCAGAAAAAAATGCACCAGTACTCAGAGAAAAAGGCACCACTACTCAGAAAAAAAGGCACCAGCACTCAGAAGAAAAGGCTCCACTACTCAGAAAATAGGTGCAAGTACTCAGAAAAAAGGCACTAATATGCAGAAAAAAGGCACGAGTACTCAGAGAAAAAGGCACTGGTACTCAGAAAAAGGCATCAGTACTCAGAAAAAAAGGCATCAGTACTCAGAAAAAGGCATCAGTACTCAGAAAAAGGCTCCAGTACTCAGGCAAAAATGCACCTGTACTCAGAGAAGAATGCACCAGTACTCAGAAAAAAAGGCACCAATACTCAGAAAAAAGGCATCAGCACTCAGAAAAAAAGGCACCAGTACTCAGAGAAAAAGGCACCGGTACTCAGAAAAAAGGATCCAGTATTCAGAAAAAAAGGATTCAGTACTCAGAAAAAAAGGCACCAGTACTCAGACAAAAGTGCACCAGTAATCAGAGAAAAATGCACCAGTTCTCAGAGAAAAAGACACCACTAATCATAGAAAAAGGCACCAGTACTCAGATAAAAGGCACCAGCACTCAGAAGAAAAGGCTCCAGTACTCAGAAAACAGGTGCAAGCACTCAGAAAAATAGGCACCAGTACTCAGAAAAAGGCATCATTACTCAGAAAAAAGGCACCAGTACTCAGAAAAGGCATCAGTACTCAGAAAAAAGGTGCCAGTACTCAGAAAAAAAGGGGCCAGTACTCAGAAAAAGGCACCAGTACTCAGAAAAAGGCATCATTACTCAGAAAAAAGGCACCAGTACTCAGATAAAAATGCACCAGTACTCAGGAAAAAAGCACCAGTACTCAGAAAAAGGCACCAGTACTCAGAAAAAAAGGCACCAGCAATCAGAAGAAAAGGCTCCAGTACTCAGAAAACAGGCGCAAATACTCAGAAAAAAGACACCAGTACTCAGAAGAAAGGCACCAGTACTCAGAGAAAAAGGTACCAGTACTCAGAGAAAAAGGCACAGGTACTCAGAAAAAAGGCACCAGTACTCAGAAAAAAGGCATCAGTACTCAGAAGTTTTGGATCCAGTATTCAGAAGAAAAGGATCCAGTACTCAGAAAAAAAGGCACCAGTACTCAGACAAAAATGTACCAGTACTCAGACAAAAATGTACCATTACTCAGGAACAAGGCACCAGTACTCAGACAAAAAGCACCAGTACTCAGAGAAAAAGGCACCAGTACTCAGAAAAAAACGCATAAGTACGAAGAAACAAGGCATCAGTACTCAGAAAAAAAGGCTCCAGTACTCAGAAAAATGGCTACAGTAATCAGAAAACAGCCACCAGTACTCAGAGAAAAAGGCACTGGTACTCAGAGAAAAAAGCACCAGTACTCAGACAAAAAGCACCAGTACTCAGAGAAAATGGCACTCGCACTGAGAGAAAAAGGCACCAGTACTCAGAAAAAAATGCACCAGTACTCAGAGAAAAAGGCACCACTACTCAGAAAAAAAGGCACCAGCACTCAGAAGAAAAGGCTCCACTACTCAGAAAATAGGTGCAAGTACTCAGAAAAAAGGCACTAGTATGCAGAAAAAAGGCACGAGTACTCAGAGAAAAAGGCACTGGTACTCAGAAAAAGGCATCAGTACTCAGAAAAAAAGGCATCAGTACTCAGAAAAAGGCATCAGTACTCAGACAAAGGCTCCAGTAATCAGGCAAAAATGCACCGGTACTCAGAGAAAAATGCACCAGTACTCAGAAAAAAAGGCACCAGTACTCAGAAAAAAGGCATCAGCACTCAGAAAAAAAGGCACCAGTACTCAGAGAAAAAGGCACCAGTACTCAGAAAAAAATGCATTAGTACTTAGAAAAAAGGCATCAGTACTCAGAAAAAAGGTGCAAGCACTCAGAAAAATAAGCACAAGTACTCAGAAAAAGGCATCATTACTCAGAAAAAAGGCAACAGTACTCAGAAAAAAGGCATCAGTACTCAGAAAAAAGGTGCCAGTACTCATAAAAAAAGGGTCCAGTACTCAGAAAAAGGCACCAGTACTCAGAAAAAGGCATCATTACTCAGAAAAAAGCCACCAGTACTCAGATAAAAATGCACCAGTACTCAGGAAAAATGCACCAGTACTCAGAAAAAGGCACCAGTACTCAGAAAAAAAGGCACCAGCAATCAGAAGAAAAGGCTCCAGTACTCAGAAAACAGGCGCAAATACTCAGAAAAAAGGCACCAGTACTCAGAAAAAAGGCATGAGTACTCAGAGAAAAAGGCACCACTACTCAGAAAAAAAGGCACCAGCACTCAGAAGAAAAGGCTCCACTACTCAGAAAATAGGTGCAAGTACTCAGAAAAAAGGCACTGGTACTCAGAAAAAGGCATCAGTACTCAGAAAAAAGGCATCAGTACTCAGAAAAAGGCATCAGTACTCAGACAAAGGCTCCAGTACTCAGGCAAAAATGCACCGGTACTCAGAGAAAAATGCACCAGTACTCAGAAAAAAAGGCATCAGTACTCAGAAGAAAAGGATCCAGTATTCAGAAGAAAAGGATCCAGTACTCAGAAAAAAAGGCACCAGTACTCAGACAAAAATGTACCAGTACTCAGACAAAAATGTACCATTACTCAGGAACAAGGCAACAGTACTCAGACAAAAAGCACCAGTACTCAGAGAAAAAGGCACCAGTACTCAGAAAAAAACACATAAGTACTTAGAAAAAAGGCATCAGTACTCAGAAAAAAAGGCTCCAGTACTCAGAAAAAAGGCTACAGTAATCAGAAAACAGCCACCAGTACTCAGAGAAAAAGGCACTGGTACTCAGAGTAAAAGGCACCAGTACTCAGACAAAAAGCACCAATACTCAGAGAAAATGGCACTGGCACTGAGAGAAAAAGGCACCAGTACTCAGAAAAAAATGCACCAGTACTCAGAGAAAAAGGCACCACTACTCAGAAAAAAAGGCACCAGCACTCAGAAGAAAAAGCTCCACTACTCAGAAAATAGGTGCAAGTACTCAGAAAAAGGCACTAGTATGCAGAAAAAAGCCACGAGTACTCAGAGAAAAAGGCACTGGTACTCAGAAAAAGGCATCAGTACTCAGAAAAAAAGACATCAGTACTCAGAAAAAGGCATCAGTACTCAGACAAAGGCTCCAGTACTCAGGCAAAAATGCACCGGTACTCAGAGAAAAATGCACCAGTACTCAGAAAAAAAGGCACCAGTACTCAGAAAAAAGGCATCAGCACTCAGAAAAAAAGGCAACAGTACTCAGAGAAAAAGGCACCGGTACTCAGAAAAAAAGGCACCAGTACTCAGAAAAAAGGCATCAGCACTCAGAAAAAAAGGCACCAGAACTCAGAGAAAAAGGCACCAGTACTTAGAAAAAAACGCATAAGTACTTAGAAAAAAGGCATCAGTACTCAGAAAAAAAGGCTCCAGTACTCAGAAAAAAGGCTACAGTAATCAGAAAACAGCCACCAGTACTCAGAGAAAACGGCACTGGTACTCAGAGAAAAAGGCACCAGTACTCAGACAAAAAGCACCAGTACTCAGAGAAAATGGCACTGGCACTGAGAGAAAAAGGCACCAGTTCTCAGAAAAAAATGCACCAGTACTCAGAGAAAAAGGCACCACTACTCAGAAAAAAAGGCACCAGCACTCAGAAGAAAAGGCTCCACTACTCAGAAAATAGGTGCAAGTACTCAGAAAAAAGGCACTAATATGCAGAAAAAAGGCACGAGTACTCAGAGAAAAAGGCACTGGTACTCAGAAAAAGGCATCAGTACTCAGAAAAAAAGGCATCAGTACTCAGAAAAAGGCATCAGTACTCAGAAAAAGGCTCCAGTACTCAGGCAAAAAAGCACCTGTACTCAGAGATGAATGCACCAGTACTCAGAAAAAAAGGCACCAATACTCAGAAAAAAGGCATCAGCACTCAGAAAAAAAGGCACCAGTACTCAGAGAAAAAGGCACCGGTACTCAGAAAAAAAGGATCCAGTATTCAGAAAAAAAGGATTCAGTACTCAGAAAAAAAGGCACCAGTACTCAGACAAAAGTGCACCAGTAATCAGAGAAAAATGCACCAGTTCTCAGAGAAAAAGACACCACTAATCATAGAAAAAGGCACCAGTACTCAGATAAAAGGCACCAGCACTCAGAAGAAAAGGCTCCAGTACTCAGAAAACAGGTGCAAGCACTCAGAAAAATAGGCACCAGTACTCAGAAAAAGGCATCATTACTCAGAAAAAAGGCACCAGTACTCAGAAAAGGCATCAGTACTCAGAAAAAAGGTGCCAGTACTCAGAAAAAAAGGGGCCAGTACTCAGAAAAAGGCACCAGTACTCAGAAAAAGGCATCATTACTCAGAAAAAAGGCACCAGTACTCAGATAAAAATGCACCAGTACTCAGGAAAAAAGCACCAGTACTCAGAAAAAGGCACCAGTACTCAGAAAAAAAGGCACCAGCAATCAGAAGAAAAGGCTCCAGTACTCAGAAAACAGGTGCAAATACTCAGAAAAAAGACACCAGTACTCAGAAGAAAGGCACCAGTACTCAGAGAAAAAGGTACCAGTACTCAGAGAAAAAGGCACCGGTACTCAGAAAAAAGGCACCAGTACTCAGAAAAAAGGCATCAGTACTCAGAAGTTTTGGATCCAGTATTCAGAAGAAAAGGATCCAGTACTCAGAAAAAAAGGCACCAGTACTCAGACAAAAATGTACCAGTACTCAGACAAAAATGTACCATTACTCAGGAACAAGGCACCAGTACTCAGACAAAAAGCACCAGTACTCAGAGAAAAAGGCACCAGTACTCAGAAAAAAACGCATAAGTACGAAGAAAAAAGGCATCAGTACTCAGAAAAAAAGGCTCCAGTACTCAGAAAAAAGGCTACAGTAATCAGAAAACAGCCACCAGTACTCAGAGAAAAAGGCACTGGTACTCAGAGTAAAAGGCACCAGTACTCAGACAAAAAGCACCAATACTCAGAGAAAATGGCACTGGCACTGAGAGAAAAAGGCACCAGTACTCAGAAAAAAATGCACCAGTACTCAGAGAAAAAGGCACCACTACTCAGAAAAAAAGGCACCAGCACTCAGAAGAAAAAGCTCCACTACTCAGAAAATAGGTGCAAGTACTCAGAAAAAGGCATTAGTATGCAGAAAAAAGCCACGAGTACTCAGAGAAAAAGGCACTGGTACTCAGAAAAAGGCATCAGTACTCAGAAAAAAAGACATCAGTACTCAGAAAAAGGCATCAGTACTCAGACAAAGGCTCCAGTACTCAGGCAAAAATGCACCGGTACTCAGAGAAAAATGCACCAGTACTCAGAAAAAAAGGCACCAGTACTCAGAAAAAAGGCATCAGCACTCAGAAAAAAAGGCAACAGTACTCAGAGAAAAAGGCACCGGTACTCAGAAAAAAAGGCACCAGTACTCAGAAAAAAGGCATCAGCACTCAGAAAAAAAGGCACCAGAACTCAGAGAAAAAGGCACCAGTACTTAGAAAAAAACGCATAAGTACTTAGAAAAAAGGCATCAGTACTCAGAAAAAAAGGCTCCAGTACTCAGAAAAAAGGCTATAGTAATCAGAAAACAGCCACCAGTACTCAGAGAAAAAGGCACTGGTACTCAGAGAAAAAGGCACCAGTACTCAGACAAAAAGCACCAGTACTCAGAGAAAATGGCACTGGCACTGAGAGAAAAAGGCACCAGTTCTCAGAAAAAAATGCACCAGTACTCAGAGAAAAAGGCACCACTACTCAGAAAAAAAGGCACCAGCACTCAGAAGAAAAGGCTCCACTACTCAGAAAATAGGTGCAAGTACTCAGAAAAAAGGCACTAATATGCAGAAAAAAGGCACGAGTACTCAGAGAAAAAGGCACTGGTACTCAGAAAAAGGCATCAGTACTCAGAAAAAAAGGCATCAGTACTCAGAAAAAGGCATCAGTACTCAGAAAAAGGCTCCAGTACTCAGGCAAAAATGCACCTGTACTCAGAGAAGAATGCACCAGTACTCAGAAAAAAAGGCACCAATACTCAGAAAAAAGGCATCAGCACTCAGAAAAAAAGGCACCAGTACTCAGAGAAAAAGGCACCGGTACTCAGAAAAAAGGATCCAGTATTCAGAAAAAAAGGATTCAGTACTCAGAAAAAAAGGCACCAGTACTCAGACAAAAGTGCACCAGTAATCAGAGAAAAATGCACCAGTTCTCAGAGAAAAAGACACCACTAATCATAGAAAAAGGCACCAGTACTCAGATAAAAGGCACCAGCACTCAGAAGAAAAGGCTCCAGTACTCAGAAAACAGGTGCAAGCACTCAGAAAAATAGGCACCAGTACTCAGAAAAAGGCATCATTACTCAGAAAAAAGGCACCAGTACTCAGAAAAGGCATCAGTACTCAGAAAAAAGGTGCCAGTACTCAGAAAAAAAGGGGCCAGTACTCAGAAAAAGGCACCAGTACTCAGAAAAAGGCATCATTACTCAGAAAAAAGGCACCAGTACTCAGATAAAAATGCACCAGTACTCAGGAAAAAAGCACCAGTACTCAGAAAAAGGCACCAGTACTCAGAAAAAAAGGCACCAGCAATCAGAAGAAAAGGCTCCAGTACTCAGAAAACAGGCGCAAATACTCAGAAAAAAGACACCAGTACTCAGAAGAAAGGCACCAGTACTCAGAGAAAAAGGTACCAGTACTCAGAGAAAAAGGCACAGGTACTCAGAAAAAAGGCACCAGTACTCAGAAAAAAGGCATCAGTACTCAGAAGTTTTGGATCCAGTATTCAGAAGAAAAGGATCCAGTACTCAGAAAAAAAGGCACCAGTACTCAGACAAAAATGTACCAGTACTCAGACAAAAATGTACCATTACTCAGGAACAAGGCACCAGTACTCAGACAAAAAGCACCAGTACTCAGAGAAAAAGGCACCAGTACTCAGAAAAAAACGCATAAGTACGAAGAAAAAAGGCATCAGTACTCAGAAAAAAAGGCTCCAGTACTCAGAAAAATGGCTACAGTAATCAGAAAACAGCCACCAGTACTCAGAGAAAAAGGCACTGGTACTCAGAGAAAAAGGCACCAGTACTCAGACAAAAAGCACCAGTACTCAGAGAAAATGGCACTCGCACTGAGAGAAAAAGGCACCAGTACTCAGAAAAAAATGCACCAGTACTCAGAGAAAAAGGCACCACTACTCAGAAAAAAAGGCACCAGCACTCAGAAGAAAAGGCTCCACTACTCAGAAAATAGGTGCAAGTACTCAGAAAAAAGGCACTAGTATGCAGAAAAAAGGCACGAGTACTCAGAGAAAAAGGCACTGGTACTCAGAAAAAGGCATCAGTACTCAGAAAAAAAGGCATCAGTACTCAGAAAAAGGCATCAGTACTCAGACAAAGGCTCCAGTAATCAGGCAAAAATGCACCGGTACTCAGAGAAAAATGCACCAGTACTCAGAAAAAAAGGCACCAGTACTCAGAAAAAAGGCATCAGCACTCAGAAAAAAAGGCACCAGTACTCAGAGAAAAAGGCACCAGTACTCAGAAAAAAATGCATTAGTACTTAGAAAAAAGGCATCAGTACTCAGAAAAAAGGTGCAAGCACTCAGAAAAATAAGCA
The DNA here is from genome assembly GCA_031769625.1 of Taudactylus pleione. Lineage (NCBI taxonomy): Eukaryota > Metazoa > Chordata > Amphibia > Anura > Myobatrachidae > Taudactylus > Taudactylus pleione. The sequence goes on along the minus strand of JAUIMM010000795.1, from coordinate 216,565 downwards.
CAAGTACTCAGAAAAAGGCATCATTACTCAGAAAAAAGGCAACAGTACTCAGAAAAAAGGCATCAGTACTCAGAAAAAAGGTGCCAGTACTCATAAAAAAAGGGTCCAGTACTCAGAAAAAGGCACCAGTACTCAGAAAAAGGCATCATTACTCAGAAAAAAGCCACCAGTACTCAGATAAAAATGCACCAGTACTCAGGAAAAATGCACCAGTACTCAGAAAAAGGCACCAGTACTCAGAAAAAAAGGCACCAGCAATCAGAAGAAAAGGCTCCAGTACTCAGAAAACAGGCGCAAATACTCAGAAAAAAGGCACCAGTACTCAGAAAAAAGGCATGAGTACTCAGAGAAAAAGGCACCACTACTCAGAAAAAAAGGCACCAGCACTCAGAAGAAAAGGCTCCACTACTCAGAAAATAGGTGCAAGTACTCAGAAAAAAGGCACTGGTACTCAGAAAAATGCATCAGTACTCAGAAAAAAGGCATCAGTACTCAGAAAAAGGCATCAGTACTCAGACAAAGGCTCCAGTACTCAGGCAAAAATGCACCGGTACTCAGAGAAAAATGCACCAGTACTCAGAAAAAAAGGCATCAGTACTCAGAAGAAAAGGATCCAGTATTCAGAAGAAAAGGATCCAGTACTCAGAAAAAAAGGCACCAGTACTCAGACAAAAATGTACCAGTACTCAGACAAAAATGTACCATTACTCAGGAACAAGGCAACAGTACTCAGACAAAAAGCACCAGTACTCAGAGAAAAAGGCACCAGTACTCAGAAAAAAACACATAAGTACTTAGAAAAAAGGCATCAGTACTCAGAAAAAAAGGCTCCAGTACTCAGAAAAAAGGCTACAGTAATCAGAAAACAGCCACCAGTACTCAGAGAAAAAGGCACTGGTACTCAGAGTAAAAGGCACCAGTACTCAGACAAAAAGCACCAATACTCAGAGAAAATGGCACTGGCACTGAGAGAAAAAGGCACCAGTACTCAGAAAAAAATGCACCAGTACTCAGAGAAAAAGGCACCACTACTCAGAAAAAAAGGCACCAGCACTCAGAAGAAAAAGCTCCACTACTCAGAAAATAGGTGCAAGTACTCAGAAAAAGGCACTAGTATGCAGAAAAAAGCCACGAGTACTCAGAGAAAAAGGCACTGGTACTCAGAAAAAGGCATCAGTACTCAGAAAAAAAGACATCAGTACTCAGAAAAAGGCATCAGTACTCAGACAAAGGCTCCAGTACTCAGGCAAAAATGCACCGGTACTCAGAGAAAAATGCACCAGTACTCAGAAAAAAAGGCACCAGTACTCAGAAAAAAGGCATCAGCACTCAGAAAAAAAGGCAACAGTACTCAGAGAAAAAGGCACCGGTACTCAGAAAAAAAGGCACCAGTACTCAGAAAAAAGGCATCAGCACTCAGAAAAAAAGGCACCAGAACTCAGAGAAAAAGGCACCAGTACTTAGAAAAAAACGCATAAGTACTTAGAAAAAAGGCATCAGTACTCAGAAAAAAAGGCTCCAGTACTCAGAAAAAAGGCTACAGTAATCAGAAAACAGCCACCAGTACTCAGAGAAAACGGCACTGGTACTCAGAGAAAAAGGCACCAGTACTCAGACAAAAAGCACCAGTACTCAGAGAAAATGGCACTGGCACTGAGAGAAAAAGGCACCAGTTCTCAGAAAAAAATGCACCAGTACTCAGAGAAAAAGGCACCACTACTCAGAAGAAAAGGCACCAGCACTCAGAAGAAAAGGCTCCACTACTCAGAAAATAGGTGCAAGTACTCAGAAAAAAGGCACTAATATGCAGAAAAAAGGCACGAGTACTCAGAGAAAAAGGCACTGGTACTCAGAAAAAGGCATCAGTACTCAGAAAAAAAGGCATCAGTACTCAGAAAAAGGCATCAGTACTCAGAAAAAGGCTCCAGTACTCAGGCAAAAATGCACCTGTACTCAGAGAAGAATGCACCAGTACTCAGAAAAAAAGGCACCAATACTCAGAAAAAAGGCATCAGCACTCAGAAAAAAAGGCAACAGTACTCAGAGAAAAAGGCACCGGTACTCAGAAAAAAAGGCACCAGTACTCAGAAAAAAGGCATCAGCACTCAGAAAAAAAGGCACCAGAACTCAGAGAAAAAGGCACCAGTACTTAGAAAAAAACGCATAAGTACTTAGAAAAAAGGCATCAGTACTCAGAAAAAAAGGCTCCAGTACTCAGAAAAAAGGCTACAGTAATCAGAAAACAGCCACCAGTACTCAGAGAAAAAGGCACTGGTACTCAGAGTAAAAGGCACCAGTACTCAGACAAAAAGCACCAATACTCAGAGAAAATGGCACTGGCACTGAGAGAAAAAGGCACCAGTACTCAGAAAAAAATGCACCAGTACTCAGAGAAAAAGGCACCACTACTCAGAAAAAAAGGCACCAGCACTCAGAAGAAAAAGCTCCACTACTCAGAAAATAGGTGCAAGTACTCAGAAAAAGGCACTAGTATGCAGAAAAAAGCCACGAGTACTCAGAGAAAAAGGCACTGGTACTCAGAAAAAGGCATCAGTACTCAGAAAAAAAGACATCAGTACTCAGAAAAAGGCATCAGTACTCAGACCAAGGCTCCAGTACTCAGGCAAAAATGCACCGGTACTCAGAGAAAAATGCACCAGTACTCAGAAAAAAAGGCACCAGTACTCAGAAAAAAGGCATCAGCACTCAGAAAAAAAGGCAACAGTACTCAGAGAAAAAGGCACCGGTACTCAGAAAAAAAGGCACCAGTACTCAGAAAAAAGGCATCAGCACTCAGAAAAAAAGGCACCAGAACTCAGAGAAAAAGGCACCAGTACTTAGAAAAAAACGCATAAGTACTTAGAAAAAAGGCATCAGTACTCAGAAAAAAAGGCTCCAGTACTCAGAAAAAAGGCTACAGTAATCAGAAAACAGCCACCAGTACTCAGAGAAAACGGCACTGGTACTCAGAGAAAAAGGCACCAGTACTCAGACAAAAAGCACCAGTACTCAGAGAAAATGGCACTGGCACTGAGAGAAAAAGGCACCAGTTCTCAGAAAAAAATGCACCAGTACTCAGAGAAAAAGGCACCACTACTCAGAAAAAAAGGCACCAGCACTCAGAAGAAAAGGCTCCACTACTCAGAAAATAGGTGCAAGTACTCAGAAAAAAGGCACTAATATGCAGAAAAAAGGCATGAGTACTCAGAGAAAAAGGCACTGGTACTCAGAAAAAGGCATCAGTACTCAGAAAAAAAGGCATCAGTACTCAGAAAAAGGCATCAGTACTCAGAAAAAGGCTCCAGTACTCAGGCAAAAATGCACCTGTACTCAGAGAAGAATGCACCAGTACTCAGAAAAAAAGGCACCAATACTCAGAAAAAAGGCATCAGCACTCAGAAAAAAAGGCACCAGTACTCAGAGAAAAAGGCACCGGTACTCAGAAAAAAAGGATCCAGTATTCAGAAAAAAAGGATTCAGTACTCAGAAAAAAAGGCACCAGTACTCAGACAAAAGTGCACCAGTAATCAGAGAAAAATGCACCAGTTCTCAGAGAAAAAGACACCACTAATCATAGAAAAAGGCACCAGTACTCAGATAAAAGGCACCAGCACTCAGAAGAAAAGGCTCCAGTACTCAGAAAACAGGTGCAAGCACTCAGAAAAATAGGCACCAGTACTCAGAAAAAGGCATCATTACTCAGAAAAAAGGCACCAGTACTCAGAAAAGGCATCAGAACTCAGAAAAAAGGTGCCAGTACTCAGAAAAAAAGGGGCCAGTACTCAGAAAAAGGCACCAGTACTCAGAAAAAGGCATCATTACTCAGAAAAAAGGCACCAGTACTCAGATAAAAATGCACCAGTACTCAGGAAAAAAGCACCAGTACTCAGAAAAAGGCACCAGTACTCAGAAAAAAAGGCACCAGCAATCAGAAGAAAAGGCTCCAGTACTCAGAAAACAGGTGCAAATACTCAGAAAAAAGACACCAGTACTCAGAAGAAAGGCACCAGTACTCAGAGAAAAAGGTACCAGTACTCAGAGAAAAAGGCACCGGTACTCAGAAAAAAGGCACCAGTACTCAGAAAAAAGGCATCAGTACTCAGAAGTTTTGGATCCAGTATTCAGAAGAAAAGGATCCAGTACTCAGAAAAAAAGGCACCAGTACTCAGACAAAAATGTACCAGTACTCAGACAAAAATGTACCATTACTCAGGAACAAGGCACCAGTACTCAGACAAAAAGCACCAGTACTCAGAGAAAAAGGCACCAGTACTCAGAAAAAAACGCATAAGTACGAAGAAAAAAGGCATCAGTACTCAGAAAAAAAGGCTCCAGTACTCAGAAAAATGGCTACAGTAATCAGAAAACAGCCACCAGTACTCAGAGAAAAAGGCACTGGTACTCAGAGAAAAAGGCACCAGTACTCAGACAAAAAGCACCAGTACTCAGAGAAAATGGCACTGGCACTGAGAGAAAAAGGCACCAGTACTCAGAAAAAAATGCACCAGTACTCAGAGAAAAAGGCACCACTACTCAGAAAAAAAGGCACCAGCACTCAGAAGAAAAGGCTCCACTACTCAGAAAATAGGTGCAAGTACTCAGAAAAAAGGCACTAGTATGCAGAAAAAAGGCACGAGTACTCAGAGAAAAAGGCACTGGTACTCAGAAAAAGGCATCAGTACTCAGAAAAAAAGGCATCAGTACTCAGAAAAAGGCATCAGTACTCAGACAAAGGCCCCAGTAATCAGGCAAAAATGCACCGGTACTCAGAGAAAAATGCACCAGTACTCAGAAAAAAAGGCACCAGTACTCAGAAAAAAGGCATCAGCACTCAGAAAAAAAGGCACCAGTACTCAGAGAAAAAGGCACCAGTACTCAGAAAAAAACGCATTAGTACTTAGAAAAAAGGCATCAGTACTCAGAAAAAAGGTGCAAGCACTCAGAAAAATAAGCACCAGTACTCAGAAAAAGGCATCATTACTCAGAAAAAAGGCAACAGTACTCAGAAAAAAGGCATCAGTACTCAGAAAAAAGGTGCCAGTACTCATAAAAAAAGGGTCCAGTACTCAGAAAAAGGCACGAGTACTCAGAAAAAGGCATCATTACTCAGAAAAAAGCCACCAGTACTCAGATAAAAATGCACCAGTACTCAGGAAAAATGCACCAGTACTCAGAAAAAGGCACCAGTACTCAGAAAAAAAGGCACCAGCAATCAGAAGAAAAGGCTCCAGTACTCAGAAAACAGGCGCAAATACTCAGAAAAAAGGCACCAGTACTCAGAAAAAAGGCATGAGTACTCAGAGAAAAAGGCACCACTACTCAGAAAAAAAGGCACCAGCACTCAGAAGAAAAGGCTCCACTACTCAGAAAATAGGTGCAAGTACTCAGAAAAAAGGCACTGGTACTCAGAAAAAGGCATCAGTACTCAGAAAAAAAGGCATCAGTACTCAGAAAAAGGCATCAGTACTCAGACAAAGGCTCCAGTACTCAGGCAAAAATGCACCGGTACTCAGAGAAAAATGCACCAGTACTCAGAAAAAAAGGCATCAGTACTCAGAAGAAAAGGATCCAGTATTCAGAAGAAAAGGATCCAGTACTCAGAAAAAAAGGCACCAGTACTCAGACAAAAATGTACCAGTACTCAGACAAAAATGTACCATTACTCAGGAACAAGGCAACAGTACTCAGACAAAAAGCACCAGTACTCAGAGAAAAAGGCACCAGTACTCAGAAAAAAACACATAAGTACTTAGAAAAAAGGCATCAGTACTCAGAAAAAAAGGCTCCAGTACTCAGAAAAAAGGCTACAGTAATCAGAAAACAGCCACCAGTACTCAGAGAAAAAGGCACTGGTACTCAGAGTAAAAGGCACCAGTACTCAGACAAAAAGCACCAATACTCAGAGAAAATGGCACTGGCACTGAGAGAAAAAGGCACCAGTACTCAGAAAAAAATGCACCAGTACTCAGAGAAAAAGGCACCACTACTCAGAAAAAAAGGCACCAGCACTCAGAAGAAAAAGCTCCACTACTCAGAAAATAGGTGCAAGTACTCAGAAAAAGGCACTAGTATGCAGAAAAAAGCCACGAGTACTCAGAGAAAAAGGCACTGGTACTCAGAAAAAGGCATCAGTACTCAGAAAAAAAGACATCAGTACTCAGAAAAAGGCATCAGTACTCAGACAAAGGCTCCAGTACTCAGGCAAAAATGCACCGGTACTCAGAGAAAAATGCACCAGTACTCAGAAAAAAAGGCACCAGTACTCAGAAAAAAGGCATCAGCACTCAGAAAAAAAGACAACAGTACTCAGAGAAAAAGGCACCGGTACTCAGAAAAAAAGGCACCAGTACTCAGAAAAAAGGCATCAGCACTCAGAAAAAAAGGCACCAGAACTCAGAGAAAAAGGCACCAGTACTTAGAAAAAAACGCATAAGTACTTAGAAAAAAGGCATCAGTACTCAGAAAAAAAGGCTCCAGTACTCAGAAAAAAGGCTACAGTAATCAGAAAACAGCCACCAGTACTCAGAGAAAAAGGCACTGGTACTCAGAGAAAAAGGCACCAGTACTCAGACAAAAAGCACCAGTACTCAGAGAAAATGGCACTGGCACTGAGAGAAAAAGGCACCAGTTCTCAGAAAAAAATGCACCAGTACTCAGAGAAAAAGGCACCACTACTCAGAAAAAAAGGCACCAGCACTCAGAAGAAAAGGCTCCACTACTCAGAAAATAGGTGCAAGTACTCAGAAAAAAGGCACTAATATGCAGAAAAAAGGCACGAGTACTCAGAGAAAAAGGCACTGGTACTCAGAAAAAGGCATCAGTACTCAGAAAAAAAGGCATCAGTACTCAGAAAAAGGCATCAGTAATCAGAAAAAGGCTCCAGTACTCAGGCAAAAATGCACCTGTACTCAGAGAAGAATGCACCAGTACTCAGAAAAAAAGGCACCAATACTCAGAAAAAAGGCATCAGCACTCAGAAAAAAAGGCACCAGTACTCAGAGAAAAAGGCACCGGTACTCAGAAAAAAAGGATCCAGTATTCAGAAAAAAAGGATTCAGTACTCAGAAAAAAAGGCACCAGTACTCAGACAAAAGTGCACCAGTAATCAGAGAAAAATGCACCAGTTCTCAGAGAAAAAGACACCACTAATCATAGAAAAAGGCACCAGTACTCAGATAAAAGGCACCAGCACTCAGAAGAAAAGGCTCCAGTACTCAGAAAACAGGTGCAAGCACTCAGAAAAATAGGCACCAGTACTCAGAAAAAGGCATCATTACTCAGAAAAAAGGCACCAGTACTCAGAAAAGGCATCAGTACTCAGAAAAAAGGTGCCAGTACTCAGAAAAAAAGGGGCCAGTACTCAGAAAAAGGCACCAGTACTCAGAAAAAGGCATCATTACTCAGAAAAAAGGCACCAGTACTCAGATAAAAATGCACCAGTACTCAGGAAAAAAGCACCAGTACTCAGAAAAAGGCACCAGTACTCAGAAAAAAAGGCACCAGCAATCAGAAGAAAAGGCTCCAGTACTCAGAAAACAGGCGCAAATACTCAGAAAAAAGACACCAGTACTCAGAAGAAAGGCACCAGTACTCAGAGAAAAAGGTACCAGTACTCAGAGAAAAAGGCACCGGTACTCAGAAAAAAGACACCAGTACTCAGAAAAAAGGCATCAGTACTCAGAAGTTTTGGATCCAGTATTCAGAAGAAAAGGATCCAGTACTCAGAAAAAAAGGCACCAGTACTCAGACAAAAATGTACCAGTACTCAGACAAAAATGTACCATTACTCAGGAACAAGGCACCAGTACTCAGACAAAAAGCACCAGTACTCAGAGAAAAAGGCACCAGTACTCAGAAAAAAACGCATAAGTACGAAGAAAAAAGGCATCAGTACTCAGAAAAAAAGGCTCCAGTACTCAGAAAAATGGCTACAGTAATCAGAAAACAGCCACCAGTACTCAGAGAAAAAGGCACTGGTACTCAGAGAAAAAGGCACCAGTACTCAGACAAAAAGCACCAGTACTCAGAGAAAATGGCACTGGCACTGAGAGAAAAAGGCACCAGTACTCAGAAAAAAATGCACCAGTACTCAGAGAAAAAGGCACCACTACTCAGAAAAAAAGGCACCAGCACTCAGAAGAAAAGGCTCCACTACTCAGAAAATAGGTGCAAGTACTCAGAAAAAAGGCACTAGTATGCAGAAAAAAGGCACGAGTACTCAGAGAAAAAGGCACTGGTACTCAGAAAAAGGCATCAGTACTCAGAAAAAAAGGCATCAGTACTCAGAAAAAGGCATCAGTACTCAGACAAAGGCTCCAGTAATCAGGCAAAAATGCACCGGTACTCAGAGAAAAATGCACCAGTACTCAGAAAAAAAGGCACCAGTACTCAGAAAAAAGGCATCAGCACTCAGAAAAAAAGGCACCAGTACTCAGAGAAAAAGGCACCAGTACTCAGAAAAAAACGCATTAGTACTTAGAAAAAAGGCATCAGTACTCAAAAAAAAAGGCTCCAGTACTCAGACAAAGGCTCCAGTACTCAGGCAAAAATGCACCGGTACTCAGAGAAAAATGCACCAGTACTCAGAGAAAAAGGCACCAGTACTCAGAAAAAAATGCATAAGTACTTAGAAAAAAGGCATCAGTACTCAGAAAAAAAGGCTCCAGTACTCAGAAAAAAGGCTACAGTAATCAGAAAACAGCCACCAGTACTCAGAGAAAAAGGCACTGGTACTCAGAAAAAGGCATCAGTACTCAGAAAAAAAGACATCAGTACTCAGAAAAAGGCATCAGTACTCAGACAAAGGCTCCAGTACTCAGGCAAAAATGCACCGGTACTCAGAGAAAAATGCACCAGTACTCAGAAAAAAAGGCACCAGTACTCAGAAAAAAGGCATCAGCACTCAGAAAAAAAGGCAACAGTACTCAGAGAAAAAGGCACCGGTACTCAGAAAAAAAGGCACCAGTACTCAGAAAAAAGGCATCAGCACTCAGAAAAAAAGGCACCAGAACTCAGAGAAAAAGGCACCAGTACTTAGAAAAAAACGCATAAGTACTTAGAAAAAAGGCATCAGTACTCAGAAAAAAAGGCTCCAGTACTCAGAAAAAAGGAGACAGTAATCAGAAAACAGCCACCAGTACTCAGAGAAAAAGGCACTGGTACTCAGAGAAAAAGGCACCAGTACTCAGACAAAAAGCACCAGTACTCAGAGAAAATGGCACTGGCACTGAGAGAAAAAGGCACCAGTTCTCAGAAAAAAATGCACCAGTACTCAGAGAAAAAGGCACCACTACTCAGAAAAAAAGGCACCAGCACTCAGAAGAAAAGGCTCCACTACTCAGAAAATAGGTGCAAGTACTCAGAAAAAAGGCACTAATATGCAGAAAAAAGGCACGAGTACTCAGAGAAAAAGGCACTGGTACTCAGAAAAAGGCATCAGTACTCAGAAAAAAAGGCATCAGTACTCAGAAAAAGGCATCAGTACTCAGAAAAAAAGGCACCAGTACTCAGAGAAAAAGGCACCGGTACTCAGAAAAAAAGGATCCAGTATTCAGAAAAAAAGGATTCAGTACTCAGAAAAAAAGGCACCAGTACTCAGGCAAAAATGCACCTGTACTCAGAGAAGAATGCACCAGTACTCAGAAAAAAAGGCACCAATACTCAGAAAAAAGGCATCAGCACTCAGAAAAAAAGGCACCAGTACTCAGAGAAAAAGGCACCGGTACTCAGAAAAAAAGGATCCAGTATTCAGAAAAAAAGGATTCAGTACTCAGAAAAAAAGGCACCAGTACTCAGACAAAAGTGCACCAGTAATCAGAGAAAAATGCACCAGTTCTCAGAGAAAAAGACACCACTAATCATAGAAAAAGGCACCAGTACTCAGATAAAAGGCACCAGCACTCAGAAGAAAAGGCTCCAGTACTCAGAAAACAGGTGCAAGCACTCAGAAAAATAGGCACCAGTACTCAGAAAAAGGCATCATTACTCAGAAAAAAGGCACCAGTACTCAGAAAAGGCATCAGTACTCAGAAAAAAGGTGCCAGTACTCAGAAAAAAAGGGGCCAGTACTCAGAAAAAGGCACCAGTACTCAGAAAAAGGCATCATTACTCAGAAAAAAGGCACCAGTACTCAGATAAAAATGCACCAGTACTCAGGAAAAAAGCACCAGTACTCAGAAAAAGGCACCAGTACTCAGAAAAAAAGGCACCAGCAATCAGAAGAAAAGGCTCCAGTACTCAGAAAACAGGTGCAAATACTCAGAAAAAAGACACCAGTACTCAGAAGAAAGGCACCAGTACTCAGAGAAAAAGGTACCAGTACTCAGAGAAAAAGGCACCGGTACTCAGAAAAAAGGCACCAGTACTCAGAAAAAAGGCATCAGTACTCAGAAGTTTTGGATCCAGTATTCAGAAGAAAAGGATCCAGTACTCAGAAAAAAAGGCACCAGTACTCAGACAAAAATGTACCAGTACTCAGACAAAAATGTACCATTACTCAGGAACAAGGCACCAGTACTCAGACAAAAAGCACCAGTACTCAGAGAAAAAGGCACCAGTACTCAGAAAAAAACGCATAAGTACGAAGAAAAAAGGCATCAGTACTCAGAAAAAAAGGCTCCAGTACTCAGAAAAATGGCTACAGTACTCAGAAAACAGCCACCAGTACTCAGAGAAAAAGGCACTGGTACTCAGAGAAAAAGGCACCAGTACTCAGACAAAAAGCACCAGTACTCAGAGAAAATGGCACTGGCACTGAGAGAAAAAGGCACCAGTACTCAGAAAAAAATGCACCAGTACTCAGAGAAAAAGGCACCACTACTCAGAAAAAAAGGCACCAGCACTCAGAAGAAAAGGCTCCACTACTCAGAAAATAGGTGCAAGTACTCAGAAAAAAGGCACTAGTATGCAGAAAAAAGGCACGAGTACTCAGAGAAAAAGGCACTGGTACTCAGAAAAAGGCATCAGTACTCAGAAAAAAAGGCATCAGTACTCAGAAAAAGGCATCAGTACTCAGACAAAGGCCCCAGTAATCAGGCAAAAATGCACCGGTACTCAGAGAAAAATGCACCAGTACTCAGAAAAAAAGGCACCAGTACTCAGAAAAAAGGCATCAGCACTCAGAAAAAAAGGCACCAGTACTCAGAGAAAAAGGCACCAGTACTCAGAAAAAAACGCATTAGTACTTAGAAAAAAGGCATCAGTACTCAGAAAAAAGGTGCAAGCACTCAGAAAAATAAGCACCAGTACTCAGAAAAAGGCATCATTACTCAGAAAAAAGGCAACAGTACTCAGAAAAAAGGCATCAGTACTCAGAAAAAAGGTGCCAGTACTCATAAAAAAAGGGTCCAGTACTCAGAAAAAGGCACGAGTACTCAGAAAAAGGCATCATTACTCAGAAAAAAGCCACCAGTACTCAGATAAAAATGCACCAGTACTCAGGAAAAATGCACCAGTACTCAGAAAAAGGCACCAGTACTCAGAAAAAAAGGCACCAGCAATCAGAAGAAAAGGCTCCAGTACTCAGAAAACAGGCGCAAATACTCAGAAAAAAGGCACCAGTACTCAGAAAAAAGGCATGAGTACTCAGAGAAAAAGGCACCACTACTCAGAAAAAAAGGCACCAGCACTCAGAAGAAAAGGCTCCACTACTCAGAAAATAGGTGCAAGTACTCAGAAAAAAGGCACTGGTACTCAGAAAAAGGCATCAGTACTCAGAAAAAAAGGCATCAGTACACAGAAAAAGGCATCAGTACTCAGACAAAGGCTCCAGTACTCAGGCAAAAATGCACCGGTACTCAGAGAAAAATGCACCAGTACTCAGAAAAAAAGGCATCAGTACTCAGAAGAAAAGGATCCAGTATTCAGAAGAAAAGGATCCAGTACTCAGAAAAAAAGGCACCAGTACTCAGACAAAAATGTACCAGTACTCAGACAAAAATGTACCATTACTCAGGAACAAGGCAACAGTACTCAGACAAAAAGCACCAGTACTCAGAGAAAAAGGCACCAGTACTCAGAAAAAAACACATAAGTACTTAGAAAAAAGGCATCAGTACTCAGAAAAAAAGGCTCCAGTACTCAGAAAAAAGGCTACAGTAATCAGAAAACAGCCACCAGTACTCAGAGAAAAAGGCACTGGTACTCAGAGTAAAAGGCACCAGTACTCAGACAAAAAGCACCAATACTCAGAGAAAATGGCACTGGCACTGAGAGAAAAAGGCACCAGTACTCAGAAAAAAATGCACCAGTACTCAGAGAAAAAGGCACCACTACTCAGAAAAAAAGGCACCAGCACTCAGAAGAAAAAGCTCCACTACTCAGAAAATAGGTGCAAGTACTCAGAAAAAGGCACTAGTATGCAGAAAAAAGCCACGAGTACTCAGAGAAAAAGGCACTGGTACTCAGAAAAAGGCATCAGTACTCAGAAAAAAAGACATCAGTACTCAGAAAAAGGCATCAGTACTCAGACAAAGGCTCCAGTACTCAGGCAAAAATGCACCGGTACTCAGAGAAAAATGCACCAGTACTCAGAAAAAAAGGCACCAGTACTCAGAAAAAAGGCATCAGCACTCAGAAAAAAAGGCAACAGTACTCAGAGAAAAAGGCACCGGTACTCAGAAAAAAAGGCACCAGTACTCAGAAAAAAGGCATCAGCACTCAGAAAAAAAGGCACCAGAACTCAGAGAAAAAGGCACCAGTACTTAGAAAAAAACGCATAAGTACTTAGAAAAAAGGCATCAGTACTCAGAAAAAAAGGCTCCAGTACTCAGAAAAAAGGCTACAGTAATCAGAAAACAGCCACCAGTACTCAGAGAAAAAGGCACTGGTACTCAGAGAAAAAGGCACCAGTACTCAGACAAAAAGCACCAGTACTCAGAGAAAATGGCACTGGCACTGAGAGAAAAAGGCACCAGTTCTCAGAAAAAAATGCACCAGTACTCAGAGAAAAAGGCACCACTACTCAGAAAAAAAGGCACCAGCACTCAGAAGAAAAGGCTCCACTACTCAGAAAATAGGTGCAAGTACTCAGAAAAAAGGCACTAATATGCAGAAAAAAGGCACGAGTACTCAGAGAAAAAGGCACTGGTACTCAGAAAAAGGCATCAGTACTCAGAAAAAAAGGCATCAGTACTCAGAAAAAGGCATCAGTACTCAGAAAAAGGCTCCAGTACTCAGGCAAAAATGCACCTGTACTCAGAGAAGAATGCACCAGTACTCAGAAAAAAAGGCACCAATACTCAGAAAAAAAGGATTCAGTACTCAGAAAAAAAGGCACCAGTACTCAGACAAAAGTGCACCAGTAATCAGAGAAAAATGCACCAGTTCTCAGAGAAAAAGACACCACTAATCATAGAAAAAGGCACCAGTACTCAGATAAAAGGCACCAGCACTCAGAAGAAAAGGCTCCAGTACTCAGAAAACAGGTGCAAGCACTCAGAAAAATAGGCACCAGTACTCAGAAAAAGGCATCATTACTCAGAAAAAAGGCACCAGTACTCAGAAAAGGCATCAGTACTCAGAAAAAAGGTGCCAGTACTCAGAAAAAAAGGGGCCAGTACTCAGAAAAAGGCACCAGTACTCAGAAAAAGGCATCATTACTCAGAAAAAAGGCACCAGTACTCAGATAAAAATGCACCAGTACTCAGGAAAAAAGCACCAGTACTCAGAAAAAGGCACCAGTACTCAGAAAAAAAGGCACCAGCAATCAGAAGAAAAGGCTCCAGTACTCAGAAAACAGGCGCAAATAATCAGAAAAAAGACACCAGTACTCAGAAGAAAGGCACCAGTACTCAGAGAAAAAGGTACCAGTACTCAGAGAAAAAGGCACCAGTACTCAGAAAAAAGGCACCAGTACTCAGAAAAAAGGCATCAGTACTCAGAAGTTTTGGATCCAGTATTCAGAAGAAAAGGATCCAGTACTCAGAAAAAAAGGCACCAGTACTCAGACAAAAATGTACCAGTACTCAGACAAAAATGTACCATTACTCAGGAACAAGGCACCAGTACTCAGACAAAAAGCACCAGTACTCAGAGAAAAAGGCACCAGTACTCAGAAAAAAACGCATAAGTACGAAGAAAAAAGGCATCAGTACTCAGAAAAAAAGGCTCCAGTACTCAGAAAAATGGCTACAGTAATCAGAAAACAGCCACCAGTACTCAGAGAAAAAGGCACTGGTACTCAGAGAAAAAGGCACCAGTACTCAGACAAAAAGCACCAGTACTCAGAGAAAATGGCACTGGCACTGAGAGAAAAAGGCACCAGTACTCAGAAAAAAATGCACCAGTACTCAGAGAAAAAGGCACCACTACTCAGAAAAAAAGGCACCAGCACTCAGAAGAAAAGGCTCCGCTACTCAGAAAATAGGTGCAAGTACTCAGAAAAAAGGCACTAGTATGCAGAAAAAAGGCACGAGTACTCAGAGAAAAAGGCACTGGTACTCAGAAAAAGGCATCAGTACTCAGAAAAAAAGGCATCAGTACTCAGAAAAAGGCATCAGTACTCAGACAAAGGCTCCAGTAATCAGGCAAAAATGCACCGGTACTCAGAGAAAAATGCACCAGTACTCAGAAAAAAAGGCACCAGTACTCAGAAAAAAGGCATCAGCACTCAGAAAAAAAGGCACCAGTACTCAGAGAAAAAGGCACCAGTACTCAGAAAAAAACGCATTAGTACTTAGAAAAAAGGCATCAGTACTCAAAAAAAAAGGCTCCAGTACTCAGACAAAGGCTCCAGTGCTCAGGCAAAAATGCACCGGTACTCAGAGAAAAATGCACCAGTACTCAGAGAAAAAGGCACCAGTACTCAGAAAAAAATGCATAAGTACTTAGAAAAAAGGCATCAGTACTCAGAAAAAAAGGCTCCAGTACTCAGAAAAAAGGCTACAGTAATCAGAAAACAGCCACCAGTACTCAGAGAAAAAGGCACTGGTACTCAGAGAAAAAGGCACCAGTACTCAGACAAAAAGCACCAGTACTCAGAGAAAATGGCACTGGCACTGAGAGAAAAATGCACCAGTACTCAGAGAAAAAGACACCACTACTCAGAAAAAAGGCACCAGCACTCAGAAGAAAAGGCTCCACTACTCAGAAAATAGGTGCAAGTACTCAGAAAAAAGGCACTAGTATGCAGCAAAAAGACACGAGTACTCAGAGAAAAAGGCACTGGTACTCAGAAAAAAGCACCAGTACTCAGAAAAAAATGCACCAGTACTCAGAGAAAAAGGCACCACTACTCAGAAAAAAAGGCACCAGCACTCAGAAGAAAAGGCTCCACTACTCAGAAAAAAGGTGCAAGTACTCAGAAAAAAGGCACTAGTATGCTGCAAAAAGGCATTAGTACTCAGAGAAAAAGGCACTGGTACTCAGAAAAAGGCATCAGTACTCAGAAAAAAAGGCATCAGTACTCAGAAAAAGGCATCAGTACTCAGACAAAGGCTCCAGTACTCAGGCAAAAATGCACCGGTACTCAGAGAAAAATGCACCAGTACTCAGAAAAAAAGGCACCAGTACTCAGAAAAAAGGCATCAGCACTCAGAAAAAAAGGCACCAGTACTCAGAGAAAAAGGCACCAGTACTCAGAAAAAAACGCATAAGTTCTTAGAAAAAAGGCATCAGTACTCAGAAAAAAAGGCTCCAGTACTCAGAAAAAAGGCTACAGTAATCAGAAAACAGCCACCAGTACTCAGAGAAAAAGGCACTGGTACTCAGAGAAAAAGGCACCAGTACTCAGACAAAAAGCACCAGTACTCAGAGAAAATGGCACTGGCACTGAGAGAAAAATGCACCAGTACTCAGAGAAAAAGGCACCAGTACTCAGAAAAAAAGGCACCAGCACTCAGAAGAAAAGGCTCCACTACTCAGAAAATAGGTGCAAGTACTCAGAAAAAAGGCACTAGTATGCAGCAAAAAGACATGAGTACTCAGAGAAAAAGGCACTGGTACTCAGAAAAAAGGTATCAGCACTCAGAAAAAAAGGCTCCAGTACTCAGACAAAAAGCACCAGTACTCAGAGAAAATGGCACTGGCACTGAGAGAAAAAGGCACCAGTTCTCAGAAAAAAATGCACCAGTACTCAGAGAAAAAGGCACCACTACTTGAAAAAAAGGCACCAGCACTCAGAAGAAAAGGCTCAACTACTCAGAAAATAGGTGCAAGTACTCAGAAAAAAGGCTCCAGTACTCAGAAAAAAGGCACGAGTACTCAGAGAAAAAGGCACTGGTACTCAGAAAAAGGCATCAGTACTCAGAAAAAAGGCATCAGTACTCAGAAAAAGGCATCAGTACTCAGAAAAAGGCTCCAGTACTCAGGCAAAAATGCACCGGTACTCAGAGAAAAAGGATCCAGTATTCAGAAAAAAAGGTATCAGCACTCAGAAAAAAAGGCTCCAGTACTCAGACAAAAAGCACCAGTACTCAGAGAAAATGGCACTGGCACTGAGAGAAAAAGGCACCAGTTCTCAGAAAAAAATGCACCAGTACTCAGAGAAAAAGGCACCACTACTTGAAAAAAAGGCACCAGCACTCAGAAGAAAAGGCTCAACTACTCAGAAAATAGGTGCAAGTACTCAGAAAAAAGGCTCCAGTACTCAGAAAAAAGGCACGAGTACTCAGAGAAAAAGGCACTGGTACTCAGAAAAAGGCACCAGTACTCAGAAAAAAAGGCACCAGTACTCAGAAAAAAGGCATCAGCACTCAGAAAAAAGGCACCAGTACTCAGAGAAAAAGGCACCGGTACTCAGAAAAAAAGGATCCAGTATTCAGAAAAAAAGGATTCAGTACTCAGAAAAAAAGGCACCAGTACTCAGACAAAAGTGCACCAGTACTCAGAGAAAAATGCACCAGTTCTCAGAGAAAAAGACACCACTAATCATAGAAAAATGCACCAGTACTCAGAAAAAATGCACCAGCACTCAGAAGAAAAGGCTCCAGTATTCAGAAAACAGGTGCAAGCACTCAGAAAAATAGGCACCAGTACTCAGAAAAAGGCATCATTACTCAGAAAAAAGGCACCAGTACTCAGAAAAAAGGCATCAGTACTCAGAAAAAAGGTGCCAGTACTCAGAAAAAAGGGTCCAGTACTCAGAAAAAGGCACCAGTACTCAGATAAAAATGCACTGGTACTCTGGAAAAATGCACCAGTACTCAGAAAAAGGCACCAGTACTCAGAAAAAAAGGCACCAGCAATCAGAAGAAAAGGCTCCAGTACTCAGAAAACAGGAGCAAAATACTCAGAAAAAAGGCACGAGTACTCAGACAAAAAGGCACCGGTACTCAGAGAAAAAGGCACTGGTACTCAGAGAAGAAGGCACCAGTACTCAGAAGACAAGGCATCAGTACTCAGAAAAAAGGCACCAGTACTCAGAGAAAAAGGTACCAGTACTCAGAGAAAAAGGCACCGGTACTCAGAAAAAAGGCACCAGTACTCAGAAAAAAGGCATCAGTACTCAGAAGAAAAGGATCCAGTATTCAGAAGAAAAGGATCCAGTACTCAGAAAAAAGGCACCAGTACTCAGACAAAAATGTACCAGTACTCAGAGAAAAATGTACCATTACTCAGGAACAAGGCACAGTACTCAGACAAAAAGCACCAGTTCTCAGAGAAAAAGGCACCAGTACTCAGAAAAAAATGCATAAGTACTTAGAAAAAAGGCATCAGTACTCAGAAAAAAAGGCTCCAGTACTCAGAAAAAAGGCTACAGTAATCAGAAAACAGCCACCAGTACTCAGAGAAAAAGGCACTGGTACTCAGAGTAAAAGGCACCAGTACTCAGACAAAAACCACCAGTACTCAGAGAAAATGGCACTGGCAGTGAGAGAAAAAGGCACCAGTACTCAGAAAAAAATGCACCAGTACTCAGAGAAAAAGGCACCACTACTCAGAAAAAAAGGCACCAGCACTCAGAAGAAAAGGCTCCACTACTCAGAAAAAAGGTGCAAGTACTCAGAAAAAAGGCACTAGTATGCAGAAAAAAGGCACGAGTACTCAGAGAAAAAGGCACTGGTACTCAGAAAAAGGCATCAGTACTCAGAAAAAAAGGCATCAGTACTCAGAAAAAGGCATCAGTACTCAGACAAAGGCTCCAGTACTCAGGCAAAAATGCACCGGTACTCAGAGAAAAATGCACCAGTACTCAGAAAAAAAGGCACCAGTACTCAGAAAAAAGGCATCAGCACTCAGAAAAAAAGGCACCAGTACTCAGAGAAAAAGGCACCAGTACTCAGAAAAAAACGCATAAGTACTTAGAAAAAAGGCATCAGCACTCAGAAAAAAAGGCTCCAGTACTCAGAAAAAAGGCTACAGTAATCAGAAAACAGCCACCAGTACTCAGAGAAAAAGGCACTGGTACTCAGAGAAAAAGGCACCAGTACTCAGACAAAAAGCACCAGTACTCAGAGAAAATGGCACTGGCACTGAGAGAAAAAGGCACCAGTTCTCAGAAAAAAATGCACCAGTACTCAGAGAAAAAGGCACCACTACTAAGAAAAAAAGGCACCAGCACTTAGAAGAAAAGGCTCCACTCCTCAGAAAATAGGTGCAAGTACTCAGAAAAAAGGCACTAGTATGCAGAAAAAAGGCACGAGTACTTAGAGAAAAAGGCACTGGTACTCAGAAAAAGGCATCAGTACTCAGAAAAAAAGGCATCAGTACTCAGAAAAAGGCTCCAGTACTCAGTCAATAATGCACCGGTACTCACAGAAAAATGCACCAGTACTCAGAAAAAAGGCACCAGTACTCAGAAAAATGGCATCAGCACTCAGAAAAAAGGCACCAGTACTCAGAGAAAAAGGCACTGGTACTCAGAAAAAGGCATCAGTACTCAAAAAAAGGCTCCAGTACTCAGGCAAAAATGCACCAGTACTCAGAGAAAAATGCACCAGTACTCAGAAAAAAAGGCACCAGTACTCAGAAAAAAGGCATCAGCAATAAGAAAAAAATGCACCAGTACTCAGAGAAAAAGGCACCGGTACTCAGAAAAAAAGGATCCAGTATTCAGAAAAAAAGGATTCAGTACTCAGAAAAAAAGGCACCAGTACTCAGACAAAAGTGCACCAGTATTCAGAGAAAAATGCACCAGTTCTCAGAGAAACAGACACCACTAATCATAGAAAAAAGGCACCAGTACTCAGATAAAAGGCACCAGCACTCAGAAGAAAAGGCTCCAGTACTCAGAAAACAGGTGCAAGCACTCAGAAAAATAAGCACCAGTACTCAGAAAAAGGCATCATTACTCAGAAAAAAGGCACCAGTACTCAGAAAAAAGGCATCAGTACTCAGAAAAAAGGTGCCAGTACTCATAAAAAAAGGGTCCAGTACTCAGAAAAAGGCACCAGTACTCAGAAAAAGGCATCATTACTCAGAAAAAAGCCACCAGTACTCAGATAAAAATGCACCAGTACTCAGGAAAAATGCACCAGTACTCAGAAAAAGGCACCAGTACTCAGAAAAAAGTGCACCAGTACTCAGAGAAAAATGCACCAGTTCTCAGAGAAACAGACACCACTAATCATAGAAAAAAGGCACCAGTACTCAGATAAAAGGCACCAGCACTCAGAAGAAAAGGCTCCAGTACTCAGAAAACAGGTGCAAGCACTCAGAAAAATAAGCACCAGTACTCAGAAAAAGGCATCATTACTCAGAAAAAAGGCACCAGTACTCAGAAAAAAGGCATCAGTACTCAGAAAAAAGGTGCCAGTACTCATAAAAAAAGGGTCCAGTACTCAGAAAAAGGCACCAGTACTCAGAAAAAGGCATCATTACTCAGAAAAAAGCCACCAGTACTCAGATAAAAATGCACTAGTAATCAGGAAAAATGCACCAGTACTCAGAAAAAGGCACCAGTACTCAGAAAAAAAGGCACCAGCAATCAGAAGAAAAGGCTCCAGTACTCAGAAAACAGGCGTAAATACTCAGAAAAAAGGCACCAGTACTCAGAAAAAAGGCATGAGTACTCAGAGAAAAAGGCACCACTACTCAGAAAAAAAGGCACCAGCACTCAGAAGAAAAGGCTCCACTACTCAGAAAATAGTTGCAAGTACTCAGAAAAAAGGCACTGGTACTCAGAAAAAGGCATCAGTACTCAGAAAAAAAGGCATCAGTACTCAGAAAAAGGCATCAGTACTCAGACAAAGGCTCCAGTACTCAGGCAAAAATGCACCGGTACTCAGAGAAAAATGCACCAGTACTCAGAAAAAAAGGCATCAGTACTCAGAAGAAAAGGATCCAGTATTCAGAAGAAAAGGATCCAGTACTCAGAAAAAAAGGCACCAGTACTCAGACAAAAATGTACCAGTACTCAGACAAAAATGTACCATTACTCAGGAACAAGGCAACAGTACTCAGACAAAAAGCACCAGTACTCAGAGAAAAAGGCACCAGTACTCAGAAAAAAACGCATAAGTACTTAGAAAAAAGGCATCAGTACTCAGAAAAAAAGGCTCCAGTACTCAGAAAAAAGGCTACAGTAATCAGAAAACAGCCACCAGTACTCAGAGAAAAAGGCACTGGTACTCAGAGTAAAAGGCACCAGTACTCAGACAAAAAGCACCAGTACTCAGAGAAAATGGCACTGGCACTGAGAGAAAAAGGCACCAGTACTCAGAAAAAAATGCACCAGTACTCAGAGAAAAAGGCACCACTACTCAGAAAAAAAGGCACCAGCACTCAGAAGAAAAGGCTCCACTACTCAGAAAATAGGTGCAAGTACTCAGAAAAAGGCACTAGTATGCAGAAAAAAGCCACGAGTACTCAGAGAAAAAGGCACTGGTACTCAGAAAAAGGCATCAGTACTCAGAAAAAAAGACATCAGAACTCAGAAAAAGGCATCAGTACTCAGACAAAGGCTCCAGTACTCAGGCAAAAATGCACCGGTACTCAGAGAAAAATGCACCAGTACTCAGAAAAAAAGGCACCAGTACTCAG
This sequence comes from Taudactylus pleione, assembly GCA_031769625.1. NCBI lineage: Eukaryota > Metazoa > Chordata > Amphibia > Anura > Myobatrachidae > Taudactylus > Taudactylus pleione. Next base: position 195,646 of record JAUIMM010000795.1, on the reverse strand, counting down.
AAAAAAGGCATCAGCACTCAGAAAAAAAGGCAACAGTACTCAGAGAAAAAGGCACCGGTACTCAGAAAAAAAGGCACCAGTACTCAGAATAAAGGCATCAGCACTCAGAAAAAAAGGCACCAGAACTCAGAGAAAAAGGCACCAGTACTTAGAAAAAAATGCATAAGTACTTAGAAAAAAGGCATCAGTACTCAGAAAAAAAGGCTCCAGTACTCAGAAAAAAGGCTACAGTAATCAGAAAACAGCCACCAGTACTCACAGAAAAAGGCACTGGTACTCAGAGAAAAAGGCACCAGTACTCAGAAAAAAAGGCATCAGTACTCAGAAAAAGGCATCAGTACTCAGATAAAAATGCACCAGTACTCAGGAAAAATGCACCAGTACTCAGAAAAAGGCACCAGTACTCAGAAAAAAAGGCACCAGCAATCAGAAGAAAAGGCTCCAGTACTCAGAAAAGAGGCGCAAATACTCAGAAAAAAGGCACCAGTACTCAGAAAAAAGGCACGAGTACTCAGACAAAAAGGCACCGATACTCAGAGAAAAAGACACTGGTACTCAGAGAAGTAGGCACCAGTACTCAGAAGACAAGGCATCAGTACTCAGAAAAAAGGCACCAGTACTCAGAGAAAAAGGCATCAGTACTCAGAAAAAAGGGTCCAGTACTCAGAAAAAGGCACCAGTACTCAGATAAAAATGCACTGGTACTCTGGAAAAATGCACCAGTACTCAGAAAAAGGCACCAGTACTCAGAAAAAAAGGCACCAGCAATCAGAAGAAAAGGCTCCAGTACTCAGAAAACAGGAGCAAAATACTCAGAAAAAAGGCACGAGTACTCAGACAAAAAGGCACCGGTACTCAGAGAAAAAGGCACTGGTACTCAGAGAAGAAGGCACCAGTACTCAGAAGACAAGGCATCAGTACTCAGAAAAAAGGCACCAGTACTCAGAGAAAAAGGTACCAGTACTCAGAGAAAAAGGCATCAGTACTCAGAAAAAGGCATCAGTACTCAGATAAAAATGCACCAGTACTCAGGAAAAATGCACCAGTACTCAGAGAAAAAGGTACCAGTACTCAGAGAAAAAGGTACCGGTACTCAGAAAAAAGGCACCAGTACTCAGAAAAAAGGCATCAGTACTCAGAAGAAAAGGATCCAGTATTCAGAAGAAAAGGATCCAGTACTCAGAAAAAAAGGCACCAGTACTCAGACAAAAATGTACCAGTACTCAGACAAAAATGTACCATTACTCAGGAACAAGGCACAGTACTCAGACAAAAAGCACCAGTTCTCAGAGAAAAAGGCACCAGTACTCAGAAAAAAATGCATAAGTACTTAGAAAAAAGGCATCAGTACTCAGAAAAAAAGGCTCCAGTACTCAGAAAAAAGGCTACAGTAATCAGAAAACAGCCACCAGTACTCAGAGAAAAAGGCACTGGTACTCAGAGTAAAAGGCACCAGTACTCAGACAAAAACCACCAGTACTCAGAGAAAATGGCACTGGCAGTGAGAGAAAAAGGCACCAGTACTCAGAAAAAAATGCACCAGTACTCAGAGAAAAAGGCACCACTACTCAGAAAAAAAGGCACCAGCACTCAGAAGAAAAGGCTCCACTACTCAGAAAAAAGGTGCAAGTACTCAGAAAAAAGGCACTAGTATGCAGAAAAAAGGCACGAGTACTCAGAGAAAAAGGCACTGGTACTCAGAAAAAGGCATCAGTACTCAGAAAAAAAGGCATCAGTACTCAGAAAAAGGCATCAGTACTCAGACAAAGGCTCCAGTACTCAGGCAAAAATGCACCGGTACTCAGAGAAAAATGCACCAGTACTCAGAAAAAAAGGCACCAGTACTCAGAAAAAAGGCATCAGCACTCAGAAAAAAAGGCACCAGTACTCAGAGAAAAAGGCACCAGTACTCAGAAAAAAATGCATAAGTACTTAGAAAAAAGGCATCAGCACTCAGAAAAAAAGGCTCCAGTACTCAGAAAAAAGGCTACAGTAATCAGAAAACAGCCACCAGTACTCAGAGAAAAAGGCACTGGTACTCAGAGAAAAATGCACCAGTACTCAGACAAAAAGCACCAGTACTCAGAGAAAATGGCACTGGCACTGAGAGAAAAAGGCACCAGTTCTCAGAAAAAAATGCACCAGTACTCAGAGAAAAAGGCACCACTACTAAGAAAAAAAGGCACCAGCACTTAGAAGAAAAGGCTCCACTCCTCAGAAAATAGGTGCAAGTACTCAGAAAAAAGGCACTAGTATGCAGAAAAAAGGCACGAGTACTTAGAGAAAAAGGCACTGGTACTCAGAAAAAGGCATCAGTACTCAGAAAAAAAGGCATCAGTACTCAGAAAAAGGCTCCAGTACTCAGTCAATAATGCACCGGTACTCACAGAAAAATGCACCAGTACTCAGAAAAAGGCACCAGTACTAAGAAAAATGGCATCAGCACTCAGAAAAAAGGCACCAGTACTCAGAGAAAAAGGCACTGGTACTCAGAAAAAGGCATCAGTACTCAAAAAAAGGCTCCAGTACTCAGGCAAAAATGCACCAGTACTCAGAGAAAAATGCACCAGTACTCAGAAAAAAAGGCACCAGTACTCAGAAAAAAGGCATCAGCAATAAGAAAAAAATGCACCAGTACTCAGAGAAAAAGGCACCGGTACTCAGAAAAAAAGGATCCAGTATTCAGAAAAAAAGGATTCAGTACTCATAAAAAAAGGCACCAGTACTCAGACAAAAGTGCACCAGTACTCAGAGAAAAATGCACCAGTTCTCAGAGAAACAGACACCACTAATCATAGAAAAAAGGCTCCAGTACTCAGATAAAATGCACCAGCACTCTGAAGAAAAGGCTCCAGTACTCAGAAAACAGGTGCAAGCACTCAGAAAAATAAGCACCAGTACTCAGAAAAAGGCATCATTACTCAGAAAAAAGGCACCAGTACTCAGAAAAAAGGCATCAGTACTCAGAAAAAAGGTGCCAGTACTCATAAAAAAAGGGTCCAGTACTCAGAAAAAGGCACCAGTACTCAGAAAAAGGCATCATTACTCAGAAAAAAGCCACCAGTACTCAGATAAAAATGCACCAGTACTCAGGAAAAATGCACCAGTACTCAGAAAAAGGCACCAGTACTCAGAAAAAAAGGCACCAGCAATCAGAAGAAAAGGCTCCAGTACTCAGAAAACAGGCGTAAATACTCAGAAAAAAGGCACCAGTACTCAGAAAAAAGGCATGAGTACTCAGAGAAAAAGGCACCACTACTCAGAAAAAAAGGCACCAGCACTCAGAAGAAAAGGCTCCACTACTCAGAAAATAGTTGCAAGTACTCAGAAAAAAGGCACTGGTACTCAGAAAAAGGCATCAGTACTCAGAAAAAAAGGCATCAGTACTCAGAAAAAGGCATCAGTACTCAGACAAAGGCTCCAGTACTCAGGCAAAAATGCACCGGTACTCAGAGAAAAATGCACCAGTACTCAGAAAAAAAGGCATCAGTACTCAGAAGAAAAGGATCCAGTATTCAGAAGAAAAGGATCCAGTACTCAGAAAAAAAGGCACCAGTACTCAGACAAAAATGTACCAGTACTCAGACAAAAATGTACCATTACTCAGGAACAAGGCAACAGTACTCAGACAAAAAGCACCAGTACTCAGAGAAAAAGGCACCAGTACTCAGAAAAAAACGCATAAGTACTTAGAAAAAAGGCATCAGTACTCAGAAAAAAAGGCTCCAGTACTCAGAAAAAAGGCTACAGTAATCAGAAAACAGCCACCAGTACTCAGAGAAAAAGGCACTGGTACTCAGAGTAAAAGGCACCAGTACTCAGACAAAAAGCACCAGTACTCAGAGAAAATGGCACTGGCACTGAGAGAAAAAGGCACCAGTACTCAGAAAAAAATGCACCAGTACTCAGAGAAAAAGGCACCACTACTCAGAAAAAAAGGCACCAGCACTCAGAAGAAAAGGCTCCACTACTCAGAAAATAGGTGCAAGTACTCAGAAAAAGGCACTAGTATGCAGAAAAAAGCCACGAGTACTCAGAGAAAAAGGCACTGGTACTCAGAAAAAGGCATCAGTACTCAGAAAAAAAGACATCAGAACTCAGAAAAAGGCATCAGTACTCAGACAAAGGCTCCAGTACTCAGGCAAAAATGCACCGGTACTCAGAGAAAAATGCACCAGTACTCAGAAAAAAAGGCACCAGTACTCAGAAAAAAGGCATCAGCACTCAGAAAAAAAGGCAACAGTACTCAGAGAAAAAGGCACCGGTACTCAGAAAAAAAGGCACCAGTACTCAGAATAAAGGCATCAGCACTCAGAAAAAAAGGCACCAGAACTCAGAGAAAAAGGCACCAGTACTTAGAAAAAAATGCATAAGTACTTAGAAAAAAGGCATCAGTACTCAGAAAAAAAGGCTCCAGTACTCAGAAAAAAGGCTACAGTAATCAGAAAACAGCCACCAGTACTCAGAGAAAAAGGCACTGGTACTCAGAGAAAAAGGCACCAGTACTCAGAAAAAAAGGCATCAGTACTCAGAAAAAGGCATCAGTACTCAGATAAAAATGCACCAGTACTCAGGAAAAATGCACCAGTACTCAGAAAAAGGCACCAGTACTCAGAAAAAAAGGCACCAGCAATCAGAAGAAAAGGCTCCAGTACTCAGAAAAGAGGCGCAAATACTCAGAAAAAAGGCACCAGTACTCAGCAAAAAGGCACGAGTACTCAGACAAAAAGGCACCGATACTCAGAGAAAAAGACACTGGTACTCAGAGAAGTAGGCACCAGTACTCAGAAGACAAGGCACCAGTACTCAGATAAAAATGCACTGGTACTCTGGAAAAATGCACCAGTACTCAGAAAAAGGCACCAGTACTCAGAAAAAAAGGCACCAGCAATCAGAAGAAAAGGCTCCAGTACTCAGAAAACAGGAGCAAAATACTCAGAAAAAAGGCACGAGTACTCAGACAAAAAGGCACCGGTACTCAGAGAAAAAGGCACTGGTACTCAGAGAAGAAGGCACCAGTACTCAGAAGACAAGGCATCAGTACTCAGAAAAAAGGCACCAGTACTCAGAGAAAAAGGTACCAGTACTCAGAGAAAAAGGCACCGGTACTCAGAAAAAAGGCACCAGTACTCAGAAAAAAGGCATCAGTACTCAGAAGAAAAGGATCCAGTATTCAGAAGAAAAGGATCCAGTACTCAGAAAAAAAGGCACCAGTACTCAGACAAAAATGTACTAGTACTCAGACAAAAATGTACCATTACTCAGGAACAAGGCACAGTACTCAGACAAAAAGCACCAGTTCTCAGAGAAAAAGGCACCAGTACTCAGAAAAAAATGCATAAGTACTTAGAAAAAAGGCATCAGTACTCAGAAAAAAAGGCTCCAGTACTCAGAAAAAAGGCTACAGTAATCAGAAAACAGCCACCAGTACTCAGAGAAAAAGGCACTGGTACTCAGAGTAAAAGGCACCAGTACTCAGACAAAAACCACCAGTACTCAGAGAAAATGGCACTGGCACTGAGAGAAAAAGGCACCAGTACTCAGAAAAAAATGCACCAGTACTCAGAGAAAAAGGCACCACTACTCAGAAAAAAAGGCACCAGCACTCAGAAGAAAAGGCTCCACTACTCAGAAAAAAGGTGCAAGTACTCAGAAAAAAGGCACTAGTATGCAGAAAAAAGGCATGAGTACTCAGAGAAAAAGGCACTGGTACTCAGAAAAAGGCATCAGTACTCAGAAAAAAAGGCATCAGTACTCAGAAAAAGGCATCAGTACTCAGACAAAGGCTCCAGTACTCAGGCAAAAATGCACCGGTACTCAGAGAAAAATGCACCAGTACTCAGAAAAAAAGGCACCAGTACTCAGAAAAAAGGCATCAGCACTCAGAAAAAAAGGCACCAGTACTCAGAGAAAAAGGCACCAGTACTCAGAAAAAAACGCATAAGTACTTAGAAAAAAGGCATCAGCACTCAGAAAAAAAGGCTCCAGTACTCAGAAAAAAGGCTACAGTAATCAGAAAACAGCCACCAGTACTCAGAGAAAAAGGCACTGGTACTCAGAGAAAAAGGCACCAGTACTCAGACAAAAAGCACCAGTACTCAGAGAAAATGGCACTGGCACTGAGAGAAAAAGGCACCAGTTCTCAGAAAAAAATGCACCAGTACTCAGAGAAAAAGGCACCACTACTAAGAAAAAAAGGCACCAGCACTCAGAAGAAAAGGCTCCACTCCTCAGAAAATAGGTGCAAGTACTCAGAAAAAAGGCACTAGTATGCAGAAAAAAGGCACGAGTACTTAGAGAAAAAGGCACTGGTACTCAGAAAAAGGCATCAGTACTCAGAAAAAAAGGCATCAGTACTCAGAAAAAGGCTCCAGTACTCAGTCAAAAATGCACCGGTACTCACAGAAAAATGCACCAGTACTCAGAAAAAAAGGCACCAGTACTCAGAAAAATGGCATCAGCACTCAGAAAAAAGGCACCAGTACTCAGAGAAAAAGGCACTGGTACTCAGAAAAAGGCATCAGTACTCAAAAAAAGGCTCCAGTACTCAGGCAAAAATGCACCAGTACTCAGAGAAAAATGCACCAGTACTCAGAAAAAAAGGCACCAGTACTCAGAAAAAAGGCATCAGCACCCAGAAAAAAATGCACCAGTACTCAGAGAAAAAGGCACCGGTACTCAGAAAAAAAGGATCCAGTATTCAGAAAAAAAGGATTCAGTACTCAGAAAAAAAGGCACCAGTACTCAGACAAAAGTGCACCAGTACTCAGAGAAAAATGCACCAGTTCTCAGAGAAACAGACACCACTAATCATAGAAAAAAGGCACCAGTACTCAGATAAAAGGCACCAGCACTCAGAAGAAAAGGCTCCAGTACTCAGAAAACAGGTGCAAGCACTCAGAAAAATAAGCACCAGTACTCAGAAAAAGGCATCATTACTCAGAAAAAAGGCACCAGTACTCAGAAAAAAGGCATCAGTACTCAGAAAAAAGGTGCCAGTACTCATAAAAAAAGGGTCCAGTACTCAGAAAAAGGCACCAGTACTCAGAAAAAGGCATCATTACTCAGAAAAAAGCCACCAGTACTCAGAAAAAAATGCACCAGTACTCAGGAAAAATGCACCAGTACTCAGAAAAAGGCACCAGTACTCAGAAAAAAAGGCACCCGCAATCAGAAGAAAAGGCTCCAGTACTCAGAAAACAGGCGTAAATACTCAGAAAAAAGGCACCAGTACTCAGAAAAAAGGCATGAGTACTCAGAGAAAAAGGCACCACTACTCAGAAAAAAAAGGCACCAGCACTCAGAAGAAAAGGCTCCACTACTCAGAAAATAGGTGCAAGTACTCAGAAAAAAGGCACTGGTACTCAGAAAAAGGCATCAGTACTCAGAAAAAAAGGCATCAGTACTCAGAAAAAGGCATCAGTACTCAGACAAAGGCACCAGTACTCAGAAGAAAAGGATCCAGTATTCAGAAGAAAAGGATCCAGTACTCAGAAAAAAAGGCACCAGTACTCAGACAAAAATGTACCAGTACTCAGACAAAAATGTACCATTACTCAGGAACAAGGCAACAGTACTCAGACAAAAAGCACCAGTACTCAGAGAAAAAGGCACCAGTACTCAGAAAAAAACGCATAAGTACTTAGAAAAAAGGCATCAGTACTCAGAAAAAAAGGCTCCAGTACTCAGAAAAAAGGCTACAGTAATCAGAAAACAGCCACCAGTACTCAGAGAAAAAGGCACTGGTACTCAGAGTAAAAGGCACCAGTACTCAGACAAAAAGCACCAGTACTCAGAGAAAATGGCACTGGCACTGAGAGAAAAAGGCACCAGTACTCAGAAAAAAATGCACCAGTACTCAGAGAAAAAGGCACCACTACTCAGAAAAAAAGGCACCAGCACTCAGAAGAAAAGGCTCCACTACTCAGAAAATAGGTGCAAGTACTCAGAAAAAGGCACTAGTATGCAGAAAAAAGCCACGAGTACTCAGAGAAAAAGGCACTGGTACTCAGAAAAAGGCATCAGTACTCAGAAAAAAAGACATCAGTACTCAGAAAAAGGCATCAGTACTCAGACAAAGGCTCCAGTACTCAGGCAAAAATGCACCGGTACTCAGAGAAAAATGCACCAGTACTCAGAAAAAAAGGCACCAGTACTCAGAAAAAAGGCATCAGCACTCAGAAAAAAAGGCAACAGTACTCAGAGAAAAAGGCACCGGTACTCAGAAAAAAAGGCACCAGTACTCAGAAAAAAGGCATCAGCACTCAGAAAAAAAGGCACCAGAACTCAGAGAAAAAGGCACCAGTACTTAGAAAAAAATGCATAAGTACTTAGAAAAAAGGCATCAGTACTCAGAAAAAAAGGCTCCAGTACTCAGAAAAAAGGCTACAGTAATCAGAAAACAACCACAGTACTCAGAGAAAAAGGCACTGGTACTCAGAGAAAAAGGCACCAGTACTCAGAAAAAAAGGCATCAGTACTCAGAAAAAGGCATCAGTACTCAGATAAAAATGCACCAGTACTCAGGAAAAATGCACCAGTACTCAGAAAAAGGCACCAGTACTCAGAAAAAAAGGCACCAGCAATCAGAAGAAAAGGCTCCAGTACTCAGAAAAGAGGCGCAAATACTCAGAAAAAAGGCACCAGTACTCAGAAAAAAGGCACGAGTACTCAGACAAAAAGGCACCGATACTCAGAGAAAAAGACACTGGTACTCAGAGAAGTAGGCACCAGTACTCAGAAGACAAGGCATCAGTACTCAGAAAAAAGGCACCAGTACTCAGAGAAAAAGGTACCAGTACTCAGAGAAAAAGGCACCGGTACTCAGAAAAAAGGCACCAGTACTCAGAAAAAAGGCATCAGTACTCAGAAGAAAAGGATCCAGTATTCAGAAGAAAAGGATCCAGTACTCAGAAAAAAAGGCACCAGTACTCAGACAAAAATGTACCAGTACTCAGACAAAAATGTACCATTACTCAGGAACAAGGCACCAGTACTCAGACAAAAAGCACCAGTACTCAGAGAAAAAGGCACCAGTACTCAGAAAAAAATGCATAAGTACTTAGAAAAAAGGCATCAGTACTCAGAAGAAAAGGCTCCACTACTCAGAAAATAGGTGCAAGTACTCAGAAAAAAGGCACTAGTATGCAGAAAAAAGGCACGAGTACTCAGAGAAAAAGGCACTGGTACTCAGAAAAAGGCATCAGTACTCAGAAAAAAAGGCATCAGTACTCAGAAAAAGGCATCAGTACTCAAAAAAAGGCTCCAGTACTCAGGCAAAAATGCACCGGTACTCAGAGAAAAATGCACCAGTACTCAGAAAAAAAGGCACCAGTACTCAGAAAAAAGGCATCAGCACTCAGAAAAAAAGGCACCAGTACTCAGAGAAAAAGGCACCGGTACTCAGAAAAAAAGGATCCAGTATTCAGAAAAAAAGGATTCAGTACTCAGAAAAAAAGGCACCAGTACTCAGACAAAAGTGCACCAGTACTCAGAGAAAAATGCACCAGTTCTCAGAGAAACAGACACCACTAATCATAGAAAAAGGCACCAGTACTCAGATAAAAGGCACCAGCACTCAGAAGAAAAGGCTCCAGTACTCAGAAAAAAGGTGCAAGCACTCAGAATAATAAGCACCAGTACTCAGAAAAAGGCATCATTACTCAGAAAAAAGGCACCAGTACTCAGAAAAAAGGCATCAGTACTCTGAAAAAAGGTGCCAGTACTCATTAAAAAAGGGTCCAGTACTCAGAAAAAGGCACCAGTACTCAGAAAAAGGCATCATTACTCAGAAAAAAGCCACCAGTACTCAGATAAAAATGCACCAGTACTCAGGAAAAATGCACCAGTACTCAGAAAAAGGCACCAGTACTCAGAAAAAAAGGCACCAGCAATCAGAAGAAAAGGCTCCAGTACTCAGAGAACAGGCGCAAATACTCAGAAAAAAGGCACCAGTACTCAGAAAAAAGGCATGAGTACTCAGAGAAAAAGGCACCACTACTCAGAAAAAAAGGCACCAGCACTCAGAAGAAAAGGCTCCACTACTCAGAAAATAGGTGCAAGTACTCAGAAAAAAGGCACTGGTACTCAGAAAAAGGCATCAGTACTCAGAAAAAAAGGCATCAGTACTCAGAAAAAGGCATCAGTACTCAGACAAAGGCTCCAGTACTCAGGCAAAAATGCACCGGTACTCAGAGAAAAATGCACCAGTACTCAGAAAAAAAGGCATCAGTACTCAGAAGAAAAGGATCCAGTATTCAGAAGAAAAGGATCCAGTACTCAGAAAAAAAGGCACCAGTACTCAGACAAAAATGTACCAGTACTCAGACAAAAATGTACCATTACTCAGGAACAAGGCAACAGGACTCAGACAAAAAGCACCAGTACTCAGAAAAAAACACATAAGTACTTAGAAAAAAGGCATCAGTACTCAGAAAAAAAGGCTCCAGTACTCAGAAAAAAGGCTACAGTAATCAGAAAACAGCCACCAGTACTCAGAGAAAAAGGCACTGGTACTCAGAGTAAAAGGCACCAGTACTCAGACAAAAAGCACCAGTACTCAGAGAAAATGGCACTGGCACTGAGAGAAAAAGGCACCACTACTCAGAAAAAAAGGCACCAGCACTCAGAAGAAAAAGCTCCACTACTCAGAAAATAGGTGCAAGTACTCAGAAAAAGGCACTAGTATGCAGAAAAAAGCCACGAGTACTCAGAGAAAAAGGCACTGGTACTCAGAAAAAGGCATCAGTACTCAGAAAAAAAGACATCAGTACTCAGAAAAAGGCATCAGTACTCAGACAAAGGCTCCAGTACTCAGGCAAAAATGCACCGGTACTCAGAGAAAAATGCACCAGTACTCAGAAAAAAAGGCACCAGTACTCAGAAAAAAGGCATCAGCACTCAGAAAAAAAGACAACAGTACTCAGAGAAAAAGGCACCGGTACTCAGAAAAAAAGGCACCAGTACTCAGAAAAAAGGCATCAGCACTCAGAAAAAAAGGCACCAGTACTCAGAAAAAAAGGCATCAGTACTCAGAAAAAGGCATCAGTACTCAGAAAAAGGCTCCAGTACTCAGGCAAAAATGCACCTGTACTCAGAGAAAAATGCACCAGTACTCAGAAAAAAAGGCACCAATACTCAGAAAAAAAGGCATCAGCACTCAGAAAAAAAGGCACCAGTACTCAGAGAAAAAGGCACCGGTACTCAGAAAAAAAGGATCCAGTATTCAGAAAAAAAGGATTCAGTACTCAGAAAAAAAGGCACCAGTACTCAGACAAAAGTGCACCAGTAATCAGAGAAAAATGCACCAGTTCTCAGAGAGAAAGACACCACTAATCATAGAAAAAGGCACCAGTACTCAGATAAAAGGCACCAGCACTCAGAAGAAAAGGCTCCAGTACTCAGAAAACAGGTGCAAGCACTCAGAAAAATAGGCACCAGTACTCAGAAAAAGGCATCATTACTCAGAAAAAAGGCACCAGTACTCAGAAAAGGCATCAGTACTCAGAAAAAAGGTGCCAGTACTCAGAAAAAAAGGGGCCAGTACTCAGAAAAAGGCACCAGTACTCAGAAAAAGGCATCATTACTCAGAAAAAAGGCACCAGTACTCAGATAAAAATGCACCAGTACTCAGGAAAAATGCACCAGTACTCAGAAAAAGGCACCAGTACTCAGAAAAAAAGGCACCAGCAATCAGAAGAAAAGGCTCCAGTACTCAGAAAACAGGCGCAAATACTCAGAAAAAAGACACCAGTACTCAGAAAAAAGGCACCAGTACTCAGAGAAAAAGGTACCAGTACTCAGAGAAAAAGGCACCGGTACTCAGAAAAAAGGCACCAGTACTCAGAAAAAAGGCATCAGTACTCAGAAGTTTTGGATCCAGTATTCAGAAGAAAAGGATCCAGTACTCAGAAAAAAAGGCACCAGTACTCAGACAAAAATGTACCAGTACTCAGACAAAAATGTACCATTACTCAGGAACAAGGCACCAGTACTCAGACAAAAAGCACCAGTACTCAGAGAAAAAGGCACCAGTACTCAGAAAAAAACGCATAAGTACGAAGAAAAAAGGCATCAGTACTCAGAAAAAAAAGCTCCAGTACTCAGAAAAATGGCTACAGTAATCAGAAAACAGCCACCAGTACTCAGAGAAAAAGGCACTGGTATTCAGAGAAAAAGGCACCAGTACTCAGACAAAAAGCACCAGTACTCAGAGAAAATGGCACTGGCACTGAGAGAAAAAGGCACCAGTACTCAGAAAAAAAATGCACCAGTACTCAGAGAAAAAGGCACCACTACTCAGAAAAAAAGGCACCAGCACTCAGAAGAAAAGGCTCCACTACTCAGAAAATAGGTGCAAGTACTCAGAAAAAAGGCACTAGTATGCAGAAAAAAGGCACGAGTACTCAGAGAAAAAGGCACTGGTACTCAGAAAAAGGCATCAGTACTCAGAAAAAAAGGCATCAGTACTCAGAAAAAGGCATCAGTACTCAGACAAAGGCTCCAGTAATCAGGCAAAAATGCACCGGTACTCAGAGAAAAATGCACCAGTACTCAGGCACCAGTACTCAGAAAAAAGGCATCAGCACTCAGAAAAAAAGGCACCAGTACTCAGAGAAAAAGGCACCAGTACTCAGAAAAAAACTCATTAGTACTTAGAAAAAAGGCATCAGTACTCAGAAAAAAAGGCTCCAGTACTCAGACAAAGGCTCCAGTACTCAGGCAAAAATGCACCGGTACTCAGAGAAAAATGCACCAGTACTCAGAGAAAAAGGCACCAGTACTCAGAAAAAAATGCATAAGTACTTAGAAAAAAGGCATCAGTACTCAGAAAAAAAGGCTCCAGTACTCAGAAAAAAGGCTACAGTAATCAGAAAACAGCCACCAGTACTCAGAGAAAAAGGCACTGGTACTCAGAGAAAAAGGCACCAGTACTCAGACAAAAAGCACCAGTACTCAGAGAAAATGGCACTGGCACTGAGAGAAAAATGCACCAGTACTCAGAGAAAAAGGCACCACTACTCAGAAAAAAGGCACCAGCACTCAGAAGAAAAGGCTCCACTACTCAGAAAATAGGTGCAAGTACTCTGAAAAAAGGCACTAGTATGCAGCAAAAAGACACGAGTACTCAGAGAAAAAGGCACTGGTACTCAGAAAAAGGCACCAGTACTCAGAAAAAAATGCACCAGTACTCAGAGAAAAAGGCACCACTACTCAGAAAAAAAGGCACCAGCACTCAGAAGAAAAGGCTCCACTACTCAGAAAAAAGGTGCAAGTACTCAGAAAAAAGGCACTAGTATGCAGCAAAAAGGCACGAGTACTCAGAGAAAAAGGCACTGGTACTCAGAAAAAGGCATCAGTACTCAGAAAAAAAGGCATCAGTACTCAGAAAAAGGCATCAGTACTCAGACAAAGGCTCCAGTACTCAGGCAAAAATGCACCGGTACTCAGAGAAAAATGCACCAGTACTCAGAAAAAAAGGCACCAGTACTCAGAAAAAAGGCATCAGCACTCAGAAAAAAATGCACCGGTACTCAGAGAAAAATGCACCAGTACTCAGAAAAAAAGGCACCAGTACTCAGAAAAAAGGCATCAGCACTCAGAAAAAAAGGCACCAGTACTCAGAGAAAAAGGCACCAGTACTCAGAAAAAAACGCATAAGTACTTAGAAAAAAGGCATCAGTACTCAGAAAAAAAGGCTCCAGTACTCAGAAAAAAGGCTACAGTAATCAGAAAACAGCCACCAGTACTCAGAGAAAAAGGCACTGGTACTCAGAGAAAAAGGCACCAGTACTCAGACAAAAAGCACCAGTACTCAGAGAAAATGGCACTGGCACTGAGAGAAAAATGCACCAGTACTCAGAGAAAAAGGCACCAGTACTCAGAAAAAAAGGCACCAGCACTCAGAAGAAAAGGCTCCACTACTCAGAAAATAGGTGCAAGTACTCAGAAAAAAGGCACTAGTATGCAGCAAAAAGACATGAGTACTCAGAGAAAAATGCACTGGTACTCAGAAAAAAGGTATCAGCACTCAGAAAAAAAGGCTCCAGTACTCAGACAAAAAGCACCAGTACTCAGAGAAAATGGCACTGGCACTGAGAGAAAAAGGCACCAGTTCTCAGAAAAAAATGCACCAGGCACTAGTATGCAGCAAAAAGACATGAGTACTCAGAGAAAAATGCACTGGTACTCAGAAAAAAGGTATCAGCACTCAGAAAAAAAGGCTCCAGTACTCAGACAAAAAGCACCAGTACTCAGAGAAAATGGCACTGGCACTGAGAGAAAAAGGCACCAGTTCTCAGAAAAAAATGCACCAGTACTCAGAGAAAAAGGCACCACTACTTGAAAAAAAGGCACCAGCACTCAGAAGAAAAGGCTCAACTACTCAGAAAATAGGTGCAAGTACTCAGAAAAAAGGCTCCAGTACTCAGAAAAAAGGCACGAGTACTCAGAGAAAAAGGCACTGGTACTCAGAAAAAGGCATCAGTACTCAGAAAAAAGGCATCAGTACTCAGAAAAAGGCATCAGTACTCAGAAAAAGGCTCCAGTACTCAGAAAAAGGCTCCAGTACTCAGGCAAAAATGCACCAGTACTCAGAGAAAAATGCACCAGTACTCAGAAAAAAAGGCACCAGTACTCAGAAAAAAGGCATCAGCACTCAGAAAAAAGGCACCAGTACTCAGAGAAAAAGGCACCGGTACTCAGAAAAAAAGGATCCAGTATTCAGAAAAAAAGGATTCAGTACTCAGAAAAAAAGTGCACCAGTACTCAGAGAAAAATGCACCAGTTCTCAGAGAAAAAGACACCACTAATCATAGAAAAATGCACCAGTACTCAGAAAAAATGCACCAGCACTCAGAAGAAAAGGCTCCAGTATTCAGAAAACAAGTGCAAGCACTCAGAAAAATAGGCACCAGTACTCAGAAAAAGGCATCATTACTCAGAAAAAAGGCACCAGTACTCAGAAAAAAGGCATCAGTACTCAGAAAAAAGGTGCCAGTACTCAGAAAAAGGGTCCAGTACTCAGAAAAAGGCACCAGTACTCAGATAAAAATGCACTGGTACTCTGGAAAAATGCACCAGTACTCAGAAAAAGGCACCAGTACTCAGAAAAAAAGGCACCAGCAATCAGAAGAAAAGGCTCCAGTACTCAGAAAACAGGCGCAAAATACTCAGAAAAAAGGCACGAGTACTCAGACAAAAAGGCACCGGTACTCAGAGAAAAAGGCACTGGTACTCAGAGAAGAAGGCACCAGTACTCAGAAGACAAGGCATCAGTACTCAGAAAAAAGGCACCAGTACTCAGAGAAAAAGGTACCAGTACTCAGAGAAAAAGGCACCGGTACTCAGAAAAAAGGCACCAGTACTCAGAAAAAAGGCATCAGTACTCAGAAGAAAAGGATCCAGTATTCAGAAGAAAAGGATCCAGTACTCAGAAAAAAAGGCACCAGTACTCAGACAAAAATGTACCAGTACTCAGAGAAAAATGTACCATTACTCAGGAACAAGGCACAGTACTCAGACAAAAAGCACCAGTTCTCAGAGAAAAAGGCACCAGTACTCAGAAAAAAATGCATAAGTACTTAGAAAAAAGGCATCAGTACTCA
This sequence comes from Taudactylus pleione, assembly GCA_031769625.1. NCBI lineage: Eukaryota > Metazoa > Chordata > Amphibia > Anura > Myobatrachidae > Taudactylus > Taudactylus pleione. The sequence goes on along the minus strand of JAUIMM010000795.1, from coordinate 180,041 downwards.
GAAAAAAAGGCTCCAGTACTCAGAAAAAAGGCTACAGTAATCAGAAAACAGCCACCAGTACTCAGAGAAAAAGGCACTGGTACTCAGAGTAAAAGGCACCAGTACTCAGACAAAAACCACCAGTACTCAGAGAAAATGGCACTGGCACTGAGAGAAAAAGGCACCAGTACTCAGAAAAAAATGCACCAGTACTCAGAGAAAAAGGCACCACTACTCAGAAAAAAAGGCACCAGCACTCAGAAGAAAAGGCTCCACTACTCAGAAAAAAGGTGCAAGTACTCAGAAAAAAGGCACTAGTATGCAGAAAAAAGGCACGAGTACTCAGAGAAAAAGGCACTGGTACTCAGAAAAAGGCATCAGTACTCAGAAAAAAAGGCATCAGTACTCAGAAAAAGGCATCAGTACTCAGACAAAGGCTCCAGTACTCAGGCAAAAATGCACCGGTACTCAGAGAAAAATGCACCAGTACTCAGAAAAAAAGGCACCAGTACTCAGAAAAAAGGCATCAGCACTCAGAAAAAAAGGCACCAGTACTCAGAGAAAAAGGCACCAGTACTCAGAAAAAAACGCATAAGTACTTAGAAAAAAGGCATCAGCACTCAGAAAAAAAGGCTCCAGTACTAAGAAAAAAGGCTACAGTAATCAGAAAACAGCCACCAGTACTCAGAGAAAAAGGCACTGGTACTCAGAGAAAAAGGCACCAGTACTCAGACAAAAAGCACCAGTACTCAGAGAAAATGGCACTGGCACTGAGAGAAAAAGGCACCAGTTCTCAGAAAAAAATGCACCAGTACTCAGAGAAAAAGGCACCACTACTAAGAAAAAATGGCACCAGCACTCAGAAGAAAAGGCTCCACTCCTCAGAAAATAGGTGCAATTACTCAGAAAAAAGGCACTAGTATGCAGAAAAAAGGCACGAGTACTCAGAGAAAAAGGCACTGGTACTCAGAAAAAGGCATCAGTACTCAGAAAAAAAGGCATCAGTACTCAGAAAAAGGCTCCAGTACTCAGTCAAAAATGCACCGGTACTCAGAGAAAAATGCACCAGTACTCAGAAAAAAAGGCACCAGTACTCAGAAAAAAGGCATCAGCAATAAGAAAAAAGGCACCAGTACTCAGAGAAAAAGGGACCGGTACTCAGAAAAAAAGGATCCAGTATTCAGAAAAAAAGGATTCAGTACTCATAAAAAAAGGCACCAGTACTCAGACAAAAGTGCACCAGTACTCAGAGAAAACTGCAGCAGTTCTCAGAGAAAAAGACACCACTAATCATAGAAAAAGGCACCAGTACTCAGAAAAAAGGCACCAGCACTCAGAAGAAAAGGCTCCAGTACTCAGAAAACAGGTGCAAGCACTCAGAAAAATTGGCACCAGTACTCAGAAAAAGGCATCATTACTCAGAAAAAAGGCACCAGTACTCAGAAAAAAGGCATCAGTACTCAGAAAAAAGGTGCCAGTACTCAGAAAAAAAGGGTCCAGTACTCAGAAAAAGGCATCATTACTCAGAAAAAAGGCACCAGTGCTCAGATACAAATGCACCAGTACTCAGGAAAAATGCACCAGTACTCAGAAAAAGGCACCAGTACTCAGAAAAAAAGGCACCAGCAATCAGAAGAAAAGGCTCCAGTACTCAGAAAACAGGCGCAAATACTCAGAAAAAAGGCACCAGTACTCAGAGAAAAAGGCACCGGTACTCAGAAAAAAAGGATCCAGTATTCAGAAAAAAAGGATTCAGTACTCAGAAAAAAAGGCACCAGTACTCATACAAAAGTGCACCAGTACTCAGAGAAAAATGCACCAGTTCTCAGAGAAAAAGACACCACTAATCATAGAAAAATGCACCAGTACTCAGAAAAAATGCACCAGCACTCAGAAGAAAAGGCTCCAGTATTCAGAAAACAGGTGCAAGCACTCAGAAAAATAGGCACCAGTACTCAGAAAAAGGCATCATTACTCAGAAAAAAGGCACCAGTACTCAGAAAAAAGGCATCAGTACTCAGAAAAAAGGTGCCAGTACTCAGAAAAAAGGGTCCAGTACTCAGAAAAAGGCACCAGTACTCAGATAAAAATGCACTGGTACTCTGGAAAAATGCACCAGTACTCAGAAAAAGGCACCAGTACTCAGAAAAAAAGGCACCAGCAATCAGAAGAAAAGGCTCCAGTACTCAGAAAACAGGCGCAAAATACTCAGAAAAAAGGCACGAGTACTCAGACAAAAAGGCACCGGTACTCAGAGAAAAAGGCACTGGTACTCAGAGAAGAAGGCACCAGTACTCAGAAGACAAGGCATCAGTACTCAGAAAAAAGGCACCAGTACTCAGAGAAAAAGGTACCAGTACTCAGAGAAAAAGGCACCGGTACTCAGAAAAAAGGCACCAGTACTCAGAAAAAAGGCATCAGTACTCAGAAGAAAAGGATCCAGTATTCAGAAGAAAAGGATCCAGTACTCAGAAAAAAAGGCACCAGTACTCTGACAAAAATGTACCAGTACTCAGAGAAAAATGTACCATTACTCAGGAACAAGGCACAGTACTCAGACAAAAAGCACCATTTCTCAGAGAAAAAGGCACCAGTACTCAGAAAAAAATGCATAAGTACTTAGAAAAAAGGCATCAGTACTCAGAAAAAAAGGCTCCAGTACTCAGAAAAAAGGCTACAGTAATCAGAAAACAGCCACCAGTACTCAGAGAAAAAGGCACTGGTACTCAGAGTAAAAGGCACCAGTACTCAGACAAAAACCACCAGTACTCAGAGAAAATGGCACTGGCACTGAGAGAAAAAGGCACCAGTACTCAGAAAAAAATGCACCAGTACTCAGAGAAAAAGGCACCACTACTCAGAAAAAAAGGCACCAGCACTCAGAAGAAAAGGCTCCACTACTCAGAAAAAAGGTGCAAGTACTCAGAAAAAAGGCACTAGTATGCAGAAAAAAGGCATGAGTACTCAGAGAAAAAGGCACTGGTACTCAGAAAAAGGCATCAGTACTCAGAAAAAAAGGCATCAGTACTCAGAAAAAGGCATCAGTACTCAGACAAAGGCTCCAGTACTCAGGCAAAAATGCACCGGTACTCAGAGAAAAATGCACCAGTACTCAGAAAAAAAGGCATCAGTACTCAGAAGAAAAGGATCCAGTATTCAGAAGAAAAGGATCCAGTACTCAGAAAAAAAGGCACCAGTACTCAGACAAAAATGTACCAGTACTCAGACAAAAATGTACCATTACTCAGGAACAAGGCAACAGTACTCAAACAAAAAGCACCAGTACTCAGAGAAAAAGGCACCAGTACTCAGAAAAAAACGCATAAGTACTTAGAAAAAAGGCATCAGTACTCAGAAAAAAAGGCTCCAGTACTCAGAAAAAAGGCTACAGTAATCAGAAAACAGCCACCAGTACTCAGAGAAAAAGGCACTGGTACTCAGAGTAAAAGGCACCAGTACTCAGACAAAAAGCACCAGTACTCAGAGAAAATGGCACTGGCACTGAGAGAAAAAGGCACCAGTACTCAGAAAAAAATGCACCAGTACTCAGAGAAAAAGGCACCACTACTCAGAAAAAAAGGCACCAGCACTCAGAAGAAAAGGCTCCACTACTCAGAAAATAGGTGCAAGTACTCAGAAAAAGGCACTAGTATGCAGAAAAAAGCCACGAGTACTCAGAGAAAAAGGCACTGGTACTCAGAAAAAGGCATCAGTACTCAGAAAAAAAGACATCAGTACTCAGAAAAAGGCATCAGTACTCAGACAAAGGCTCCAGTACTCAGGCAAAAATGCACCGGTACTCAGAGAAAAATGCACCAGTACTCAGAAAAAAAGGCACCAGTACTCAGAAAAAAGGCATCAGCACTCAGAAAAAAAGGCAACAGTACTCAGAGAAAAAGGCACCGGTACTCAGAAAAAAAGGCACCAGTACTCAGAAAAAAGGCATCAGCACTCAGAAAAAAAGGCACCAGAACTCAGAGAAAAAGGCACCAGTACTTAGAAAAAAATGCATAAGTACTTAGAAAAAAGGCATCAGTACTCAGAAAAAAGGCTCCAGTACTCAGAAAAAAGGCTACAGTAATCAGAAAACAGCCACCAGTACTCAGAGAAAAAGGCACTGGTACTCAGAGAAAAAGGCACCAGTACTCAGAAAAAAAGGCATCAGTACTCAGAAAAAGGCATCAGTACTCAGATAAAAATGCACCAGTACTCAGGAAAAATGCACCAGTACTCAGAAAAAGGCACCAGTACTCAGAAAAAAAGGCACCAGCAATCAGAAGAAAAGGCTCCAGTACTCAGAAAAGAGGCGCAAATACTCAGAAAAAAGGCACCAGTACTCAGAAAAAAGGCACGAGTACTCAGACAAAAAGGCACCGATACTCAGAGAAAAAGACACTGGTACTCAGAGAAGTAGGCACCAGTACTCAGAAGACAAGGCATCAGTACTCAGAAAAAAGGCACCAGTACTCAGAGAAAAAGGTACCAGTACTCAGAGAAAAAGGCACCGGTACTCAGAAAAAAGGCACCAGTACTCAGAAAAAAGGCATCAGTACTCAGAAGAAAAGGATCCAGTATTCAGAAGAAAAGGATCCAGTACTCAGAAAAAAAGGCACCAGTACTCAGACAAAAATGTACCAGTACTCAGACAAAAATGTACCATTACTCAGGAACAAGGCACCAGTACTCAGAAAAAAATGCATAAGTACTTAGAAAAAAGGCATCAGTACTCAGAAGAAAAGGCTCCACTACTCAGAAAATAGGTGCAAGTACTCAGAAAAAAGGCACTAGTATGCAGAAAAAAGGCACGAGTACTCAGAGAAAAAGGCACTGGTACTCAGAAAAAGGCATCAGTACTCAGAAAAAAAGGCATCAGTACTCAGACAAAAATGCACCGGTACTCAGAGAAAAATGCACCAGTACTCAGAAAAAAAGGCACCAGTACTCAGAAAAAAGGCATCAGCACTCAGAAAAAAAGGCACCAGTACTCAGAGAAAAAGGCACCGGTACTCAGAAAAAAAGGATCCAGTATTCAGAAAAAAAGGATTCAGTACTCAGAAAAAAAGGCACCAGTACTCAGACAAAAGTGCACCAGTACTCAGAGAAAAATGCACCAGTTCTCAGAGAAACAGACACCACTAATCATAGAAAAAGGCACCAGTACTCAGATAAAAGGCACCAGCACTCAGAAGAAAAGGCTCCAGTACTCAGAAAAAAGGTGCAAGCACTCAGAAAAATAAGCACCAGTACTCAGAAAAAGGCATCATTACTCAGAAAAAAGGCACCAGTACTCAGAAAAAAGGCATCAGTACTCAGAAAAAAGGTGCCAGTACTCATAAAAAAAGGGTCCAGTACTCAGAAAAAGGCACCAGTACTCAGAAAAAGGCATCATTACTCAGAAAAAAGCCACCAGTACTCAGATAAAAATGCACCAGTACTCAGGAAAAATGCACCAGTACTCAGAAAAAGGCACCAGTACTCAGAAAAAAAGGCACCAGCAATCAGAAGAAAAGGCTCCAGTACTCAGAAAACAGGCGCAAATACTCAGAAAAAAGGCACCACTACTCAGAAAAAAGGCATGAGTACTCAGAGAAAAAGGCACCACTACTCAGAAAAAAAGGCACCAGCACTCAGAAGAAAAGGCTCCACTACTCAGAAAATAGGTGCAAGTACTCAGAAAAAAGGCACTGGTACTCAGAAAAAGGCATCAGTACTCAGAAAAAAAGGCATCAGTACTCAGAAAAAGGCATCAGTACTCAGACAAAGGCTCCAGTACTCAGGCAAAAATGCACCGGTACTCAGAGAAAAATGCACCAGTACTCAGAAAAAAAGGCATCAGTACTCAGAAGAAAAGGATCCAGTATTCAGAAGAAAAGGATCCAGTACTCAGAAAAAAAGGCACCAGTACTCAGACAAAAATGTACCAGTACTCAGACAAAAATGTACCATTACTCAGGAACAAGGCAACAGTACTCAGACAAAAAGCACCAGTACTCAGAAAAAAACACATAAGTACTTAGAAAAAAGGCATCAGTACTCAGAAAAAAAGGCTCCAGTACTCAGAAAAAAGGCTACAGTAATCAGAAAACAGCCACCAGAACTCAGAGAAAAAGGCACTGGTACTCAGAGTAAAAGGCACCAGTACTCAGACAAAAAGCACCAGTACTCAGAGAAAATGGCACTGGCACTGAGAGAAAAATGCACCAGTACTCAGAAAAAAATGCACCAGTACTCAGAGAAAAAGGCACCACTACTCAGAAAAAAAGGCACCAGCACTCAGAAGAAAAAGCTCCACTACTCAGAAAATAGGTGCAAGTACTCAGAAAAAGGCACTAGTATGCAGAAACAAGCCACGAGTACTCAGAGAAAAAGGCACTGGTACTCAGAAAAAGGCATCAGTACTCAGAAAAAAAGACATCAGTACTCAGAAAAAGGCATCAGTACTCAGACAAAGGCTCCAGTACTCAGGCAAAAATGCACCGGTACTCAGAGAAAAATGCACCAGTACTCAGAAAAAAAGGCACCAGTACTCAGAAAAAAGGCATCAGCACTCAGAAAAAAAGGCAACAGTACTCAGAGAAAAAGGCACCGGTACTCAGAAAAAAAGGCACCAGTACTCAGAAAAAAGGCATCAGCACTCAGAAAAAAAGGCACCAGAACTCAGAGAAAAAGGCACCAGTACTTAGAAAAAAACGCATAAGTACTTAGAAAAAAGGCATCAGTACTCAGAAAAAAAGGCTCCAGTACTCAGAAAAAAGGCTACAGTAATCAGAAAACAGCCACCAGTACTCAGAGAAAAAGGCACTGGTACTCAGAGAAAAAGGCACCAGTACTCAGACAAAAAGCACCAGTACTCAGAGAAAATGGCACTGGCACTGAGAGAAAAAGGCACCAGTTCTCAGAAAAAAATGCACCAGTACTCAGAGAAAAAGGCACCACTACTCAGAAAAAAAGGCACCAGCACTCAGAAGAAAAGGCTCCACTACTCAGAAAATAGGTGCAAGTACTCAGAAAAAAGGCACTAATATGCAGAAAAAAGGCACGAGTACTCAGAGAAAAAGGCACTGGTACTCAGAAAAAGGCATCAGTACTCAGAAAAAAAGGCATCAGTACTCAGAAAAAGGCATCAGTACTCAGAAAAAGGCTCCAGTACTCAGGCAAAAATGCACCTGTACTCAGAGAAAAATGCACCAGTACTCAGAAAAAAAGGCACCAATACTCAGAAAAAAAGGCATCAGCACTCAGAAAAAAAGGCACCAGTACTCAGAGAAAAAGGCACCGGTACTCAGAAAAAAAGGATCCAGTATTCAGAAAAAAAGGATTCAGTACTCAGAAAAAAAGGCACCAGTACTCAGACAAAAGTGCACCAGTAATCAGAGAAAAATGCACCAGTTCTCAGAGAAAAAGACACCACTAATCATAGAAAAAGGCACCAGTACTCAGATAAAAGGCACCAGCACTCAGAAGAAAAGGCTCCAGTACTCAGAAAACAGGTGCAAGCACTCAGAATAATAGGCACCAGTACTCAGAAAAAGGCATCATTACTCAGAAAAAAGGCACCAGTACTCAGAAAAGGCATCAGTACTCAGAAAAAAGGTGCCAGTACTCAGAAAAAAAGGGGCCAGTACTCAGAAAAAGGCACCAGTACTCAGAAAAAGGCATCATTACTCAGAAAAAAGGCACCAGTACTCAGATAAAAATGCACCAGTACTCAGGAAAAATGCACCAGTACTCAGAAAAAGGCACCAGTACTCAGAAAAAAAGGCACCAGCAATCAGAAGAAAAGGCTCCAGTACTCAGAAACAGGCGCAAATACTCAGAAAAAAGACACCAGTACTCAGAAAAAAGGCACCAGTACTCAGAGAAAAAGGTACCAGTACTCAGAGAAAAAGGCACCGGTACTCAGAAAAAAGGCACCAGTACTCAGAAAAAAGGCATCAGTACTCAGAAGTTTTGGATCCAGTATTCAGAAGAAAAGGATCCAGTACTCAGAAAAAAAGGCACCAGTACTCAGACAAAAATGTACCAGTACTCAGACAAAAATGTACCATTACTCAGGAACAAGGCACCAGTACTCAGACAAAAAGCACCAGTACTCAGAGAAAAAGGCACCAGTACTCAGAAAAAAACGCATAAGTACGAAGAAAAAAGGCATCAGTACTCAGAAAAAAAAGCTCCAGTACTCAGAAAAATGGCTACAGTAATCAGAAAACAGCCACCAGTACTCAGAGAAAAAGGCACTGGTACTCAGAGAAAAAGGCACCAGTACTCAGAAAAAAAGCACCAGTACTCAGAGAAAATGGCACTGGCACTGAGAGAAAAAGGCACCAGTACTCAGAAAAAAATGCACCTGTACTCAGAGAAAAATGCACCAGTACTCAGAAAAAAAGGCACCAATACTCAGAAAAAAAGGCATCAGCACTCAGAAAAAAAGGCACCAGTACTCAGAGAAAAAGGCACCGGTACTCAGAAAAAAAGGATCCAGTATTCAGAAAAAAAGGATTCAGTACTCAGAAAAAAAGGCACCAGTACTCAGACAAAAGTGCACCAGTAATCAGAGAAAAATGCACCAGTTCTCAGAGAAAAAGACACCACTAATCATAGAAAAAGGCACCAGTACTCAGATAAAAGGCACCAGCACTCAGAAGAAAAGGCTCCAGTACTCAGAAAACAGGTGCAAGCACTCAGAATAATAGGCACCAGTACTCAGAAAAAGGCATCATTACTCAGAAAAAAGGCACCAGTACTCAGAAAAGGCATCAGTACTCAGAAAAAAGGTGCCAGTACTCAGAAAAAAAGGGGCCAGTACTCAGAAAAAGGCACCAGTACTCAGAAAAAGGCATCATTACTCAGAAAAAAGGCACCAGTACTCAGATAAAAATGCACCAGTACTCAGGAAAAATGCACCAGTACTCAGAAAAAGGCACCAGTACTCAGAAAAAAAGGCACCAGCAATCAGAAGAAAAGGCTCCAGTACTCAGAAACAGGCGCAAATACTCAGAAAAAAGACACCAGTACTCAGAAAAAAGGCACCAGTACTCAGAGAAAAAGGTACCAGTACTCAGAGAAAAAGGCACCGGTACTCAGAAAAAAGGCACCAGTACTCAGAAAAAAGGCATCAGTACTCAGAAGTTTTGGATCCAGTATTCAGAAGAAAAGGATCCAGTACTCAGAAAAAAAGGCACCAGTACTCAGACAAAAATGTACCAGTACTCAGACAAAAATGTACCATTACTCAGGAACAAGGCACCAGTACTCAGACAAAAAGCACCAGTACTCAGAGAAAAAGGCACCAGTACTCAGAAAAAAACGCATAAGTACGAAGAAAAAAGGCATCAGTACTCAGAAAAAAAAGCTCCAGTACTCAGAAAAATGGCTACAGTAATCAGAAAACAGCCACCAGTACTCAGAGAAAAAGGCACTGGTACTCAGAGAAAAAGGCACCAGTACTCAGACAAAAAGCACCAGTACTCAGAGAAAATGGCACTGGCACTGAGAGAAAAAGGCACCAGTACTCAGAAAAAAATGCACCTGTACTCAGAGAAAAATGCACCAGTACTCAGAAAAAAAGGCACCAATACTCAGAAAAAAAGGCATCAGCACTCAGAAAAAAAGGCACCAGTACTCAGAGAAAAAGGCACCGGTACTCAGAAAAAAAGGATCCAGTATTCAGAAAAAAAGGATTCAGTACTCAGAAAAAAAGGCACCAGTACTCAGACAAAAGTGCAACAGTAATCAGAGAAAAATGTACCAGTACTCAGAAAAAAATGCACCAGTACTCAGAGAAAAAGGCACCACTACTCAGAAAAAAAGGCACCAGCACTCAGAAGAAAAGGCTCCACTACTCAGAAAATAGGTGCAAGTACTCAGAAAAAGGCACTAGTATGCAGAAACAAGCCACGAGTACTCAGAGAAAAAGGCACTGGTACTCAGAAAAAGGCATCAGTACTCAGAAAAAAAGACATCAGTACTCAGAAAAAGGCATCAGTACTCAGACAAAGGCTCAAGTACTCAGGCAAAAATGCACCGGTACTCAGAGAAAAATGCACCAGTACTCAGAAAAAAAGGCACCAGTACTCAGAAAAAAGGCATCAGCACTCAGAAAAAAAGGCAACAGTACTCAGAGAAAAAGGCACCGGTACTCAGAAAAAAAGGCACCAGTACTCAGAAAAAAGGCATCAGCACTCAGAAAAAAAGGCACCAGAACTCAGAGAAAAAGGCACCAGTACTTAGAAAAAAACGCATAAGTACTTAGAAAAAAGGCATCAGTACTCAGAAAAAAAGGCTCCAGTACTCAGAAAAAAGGCTACAGTAATCAGAAAACAGCCACCAGTACTCAGAGAAAAAGGCACTGGTACTCAGAGAAAAAGGCACCAGTACTCAGACAAAAAGCACCAGTACTCAGAGAAAATGGCACTGGCACTGAGAGAAAAAGGCACCAGTTCTCAGAAAAAAATGCACCAGTACTCAGAGAAAAAGGCACCACTACTCAGAAAAAAAGGCACCAGCACTCAGAAGAAAAGGCTCCACTACTCAGAAAATAGGTGCAAGTACTCAGAAAAAAGGCACTAATATGCAGAAAAAAGGCACGAGTACTCAGAGAAAAAGGCACTGGTACTCAGAAAAAGGCATCAGTACTCAGAAAAAAAGGCATCAGTACTCAGAAAAAGGCATCAGTACTCAGAAAAAGGCTCCAGTACTCAGGCAAAAATGCACCTGTACTCAGAGAAAAATGCACCAGTACTCAGAAAAAAAGGCACCAATACTCAGAAAAAAAGGCATCAGCACTCAGAAAAAAAGGCACCAGTACTCAGAGAAAAAGGTACCGGTACTCAGAAAAAAAGGATCCAGTATTCAGAAAAAAAGGATTCAGTACTCAGAAAAAAAGGCACCAGTACTCAGACAAAAGTGCACCAGTAATCAGAGAAAAATGCACCAGTTCTCAGAGAAAAAGACACCACTAATCATAGAAAAAGGCACCAGTACTCAGATAAAAGGCACCAGCACTCAGAAGAAAAGGCTCCAGTACTCAGAAAACAGGTGCAAGCACTCAGAATAATAGGCACCAGTACTCAGAAAAAGGCATCATTACTCAGAAAAAAGGCACCAGTACTCAGAAAAGGCATCAGTACTCAGAAAAAAGGTGCCAGTACTCAGAAAAAAAGGGGCCAGTACTCAGAAAAAGGCACCAGTACTCAGAAAAAGGCATCATTACTCAGAAAAAAGGCACCAGTACTCAGATAAAAATGCACCAGTACTCAGGAAAAATGCACCAGTACTCAGAAAAAGGCACCAGTACTCAGAAAAAAAGGCACCAGCAATCAGAAGAAAAGGCTCCAGTACTCAGAAACAGGCGCAAATACTCAGAAAAAAGACACCAGTACTCAGAAAAAAGGCACCAGTACTCAGAGAAAAAGGTACCAGTACTCAGAGAAAAAGGCACCGGTACTCAGAAAAAAGGCACCAGTACTCAGAAAAAAGGCATCAGTACTCAGAAGTTTTGGATCCAGTATTCAGAAGAAAAGGATCCAGTACTCAGAAAAAAGGCACCAGTACTCAGACAAAAATGTACCAGTACTCAGACAAAAATGTACCATTACTCAGGAACAAGGCACCAGTACTCAGACAAAAAGCACCAGTACTCAGAGAAAAAGGCACCAGTACTCAGAAAAAAACGCATAAGTACGAAGAAAAAAGGCATCAGTACTCAGAAAAAAAAGCTCCAGTACTCAGAAAAATGGCTACAGTAATCAGAAAACAGCCACCAGTACTCAGAGAAAAAGGCACTGGTACTCAGAGAAAAAGGCACCAGTACTCAGACAAAAAGCACCAGTACTCAGAGAAAATGGCACTGGCACTGAGAGAAAAAGGCACCAGTACTCAGAAAAAAATGCACCTGTACTCAGAGAAAAATGCACCAGTACTCAGAAAAAAAGGCACCAATACTCAGAAAAAAAGGCATCAGCACTCAGAAAAAAAGGCACCGGTACTCAGAAAAAAAGGATCCAGTATTCAGAAAAAAAGGATTCAGTACTCAGAAAAAAAGGCACCAGTACTCAGACAAAAGTGCACCAGTAATCAGAGAAAAATGCACCAGTTCTCAGAGAAAAAGACACCACTAATCATAGAAAAAGGCACCAGTACTCAGATAAAAGGCACCAGCACTCAGAAGAAAAGGCTCCAGTACTCAGAAAACAGGTGCAAGCACTCAGAATAATAGGCACCAGTACTCAGAAAAAGGCATCATTACTCAGAAAAAAGGCACCAGTACTCAGAAAAGGCATCAGTACTCAGAAAAAAGGTGCCAGTACTCAGAAAAAAAGGGGCCAGTACTCAGAAAAAGGCACCAGTACTCAGAAAAAGGCATCATTACTCAGAAAAAAGGCACCAGTACTCAGATAAAAATGCACCAGTACTCAGGAAAAATGCACCAGTACTCAGAAAAAGGCACCAGTACTCAGAAAAAAAGGCACCAGCAATCAGAAGAAAAGGCTCCAGTACTCAGAAACAGGCGCAAATACTCAGAAAAAAGACACCAGTACTCAGAAAAAAGGCACCAGTACTCAGAGAAAAAGGTACCAGTACTCAGAGAAAAAGGCACCGGTACTCAGAAAAAAGGCACCAGTACTCAGAAAAAAGGCATCAGTACTCAGAAGTTTTGGATCCAGTATTCAGAAGAAAAGGATCCAGTACTCAGAAAAAAAGGCACCAGTACTCAGACAAAAATGTACCAGTACTCAGACAAAAATGTACCATTACTCAGGAACAAGGCACCAGTACTCAGACAAAAAGCACCAGTACTCAGAGAAAAAGGCACCAGTACTCAGAAAAAAACGCATAAGTACGAAGAAAAAAGGCATCAGTACTCAGAAAAAAAAGCTCCAGTACTCAGAAAAATGGCTACAGTAATCAGAAAACAGCCACCAGTACTCAGAGAAAAAGGCACTGGTACTCAGAGAAAAATGCACCAGTACTCAGAAAAAAAGGCACCAATACTCAGAAAAAAAGGCATCAGCACTCAGAAAAAAAGGCACCAGTACTCAGAGAAAAAGGCACCGGTACTCAGAAAAAAAGGATCCAGTATTCAGAAAAAAAGGATTCAGTACTCAGAAAAAAAGGCACCAGTACTCAGACAAAAGTGCAACAGTAATCAGAGAAAAATGTACCAGTACTCAGAAAAAAATGCACCAGTACTCAGAGAAAAAGGCACCACTACTCAGAAACAAAGGCACCAGCACTCAGAAGAAAAGGCTCCACTACTCAGAAAATAGGTGCAAGTACTCAGAAAAAGGCACTAGTATGCTGAAACAAGCCACGAGTACTCAGAGAAAAAGGCACTGGTACTCAGAAAAAGGCATCAGTACTCAGAAAAAAAGACATCAGTACTCAGAAAAAGGCATCAGTACTCAGACAAAGGCTCCAGTACTCAGGCAAAAATGCACCGGTACTCAGAGAAAAATGCACCAGTACTCAGAAAAAAAGGCACCAGTACTCAGAAAAAAGGCATCAGCACTCAGAATAAAAGGCAACAGTACTCAGAGAAAAAGGCACCGGTACTCAGAAAAAAAGGCACCAGTACTCAGAAAAAAGGCATCAGCACTCAGAAAAAAAGGCACCAGAACTCAGAGAAAAAGGCACCAGTACTTAGAAAAAAACGCATAAGTACTTAGAAAAAAGGCATCAGTACTCAGAAAAAAAGGCTCCAGTACTCAGAAAAAAGGCTACAGTAATCAGAAAACAGCCACCAGTACTCAGAGAAAAAGGCACTGGTACTCAGAGAAAATGGCACCAGTACTCAGACAAAAAGCACCAGTACTCAGAGAAAATGGCACTGGCACTGAGAGAAAAAGGCACCAGTTCTCAGAAAAAAATGCACCAGTACTCAGAGAAAAAGGCACCACTACTCAGAAAAAAAGGCACCAGCACTCAGAAGAAAAGGCTCCACTACTCAGAAAATAGGTGCAAGTACTCAGAAAAAAGGCACTAATATGCAGAAAAAAGGCACGAGTACTCAGAGAAAAAGGCACTGGTACTCAGAAAAAGGCATCAGTACTCAGAAAAAAAGGCATCAGTACTCAGAAAAAGGCATCAGTACTCAGAAAAAGGCTCCAGTACTCAGGCAAAAATGCACCTGTACTCAGAGAAAAATGCACCAGTACTCAGAAAAAAAGGCACCAATACTCAGAAAAAAAGGCATCAGCACTCAGAAAAAAAGGCACCAGTACTCAGAGAAAAAGGCACCGGTACTCAGAAAAAAAGGATCCAGTATTCAGAAAAAAAGGATTCAGTACTCAGAAAAAAAGGCACCAGTACTCAGACAAAAGTGCACCAGTAATCAGAGAAAAATGCACCAGTTCTCAGAGAAAAAGACACCACTAATCATAGAAAAAGGCACCAGTACTCAGATAAAAGGCACCAGCACTCAGAAGAAAAGGCTCCAGTACTCAGAAAACAGGTGCAAGCACTCAGAATAATAGGCACCAGTACTCAGAAAAAGGCATCATTACTCAGAAAAAAGGCACCAGTACTCAGAAAAGGCATCAGTACTCAGAAAAAAGGTGCCAGTACTCAGAAAAAAAGGGGCCAGTACTCAGAAAAAGGCACCAGTACTCAGAAAAAGGCATCATTACTCAGAAAAAAGGCACCAGTACTCAGATAAAAATGCACCAGTACTCAGGAAAAATGCACCAGTACTCAGAAAAAGGCACCAGTACTCAGAAAAAAAGGCACCAGCAATCAGAAGAAAAGGCTCCAGTACTCAGAAACAGGCGCAAATACTCAGAAAAAAGACACCAGTACTCAGAAAAAAGGCACCAGTACTCAGAGAAAAAGGTACCAGTACTCAGAGAAAAAGGCACCGGTACTCAGAAAAAAGGCACCAGTACTCAGAAAAAAGGCATCAGTACTCAGAAGTTTTGGATCCAGTATTCAGAAGAAAAGGATCCAGTACTCAGAAAAAAGGCACCAGTACTCAGACAAAAATGTACCAGTACTCAGACAAAAATGTACCATTACTCAGGAACAAGGCACCAGTACTCAGACAAAAAGCACCAGTACTCAGAGAAAAAGGCACCAGTACTCAGAAAAAAACGCATAAGTACGAAGAAAAAAGGCATCAGTACTCAGAAAAAAAAGCTCCAGTACTCAGAAAAATGGCTACAGTAATCAGAAAACAGCCACCAGTACTCAGAGAAAAAGGCACTGGTACTCAGAGAAAAAGGCACCAGTACTCAGACAAAAAGCACCAGTACTCAGAGAAAATGGCACTGGCACTGAGAGAAAAAGGCACCAGTACTCAGAAAAAAATGCACCTGTACTCAGAGAAAAATGCACCAGTACTCAGAAAAAAAGGCACCAATACTCAGAAAAAAAGGCATCAGCACTCAGAAAAAAAGGCACCAGTACTCAGAGAAAAAGGCACCGGTACTCAGAAAAAAAGGATCCAGTATTCAGAAAAAAAGGATTCAGTACTCAGAAAAAAAGGCACCAGTACTCAGACAAAAGTGCACCAGTAATCAGAGAAAAATGTACCAGTACTCAGAAAAAAATGCACCAGTACTCAGAGAAAAAGGCACCACTACTCAGAAAAAAAGGCACCAGCACTCAGAAGAAAAGGCTCCACTACTCAGAAAATAGGTGCAAGTACTCAGAAAAAAGGCACTAGTATGCAGAAAAAAGGCACGAGTACTCAGAGAAAAAGGCACTGGTACTCAGAAAAAGGCATCAGTACTCAGAAAAAAAGGCATCAGTACTCAGAAAAAGGCATCAGTACTCAGACAAAGGCTCCAGTAATCAGGCAAAAATGCACCGGTACTCAGAGAAAAATGCACCAGTACTCAGAAAAAAAGGCACCAGTACTCAGAAAAAAGGCATCAGCACTCAGAAAAAAAGGCACCAGTACTCAGAGAAAAAGGCACCAGTACTCAGAAAAAAACGCATTAGTACTTAGAAAAAAGGCATCAGTACTCAGAAAAAAAGGCTCCAGTACTCAGACAAAGGCTCCAGTACTCAGGCAAAAATGCACCGGTACTCAGAGAAAAATGCACCAGTACTCAGAGAAAAAGGCACCAGTACTCAGAAAAAAATGCATAAGTACTTAGAAAAAAGGCATCAGTACTCAGAAAAAAAGGCTCCAGTACTCAGAAAAAAGGCTACAGTAATCAGAAAACAGCCACCAGTACTCAGAGAAAAAGGCACTGGTACTCAGAGAAAAAGGCACCAGTACTCAGACAAAAAGCACCAGTACTCAAAGAAAATGGCACTGGCACTGAGAGAAAAATGCACCAGTACTCAGAGAAAAAGGCACCACTACTCAGAAAAAAGGCACCAGCACTCAGAAGAAAAGGCTCCACTACTCAGAAAATAGGTGCAAGTACTCTGAAAAAAGGCACTAGTATGCAGCAAAAAGACACGAGTACTCAGAGAAAAAGGCACTGGTACTCAGAAAAAGGCACCAGTACTCAGAAAAAAATGCACCAGTACTCAGAGAAAAAGGCACCACTACTCAGAAAAAAAGGCACCAGCACTCAGAAGAAAAGGCTCCACTACTCAGAAAAAAGGTGCAAGTACTCAGAAAAAAGGCACTAGTATGCAGCAAAAAGGCACGAGTACTCAGAGAAAAAGGCACTGGTACTCAGAAAAAGGCATCAGTACTCAGAAAAAAAGGCATCAGTACTCAGAAAAAGGCATCAGTACTCAGACAAAGGCTCCAGTACTCAGGCAAAAATGCACCGGTACTCAGAGAAAAATGCACCAGTACTCAGAAAAAAAGGCACCAGTACTCAGAAAAAAGGCATCAGCACTCAGAAAAAAAGGCACCAGTACTCAGAGAAAAAGGCACCAGTACTCAGAAAAAAACGCATAAGTACTTAGAAAAAAGGCATCAGTACTCAGAAAAAAAGGCTCCAGTACTCAGAAAAAAGGCTACAGTAATCAGAAAACAGCCACCAGTACTCAGAGAAAAAGGCACTGGTACTCAGAGAAAAAGGCACCAGTACTCAGACAAAAAGCACCAGTACTCAGAGAAAATGGCACTGGCACTGAGAGAAAAATGCACCAGTACTCAGAGAAAAAGGCACCAGTACTCAGAAAAAAAGGCACCAGCACTCAGAAGAAAAGGCTCCACTACTCAGAAAATAGGTGCAAGTACTCAGAAAAAAGGCACTAGTATGCAGCAAAAAGACATGAGTACTCAGAGAAAAAGGCACCGGTACTCAGAAAAAAGGTATCAGCACTCAGAAAAAAAGGCTCCAGTACTCAGACAAAAAGCACCAGTACTCAGAGAAAATGGCACTGGCACTGAGAGAAAAGGGCACCAGTTCTCAGAAAAAAATGCACCAGTACTCAGAGAAAAAGGCACCACTACTTGAAAAAAAGGCACCAGCACTCAGAAGAAAAGGCTCAACTACTCAGAAAATAGGTGCAAGTACTCAGAAAAAAGGCTCCAGTACTCAGAAAAAAGGCACGAGTACTCAGAGAAAAAGGCACTGGTACTCAGAAAAAGGCATCAGTACTCAGAAAAAAGGCATCAGTACTCAGAAAAAGGCTCCAGTACTCAGAAAAAGGCTCCAGTACTCAGGCAAAAATGCACCAGTACTCAGAGAAAAATGCACCAGTACTCAGAAAAAAAGGCACCAGTACTCAGAAAAAAGGCATCAGCACTCAGAAAAAAGGCACCAGTACTCAGAGAAAAAGGCACCGGTACTCAGAAAAAAAGGATCCAGTATTCAGAAAAAAAGGATTCAGTACTCAGAAAAAAAGGCACCAGTACTCAGACAAAAGTGCACCAGTACTCAGAGAAAAATGCACCAGTTCTCAGAGAAAAAGACACCACTAATCATAGAAAAATGCACCAGTACTCAGAAAAAATGCACCAGCACTCAGAAGAAAAGGCTCCAGTATTCAGAAAACAGGTGCAAGCACTCAGAAAAATAGGCACCAGTACTCAGAAAAAGGCATCATTACTCAGAAAAAAGGCACCAGTACTCAGAAAAAAGGCATCAGTACTCAGAAAAAAGGTGCCAGTACTCAGAAAAAGGGTCCAGTACTCAGAAAAAGGCATCAGTACTCAGATAAAAATGCACTGGTACTCTGGAAAAATGCACCAGTACTCAGAAAAAGGCACCAGTACTCAGAAAACAGGCGCAAAATACTCAGAAAAAAGGCACGAGTACTCAGACAAAAAGGCACCGGTACTCAGAGAAAAAGGCACTGGTACTCAGAGAAGAAGGCACCAGTACTCAGAAGACAAGGCATCAGTACTCAGAAAAAAGGCACCAGTACTCAGAGAAAAAGGTACCAGTACTCAGAGAAAAAGGCACCGGTACTCAGAAAAAAGGCACCAGTACTCAGAAAAAAGGCATCAGTACTCAGAAGAAAAGGATCCAGTATTCAGAAGAAAAGGATCCAGTACTCAGAAAAAAAGGCACCAGTACTCAGACAAAAATGTACCAGTACTCAGAGAAAAATGTACCATTACTCAGGAACAAGGCACAGTACTCAGACAAAAAGCACCAGTTCTCAGAGAAAAAGGCACTGGTACTCAGAAAAAGGCATCAGTACTCAGAAAAAAAGGCATCAGTACTCAGAAAAAGGCATCAGTACTCAGACAAAGGCTCCAGTACTCAGGCAAAAATGCACCGGTACTCAGAGAAAAATGCACCAGTACTCAGAAAAAAAGGCACCAGTACTCAGAAAAAAGGCATCAGCACTCAGAAAAAAAGGCACCAGTACTCAGAGAAAAAGGCACCAGTACTCAGAAAAAAACGCATAAGTACTTAGAAAAAAGGCATCAGCACTCAGAAAAAAAGGCTCCAGTACTAAGAAAAAAGGCTACAGTAATCAGAAAACAGCCACCAGTACTCAGAGAAAAAGGCACTGGTACTCAGAGAAAAAGGCACCAGTACTCAGACAAAAAGCACCAGTACTCAGAGAAAATGGCACTGGCACTGAGAGAAAAAGGCACCAGTTCTCAGAAAAAAATGCACCAGTACTCAGAGAAAAAGGCACCACTACTAAGAAAAAAAGGCACCAGCACTCAGAAGAAAAGGCTCCACTCCTCAGAAAATAGGTGCAATTACTTAGAAAAAAGGCACTAGTATGCAGCAAAAAGGCACGAGTACTCAGAGAAAAAGGCACTGGTACTCAGAAAAAGGCATCAGTACTCAGAAAAAAAGGCATCAGTACTCAGAAAAAGGCTCCAGTACTCAGTCAAAAATGCACCGGTACTCAGAGAAAAATGCACCAGTACTCAGAAAAAAAGGCACCAGTACTCAGAAAAAAGGCATCAGCAATAAGAAAAAAGGCACCAGTACTCAGAAAAAAGGCATCAGTACTCAGAAAAAAGGTGCCAGTACTCAGAAAAAAAGGGTCCAGTACTCAGAAAAAGGCATCATTACTCAGAAAAAAGGCACCAGTGCTCAGATACAAATGCACCAGTACTCAGGAAAAATGCACCAGTACTCAGAAAAAGGCACCAGTACTCAGAAAAAAAGGCACCAGCAATCAGAAGAAAAGGCTCCAGTACTCAGAAAACAGGCGCAAATTCTCAGAAAAAAGGCACCAGTACTCAGAGAAAAAGGCACCGGTACTCAGAAAAAAAGGATCCAGTATTCAGAAAAAAAGGATTCAGTACTCAGAAAAAAAGGCACCAGTACTCAGACAAAAGTGCACCAGTACTCAGAGAAAAATGCACCAGTTCTCAGAGAAAAATACACCACTAATCATAGAAAAATGCACCAGTACTCAGAAAAAATGCACCAGCACTCAGAAGAAAAGGCTCCAGTATTCAGAAAACAGGTGCAAGCACTCAGAAAAATAGGCACCAGTACTCAGAAAAAGGCATCATTACTCAGAAAAAAGGCACCAGTACTCAGAAAAAAGGCATCAGTACTCAGAAAAAAGGTGCCAGTACTCAGAAAAAAGGGTCCAGTACTCAGAAAAAGGCACCAGTACTCAGATAAAAATGCACTGGTACTCTGGAAAAATGCACCAGTACTCAGAAAAAGGCACCAATACTCAGAAAAAAAGGCACCAGCAATCAGAAGAAAAGGCTCCAGTACTCAGAAAACAGGCGCAAAATACTCAGAAAAAAGGCACGAGTACTCAGACAAAAAGGCACCGGTACTCAGAGAAAAAGGCACTGGTACTCAGAGAAGAAGGCACCAGTACTCAGAAGACAAGGCATCACTACTCAGAAAAAAGGCACCAGTACTCAGAGAAAAAGGTACCAGTACTCAGAGAAAAAGGCACCGGTACTCAGAAAAAAGGTACCAGTACTCAGAAAAAAGGCATCAGTACTCAGAAGAAAAGGATCCAGTATTCAGAAGAAAAGGATCCAGTACTCAGAAAAAAAGGTACCAGTACTCAGACAAAAATGTACCAGTACTCAGAGAAAAATGTACCATTACTCAGGAACAAGGCACAGTACTCAGACAAAAAGCACCAGTTCTCAGAGAAAAAGGCACCAGTACTCAGAAAAAAATGCACCAGTACTCAGAGAAAAAGGCACCACTACTAAGAAAAAAAGGCACCAGCACTCAGAAGAAAAGGCTCCACTCCTCAGAAAATAGGTGCAATTACTCAGAAAAAAGGCACTAGTATGCAGAAAAAAGGCACGAGTACTCAGAGAAAAAGGCACTGGTACTCAGAAAAAGGCATCAGTACTCAGAAAAAAAGGCTCCAGTACTCAGACAAAGGCTCCAGTACTCAGGCAAAAATGCACCGGTACTCAGAGAAAAATGCACCAGTACTCAGAGAAAAAGGTACCAGTACTCAGAAAAAAATGCATAAGTACTTAGAAAAAAGGCATCAGTACTCAGAAAAAAAGGCTCCAGTACTCAGAAAAAAGGCTACAGTAATCAGAAAACAGCCACCAGTACTCAGAGAAAAAGGCACTGGTACTCAGAGAAAAAGGCACCAGTACTCAGACAAAAAGCACCAGTACTCAGAGAAAATGGCACTGGCACTGAGAGAAAAATGCACCAGTACTCAGAGAAAAAGGCACCACTACTCAGAAAAAAGGCACCAGCACTCAGAAGAAAAGGCTCCACTACTCAGAAAATAGGTGCAAGTACTCTGAAAAAAGGCACTAGTATGCAGCAAAAAGACACGAGTACTCAGAGAAAAAGGCACTGGTACTCAGAAAAAGGCACCAGTACTCAGAAAAAAATGCACCAGTACTCAGAGAAAAAGGCACCACTACTCAGAAAAAAAGGCACCAGCACTCAGAAGAAAAGGCTCCACTACTCAGAAAAAAGGTGCAAGTACTCAGAAAAAAGGCACTAGTATGCAGCAAAAAGGCACGAGTACTCAGAGAAAAAGGCACTGGTACTCAGAAAAAGGCATCAGTACTCAGAAAAAAAGGCATCAGTACTCAGAAAAAGGCATCAGTACTCAGACAAAGGCTCCAGTACTCAGGCAAAAATGCACCCGTACTCAGAGAAAAATGCACCAGTACTCAGAAAAAAAGGCACCAGTACTCAGAAAAAAGGCATCAGCACTCAGAAAAAAATGCACCGGTACTCAGAGAAAAATGCACCAGTACTCAGAAAAAAAGGCACCAGTACTCAGAAAAAAGGCATCAGCACTCAGAAAAAAAGGCACCAGTACTCAGAGAAAAAGGCACCAGTACTCAGAAAAAAACGCATAAGTACTTAGAAAAAAGGCATCAGTACTCAGAAAAAAAGGCTCCAGTACTCAGAAAAAAGGCTACAGTAATCAGAAAACAGCCACCAGTACTCAGAGAAAAAGGCACTGGTACTCAGAGAAAAAGGCACCAGTACTCAGACAAAAAGCACCAGTACTCAGAGAAAATGGCACTGGCACTGAGAGAAAAATGCACCAGTACTCAGAGAAAAAGGCACCAGTACTCAGAAAAAAAGGCACCAGCACTCAGAAGAAAAGGCTCCACTACTCAGAAAATAGGTGCAAGTACTCAGAAAAAAGGCACTAGTATGCAGCAAAAAGACATGAGTACTCAGAGAAAAAGGCACTGGTACTCAGAAAAAAGGTATCAGCACTCAGAAAAAAAGGCTCCAGTACTCAGACAAAAAGCACCAGTACTCAGAGAAAATGGCACTGGCACTGAGAGAAAAAGGCACCAGTTCTCAGAAAAAAATGCACCAGTACTCAGAGAAAAAGGCACCACTACTTGAAAAAAAGGCACCAGCACTCAGAAGAAAAGGCTCAACTACTCAGAAAATAGGTGCAAGTACTCAGAAAAAAGGCTCCAGTACTCAGAAAAAAGGCACGAGTACTCAGAGAAAAAGGCACTGGTACTCAGAAAAAGGCATCAGTACTCAGAAAAAAGGCATCAGTACTCAGAAAAAGGCATCAGTACTCAGAAAAAGGCTCCAGTACTCAGAAAAAGGCTCCAGTACTCAGGCAAAAATGCACCAGTACTCAGAGAAAAATGCACCAGTACTCAGAAAAAAAGGCACCAGTACTCAGAAAAAAGGCATCAGCACTCAGAAAAAAGGCACCAGTACTCAGAGAAAAAGGCACCGGTACTCAGAAAAAAAGGATCCAGTATTCAGAAAAAAAGGATTCAGTACTCAGAAAAAAAGGCACCAGTACTCAGACAAAAGTGCACCAGTACTCAGAGAAAAATGCACCAGTTCTCAGAGAAAAAGACACTACTAATCATAGAAAAATGCACCAGTACTCAGAAAAAATGCACCAGCACTCAGAAGAAAAGGCTCCAGTATTCAGAAAACAGGTGCAAGCACTCAGAAAAATAGGCACCAGTACTCAGAAAAAGGCATCATTACTCAGAAAAAAGGCACCAGTACTCAGAAAAAAGGCATCAGTACTCAGAAAAAAGGTGCCAGTACTCAGAAAAAGGGTCCAGTACTCAGAAAAAGGCACCAGTACTCAGATAAAAATGCACTGGTACTCTGGAAAAATGCACCAGTACTCAGAAAAAGGCACCAGTACTCAGAAAACAGGCGCAAAATACTCAGAAAAAAGGCACGAGTACTCAGACAAAAAGGCACCGGTACTCAGAGAAAAAGGCACTGGTACTCAGAGAAGAAGGCACCAGTACTCAGAAGACAAGGCATCAGTACTCAGAAAAAAGGCACCAGTACTCAGAGAAAAAGGTACCAGTACTCAGAGAAAAAGGCACCGGTACTCAGAAAAAAGGCACCAGTACTCAGAAAAAAGGCATCAGTACTCAGAAGAAAAGGATCCAGTATTCAGAAGAAAAGGATCCAGTACTCAGAAAAAAAGGCACCAGTACTCAGACAAAAATGTACCAGTACTCAGAGAAAAATGTACCATTACTCAGGAACAAGGCACAGTACTCAGACAAAAAGCACCAGTTCTCAGAGAAAAAGGCACCAGTACTCAGAAAAAAATGCATAAGTACTTAGAAAAAAGGCATCAGTACTCAGAAAAAAAGGCTACAGTAATCAGAAAACAGCCACCAGTACTCAGAGAAAAAGGCACTGGTACTCAGAGTAAAAGGCACCAGTACTCAGACAAAAACCACCAGTACTCAGAGAAAATGGCACTGGCACTGAGAGAAAAAGGCACCAGTACTCAGAAAAAAATGCACCAGTACTCAGAGAAAAAGGCACCACTACTCAGAAAAAAAGGCACCAGCACTCAGAAGAAAAGGCTCCACTACTCAGAAAAAAGGTGCAAGTACTCAGAAAAAAGGCACTAGTATGCAGAAAAAAGGCACGAGTACTCAGAGAAAAAGGCACTGGTACTCAGAAAAAGGCATCAGTACTCAGAAAAAAAGGCATCAGTACTCAGAAAAAGGCATCAGTACTCAGACAAAGGCTCCAGTACTCAGGCAAAAATGCACCGGTACTCAGAGAAAAATGCACCAGTACTCAGAAAAAAAGGCACCAGTACTCAGAAAAAAGGCATCAGCACTCAGAAAAAAAGGCACCAGTACTCAGAGAAAAAGGCACCAGTACTCAGAAAAAAACGCATAAGTACTTAGAAAAAAGGCATCAGCACTCAGAAAAAAAGGCTCCAGTACTAAGAAAAAAGGCTACAGTAATCAGAAAACAGCCACCAGTACTCAGAGAAAAAGGCACTGGTACTCAGAGAAAAAGGCACCAGTACTCAGACAAAAAGCACCAGTACTCAGAGAAAATGGCACTGGCACTGAGAGAAAAAGGCAGCAGTTCTCAGAAAAAAATGCACCAGTACTCAGAGAAAAAGGCACCACTACTAAGAAAAAAAGGCACCATTACTCAGAAGAAAAGGCTCCACTCCTCAGAAAATAGGTGCAATTACTCAGAAAAAAGGCACTAGTATGCAGAAAAAAGGCACGAGTACTCAGAGAAAAAGGCACTGGTACTCAGAAAAAGGCATCAGTACTCAGAAAAAAAGGCATCAGTACTCAGAAAAAGGCTCCAGTACTCAGTCAAAAATGCACCGGTACTCAGAGAAAAATGCACCAGTACTCAGAAAAAAAGGCACCAGTACTCAGAAAAAAGGCATCAGCAATAAGAAAAAAGGCACCAGTACTCAGAGAAAAAGGGACCGGTACTCAGAAAAAAAGGATCCAGTATTCAGAAAAAAAGGATTCAGTACTCATAAAAAAAGGCACCAGTACTCAGACAAAAGTGCACCAGTACTCAGAGAAAAATGCAGCAGTTCTCAGAGAAAAAGACACCACTAATCATAGAAAAAGGCACCAGTACTCAGAAAAAAGGCACCAGCACTCAGAAGAAAAGGCTCCAGTACTCAGAAAACAGGTGCAAGCACTCAGAAAAATTGGCACCAGTACTCAGAAAAAGGCATCATTACTCAGAAAAAAGGCACCAGTACTCAGAAAAAAGGCATCAGTACTCAGAAAAAAGGTGCCAGTACTCAGAAAAAAAGGGTCCAGTACTCAGAAAAAGGCATCATTACTCAGAAAAAAGGCACCAGTGCTCAGATACAAATGCACCAGTACTCAGGAAAAATGCACCAGTACTCAGAAAAAGGCACCAGTACTCAGAAAAAAAGGCACCAGCAATCAGAAGAAAAGGCTCCAGTACTCAGAAAACAGGCGCAAATACTCAGAAAAAAGGCACCAGTACTCAGAGAAAAAGGCACCGGTACTCAGAAAAAAAGGATCCAGTATTCAGAAAAAAAGGATTCAGTACTCAGAAAAAAAGGCACCAGTACTCAGACAAAAGTGCACCAGTACTCAGAGAAAAATGCACCAGTTCTCAGAGAAAAAGACACCACTAATCATAGAAAAATGCACCAGTACTCAGAAAAAATGCACCAGCACTCAGAAGAAAAGGCTCCAGTATTCAGAAAACAGGTGCAAGCACTCAGAAAAATAGGCACCTGTACTCAGAAAAAGGCATCATTACTCAGAAAAAAGGCACCAGTACTCAGAAAAAAGGCATCAGTACTCAGAAAAAAGGTGCCAGTACTCAGAAAAAAGGGTCCAGTACTCAGAAAAAGGCACCAGTACTCAGATAAAAATGCACTGGTACTCTGGAAAAATGCACCAGTACTCAGAAAAAGGCACCAGTACTCAGAAAAAAAGGCACCAGCAATCAGAAGAAAAGGCTCCAGTACTCAGAAAACAGGCGCAAAATACTCAGAAAAAAGGCACGAGTACTCAGACAAAAAGGCACCGGTACTCAGAGAAAAAGGCACTGGTACTCAGAGAAGAAGGCACCAGTACTCAGAAGACAAGGCATCAGTACTCAGAAAAAAGGCACCAGTACTCAGAGAAAAAGGTACCAGTACTCAGAGAAAAAGGCACCGGTACTCAGAAAAAAGGCACCAGTACTCAGAAAAAAGGCATCAGTACTCAGAAGAAAAGGATCCAGTATTCAGAAGAAAAGGATCCAGTACTCAGAAAAAAAGGCACCAGTACTCAGACAAAAATGTACCAGTACTCAGAGAAAAATGTACCATTACTCAGGAACAAGGCACAGTACTCAGACAAAAAGCACCAGTTCTCAGAGAAAAAGGCACCAGTACTCAGAAAAAAATGCATAAGTACTTAGAAAAAAGGCATCAGTACTCAGAAAAAAAGGCTCCAGTACTCAGAAAAAAGGCTACAGTAATCAGAAAACAGCCACCAGTACTCAGAGAAAAAGGCACTGGTACTCAGAGTAAAAGGCACCAGTACTCAGACAAAAACCACCAGTACTCAGAGAAAATGGCACTGGCACTGAGAGAAAAAGGCACCAGTACTCAGAAAAAAATGCACCAGTACTCAGAGAAAAAGGCACCACTTCTCAGAAAAAATGGCACCAGCACTCAGAAGAAAAGGCTCCACTACTCAGAAAAAAGGTGCAAGTACTCAGAAAAAAGGCACTAGTATGCAGAAAAAAGGCACGAGTACTCAGAGAAAAAGGCACTGGTACTCAGAAAAAGGCATCAGTACTCAGAAAAAAAGGCATCAGTACTCAGAAAAAGGCATCAGTACTCAGACAAAGGCTCCAGTACTCAGGCAAAAATGCACCGGTACTCAGAGAAAAATGCACCAGTACTCAGAAAAAAAGGCACCAGTACTCAGAAAAAAGGCATCAGCACTCAGAAAAAAAGGCACCAGTACTCAGAGAAAAAGGCACCAGTACTCAGAAAAAAACGCATAAGTACTTAGAAAAAAGGCATCAGCACTCAGAAAAAAAGGCTCCAGTACTAAGAAAAAAGGCTACAGTAATCAGAAAACAGCCACCAGTACTCAGAGAAAAAGGCACTGGTACTCAGAGAAAAAGGCACCAGTACTCAGACAAAAAGCACCAGTACTCAGAGAAAATGGCACTGGCACTGAGAGAAAAAGGCACCAGTTCTCAGAAAAAAATGCACCAGTACTCAGAGAAAAAGGCACCACTACTAAGAAAAAAAGGCACCAGCACTCAGAAGAAAAGGCTCCACTCCTCAGAAAATAGGTGCAAGTACTCAGAAAAAAGGCACTAGTATGCAGAAAAAAGGCACGAGTACTCAGAGAAAAAGGCACTGGTACTCAGAAAAAGGCATCAGTACTCAGAAAAAAAGGCATCAGTACTCAGAAAAAGGCTCCAGTACTCAGTCAAAAATGCACCGGTACTCAGAGAAAAATGCACCAGTACTCAGAAAAAAAGGCACCAGTACTCAGAAAAAAGGCATCAGCAATAAGAAAAAAGGCACCAGTACTCAGAGAAAAAGGGACCGGTACTCAGAAAAAAAGGATCCAGTATTCAGAAAAAAAGGATTCAGTACTCATAAAAAAAGGCACCAGTACTCAGACAAAAGTGCACCAGTACTCAGAGAAAAATGCAGCAGTTCTCAGAGAAAAAGACACCACTAATCATAGAAAAAGGCACCAGTACTCAGAAAAAAGGCACCAGCACTCAGAAGAAAAGGCTCCATTACTCAGAAAACAGGTGCAAGCACTCAGAAAAATTGGCACCAGTACTCAGAAAAAGGCATCATTACTCAGAAAAAAGGCACCAGTACTCAGAAAAAAGGCATCAGTACTCAGAAAAAAGGTGCCAGTACTCAGAAAAAAAGGGTCCAGTACTCAGAAAAAGGCATCATTACTCAGAAAAAAGGCACCAGTGCTCAGATACAAATGCACCAGTACTCAGGAAAAATGCACCAGTACTCAGAAAAAGGCACCAGTACTCAGAAAAAAAGGCACCAGCAATCAGAAGAAAAGGCTCCAGTACTCAGAAAACAGGCGCAAAAACTCAGAAAAAAGGCACCAGTACTCAGAAAAAAGGCACGAGTACTCAGACAAAAAGGCACCGGTACTCAGAGAAAAAGGCACTGGTACTCAGAAAAAAGGCACCAGTACTCAGAAAAAAGGCATCAGTACTCAGAAGAAAAGGATCCAGTATTCAGAAGAAAAGGATCCAGTACTCAGAAAAAAAGGCACCAGTACTCAGACAAAAATGTACCAGTACTCAGACAAAAATGTACCATTACTCAGGAACAAGGCACAGTACTCAGACAAAAAGCACCAGTACTCAGAGAAAAAGGCACCAGTACTCAGAAAAAAATGCATAAGTACTTAGAAAAAAGGCATCAGTACTCAGAAAGAAAGGCACCAGTACTCAGAAAAAAGGCTACAGTAATCAGAAAACAGCCACCAGTACTCAGAGAAAAAGGCACTGGTACTCAGAGAAAAAGGCACCAGTACTCAGACAAAAAGCACCAGTACTCAGAGAAAATGGCACTGGCTTTGAGAGAAAAAGGCACCAGTACTCAGAAAAAAATGCACCAGTACTCAGAGAAAAAGGCGCCACTACTCAGAAAAAAAGGCACCAGCACTCAGAAGAAAAGGCACCAGTACTCAGAAAAAAAGGCACCAGCACTCAGAAGAAAAGGCACCACTACTCAGAAAAAAAGGCACCAGTACTCAGAAAAAAGGCATCAGCACTCAGAAAAAAGGCACCAGTACTCAGAGGAAAAGGCATCAGCACTCAGAAGAAAAGGATCCAGTACTTAGAAGAAAAGGATCCAGTACTCAGAAAAAAGGCACCAGTACTCAGACAAAAATGCACCAGTACTCAGGAAAAAGGCACCAGTACTCAGACAAAAATGCACCAGTACTCAGAGAAAAAGGCACCAGTACTCAGACAAAAAGCACCAGTACTCAGCGAAAAATGCACTGGTATTCAGAGAAAAAGACACCAGTACTCATAAAAAAGGCATCAGTACTCATAAAAAAGGCACCAGTACTCAGAAAAAAGGCTCCAGTACTCAGAAAAAAGGCACCAGTACTGAGACAAAAAGGCACCAGTACTCAGAAAAAAAGCTCCAGTACTGAGACAAAAAGGCACCAGCACTTAGAAAAAAGGCACAAGTATTCAGACAAAAAAGCACCAGTACTCAAAAAAAGGCACCAGTACTCAGAAAAAAGGCATCAGCACTCAGAAAAAAGGCACCAGTACTCAGAGAAAAAGGGACCGGTACTCAGAAAAAAAGGATCCAGTATTCAGAAAAAAAGGATTCAGTACTCATAAAAAAAGGCACCAGTACTCAGACAAAAGTGCACCAGTACTCAGAGAAAAATGCAGCAGTTCTCAGAGAAAAAGACACCACTAATCATAGAAAAAGGCACCAGTACTCAGAAAAAAGGCACCAGCACTCAGAAGAAAAGGCTCCAGTACTCAGAAAACAGGTGCAAGCACTCAGAAAAATTGGCACCAGTACTCAGAAAAAGGCATCATTACTCAGAAAAAAGGCACCAGTACTCAGAAAAAAGGCATCAGTACTCAGAAAAAAGGTGCCAGTACTCAGAAAAAAAGGGTCCAGTACTCAGAAAAAGGCATCATTACTCAGAAAAAAGGCACCAGTGCTCAGATACAAATGCACCAGTACTCAGGAAAAATGCACCAGTACTCAGAAAAAGGCACCAGTACTCAGAAAAAAAGGCACCAGCAATCAGAAGAAAAGGCTCCAGTACTCAGAAAACAGGCGCAAATACTCAGAAAAAAGGCACCAGTACTCAGAAAAAAGGCACGAGTACTCAGACAAAAAGGCAACGGTACTCAGAGAAAAAGGCACTGGTACTCAGAAAAAAGGCACCAGTACTCAGAAAAAAGGCATCAGTACTCAGAAGAAAAGGATCCAGTATTCAGAAGAAAAGGATCCAGTACTCAGAAAAAAAGGCACCAGTACTCAGACAAAAATGTACCAGTACTCAGACAAAAATGTACCATTACTCAGGAACAAGGCACAGTACTCAGACAAAAAGCACCAGTACTCAGAGAAAAAGGCACCAGTACTCAGAAAAAAACGCATAAGTACTTAGAAAAAAGGCATCAGTACTCAGAAAGAAAGGCACCAGTACTCAGAAAAAAGGCTACAGTAATCAGAAAACAGCCACCAGTACTCAGAGAAAAAGGCACTGGTACTCAGAGAAAAAGGCACCAGTACTCAGACAAAAAGCACCAGTACTCAGAGAAAATGGCACTGGCTTTGAGAGAAAAAGGCACCAGTACTCAGAAAAAAATGCACCAGTACTCAGAGAAAAAGGCGCCACTACTCAGAAAACAAGGCACCAGCACTCAGAAGAAAAGGCACCAGTACAGAAAAAAAGGCACCAGCACTCAGAAGAAAAGGCACCAGTACTCAGAAAAAAAGGCACCAGTACTCAGAAAAAAGGCATCAGCACTCAGAAAAAAGGCACCAGTACTCAGAGGAAAAGGCATCAGCACTCAGAAGAAAAGGATCCAGTACTTAGAAGAAAAGGATCCAGTACTCAGAAAAAAGGCACCAGTACTCAGACAAAAATGCACCAGTACTCAGGAAAAAGGCACCAGTACTCAGACAAAAATGCACCAGTACTCAGAGAAAAAGGCACCAGTACTCAGACAAAAAGCACCAGTACTCAGCGAAAAATGCACTGGTATTCAGAGAAAAAGACACCAGTACTCATAAAAAAGGCATCAGTACTCATAAAAAAGGCACCAGTACTCAGAAAAAAGGCTCCAGTACTCAGAAAAAAGGCACCAGTACTGAGACAAAAAGGCACCAGTACTCAGAAAAAAAGCTCCAGTACTGAGACAAAAAGGCACCAGCACTTAGAAAAAAGGCACCAGTATGCAGACAAAAAAGCACCAGTACTCAAAAAAAGGCACCAGTACCTAGACAAAAATGCACCAGTACTCAGGAAAACAGGCTCCAGTACTCAGAACAAATTCTCCAGTATGGGGAGAAAAAGGCACCAGTACTCAGAAAAAAGGCACCAGTACTTATAAAAAAAGACGCCAGTACTCAGAAAAAAGCTCCGGTACTCAGCAAAGAGGTGCCAGTACTCACTTAAAGTTACAAGTTGATACAAGATTCATAACAGACTGTACAAGACTTTAGAAATTTAACAGCCCACTAACAGCCTTCTGTATAATTCTAACAACATTTTAACTTTTTGGGGGGTCCAGAATGGTTTCCCCACTTTTTCATGCCCTTTTCCAAAGTAACATGTTATAGAAAATCCGCTAATGAGATCGCAGCTACGATTTCATACGCAATGCAGCAGCGAAAATCTGCTAATGTCTGCAAAGATCACCTGAGCATAAGGACGCCCACTGCTGCCTTCCTACAATAACGCATACCTGCATAAGTATCGGTAACTGTCACTCTGCGATGGATTCCTCTGAGCGTCCGTGGTCACTGGGCGTTCACTGCACAGTGAGGCTTATGCGCATGTGCAATGGCAAACAATCGCTCGATTGCGTGCGTAATCGCCTTTGCGTCCGTCTCTGAACCTGGACCAAATTGCTGTAATCTACTCCTCAGCCGCCTACAGTACCTACTGTATCTCCCGTCTCTCTCCCTTCAGTCTATCCTTAGTTCTGTTGCCCACCTAATTTTTTTCTTACACTGATCCACGTCTGCCAATTACTCCACTGACTCCCTGTCCCACTCATTCTTCTCTCACAACCTTCAACCACTCCTCCCCTCCATACACCTCCAGCCTCATTCCCACACTCTGCTCTGCCAATGATTGCCTCCTCTCCTCCCCGACCACCACCCTCTCACATACCCAACTCCAGGATCTCTCTCGTGCTGTCCCAATGCTCTGGAATACACTCCCATGCTCCATCAGACACTTTGCCAGCCTCCATGCCTTTAAACACGCCGTCAAACTCATCTATTTCCCCAAAGCCTAGCACCCCATCTTCTAGCCCTCCAGCCTCTCCCAAACTTGCGCTCCTCTCCCTTTATGTGACCACCCATAGCCCCACTGGAATGTAAGATCTTGGGAGCAGGATCCTCTCTACACCTGTGATCATTGCATTATATGTAGATTATATTTATATATTTGTAAAGTTGTGAACTAGTTTGTTACTGTTCCTTAAGGCCACTCATGTATTATGTCATTTTGCTGTGTATTCCCTCCACCGTGTGTGGCGCCAAATAAAAGACGATAATAATAATATGCGCACCTGAAAAGTATCCTGGATAAATGTCTCCGCTCACCCAACCCTCAAATCTCTGTGCTGTGCCTCATCCGGTCTTAGGGGTAAATTTACTAAAGTGAGAGTTTTTAGAAGTGGAGATGTTGCCCATAGCAACCAATCAGATTCTAGTTAACATTTAACTAGCACCTTCTAGAAGATAATGGGCAGGATGCAGGAAAGGGAGAAATGCGGTCAAACCCCCAAAAATGCGGGTTTGCCCACATTTCTGATACGCGCCGAGCCGCGGAAAGTGATGCACTCCGGGGCCTGGTTGCGATGGGTAATGCCATCTTCCTGATGGCCTTACCCTATAGAACTTCTATCGGGAGAGAGCTGAGAGAGGGATCCAATCGGATCCCTCCCAACATCCCCCGCGGCACACGCATCCTTCTGCGCATGTGCAGACAGACGCCAGAGGGGCTTCTGGGTCATAGATCCAGAAGTCCCTCCATCGCTAAGGGCCGCTCTTATCTACAGAGCGGTCCTTTGCAGTGATCGCCATGCATACCGGCGTTACCAACACCAGCATGCATGTGGAGAGCGACGGGATGCACTGCATCCCGCCCAATAGCTTTAATCTGATTGGTTGCTATAGGCAACATCTCCACTTCTAAAAACTCTCACTTTAGTAAATTTACCCCTTAAAGTTATTCTTACATTAGCCTCTATTAACCTACACATGAGATGGGAGGTTTCATCATGCCACCCTTATGGTCCGCATGAGCTAGAGCACAAGTTCTCAAACTCCGTCCTCAGGACCCCAAACAGTGAATGTTTTCCAGGTCTCCTTACAGTGACAAGTGACATAATTAGTACCACCTGTGGATCTTTTAAAATGTGTCAGTGAGTAATGAATACACCTGTGCACCTGCTGGTTGACCTGCAATACGTGACCTGTGTGGGGTCCTGAGGACCGAGTTTGAGAACCACTGAACTAGAGATGTGCACGGACATTATTTTGGTTCCAATTCATCATCTTGTTTTCGTTTTTGCAAAACCACTCTCAAGTGTTTTGGTTCGGATTCGGTTTTGATTTGGTTTTAGATTCCTTAAACATCGATTTAAAAAAAGCAATAAAACCACATAAAATCATGTAACTTGTTTCCATGCAATCCAAAACAAGAATTGGGTTTTTAAATCCGAGTTCTCACTGACAGCAGACCTATAGACACCATAGTGATTCCGAACTGGGGCTCAATCCGACTTGCACCCCTAAATTTGGGTGTGTTCGTATTTCAGGAACACCGAACTGCTCGTCTCTAAGCATGAGCCACTGAATGTGTTAGAAGCAGCCATGGGGGGCATTTCCCTGCCTTTGGGGCAAATGCCAGCATTACAGTCATTCTTTATCTCGTGCTTGCTCCGTCGTAGTGACAAAGCTCCCGTAGGTATTGCGTCTGTCTGCGGATAATCCGGGATCAGCTAGCTGCTAATCTGATTTGCTCTAATCGGTAAAACATTCTGACAATCTTTTTGTTGGGTTAGAATTAACTTGAAAGATTTACTGTATTAACAATTAAGTAAAAAAAAAGTACTTCAGTGGTGCAAGGAAACGTAGCCGCATACTGAAAGCATGTAATGCCACATGGCGCACCACTCACCAAGGGCCTCATTCACATCAGATCACACCGCAGCGTTCTCATGAAACTACTGCCCTTCACTCTGAGGGGTCTCTGCATGAGCGGGAGAAGAGCCCTACTATCAAGCCCCACAGGGCATCACTGAGGGTGCCCGTCCGGCAGTATAACTAGTTACCGAATATTTACCAGAGGCAGCATCGGTACCTGTGTTCCTATGCTCCCGCTGTCTCAGGATGCGATACGCAAGATAAGGCGCTTTATTATTACAGTAAAACCTTTCTTCTTATGAAAAGTAAATGAAAACAATTATTTTTTTCCATCGTTATCTTTCTTTTTCAATGATTGCGACAGGATGTCAGTGTTTTCGGGCATGTTTGTTAAATAGGCCCCTGATATCAGTTTATAGTACAACCAATTATAGTGCACACCGCTGTTAATCACTAATAAAAGATGTTTAATATTACCAATACTGCCGTTATTGTCAGGATCCAACCTGATTTTCTCTGTCCTTTATAGTGATGCTCCATAGAGGTCACACGCAGAGGTGCCTTGGCCATACTAGCTGACGTTATTCATCTCCTCCCCAGGAGAAGTTCCGGGAGGAGATTCTGTTGACTACTGTGGGGGGCGGGGCCAGACTGTATACGTAATTAAGTCCCACCCCGCCTCAGGGAAACGCTGCGATTCGCGGGTGGGGCTAAATGAGGCTATTCGCGTCATTTTAGCCCCGCCCCCTACTCGCAGACCCCCAAATTCCTGTTAAAATCTCCCCATCCTGCCCACTTCACTAGGAAGTGGGCAGGATGAGGGAGATATACCTAGTGTTCCGGGAGTGCGGGGGGCTACCCGAAAAATCACCAGCCTCCCACGAATTTCGGGAGAGTAGGCATGTATGGCCCTGGCATATCTTTGCTACAGTCGCGCCAAACAACCCCTGTCCTGTGCGACTCTGCCAGCACCGGGTGACTTTTTTTCACTTTTTTTGCGCAAATGCATCTAAGTGGCAATGCGGTGTGACTAGGAGCACCTCAGGAGACCGGGCTGGTTAATTTGATATGTGACACTTGAGTTTCACCTCTTAGTAGAAAAGAGATTGTTTAGCGCATGTAACAGTCCCCACAGGGTAAGCGCGGACAGCTTCTCCTGGCGCTGTAATACTGCAATACATGGTATGGACACCTTCTGTACTGTACCCTTTTATGACAACATGGAAACACTTTGATCCGCTTTGGGGACTCAGAAAGGAGGATTGTAACATGCCAAATTGCAAGTTTCTTTCCTGGAAGAGACAATATTAAATGCATACACACATGTGCACCACCCTGTAAATTCTCTATAATAAGGAGGAACCTGCTACACTCAGGCCCTGCTGCAATCACTGTGGGAGCTGGTATATTGGATAAATCGTTATTACTCTATGAATCTCTCTTTTTATCCTATATGACCTCTTTGGAGCATCAAAATCAAGGATAAAGCAAATCAGGTTGGATCCTGAAAATAAGTACAATATTGTTTATATATAAAATCTCTTTTTAATGTGTGATTAACAGCAGTGTGTGCTGCTATAATTGGTTGTACTACTATAATTGAAGTCTTATCCATTGGTATTTTGGAAGATACCACTAACCTTTCACAGTCCTGTCGTTTCCATCTCAAAAATATTTCTAAGATCAGACCGTATCTCACCCAGGATGCTACTAAAACCCTCATACACTCACTGGTCATCTCCAGATTGGACTATTGTAACCTCCTCCTATCTGGCCTCCCCAAATCCCATCTCTCTCCTCTCCAGTCTGTCCTCAATACTGCTGCACGGCTTATCTTCCTCTCCAAACATTCTGTATCTGCCTCCCCTCTCCTACAAGCCCTACACTGGCTCCCCTTCCCTTTCAGAGTCCAATTTAAGGTTCTCACGCTCGCTCACAAAGCCCTCACCCAATCTTCTCCCATATACATCTCTGATCTCATCTCCCTTCACGCTCCTCTCCGCCCTCTTCGCTCAACTAATGCACGCCGCCTTTCATGCCAGCTGATTACTTCCTCCCACTCCCGCCTCCAAGATTTTGCCCGCACTGCTCCCCACCTCTGGAACTCTCTCCCACTCCGCATCAGACTCTCCACCTGCTTACAATCCTTCAAACGGGCTCTCAAGACCCACTACTTCATCAAAGCCTTCCAGCTATCATTCTAACTCCTTGCTACATGCTCATTCGTCCCCATCTACCCCATCTGTGTCAACCCAGTTTGTCTTCCCCCACCTTTTTAGAATGTAAGCTCTCACGAGCAGGGCCATCTACCCTCTTGTGCTTCTCCTTACTATAGTGTCATTTACTTCTTACTCACCACCAGGGCACCTAACACTTGGTGCTTATGCTCTGTTGCTTATCTGGGTGATATGGTCACTAATGTAGCAATATATATTATCCATGTCCTGTATTGTATTGTTCTGTAAGTCACTTGTATACAATTTGTTTTTGTACTTTGTAAGGCGCTGCGGAACACTTGTGGCGCCATATAAATAAATGCTAATAATAATAATAATAATAATAATTAGCACCCAGAGAGTAATTGTTACTTTTATAGTATTTAACCCTGACTCTGATACTCAGCACAGTCCCTCCAGAATTGGGACTATTGGGATTTACATGTATAGTCACATAGGGGCCTATTCATCAATACTAAAATAACGGTTTTAAGAACATATTCCTTAATGACCGTTATTTTAGGGGATGTGGAAATTAGGCTATTCATCAAATTATGTATTTTCAGAATTTGATGGTGTTACTATACGCCACTCTCAGGTGGCGTATAGCGGGTGACACTTAGCTGCTTTCAGCTGGGCAGGTCCTCCTCGGCTCCCTCCAGCGCTCCCTAGTCCCTCCTCCGGCTCCGGCTGCTGCTCTGACACTGTGTTCTCCCGGCAGAACACAGTAAAGTTTAAAAAAAAAAAGGGGTTTTTTTTTCTTCTAAACTTTACTGTGTTCTGCCGGGGACACAATTATCGCAGCTGTAGGCAGTACTGCACATGCACTGCTTTTCTGAATGTAACGGCGCATACGCAGTGCTGATTACAGCTGCGGTAAGTTAGAGCCAGCAGGGAAGACTATCTATTTCCTGAAAAGCTGTCATCGGAAAAATGACATCTTTTCGGAATAGATACTGATGGAGAGGAGGAATGATGAATTCCTCCGGTAATTAGGTAGAACTCCATGCCAGTTCTAAACCTAATTACCTTCAGAGAGTTTTTAGCAATGATGAATAGGCCCCATAATGTAATATGGTGGGAAAGTGTTGTTTGATTGTATGAGGAGAATCCCCCAAATGTATGTTGTTATGGTTAAACAGCAGCAGTTACAAGTAGAGATTTGGTTTTGTTAAATGTTAGCAATATATAAAATGATTTTTTACTGTTTAGACTTTGCAAGAAGTATACGGCCTAAGTTTAACACTTGCATTCTGTATTACACATGTCGGTGTATGTCTTGAGTATGTTTTATGCAGCCCGCCAGTCAAAGGCACCTGGCAATGTTACGGAAACCCTCGTACACGCTGAGATACAGTTTTATTTAAGAACAAGACACAACCCCCCTATAGCAATAATTAAAAGGATTAGGTTCTATGAGCCTGATTCAGAGCCGCTCGTAAGCGGCCGCTCATTCGCTCCGAGCGATGTTCGCACATCTGTGCATGCGTATGGGTCGTAATGCGCATGCACCAACCAGTCAGTGCGGTCGGAAAACGTGTGTTCGCAAAATAGCGAGTGCCTGCTAATTTGAGTGACAGGATGAGGCGTTTGTGGGTGGTAACAGGGGAAGGTGCTTGAAAACGGGGAGTGGAGATCCGAACGCAGGCGTGCCAAACGGTCAAAACGGGCGTTTTAAGGGTGTGCATAATTAACAAAGCAGCGTCATCGACCACGTCACTTGGTTGTCTCTTAGCCTGAACTGTATGCATGATTGCGGTAGGAAAATCCAACCACAAGCACTGCAAGCAGTTCAGACGCCTTCGATGTACTCGATTAATCTAATAAATAGCGGAGATGACGTATGATGCGAGTGGCCAGGGGGCGTCTTTTCAAAATAGCGAGCGCATGTTTCGTTCGCTCGCTCAGACATAGAGGCGTCAACAGACCGCAAAGAGCGAGCGCTCAATTTAAATAGCCGGACCCTTTTTCTGAACTAGCGAGCGCAAATAGCGTCCGGCTCTGAATCAGGCCCTATATTCAGTATTTAACAAACAGCTGTTTGATCAGCTTACTGCTGTGTGTGCTTTCGCCATCCGCAGACGATGCTAGCGGTACGGTTCCTACTGCCGGCAATGGGGAACCTTTCTGGCTTCATCTATGCCTTCCAGGTCCCCGCAGGAGAAAAGTGCAATACCCACATGCAGACGGCCGTCACACGTGCACATTAGTCAGCAGACCATCACCGGTAGACAGCCAGCAACAAAGCGGAGGACGCCGCTGAGGAGGAGAACATTGCTGGACCTCGCCGAGAATTGAGTCTTTTTAAAAGATTAAAAGATATATATATATATTGTGATAGGATCATTGGTAAAGTGGTCTGTGGCAGGTACATTTGTCCCAGATTCCTGTCTTATGTGTTTTAAACCCCCAGGAGAAAGTCTGCAGTGTAGCAGGCTTGAGTTTCGGCTTTTTGAAAAGCCGGTTTGGGACCTGGGGGTTGTGGGTGAGAGGAGAGAGAGGGCTCCACCCACGGCCACTCCAGGTTTTGGTTCTCGCAGCCTGGTAACAGGCTTGTTAGGGTTTCCACCTGAGAGTGGCCAATATAAGCCTAGTTTGGATAAGGCTGAGTGTCTCACCTGGGAGAGCAGGCAGGGAGTTTGCTCAGAGACACTTGGAAACCTAACTGTGAGTGTTGTGCTGTGCCTTTGTTGCTGGCGAGGGCATTAGGCCCTGCCAGGTTCTGATAGTGAGGGAACTACCTGTGAAGTTAGTGCCCCGACAGGGCTAAGATTTATATTTATGTTTTCTTTATATTTCTGACATTGTACAATAAAGACTGGCGCCGACCAGCTTGTACTTGCATCCAGACTGGTGTGCTGCTTCCCTGCTGCTGTGTGTGTGTGTGTAAGGAAGAAGTCCTCTACCCAGGAGAGGGACCCCCTAACCTAACTGTGTCACAATATGGTGGAGAATGCAGGCAACCACACACACTGAAGTTGCAGCAAGAGGAAAACTTTCCATTTAAAAATTAAAGGGACAGACACCCAATTTGTGAGTGTGGAAATAACACTGTGTCCTTGGAGTCCCATAGAGGAGGCGTCAGCCAATGCTCAGAGAGGCAAGGTTCAGCTTCCAACCTACACCCCAGGACAAAATGGAGGACATTATTAAGGCCTTGCTCCAAGCTACAGCAGTTCAGCAGGAATCTACCAGGGCTCAGCAGGAAGCTACAGCAGCTCAGCAGGAGACTAACAGACTTCAACAGGTCGCCATTGAGGAAAACAGCCAGGCCATAAGAGAGGTTGTACAGCACGTGGTCGCCCGGCCCAGAGAGGTTACTACTGGTCCTCCCACCCCCACTCACTCCGTACGAGCCAGTCACTTCCTCCAAAAGATGACTTCGGGCGATGATGTGGAGGCCTATCTCACCACATTTGAAAGAACGGCCGAAAGGGAGAGTTGGCCCAAGGAGCAGTGGGCAAGTCTGGTGGCACCTTTTTTGTCTGGGGAGCCACAAAAGGCCTATTTCGACTTATGCCTGGCTGATGCCAAGGCCTATAAAAAACTAAAACAGGAGATCCTAACTCGCTTGGGAGTCACTACCTTTGTTCGTGCCCAACGGGTCCACCGCTGGGAGTTCCATAGGGACAAGCCTCCACGTTCACAGATGCATGACCTCGTCCATCTGTCCTCAAAATGGCTACAGCCCGAGACGCTGACGGGACCACAGATCGTGGAAAGGGTTGTGATGGGCCGGTACCTGCGATCATTACCTGTGACTCTGCGCAAGTGGGTGAGCCATGCAGACCCTAAGTCCGCGGACCAGTTGGTCGAGCTGGTGGAGAGGTACGTGGCGGCTGAGGAGCTGATGAGTATGCCCCACCGAGCCCCGATGGCGCACCGGCGAACTCCCACAGACACTGGTAAGACTGT
The DNA here is from genome assembly GCA_031769625.1 of Taudactylus pleione. Classification (NCBI taxonomy): domain Eukaryota; kingdom Metazoa; phylum Chordata; class Amphibia; order Anura; family Myobatrachidae; genus Taudactylus; species Taudactylus pleione. Next base: position 140,502 of record JAUIMM010000795.1, on the reverse strand, counting down.
TCCAGGGGAGAAGGGTGCTGTGCGGTGGAATATACCTAAGACTGAGGGTGTAGAACCTGGAGACAGGCCTGCCAGGCCAGGAAGGTTCTTGCCTCGTAAACGACTAGACATTAATATGACTCAGTGTTTCCGATGTGGTGGCTTCGGCCATATTGCCGCTAATTGTTCACTTACAACTGAACCTATGCAATGTGATACTGCTCATGTCTACCGCAGGGGGTCTTTCTTTGCACAGACAGCCTGTACGGCTGACCGGCAGGCTGAGACCGATAAGCACATGTGTGTACTCACTGTAGATGGCAACCGAGTAGAGGCACTGTTAGACTCTGGTAGCTTGGTGACACTTATAAAAGCTGAGCTGGTGAACCCCTTGAGGCATACAGGGAAAACTGTTGGTGTGACCTGCATACATGGGGATACTCGATATTATGTTACGGCCGAGGTGAACGTCGAGACACCATGTGGCTCTGCTATAGTTTCTGTGGGTTTGGTGCATGGTCTGGTGTACGATGCAATATTGGGGAGAGACTTTGCTCACTTCTGGAAGTTGTGGGAAAGCCGTTTTGTTCCAGAGGTGAACAACCCCGATCCATTTGAGAAGGTTGTCGATGTAGTGGAGGAGGGAGTTTCTTCTGAGTCAGAGTTATTCCCTTTTTCTACTATGGTTGGCGAACTAGAGAATGCAGAACGTGACGGTGGCCCGCCAACTGATGTGCCTCCCATTGAGGTGGGAAGTGTTGTTGGGCCAGGTGATCGTCTGCCTGATTTAGAGGTCAGAAGAGAGGTCTTTGCCGTGGAGCAGTTGAATGACCCTACTTTGGTAAAAGCCAGGGAGAATGTAAAAGTAGTTGATGGTAAACCTGTAGACCCTGATAGTCCTTTGTCCTATCCCCACATGGCAATGTGTCAGGATTTGTTATATCAGGTGACTAAGAAGGGGGAAGATATTGTGGAACAACTAATAGTTCCCAAAGCCTACAGAAGAACAGTGTTGGATCTGGCCCATGGCCATATAACGGCAGGCCATCTAGGGGTAGAGAAAACCACTGAGCGAATAATGCAGAGGTTTTTCTGGCCCGGGCTTCATAAAGAGGTGTCTGACTTTTGCGCATCCTGCCCTGAGTGTCAGTATCATGCTCCCAGGCCACATTTTAAGGGTCCACTAGTTCCATTGCCTATTATAGAGGTGCCGTTTGAAAGAATAGCGATGGATTTGGTTGGACCCTTAATGAAGTCCGTCAGGGGACACCAGTATATTCTGGTCATAATGGATTACGCTACCAGGTACCCGGAAGCGATCCCGTTGCGCAATACGTCAACCAAGACCATTGCCAGAGAGCTAGTTCATGTCTTTAGCAGGCTGGGTATACCCAAGGAGATACTAACTGACCAGGGTACACCGTTTATGTCAAAAGTCATGAAAGAGTTATGCCGCCTGTTCAAAATTGAACAGTTAAGAACTTCGGTTTATCACCCCCAAACCGATGGGTTGGTCGAGAGGTTTAACAAGACGTTAAAACACATGCTTAGGAAAGTGGTCGACAAGGATGGTAGGGATTGGGATTACTTATTGCCATATTTATTGTTGGCCATAAGAGAGTTTCCCCAGTCCTCCACCGGGTTTTCACCCTTCGACTTGTTGTATGGGAGACACCCAAGGGGGTTACTAGACATTGCCAAAGAGACATGGGAGGGGCAGTCTAGTCCTTACAAAACGGTGATTGAGTATGTTTCTCAAATGCAGGAGAGAATTGCTGCGGTAATGCCGATAGTGAGAGAGCACCTGGAACAGGCTCAACAGGCACAGCAGAGGGTATACAACCGCAATGCCCGGTTACGCAGCTTTGCTCCTGGGGACAGAGTGTTAGTGTTGGTTCCCACTGTGGAAAATAAACTTTTGGCTAAATGGCAAGGGCCCTTTGAAATCTTAGAAAGAGTGGGACAGGTCAATTACAAAGTTTACCAGCCGGGGAAAAGAAAGCCGGAACAGATATACCATATAAATCTATTAAAGCCCTGGAAAGATAGAACGGTACTGTCGGCCATCTGAGCCCCTCCAGTAAATCCAGGGCCCTTAGTTCCCAAAGTGACAGTGGCAAAAACCCTGTCAGCAATTCAACAACAAGAGGTCAAGGAGTTTCTGATCAGAAATAGGGTGCTGTTCTCTGACGTACCTGGGAAAACCTCGGTCATTAAACATGACATAATCACTGACCCAGGGGTTAAAGTTAATCTAAAGCCCTATAGGTTACCAGAAGCACAAAGAGAATCGGTGTCGAAAGAAATTAAAAATATGCTAGAGTTAGGGGTTATTGAAGAATCACATAGTGAATGGTCAAGTCCCATTGTGTTGATCCCAAAGCCCGACGGGAGTGTGCGTTTCTGCAATGACTTCCGAAAGTTGAACAGTGTTTCAAAATTCGATGCCTACCCGATGCCAAGAGTGGATGAACTGATTGAGAGACTAGGGACAGCAAGGTATTTAACCACTCTTGACCTAACCAAAGGGTATTGGCAAGTACCGTTAACCGAGAGCGCCAAACAAAAGACAGCTTTTTCAGCGCCAGAGGGCTTGTTTCAGTACAAGATGTTGCCCTTCGGGCTACATGGGGCACCTGCTACCTTCCAAAGAATGATGGACAGGATTGTAAGGCCCCATAGACGGTATGCGGCTGCTTATCTGGATGACGTGGTCATTCATAGTCCTGATTGGCAGTCTCACTTACCCAGGGTACAAGCAGTGTTGGACTCCATCTATAAGGCAGGTTTGACAGCCAACCCAAAAAAGTGTTGTCTAGGCATGGAGGAAGTAAAATATCTGGGATACACCATTGGCAGAGGCCTGATAAAGCCTCAGCTCAATAAAGTTGATGCCATACAAAACTGGCCACGGCCTCTGAATAAGAAGCAGGTGAGAGCCTTCTTGGGAATTACGGGGTACTACAGGAGGTTTATACCCAATTTTGCCACCATGGCAGTCCCACTGATTGACCTGACCAAAGGCAAACAAAAAGTCATGGTAGAATGGAGTCCTGAGGCAGAGAAAGCTTTTCAGGAGTTGAAAGTAGCGTTGTGTTCCCAACCAGTCCTGATGACTCCTAATTTTGAAAGGGAATTCATAGTACAAACCGATGCATCAGAAGTAGGTATAGGAGCGGTCCTGTCCCAGAACAAGGAGGGTGAGGAACACCCTATTTTCTATCTAAGTAGAAAGTTGAATGTACATGAGAGAAACTATGCCACAGTGGAGAAGGAGGCATTGGCCATAAAGTGGGCATTAAAGGCTCTCAGGTACTACTTGGTTGGAAGAAAGTTCAAATTGATCACTGACCATGCCCCTTTGAAGTGGATGTCCGAAAATATGGACAGTAATGCGAGAATTACGAGATGGTTCTTGGCGTTACAAACTTTTAAATTTTCAGTGGAACACAGGCCAGGAAGCCAGCTGGCCAATGCTGACGCGTTGTCACGCGTTCATTGTTTGGGGGCTTCAGTTGTTCCGCCCCACAGGTCGAAACAAAGGGGGGGGATATGTGATAGGATCATTGGTAAAGTGGTCTGTGGCAGGTACATTTGTCCCAGATTCCTGTCTTATGTGTTTTAAACCCCCAGGAGAAAGTCTGCAGTGTAGCAGGCTTGAGTTTCGGCTTTTTGAAAAGCCGGTTTGGGACCTGGGGGTTGTGGGTGAGAGGAGAGGGAGGGCTCCACCCCCGGCCACTCCAGGTTTTGGTTCTTGCAGCCTGGTAACAGGCTTGTTAGGGTTTCCACCTGAGAGTGGCCAATATAAGCCTAGTTTGGATAAGGCTGAGTGTCTCACTTGGGAGAGCAGGCAGGGAGTTTGCTCAGAGACACTTGGAAACCTAACTGTGAGTGTTGTGCTGTGCCTTTGTTGCTGGCGAGGGCATTAGGCCCTGCCAGGTTCTGGTAGTGAGGGAACTACCTGTGAAGTTAGTGCCCCGACAGGGCTAGGATTTATATTTATGTTTTCTTTATATTTCTGACATTGTACAATAAAGACTGGCGCCGACCAGCTTGTACTTGCATCCAGACTGGTGTGCTGCTTCCCTGCTGCTGTGTGTGTGTGTAAGGAAGGAGTCCTCTACCCAGGAGAGGGACCCCCTAACCTAACTGTGTCACTATATATATATATATATATATATATATATATATATAAAAAGTCTTAGGCACTGGAATAAATAACAATCAAATGTAATAATCAATTAATGATATCAATAACTTGGAATAAAATTCCAAAAAGATTTCTCTCAGTTTGTCAATTATATAATTAACTATCAATATATTGATAAATTAATAGTGAGCAGCAGTTATATCAATGGTAGCAAACTAATAAACATACAAAGAAAACAAACAAACTGATAACAGCGCTCTCTAAGATAAATATATTTTTAAGCATGAATTTAATAGTATTTTTCCTTAGTTGTCCTTTTACATATTATTATTATTATTATTATTATGAACAGTTTCTTGTATAGCGCAGCATATTTCGTTGTGCTTTACAAATGGAAATAACATTAATTGAACCAAACTGGGTAGTAACAGACAGACATAAAGGTAAGAGGGCCCTGCTCGCAAGCTTACAATCTATACATATCATTATCACCTTTGAGAACAATATGACTGCCAGTTACCCGGACAGAGGCTCACAGCTCTCAGCATGTCCTATGATAGCATAGAGTAAAACAAGAGGGGTTAATTGTACATTATTATTATTATCATTTATTTACATTACAGTACACAGAGCAGATGGAAGTCTGAGGGGGCGGTTCCATAGCCTCTCTGCACGATTGTCATGTGCCAGTGGTTGCCATGCCATTTCAGAATCATAAATAATTAATAGTAGCCTGCAGAAACAAAGCAAGGTAAAATGGTAAATACAGACATTCATGTATTTAGGGTATGTGAAGTACAATGGGATCAGACATATTTTTTAATATGGTAGGATCTGTTAAAATATTAAAACTTTCATATATTTGTCCTTATAGTCTAAACACAGAAGTGTAATGGGACAAACTTATTTGAAGTATATTTGCTAAGGGTGAACTTTGTATGAACCATTTTTTTTATTCACCTCCCCTGTAGTTTTTTCTATCTTTAATTAACATTTAAATACATTTTTAAGCATGAATTTAATAGTATTTTTCCTTAGTTGTCCTTTTACATATTATTATTATGAACAGTTTCTTGTATAGCGCAACATATTTTGTTGCACTTTACAAATGGAAACAACATTAATTGAACCAAACTGGGTAGTAACAGACAGACATAAAGGTAAGAGGGCCCTGCTCGCAAGCTTACAATCTATACATATCATTATCACCTTTGAGAACAATATGACTGCCAGTTACCCGGACAGAGGCTCACAGCTCTCAGCATGTCCTATGATAGCATTGAGTAAAACAGGAGGGGTTAATTGTACATTACAGTACACAGAGCAGATGGAAGTCTGGGGGGGTGGTTCCATAGCCTCTCTGCACGATATGTCATGTGCCAGTGGTTGCTATGCCATTTCAGAATCATAAATAATTAATAGTAGCCTACAGAAACAAAGCAAGGAAAAATGGGAAATATAGGCATTCATGTATTAAGGGTGTGTGAAGCACAATGGGATCAGACATATTCCTATTTTTTAATATGGTAGGGATCTGTTAAAATATTAGAACTTTCGTATATTTGTCCTTATAGACTAAACACAGAAGTGTAATGGGACAAGCTTATTTGAAGTACATTTGCTAAGAGTGAACTTCGTATGAACCTTTTTTTTTATTCACACCCCCACCCACCCACAACTACATAAAGAAAAACTTCATGCTTAGAAATTCTTGTAAAACACAATAAAAACCCAAAGGAGGTATTACAGTCTATTACTGGTCCCGGCAGGATTTACCTGTAATGCAGCAGTTTCATTATCATTTCAAAGAACTTTTTAACATTTTCAATAGTAAATAATAATTTAGCTGTTTTTGGAAATGGGTAACAATATGGACTGTGGCCGCTGGTTCTGTAAGTGGGTTTTCCCAATTGCTATTGCTGGAATTTAGTTTATATTAGCAGGAAAATGTTTAAAAGTCTCGGAGGTCCTGTTGAATCCTGGGATTGTTTTATGTGACATTAATTAAATCACTGTAACATGTTGGAGTTTCCAAGGTCAGGCCACCATAACTCCGACGCTTGTACTAAACTCTACAGATGGTCCTAACAGATATTCAGGTAGAAGAAAGCGTAAAAACATGGATTACATTTTTTTATTTTTCACATATTTTGCATTTATTTATAGAGCTTTATGACCAAAAGGGTTGGGTATGAGATCCTGGCTAGTCAGAATACCGACAGTGGCATCCCGACAGCCAGAATCCCGACACCCATAGCACTCAATGGTGAGTAGTTTTCTAATCTCTATCCTTCATTACTCTTCATGCTGGAAATAGAAGCTGGAACACTTGGGACGATTCAATTGTTTTTTACGACCTGTTAATTTAAATGAGCGCCCAGTGTTGCAATTGTTCTGGGAGCTCATTAATTATCACCCTCTTCGCCCCATATAAGACCGGGGGGTTTAGCCGTGTAAAACGGCTAAACCCCTCTAAAGTTCTGGTTAGGGCGTGCTAATTGTGGTTAGCGCACCCTAACCATGGGGCTTCTCACACATTTCTGAACGCACCCTCCTGAGGGTGAGAGCAGAAATGCCGGCGGCTATCGCGTCATGACAGAGTAACAATTGAATTGCTCCGTCGGGCATTTAAAAAAAGCCAATGGCAAAAGAATTAAATCGCCCCCACTGACTTTATCTCCCTCAAAGGAATCAGTATAAAATACCGACGGGTGAATAGCCGCCGGTTCTCATACCGATGTTGAAGGGAGGATATCCTGACAGTGGTGGGTAAGTGCTCTAACCCTCCAATCACATCCGCCCTTATCCTAACCCTCCCTTAGGGGTGCCTAACCCTAACTCCCCCCAGTGGTGCCTAACCCTAAGTCCCCCCCGGGGGTGCCTAAACCTAACCTACCCTTCCCGCACCCTAAACCTAACCCTCCCGAGGGGGTACCTAGCCCTAGCCTCCACCCGATTTTGGCGTGGGGCTAAAGTTAGGCGTTTGCATTTCGGCGCCTATCTTTAGTCCCAAGTCGGCCTTCCACCGTCGGGATTCTGACGGCCGTCATTCCGGGCGGCGGTAATTTAAGCGCATCCCCCCTTCAAAGGGGGAATAAATGGATCTATATTTATTAAAGCTAGAGAAGTGATTTCTTCTCCCTATCTTCTAAAGGACACTACTAGAGACACTATTCCCCCAGCCCATCTAAGAAGGATCATGGTGATACATATACTCTGGAATTTCAGGATGGAGCAGGCCGCTGAAAAAATGCTTTATGTATCTTTTTGTGGACAAAAACAGCTTCAGATTGCTTAGTAATATGTTTGGGCTTTTTTTCGTTGAACTAAAATGAAAGTCTGGAATTCCAGTCTATTGGGCATCCACAGGCTGGCCGGCAAATTGGCAAATTCAGCCAGTATAGCCGTGGAGTGTAGTACGTATCATTCGCTGCCGAGTAGCTTTTTACATGAGAATTAGAATAACAGGTGCCCTAGGTCTATGGGGTATATTTACTAAAGTGCTGTTTTTAGAAGTGGAGATGTTGCCCATAGCAACCAATCAGATTCTAGCTCTTATCTTCTAAAATGTGCTAGATAAATTCTAAGTAGCATCTGATTGGTAACTATGGGCAACAACTCCACTTCTAAAAACCCGTTCTTTAGTAAATATACCCCGAAGTGTCTCAAAATTCAAATATCAACATCTAAATACAATTTTTGCGTCCAAATGACCACAATAATTACCCCTGACATTACATTAATACGCCCCCCCCCAAAAAAAAAAAAACATAATGGAAGCTCAATATTTCTTCTCTGCTGATGGGCTACAGGTCCCACAGCGCCCGTAGGACAGGGACCCTCAAGGAGGAGGTAGGGGGTCAGGCATTGCAGCAGTAAGCTGCAAAGACCCTACAAGGGGCAGGGATAAGGAATCATCTGGGTGGCAGCCAGCCAAGGTCCATCCTCCCACCTGACCGTAAAGAGAAGACGATGCTAATTGTGCCTTGGCATTGAAAGGGTTTTTATGCTGCGGGGAAGGGGGCTGGGGGTGGCCCAGCTCTCCATTCCTGGTCATATGCATTAAACTGCTATAGATGCTGTCATGGTAACTTACCTTCCTGCGCCTTTACCCATTTCTGGCTCTAATATAAGTCAAAAAGCTGCAGCTTCAGTACTGGCCATGTGCATTTGTGCAGCGATAGTCTGTAAACCTGACAGCCACTGTCTACTAATTTAGTTTAATCCGTATGTTCCTTCTCTCCTGGACTCCAGTAGAAGGACAGCGTAAGGCTGGTGCAATCTGACTGAGCCAGGTTAAACCCTGTGGTTGTGGGAGCAGTATACCTTTAAAGACTTTGATGTTGGTGTCAATCATTAGTCTTAGCCTATAGGGTTCCTTGGGGGTGTGGCCTTGTTGGTATATTAGGTCTGTTAGCCAAAGACTCCTCCTCTGGAAATCCCGCCCTCCCTGTTTGTTGTGTGTTTGTTTGTTTTTAAGTGTTGCGGTGGAAAGAACGGTAGTGTGCTTCTAGGTACAAATTAGATGGGTGCGCTCTCCTGGTTCAATGATAGGCCAAACCCGTCCCTTCCGGGAATGACACAGCTCGTCCGGGCGTGCTTTTTGGGGAGAGTTGAACACCAGCGAGTTATGTGATTGGTCTGCGTGTGTCTGTGGGAGTGTCCGTTCTTTGTTGTCCGCCACCATACTAACTTTAAGTTCACAATCAAGTTCAATGGGCAACATCTAATTAGATAACCCAAATTCAATATTTTATGAATTATTAATTAATTATTAATAATCTAATGTCAAATAAATTTGACCTTTAATTTTAAATCCAACTCCAGTTGTCCGTGTGTTTATTTTAGATAAGTCTTTAGTTGTGTTAAGTCTGTAAGGTATACAGGGCCGGCCCGCCCGTTACGCGGACTACGCAAGCGCGTAGAGCGCTAGCCGGAAGAGGGCGCCGTGAAGCCGCCGGCCGCAATTCAGTTCCCGGCGCAGCTACACATACTGACTGCCGGTCGGGAATAGGTTTGCTGATGCTGACCGGGAGAACATTGGCTGCCTTGTAACTCGGCAGCACCGCCTCCTCTGGCTGCGCAAACGTGGCGTGATGACGTCACGCCGGCACAGCACCCCCGCCCAGTCGCTTGCCCTCTTAATTATGCACTTCACAAATGATGGAGTAGTTACACACAAACGCTCCAGCCTCATCGTAGGACGCCCACATGGTGAGCAGTGAATACCACCTGTCAGGCTGCCTGTCACTGACCTAGAGCCTGGAGCAGCCTTGGGGGAGGTAGGAGAGAGATGGGGGGGTGGGGTGCATTATAGTTTTAGTTTGATTATTTAGTTTAGCGTTTTAATTAAAGAATAATGTGTAGTGATATATATATATATTTATATATATATATATATATATATAAATATATATATACACACACTCCCAACAGCTTTTTTTTCCCCAATAAATATGTTAATGCCTGGTCTTTTAAATATATACTGTGTGTGTCTCTCTCTCTTTCTCTTCTAAATACACATATTTAGTGGAAAACAAATTATTGCTGTATGTGTATGTATGTATATATAATAGTGGTGGTGGACTGATACACTTGATGCTGTGGGCCTGATTCGGACCCGCTCGCGAGCGCAGGACGCTCGCAAGCGGGTCGATGGTGCCAAAGTGCGCATGCGCATGACAGAGGGAGCTCCGTCGTGCGCATGCGCGAGACTCGGCGAGTGTCGAGGAAGTCGTCGCTCGGGGTCTCGCACCAAAGGGGGCGTGCTGGCGATGGTGAGTGACAGCACGCCCCCTTTGGTGGGCGTGTCGGGGGCGTGGCTGCCAGACGGAGGCGTTCACATGGGAACGCCTACCATCTGGGTCCGGCCCCACTGACATCACTAGTGATGTCAGTGGGAGTGATCTGAGCCAAAATCACTCCAGGGCTTGCGGTCACCGAGACCCTACCGCAGGGTCTCGTCGCAAGCCCGATGGTCGCGATGGTCTTGACCATCGCGACCATCATCATGGACACTCGCTATAGCTGTGCGAGCGTCCATGAGGCCGCCCCAAAAACAGGTAGGATGGCCCTGATTCAGAGCGAGCGCCCTGGTCAGAGCGTCCGGATCTGAATCAGGCCCTGTGTTCGCCCACCAGGAGTTAGATGACTGCACAGCACTACAGGACTTTGAAGCATATAAAAAACTTTGGGCCTGATTCAGAGCCACTCGTAAGCGGCAGCTCGTTCGCTCCGAGCAATGTTTGGCCAACTGCGCATGCGTACGGATCGTTATATGCATGCGCGAACCAGTCAGTGCAGTCGAAATTCATGTGCTCGCAAAATAGCGAATGCCTGATAATTTGAGTGACAGAATGAGGCGTATGTGGGTGGTAACAGGGGAAGGTGCTTGAAAACGGGGAGTGAAATCAGAACGCAGGCGTGCTTAAAGGTCAAAACGGGCGTTTTATGGGTGTGCATAATTAATACAGCAGCGTCATTGACCACGTCACTGGGTTATTTTATAGCCAGAACTGCTCGCAAAATTGTGGTAGCAAAAACCGACCACAAGAATAGCGAGCAGCTCATACCCTGGTCGATGTACTCGATTAATCTAATAAATAGCGGACATGACGTAGGATGCGAGCGGCCAGGGGGCGTAGTTTCCCAAAAAACGACCGCAAGTTTTGTTCGCTCGTTCAGACTTAGAGGCGTGAACAGACCGCAAACAGCGAACGGTTCATTTGAATAGCCACCCCTATTTTCAGGACGAGCGAGCGCTAATTGCGTCCGGCTCTGAATGAGGGCCTTTATTTCCAAGTCCTTTAGTGCTGTGCAGTGCTCTAACCCCTGGTGGACAAACACAGCATCAAGTGTATCAATCCAACAACACCATATATATATTTGTTTTGAAAGTGGATAATGGCCCTCATTCAGAGCCGTACGCTCTGAGCAGAGCGCACGCTCTGAATGAGGGCCGGGCTCCATTTTCATGGAGCGTCCTCCTGGACGCTCGTATAGCTGTGGGTCACCACCCACAGGCTATACGAGCGTGCATTTTGATGGCCGCGATGGTCGAGACCATCGCGACCATCGAAATTGCGAGCCGGAGCCTGCGGTTGAGGTTTTCAACCGCAAGCTCCGGAGTGATTTTGGCTCTATCAGAGCCAAAATCACTCCCACTGACATCACTAGTGATGTCAGTGGGCCGGCTTCTGACGGGAGGCGTTCCCGTGGGAACGCCCCCTCAGGGAGGCACGCCCCCGGCACGCCCACCAAAGGGGGCGTGCTGTCAATCAACATTGACAGCACGCCCCCTTTGATCGGACACAACGAGCGAAGGACTTTCCTTCGCTCGTCGCGTCTGGCGCATGCGCACGACGGAGCTCCCTCCGTCGTGCGCATGCTCAGTGCATAACATCGACCCACTTGCGAGCGGACAGCCGCTCGCGAGTGGGTCTGAATCAGGCCCAATGTTTGTTGATATCTTGCTGTTTTTTGTTACTTATTATTATTATTATTATTATTAAAGTGGACATATTGCTATGTATTTCTATCATAGAAATACTTCACTTCAAATAGAGGTTTTCTATGAGGTCAATTTATATATTAATTATTTATATAGCGCATGCATATTCCACAGAGCGTTTACAGAGAATATTTGGCCGTTCGCATCAGTACCTTCCCCAGTGGAGCCTTACCACATGCACACACTAGGACCAAACAGCAAATTTCGCACTGCGGTCAGGACTTTAGTCGGGTTTAGCCGCTTTGTGCGGCTAAACCCGATGCTTTTGGGTGTCTCTAGGGGGAGCCCATCATCTCCGGGAGTGCTGGGCACATCCCCAGAGTGAAGAAACGGTGGTTTCAGGAAAGGCCATGCCCCCTTTGCGGACAGCTCGCACTGTGTCCCAAGTTCAAATGATTAAATGTATGGCTCGTAGATGCAGCTTTTCCCACGAGACCACGCCCCTTTCCTTTTTTCAGGCTCGTGTCTTCTGTACGCCCATAGTCCACCATGGGGCGCCAAAATCGATCTTCGCTTACCAAAGAAATAAGGCTCGGGCCGGCCCTGAAGGTATAGTGCGCATAAGTTTATACAGTATATACCATTCAACCGCAACCTGCTTCCCTGGGGATGGACATCAGAAACCGATAGTTGGTAACAACCGATGTTCTTGTTTCAACTTTTCCATTCGATATTGGGTTTGCGATGGTTGTCACTATCCGTCGGTACAATACCTGCTTTCGGCTGAGGAAACCCAGAAGGGATGTCCGGACCACAGCTCTATTTGCGCAGGCACGAAGCTCCTGCCCCTACTGCTCATGGTCACAGTTCAAATATTGATGCTTATTCCATCTCTTTTTCATAGGATTGTATACATGCCATAGCAAGTTGCGATAGCAAAACTAACCAATGGCATCCCTACGTTTCCCTATCTAGTGCAAGGACCCACACACCTGCTTCTTGAACCTCTCTCTCCTGCAGGGAAGGTCCACAAATGTAGATACTGTAGCATGGTTACAGCATCTCCCTTCTAACATGACCTTGCTGCCGCATCTACAGTACCATGAGGGCAGGTTGTGCAATGCAGACCCCTTGCACCCCCTTAACCAGTGGGCTCCATGCACCCAGTGTGACCCAGCCTGACGGGCAGGTCTGACAAGGGTGTAGAAGGAAGCCATGGTGCCTGGGTGAGCACAGTCTCAGAGCGGAGATTTGTATTTAATCTGTCAGCAAACGTAGATAAAATAATCACTTACCTCACCCATTCCTCTCCCATTTACATCTATAACCTCATCTCATACTCGCCAACTCTCCCTGATTATCAGGATTATTAGCAATCTCCCTGACTCCCTGAAGTCTAATAATCTCCGCGATTGCCACTTACTCCCATTATGAAGCGGTTATATTACAAAAAAAAGGGAAATATACATTCATATGGGGCCATTAGTAACATTCCCTGCATTGGGTATAAGGCACAATGATCCCTATGGCTACATGCATTTTCTAAAAAGTGTCAGTGTGTTTTCATCAACAAATAGATCTTACTAACTGCTTTGGGGCTCATTCACATTTGGATGTAAGGCAATTTATGGCCCGCCCGCCAGATGTAATAGTACACGTCCACTTTACTGCCACGCTCATAGGAATTGCTTCTACAATCTCCCTGAAAGGCTTTTTCAAAAGTAGGCAAGTACAGTATGCCTCCTCTCTCATCACACCACCACCCGCCCACTTCGCTCAACAAATGCACATCGCCTCTCCTGCCAACTGATTACTTCCTCCCATTCCTGCCTCCAAGATGATGCCCGTGCTGCTCCCCACCTCTGGAACTCTCTCCCTCTCCCTATCAGACTCTCCACCTCTCTACAAATCTTCAAACGGGCTCTCAAGACTCACTACTTCATCATAGCCTTCCAGCTCTTATCCTAACTTGCTGCTACTTGCTCCTTCCTCCCTGTCTACCCCATCTGTGTCACACCAGTCTGTCTGCCCCTCCCATTTAGAATGTAAGCTCTCACGAGCAGGGCCCTCTACCCTCTTGTGCTTCTCCTTACTTATACTTTCATCTCCTCCTTTCTCACCACAAGGGCACATAGAACTGCTGACGCCCTGTTGCTGCTTATCTGAGTGTTATGATCACTAATGCAGCAATGTGTATAATATATATAAACCATGTCCTTGTCCTGCATTGTATTGTACTGTAAGTCACTGATTTCTTGTTCACTTATTTGTTAATGTACTCTGTAAGGCGCTGCGGAACCCTTGTGGCGCCATATAAACGAAGGATATACTAATAATAAGATAATGACTGCACATACAGTGCCCGTGACATCACTGTGCAGGACTATAGAATAAGCCTTATAGAGAGCAGCTCCTGTTACATCACTTCCTGCCCTTGTATGTTAATCACTCCAGACAAGCTCCGTCTCACTACTGCTGAGAGCTAATTAAAACATCTCTTTTACAAACATGACAAGTCTCATTCCTTTCTCGTGTAATTAGGAACTTAAGAGGAAAAGCATTCCATGATTGCCATGACTGAGCTCAGACACAATGGAAGGAATGCCAAGACAGGACAGAGAACAAACAAAAGCGGACATTATGAATGGAATGTCTAAACATCATTGAAACTGTCATCCAGCTATAGAGAAGAATCCCTTGATAGACGGAGAATTACAGCCTGAAAATGACCATAAATCATTGAGAAGATTAGAGCGTGTGAACTGCGGAGATTCCAAGTCCCTGAAATAATGCTGTGTGTCCTGAGCCGCTGACAAGGTGCTCACAGCACTTAACCCCTTCAGGTCTCCCTGATTTTACGCCACTTGATTACGGCTCTCAGTCATCACTCTTTGAGGATCATGGGCCCGATCCAGACCCGGACGTAATGCTGCGCTCGCACGCAGCCGCCAGGGGGCCGAGTATGCAATCCCGCGATCGCACAGCAAGACATAAGGACGCCCTCTATGTCTTAGCGTGTGGCGGCAATGTCTTCGCAAGCCAGTGTGATGATGCCCACTTGCCCTCCGTTACGCACGTCATCTCCAGGAAAGTGTATATAACAACTGATAACATCGGGAACCATCGGAGGCATACGCAGTGCTTGTGGTAGACCCTACCCCACCGCAAGCACTGCGAGTGCTTCAGTAAAAAAAACAAAAACAGGTGACATGTACAACGACGCAGCCTTGTAATTATGTACGTCCATACAACGCCGTTTTGCCGCTCAGACACGCCTGCGTTTGCACCACCCCTCCCCGGTTTTCCAGGACCTTCCCGTCACCACTCACAAACGGCACATTCTGTCAGTCAAACTAGCGTGCCTTCTGTGTTATCCGAGCGATCGCGATGACTGGCTCACAAATGCGCATTTTGCAGCAAACGCATTGCGCAGAGGAGCGGCCATAGCGTGCGAGTGCAGCATTGCTTCCAGGTCTGAATCAGGCCCCTTGTAGCAACTGTAGATATTAAAGGGCCGGTTCATCAAGGTAAAGTGGTCCATAACACATTGCGGAAGCTGTAGTTTCCCCATGTTGTATGTAAGGGACCCATTCACCATTGCTGTCCAGGTGTGGGCGCCATCCATTCATCAGTGCTCTGAAAGCATTTTTCGGAGCTTGACTGTGGGTACTGACGCCATCTTGGGGCTGCGAGCGCAAGTCCAATATTCAAATAGGGGGCCACACCAACTGCCAGTGATGTTTGGCAGCATTTGGGGTGGCAGTTGGTGTGGTTCCCCAATTTGAATATTGGACTGCGCTTGCAGCCCCACCCCTGGAGTCACCATTGCTAAGGACTTAACACTTTCAATAGTTTTATTCCATTTAAATCCTTCACTCGCTTTGTATTTTTCATTTTCTCTAACAGTTTTCAGACATTAAAGGGGAGATGGAGCCTCACACCATTGTCCCCATCACAGGAGATGGAGCCTGCCTATGCCGGACCCTCTCCTATCTATGTAGGACACTCAGCTAATGGCTAGGGATGTGTGTATGTATACTAATTGTGAGGCACATGGTGGACAACTGGGAGGAGTTCTCCATAATGTCCCACGACAGCGAGGAGGACAACTACACCAGCTCCAATGAGTACCTCCTTGACATGTCCCACCGCTTTACTTATGGTGGTTCATGCAAACTGGTGGCAGCTGGGAAACTGTTCGAGTTCGTCTTTAAGGTTTACCGCATTTAGCGGAAGCGCAGTCCGCACCATTGACCGATCTTCGTTCTCAATTGCGATCCGTAATGAATCAGGACCCTAGTGCGATTTTGACGCTATGGCAGCCCGATCTGTACGATTGGAGCGAAATATCGTCTAATGTGTGTACCTACCTTTAGCTTATTTGGTAGCTGCTGGTGGGTGCTGCTGGTGGGTGCGCCTTCAATGCAGCGCACACCAGCCACAGGAAGATTTGGCATTGAAGAGATGGTGTTAGGGAAGGGGGCTGCCCAATATATTATTTATTACCAGTCATTTATATAGCTCACACATATTCCGCAGTGGTTTACAGAGAATATTTGACTATTCACATCAGTCCCTGCCCCAGTGGAGCTTACACTATGGCCCTGATTCAGAGCTGGACGCTCTGAAAGAGCGCTCGCTCTGAACCAGGGCGTTTTTTTTTTTTGGAGCAGCCTCCTGGCTGCTCGCATAGCTGTGGGTGACCACCCACAGCTATTGCGAGCGGCCAGGATGATTGCGACAAGACCCTTGTGGTAGTGTCTCGTGGCCGCAAGCCCCAGAGAGCTTCTGGTTCTAATAGAGCCGGAAGCTCTCTCCCTG
Source organism: Taudactylus pleione (assembly GCA_031769625.1). NCBI lineage: Eukaryota > Metazoa > Chordata > Amphibia > Anura > Myobatrachidae > Taudactylus > Taudactylus pleione. The sequence continues at coordinate 124,102 of JAUIMM010000795.1, read as the reverse complement.
ACATTACTGGTGATGTCAGTGGGGCCGCCAACAAACGGCAGGCGCTCGCATGGGAACGCCTCAGTTTGTGAAGCCACCCCCACGCCATGCCTCCAAAAACGGTGCGAGATGTCGATCAAAATTGGCAGCCACTGATAGCCGGGTCTCGCACATGCGCACGTCGGAGCAGGTCTGCGCTTGCGAGCGGGTCTGAATTAGGCCCTATGTTCCCTACCACACACACACACACACACACTAGAGTTATTTTTTATTGCTAGCCAGTTAACGTACCAGTATATTTTTGGAGTGCAGGAGTAAACCGGAGCACCCAGAGGAAACCCACACAAGTATGTGGGAATATACAAACTCCATACAGTTAGGGCCGTGATGGGAATCAAACCCAGTGCTGTCAAGCAGTAATGCTAACCGTGGCACCATAAGGCATGCCCCTGGTGAGATGTGGCATCCCCTCAATGTAAATGTAAACACAACCTCCTCGAACCAGTGCCACCATGGTGGACATGACCTGGCCCCAATGTGAAAGCCATAATTACAGATTTGCGGAGGAAAAGAAAAATGATTTCTGGATTTTGCTGCCCCTCGAAAACCTCCATAACGCCTTTGCTTCAGGTTAGTCTAGGTCATTGCTGTCCATTACCCCGACATGTGACACGGATAAATGATGTTAGTACAATGCAAGTTACCGGGAACAAACATTGTCCATAAAAGACTAGAAGGGCAGGAAGTCCAGTCCTGAGTGATCTGATAACATTAAGGACAAGTTGTGTCACAATAATGGGTGCGTTACATATTTTTTTCTGTATCACCATCAAAGTTAAAACAAGACAATCTGCTGAAGTGATAAAGGCCACGTTTACTGTACACGACTGAGAAAATAACCAAAGCGGTTTGATGTTCAAGAGATTAAAGCTTAATTGGAGGATGTTATCAGTCTTGTTATCACAATCTCCATTTTACAAACCACTACACAGGGCCTTTTAAAATTACAGTTCAGGGCGAAATTAACTAATAAAAGAATCATTTGTAGCTAGTCAGATCTGTGTGACTGATCGCTTTTAAACAAACAGACAAGCAGCGGTTTCTGTAACGTCTCTGTGACACTTTATGAGGTTGTGCTTATAAATTCTTTCCTTTACCCCTTATATGAAGTCTGTCTTCCTCCATTCCAGCATGCTTTGATGAATTCCCCAGCAGAAAGATACTGGAAAATGATGGATATTGCACTGAAATGTGACACTAATCCAGTTTTGCAGTGGAACATGCAAATTCCCAGAAGTGTCCAGCCTAGGGCATACAACCTTCGCGTGTTGCACTTTTTCTATCGTATGTGTCCATTTGCACTTTGTGGAAAGTATAGTCTATGAACAGAATTAGGACTACGAGTAAGGGCCGTATTAAATTTGAAGCGAAAAGTCCGTTGCCGGACTTTTCGCCGCCATCGCTGGTTTTTCTGGTTTGAAAAAGTATTGCGCATGTCCCCGCGTATCCGCGTATTCAAGTTGAAATCAGCGAAAACAGGACCCGGCAAAACGCAAACAGGCGAAAAGTCGTGTCGTTTTTGGGGAAATCAGCCTGACACCCCCCAAAAGATGCTCTGACATGGGGGTTCACTATGGGTAACCCCGATTAGCCCTGCTAAAGGTATTTAGGGTCTTTGAATGGTCTCAATAGGAGCAATTTAGCGTCTTTGGGACAGTGGTGAAGAATAGTTTTTAGCCATTTTTTGGGGGGTTAATAAGTATTCCCATCAAATTTGCGGTACATGAAAATGGGTGCAAGCATATTTTAAAGTTGCTAAAGTAAAGCATTAAATAGCGTCAAAAACGCACCTTCAGCAAACACCAGCAATCGAAAATACACCTCCCCCCCATACTACCAGACCCCCCCAAAGGCTATTTCACTAGTTTTGGAATTTGTACCCCCACTTTGCTTTTTTTTTGCCCACTTTTTCAAAGTGCTTTTCTGGGGTGTCTTTAGTGGGGGTTTTTTTGCATTTTTTTACGCAATTAGCATCAAGAAGGGAGTACAAAGTGTTTAGGGGGGTTGCAGTAAATTTGCACTCCAAAACCCCGATTCTGCACTTTTTTCCGCTGGCCATCCATTGCCGATACTTTTCCGCTGGTAACAATGCGCAAACTTTTCACACCGGTGAAAAGTCAGAGAAATTGAATATGGGGATAACTGAAATTGGTGAAAATTATGTCATCGGCGAAAAAGTATCGCCGAAACTGATTTTTTTTGCTCCAAATTGCATACGGGCCTAAGAGTTAATTCTGCAGGGTGGTTCGATTCGGATGGAACTAGGACAACTTAAGGCTGAATTCTGCTTGTGAAGTTTGTATAAAGCAACGTACACACGGTGCGATAAAACTGGACGATTTGAACAATAACGATATCGTTCAGTTTTTGGCCCCTTACAACTCACCAACGACATGCAATGCACGGGCACGTATGGGCGATATCGTCAGTCACCTGTGCATGCAGGTCAACTTGGTCGATATCGACCAGTTTACTATAGGGACCCGCGCTATAGTCTTTGGCATGTTGGGGGTGTGCTGGATGATCGATATCGAACATCCAGCACACCAGAGAGGGCGCAGGACGATCAGACAATGATATAGTTATCGTTGTCTGATCGCTCCGTGTGTACGGAGCTAAAGTTCACAACAATTTATAAAATTTGGTTAATCTCTTGACCATACATCAACTGCATTCTGTGTCAATATTTTAAGCACACTTGCAGATCCTGCCTTAATGTTAGGGAGACTTACTCAAATAGCGGTGATCTACCAGATTCCCTAAAGATTCTAGCAATCTCCCTGAGGCCAGGCTGGGTGTGCGCAATACAGTGATGTAATCATATTCTGTGCTGCTGAGGGCTGTTCTATTTCCCATTTCAAAACCCGGAACAATCAGGACAAGCATGAGATGATGGCTATTGGGTCTATTTTTCATTGGTGGTCGGTGGGCCGGCGGTAACTGTCATTACGTATCGCTACATATAAACGCAATATACCATGAGCACTACACGCACATCGTTATGTGACCCAACAAACCCTCTCCATTGCAGAGTATAGCTAACTACATCCAAAGATGGCAGGACAGATTTGGACGCACTGTCTGTGGAATTCAGTAGCCGTTGCTAGAAGATAACGGGGAGGTGGCTAAGCCAACACGGGCATGTGGCCATAAGCAACTGCGTCCAACGATACACAAACCTTGCACGCAGGAGGCCATACTCAGACAGAGACACTGCGCCACCATAGGGCTGGTGAAAGTTTTGATGGTGCTTCTGTTGGTGCACTGAGATGGAAATGCACCACCGCCATTAGGTCTATGCACACGAGGACTACAGGAGCTGGTTCTCGTATCCAGCATAAGTTCGGCCTGCACTGCAAATACAATAGATTTCCAGTTTGCTCTATGCTCTACTCCCATAGAATAGTACAGTTACCATACAGTGCTCATACTGTATTAGGGGACCTGTGCACTACACCCATAGAATAGTACAGTTACCATACAGTGCTCATACTGTATTAGGGGACCTGTGCACTACACCCATAGAATAGTACAGTTACCATGCAGTGCTCATACTGTATTAGGGGAACTGTGCACTACACCCATAGAATAGTACAGTTACCTTGCAGTGCTCATACTGTATTAGGGGACCTGTGCACTACACCCATAGAATAGTACAGTTACCATACAGTGCTCATACTGTATTAGGGGACATGTGCTCTACTCCCATAGAACAGTACAGTTACCATGCAGTGCTCATATTGTATTAGGGGACCTGTGCACTACACCCATAGAACAGTACAGTTACCATTCCAGGGCTCATACTGTATTAGGGGACCTGTGCACTACACCCATAGAATAGTACAGTTACCTTGCAGTGCTCATACTGTATTAGGGGACCTGTGCACTACACCCATAGAACAGTACAGTTACCATACAGTACTCATACTGTATTAGGGGACCTGTGCTCTACACCCATAGAATAGTACAGTTACCATTCCAGTGCTCATACTGTATTAAGGGACCTGTGCTCTACTCCCGTAGAACAGTACAGTTACCATACAGTGCTCCTACTGTATAAAGGGACCTGCGCTTTACACCCATAGAATAGTACAGTTACCACTCAATGCTCATACTGTATTAGGGGACCTGCGCTCTACTCCCATAGAATAGTACAGTTACCATGCAGTGCTCATACTGTATTAGGGGACCTGTGCACTACACCTATAGAATAGTACAATTAAAATACAGGGCTCATACTGTATTAGGTGACCTGTGCACTACAACCATAGAACAGTACAGTTACCATACAGTGCTCCTACTGTATTAGGGGACATGTGCACTACACCCATAGAATAGTACAGTTACCATACAGTGCTCATACTGTATTAGGTGACCTGTGCTCTACTCCCATAGAACAGTACAGTTACCATAAAGTGCACATACTGTATTACGGGACCTGTGCACTGCACTACTCCCATAGAATAGTACAGTTACCATACAGTGCTCATACTGTATTAGGGGACCTGTGCACTACACCCATAGAATAGTACAGTTACCATACAGTACTCATACTGTATTAGGGGACCTGTGCACTACACCCATAGAACAGTACAGTTACCATACAGTGCTCATACTGTATTAGGGGACCTGTGCTCTACACCCATAGAACAGTACAGTTACCATACAGTGCTCATACTGTATTAGGGGACCTGTGCACTACACCCATAGAATAGTACAGTTACCATACAGTACTCATACTGTATTAGGGGACCTGTGCACTACACCCATAGAACAGTACAGTTACCATACAGTGCTCATACTGTATTAGGGGACCTGTGCTCTACACCCATAGAATAGTACAGTTACCATGCAGTGCTCATACTGTATTAAGGGACCTGTGCTCTACTCCCATAGAAAAGTACAGTTACCATACAGTGCTCATACTGTATTAAGGGACCTGTGCTCTACTCCCATAGAACAGTACAGTTACCATACAGTGCTCCTACTGTATTAGGGGACCTGCGCTCTACACCCATAGAATAGTACAGTTACCACACAATGCTCATACTGTATTAGGGGACCTGCGCTCTACTCCCACAGAATAGTACAGTTACTATGCAGTGCTCATACTGTATTAGGGGACATGTGCTCTACACCCATAGAATAGTACAGTTACCACACAATGCTCATACTGTATTAGGGGACCTGCGCTCTACACCCATAGAATAGTACAGTTACCACACAATGCTCATACTGTATTAGGGGACCTGCGCTCTACTCCCACAGAATAGTACAGTTACTATGCAGTGCTCATACTGTATTAGGGGACATGTGCTCTACACCCATAGAATAGTACAGTTACCACACAATGCTCATACTGTATTAGGGGACCTGCGCTCTACTCCCACAGAATAGTACAGTTACCATACAGTGCTCATACTGTATTAGGGGACATGTGCTCTACTCCCATAGAACAGTACAGTTACCATACAGTGCTCATACTGTATTAGGGGACCTGTGCTCTACACCCATAGAACAGTACAGTTACCATACAGTGCTCATACTGTATTAGGGGACCTGTGCTCTACATCCATAGAATAGTACAGTTACCATACAGTGCTCATACTGTATTATGGGACCTGTGCACTACACCCATAGAATAGTACAGTTACCATACAGTGCTCATACTGTATTAGGGGACCTGCGCTCTACTCCCATAGAATAGTACAGTTACCATACAGTGCTCATACTGTATTAGGGGACCTGTGCTCTACTCCCATAGAATAGTACAGTTACCATGCAGTGCTCATACTGTATTAGGGGACCTGCACTCTACTCCCATAGAATAGTACAGTTACCATGCAGTGCTCATACTGTATTAGGGGACATGTGCACTACACCCATAGAATAGTACAGTTACCATGCAGTGCTCATACTGTATTAGGGGACCTGTGCTCTACTCCCATAGAATAGTACAGTTACCATGCAGTGCTCATACTGTATTAGGGGACATGTGCACTACACCCATAGAATAGTACAGTTACCATACAGTGCTCATACTGTATTAGGGGACCTGTGCTCTACTCTCTTAGAATAGTACAGTTACCATACAGTGCTCAGAATGAGTATGAAATACCACCGGCCGCATGGCCAGCGGTTCGATTCCCTTCAGCGGCTGCCCAACATGAGCAGAGTTAGAAGCAGCGGACGCCCGACAGCGCTGGAATCCCCGATCATGGATAGGTGAGTATCTACTAACCTAACCCCCCTAACCCTAACCCTCCTTAGGGGTGCCTAACCCTAACTTCCTCCCCAAGTGCCTAACCCTAATCCCCCCTCTAAGTGCCTAACCTTAACCACCCCCTTCCCCGCTGCCTAAACCTAAGTCCCCTGGGGGGGTGCCTAACCCTATGTCCCCCCCGGGGGTGCCTAACCCTAACCCTCCCCTTAGCCTAACCCTAACCCTCCCGGGGGAGTGCCTAACCCTAAGTTCCCCCCGGGAGCCCTAAACCTAACCCTCCCCCCCGCGGCTGTCCACTCGCGGCACCCGACATCACTACGATTGGGATGCCGGGCGCCGGTCTCCCGGCGTCAGGGAAATGTGGGTGTCTACATATAGACGCCCGGCATTTCACCCTTGCCCGGATATGACAGTCGGCTTCCCGATTGCTTCCCCAGTGCTCATACTGTATTAAGGGACCTGTGCACTACACCCATAGAATAGTATAGTTACCATACAGTGCTCATACTGTATTAGGGGACCTGTGCACTACGCCCATAGAACAGTACAGTTACCATGCAGTATTCATACTGTGTTAGGGGACCTGCGCTCTACTCCCATAGAATAGTACAGTTACCATGTGTGGTACCCCAGATCCTGGGAGTACCTCATGTTGTGTACCCTTATATATGTGTTGCTGGACATTTGAATATATTCATTGGTGACAGTGGACAATGTAGCCAGCTTCAGGAGCTGGCGTGCGGCTGGAGAGACTGGACCTCCAATGCAATAGAGAAACAGTGCCCCGTGACCAGAGGGGCTTGTACTGACAGTTGGGCGGCAGTTGGTGTGTGCAGTTGGTAGGTGAGCTGTGAAGGGGAAGCTGCGCTGCGGAGGGCCGCTGATGGAGCTGCTGGAGAGTGCCGGGAGCTCTGTGAGCTGAGTGCTGGCAGCCATTAGAGCCTTCTGACCCACCTCCCTTAGTGAGGAACAGCAGCCGGCGGTGTTCCTGGGTGGAGCCACAGGTTGATGACAGTGACTGGAGGCTGTACCGGACCCTGCAGGCACAGAAAGGAGTCGTGGTTATCGCGGGGGGGGTAAGAGGCTTGGCCGCACACACTCTTCTACAACTACCCGCTAACAGTGGCCCTCAGCTAGCTGGCAGCTACAGCCCTATGTATAGTGCCCAGCAATAACCTCCCCAGACACCAGTGCAGAAAAGGAGTTATAATTAATAAGTGTCTACAGCCTGAAACTTTATTACCAGCATAAGCCGCACAGAGCCTTAAGCTGGCCACACACTAGATCACCTTACATCCAACCAGCCACCTTGTTGATTGGTTGGAATGAAAATCTGGTAAGGAATGGGAGTAAATGATGATGAGCAATTTGCTCCTAAATGCCAGAAAACAGATGAAAATGGTCGGTCAGACAAGTTTGTTAAATGTTTGATCTAAACTATTTGTTCCAACAACAGTTTTGGCCCATTTTCTAGCGTCTGGGAGCAAATTGCTGATTGTATACCTTACCACATTTTCATTCCAACCAATCAACTAGTTGGCTGGTTGGACAGATAATCTTTAGATGTGTGGCCAGCTTTAGACTTGGTCCTTGGGACTTGTGGGCAGGAGAGTCCCCGTTAGGAGCTGCAGGAGTTGCATATAATAAATCCCATCCGAGCAGCTCTGTGTGCAGTAGGAGAGGCAGAGCTATGTAACAAGCTGTCACAGTCGTCTGTTTGTAGCAACAAGGTTGCAGCACTATTGACATTAACATTGTTGCAGAGTCTGTCAGCCAGGATTAAAAAGAGAGACAATTGCACTTAGGAGCAACGCAGCTTTATATTAACCCACAGTGGAGCTATTTCTGCGTAAGCAGGATAAAGTCAGAACTTCCAGCTAATAACCCGGGCAACGCAGTGTACACTCAGGAATATTTAATACAGTATTAATTCATGAACTAATAACTTCTGGCCAGTAAAGCTTAGGGAAAATAATCTGCAAACTGAGAGACTAATTTAAGGACTGTTAGTTATTGTCTTACTGTTTAGTTACAGCGTTTAAATTAATCTGTGGTAGGGAAAGTATTGCATGCACTAACCTCATAAACAGGAGGAGAGGAATCCCTACCGATTGCGAGGGAACTGTGTTCCTGAATAATAAAACCTGAATTGTTGTGGTTTTTCTCATGTGAACTGTAACTGTATCTGTTATTGTACTTGAACTTGTAACTTTTACTACGAAAGTGTTATCTTGTTCACCGTGTGCATCACTTATAAATTTATTGTAAAACTATTATCTATTGACATTGCATGATCTTATCTTATTTACTTGTTTGTCTCACGTTAGCCCTTACCTCTCTGTATAAAAACCAAGAACATATCCTCGATATTATCTGAGACTTCTTCGTGGTACCATGATTTACCAGGGTGTCACACATGCAGCGCTCATACTGTATTAGGGGACCTGTGCACTACACCCATAGAATAGTACAGTTACCATACAGTGCTCATACTGTATTAGGGGACATGTGCACTACACCCATAGAATAGTACAGTTACCATGCTGTGCTCATACTGTATTAGGGGACCTGTGCTCTACTCCCATAGAATAGTACATTACCATGCAGTGCTCATACTGTATTAGGGGACCTGTACACTACTCCCATAGAATAGAACAGTTACCATACAGTGCTCATATTGTAATAGGGGACCTGTGCACTACACTCATAAAATAGTACAGTTACCATACAGTGCTCCTACTGTATTAAGGGACGTGTACACTACACCCATAGAACAGTACAGTTACCATGCAGTGTTCATACTGTATTAGGGGACATGTGCTCTACTCCCATAGAATAGTACAGTTACCATGCAGTGCTCATACTGTATTAGAGGACATGTGCTCTACTCCCATAGAATAGTACAGTTACCATGCAATTCTCATACTGTATTAGGGGACCTGTGCTCTACTCCCATAGAATAGTACAGTTACCATACAGTGCTCATACTGTATTAGGGGACATGTGCTCTACTCCCATAGAATAGTACAGTTACCATGCAGTGCTCATACTGTATTAGGGGACATATGCACTACACCCATAGAATAGTACAGTTACGATACAGTGCTCATACTGTATTAGGGGACATATGCACTACACCCATAGAATAGTACAGTTACCATGCAGTGCTCATACTGTATTAGGGGACATATGCACTACACCCATAGAATAGTAGTTACCATGCAGTGCTCATACTGTATTAGGGGACATATGCACTACACCCATAGAATAGTACAGTTACCATACAGTGCTCATATTGTATTAGGGGAACTGTGCACTACACCCATAGAATAGTACAGTTACCATACAGTGCTCATATTGTATTAGGGGAACTGTGCTCTACTCCCATAGAATAGTACAGTTACCATGCAGTGCTCATACTGTATTAGGGGACATGTGCACTGCACCCATAGAATAGTACAGTTAACATGCAGTGCTCATACTGTATTAGGGGACCTGTGCTCTACTCCCATAGAATAGTACATTACCATGCAGTGCTCATACTGTATTAGGGGACCTGTACACTACTCCCATAGAATAGAACAGTTACCATACAGTGCTCATATTGTAATAGGGGACCTGTGCACTACACTCATAAAATAGTACAGTTACCATACAGTGCTCCTACTGTATTAAGGGACGTGTACACTACACCCATAGAACAGTACAGTTACCATGCAGTGTTCATACTGTATTAGGGGACATGTGCTCTACTCCCATAGAATAGTACAGTTACCATACAGTGCTCCTACTGTATTAGGGGACATGTGCTATACTCCCATAGAATAGTACAGTTACCATACAGTGTTCATACTGTATTAGGGGACCTGTGCACTACTCCCATAGAACAGTACAGCTACCATACAGTGCTCATACTGTATTAGGGGACCTGTGCACTACACCCATAGAACAGTACAATTACCATACAGTGCTCATACTGTATTAGGGGACATGTGCTCTACTCCCATAGAATAGTACAGTTACCATGCAGTGCTCATACTGTATTAGAGGACATGTGCTCTACTCCCATAGAATAGTACAGTTACCATGCAATTCTCATACTGTATTAGGGGACCTGTGCTCTACTCCCATAGAATAGTACAGTTACCATACAGTGCTCATACTGTATTAGGGGACCTGTGCTCTACTCCCATATAATAGTACAGTTACCATACAGTGCTCCTACTGTATTAGGGGACATGTGCACTACTCCCATAGAATAGTACAGTTACCATACAGTGCTCCTAATGTATTAGGGGGACATGTTCTCTACTCCTCTAGAACAGTACAGTTACCATACAGTGTTCATACTGTATTAGGGGGACCTGTGAACTACTCCCATAGAACAGTACAGCTACGCATACAGTGCTCATACTGTACTAGGGGACATGTGCACTACTCCCATAGAATAGTACAGTTACCATACAGCGCTCATACTGTATTAGTGGACCTGTGCACTACACACATAGAATAGTACAGTTACCATACAGTGCTCATACTGTATTAGGGGACCTGCTCTCTACTCCCATAGAATAGTACAGTAACCATGCAGTGCTCATACTGTATTAGGGGACATGTGCACTACACCCATAGAATAGTACAGTTACCATGCAGTGCTCATACTGTATTAGGGGACCTGTGCTCTTCTCCCATAGAATAGTACAGTTACCATACAGTGCTCATACTGTATTAGGGGACCTGTGCACTACACCCATAGAATAGTACAGTTACCATGCAGTGCTCATACTATATTAGGGGACCTGTACACTGCACCCATAGAATAGTACAGTTAACATGCAGTGCTCATACTGTATTAGGGGACCTGTGCACTACACCCATAGAATAGTTCAGTTAACATACAGTGCTCATACTGTATTAGGGGACCTGTGCACTTCTCCCATAGAACAGTACAGTTACCATGCAGTGTTCATACGGTATTAGGGGACCTATGCTCTACACCCATAGAATAGTACAGTTACCATACAGTGCTCAAACTGTATTAGGGGACCTGTGCACTACACCCATAGAACAGTACAGTTACCATACAGTGCTCATACTGTATTAGGGGACCTGTGCACTACACCCATAGAACAGTACAGTTACCATACAGCGCTCATACTGTATTAGGGGACCTGTGCACTACACCCATAGAATAGTTCAGTTACCATACAGTGCTCCTACTGTATTAGGGGACCTGTGCACTACACACTTAGAATAGTACAGTTACCATACAGTGCTAATACTGTATTAGGGACCTGTGCTCTACACCAATAGAATAGTACAGTTCCCATACAGCGCTCATACTGTATTAGGGGACATGTGCTCTACTCCCATAGAATAGTACAGTTACCATACAGCGCTCATACTGTATTAGGGGACATGTGCTCTACTCCCATAGGATAGTACAGTTACCATACAGTACTCATACTGTATTAGGGGACCTGTGCACTACACACATAGAATAGTACAGTTACCATACAGTGCTCATACTGTATTAGGGGACCTGTGCACTGCACCCATAGAATAGTACACTTAACATGCAGTGCTCATACTGTATTAGGGGACCTGTGCTCTACTCCCATAGAATAGTACATTACCATGCAGTGCTCATACTGTATTAGGGAACCTGTGCACTACACCCATAGAATAGTACAGTTACCATACAGTGCTCATATTATATTAGGGGACATGTGCACTACACCCATAGAATAGTACAGTTACCATACAGTGCTCCTACTGTATTAGGGGACCTGTGCACTACACCCATAGAAAAGTACAGTTACCATGCAGTGTTCATACTGTATTAGGGGACATGTTCTCTACTCCCATAGAATAGTACAGTTACCATGCAGTTCTCATACTGTATTAGGGGACCTGTGCTCTACTCCCATAGAATAGTACAGTTACCATACAGTGCTCATACTGTATTAGGGGACCTGTGCACTACACCCATAGAATAGTACAGTTACCATACAGTGTTCATACTGTATTAGGGGACCTGTGCACTACACCCATAGAACAGTACAGTTACCATACAGTGCTCATACTGTATTAGGGAACCTGTGCTCTACTTCCATAGAATAGTACAGTTACCATGCAGTGCTCATACTGTATTAGGGGACCTGTGCTCTACTCCCATAGAATAGTACAGTTACCATGCAGTGTCCATACTGTATTATGGGACCTGTGCACTGCACCCATAGAATAGTACACTTAACATGCAGTGCTCATACTGTATTAGGGGACCTGTGCTCTACTCCCATAGAATAGTACATTACCATGCAGTGCTCATACTGTATTAGGGGACCTGTGCACTACACCCATAGAATAGTACAGTTACCATACAGTGCTCATATTGTATTAGGGGACCTGTGCACTATACCCATAGAATAGTACAGTTACCATACAGTGCTCCTACTGTATTAGGGGACATGTGCATTACTCCCATAGAATAGTACAGTTACCATACAGTGCTCCTACTGTATTAGGGGACATGTTCTCTACTCCTCTAGAATAGTACAGTTACCATACAGTGTTCATACTGTATTAGGGGACCTGTGCACTACTCCCATAGAACAGTACAGCTACCATACAGTGCTCATACTGTACTAGGGACATGTGCACTACTCCCATAGAATAGTACAGTTACCATACAGCGCTCATACTGTATTAGGGGACCTGTGCACTACACACCTAGAATAGTACAGTTACCATACAGTGCTCATACTGTATTAGGGGACCTGCTCTCTACTCCCATAGAATAGTACAGTAACCATGCAGTGCTCATACTGTATTAGGGGACATGTGCACTACACCCATAGAATAGTACAGTTACCATGCAGTGCTCATACTGTATTAGGGGACCTGTGCTCTTCTCCCATAGAATAGTACAGTTACCATACAGTGCTCATACTGTATTAGGGGACCTGTGCACTACACCCATAGAATAGTACAGTTACCATGCAGTGCTCATACTATATTAGGGGACCTGTACACTGCACCCATAGAATAGTACAGTTAACATGCAGTGCTCATACTGTATTAGGGGACCTGTGCACTACACCCATAGAATAGTTCAGTTACCATACAGTGCTCATACTGTATTAGGGGACCTGTGCACTTCTCCCATACAACAGTACAGTTACCATGCAGTGTTCATACTGTATTAGGGGACCTTTGCTCTACACCCATAGAATAGTACAGTTACCATACAGTGCTCAAACTGTATTAGGGGACCTGTGCACTACACCCATAGAACAGTACAGTTACCATACAGTGCTCATACTGTATTAGGGGACCTGTGCACTACACCCATAGAATAGTACAGTTACCATACAGTGCTCATACTGTATTAGGGGACCTGTGCACTACACCCATAGAATAGTACAGTTACCATACAGCGCTCATACTGTATTAGGGGACCTGTGCACTACACCCATAGAATAGTACAGTTACCATACAGCGCTCATACTGTATTAGGGGACATGTGCTCTACACACATAGAATAGTACAGTTACCGTACAGCGCTCATACTGTATTAGGGGACATGTGCTCTACTCCCATAGAACAGTACAGTTATCGTACAGCGCTCATACTGTATTAGGGGACCTGTGCACTACACCCATAGAATAGTTCAGTTACCATACAGCGCTCATACTGTATTAGGAGACCTGTGCACTACACACATAGAATAGTACAGTTACCATGCAGTCCTCATACTGTATTAGGGGACATGTGCACTACACCCATAGAATAGTACAGTTACCATACAGTGCTCATAATGTATTAGGGGACCTGTGCACTACACCCATAGAATAGGACAGTTACCATACAGCGCTCATACTGTATTAGGGGACATGTGCTCTACACCCATAGAATAGGACAGTTACCATACAGCACTCATACTGTATTAGGGGACCTGTGCACTACACCCATAGAATAGTACAGTTACCATGCAGTGCTCATACTGTATTAGGGGACCTGTGCACTACACCCATAGAATAGTACAGTTACCATGCAGTGCTCATACTGTATTAGGGGACCTGTGCACTACACCCATAGAACAGTACAGTTACCATACAGCGCTCATACTGTATTAGGGGACCTGTGCACTACACCCATAGAATAGTTCAGTTACCATACAGTGCTCCTACTGTATTAGGGGACCTGTGCACTACACACATAGAATAGTACAGTTACCATACAGTGCTCATACTGTATTAGGGACCTGTGCTCTACACCAATAGAATAGTACAGTTACCATACAGCGCTCATACTGTATTAGGGGACATGTACTCTACTCCCATAGAATAGTACAGTTACCATACAGCGCTCATACTGTATTAGGGGATATGTGCTCTACTCCCATAGGATAGTACAGTTACCATACAGTACTCATACTGTATTAGGGGACCTGTGCACTACACACAAAGAATAGTACAGTTACCATACAGTGCTCATACTGTATTAGGGGACCTGTGCTCTACACCCATAGAATAGTACAGTTACCATGCAGCGCTCATACTGTATTAGGGGACCTGTGCACTGCACCCATAGAATAGTACACTTAACATGCAGTGCTCATACTGTATTAGGGGACCTGTGCTCTACTCCCATAGAATAGTACATTACCATGGAGTGCTCATACTGAATTAGGGAACCTGTGCACTACACCCATAGAATAGTACAGTTACCATACAGTGCTCATATTATATTAGGGGACCTGTGCACTACACCCATAGAATAGTACAGTTACCATACAGTGCTCCTACTGTATTAGGGGACCTGTGCACTACACCCATAGAAAAGTACAGTTACCATGCAGTGTTCATACTGTATTAGGGGACATGTGCTCTACTCCCATAGAATAGTACAGTTACCATACAGTGCTCATACTGTTTTAGGGGACATGTTCTCTACTCCTTTAGAATAGTACAGTTACCATACAGTGTTCATACTGTATTAGGGGACCTGTGCACTACTCCCATAGAACAGTACAGCTACCATACAGTGCTCATACTGTACTAGGGGACATGTGCACTTCTCCCATAGAATAGTACAGTTACCATACAGCGCTCATACTGTATTAGGGGACCTGTGCACTACACACATAGAATAGTACATTTACCATACAGCGCTCATATTGTATTAGGGGACCTGTACACTGCACCCATAGAATAGTACCGTTAACATGCAGTGCTCATACTGTATTAGGGGACCTGTGCACTACACCCATAGAATAGTTCAGTTACCATACAGTGCTCAAACTGTATTAGGGGACCTGTGCACTACACCCATAGAACAGTACAGTTACCATGCAGTGTTCATACTGTATTAGGGGACCTGTGCACTACACCCATAGAACAGTACAGTTACCATACAGAGCTCATACTGTATTAGGGGACCTGTGCACTTCTCCCATAGAACAGTACAGTTACCATGCAGCGCTCATACTGTAATTGGGGACTTGTGCACTACACCCATAGAATAGTACAGTTACCATACAGTGCTCATACTGTATTAGGGGACATGTGCACTACACACATAGAATAGTACAATTACCATACAGCGCTCATACTGTATTAGGGGACATGTGCTCTACTCCCATAGAACAGTACAGTTACCATACAGTGCTCATACTGTATTAGGGGACATGTGCTCTACTCCCATAGAATAGTACAGTTACCATACAGTGCTCATACTGTATTAGGGGACATGTGCACTACACCCATAGAATAGTACAGTTACCATACAGTGCTCATACTGTATTAGGGGACCTGTGCACTACAACCATAGAATAGGACAGTTACCATACAGCGCTCATACTGTATTAGGGGACATGTGCTCTACTCCCATAGAACAGTACAGTTACAATACAGTGCTCATACTGTATTAGGGGACCTGTGCTCTACTCCCATAGAATAGTACAGTTACCATACAGTGCTCATACTGTATTAGGGGACCTGTGCACTACACCCATAGAATAGTACTGTTACCATGCAGTGCTCATACTGTATTAGGGGACATGTGCACTACACCCATAGAATAGTACAGTTACCATACAGTGCTCATACTGTATTAGGGGACCTGTGCACTACACCCATAGAATAGGACAGTTACCATGCTGTGCTCATACTGTATTAGGGGACATGTGCACTACACCCATAGAATAGTACAGTTACCATGCAGTGCTCATACTGTATTAGGGGACCTGTGCACTACACCCACAGAACAGTACAGTTACCATACAGTGCTCATACTGTATTAGGGGACCTGTGCACTACACCCATAGAATAGTTCAGTTACCATACAGTGCTCCTACTGTATTAGGGGACCTGTGCACTACACACTTAGAATAGTACAGTTACCATACAGTGCTAATACTGTATTAGGGACCTGTGCTCTACACCAATAGAATAGTACAGTTCCCATACAGCGCTCATACTGTATTAGGGGACATGTGCTCTACTCCCATAGAATAGTACAGTTACCATACAGCGCTCATACTGTATTAGGGGACATGTGCTCTACTCCCATAGGATAGTACAATTACCATACAGTACTCATACTGTATTAGGGGACCTGTGCACTACACACATAGAATAGTACAGTTACCATACAGTGCTCATATTGTATAAGGGGACCTGTGCTCTACACCCATAGAATAGTACAGTTACCATACAGCGCTCATACTGTATTATAGGACCTGTGCACTGCACCCATAGAATAGTACACTTAACATGCAGTGCTCATACTGTATTAGGGGACCTGTGCTCTACTCCCATAGAATAGTACATTACCATGCAGTGCTCATACTGTATTAGGGAACCTGTGCACTACACCCATAGAATAGTACAGTTACCATACAGTGCTCATATTATATTAGGGGACCTGTGCACTACACCCATAGAATAGTACAGTTACCATACAGTGCTCCTACTGTATTAGGGGACCTGTGCACTAAACCCATAGAAAAGTACAGTTACCATGCAGTGTTCATACTGTATTAGGGGACATGTGCTCTACTCCCATAGAATAGTACAGTTACGATACAGTGCTCCTACTGTATTAGGGGACATGTTCTCTACTCCTCTAGAATAGTACACTTATCATACAGTGTTCATACTGTATTAGGGGACCTGTGCACTACTCCCATAGAACAGTACAGCTACCATACAGTGCTCATACTGTACTAGGGGACTTGTGCACTACTCCCATAGAATAGTACAGTTACCATACAGCGCTCATACTGTATTAGGGGACCTGTGCACTACACACATAGAATAGTACATTTACCATACAGTGCTCATACTGTATTAGGGGACCTGTACACTCCACCCATAGAATAGTACAGTTAACATGCAGTGCTCATACTGTATTAGGGGACCTGTGCACTACACCCATAGAATAGTTCAGTTACCATACAGTGCTCAAACTGTATTAGGGGACCTGTGCACTACACCCATAGAACAGTACAGTTACCATGCAGTGTTCATACTGTATTAGGGTACCTGTGCACTACACCCATAGCAGAGTACAGTTACCATACAGTGCTCATTCTGTATTAGGGGACCTGTGCACTTCTCCCATAGAACAGTACAGTTACCATGCAGTGTTCATACTGTATTAGGGGACCTGTGCTATACACCCATAGAATAGTACAGTTACCATACAGTGCTCAAACTGTATTAGGGGACCTGTGCACTACTCCCATAGAATAGTTCAGTTACCATACAGTGCTCATACTGTATTAGGGGACCTGTACACTCCACCCATAGAATAGTACAGTTAACATGCAGTGCTCATACTGTATTAGGGGACCTGTGCACTACACCCATAGAATAGTTCAGTTACCATACAGTGCTCAAACTGTATTAGGGGACCTGTGCACTACACCCATAGAACAGTACAGTTACCATGCAGTGTTCATACTGTATTAGGGTACCTGTGCACTACACCCATAGCATAGTACAGTTACCATACAGTTCTCATACTGTATTAGGGGACCTGTGCACTTCTCCCATAGAACAGTACAGTTACCATGCAGTGTTCATACTGTATTAGGGGACCTGTGCTATACACCCATAGAATAGTACAGTTACCATACAGTGCTCAAACTGTATTAGGGGACCTGTGCACTACACCCATAGAACAGTACAGTTACCATACAGTGCTCATACTGTATTAGGGGACCTGTGCACTACACCCATAGAATAGTACAGTTACCATACAGCGCTCATACTGTATTAGGGGACCTGTGCACTACACCCGTAGAATAGTACAGTTACCATACAGCGCTCATACTGTATTAGGGGACATGTGCACTACACACATAGAATAGTACAGTTACCATACAGCGCTCATACTGTATTAGGGGACATGTGCTCTACTCCCATAGAACAGTACAGTTACCATACAGTGCTCATACTGTATTAGGGGACATGTGCTCTACACCCATAGAATAGTACAGTTACCATGCTGTGCTCATACTGTATTAGGGGACCTGTGCTCTACACCCATAGAATAGTACAGTTACCATACAGTGCTCATACTGTATTAGGGGACCTGTGCACTACACCCATAGAATAGGACAGTTACCATACAACGCTCATACTGTATTAGGGTAGGGGACATGTTCTCTACTCCCATAGAACAGTACAGTTACCATACAGTGCTCATACTGTATTAGGGGACCTGTGCTCTACTCCCATAGAATTGTACAGTTACCATACAGTGCTCATACTGTATTAGGGGACATGTGCACTACACCCATAGAATAGTACAGTTACCATACAGTGCTCATACTGTATTAGGGGACCTGTGCACTACACCCATAGAATTGGACAGTTACCATACAGCGCTCATACTGTATTAGGGGACATGTGCTCTACTCCCTTAGAACTGTACAGTTACCAAACAGTGCTTATACTGTATTAGGGGACCTGTGCTCTACTCCCATAGAATAGTACAGTTACCATACATTGCTCATACTGTATTAGGAGACCTGTGCACTACACCCATAGAATAGTACAGTTACCATGCAGTGCTCATACTGTATTAGGGGACCTGTGCACTACACTCATAGAATAGTACAGTTACCATGCAGTGCTCATACTGTTTTAGGGGACCTGTGCACTACACCCATAGAACAGTACAGTAACCATACAGCGCTCATACTGTATTAGGGGACCTGTGCACTACACCAATAGAATAGTACAGTTACCATACAGTGCTCCTACTGTTTTAGGGGACCAGTGCACTACACACATAGAATAGTACAGTTACCATACAGTGCTCATACTGTATTAGGGGACCTGTGCACTACACACATAGAATAGTACAGTTACCATACAGTGCTCATACTGTATAAGGGGACCTGTGCTCTACACCCATAGAATAGTACAGTTACCATACAGCGCTCTTACTGTATTAGGGGACATGTGCTCTACTCCCATAGAACAGTACAGTTACCATACAGTGCTCATACTGTATTAGGGGACATGTTCTCTACTCCTCTAGAATACTACAGTTACCATACAGTGTTCATACTGTATTAGGGGACCTGTGCACTACTCCCATAGAACAGTACAGCTACCATACAGTGCTCATACTGTACTAGGGGACATGTGCACTACTCCCATAGAATAGTACAGTTACCATACAGCGCTCATACTGTATTAGGGGACCAGTGCACTACACACATAGAATAGTACAGTTACCATACAGTGCTCATACTGTATTAGGGGACCTGTACACTCCACCCATAGAATAGTACAGTTAACATGCAGTGCTCATACTGTATTAGGGGACCTGTGCACTACACCCATAGAATAGTTCAGTTACCATACAGTGCTCAAACTGTATTAGGGGACCTGTGCACTACACCCATAGAACAGTACAGTTACCATGCAGTGTTCATACTGTATTAGGGTACCTGTGCACTACACCCATAGAAAAGTACAGTTACCATACAGTGCTCAAACTGTATTAGGGGACCTGTGCACTACACCCATAGAACAGTACAGTTACCATGCAGTGTTCATACTGTATTAGGGTACCTGTGCACTACACCCATAGAATAGTACAGTTACCATACAGTGCTCATACTGTATTAGGGGACCTCTGCACTTCTCCCATAGAACAGTACAGTTACCATGCAGTGTTCATACTGTATTAGGGGACCTGTGCTCTACACCCATAGAATAGTACAGTTACCATTAGGGATGTGCAGGCTCGGTTCTACTCGGTTCCGTTCGGTTCTTTTTACCGAATCTTATTGGCTATCCAAAACTCGTGACAGCTGAAACCCAATAAGATCCGGTAAAAAGAACCGAACGGAACCGAGTAGAACCGAGCCTGCACATCCCTAGTTACCATACAGTGCTCAAACTGTATTAGGGGACCTGTGCACTACACCCATAGAACAGTACAGTTACCATACAGTGCTCATACTGTATTAGGGGACCTGTGCACTACACCCATAGAATAGTACAGTTACCATACAGCGCTCATACTGTATTAGGGGACCTGTGCACTACACCCGTAGAATAGTACAGTTACCATACAGTGCTCATACTGTATTAGGGGACATGTGCACTACACACATAGAATAGTACAGTTACCATACAGCGCTCATACTGTATTAGGGGACATGTGCTCTACTCCCATAGAACAGTACAGTTACCATACAGTGCTCATACTGTATTAGGGGACATGTGCACTACACACATAGAATAGTACAGTTACCATACAGTGCTCATACTGTATTAGGGGACCTGTGCACTACACACAAAGAATAGTACAGTTACCATGCTGTGCTCATACTGTATTAGGGGACCTGTGCTCTACACCCATAGAATAGTACAGTTACCATACAGTGCTCATACTGTATTAGGGGACCTGTGCACTACACCCATAGCATAGGACAGTTACCATACAGCGCTCATACTGTATTAGGGGACATGTTCTCTACTCCCATAGAACAGTACAGTTACCATACAGTGCTCATACTGTATTAGGGGACCTGTGCTCTACTCCCATAGAATAGTACAGTTACCATACAGTGCTCATACTGTATTAGGGGACATGTGCACTACACACATAGAATAGTACAGTTACCATACAGTGCGCATACTGTATTAGGGGACCTGTGCACTACACCCATAGAATTGGACAGTTACCATACAGCGCTCATACTGTATTAGGGGACATGTGCTCAACTCCCTTAGAACAGTACAGTTACCAAACAGTGCTCATACTGTATTAGGGGACCTGTGCTCTACTCCCATAGAATAGTACAGTTACCATACATTGCTCATACTGTATTAGGGGACCTGTGCACTACACCCATAGAATAGTACAGTTACCATGCAGTGCTCATACTGTATTAGGGGACCTGTGCACTACACTCATAGAATAGTACAGTTACCATGCAGTGCTCATACTGTTTTAGGGGACCTGTGCACTACACCCATAGAACAGTACAGTTACCATACAGCGCTACTCCCATAGAACAGTACAGTTACCATACAGCGCTCATACTGTATTAGGGGACCTGTGCACTACACCCATAGAATAGTACATTTACCATACAGTGCTCATACTGTATTAGGGGACCTGTGCACTACACACATAGAATAGTACAGTTACCATGCTGTGCTCATACTGTATTAGAGGGCCTGTGCTCTACACCCATAGAATAGTACAGTTACCATACAGTGCTCATACTGTATTAGGGGACCTGTGCACTACACCCATAGAATAGGACAGTTACCATACAGCGCTCATACTGTATTAGGGGACATGTTCTCTACTCCCATAGAACAGTACAGTTACCATACAGTGCTCATACTGTATTAGGGGACCTGTGCTCTACTCCCATAGAATAGTACAGTTACCATACAGTGCTCATACTGTATTAGGGGACATGTGCACTACACCCATAGAATAGTACAGTTACCATACAGTGCTCATACTGTATTAGGGGACCTGTGCACTACACCCATAGAATTGGACAGTTACCATACAGCGCTCATACTGTATTAGGGGACATGTGCTCTACTCCCTTAGAACAGTACAGTTACCAAACAGTGCTCATACTGTATTAGGGGACCAGTGCACTACACACATAGAATAGTACAGTTACCATACAGTGCTCATACTGTATTAGGGGACCTGTGCACTACACACATAGAATAGTACAGTTACCATACAGTGCTCATACTGTATAAGGGGACCTGTGCTCTACACCCATAGAATAGTACAGTTACCATACAGCGCTCATACTGTATTAGGGGACATGTGCTCTACTCCCATAGAACAGTACAGTTACCATACAGTGCTCATACTGTATTAGGGGACATGTTCTCTACTCCTCTAGAATAGTACAGTTACCATACAGTGTTCATACTGTATTAGGGGACCTGTGCACTACTCCCATAGAACAGTACAGCTACCATACAGTGCTCATACTGTACTAGGGGACATGTGCACTACTCCCATAGAATAGTACAGTTACCATACAGCGCTCATACTGTATTAGGGGACCAGTGCACTACACACATAGAATAGTACAGTTACCATACAGTGCTCATACTGTATTAGGGGACCTGTACACTCCACCCATAGAATAGTACAGTTAACATGCAGTGCTCATACTGTATTAGGGGACCTGTGCACTACACCCATAGAATAGTTCAGTTACCATACAGTGCTCAAACTGTATTAGGGGACCTGTGCACTACACCCATAGAACAGTACAGTTACCATGCAGTGTTCATACTGTATTAGGGTACCTGTGCACTACACCCATAGAATAGTACAGTTACCATACAGTGCTCAAACTGTATTAGGGGACCTGTGCACTACACTCATAGAACAGTACAGTTACCATGCAGTGTTCATACTGTATTAGGGTACCTGTGCACTACACCCATAGAATAGTACAGTTACCATACAGTGCTCATACTGTATTAGGGGACCTGTGCACTTCTCCCATAGAACAGTACAGTTACCATGCAGTGTTCATACTGTATTAGGGGACCTGTGCTCTACACCCATAGAATAGTACAGTTACCATACAGTGCTCAAACTGTATTAGGGGACCTGTGCACTACACCCATAGAACAGTACAGTTACCATACAGTGCTCATACTGTATTAGGGGACCTGTGCACTACACCCATAGAATAGTACAGTTACCATACAGCGCTCATACTGTATGAGGGGACCTGTGCACTACACCCGTAGAATAGTACAGTTACCATACAGTGCTCATACTGTATTAGGGGACATGTGCACTACACACATAGAATAGTACAGTTACCATACAGCGCTCATACTGTATTAGGGGACATGTGCTCTACTCCCATAGAACAGTACAGTTACCATACAGTGCTCATACTGTATTAGGGGACATGTGCTCTACTCCCATAGAATAGTACAGTTACCATACAGTGCTCATACTGTATTAGGGGACCTGTGCACTACACACATAGAATAGTACAGTTACCATGCTGTGCTCATACTGTATTAGGGGACCTCTGCTCTACACCCATAGAATAGTACAGTTACCATACAGTGCTCATACTGTATTAGGGGACCTGTGCACTACACCCATAGAATAGGACAGTTACCATACAGCGCTCATACTGTATTAGGGGACATGTTCTCTACTCCCATAGAACAGTACAGTTACCATACAGTGCTCATACTGTATTAGGGGACCTGTGCTCTACTCCCATAGAATAGTACAGTTACCATACAGTGCTCATACTGTATTAGGGGACATGTGCACTACACACATAGAATAGTACAGTTACCATACAGTGCGCATACTGTATTAGGGGACCTGTGCACTACACCCATAGAATTGGACAGTTACCATACAGCGCTCATACTGTATTAGGGGACATGTGCTCTACTCCCTTAGAACAGTACAGTTACCAAACAGTGCTCATACTGTATTAGGGGACCTGTGCTCTACTCCCATAGAATAGTACAGTTACCATACATTGCTCATACTGTATTAGGGGACCTGTGCACTACACCCATAGAATAGTACAGTTACCATGCAGTGCTCATACTGTATTAGGGGACCTGTGCACTACACTCATAGAATAGTACAGTTACCATGCAGTGCTCATACTGTTTTAGGGGACCTGTGCACTACACCCATAGAACAGTACAGTTACCATACAGCGCTACTCCCATAGAACAGTACAGTTACCATACAGCGCTCATACTGTATTAGGGGACCTGTGCACTACACCCATAGAATAGTACAGTTACCATACAGTGCTCATACTGTATTAGGGGACCTGTGCACTACACACATAGAATAGTACAGTTACCATGCTGTGCTCATACTGTATTAGGGGACCTGTGCTCTACACCCATAGAATAGTACAGTTACCATACAGTGCTCATACTGTATTAGGGGAACTGTGCACTACACCCATAGAATAGGACAGTTACCATACAGCGCTCATACTGTATTAGGGGACATGTTCTCTACTCCCATAGAACAGTACAGTTACCATACAGTGCTCATACTGTATTAGGGGACCTGTGCTCTACTCCCATAGAATAGTACAGTTACCATACAGTGCTCATACTGTATTAGGGGACATGTGCACTACACCCATAGAATAGTACAGTTACCATACAGTGCTCATACTGTATTAGGGGACCTGTGCACTACACCCATAGAATTGGACAGTTACCATACAGCGCTCATACTGTATTAGGGGACATGTGCTCTACTCCCTTAGAACAGTACAGTTACCAAACAGTGCTCATACTGTATTAGGAGACCTGTGCTCTACTCCCATAGAATAGTACAGTTACCATACATTGCTCATACTGTATTAGGGGACCTGTGCACTACACCCATAGAATAGTACAGTTACCATGCAGTGCTCATACTGTATTAGGGGACCTGTGCACTACACTCATAGAATAGTACAGTTACCATGCAGTGCTCATACTGTTTTAGGGGACCTGTGCACTACACCCATAGAACAGTACAGTTACCATACAGCGCTCATACTGTATTAGGGGACCTGTGCACTACACCCATAGAATAGTACAGTTACCATACAGTGCTCCTACTGTATTAGGGGACCAGTGCACTACACACATAGAATAGTACAGTTACCATACAGTGCTCATACTGTATTAGGGGACCTGTGCACTACACACATAGAATAGTACAGTTACCATACAGTGCTCATACTGTATAAGGGGACCTGTGCTCTACACCCATAGAATAGTACAGTTACCATACAGCGCTCATACTGTATTAGGGGACATGTGCTCTACTCCCATAGAACAGTACAGTTACCATACAGTGCTCATACTGTATTAGGGGACCTGTGCACTACACCCATAGAATAGTACAGTTACCATACAGTGCTCCTACTGTATTAGGGGACCTGTGCACTACACCCATAGAAAAGTACAGTTACCATGCAGTGTTCATACTGTATTAGGGGACATGTGCTCTACTCCCATAGAATAGTACAGTTACCATACAGTGCACCTACTGTATTAGGGGACATGTTCTCTACTCCTCTAGAATATTACAGTTACCATACAGTGTTCATACTGTATTAGGGGACCTGTGCACTACTCCCATAGAACAGTACAGCTACCATACAGTGCTCATACTGTACTAGGGGACATGTGCACTACTCCCATAGAATAGCACAGTTACCATACAGCGCTCATACTGTAATAGGGGACCTGTGCACTACACACATAGAATAGTACAGTTACCATACAGTGCTCACACTGTATTAGGGGACCTGCTCTCTACTCCCATAGAATAGTACAGTAACCATGCAGTGCTCATACTGTATTAGGGGACATGTGCACTACACCCATAGAATAGTACAGTTACCATGCAGTGCTCATACTGTATTAGGGGACCTGTGCACTACACCCATAGAATATTACAGTTAGCATGCAGTGCTCATTCTGAATTAGGGGACCTGTGCTCTACTCCCATAGAATAGTACAGTTACTATGCAGTGCTCATACTGTATTAGGGGACCTGTACACTGCACCCATAGAATAGTACAGTTAACATGCAGTGCTCATACTATATTAGGGGACCTGTGCACTACACCCATAGAATAGTTCAGTTACCATACAGTGCTCAAACTGTATTAGGGGACCTGTGCACTACACCCAAAGAACAGTACAGTAACCATGCAGTGTTCATACTGTATTAGGGGACCTGTGCACTACACCAATAGAATAGGACAGTTACCATGCAGTGTTCATACTGTATTAGGGGACATGTGCTCTACTCCCATAGAATAGTACAGTTACGATACAGTGCTCCTACTGTAGTAGGGGACATGTTCTCTACTACTCTAGAATAGTACAGTTATCATACAGTGTTCATACTGTATTAGGGGACCTGTGCACTACTCCCATAGAACAGTACAGCTACCATACAGTGCTCATACTGTACTAGGGGACTTGTGCACTACTCCCATAGAATAGTACAGTTACCATACAGCGCTCATACTGTATTAGGGGACCTGTGCACTACACACATAGAATAGTACAGTTACCATACAGTGCTCATACTGTATTAGGGGACCTGTACACTCCACCCATAGAATAGTACCGTTAACATGCAGTGCTCATACTGTATTAGGGGACCTGTGCACTACACCCATAGAATAGTTCAGTTACCACCATACAGTGCTCAAACTGTATTAGGGGACCTGTGCACTACACCCATAGAACAGTACAGTTACCATGCAGTGTTCATACTGTATTAGGGTACCTGTGCACTACACCCATAGAATAGTACAGTTACCATACAGTGCTCATACTGTATTAGGGGACCTGTGCACTTCTCCCATAGAACAGTACAGTTACCATGCAGTGTTCATACTGTATTAGGGGACATGTGCTATACACCCATAGAATAGTACAGTTACCATACAGTGCTCAAACTGTATTAGGGGACCTGTGCACTACACCCATAGAACAGTACAGTTACCATACAGTGCTCATACTGTATTAGGGGACCTGTGCACTACACCCATAGAATAGTACAGTTACCATACAGCGCTCATACTGTATTAGGGGACATGTGCACTACACCCGTAGAATAGTACAGTTACCATACAGTGCTCATACTGTATTAGGGGATATGTGCACTACACACATAGAATAGTACAGTTACCATACTGCGCTCATACTGTATTAGGGGACCTGTGCTCTACTCCCATAGAACAGTACAGTTACCATACAGTGCTCATACTGTATTAGGGGACATGTGCTCTACTCCCATAGAATAGTACAGTTACCATACAGTGCTCATACTGTATTAGGGGACCTGTGCACTACACACATAGAATAGTACAGTTACCATGCTGTGCTCATACTGTATTAGGGGACCTGTGCTCTACACCCATAGAATAGTACAGTTACCATACAGTGCTCATACTGTATTAGGGGACCTGTGCACTACACCCATAGAATTGGACAGTTACCATACAGCGCTCATACTGTATTAGGGGACATGTTCTCTACTCCCATAGACCAGTACAGTTACCATACAGTGCTCATACTGTATTAGGGCACCTGTGCTCTACTCCCATAGAATAGTACAGTTACCATACAGTGCTCATACTGTATTAGGGGACATGTGCACTACACCCATAGAATAGTACAGTTACCATACAGTGCTCATACTGTATTAGGGGACCTGTGCACTACACCCATAGAATTGGACAGTTACCATACAGCGCTCATACTGTATTAGGGGACATGTGCTCTACTCCCTTAGAACAGTACAGTTACCAAACAGTGCTCATACTGTATTAGTGGACCTGTGCTCTACTCCCATAGAATAGTACAGTTACCATACATTGCTCATACTGTATTAGGGGACCTGTGCACTACACCCATAGAATAGTACAGTTACCATGCAGTGCTCATACTGTATTAGGGGACCTGTGCACTACACTCATAGAATAGTACAGTTACCATGCAGTGCTCATACTGTTTTAGGGGACCTGTGCACTACACCCATAGAACAGTACAGTTACCATACAGCGCTCATACTGTATTAGGGGACCTGTGCACTACACCCATAGAATAGTACAGTTACCATACAGTGCTCCTACTGTTTTAGGGGACCAGTGCACTACACACATAGAATAGTACAGTTACCATACAGTGCTCATACTGTATTAGGGGACCTGTGCACTACACACATAGAATAGTACAGTTACCATACAGTGCTCATACTGTATAAGGGGACCTGTGCTCTGCACCCATAGAATAGTACAGTTACCATACAGCGCTCATACTGTATTAGGGGACATGTGCTCTACTCCCATAGAACAGTACAGTTACCATACAGTGCTCATACTGTATTAGGGGACATGTTCTCTACTCCTCTAGAATAGTACAGTTACCATACAGTGTTCATACTGTATTAGGGGACCTGTGCACTACTACCATAGAACAGTACAGCTACCATACAGTGCTCATACTGTACTAGGGGACATGTGCACTACTCCCATAGAATAGTACAGTTACCATACAGCGCTCATACTGTATTAGGGGACCTGTGCACTACACACATAGAATAGTACAGTTACCATACAGTGCTCATACTGTATTAGGGAACCTGTACACTCCACCCATAGAATAGTACAGTTAACATGCAGTGCTCATACTGTATTAGGGGACCTGTGCACTACACCCATAGAATAGTTCAGTTACCATACAGTGCTCAAACTGTATTAGGGGACCTGTGCACTACACCCATAGAACAGTACAGTTACCATGCAGTGTTCATACTGTATTAGGGTACCTGTGCACTACACCCATACAGTGCTCATACTGTATTAGGGGACCTGTGCACTTCTCCCATAGAACAGTACAGTTACCATGCAGTGTTCATACTGTATTAGGGGACCTGTGCTCTACACCCATAGAATAGTACAGTTACCATACAGTGCTCAAACTGTATTAGGGGACCTGTGCACTACACACATAGAATAGTACAGTTACCATACAGTGCTCATACTGTATTAGGGGACCTGTACACTCCACCCATAGAATAGTACAGTTACCATGCAGTGTTCATACTGTATTAGGGTACCTGTGCACTACACCCATAGAATAGTACAGTTACCATACAGTGCTCATACTGTATTAGGGGACCTGTGCACTTCTCCCATAGAACAGTACAGTTACCATGCAGTGTTCATACTGTATTAGGGGACATGTGCTATACACCCATAGAATAGTACAGTTACCATAAAGTGCTCAAACTGTATTAGGGGACCTGTGCACTACACCCATAGAACAGTACAGTTACCATACAGTGCTCATACTGTATTAGGGGACCTGTGCACTACACCCATAGAATAGTACAGTTACCATACAGCGCTCATACTGTATTAGGGGACATGTGCACTACACCCGTAGAATAGTACAGTTACCATACAGTGCTCATACTGTATTAGGGGACATGTGCACTACACACATAGAATAGTACAGTTACCATACTGCGCTCATACTGTATTAGGGGACCTGTGCTCTACTCCCATAGAACAGTACAGCTACCATACAGTGCTCATACTGTACTAGGGGACATGTGCACTACTCCCATAGAATAGTACAGTTACCATACAGCGCTCATACTGTATTAGGGGACCTGTGCACTACACACATAGAATAGTACAGTTACCATACAGTGCTCATACTGTATTAGGGAACCTGTACACTCCACCCATAGAATAGTACAGTTAACATGCAGTGCTCATACTGTATTAGGGGACCTGTGCACTACACCCATAGAATAGTTCAGTTACCATACAGTGCTCAAACTGTATTAGGGGACCTGTGCACTACACCCATAGAACAGTACAGTTACCATGCAGTGTTCATACTGTATTAGGGTACCTGTGCACTACACCCATACAGTGCTCATACTGTATTAGGGGACCTGTGCACTTCTCCCATAGAACAGTACAGTTACCATGCAGTGTTCATACTGTATTAGGGGACCTGTGCTCTACACCCATAGAATAGTACAGTTACCATACAGTGCTCAAACTGTATTAGGGGACCTGTGCACTACACACATAGAATAGTACAGTTACCATACAGTGCTCATACTGTATTAGGGGACCTGTACACTCCACCCATAGAATAGTACAGTTACCATGCAGTGTTCATACTGTATTAGGGTACCTGTGCACTACACCCATAGAATAGTACAGTTACCATACAGTGCTCATACTGTATTAGGGGACCTGTGCACTTCTCCCATAGAACAGTACAGTTACCATGCAGTGTTCATACTGTATTAGGGGACATGTGCTATACACCCATAGAATAGTACAGTTACCATACAGTGCTCAAACTGTATTAGGGGACCTGTGCACTACACCCATAGAACAGTACAGTTACCATACAGTGCTCATACTGTATTAGGGGACCTGTGCACTACACCCATAGAATAGTACAGTTACCATACAGCGCTCATACTGTATTAGGGGACATGTGCACTACACCCGTAGAATAGTACAGTTACCATACAGTGCTCATACTGTATTAGGGGACATGTGCACTACACACATAGAATAGTACAGTTACCATACTGCGCTCATACTGTATTAGGGGACCTGTGCTCTACTCCCATAGAACAGTACAGTTACCATACAGTGCTCATACTGTATTAGGGGACATGTGCTCTACTCCCATAGAATAGTACAGTTACCATACAGTGCTCATACTGTATTAGGGAACCTGTGCACTACACACATAGAATAGTACAGTTACCATGCTGTGCTCATACTGTATTAGGGGACCTGTGCTCTACACCCATAGAATAGTACAGTTACCATACAGTGCTCATACTGTATTAGGGGACCTGTGCACTACACCCATAGAATTGGACAGTTACCATACTGCGCTCATACTGTATTAGGGGACATGTTCTCTACTCCCATAGACCAGTACAGTTACCATGCAGTGCTCATACTGTATTAGGGCACCTGTGCTCTACTCCCATAGAATAGTACAGTTACCATACAGTGCTCATACTGTATTAGGGGACATGTGCACTACACCCATAGAATAGTACAGTTACCATACAGTGCTCATACTGTATTAGGGGACCTGTGCACTACACCCATAGAATTGGACAGTTACCATACAGCGCTCATACTGTATTAGGGGACATGTGCTCTACTCCCTTAGAACAGTACAGTTACCAAACAGTGCTCATACTGTATTAGTGGACCTGTGCTCTACTCCCATAGAATAGTACAGTTACCATACATTGCTCATACTGTATTAGGGGACCTGTGCACTACACCCATAGAATAGTACAGTTACCATGCAGTGCTCATACTGTATTAGGGGACCTGTGCACTACACTCATAGAATAGTACAGTTACCATGCAGTGCTCATACTGTTTTAGGGGACCTGTGCACTACACCCATAGAACAGTACAGTTACCATACAGCGCTCATACTGTATTAGGGGACCTGTGCACTACACCCATAGAATAGTACAGTTACCATACAGTGCTCCTACTGTTTTAGGGGACCAGTGCACTACACACATAGAATAGTACAGTTACCATACAGTGCTCATACTGTATTAGGGGACCTGTGCACTACACACATAGAATAGTACAGTTACCATACAGTGCTCATACTGTATAAGGGGACCTGTGCTCTGCACCCATAGAATAGTACAGTTACCATACAGCGCTCATACTGTATTAGGGGACATGTGCTCTACTCCCATAGAACAGTACAGTTACCATACAGTGCTCATACTGTATTAGGGGACATGTTCTCTACTCCTCTAGAATAGTACAGTTACCATACAGTGTTCATACTGTATTAGGGGACCTGTGCACTACTACCATAGAACAGTACAGCTACCATACAGTGCTCATACTGTACTAGGGGACCTGTGCACTACACACATAGAATAGTACAGTTACCATACAGTGCTCATACTGTATTAGGGAACCTGTACACTCCACCCATAGAATAGTACAGTTAACATGCAGTGCTCATACTGTATTAGGGGACCTGTGCACTACACCCATAGAATAGTTCAGTTACCATACAGTGCTCAAACTGTATTAGGGGACCTGTGCACTACACCCATAGAACAGTACAGTTACCATGCAGTGTTCATACTGTATTAGGGTACCTGTGCACTAAACCCATACAGTGCTCATACTGTATTAGGGGACCTGTGCACTTCTCCCATAGAACAGTACAGTTACCATGCAGTGTTCATACTGTATTAGGGGACCTGTGCTCTACACCCATAGAATAGTACAGTTACCATACAGTGCTCAAACTGTATTAGGGGACCTGTGCACTACACACATAGAATAGTACAGTTACCATACAGTGCTCATACTGTATTAGGGGACCTGTACACTCCACCCATAGAATAGTACAGTTAACATGCAGTGCTCATACTGTATTAGGGGACCTGTGCACTACACCCATAGAATAGTTCAGTTACCATACAGTGCTCAAACTGTATTAGGGGACCTGTGCACTACACCCATAGAACAGTACAGTTACCATGCAGTGTTCATACTGTATTAGGGTACCTGTGCACTACACCCATAGAATAGTACAGTTACCATACAGTGCTCATACTGTATTAGGGGACCTGTGCACTTCTCCCATAGAACAGTACAGTTACCATGCAGTGTTCATACTGTATTAGGGGACCTGTGCTCTACACCCATAGAATAGTACAGTTACCATACAGTGCTCAAACTGTATTAGGGGACCTGTGCACTACACCTATAGAACAGTACAGTTACCATACAGTGCTCATACTGTATTAGGGGACCTGTGCACTACACACATAGAATAGTACAGTTACCATACAGCGCTCATACTGTATTAGGGGACATGTGTTCTACTCCCATAGAACAGTACAGTTACCATACAGTGCTCATACTGTATTAGGGGACATGTGCTCTACTCCCATAGAATAGTACAGTTACCATACAGTGCTCATACTGTATTAGGGGACCTGTGCACTACACACATAGAATAGTACAGTTACCATGCTGTGCTCATACTGTATTAGGGGACCTGTGCTCTACACCCATAGAATAGTACAGTTACCATACAGTGCTCATACTGTATTAGGGGACCTGTGCACTACACCCATAGAATAGGACAGTTACCATACAGCGCTCATACTGTATTAAGGGACATGTTCTCTACTCCTATAGAACAGTACAGTTACCATACAGTGCTCATACTGTATTAGGG
Source organism: Taudactylus pleione (assembly GCA_031769625.1). Lineage (NCBI taxonomy): Eukaryota > Metazoa > Chordata > Amphibia > Anura > Myobatrachidae > Taudactylus > Taudactylus pleione. Next base: position 90,490 of record JAUIMM010000795.1, on the reverse strand, counting down.
GACCTGTGCTCTACTCCCATAGAATAGTACAGTTACCATACAGTGCTCATACTGTATTAGGGGACATGTGCACTACACCCATAGAATAGTACAGTTACCATACAGTGCTCATACTGTATTAGGGGACCTGTGCACTACACCCATAGAATTGGACAGTTACCATACAGCGCTCATACTGAATTAGGGGACATGTGCTCTACTCCCTTAGAACAGTACAGTTACCAAACAGTGCTCATACTGTATTAGGGGACCTGTGCTCTACTCCCATAGAATAGTACAATTACCATACATTGCTCATAATGTATTAGGGGACCTGTGCACTACACCCATAGAATAGTACAGTTACCATGCAGTGCTCATACTGTATTAGGGGACCTGTGCACTACACTCATAGAATAGTACAGTTACCATGCAGTGCTCATACTGTTTTAGGGGACCTGTGCACTACACCCATAGAACAGTACAGTTACCATACAGCGCTCATACTGTATTAGGGGACCTGTGCACTACACCCATAGAATAGTACAGTTACCATACAGTGCTCCTACTGTATTAGGGGACCAGTGCACTACACACATTGAATAGTACAGTTACCATACAGTGCTCATACTGTATTAGGGGACCTGTGCACTACACACATAGAATAGTACAGTTACCATACAGTGCTCATACTGTATAAGGGGACCTGTGCTCTACACCCATAGAATAGTACAGTTACCATACAGCGCTCATACTGTATTAGGGGACATGTGCTCTACTCCCATAGAATAGTACAGTTACCATACAGTGCTCATACTGTATTAGGGGACCTGTGCACTACACCCATAGAATAGTACAGTTACCATACAGTGCTCATACTGTATTAGGGGACATGTGCTCTACACCCATAGAATAGTACAGTTACCATACAGTGCTCCTACTGTATTAGGGGACATGTTCTCTACTCCTCTAGAATAGTACAGTTACCATACAGTGTTCATACTGTATTAGGGGACCTGTGCACTACTCCCATAGAACAGTACAGCTACCATACAGTGCTCATACTGTACTAGGGGACCTGTGCACTACACCCATAGAAAAGTACAGTTACCATGCAGTGTTCATACTGTATTAGGGGACATGTGCTCTACTCCCATAGAATAGTACAGTTACCATACAGTGCTCATACTGTATTAGGGGACATGTGCTCTACTCCCATAGAATAGTACAGTTACCATACAGTGCTCATACTGTATTAGGGGACCTGTGCACTACACCCATAGAACAGTACAGTTACCATACAGCGCTCATACTGTATTAGGGGACCTGTGCACTACACCCATAGAATAGTACAGTTACCATACAGTGCTCATACTGTATTAGGGGACATGTGCACTACACACATAGAATAGTACAGTTACCACCATACAGCGCTCATACTGTATTAGGGGACATGTGCTCTACTCCCATAGAACAGTACAGTTACCATACAGTGCTCATACTGTATTAGGGGACATGTGCTCTACTCCCTTAGAATAGTACAGTTACCATGCAGTGCTCATTCTGTATTAGCGGACATGTGCACTACACCCAATGAATAGTACAGTTACCATACAGTGCTCATACTGTATTAGGGGACCTGTGCTCTACTCCCATTGAAAAGTACAGTTACCATACAGTACTCATACTGTATTAGGGGACCTGTGCTCTACTCCCATTGAATAGTACAGTTACCATACAGTGCTCATACTGTATTAGGGGACCTGTGCACTACACCCATAGAATAGTACAGTTACCATACAGTGCTCATACTGTATTAGGGGACCTGTGCTCTACTCCCATTGAATAGTACAGTTACCATACAGTGCTTATACTGTATTAGGGGACCTGTGCTCTACTCCCATTGAATAGTACAGTTACCATACAGTGCTCATACTGTATTAGGGGACATGTGCACTACACCCAACGAATAGTACAGTTACCATACAGTGCTCATACTGTATTAGGGGACCTGTGCTCTACTCCCATTGAATAGTACAGTTACCATACAGTGCTCATACTGTATTAGGGGACCTGTGCACTACTCCCATAGAATAGTACAGTTACCATACAGTGCTCATACTGTATTAGGGGACCTGTGCACTACTCCCATAGAATAGTACAGTTACCATACAGTGCTCATACTGTATTAGGTGACCTGCGCACTACACCCATAGAATAGTACAGTTACCATACAGTACTCATACTGTATTAGGGGACCTGTGAACTACTCCCATAGAATAGTACAGTTACCGTACAGTGCTCATACTGTATTAGGGGACCTGCGCACTACACATATAGAATAGTACAGTTACCATACACTGCTTATACTGTATTAGGGGACCTGCGCACTACACCCATAGAATAGTACAGTTACCATACAGTACTCATACTGTATTAGGGGACCTGTGCACTACTCCCATAGAATAGTACAGTTACCGTACAGTGCTCATACTGTATTAGGGGACCAGCGCACTACACACATAGAATAGTACAGTTACCATACAGTGCTCATACTGTATTAGGGGACATGCGCACTACACACATAGAACAGTACAGTTACCATACAGCGCTCATACTGTATTAGGGGAATTGTGCTCTACTCCCATAGAATAGTACAGTTACCATACAGTGTTCATACTGTATTAGGGGACCTGTGCACTACACCCAAAGAATAGTACAGTTACCATGCAGTGCTCATACTGTATTAGGGGACCTGCGCACTACTCCCATAGAACAGTACAGTTACCATACAGTGCTCATACTGTATTAGGGGACCTGCGCACTACTCCCATAGAACAGTACAGTTACCATACAGCGCTCATACTGTATTAGGGGAATTGTGCTCTACTCCCATAGAATAGTACAGTTACCATACAGTGCTCATACTGTATTAGGGGACCTGTGCACTACTCCCATAGAATAGTACAGTTACCATACAGTGCTCATACTGTATTAGGGGACCTGCGCTCTTCTCCCATAGAATAGTACAGTTACCATACAGTGCTCATACTGTATTAGGGGACCTGTGCTCTACTCCCATAGAACAGTACAGTTACCATGCAGTGCTCATACTGTATTAGGGGACCTGTGCACTACTCCCATAGAATAGTACAGTTACCATGCAGTGCTCATTCTGTATTAGGGGACCTGTGCTCTACTCCCCTAGAATAGTACAGTTACCATGCAGTGTTCATACTGTATTAGGGGACATGTGCACTACACCCATAGAATAGTACAGTTACCATGCAGTGCTCATACTGTATTAGGGGACCTGTTCACTACACACATAGAACAGTACAGTTACCATGCAGTGCTCATACTGTATTAGGGGACCTGTGCTCTACTCCCATAGAATAGTACAGTTACCATAAAGTGATCATACTGTATTAGGTGACCTGTGCACTACACCCATGGAATTGTACAGTTACAGTACCATACAGTGCTCATAGTGTATTGGGGGACCTGTGTACTACACCCATGGAATTGTACAGTTCAGTACCATGCAGTGCTCATACTGTATTAGGGGACCTGTGCACTACTCCCAGAGAACAGTACAGTTACCATACAGTGTTCATACTGTATTAGGGGACCTGTGCACTACACCCATAGAATAGTACAGTTACCATGCAGTGCTCATTCTGTATTAGGGGACCTGTGCTCTACTCCCATAGAATAGTACAGTTACCATACAGTGCTCATACTGTATTAGGGGACCTGTGCACTACACCCATAGAATAGTACAGTTACCATGCAGTGCTCATACTGTGTTAGGGGACCTGTGCTCTACATCCATAGAATAGTACAGTTACCATACAGTGCTCATACTGTATTAGGGGACCTGTGCTCTACTCCCATAGAATAGTACAGTTACCATACAGTGCTCATACTGTATTAGGGGACCTGTGCTCTACTCCCATAGAATAGTACAGTTACCATACAGTGTTCATACTGTATTAGGGGACATGTGCACTACACCCATAGTATAGTACAGTTACCATGCAGTGCTCATACTGTATTATGGGACCTGTTCACTACACACATAGAATAGTACAGTTACCATGCAGTGCTCATACTGTATTAGGGGACCTGTGCTCTACTCCCATAGAATAGTACAGTTACCATACAGTGATCATACTGTATTAGGTGACCTGTGCACTACACCCATGGAATTGTACAGTTACAGTACCATACGGTACTCATAGTGTATTGGAGGACCTGTGCACTACACCCATTTAATTGTACAGTTCAGTACCATACAGTGCTTATACTGCATTGGGGTATCTGTGCACTACACCCATGGAATTGTACCGTTACAGTGCCATACTGTATTGGGGGACTTGTGTTGTGGTAGTAGGTGGTGATGGCACATTACTACAGTAAAGGCAGGTGCGGGCGCAGGCTACAGGCAGGAGGACAATAAGGAGGTGAGAATAGGTGGAGAGGAAGACCAAAGTTGTGGTAGGCATAAGAAGAATTAGGGGGATACACAAGGAAATGGGGTGCATGCATGGGTAATGCAGCCCAAGGCTGTCAAGTGACATGTAGTCATAATGTTAACATCACAATGTTGAAAATGATGATGTCAACATTATGAAAGTTAACAAAACATTATGAATTGTCAACAAAATATACCACACTCCTGTCACGCTGCCAAGCTCTGCGTGATGTCATTGGGGTGTACCAGTACAGTACACATTAGATTGTCATGCCTATTGCATTGCGTATATACAAAGCAATACATGAAAGTTGCTTAGTAGGTAGAAAAGTGGAGTTCTATGTCTATGAGGCATAATGTAGCACAATGGTCTGAAACCTCAAGTTTTCCCAACAGATCATGTTTTGAGGATTTCTGTCTGTGGAAGCAGGTGGGATAATTATTGCATGATTAAAGAAATCCAAAAAACATGACCTGTTGGTGGTACTTGGGGACTGGAGTTGAGAACCCCTGATAGTACATTGCATTTCTAAAGAACATATCATTAAGAGATCAATATGAATGATCTGACGCCGACGCCAGAAGACCGACGCTGAAAGACCGGCAGCAGTGACAAACACAACAGGTAAGTAAACTAACTATCCCTAACCTTCCCCCTCTAGTGCCTAACCCTACCCCCCCCCAGTAACTAGCTAAACCTAACATCCCCATCCTCGCAGCCTAAACCTAGCCCTCCCGGGGGGGTGCCTAACCCTAACCTCCCCTCGGGGGTGCCTAACCCAATGCAGAGCCTAACCCTCCCGGGGGGGTGCCTAATCCTAAATCCCCCCTGGGAGCCCCTAACCTAACCCTCCCCCCCTGTGGCTGTCCGCGCCCGCCGCCCGGCTTGCCTTCTTTCGGTATGCCGGGCGTAGGGATTTTGACGCCTAATATTAGTCTCCTGTCGGGATTGCACATTCGGGAAGCCGGAGATCGGCATTTCAACCATCGGCTTTCTGACTGCAAACCGTCATTAAAATATAGTAACAATATATAAGGCATCACATAATGAACTAGACAGAACACGAGTGCACTGGTTTGGTAGTGCTGTTACCTTTATCAACTCATCACCCCAGCACGTGTTGAAAGAAAGGTGAGAGTTGCAGGCTCAAAAAAATAAAAAAGTTTAAAAAATGATCACCTGTCAATCAAATCTAACATAAGCGCATGCGCACTGCTAGATTTACACTAGATTACACTGCGCATGCGTCCGGCATCTAGTCTCCTGCTGCTCACCCGCTGCTCTGCTATGCAGAGAAATGGTGTGCACTCCCCCTCCACAGCCAACCATCGGATGGACATCAGAAAGCTGCATACGATGGGCGGCAACCATCGAATTTCCATTACTGGATGTAAAAAGTACTTCCATCAAACAGGAGACATCGATGGTTGCTAACCATCGGATTTTGATGTCCATCCCCATACTGCGTGTCACAGCCCGCTCTGGAGACTCCAGCTTATTGGATAATATTGCCAGTCTACATCTCTCCGGTACTAGCCCGGAGTCCAGTCTACGTTTTTCCAGTACCATCCCAGAGTCCAGTCTACTCTCCGGTACCAGTTTGAAGTCCAGTTTATGTTTCTCCGGTACCAGCCCTGAGTCCAGTCTACTCTCTGGTACCAGCGTGAAGTCCAGTCTATGTCTCTCCGCTACCAGCCCTGAGTCCAATCTCCTCTCCGGTACCAGCCTGGAGTACAGTCTACGTCTCTCCGGTACCAGCCCTGAGTCCAGTCTACTTCTCTCCGGTACCAGCCTGGAGTCCAGTCTACGTCTCTCTGGTACCAGTCCCGAGTCCAGTCTACATCTCTCCGGTACCAGCCTGGAGTTTAGCCTACACTTCTCCAGTACCTGCCCAGAGTCTAGATAACATTTCTTCTCCGATAACCACCCAGAGTCCTATCCTCACTTCTCGGAACCAGCCAGAGAACCATACCTCATCCAGCATCCGCACGAATAACTAATTAACCTTCTATAGAGTCAGGGCGGACTTCTTCTTAGCATCTAAAGGCCGTCATTTTTCATCTGTTACTTCGGCCTAGTTCTGCTTCTTACACTCTAGAACCCTTGAGATTGGGCTACTATATGCGCAGGAATTACATTAAACCCCCAACCTTTTTGCACATAGCTGCAACTGGAACACTAGATCGGGGACACAAATTCAACCACCTGTGACTGTGACATTGTGAACATTAATATTGGGTATCTATATATCTCTCACTAGAACGCAGCTTACTGTAGCTTTAACGCATTGCCAGGGGTCCCGCAGGAGAGAGCAGTATGCAGACGTTATCACTTGCTGCAAAAATTGTAACTGAGCTCTGGGTGGTTAGGGGGGAGACGGGGGGGATTCGCTTTCCTGGAAAAAGGATCACTGTCTTATAACTCAGACTGACTAAAATAAGCTTTGTGACCTTAATAGACTCTTGCTTACTTGTAGAAGCCTTGAATTCTAATTTCACAGCAAACAGATTAGAACACAACGCTGGGGCTCCCTGGGGTCTACAGGCAGAATGTAAAACGTAAGAATGATACACTGGCTATTTGCTTTCTGTATTTTTGTAGAACTACCACGGGGCTATTTAACAACCTGTCTGCTATAGGATGTAGCCAGCTCCCTGGAAAAGTATGCATATTCCCAAATCCATAGGAAACGTCTGAAGACGACCATCTGAGCGGGGAGTTTTGTTCCCAGTCATGTAACTTCTGCAAATATCAGGAACCGCGAGGAGTTTTGACAAGGTATCTGCCAACCGGAGGAGATACAGAACATTCTAATTAAGAAATGTGAACCAGTCAGCGAACGGTCTGGCAGGAAAGCTTAAAACAATACTTGCAGATCTTCTGCTAATGACTTCCATCTTAAGAACGCACACAAACAGCACAGTGCCCAACCCCTCCGAGAGAGTATGTGAAACAGCTGGATATTGTCTGGAAAACCTATCCGGCCCACTGCAGGAATACATGTTGTGATCATATAAGCAGGCCGTAGACAAATCTCTTGGAACGTGAACAAAATGACAACGCTACTTTGCATCTCAGCAGGACATTGTAGGGAGAGGAGTTGCATGTTTCTGGAAGAGGGTGACATACTAGGCAGACTAGGAATCAGTTTCAAGAAAGGAACTTGTCGGGGCCATTCAAATATACAGTACGTGTTAGAGATTAGTCCTAACACCCACTCGAGTATCCAATAACCTCTTACACCATTCCTCTCCGTATCAGCCTCTTCATTGACACGTTGAGTAATAATGCAACTGTGCGAAGAGATTTAAAGGAAAAACGATGCTTGGAAATTTCTTTCCACCATCGTCAAGTGACTTATTTATTGGCTTGTGCATGCGGATGTATAACTCTTACCAAATGCATTGCTTTTTCTAAATGACTCCATTCTGTGCTTTTCAGCTATCCCTTCGTATCAGCAGTGATAGCGATTTGCTTTCCATTGTACTACGCCAGTGCTTCTCAAACTGTGTGTCGCGACACATTAGTGTGTCACGCACAATACAATGCAGCACATGCTCTGGCCAAATAGCAGAGCCAGGGGAGGGGCTTTCCCACACTCCCCACTGCTTCAGAACCTGCTCTGGCCAATCAGCAGAGCGAGGGGAGGAGTGCGCTTTCCCACTCTCCCTCTTGCTCCAGAACACGCCCTGGCCAATCAGCAGAGCATGAGGAGAAAGGTGCTTTCCCACTCTCTCCCCTGCTCCAGAACCTGCTCTGGCCAATCAGCAGAGCATGGGGAGGAGTGTGCTTTTACGCTCTCCCTCCTGATCCAGGACAGGCTTTGGCCAATCAGCAGCGCGAGGGGAGGAGAGTGTGCTTTTCCGTTCTCCCGACTGCTCCAGGACACACATCATCACTTAATTTTCACAAAAGCAGGTGAAAATGCACATTTTCACCTGCAATTGTAAAATTTAAGTTATCAGGCCATTCATCAAGAAGGTAAAGCAGAAGATATCACAGATATCTCCTACTTACCTTCCTCTCCCGGAATGGCCCACTGTCCTCATACACTAGTATCACAGATATCTCCTGCTTACCTTCCTCTCCCGGAATGGACCGCTATCTCCATACACTAGTATCACAGATATCTCCTACTTACCTTCCTCTCCCGGAATGGCCCACTGTCCTCATACACTAGTATCACAGATATCTCCTGCTTACCTTCCTTTTGCGGAATGGCCCACTGTCCCCGTACACTAGTATCACAGATATCTCCTGCTTACCTTCCTCTCCTGGAATGGCCCGCTGTCCTCATACACTAGTATCACAGATATCTCCTTCTTACCTGTCTCTCCCGGAATGGCCCACTGTCCTCATACACTAGTATCACAGATATCTCCTGCTTACCTTTGTTTTGCGGAATGGCCCTCTGTCCCCATACACTAGTATCACAGATATCTCCTGCTTACCTTCCTCTCCCGGAATGGCCCACTGTCCTCATACACTAGTATCACAGATATCTCCTGCTTACCTTTCTTTTGCGGAATGGCCCACTGTCCCCATACACTAGTATCACAGATATCTCCTGCTTACCTTCCTCTCCCGGAATGGCCCGCTGTTCCCATACACTAGTATCACAGATATCTCCTGCTTACCTGTCTCGCCAGGAATAGCCCGCTGTCCCCATACACTAGTATCACAGATATCTCCTGCTTACCTTTCTCTCCCGGAATGGCCTGCTGTCCCCATACACTAGTATCACAGATATCTCCTGCTTACCTTCCTCTACCGGAATGGCCCACTGTCCTCATACACTAGTATCACAGATATCTCCTGCTTACCTTCCTTTTGCGGAATGGCCCACTGTCCCCGTACACTAGTATCACAGATATCTCCTGCTTACCTTCCTCTCCTGGAATGGCCCGCTGTCCTCATACACTAGTATCACAGATATCTCCTTCTTACCTGTCTCTCCCGGAATGGCCCACTGTCCTCATACACTAGTATCACAGATATCTCCTGCTTACCTTCCTTTTGCGGAATGGCCCACTGTCCCCATACACTAGTATCACAGATATCTCCTGCTTACCTTCCTCTCCCGGAATGGCCCACTGTCCTCATACACTAGTATCACAGATATCTCCTGCTTACCTTTCTTTTGCGGAATGGCCCACTGTCCCCATACACTAGTATCACAGATATCTCCTGCTTACCTTCCTCTCCCGGAATGGCCCGCTGTTCCCATACACTAGTATCACAGATATCTCCTGCTTACCTGTCTCGCCAGGAATAGCCCGCTGTCCCCATACACTAGTATCACAGATATCTCCTGCTTACCTTTCTCTCCCGGAATGGCCTGCTGTCCCCATACACTAGTATCACAGATATCTCCTGCTTACCTTCCTCTCCCAGAATGGCCCACTGTCTCCATACACTAGTATCACAGATTTCTCCTATTTACCTTCCTCTCCTGGAATGGCCGCTGTCCCCATACACTAGTATCACAGATTTCTCCTATTTAACTTCCTCTCCTTGAATGGCCCACTGTCCCCATACACTAGTATCATAGTTATCTCCTGCTTACCTTTCTCTCCCGGAATGGCCTGCTGTCCCCATACACTAGTATCACAGATATCTCCTACTTACCTTTCTCTCCCAGAATGGCCCACTGTCTCCATACACTAGTATCACAGATTTCTCCTATTTACCTTCCTCTCCTGGAATGGCCGCTGTCCCCATACACTAGTATCACAGATTTCTCCTATTTACCTTCCTCTCCCGTAATGGCCCGCTGTCCCCATACACTAGTATCACAGATATCTCCTGCTTACCTTCCTCTCCCGGAATGGCCGCTGTCCCCATACACTAGTATCACAGATATCTCCTGCTTACCTTCCTCTCCCGGAATGGCCGCTGTCCCCATACACTAGTATCACAGATATCTCCTGCTTACCTGTCTCTCCCGGAATGGCCGCTCTTTCCCTATGGGATGGAGGTCCGAGTTGCGATGAGGGCTCCTTTCAGATACCTCCGCCTATGTCCGGCTCCTTCCACTGGACGGTGCCAGAGCTGTCACCGTGCCAGAGCAATGATGAATTGCTCCGGTAGCCACTGTGAGGCAGAATGTTAATTAGCGGACCCCGATAATTAACATCATGAATAGGCCCCTGAGTCACATATGTGGATGTCACTCTTCAATGTGCCCTGTCCTAGGATATGACACAGCATTATGCGCAACTGTAAAGGGGACCTACTGCCAATTGGAATTTGATTCCCCAAGTGCTAGCATGCCCTAGCAGCTGTAGCATTTGGGCATGACAGGGCTTGCTTGCTAGTTTTAAAGCAAACAATAATTTTAGAAAATGTAACACTATTATTAGCCCACAACCACAGCCCTGGGATGCCTGAGTAGAGCCCTATTGCTGCTGTCAGCACAGGACTGGTTCTTCCTAAGCAGGGAGCCTGTATTTCTGTTTCCGAGCATGATTTCCCCAACACATCCAACCTCATGCTGAACAGACTAGGACTGTTGGACATCATGGTAGGAGGACCCAAAACTGTGTGTCCTGTTGTTGTTGGGGGTCCAGCCTGTCAGACCTAGGAACACCATGGTCTTTGTTCCACCGATTTAGCTGCTACTAGCGTTAGTGTTGTTGACACCTTAAAGGGGTGGGGGGCACACATTATTTTTAAAACAAGATGGCAGGCCAGATGACTGTAGTTCAACTATCACGCATTCCAGAGGCACCTTGTTACATCCAACGACTTATGCCTTGAACATTGGAAATATCGGGACTGCAACTTGTGGTGCGGCAAATCGCCAGAAACCCACAACTTTTAATAAGTCAGAGAATATAACATCCTACTTTGGATCTCGATCAGACCTGGCCATACATGAATAGACGGGCCTGCTATTGGCAGTGATAGAACTTAAAATGGTAGCAGATGATGCAGTTACGGGTGGCTGCCCTCCTGTCAATGCCCCACGCAGGAGCAGTGGGTCTGTTTATTTGGCTGTTACCCCCAGCACTACCCGGTGTGCGCCATCCATTGGTCAGTATATACCTGTTAAACATATCTGGAAGGAGCAGCCAACTTCCCTCTCTTCCTTCAAATATCACTCAGTTTCCATTGCCAGACAATAATACACAATGAATCAACGCTCGCTCTGAATCAGGGCCCTCCTCCATTAAAATGGAGCGTCCTCCTGGATGCTCGTTTAGCTGTGGGTCACCACCCACAGCATATACGAGCGTGCAAAAAGATGGTCGCGATGGTCTTGACCATCGCGACCATCGGACTTGCGAGGGAAACCCTGCGGTCGGGTTTCCCAGCCGCAAGGCCAGGAGTGATTTTGGCTCTATCAGAGCCAAAATCACTCCCACTGACATCACTAGTGATGTCAGTGGGGCTGGCTTCAGACGGTAGGCGTTCCCATGGGAACGCCTCCGTCTGGCAGGCACGCCCCCGGCACGCCCACCAAAGGGGGCGTGCTGTCAATCAACATCGACAGCACGCCCCCTTTGGTGCGAGACCCCGAGCGATGGAAAGCCCGTCGCTCGCCGGGTCTCGCGCATGCGCAGTGGGGAACATCGACCCACTTGCGAGCGTACTGCCGCTCGCGAGTGGGTCTGAATGACCCCCAATATAAATTGTATCCGCTGTAATGGCGGCAGCGAGGTGAATGGCTCAGGACCTCTTGTTCTAAGGGCACACAGGGATTTCAGGGCAGGATTGTACAGTGATAGTAAATGACAGAAGTAGCAGCTCAACATAAAGATGCATCCTCATTCATATCGACGCACACTGTGTACATATTCTATTGCAAGATATGAATGGAAATAACGGAACCTAATGTTGCAGCAACATAAAGTGGGTCCATATGTTGCAATTGTCGATGGATGATTTTTGCATCTATACGATATAAGGCTGCACAAATCTTATACAACTAGGATGTTTACGTAACTATAAATAAAGCCCCTGGGTTGATCAGTGTATTACGCGTACAGTTAAGATGTAAGCGGAGAGAAGGGCTGAGACAGAGCCGCGTCGGGGCGTTCCCATTGCAGTACGTCACTCTGTGTTGCCGTAACTACTGTATACCCCACCACAATTTCATTAGTCTGGACACTTGTTTGATGAGAGATTTAGGGGTCTATGGCCCTCATTCAGAGCCACTCGCAAACAGCAGTACGCTCGTTGCGTTCCGATGTTGAATAACCGCGCATGCGTCTGTGTAACAGTGCGCATGTGCGTACAGCAGATTGCGAGCTTTTTTGGTCTTGTTCGCCAAATAGCGTACAGGAAGTGACATGTCAAATGTGATTGACAGAACAGGGCGTTTTTGGGTGTTGACGGGGGTGGAGATGGAAAAACGCAAGCGTGGCGAGGCGATTTTGGGGCGTACATACATTAGCAAATGCGAGCATAAAATGTGTTCGGACCGACTCATACGTCACTGGATGATCCTCTTTCCCTTCAAAATGCTCGCACAGCTTAGGGTCTGGATTACTCGACCACATTGGCGATGGCCTTCTCCTCCGTCCCGGGACTCCACGATGTTGTTGCGATTAATCGCGGGAGGGCTGAAAAGCAATTAGTGTTGGATTGAAAACCGGCTTGGTATGTGTTTTGAAATCAGTTTTTTGGGATAGCACAAAACCGTACGCAGGTGGAAATCAGAGCTGCTAATGTCAGGATGACACAATCAATTTGCGTACATTTGTGGGGGTTTATTTTACCCTCAATTTGGTGGTTAGGGCCTATTGTAACAATAATGTCATCATGTTTTAATTTTCGCACCATTTTATTTTTGCCTCTTGAATTTGCCTCGTTATATGATTTTTTAAACGTTCCTTAAAGAGGCCATTTTTTTTTTTTTTTTTAGTTTTTTCCCAGTTTTTGCCTTTTGGTGCAGGATTAAATTTAACCCATTTGTACAATAATTTCACAATCCAATGTCAGATTTTTTGTTTCAATTTATTGCTCAAACAAAATAAAAAAAAGAAAAAAATTTGGGAACATCTTTTTTTGCCAAAGATATGTCCCAAAATCAAACAAATTGGCCCAACATAACTGTTGACATAAACATACAAAAAAAATGTAAAAACATTTCACAAGAAAGGAGAGGGAAGTTTTGACCAGAAAGGAATATGAGCCAAGCACAGAAGGATTGTGGGAAAAGTCACCATTGCTGTCATCGTTTTTTCACCCGTTTGGATGGGGGAGGGAGGGCGCCAGACCGGGTCCGGGATGTCATCGGGCTGGCCTGTCCAGAGGCAGATGTTGTGGCCTCTGGACTAGGCACAGGGCTAGGCACATTTGGAGGATTGGCTGATGTTGTGCCAGAGGTGGAGGATCCTGATGTTCCGGCAGGAAGGGAGGTCGGCTCCACCATGTGCTGGCGAATGAGCTGCTCCAGGGCATTGGCGATGCGGATGTTGGCCCTGGTATTTTCCGCCAGGGCCTGACCAATGGTCACGTTGGCCGCAGCATTTTGCTCCAGGGCCTCAGCCACCCGTAGCAGACTGGCGTCCATCCTCTGCAGAATCTCCGTATGGAAATCCGATTTGAAATTGAGTTCTGTGAGGAGGGACACTGCCTGCGAGGGGGATTGCCCTGGACTGGCTTCTGCAGGGTCCTCAGCCGGATGTACTGGTTCCTCCCCTGCCGAGCCAGCAGAAATTCGGCGGCCAAGGCTCCCCTCTGGAGCAGACTCATCCGCCTGTGTCTCTGTTAGGAAAAAAGAGAAAAGCCTCACATTAGAATCTACATATTGGCACAATAACATTTCAGAGTTGATGACATCAAAAGATTTACCTGGGACAACATGAGGAGCCGCAAAGTCTGGCATGTCCGTATCCATGTTGGACACGCCAAACACCTCCACAGGCTGCACACACCCCTGTGCCAGCTCTTCTAAATCGGTCAACTCCAATGACACAGGGGTGGGACCCCCACCTGTCCCCCTTGCATGCCTAGCCCTGTCCGCGAGTTTTTGCTTTAGGCGATATTTGAAGTCACCCCATCTGTGGGAAAAAATGGAAGCCATTATCCTTTTGTTTAAAATGGTGTTTGTTTTTAGGGGGGGAAAGTGATTACTTACCGCCGTTTGACATCCCGGGCTAGACGGACATAATCACCCACCCTATTGACAGCAACGGCTACCTCTTCCCACATTCTCCCCTTCTGGCTTAGACTCATATTCCTGTCTGCCTGTGGCAGGATGTCCACACACTTCTGTATCAAAACCTCCATCTCCTTGTGAAATGTGGCTGCCTTTTTTTTTTGGCAGCTTTGGCCGGAATACTGGGCCCAGCAGCCTCTTCCATGTCATCCTCCTCACCTATTTGTGTAAATATTCAGATTTCTCAAAATCACAACTTGCCCAATCTTATGTTTCAAATGAATCATTGATACAAAATGCATGAAAGACTTACCGCCTGACTCTTGGGCATTGTTTCCCTGGTCTGTCGCCATGTCTGAGGTCCAATCAAGAAATACCCCAGAATTTTAATGTGTTTTCGTGACGTATTTATACATGCGTCCTTATTTTGCGGCCGCATCATTGATTGTGCGTTCCTATGATCCCTCCTTAATTTGTACGGGAAACGAAACACTATTTATGGCTTGGTGTGTCTCGAGTCGAGGTGGCGTTTTTGGATTGTTGGAGGTTACCTTGGCTGGAGTTTATTGTTTGCGTATAAAGGAGTTGGCGGTTGGAGATTATTTTGTTTGGTAGATTTGCATTTTTATTTTCCGTTCTCTTTTTTGTTTTTTATTTTTTTTTCCTCGTTTCTTGATTTGGTAAGTTTTGTGAAGTCTAACTTTTGATCAATTGTTGTTTCATTGTATTTCTTCATTTTTGTTAATTTTGGATCCATAATTTCATATATTTTAGCTTTTGAGTAATTTCGGACCCAAAGACCTTTTGATTTGGACTCTTATATATTTGCTCTTGGTAAGTCCATTTTTTATCTTGTATTTGTGAACTAATTAGCGCATTTTTCACAGTTTGTATAGTGACTTGTATTTGCGAACTAATTAGCGCATTTTTACTACTTACTATTGTGACTTGTATTTGCGAACTAATTAGCGCATTTTTACTACTTACTATTGTGACTTGTATTTGCGAACTAATTAGCGCATTTTTACTACTTACTATTGTGACTTGTATTTGCGAACTAATTAGCGCATTTTTAAATGCTTATTAATCATTTTAATTTTTTTGAGGTTGCCCTTTCGCTTTTTGGGCAAACATTTCAACCCATTTTGATGTACTGTGTGCAATGTCGTTTTGCTCTTTTGCCAAATGTGTGTTTCGCATATTTTAAGTTTGGTCTAGCACAAAATTTAGAAACAAAAATGCACAGAGTGAAATTTTTCAAATAATTTTTGTGATTAATTTCAGTTTGGACGGATCATGACAATACCCCGGCATGTAAGCAGCAATGGATGGTATCATCAAGCTAAGTTGTTTTGAATTTTCTTTTGGGGTGGGTCCAAAGCCTTACATTACAATCTTGCCATTTCAGGTTGATCTAGGGCGGATTGTTCTGGCCATGCTCCCGGAAGCCGACCAACCTCAATCTCGTCCCAGGCATAGGCATCGTAGGCATGCAAGCCCCCAGATATTTCGAACACGTGTCACCCTTTTTGGAATGCCCGATGATGAGGTTTCAAGACGCTACCGTCTTCCTCCCAAAATCATCATAGACACTCTCTCATTAATAGAGAGTGATCTTGAGCGGCAAATTGACAGTCCTACAGCAATACCACCACTTACGCAATTTATGGCGGTGTTACATTTCTGTGCCTCAGGATCGTTTCAAACAATGGTAGGAATAGTGGCAGGCATCTCACAATCCTCCTTTTCCCGGATCCTGAGGGCAGTGATGGAGGCACTTTTCAAGCACCTCCATCATTTTATTCAAATGCCTTTGGATATGGGTGCCCTTAGTGTGGCCAAGGCCAATTTTTACCAAATAGCTGGCTTCCCACACATCATAGGGGTTGTGGATGGTACTCACATACCACTTCAGCCTCCAGCACAGCTGGAGGCCATATTTCGAAACAGGAAACACTATCACTCCCTGAATGTAATGGTGGTATGTGATGCCTCCCTCCAGATCCTGTCCCTGAATGCAAAATTACCAGGAAGTGCACATGACTCCTTCGTCATCCGGCAACCAGGGATATGGCACAAATTAAACAACCTACAAGCTGGTGATGCGTGGCTTCTGGGTAAGTGTAGACCTTTAGTACATAACAATGATAAGCTTGATACACAGTGATCCTGATGTTGTCTATTCTTTTTCACAGGAGACAGTGGATACCCTTGCATGCCCTGGCTGCTCACTCCTTACTTGGCTCCCACACCAGGTCCACAAAGTGAGTTTAATACCGCACTTACAGCCACCAGGCAAGTGGTGGAGCGCTGTATCGGCCTTTTAAAAGGCCGATTCAGATGCCTCCACCGCTCTGGTGGCGAGCTCATGTATTTGCCGGATATGGTTTCGAAAATTGTGGTCCTGTGTGGGATCTTTCACAACATCGCCATAAGGAGTGGTGTTCCAATGCAGCCAGAGGATGCCTTACCTGAGGATGGCCCCCCCGAGGTTGGTCGGAGGTCAGTATGTGGGGGGGCCATACGCGATGATGTGGTGGCCCGATATTTTAGGTAATTATTGATCAAACAACAGTGTGTATACCCAATGTGTTACGGTTTTTTAACGTTCATCTTTTTTTAAATTAATTCTTGCACCATCTTCTGTTTGTTTGCATAATCTTTGGCACTCCCACGATGACTACTTCCTGCTCCCCTTCAAAAACCTTTCTGTGGAAACTTCGGGAATATATTCTGACACCAATATTGCAACACCATATTTGTGATATCATGTGGGCATGGACCTTCGTCAACCAGTTCTTGATTTGTTGTGTGTTTGTTTAGTGTTTTTGGTATGTGGAGTTTTTCAGATTATCACTGTGTGTTTTGTTTGTGAGTGACCACTTTGTATTTTGATTTCTGTTGTGAATAAATATTTGGAGAGTGTAATTTGTTTCCTTTTTGGGCACGTTAGAAGCAAGTGTAAACAAGATCCCAAACGTTAAT
Source organism: Taudactylus pleione (assembly GCA_031769625.1). Lineage (NCBI taxonomy): Eukaryota > Metazoa > Chordata > Amphibia > Anura > Myobatrachidae > Taudactylus > Taudactylus pleione. The sequence continues at coordinate 72,940 of JAUIMM010000795.1, read as the reverse complement.
TTTACCTAAGGGGTAACCCAGTAATGAAGCAAGTGGAGCTAAAATGTAATATGTTTTCGGGGTACTAACCAACACAACAAGGAATCGTGTACAATCAGTTGCCTTCGTAAGATTGTCCTAAGCAGTTTGGCCACCAAATAGGAACCTGAAAAATGATGTAAACTATCATGTTGACCACCACAAAAAAGGAAAATGACATTGGTACTGGGAGGTGTTTCTTGTGCCTGTTTGCATTCAAAATACAACACACAATCTGTAGTGAGTTTCTGGGGCAAACCTTGCTTGAAGAGTCTACTTATGTCAGTGTAAAGAATCTTAGATTTACTCCAAACGCATGAGACAGAGCTGGATTTTAAACAGATTTATTAAGAAACAATTAAAAAAAAAAAAAAAAAAAAAAAATTAATTCCGAAGGAGGACCAACAGATGGTCAAGGCCCTGCATTAGCCTGGTGACCTGCTCCCGCATACGGCCCACACAATTCACAATCTGTTCCCGACGCCTCTGTTCCTCTGTGGGTGACAAAAGTTTGGGGATTAATAAATCGATAATGAAGCAACATTGTAAAAAAACAAAAAACAAGCAAACACAAACTTACAAGCTTGTGGGCCAAAAATAAATTACACGGATAAAACCCAGAACCCCAAAATGTCGTATGCCAAAAATACAAGGGCCCCAAAAAAAGGCACACAGGTGTGATATGTGTATGGTGACATCAGCAGGAACAGGTAAAGACAACCCCCAAAAATACCCTAAGGCGAAAAAAAGACAAAATAAATGGGGACGACACATGATTACATCCAAACAGTTTGGGGTGTCCAAAATAAACTTTAAAAACATACCGTTCTCCAAAACGAGAGAGCCAGAAGCCACTCCCTGGACCACCTCGGAGGTGGCTACATTCCCCAACCCGAGGGGCAAGGTGTTTTCGCCATCCTGGGAGGGGGTATTTGGAGGAGGGACGGATGGAGGAGAGGGGGAATTGGGCTGGAGGGGAAGTAGGCCAGAAATTTCGGCCACAGGGTCTGGGGAGGAGGGGGGAATAGAGGAATTGGGGGTTGGAGAGAGGGGCCGGGACCGGCGTCTTGTGTGGCAATGCCGCCGTAGTGTTTGCTGTGCCCCTAAAAAATGACCAAAAAATTGTTGTTAGTTTCAACAGGAAACAAAATAAAAAAAAAAAAAAAAACACAATAGGACAGACATGAAAACATGCACATGCAGATATGACTACAATGACTCAATAGGACAGACATGAAAACATGCACATGCAGATTTGACTACAATGACTCAATAGGACAGACATGAAAACATGCACATGCAGATATGACTACAATGACTCAATAGGACAGACATGAAAACATGCACATGCAGATATGACTACAATGACTCAATAGGACAGACATGAAAACATGCACATGCAGATATGACTACAATGACTCAATAGGACAGACATGAAAACATGCACATGCAGATATGACTACAATGACTCAATAGGACAGACATGAAAACATGCACATGCAGATATGACTACAATGACTCAATAGGACAGACATGAAAACATGCACATGCAGATATGACTACAATGACTCAATAGGACAGACATGAAAACATGCACACGCAGTTAGGGCCCACAAGATAAACTTGAAAACCACAGTCCAGAACACTTACTTTCCGCAATCTGCATGCGAAAGCATGCCAGCAAGCGGGGCGTCCGCCGGTGCAGCTGGCCAATATGTCGGCGTGAGCCGAAGGAGCGCAGGCGTTGACGTACCTCCGCATATGCGGAACGCTTGCGCCTGTTGGAGATGGGTGGAGGCTGACTGGTGATCCTCCTGTCCATCACCTCCGTCAGCACCAGCAGTTCGCGCCTGGTGAATGCGGCGGATCTCATGATGGCAATGGTGTTTTTTTGACAAAATATTTTTAATAAAGCACCACAAAAAAATTTGATTGGCTAATGTATTTGGGAAATTAACAGGACAAATTCTATTGGTTAGTGTATGAGTCATGTGTTCGACAGGGCCACAAATCTCTTGAGAGTTATGATAGGCTTGATGCAGTGACATGCGTAAGCAAATTTAAATAAAGAAATGAACCACAGAAAAATTGTGGGGAGACAAACAAATAGAACAATTGTTTAATTGGGGCTAACATGTCTTTGGAACAATAAAAGCGAAGGTTTCAGCCGTACGTATTCTGCGAGCAAATACAAACACGGACAAGATTAAAGTTTATTGCATTGTGTTGAAAAAAAAAAAACAATTAAGCTCATTGATACATTGATTGGCATGATACGATTGAGGGAGGTAGGCCGAAAAAACGAGCAGGTAATCGGAATCTGACAGTCCCACTTCCGGTTTGTACTTGTGCGTGCGTTCCCTTCAAGCCATTTCGGGGATGTACGCTCGCTATTTGGCACGCTCGTTAGTCAGAGGAGGGGTCGCCTGAGTTTGGGGCGGATTTTTAGCTGCGTAGGAAAAAACGAGCGAGTGCTTGAATTTAAATATTTTTTTACGTACGGCGAACGTGCGTACGCCCACTTGCGAGTGGGTCTGAATCAGGGCCTATGTACTAAGCAGTGTTAGGAGACAGAGTGAAAAGTGATAAGGTGTCAGCCAATCAGCTCCCAACTGTCATTTTTCAAACACAGCCTGTGAGATGAGAGTTGGAAGCTGATTGGCTGGTACCTTATCACTTTTCACTCTGCCTCCTAACACTGCTTAGTACATAGACCCCTTATTAACATAACTGTGACATCATTTATATGTGCTTTCTAAATCATATAGGCACCACAGCATGGAGAGGGGTGCAGATGCTATTCAATGCGTACAGTACCATTGCGCATCCATGTGCGGGGAACATGCGCAGAAGTTCCCCAAGGCTGGCTGTCAAAGCACTAGGGGGTAAATTTACTAAAGTGAGAGTTTTTAGAAGTGGAGATGTTTCCATAGCAACCAATCAGATTCTACTTAACATTTAACTAGCACCTTCTAGAAGATAAAAGCTAGAATCTGATTGCTTTGCTCTGGGCAACATCTCCACTTCTAAACTCTCACTTTAATAAATTTACCCCTAAAAGTCTTCTAGAACTGATAGAAAATCGGGGGGGGGCTTGGGTTTGGAGAGCGGGTACTAATTACTCGGGCGCTGGCTTATTCGAGGGGCCTGGGACAGCTGTTGATACGAGCAAATGCTTCCCTTTGTAGCACGGCGTCATCATTTTTCAGTGACGCGCATATTATTTTCCATTGTTTTATATTTTCGGAGCGAGCATGGCCACACCTCCCGGATTTAGCACACACCCCCTCAGATCCATTGTAGGTCTCGACGGCTCCGAATCTACACACCTGGAGTTCTTAAACGTTTCTTTGATATTTATTTACAGTTTTATACCGCATTCTTTCAAAAAGTATTTAACTAGAGTTCAAAAACATCATGTTTGTGCCTACAAATGGTTGTTTATTTTTGTGCTTTCTTAAGAAAATAGAGGCAACTGCTAGCACATTGCAAGCTCACACGTAGCTTTCACAAATCAGCGGGGGAGTCAGGTATTCAATTCCCAATTGTTACCATAAACCAGATTATTAAAGATATTACATTTCAAGTCTAAAAAAAAAAAAAATGGAATTCTGACGATTATTCACAGGTCAACATCTGCTTGAATATTACTTGATATCTGGAGAACTTGGGACCGTCTGGAAGAAAATAAAACACTTCACATACAGATACCCTGCAATGTTCTGTGAATGGGATTATAAACGGTTTTCGGGCAGCGTACCTTCTCTTGCCCCAGATATGGCATGGGTGTGAGTTCATTTGCTTTAAGATTTTATCATCTTGGCCGTTCCGCACGGTAACCTATAAAATATTTCTCTGTACTCACATATATTATAGGGAAAAATGGAATTTAAATATTGAAGCAGATTGCGCTCTCCCCTCCCTCGGTGCCTGTAAAATGACTGCCAGTTATATGCGACTCTCACGGTTTCTGCTATATACACCAGAACGGTGTTAAAAGAAATAAATGAACTAACGCTACTTTCAAAAGTGTTCAGAGGGGTGTGTGTGTGGGGGGGATGCTCCTTATATCAGTTTTCAAATCTCCTGCTTGCAGGAAAGATTATGTCCCAGACAAAACAGTCTGCGAGTGAGCTGTGTGGGCGAAGGCAGGTGGGTGTTCTGCTTCCACTATGTTACAAAGGAATACACAACTCGGATTTTATTTCACAAACTTCCATACGCAGCCCCTGCTCTCTGTACTAAGAGGCCAGTCTTAAGCGTGCCCCCTGAGAAAAGGACAGTGCCTGCCTCGCAGTAGTGTTTCTCAGGAGGTGTCTGTAACGGTCTGTGATTTATGGATAGATTAGTTTTAAGTTTGAACTATGTAGGAAATGTTATTTAATATGATTTGCTGCAGGGCTGGTCACATGGACCTGGGGCTGAAAATGATACAAGGGCCTACTGTGAGCAGCACAGTAGGTGTTACCCATGCTGGGTGGGTGTGGCCAGTACCATGTGGGTGTGTACACTGCCCTAATTTATCAACAAAAGTAGGCCGGGCAGTTCATACCCTTGGTATTGGCTTGCAGCCTTAAAAAAGGAGTTCAAAGCCGGGTATACACTAGACGATAAATCGTCTGATCCAGCGGATCGGGCGACAGATCGCCCACATCGGGTAGTGTGTACCTGCTATGTTGTTGACAATGCGTGCTCTCGCTCTTGGCATCGGCAATTATGTACGCACTTGCCAATGCCGGCACCCTCGCCGGGACCCGCCGCACGATACATCGGCTGGGTACGCAACGTTAAGTGTGTACCCAGCATAACTGCTTTTTTACCAGTCTTTTGCACCTGTGCGCATGCGTAACCCAGCTTTGCCAGTTCGCTCAATGCACAGTGGAACTGTAAGCCCGGAACAGGGAGGGGAAAAAAAAAAGAAATGTAACATTTTTTTTTTAATATAACAACAATAAAAAAATTTTATTTGAATACATTTTTTTCCAGTACTGACCCTCTGGTTATTGCCATCCTGAAATAGGAATAGCGCTAGGTGGACAGCGGTGGTAATTTTGCTGACGCTATCCAAGGTAAATGACTTCCCCATGTAGCCCCGGCAATAGCTATCACCGGCCAGGGGGCTTGGTAAATTGAGATAAGTTCCATGTACAACAAAAACACCTACTTTCGATGGAGAAATTAATTATTCTGGTGCCATTGTACAAACTCGGATACATCTGTGCAGCCGCAATGCCCCTATCTAGTTAGCTATGCGTGAGCACCTTATTACCGCCAAGTTCTGCCCACTGAGCCACAAGTGGAGATGCAGCCGAGGCGCGTACAGTACGACTCTGAATTGCTACCAGTTGCGCATGATGATTTTTTTATTACCCTTTATTTTTTAAAAGCTTTTTCTATTTCTCTCTTCTCACGTTCCTATTTTTCCGCCCCTCTGGAAAGTATATTGGCCCCAGACTTAGGAAACCGAAATCATTTTCCAGAAGGATAGTTCATCTCCAACGCCAAGGTCAGGGCAGGCAGATGGCCAGTACATCAGGAGTGAGGCAGGGTCAACATGACAAGAAACCACATCCGTACAAACTGGTGCATTAACCTAATAGGACTTCTCTTGGGCACCGCACAGTGGGCCTGATTCAGACCCGGACGCTACTTGCGGCCACTCGCTGGCGAAAAGGGGCCGGCTATTTAAATCATGCGCTCGCTCTGCGTCGCGTAAAGCCGCCCACTAAGTAATAGCGAGCGGCCGCACTATGCGCTTGCACCTGTATAAAGACGCCCCTTTGCCACTCGCAACACACGTCATCTCCGGCAGTTGTAGGATTAATCGGGAACATCGAGAGCCATCGGAGCTGCTCGCAGCGCTTGTGGTAGCCTTTTCCCATCACAACATTGCGAGCAGTTCTGGCTAAAATACAACCCAGTCACGTGTGTAATGACGCTACTTTGCTAATTATGCACACCCATTAAACGCCGTTCTGACGGTCGGGCACGCCTTCGTTCGCACATCCACACCCCCGTTTACAAGCACCTTGCCCTGTTACCACCCACAAACGTCACTCAAAATAGCGGCTCAACTGAGGGCTACGGGCGAGCACTTTCCCATCGCACTGACTGGTTCACGCACGCGCATTGCGACTCATACGCATGTGCAGATTGTGAAAAATCGCTCAATGCGAGTGAGTGCAGCATAGCGTCCAGGTCTGAATCAGGCCCAGTGTGTGCCTTACACTAAACTAGGGGCCTATTCATCATCACTTAATTTTCACAAAAGCATTTTCACCTGCAAATGTAAAATGTAAGTTATTGGGCCATTCATCACGAGATATCTTACCTTCCTCTTGTGGAATGGCCCGCTGTCCCCATACACTAGTATCACAGATATCTCCTGCTTACCTTCCTCTCCCGGAATGGCACGCTGTCCCCATACACTAGTATCACAGATATCTCCTGCTACCTGTCTCTTCCGCAATGGCCCGCTGTCCCCATACACTAGTATCACAGATATCTCCTGCTTACCTTTCTCTCCCGTAATGGCCGCTGTCCCCATACACTAGTATCACAGATATCTCCTGCTTACCTTTCTCTCCGGGAATGGCCCGCTGTCCCCATACACTAGTATCACAGATATCTCCTGCTTACCTTTCTCTCCCGGAATGGCCCACTGTCCCCATATACTAGTATCACAGATATCTCCTGCTTACCTTTCTCTCCCGGAATGGCCGCTGTCCCCATACACTAGTATCACAGATATCTCCTGCTTACCTTTCTCTCCGGGAATGGCCCGCTGTCCCCATACACTAGTATCACAGATATCTCCTGCTTACCTTTCTCTCCCGGAATGGCCCACTGTCCTCATATACTAGTATCACAGATATCTCCTGCTTACCTTTCTCTCCCGGAATGGCCCGCTGTCCCCATACACTAGTATCACAGATATCCCCTGCTTACCTTTCTCTCCCGGAATGGCCCACTGTCCCCATATACTAGTATCTCAGATATCTCCTGCTTACCTTTCTCTCCCAGAATGGCCCACTGTCCCCTTATACTAGTATCACAGATATCTCCTGCTTACCTTTCTCTCCCGGAATGGCCCGCTGTCCCCATACACTAGTATCACAGATATCTCCTGCTTACCTTTCTCTCCCGGAATGGCCCATTGTCCCCATATACTAGTATCTCAGATATCTCCTGCTTACCTTTCTCTCCCAGAATGGCCCACTGTCCCCGTATACTAGTATCACAGATATCTCTTGCTTACCTTCCTCTCCCGGAATGGCCCGCTGTCCCCATACACTAGTATCACAGATATCTCCTGCTTACCTTCCTCTCCCGGAATGGGCCGCTGTCCCCATACACTAGTATGGGGACAGACTTCATGAAGCTCTGAAAATATAATATTTTCAGAGCTTGAGTGCGGGAGCTCCTGCATCACAACCTGCTTCTTCCCTATGAGAAGGAGGTCCGGGTTGTGATGAGGGATCCTTTTGGATCCCTCCGCCCCTGTATGGCTCCTTTCGCCGGATGTCAAGGCTCTTTTGCGCATGCGTGACGTGTAGGTGTGTGTACCCAGCATAACCCTCCCCCTAGTGCCTAACCCTCCCCCTAACCCCACTACTTACCATCGGGATGCCAGCACCGGGATTCTGACAGGTGTTGGGATTCCGGCGCCGGTATCCCCTGTGTTGGGCTACTCAATATTTCCCATTTTAAACAGGTACAGAAGCCTGTATAGTGCCATCATGGATGCATAGCAAGTATACATTGGAAAAGGGCATTGCGTCCCACTCCTGCCAATCTAAAAATTATTTTATTGGTTCAGGGTATTTGATTTAAAGGTACGGGAAATGTGTTACTCCCGTATCTAGTCAGATATTCTCAGAAATGTGTGTGAAGTTGCATTGCCAAAACCATTGGCCTAGATCTGCATTGGCAGTCCCACATTTTGGGCAAGAGCTGTCGGAGGAGAGGTCATTCAGACACCTTTTTGGCGAGAGTTTTATTCAATGTAAAATCCTATAGGAAAGCTAATTTATGTACAGTATATATTTTTTTACTCTTGGTTGATTTGGATTAATTTAAAATCGATCAACATCAATGTTGTGTTTCTGGTGCCAAATCACTCATTTACTAACAGACAAATGTTTATATATTTTTTTTTTGACGTAATAGTAAATATGTGATTTAGCCCCAGAAACGCAACATCATAGTTGATAGATTAAAATTGACCTTTAGTAAGTATATCAAAAACACTAGAGATGAAGGGGAGAGCTACATGTCCTACATTCCTAGTTTGTGTCTGGTAGACAGTTAGCTAATTAGCAACTTTAATTGCCAGACCACATGTGAGAGGCTGATAAAAGGTGGGTCTGTCTCTCACTGCCTGGGCAGTAGTACAAGTACTTCCACCTTGAGAGAGGGAATTGTATGTCAGTCTGTAATCAGTGGATTAAATAGTTAATTTCTACATAGCATATAAGTAACAAACACATATATACCATTGCTAGGCCTCTTTGAGGTTTGAAATGAGATTGTACTGTAGTTGCAGTCTATGGACAGAACTGTTAGATATAACCTTTCGAGGTCAAAGAAGACATAAATATTGAGGCCTAGCTCGTACCTGCCATTTCTACTACAAGTATAATGAGCCATTCATAGCTTACATGTTCTTATCAGTAGTGAACCACATTCCAATGAGGTGACCACTGTAAAGCTGTGTAGAGATACTAAGCATTATGGGTAACTTAGTGATGTCCATACTCTACACACAAAGGAGCTTTGAGAGTTCATCTCCAGCCATACTAGGATATGTCATTACTGTATCTCTTTGAGTATATGCTTACTGAGCATGTGCAAGAGAGATAAGTTTGGTCAATGCTATGCTGGACCAATCAGTGCTTGATACCTAGCACTGTATGTAACTGATATGGGCTTAATATCCGGAAAGCCAACACCCCAGACTAGGGTATATAAATCAGAGGTAGACAAAAGGTTCTTGGCTCATGGTAGACCTGAGACTGCAGTAGGGTGCTGCCAATGTATATTGACTGAATCAGGCATTGAAGAAACAAGGGCTCCCTGGTACCATACCCCATGTTAGAGAAGAAGATGAAGTACATCTTATGTTGGAGATGATGAATTACCGGTGTCATCTGAATACATAGACAAAAGTTGAGTATACTGTATACTTTGTATGTTGTTTGTTTATTGTTTGTTTGTTACTTGTAAATAAAGTGTGTTCATTTGTACTCACTCATATTGGTCACATGTGTGTACTATTTCATTTCGATCAGAACGAAACCCACCGTTATGCACAGTCACAGCCGGATAGGCTAATATTTATTTTTATGTTTCTTTATTTTGTGCTTTCAAATAAAACTGGTGTGCTACTGATTGGCTGCTGCGTCCAAGGTGCTGCCATTTACCCCAGGGAACGGCACATTTCTGATTGGAGCATTTTTTGGCTCTACAGCTTTTGGTCTGTTAGACGCTTAAATGTCCCTATCGGGAGCCTGCATCCTGCAGTACAACTCCTGGTGGTCAGAGGTCTTCAATGAGCTCATACATCATCAGTATAACATCGTCTAATCACTCTCCTTCCACCAGAGGCCTATGCCTATTTTGGGTCAGTATCTTTACACCAGCTTGGGTCGCATTTTGTGGACAAGCTGTCATTGGCCTCTGTATACGTTTTCTGTATCTGTGTGCTCTAGACAGAGGCTGCACATTTCCTTGCACCAAAACAGATCCCAAACTCATTTATCATGCGGGGATACACAAGCACACCAGAATATATACAAAGATATCAAATATAAACACGATAAAAGATATATATATCCTTCTGCTCCTTGTATTCCAGGCTAATTGTTCCTTTTAAATTGAGGGTAAATGGTTCGGACACTGATAAGGGAAATTACATTGTTGCTTCTAATCTGGATTAATGAGCAGTGGGACTTGTGTGGTACTGCAGGGAGCACTTTAAACAGGAAGAGTAATAATGGCTGTAAAGTGGCATTAATTACCATGTTGTGTGCTATTAAATAGTCTTAATAATTAGATTTGCTGTCCTGGGACCTTCCCCCTATCTTGCGCTGTCTTATCTCCTTAATTTGAAGCACTATTGTTTCTGCGGCTGACGTTCCGGATGATGTCATTGCTAGCACCCGAATGTGCCGTACACACATCTCATGCATCTCAAATACATTTCTGACCTTCTTTATTTGGAACAGTGCGTTCAGGCTGCAGTCTCTGAAACCCAGACGTAGTCAAGTCACGCTGGGGAACATGACCGCTTCTGAAGGGTTATACAATCCTTCATACCTACTGTCCCCATTTAAGTGGGACAGTCCCGATTTGGTTGCTCTGCCCCGATTGTTACAGCTTTGTGCCCATTGGTGGGAAATTTGCATATGATGGTCAGATGCAGACCTTACTTTGTTTGTAACTTTGTACACAATTTTTTTCTGCTAATTCTGAAAACCAGGGGGAAAAAAGATCTCATGAACGTCTCGACATGTGCCCCAATTGTGCTCTAGGCAGCTGCCATGTCTACCTATAGTAGATACCTACAGTCGCAGCATGCATTCCGACATTTTCATGAAGGTACCAGTTGGGAAGTGCGGATGTTTTCATTGCAAATCACATCTTAGTATTTCTCCTCCAGCGCATTGCCACATTTTGAGACCTTGGACATGGTGGGTGGAGCCATGGTTGACGCAATTCAACATCAAACGCACCAAGCTCCAGGAACCACCCACTTTACTGAGGAAGTGTGTGTGGCATTTGAGAGGCTTCGCTACTCTCCTGGGAGTCCAGGAAAGCTCCCCAAAAATCCGGGAGGAGAGTAGGTCAATATGAGTTGAAATAAAATTATTAATATACTTGTTACAAGTCAGTTCAGCATTAACATTGTGCTAGCTCATCCTAGTGATCTGCAGGTATCACTCAGCCTGAAAACAGGTGCAAGTGTCAACTTTCCCTTCTCTGATTCAACTTTTTACTCAATGGTATTATTCACTTTTCCAGTTGCCCCTGTTTTCATTTGCGCTCTCTGCACTTGTTATGATATTATTATTATTATTAACCTTTATTTATATAGCGCCACAAGTGTTCCGCAGCGCCTTACATAGTACATAGAACTAATAAGTGAACAAGAAACAAGTAATTTACAGTACATTACAGTGCAGGACATGGACACGATTTATATACATTGCTGCAATAGCGATTAAAGAACTCACAATAAGCAGCCGGGAGTTGGCAGTCACGTGTTAGGTGCCCTAATGGGGAGTAAGGAGTAGAAGAAAATGTAAAGAGAAGCACATGAGGGAAGAGGTCTGATATACAGTGTTCCTAAGAAGGACGCATAGTAAGAAAATGCTGCGATGCTGAACAGCTGCGGAACCTCTGTGCGACTAAACGTATTGCATCACGTCCCAGGCAGAGTTTGGTTTAGCTGCCATGGTATGGAATTTAAATAGTTCCACATATTCTCGGGGTAGATTGTCATCTACACCACTAATTACAAGGAAAGACCTTCACCTAACTCCTAATGCTTCATATAACAATTTGGCACTGTAAAAAAAAAAAAAAAAAGAAAACCAAAACAAAATGTACATACAATACAAAGACCATTCAAGTCACCTCTATGCAATACAGAGAACATTCTAGTGATTGATATAAAAATATAGAGAGCATTCTAGTAACCAATAATAAAATACAGAGCGTTTTCATGACTGATATACAACTGGTATATTGGACTTCAGTCAAGTGGACGAGCGTCTGTCCGCTCGCAAGTAGGTCGATGGTCCACGCTGCGCATGCGCACGACGGAGGGAGCTCCGTCGTGCGCATGCGCGAGACCCTACAGCGAAGGACTTTCCTTCGCTCTGAGTGTCTCATCAAAGGGGGCGTGCTGTCGATGTTGACTGACAGCACGCCCCCTTTGGTGGGCGTGCCTGCCAGACGGAGGCGTTCCCAAGGGAACGCCTACCGTCTGAAGCCGGCCCCACTGACATCACTAGTGATGTCAGTGGGAGTGATTTTGGCTCTGATAGAGCCAAAATCACTCCTGGCCTTGCGGTTGAAAAACTCAACCGCAGGCTTCTGCTCGCAGTTTCGATGGTCGCAATGGTCAAGACCATCGCGACCATCATCCTGCACGCTCGTATATGCTGTGGGTGGTGACCCACAGCTATACGAGCGTCCAGGAGGACGCTCCATATTAATGGAGGTGGGCCCTGATTCAGAGCGAGCGCTCTGGTCAGAGCGTCCGGCTCTGAATCAGGGCCTAAATTCCCACCATACGATGCATGCATTCTTCTTTTGTGGAGATCACTAGACTGGTAGTAGTAAACTAAAAAAAAAATTGCAAACATATATATATATATAACAACTTAAGCTGGGTACACATTAGAAAATATTTCGGTCGATCCAATAGATCCCACATATTGTCAATATCGTCTAATGTGTATGCTCTATGTCGGGCCATGCGTGCCCCCGTTTGGTTGCCAGTCATAATGTCAGGTCGTCCCTACATGCAGCTCAATCTGACGATGTGACTAACGACCTGTGCAGCGGTATGTGGCAGGGGCCGACACATCGGGCGGTCAGGCACCGGATCGTTGAATGTGTACCGCCGGCCGATATACATCGGCCCGTCGGGTCGCTGGGTACACATATCATTTAATGTGCGCCCAGCATTAGTCAGACTTTAGCCCAGACCATATGGCCGGTGCACCGAACAACAATACAGACACAACAGAATGTTTCACTGGTGGAAATACACACCGAAGGCTGTAGCTTTCTTTAGGTTTGTACCACTTACCCGTTTGTCAAGAACATGGCGGAGGACGATTCAGTCGACCTCCCTCTGCTGCTCAGTATTCCATTGCATTGATGTGGTTTGATGAGAGTCTTATGCACTAGAACCCAACAATGACATACTGGTCTGTGGAGTTCTCATCAGCCCTATTCATTTGCAGTCAACTACTCTATAGTTGCTATCCTGTTTTATATATTATGATGCTAGAGAACCAGCTTCAGCCCTCTGCTGCCTTTTGAAGATTCCTTTTCCTAATCTAGGATTTCTAGTGCCTACTCTATACAGGTTGAGTCTCCCATATCCAAATATTCCGAAATACGGAATAATTTTGGCAATGCTGAGATAATGAAACCTTTGATTTTTGATGGTTCAATGTACACAAACTTTGTCTAAGGCACAAATTATTAAAAATATTGTATAAAATAACCTTCAGGCTGTGTGTATAAGGTATATATGAAACATAAATGCATTCAGTGTGTATATTGGGGTCCCATTCCCACGATATTTCATTATGATATGTAAATATTCCAAAATACGGAATATTTCGATATCCAAAATATCCCTGGTCCCGAGCATTTTGGATATGGGAGACTCAACCTGTATTACATAACCCAATTAGTTGTCCACTGTACAATGCAGACTCCAATTTATTGGTCTTCATACAATGCAGAACCCAAGCTGGTGGTTGCTAAGCAACACAGGCCCCTGTTTGGTGGCTGCTATGTAATGTAGTTCCCAATCTTTTGAAGCTAGTTATTAACACAGCCGTGTCACACCAATAAGTGTAGTGAATCTTTTGTTACTCTATTTAGTAAATAGGGCCAGGTACAATTGTACATATTCCACTGTACAAGCGGCAGACATATGGCGAAGGAACAGGAAAGGGAGGAACATAGGGCCTGATTCAGACCCGCTCGCAAGCGGGTCGATGGTGGGCCATTACGCACTTGCGGCGTGCGCGAGCCCCGGGCTCACTACAAGACAGGGCGGCTGTCGATGTTGATCGACAGCTCGCCCCATTTTGTAGGCGGGTAGGGGGGTGGCTGCACAAACGGAGGCGTTCCCGAAGGAACGCTTGCCGTTTGTGGGTGGCCCTACTGACATCACTAGTGATGTCAGTAGTGGACTTCCTGCTCTATTAGATAGGGTCTCCTCGGAAGCCCGATGGCCCGAAGCCCGATGGGCGCGTTAATCACGACCATCGCCAGGCCGCACGTACACACTGTGGGTGGTCACCCACAACTGTGCTGCCTGTAGGCCAGTTAAAAAAAAAATATAGGGACGCCCTTATTCAGGGTCTGATTCAGAGCCGCTCGTAAGCGGCCGCTCGTTCGTAGTCATTCGATGTTGTCCAACCACGCATGCGTCAGTATAGCAGTGCGCATGTGCGTACGTCTGATTGCGGTCATTTTTCAGTCGATCGTAGCCACAGCGAACAGGAAGTGACATGTCAAATGTGATTGACAGAATTATCCGTTTTGGGGTGGTGACGGGGGTGGAGATGTAAAAACGCAGGCGTGTCGTGGCGTTTTTTGGGCGTACATAAATTATCTTATGCGAGCGCCAAATGTGAACGGAACAAGTGATACGTCACTGTCTGATCCAATTTCCATTAAGACTGCTCGCTCAGCTTGTGATCTGGTGTAGTCTACCACAATGACGATGGTCTCTTCGTACTTCCCTGGGCTCATCGATGGTCTACCGATTTATCAATTGAGGCCACAAAAACAATCATCTTTTAATTGCAAAACTTCTTGTAAGGTGTTTAGGAAATAGACCTTTTATAGTAGCTAAAAACCGAACGCAGGTGAACTACTCAGCTGCTAATTTCTGGGTCATACAATCAATTAGCCAACAAATGTTTTTTTATTTTTGGTGCTTTTAAAATATTTGTAAGTGTTTCTTTTTTATGGAAACAATATTGTACGCGTGTTTGTTTTTGTTCATACTTTTTTTGGGGACAAGAAACCAATCGTCCTTTTGTTTTTTTATAAGTGTTAATTAAAACTCATAAATTGATTTTAACCCTTGTTTTTGTTTAACAAATTAAATGTTTCTATTTCTGTTGTTATGTTTCTAAGTTTGTTTGAGGGATTACCTTTTAACCAGTTTTGGAATAAATCAACAATAGAATTTTGCTGTTTGTGATCATCATTTTATTAAATGATTATGACCATTTTTTTTTTTTTTTGGCATTTTTTTCAAAAAACATATATATTTTAAGGTAACAAATTTGCAAAATGATTTGGGCCACACACACACAAAATAAGTGGCATTTGAACTACAACAATCACAAAAAATAAAAACAATTCACAAGAAAGGAGAGGGAGGTTGTTGTCATGAAGGAATATGGGGCAAACACAGAGATGGATTGTGGGGTAATTAGCCAGTGCTGTCATCGCCTTTTAGGCCGTTTGGCCGGGGGTTGGAGGGAGCCAGAACGGGGCCGGGAGCTCCTTCGGCTGGCCTGGCCAGAGGCAGATGTTGTGGCCTCTGGACTAGGCATAGGGCTAGGCACATTTGGAGGGATGGCTGTTGTTGTGCTAGAGGTGGAGGGTCCTGATGTTCCGGCAGGAAGGGAGGCCGGCTCCAACATGTGCTGGCGAACGAGCTGCTCCAGGGCATTTGCAATTCGCACGTTGGCCCCAGTATTTTCCGCCAGGGCATTTGCAGTTGTCACGTTGGCCGCAGCACTTTGCTCCAGGGCGTCCGCCACCTGTAGCAGATTGGCGTCCATCCTCAGCAGAATCTTGGTGTGCTGATCAGATTTAGCATTGAGATCAGTGAGGAGGGCCACTGCCTGCGAGGGGGAATGCCCTGGACTGTCTGCCAAAGGGTCCCCAGCCGGATCTACTGCTTCCTCCCCTGCAGAGCCAGAAGAAATTCTGCGCCCAAAGCTCACCTCTGGAGCAGACTGTGTCTCTGTGAGAAAAAAGAGAAAAGAGTAAAATTATAATCTAGATATTTTACAAAACACATTTCTGAGTTGTTAAAATTACAACATTTACCTGGGGCAACATGAGGAGCCGCAAAGTCTGGCATGTCGGTATCCATGTTCGACACGCCCAACACCTCCTCATCCTGCACACACCCCTGTGCCAGCTCCTCCAAATCCGAGAGCTCGTGACACAGGGGTGGGACCCCCACCTGTCCCCCCTGCATGCCTAGCCCTATCAGCCAGTTTTTGTTTAAGCCGATATTTTAAGTTGCTCCATCTGTTGGTTAAAAAGTTGGCATTATTACTGCTTTATTTGGACCTGTAAACACTTTTTAGTCAAATGTAGTTTTTACGTACCGGCGTTTGACCTCCCGGGTTGAACGTTCAAACTCACCCACCCCATTGACACCACTGGCTATGTTGTCCCACAGTTTCCATCTCTGGGTTGCACCCATATTCCTTGGTGCCTGTGCCAGGTTGTCGTTGCACATTTGCACCAAAACCTCCATCTCCTTCCTTGTGAATTGTGGCTGCCTTTTTTTTTTGGCCCTAGTTTGCCTACTAGGCCCAGCAGCCTCTTCCATGGCATCCTCCACACCTTTATTTAAAATGTTTTAAAAATATTTAAAGTAAAATGTTTCAAAATGTAATGTTAAACATAAGCATTTTCCCCTTAGAAAACAAATACTTACATGGCGCCTCTTGGCTAGTACTTTGCTGCTCTGTACTCATTGTCTTTTTTCAATTCAGCAGACCGATTTGGGCCTTCAGTGACGTTTTTATACATGCGTCAGCATTATTTGGCCACATAATTCATTGTGTGCTCCTATTGTCCGTCCTTAATTTGAGCGGGAAAATAAAGCCTATTTATGGCTTGGGGTGACTCCATTCGAGGTGGCATTTTTGGATTGTTGGAGGATTTGTGGTGTAGTGGTTTGTAGTTTGGTTAGTGGAGCGTGAAGGAGTTGTTGGTATTTTTGTTAAGGAGCATTTTGGTATTACTTTTTTTCTTTAAGTTGTCAGTTTTTGCGTATTTTTGTTTGCTATTTTTATTTATATTTTTGAGTAAGTATTTCAATAAATTCCATAAACATTTTTAATTAAATTTTGTTTAAATATTTTTAATATATTTTTTTTTCTTTAAAGTTATTTTGGCTGGACCACAATTGACCTTTTCTAACGTTTTGATATTTGTCTGTTTTTGGTAAGTGTTTTTGGTTTTATTAATTCACAAATTAGATGTGTTGGTCCTAGCATATGTTTCGCTAACTAATGTGTGCTTGTTCTGTGTAAAATCATGTCTTAACCCTAAATGTAGCGTACTATTTTGCGAACTAATGTGTGCTTGTTCTGTGTAAAATCATGTCTTAACTCTAAATGTAGCGTACTATTTTGCGAACTAATGTGTGCTTGTTCTTTGTAAAATCATGTCTTAACTCTAAATGTAGCGTACTATTTTGCAAACTAATGTGTGCTTGTTCTGTGTAAAATCATGTCTTAACTCTAAATGTAGCGTACTATTTTGCGAACTAATGTGTGCTTGTTCTGTGTAAAATCATGTCTTAACTCTAAATGTAGTGTACTATTTTGTGAACTAATGTGTGCTTGTTCTGTGTAAAATCATGTCTTAACTCTAAATGTAGTGTACTATTTTGTGAACTAATGTGTGCTTGTTCTGTGTAAAATCATGTCTTAACTCTAAATGTAGTGTACTATTTTGCGAACTAATGTGTGCTTGTTCTGTGTAAAATCATATCTTAACTCTAAATGTAGTGTACTATTTTGCGAACTAATGTGTGGTCCCTTCTCTAAATTTTAGAAAACTATATTTTTTTTCTTTCCTAGTTTATAAAATTAATCTTTAAAATATTTTCAACTTTTGAAATGTAGTTGGATTTTCACATGACACGACCCAGGCCTGTAAGAATCTTTGGTTTTCTTGGAAAAGATAAGTATATTTTCTGTACACATTTGTCTAAAACAATAACTACCTGGCTTAACATTGCAGGTTGATGTTGGTCGTATTATATTGGCCCTGGTTCCAGAACCCGACCAACCTCAACTTTGTCCCAGGCATAGGCCTCGTAGGCGTGCAAGGCCCCAGATATATAGAACATGTGTCACCCTTTTTGGAATGCCAGATGATGAGGTGTTAAGGCGATACCGTCTGCCTCCACAAATCATCATAGACACTCTCTCATTAATAGAGTGATCTTGAACAGCAAATTGACAGTCCTACAGCAATACCACCACTTACGCAATTAATGTCGGTGTTACATTTTTGTGCCTCAGGATCCTTTCAAACCACCGTGGGAATAGTAGCAGGAATATCCCAATCCTCCTTTTCCAGGATCCTGAGGGCAGTGATGGATGCACTCTTTAAACACCTCCATCATTTTATTAAAATGCCATTGGATATGGGTTCCCTTAATGTGGTGAAGGATAAATTTTACCAAATTGCTGGCTTCCCACACATCATAGGGGTTGTGGATGGCACTCACATACCACTTCAGCCTCCAGCAAGGCTGGAGGCTATATTTAGGAACCGAAAGCACTTTCACTCGATGAATGTAATGGTGGTATGTGATGCCTCCCTCCAGACCCTGTCTCTGAATGCCAAATTCCCAGGCAGTGCACATGATTCCTTCGTCATCCGGCAATCAGGGATTTGGCACAAATTAAACAACCTACAAGCTGGTGATGCGTGGCTTCTGGGTAAGTTGACACCTTCAATTGCAACCAATGCAAAGCTTGGTACCCAATGGTCCTGATGTTGTTTTTTATATTTTCACAGGAGACAGTGGTTACCATTGCACGCCCTGGCTGCTCTCTCCTTATTTGGTTCCCACATCAGGGCCACAAAGTCAGTATAATTTTGCACTTACAGCCACCAGGCAGGTGGTGGAGTGCTGTATCGGCCTTTTAAAAGGCCGATTCAGATGCCTCCACCGCTCTGGTGGCGACCTCATGTATTTGCCGGCTATGGTTTCGAAAATTGTGGTCCTGTGTGGGATATTTCACAACATCGCCATAAGGAGTGGTGTCCCAATGCAGCCAGAGGATGCCTTGCCTGAGGATGCCCCCCCCCCCGAGGTTGGTCAGAGGTCAGTATGTGGGGGGGCCATACGCGATTAAATTGTGGCCAGATTTTTTAGGTAATTATTTCCACAAATTAATTTAATTGACACAATGTAGACATGTAATATTTTAATGTACACTTTTAACTTTATTTTTTGTTTGTGTATTTGTTTTATTCCCTAAAATGACAATAAAAATCCACGCATACTACCTGATCAACACAAATGACTTTATGTGGACACATTGGATATAACTTCTGGAAAAATGATTTCTTCTCCTCATTTGTGGATCCATGTTGGCATTCTCCTTCTTCAAACAGTTCCTGATTTTTTTTATGTTTGGGGATTTTGGTGTTTTTTGGACTTTTGTGTGTGTTTTCAATGTGTGAATTTTTTTTGTCAATTCACTTGGTGTTTATTATTTGTGTGCAATAAATGTTTCATTTACGTTAACCAACTTTTTCCTTCGTAAATTACAATCAAGTGTAACCTGCTCCAAAAAATGCAAACATGCTTAATGCCTAATACTGTAATTTCTGAATTTCTAAACTTTTGTACCCTGCTTTGTTGCTAAAAACAGCCACCAAAGGTATTATGGTGAATCAGTATGTTTATAATTCTAGGCCTAAGCAGGTAGCTTTAATTTTTACATGACCACAAAAAAAAAAAAATGTTGTCGCTAATTCTACAAACCTATTGTTATTGTTATGTGTTTCATTTGCAAGCTTACATACTTACTTGACCTTTCGACAAACAAATTTACATTACTTCAAAACACAGGGACAAATAGAAGACTTATGTAAGGTTCAACAATCTAAGATTTACAGAAAAGGAATGAGACTTAAATAATTAAAAATAAACTTTATTTTTGTATCAAATTTTTAAGATTAGGGTAAAAACTTAGTGGCGCAGGAGCACACAAAGGTGGTCCAATGCCACCAGCATGGCAATTACATGGCCCCGAAGACCTGACAATCCCGCAGCAATTGCCTCCTGACGCCTCTGTGGTGAAAAAAAATGTGCGGATTACTAAAATAACACCTTCATTTAGATTTTAAAAACACACAAAAAATTCTGGCTATACTAAAAACAAACATCAGTTACAAAAACATGTCCAAAAAAAAAGGATTGCCAAATGAAAATATGTAAAAGAAATAAGGGCCCAAAAAGGAGAATTTTATTGAAAAAAACAAAACCTAAGCAAAACTACAACATTTGTTGGTACCGTAAACAAGAAAGACACAAGTGTGAGTGTTTGCACATGTGTCATATGTGTAAGGGGAAAACATCCTTGACATTGTTTCACAAAGATATATATCTTCAAAAAATGTAACTATTTTACTATTTTGAACTGCACAGGCAAAAGGCCAACATCAACCAAATTAAAATATTTTCAACAAACCAAAAATTTGAAAAAAAACCCATAGTTAAAAATGAAAACATACCGGTCACACTGCTGACTGGGCCTGGAGCCCCGAATTCCTCCTCATCTGAGGTGGGCCAGTGCAACAATGAAGGAGGAGGGCTAATGTTGCCCGAAGTGGAGGGTGAGGAAAAGAGAGGGGGGTTTGAGGGGAGGGGGAAGTTGGAGGGATGGTCAGGTGAGGAGAGGGAGGGGACTGAACGATGGCAAGGTCTGGGGTGAAGGGGGAATTTGGGGAAGAGTGGGCAGGGGATGTTTGGGTGGGAGTGGGGGATAGGGGCCGAGACACACATCTGCGACGTCTGACTATGCGCTGTGGTCCTAAATGATGGAGAACAACATTTTAATTACCAATTTCGTTGTTTTTCTTTTTTTTGGCCCAAAAAAAAAAAAAAGGGCTATACTGTAAACATGCACTCGCAGGTATGTCCAAAATAAACAAACAGGGCTATACTGTAAACATGACACGCAGGTATGTCCAAAATAAACAAACAGGGCTATACTGTAAACATGCACACGCAGGTATGTCCAAAATAAACAAACAGGGCTATACTGTAAACATGCACACGCAGGTATGTCCAAAATAAACAAACAGGGCTATACTGTAAACATGCACACGCAGGTATGTCCAAAATAAACAAACAGGGCTATACTGTAAACATGCACACGCAGGTATGTCCAAAATAAACAAACAGGGCTATACTGTAAACATGCACACGTAGGTATGAGAAAAAAATTAAAAATACAAACTACAAATTAGAAACATACACAGAAACACTTACTTTGCGCAATCCGGCGCCGCAAAAGGGCCAGCAGGCGTGGTGATCTGCGCCGCAGATCCGACCACCTGCGTTCCAATTGGCCTATATTTCGGCGACAGCCGAGCCGACGCAGGCGGCGGCGCACCTCCGCGTAGGCCCTACACTTGCGGAGGTTAGTGATGGGGGCCGGATGGTCAGTTATTCGCTGGTCCATCACCTCAGTGAGGACCAGTAACTCACACCTACAAAAAGCTGCGGCTCTCATGATGGCAATGATTTTTTTTACACAAACCAGTTTTAATAAAGCTCCTAGAAAAAATGTGATTGGCTAATGTACTTTGTAAATTAACAGGAACAATTCTATTGGTTATTGTATGAGTCATGTGACCTACACCCTCACAAATATAATGTGAGTTATGATAGGCTTGATGCAGTGACATGCGTAAGCTAATTTAAATATATCAATTAAAGTAGTAAAATCTGCCTTTAAAAAAAAACGCAAAACAATAGTAGCATTCAAACAAACTTTTATTTTAGAAAAACCATCCCCTTGGTCAAACTGTACGTATTCTGTGGAAGAAATGACACACACTAACAAGAATAAAGTTTATTGACATTGAAAAAAAACCCAGGATTGCGAACATGTGAAGAACAATTAAGGTAATTAATATAGTGATTACCAGTAATCGATTCAAGTCTGTTTGCAGAATGAAATAGCAGGCAATCGAAAACTGACAGGGCCACTTCCGGATTTGACTTGTGCTAGCGCTCCATGCAACCAAAGAGGAGACGGACGCTCGCTATTTTGAACGTTCGCTAGCTAGAGGAGGGGTTGTGAGAATATGGGGCGGAAGGTTAGCTACGAGCAAACATGCGAGCGAGCGCTTGAATTTAAATTTTACCGCTCGTATGGCGGACGAGCGAACGGCCACTTGCGTCCGGGTCTGAATCAGGCCCTCAGAGCGAGCGCACGCAAACAGCGTGCGCCTCTGAATCAGGCCCATAGTCCCCATTCACTCTGGTCTCATATAAGGCAGCAGTTTGGCACAAAAAAAAAATCGAGTAGACCAGGAGACAGATTAGTGTTAGACAATCCAGGAGACTCAACAGCTCAAACACTAACATTAATATCTGTGTACAAGCTATAACACAAATGCTGCCAGTCATTCCCAATATTCTGGCACCATTCTGACTAGAGAGTACATGTATGAAGTTTGCATTGCCAGTAACTAATTTCATGATCAATGTCACACGTACGTATGATGAAATATGTCACTGCCCCTGTTGTAGTGGAGCACTCCACCCAATTTAGACAGAAACATGTTTGGCAAATCTACAGCTCCTACAGAGAACTGATATGATCAGGCCTTGTTACCAAAGTACCCTGAAGTTCTAGAAGCTTGCCGTCCAGGAGCATGAATTATATTTATGTGGACCTCACAGCCACGCCAGTAACACATGGCTGCAGGAAAATTCCCTACTGTTTGCCATTATGGGCAGATTTAGACAATTACTTTCCGTATTATGGGCCTGATTCAGACGCGCTTGCATGCAGGTCAATGGTGGCCCAGTGTGCACGAGCGGCGCATGCGCGAACCCCGGAGCGAGTGAGACCTTCACTCGCTCCGGAGCTCGCAGCAAATCGGGGCGGCTGTCGATGTTGATCGACAGCTCGGCCCATTTTGTAGGCGGGTAGGGGGGGTGGCTGAACAAATGGAGGCATTCCTGAAGGAACGCCTGCCGTTTGTGGGCGGCCCTACTGACATCACTCGTGATGTCAGTAGTGGACTTCCGGCTCTATTAGAGCTGGAAGTCCACTCGGCATTGCGAGTGCTGAGACCCTACCACAAGGGTCTCCTCGCAATGCCGATGGTCGCGATAATCGTGACCATCTCCAGGCCGCTCGCACAAGCTGTGGGTGGTCACCCACAGCTGTGCGAGCGGCCTGGAGGCCGGATATAAAAAAAATAGGGATGCCCTGATTCATAGCGAGTGCACGCAAATAGCCTGTACCTCTGAATCAGGCCCTTAGATACAGTAGTTGTAAAGGTTTGTCACTGGGTAAATAGTCAAGTGGTAGCATTTCAACAACCCAACACTGCTGTGTGACATTAGCACACCCTGAGGACAGTACAAAACAGACTGCTACTGCTAGGGAGGTGTTTCATTTGACTTACAGATGTGTCCCTGCTCATCAAGCCTCAATATGCGATATGCCTGGCGTGAGTGAGCCTCCTGGTACCGTGTAGCTCTGCTATTGCTGGGCGTCTTTTATTGCCGAAAATGCATCTAATTGGCAATGCCATGCAACTAGGTCGCGCCAGGAGACTGTGCTGGAACAAAAAAAGTTGCAAGAAAGACGCCCGGCGATAGAAGAGTCATACTTAACTACCTTTCAAAATCTCTTCCCGGGAGAAGCCCGGGTAAGAGAAGCAGCAGGGGGGCGATGGGGGCGGGGCCTAACGATCTGCATCATTAAGCCCCGACCCCTTCACGGAGACCCGCGATCACCGCGGGT
The DNA here is from genome assembly GCA_031769625.1 of Taudactylus pleione. NCBI lineage: Eukaryota > Metazoa > Chordata > Amphibia > Anura > Myobatrachidae > Taudactylus > Taudactylus pleione. Next base: position 49,388 of record JAUIMM010000795.1, on the reverse strand, counting down.
ATTCTCCTCATTCTGCCCACTTCACTAGGAAGTGGGCAGAATGCGGGAGAAATGCCTACCCTTCCGGGGGTGCGGGGGGTTACCTGAAAAATCGTGAGCCTCCCGCGAAAACCGGGAGGGTAGGCATGTATGGAAGAGTCTCAAGGGACCATTCACGCCAAGAGGGGCTGTTTTTTTGTGACAGCAGCAAAGACGAGTGAGAGCACATCTATATGTTCACGCAGTTGGAGACATTAAAGGTATCAACAGAATTGTAGGCGATATCATCATGCTTCAACTTTGCAGGAACGTAATGACATTTTGAAAGCAGTTATAAAAAGAGTAATGAGTCAACATTAAGTTCAACAAAGATAAATGAATTTGGCACTGGCGTTGACCTATATTAGGCAGTACTACGTCTAAATAATACACCAATCTTCAGTACACATATTACTTCCACTCAATTTCTGATGAGAAAAGTGTTGAGAAGCACTTTCTCTGTAACGACATAGGCTTTTTACGGCAAAAGTCCACAAAATGCTCACAAAACAGTACCATACCTATAAAACATCCAAGGACATTGCTAAAACCGTGGTGCATAATATCTTCCAGTCGTTCATCCAGCAAACAGAGGACACTAAGCACTAATGGATGACAGCCAGCATTAACTGTAGGACCAACAGCAGAGACACCATCATACCAGGTACTGCAAGCCACAAAGGATCCCTCTTCGCAACCCGGACCGCGGGTTGCGTTCCACAAGATTGGTGAATGCTCCCGCATTCAAGCTTAGAAATTTTTTTACTTTCGGAGCTGGATGAATTCTGTCCCCATACTAGTAGGGACATTGGGCAATTCTGCCAGAGGAAGGTAAGCAGGAGATATCTGTGATACTAGTGTATGGGGACAGCGGGCCATTCCTGGAGAGAAAGGGAAGCAGGAGATATCTGTGATACTAGTGTATGGGGACAGCGGGCCATTCCGGGAGAGAACGGTAAGCAGGAGATATCTGTGATACTGGTGTATGGGGACAGCGGGCCATTCCGGGAGAGGAAGATAAGCAGGAGATATCTGTGATACTAGTGTATGGGGACAGCGGGCCATTCCGGGAGAGGAAGGTAAGCAGGAGATATCTGTGATACTAGTGTATGGGGACAGCGGGCCATTCCGGGAGAGAAAGGTAAGCAGGAGATATCTGAAATACTAGTGTATGGGGACAGCGGGCCATTCCGGGAGAGAAAGGTAAGCAGGAGATATCTGTGATACTAGTGTATGGGGACAGCGGGCCATTCCGGGAGAGGAAGGTAAGCAGGAGATATCTGTGATACTAGTGTATGGGGACAGCGGGCCATTCCAGGAGAGGAAGGTAAGTAGAAGATATCTGTGATACTAGTGTATGAGGACAGTGGGCCATTCCGGGAGAGGAAGGTAAGCAGGAGATATCTGTGATACTAGTGTATGGGGCAGCAGGCCATTCCGGGAGAGACAGGTAAGCAGGAGATATCTGTGATACTAGTGTATGGGACAGCAGGCCATTCCGGGAGAGAAAGGTAAGCAGGAAATATCTGTGATAGTAGTGTATGGGGACAGCGGGCCATTCCGCCAGAAGAAGGTAAGCAGGAGATATCTGTGATACTAGTGTATGGGGACAGTGGGCCATTCCTGGAGAGGAAGGTAAGCAGGAGATATCTGTGATATTAGTGTATGGGGACAGCGGGCCATTCCGGGAGAGGAAGGTAAGCAGGAGATATCTGTGATACTAGTGTATGGGGACAGCGGCCATTCCGGGAGAGGAAGGTAATAAGGAGATATCTGTAATACTAGTGTATTGGATTGGGACAGCGGGCCATTCCGGGAGAGAAAGGTAAGCAGGAGATATCTGTAATACTAGTGTATGGGGACAGCGGGCCATTCCGGGAGAGGAAGGTAAGCAGGAGATATCTGTGATACTAGTGTATGGGGACAGCAGGCCATTCCGGGAGAGAAAGGTAAGCAGGAAATATCTGTGATAGTAGTGTATGGGGACAGCGGGCCATTCCGCCAGAGGAAGGTAAGCAGGAGATATCTGTGATACTAGTGTATGGGGACAGCGGGCCATTCTGGGAGAGGAAGGTAAGCAGGAGATATCTGTGATACTAGTGTATGGGGACAGCGGGCCATTCCGTGAGAGAAAGGTAAGCAGGAGATATCTGTGATACTAGTGTATGGGGACAGCGGGCCATTCCGGGAGAGAAAGGTAAGCAGGAGATATCTGTGATACTAGTGTATGGGGACAGCGGGCCATTCCGGGAGAGGAAGGTAAGCAGGAGATATCTGTGATACTAGTGTATGGGGACAGCGGGCCATTCCAGGAGAGGAAGGTAAGTAGGAGATTTCTGTGATACTAGTGTATGAGGACAGTGGGCCATTCCGGGAGAGGAAGGTAAGCAGGAGATATCTGTGATACTAGTGTATGGGGCAGCAGGCCATTCCGGGAGAGACAGATAAGCAGGAGATATCTGTGATAGTAGTGTATGGGGACAGCGGGCCATTCCGGGAGAGGAAGGTAAGCAGGAGATATCTGTGATACTAGTGTATGGGGACAGCAGGCCATTCCAGGAGAGAAAGGTAAGCAGGAAATATCTGTGATAGTAGTGTATGGGGACAGCAGGCCATTCCGCCAGAGGAAGGTAAGCAGGAGATATCTGTGATACTAGTGTATGGGAACAGTGGGCCATTCCGGGAGAGGAAGGTAAGCAGGAGATATCTGTGATATTAGTGTATGGGGACAGCGGCCATTCCGGGAGAGGAAGGTAATAAGGAGATATCTGTAACACTAGTGTATTGGATTGGGACAGCGGGCCATGCAGGGAGAGAAAGGTAAGCAGGAGATATCTGTAATACTAGTGTATGGGGACAGCGTGCCATTCCATGGGCTCTAATTATTAACATTATATTTACTAAAATAATGTGAAAAAGGGTGTTTTCCCACACTTTTCACATTATTTTAGTATCACCTACAGTTATTACAGGGCAATTGGAGTAGAATTCATAAAATTCTACTCCAACCCCTAAGTATCACTTATTTTTAGTAAGCAGATCGCATTTCCCATAATTGTAATGGGAATTGTGAACTGACCAAAGTTATTAAAAATAAAATGTGAAAAAATACCGGGGAAAGCCTTGTGATAATAACGCCACCTGGAGGTGGCGTTATCCAGGGTCTCCCCTCGTTACCGGACTCTAACGTGCAGAGCAGAGCCCGGAGCCGGCCCCAGTGATCAGCTGTGCGGTCTAAACAGACCACACGCTGATTCACTGTAAAAAAAAGTAAAAAAATAAATGAAAAAAAAACAAACTTATCTGAGTCCAGGGATCGGTGGTTGGGGCTCCGGTGATGTCCTCCCTCCAGTCAGCTGGTCTCCCATAGTGCACTGGGGTCCAGTCGTCACCTGACGGGGTCCCAGTGCAGTATGGGTTGTCACCTGGGGGACGGGGCTTAGCGACGGGGGGTAGTGGCGTCGCCCGGTCAGCGCATGTGCGGGGCACTTGTCACGGTATTTTTTGCAAAAATACCATGATAAGGCTCCGTAGGGGATTCGCAGGGACAGAGCTTTATCGCAAGCTCTGTCCCTGAAAGGGATTTGTAGTAAATCCCTGTGATATTGCCTGAATTCGCAATGCAAATTCAGTCGGTAATATCACACTATAATCTGCATTACAACTCCTTGAGAAAGGCCACTGGGCCGCAATGCATTGGAGACCTTCATACAGCTATTCACATCCACTTGAACTTGCAATCTGCCAAACTGGAACCTACTCCAATTCTTAAAACACTGCAGCATTTGCCCGCCCGCAAGCATCAGTAACACCACTTACGTCCGGGTCCCGCCCACCCGAGAGCTGCGGCAGCAGGCGCACACAGCAGGCTACGCCAGCGACGCCCCCACCGCCTGTGCAGCGCACGCGGCCCCTGCAGCAGCAGCGCGTGCACTCCGCAGCAAGCTTGCTGGTCACAGTCAGTTACCCACGGCCGGCGATCACCCACGCCGCAGCCTCCAACGGTACCACGCGGACTGCCGAGCACCAACACAAGGGCTATCATGCACAGCAAGCAGGTAACCCCTGCCTACACCCACAGGCACGCGGACCACCCACGCTGCCACAACTAGACTACTGGGTCTCAACTGGAAATCGTGAGAACTGCTCCCTGCCACAGAAGTCGGGCACCTACCGGTTGGTAAACAATACCTCTCCCCACCAGTGCGGGACGCCACAACTGAAAACACCCCCGATTCACCACATCCAGGGCATCCCAGACTGTAGACCATAGGTCCAGCAGGGGAACATCCAATAGTCAGGACCGCATGCACAAGGAGCCCCCTCAAAGGGTCCACTTACCCCCCAACTGTGGATTGCAGCTGCTCGCCCCACCTACTGCTCACACCAACCGGGCTACATGCCCCCACAAACTACCTAGAGACTACGAATTCCCGAGGGACTCCACACGAAGGAAGGGACTTTGTGTCAGCAACAACTAACACGAATCAATCACACAAGTAAAATATCTACCATCCCACTCACTAATCCAGCCTTATGTGTGTTCTTTACACCTCACCAACACACACCTGATACCACGCATACTGACCACCCCCGCTCCCCCCCTCCCTCATCCCCACACACACCACCAAGGAGCGCGCGTAACCCAACCCTCCATCACGTACTTGAAAGTAGGATCAGGTACCCTTACTCATACGTTGCAGCACCACCACCATCCCAACCACCACTCCCCCCGCCCCCACAATCCCAACACACATCCCGGAATCCCACTCTAAAGCGAAGCGCATCCGACCCAGCAATCAATCTTCTTGTTGAATGGCCCGAATACTTAATTTCTACAATTGCAGGTGAAAATTTTCATAGTCACCTGCTTTTTGTAAAAATTAAGTGATGATAAATAGGCCCCTCAGTGTCTGATCTCCCCCTCGTTGACTACTATCCATAAACAGTGACGCAGATGGGGCAGATATGTTTAAATCCACGTTAGTATGACTATTTGTAATGACGCATAAAATGGCTCATTCAGCTATCCCAAGCAAGAACCCAGGCCGTCCTGCTAGGTAATTATCCTTAGTAGGGATTGTATGATGATAGGTTTTGCCTCTGACACTTCCTACCACAATGAGGAAGCACTTTGGTACCCAGCACTGGGAGCAGTTCCTGGCTAACGCTAGATCTGGCAGCTGTCATTGCCTTTTGAAAGACTTTATGCAAACTCTCTCTTACCTGCTATAACACGATCTCATACAACTGATTATATAAAGCTGTAAGGCTGCAGCAGACAGCCACGGCCTCACTTCTCCCCCCAGCCAGTGCTGGACCATGCACGACTATTCCTCCAGTCCTGTCAACGTGGAGTCAGCAATTCCCCCACTCTTCCCCGCTACACACAATTGCGGATGTGGGAGGGGGAAGAGATGAGAGTAATTGGAGGAGGAGACCGACAGAGATGAGAGACATGGGGGGGGGAGGGTAACAGATGAAAGAGACGAATGGGGGAGAGATGGACAGCGATGAAATAAAGACGGGAGAGGGGGAAAGAGATGGAAGAGACAGAAAGGGGGAGGGGGAGAAAGGAGGGACAGAGATGAGAGAGACAGATGGAGGGTGGTGCGTGCGGGAAGCAGTCGGGCAGCCGACTGACGTAATCCCGACCGCCGGCTTCCTCACTGTCTAATCCCGGCAAGTGTCTAATGACAGGCGTTCAAATCCCGACGCCTGTCATTAGACCTACGCCGGGAGCCCGACACCTACCGATTGAAGGTAAGCCGGGCACAGACAGCCGTGCGGGGGGGGGTTAGGCTAGGGGCTCCTGGGTGGGATTTAGGGTTAGGCACCCCCCCCCCCGGGAGGTTAGGTTTAGGCTAGGGGAAGGGGGGTTAGGGTTAGGCACTTAGAGGGGGGTTAGGGTTAGGCGCTTGGGGGGGAAGGTTAGGGTCAGGCATTTGGGGGGAGGTTAGGCATTTGGGGGGGAGGTTAGGGTTAGGCTAGGGGAACGTGTGGTTAGGGTTAGGCACCCCCCTCCCGGGAGACTTAGGGTTAGGCTGCGGGGAAGGGGGGGTTAGGATTAGGCACTTAGAGGGGGGTTAGGGTTAGGCACTTGGTGTGGGGGAGGTTAGGGTTAGGCACTTGGTGCGGGGGAGGTTAGGGTTAGGCACTTGGTGCGGGCGAGGTTAGGGTTAGGCACCCCTAAGGGAGGGTTAGGGTGTAGAATTAGGTTCGTTTATACTTACCTTTGGACGTTCGGGATCTTCACCCCTGCCGGGCTTCCACTGCAGCCGGCGGTAAATCACACTTATTCCGTGTGTGCTGGAGGACAGAGATGGGAAGGGGAAGACATCTGTTAGAGTTTGGAGCTGGTGCCCACCCTGCCCAACCTCTGCACGCCCCCATCTGCAACACCACCACAGCCCCACCCACCACCATGCCCAAAGCGGATGGGGAGATAGATCAGAGAGAAAGGGAGTGAGATATGATGAAAGAGACACACACTAGTTAGCAACAAATGATGGTCAAAAAATACCACTTATATTATAAAATATTAGTAATTTAAGTTGAAATGGATATTTTTGTAAATGCTGTAAATGCTGTAAATGGTGTAAATGCTGTAAAAGGTGTAAATGCTGTAAAAGGTGTAAATGGTGTAAATGCTGTAAATGGTGTAAACGGTGTACAGTATGTAGGCTGCAATGTATGCAATGTGCTAAAGACGGTGAGATCTGTCCGCATTGTGGAATGCATGCTACTCAGGCTAATCAGGCCCTTTAAAGGTAAATTCAAACTGCTTTATCAATTACCTTAAATCCTTCAGCAGATTAAATGAATGATTATTTAATTCAGTATCCATCCTACACCAATATTAATTCAGTATCCATCCTACACCAATATTAATTCAGTATCCATTCTACGCCAATATTAATTCAGGATCCATCCATACGCCAATATTAATTCAGGATCCATTCTACGCCAATATTAATTCAGGATCCATCCATACGCCATTAGTACGTGTCAGATAAAACTATTTTACGCTAAGTTTCAGGAAGGTCTCAATCTCTCTGTCTACATCTGAGAAATAAATACAAAAGTAAAATATTTAGTACTATATGAATCAAATTCAAACTACTCGCTGATGTCCATGCGACAGAGTATGTGGGAAACATCTTTTGCAGTGGATTTATGGACTGGCTAAGCCTATTTCTCATAATGATTGAGGGTGAGTCACAGAATAAACCCAGGGTCACTGCTTAACATGTGTGTTGTGTGTTTGGGTGTCATTAGAGTGAGAACAGGCCTCTCGACAATCCATTACCTAATGTTCATACTCTGGGTGAGGACACAAATACCACTGGGCACATGGACGAGTTTTTTTTATTAAGTCAAGTGCCTCCGAGAGGCAAAAGGTCATTTCTGGAAATAAAGAATGAAAATCACTTTACTGGCTTTAATCTAATAATGTATTTGCAGGTCTAAGCCAATGTTCTAGCCGTTTGGTTTTTCTTCTGCTTGTGTTTTTGAATTTGAATAGACAAGTTTATGTTTAAAGAAACAGCTACAAATGACAGAGTGCACACAGAGGTGATCATCAACCTTCCCAATGCATCAAACCTCTGATGGGGGGAACAGGACTGGGATTGCTGGTGGGGGATGAAGGGGAGACTTCTAGGGGGTTGGGTTTGGTTAAGGTTCCCAGGCAGAGGAAAACTCCCGCCACAAGCATCAGCTTACTGGCCATCTTGGACCTGCTGGGTGTTGCCACTAGTTTGCTGGCTCTGAAAGGCCCCCCATTGTAAACTATCACCTCCCCCCCTCAACACCACAAGCACCCCTTCCCTCGATCTCTCTAGTGTCATTGGCTCCCTGATTTATGAATCTCTCTCCACACCTCATGATCGTGCATACTACAAAAGCATTTGATGGGTCCACCAAGTGCCACTGATGCTGTGAGCTGGGATGCGCGAAGAGATCATCCATAAATGCTAGCAGTAATTGCAGAGGGTCAATTCTCTGACAACCATCATGCCCTAAATTGCATCCATTTTGTTTCAAAAGCAGTGCTCTTTGGTGCCAATTAGATTGGCTCGAATATCAGTCAAAGATGGAAGGGGATTGTCAGGCCTATGGCTTGGGCGCACGAGGCAGCTGCTGCAATCCCTCACTTCTGTCACGAGAGCGAATCGGCTATCACGTTGCAGTCACCAGGCATGTGCTTTGCTCTGCAACGTAATATTGTGGCACAAGCACTTGATGGATCTGATGAAATCGGTATGTAAGGCCGGCATCTCGATGGTTGGTATCCCGACAGAGGACGGGTTACTACTGTATACTTACCCCCCCTCTTCTCCTCTAACCCTCCCCACCCCGCACCCTAACCATCCCCGTTAGTGCATAAACCTAAGTCTCCCCCCCTTCGTGCCTAAACCTAACCCTCCCCCCTTACCTCATTCGGGCTGGCTTCTTGGCTGTATTCGGGATTAAGATAGGCGTCTGTATCTCGTCGCCTATCTTAAGTCCCGTGTCGTGCTTCCACCATCGGGGTTCAGACAGGCGGCATGCCGTCCGCTGGTCTAGTAACTACATCCCTGTCTAATCCCTGGGGAGATTACGTGGGATAATTGTTACTGCACAACAATCTGATCTGCTTTGCTGGCCAGCTTGTCGCCCATATCTTCACGGCCACCGCTACTGAGAAAAACTCCAGCATGGCCAGTCCCTTGGCAACACACTGTGATGGCCATGGCTGAGACCACCATTCCCCATGCAAGCCCCAAAGCCCATAGCCCCCACTGTGTCAGCGCACAGCTCAGTGCAGGGCCATGTACGTACACCACTTAGCTACTGTAGAAATTGTTCCCAGACCTAATAGGTTATCTGTGAGCTTCATGCTGGTGCATATCCCTTCTTATTGGCTGCTGTGGCCCAATACAGTACATGTGACTGTCTGGGCCCTTGGTCTTAACCTGTGCTATGCGAAGGCCAGACTCATCAGGAAGGCTGCTTCCATTGCAAAGTACTACACTGGTCCAAATAGTGCGCTACCAATTTTCACCCAGAATGGGTTATATAACAAATGTAATGTAACAGCACAAATAACAAAATTGCAAATATAATAAAATTGGTAACACAAGGGTGGACTTGTGCTGGTTAGTAGCATATAAGTTCATAGAGAGATATCTTCAGAAGACTCTAGATCAGGGGTGGGCAATAAGCGGCTCTCCAGCTGCTGTTGAACTACACATCCCAGCATGCCCTGCAACAGTTTTAGCATGGCCAAATAGCAGGGCATGCTGGGATGTGTAATTCTACAGCAGCTGGAGGGCGGCATATTGCCCAAACCCTGCTCTATATCATTCTTCCTTCTTAAAAGTGCTGCGCAGCCCATATACAGCGCCACTATGCCTCAACCATCCATAAGTCCTTTATCAGAAAGCAGCTGATACATTCTGAGTACACTAATATTCTTTTACAGAATCTTTGAATAATAAAGAAGCGCGCATCGTCAGCGACATAGCCGGTACACACATGCCAATGTGGACGATATGTCTAGTGTGTACCCGGCTTTGCTGCTGCCAGCCAGTGTCGCTCATCTGCCCTGGTGACTTTTTCTTAATAAATACCAGAAACAAAAAATAAGTTCCCTTAGACTGTAAGAGCTCCAGAATGGATTTGTGTAAATGTTTAAACATTCCCTCTAAAACCTTGTACAATCTATCTATCTATCTATCTATCTATCTATCTCATATCTATCTATCTATCTATCTATCTATCTATCTATCTATTTATCTATCTATCTCATATCTATCTCATATCTATCTATCTATCTATCTATCTATCTATCTATCTATCTATCTATCTATCTATCTATCTATCTATCTAATATTGGCACTACATAAAGTTTAAACTTAATGAGAGCCTTTCAATAGCAGTTATCCAGTTAAACCCGATTTCAGTTGGAACCTTTGGAATTGTTTAATTACTTCAGCACATTTTTTCGGGTATGTTCCTCATAGATGTACCCTACCTCTCCCTCCCCCTAACACATTGCCCTGCATTCCCCGCACAGTTACAGCACATGTAACCAGTTATTCTGGATGCAAGCACAAGCAGACAGGAGAAAACTCATTTGATAAGAGTCAGTGCGCATTTTCAGAAGCTGCTTAGAAGAGACACAAAAACCTAAACGACCCCGAAATGCGGCATTTGACCTGAATTTCTGTATTTGCAAATGATTGCAAAGTAAAATATCCACATCTGCTTATATTTATAATTAAATATATATATATATATATATATATATATATACACTGTATGTATTCCTGGCTTCTTCCTCTTAAGCTTACAAAACATTGCATTATTTTATTACTTCTGTTCATCTTTGTAATCGTATGTTTCGGCAGAGAATCACACTTGCAGGCCCACTCTGAGCCATAATTAGCTATATACACACAAGCGCTACACGTAATATAGCCCCGGATGTGCCCTCACACTCATGACTAAAGTCAGGCACAAATGGGGCTACAGTGAGTATTTTAAGGGAAAACTGGGAAAGTTAATGTCATTGAAAGGGGTAGTAATAAATAAAAGAACAGCTTTGTATATCAGAATGGACTCTGGTGTGGCCTCCTATAGCCTTTCCCTATAGCCATTGCTTAATCACCTGACGGCCAGTCCTGTGTTTTCTTTCCTGGACGTTCCTCTCTTCAAAGGGGCACAGTTAATTCATTATACTAATTTAATGTTGATGACACATACTCTTCTTGACAGCCCGACTCTAATTGCCAAAAATTGTTCCTTGTGTTAACAGACTGATGATTGAAAAGCCCCAGTGATGCCTCTCACAGCACCTGCTAAGGGCTGGCAGACAATAAATCAATGCAGATTTTTCTACTTTTGGATAATTACTCTATTAGCAAGAAAAATTAGTAAAGGGACTTGGGGGAACGTTTGGCTCCCATGCCTTGGCATGGAACATTAAAAAGGGGGAAAAATAAACATTTCACATTTTTAGACTCACACAAAAGGACCTCCAAGGTATAACGGGTTTCTAAAGGTTGGAGACCTCAAAGTGAATGATCAAAGAAGAATTAACCATCCAAGTGAAAGGTGACGTCCAGCTATTTTAATGGTAGTCCCTATACGGGAGCTTTGAATTCAGCAGGCGATTATCCAGGCACATCAGAAGACGGTCGATGATATGGGTTCAACTTCTTTAGGAGTTTACGAGCTGCAAAGATTTATATCTGGGAAAAACTTGGCACATGCACAGTGCCAGGGTCAGGGACCTCCATTAGGCATCTCCCGGTTTTGGACATTCGCAGACCCATAGACTTCCAACAGCGGATGTTGGTAGGACGGAACAAAACTATTTTAATGATTGATTTTGGGAATTCAGTCACACATACCATAAGATAAGTGTAACCCTAAATCTACAGTAAAGATGTATCTAAAGCAGAAAATCCATCAATCATCTTCATTATTTACACATCGCAGAAAATGTATTTCACAAATGGAAGTTGTGTGAGTGCGCAGTGCGTCAATGTTGCTCCAGGACGCATTTTTACATCGCCCAAATGAACTGACATCACCGCTAAATGTTTGTAATCTCGCTAATTATCTCGCTAATTTCAGAATAATTCCACAAGCGATAAAAATGAAAACAACATGGTTTTACTTGTTCGACCATTCAGATGAAAACAACCCATACATCACGTTGGCCATTTGCTCCACTAATGACTTTTTTCTATACAGTTGTTTTTATTTCTTTAATCAGTTCTTCTTATGTTCTTTGTTACCTTAATTTCCTCCTAAATGCCAGATGCACTAACGGCCGCAGGGAAGCGGCTGCGTAATACCGTATAACTAATATGCTAATGCAGCAGGGGCGTCTGGTTCATTTAGACGCCTCCTGGCCACATCGCAAATCTGAATGCTGCGTCCTAAGACTCAGCATCGGATCTGCTGCGATACCATCGGCATTCTGAGTAACCTCAAGGATACTCAGGCTGCCCCTCGCAGTTCCATAGCTGTGGGCAGGAAGTTGACGCAGACCCCTGCCCCCATTTTCTGGAACGATGCCCGGCCCAGCCCACTCCCCCCCACCCAGAAACGGTCACAGTCTATCAGTCAGGCTGCGGTTAAGGGAGCTGCAAGAGAACTCGCAGAGGGAGATCTACACGTGCGCAGTACAGAATCGGCGCATGCGCAGGTCTCTCACGATCAGTGTTGTACGCAAACCATCGGGTTTGCGTATAACACTGAATCAGGCTCTAAATGCATATGTCATGTTTTTCTGAAGTTTGTGTGGGAGATGTACTAAGCTCTGAAAAGTGATAAAACGGAGAGTGATAAACCACCAGCCAATCAGCTCCTAACTGTCATGTTACAGGCTGTGTTTGAAAAATGACAGCTAGGAGCTGATTGGCTGGTAGCTTATCACTCTCCATTTTGTCACTTTCCAGAGCTTAGTCCATCTGGCCCAAAGAAAAATGGCCGCTGCTACTGCAGCTTCCGTGGTAGGAGTGAAAACATCACTAAATAAAAATCTGCAAGTCCTACTTGGATACTCGTTGCTGAATGTCCTTCTGCCATTCCATCTTGGATGTCCTCTAGCCACCCAAACTCGCAAATGGAGATACTGTAATAACATTCCCACCAGCCATCAGAAGCTGCCTACATACCTTCCCTATGTACCTCTGTTTCTGAAGACAAAAGGGCGATAAACCCATACTTACCTACAAACTGTACAGGGGACTCAAACATTTTCGGGGAGTCCCATAAGATGCAATTTTTCAAAGGCCTGCAATTTGTGCCTTATGCCGCAAGGGGTGGGGCTCTCCCTATCAGCGATTGGGTGTATCTCCCCTTCGGGTATTCTCCCAGGGGTAATTTTACTAAGAATCGAGATAGGTCGAGATGACCATCTCAGGTGATTTCCTTCTTGTCGGATGAGTTAGAGAGAGATTTCTCTCATCTCACTCGTAAAACTCGGCTGAGATAGCAATCTCAAATCAAATCACCATTGGGCCAAATCGGAAGTACTTTTCACCTAAAACATAAATTTACCAAGAATCGGGATGACAAGCTCGGGTGAGATAGGAGCAAATTCTCTGTCAAAATCACTTTTCAAACTCTCAAACCCCTGAGCTGCGAGATGGTCAGAAACATACACAAGTCATTGTGATTTGTGTATGTTTTTTTGTGTAAATGGTTAAAATAGGGTTAATTTAAAAAAATATATATTGTGAAGTCACCCCCCAAAACACTAACCAGCCCCGGACTTGGCAGCTAGTACTGGTTCTTAACATTACAGGGAACAAAATGTGTAGAGTTCCACCGTAATTTAAGAACCAGCACCAGAGACAGAGCTGGTTTTAAATATACGCAGAAAAAAATTGACGTGAGATACCCCGTATATTTAAAACCAGCCCTGGACCCTTTCTAACGGGGGACTGATGCCGCAGCCAGGGGTGCCCTTTCCCCAGGCCCCCCAGCCGCAGCATCAGCCCTGACCGTTAGTCAGCCTAAGCCAGGGCTCCCTGGAGAGTTGGGGATTATGGACTGAGCATGCGCACGACGGAGGGAGCTCCGTCGTGCGCATGCGCCAGACGCGACGAGCGAAGGAAAGTCCTTCGCTCGTTGTGTCCGATCAAAGGGGGCGTGCTGTCAATGTTGATTGACAGCACGCCCCCTTTGCTGGGCGTGCCGGGGGCGTGCCTCCCTGACGGGGGCGTTCCCACGGGAACGCCTCCCGTCAGAAGCCGGCCCACTGACATCACTAGTGATGTCTGTGGGAGTGATTTTGGCTCTGATAGAGCCAAAATCACTCCGGAGCTTGCGGTTGAAAACCTCAACCGCAGGCTCCGGCTCGCAAATTCGATGGTCGCGATGGTCTCGACCATCGCGGCCATCACAATGCACGCTCGTATAGCCTGTGGGTGGTGACCCACAGCTATACGAGCGTCCAGAAGGACGCTCCATGAAAATGGAGCCCGGCCCTCATTCAGAGCGTGCGCTCTGCTCAGAGCGTACGGCTCTGAATGAGGGCCAATGTTCCTGTCCCTTTGTCAACGTAAAGTATCCAATCGAATTACCTGTTAAAAAAGATCCAATACTTACCTTTATGTCCGCAGAAATCCAATACGGGCTCCGGATACAGTGTAACAACATGTTTCTACATGCTGTTACAGGTACCAGTGGGCCCTTAATGCCCCGCATGCTGGTACTTGTGGTTCTCCAAGTACCAGCATGCGGGGGAGGCTTGCTGGGTCCTGTAGACAAATCTATTCTGAACTGAGCTGTGAGACTGATCTTCCTCACACTGCTGCTCCGCTATATCAGCCCTACGTTGGCTGCCTGTATTTTACTGAATCCAATATAAATAACCTGCTACTAATATACAAGGCCATCAACAAACAAACAGCTCCTCACTTATCACAAAATAACTGTTTTTTTTTTTTTTTAGGGCTGCATCCACTCTGTGCAATGCATTCCCCTGTGCAACAAGATTCTCCCCTAGCTTCCAAACGTTACCTGAAAACTCACTTTTATCAAATTCCTGAACCACTCACTTATCCTCCGTAAAATATTCTACCTTCTCTCTCTACACAGTTCACACAAAACCTAAGTGTGTTCTCTTTCTACACTCACTCAACCATTTTGCCAACATTGCTGTGTGATTGGATCATATAGCCCACTAAGCACTTATTACCCTTGCAATTTGGCTGGACCATTATGCAGTATGTAGCTCCGAACCCCACGTATTAAACTCCTGTTATCCTATAGAGTGTAAGCTAGCGAGCAGGACCCTCTCTCCTCTCTCTCTGTCTGTTATTAACCAGTCTGGTTTTATTACAGTGGTCGTTCCCAATTGTGAAGAACATTGGAAACGCTGGCGCTTCTATGAATAACTGAATCATACCTCTCAACTGTCCCGCATGCAGCGGGACAGTCCCGTTTTCTGGGACTGTCCCGCTGTCCCGCCCGCGGGCCACAGTGTCCGGCGGTTGGGGGGGAAGTTGGGGGAAGTATACACCGCTGCTCTGCAGAGCGAGAACAGATGCTGTGCGCATGTGCACAGTATCTATTCATCATACAGTAGGAAGCCCGGGGGCAGCGATGCTGGGCACGCCCCTTAGTGATGTAAATGGGGGCATGTCACAAGGACACGCCCCTTTTACAATCAGGCCACACACCCTTTTCGGGCGCGCGCAAGTCCCAACTCCCCGGGGGAAAAAGTTGGGAGGTATGCTTAATAAATATTTTGAAGAGAGCGCAGTGTTCATGTGTGACGGACAGGCTCGCTAATCTATTTATTTTATGTAATCTTAGGGCCGCCTCGTAAGCGATGGGACCCGGCGGGGTGCTGACATCAGCAAGTGCCTACAGGGACCATGCTGTAACAATACCGCCTGTCAGACCTGCCAGGTCCGATGGGCGATGTCGCCTACGACGTGTGGGAGCACGCATCGTCGGCAACATAGAGGGTACACACTAGACAATGTGCCCGATATGTCATCCGCTTTGGCCAGATCAGACAACATATCATCTAGTGTAGGGGTGGGCAAAACAAAAACTACACTTCCCAGCATGCCCTGCCACGGTTTGGATATTTGGCCATGCTAAAACTGTTGGGATTTGTAGTTCAACAACAGCTACAGGGGTGCTTATGGCCCACCCCTGCTCTAGTGTGTACCAGGCATTATACATTAGAAGTGATCCATGCTTATAACACAGGCAAGACTCAACGTGCCCTAACAATCACTTCACTCAGAGACTGAAATGCGTTGCCTCCGTAACCAAGGCTACATATGAGAACGACAGGTACTTCCATCGCTCTCCTCAAACTCTCTTTCAAAGTGCTCTTGACTGAATCATATTTCAGGCTTTGCCAAATCTGCAACACATCTGCTCTCTCTGTGTTTATCCACGTGCTTTTCATCAGCGCAATAATCCTAACCCTGTGGGCATTTGCGGAGTAGAAGAATGCAGCGGCCGAGCCTTATCAATTTTTGCAGCTCTACCTCATCCTCACTGGAGTTACAAAAAAGCCTTCCCTGGAAAAGTGATACGGGGAGGGAAGAGATTAATCATTGCATCCAATCGATGGCCTGTGCGTTGCACATGAATGTTTTCCTTTAGAACACGGGAGATACCGTGCACTTGTGCCCTTGTCACAGGAAACACCAGGGAAGTGCAAGAAAACAGAACAAGAGGGAACGCTGCCAATGTTGGTACTCTCCAAATAAGCTCATGAGAGATGCCGGACATTTTTTAATAATTACAACATTTTACATTTGACCCGAAAAACAGCGTCATTGGCTTCATGTTGGTTTATTTTTCTTAACCCATTGTACTTCCCTCGGATACACTATTTCATAACAGTGCTGCCTGTATCTCCCGTTACATGCTTAAATCACTTTGCTGCCATATGTGGTTTCAATGCTTTGTAAAAATGAGCTGTACAAGAGTACAGAGCGTAGCAAAATGTCTAGAAAGGCAAAGTTCCTAGCCAGGTCTATTTCCGAGTTATATATATATATATATATATATATAATATATATATATATATATATATATATGGTAGGATCTGTAATTCACCATACAACATACATTATTTTAAATGACATTCTAAATACAGGTGGCTGGCCACCCCTGAGTGTTATGGGCCCATCCTAGTCTCATGCCCCCTTGGAACCCGATACAGGTGTCCCCCATTGTACCCCCCTGTCGCCAGCCCTGGGTTCAGCCCACATAATGTCTGTATCCACTGTGTGCCTCAGAGCTTCAACAATTACACTAGTTCCTAACAAACCAATCAGCCACATCTGTCTATATTGTTGAAAGAAGAGGAATAATTGAGCACTGGACTGTGGCTAGGTGTGCGGGGTAGGCTGCACTTATAGAAGGGTGTCTAACCTTCGATGGTACATAAAATAATGAAGTAAACAATACAGATAAATGCGCTGTATACCGCTAATTGTGATGGTAATGTCAAATATCGGTACGGGTAATGGTGGCAGTGGTAGTGGATATATAGACAGGAACGAACTTGTGGATACTGAATAAAAGGTAATACTTTACTGAATAATATTGTGCACATTTACACAGGGAATAATGGGATAGGTCAGTCTGTACAAAGGAGTACGGTGGGAAGTCTGTACTCAATTGTGGAACATAGACTGTAAAGGAAAAAATTGGTATAAATAAAAAATTGCAAAGTATAATGCTGCAAATGGGTTATGTCCAAAGTGTATGTTCAAAAAGGAGCGAGGTCTGGAGACCCTTGGGTCCAATGTGAGAGTATGTCCGAGATTAAATAATGTTGTAGCTGGTGCGGCGTCCCGTACTTGAATAATAAAGGTCCTGCAGAGATGTTCTGTGTGGCGTGATTGCCCGGGATGTGTTCCTGGGGTAAGTAGTACGGACTAGGGCTGGAGTGCACCGGGAGGTGTAGCTCAAAATGCCGTGTCTAGCTCCGAGGGAATCGCCGGAGACCGCTCGAGCAACCTGACAATTTCCAGCACGCCCTGACAGACTGACCGCTGTGTACGCGAAGGGGGAGATAAACGGTTGTGGCTCGCAGGAACCAGCCACCGTTTTCCCCCTCCTAGCCAGGAACTCACCTCCCGATTCTTCTCCTCTGTGGTGAGCCTCCGTGTCCTGTCTCATCTTCGCGGCTCGTCAGGTGTCGCCGATGTGGCCGATCTCGGGGGTGATCTCCAGAATCCTCACTAGGTATGTGTAGGTAGTGCCAACGCGTTTCGACCCATGTGGGGGTCTTCCTCTAGGCAATGCAGTATACTGTTATATTGTTGGTAGGCACATAGCTGAATATTCTAAAAGATTTTTCCACAGATGGAGCTAATTATCTCACTTGTTATTCTGTGAGTAGACCTGGAACGCATGCACTGTTTGGGGTCCTGAGGACCGAGTTTGAGAACCTGTGCTCTTTGGGGAGGAAGGGGGTGCAGAGCCATTATAGAGCATCACCATACCCATTGCACTGGCCATTTGGACAATTCTAGTGCAATCTATGGGAATCTAGAAACATACCTGACTGGTTCTGGGACTTCCCCTCTGATATGGTCCTGGAGACTCCTGCAGAGCACTGGAATAGACATATTTACATTTGTAGCACTGGTACCCCCGGGGGGGTTTTATTCCACCTTCCACTGCACCAACCACTGATGGTTGATAAAAATAAGATTTTCCTACAATGTTATTAATAGGGCTGAAACATAACAGCCAACATTTATTCAGACATAATCGTAACCACATAAGCAGACCCCTATGGCTTCACATAACACACCCGTCTGAACCAAAGAAAATCCTTTTGGGGTCTGCAACGATGTGACTATTCAGGGCTATAACTTTAGGAAGGCCACATCTATCCTCCAGTAAAGGTAGCATCAATATTTGTGGTCAGTGCTGTATTAGGTTTGTTTGTTTTAAAATGGGATACGATGACTTTGGAGCAAAATAATTGGATTATTAATGGAATCCGATGTTCATAGGTTTCCTCTGCAGCAGCGGCCATATTGTGAATGGCAGAACTATAGAACCATAGAAGTCATGAGGATGCTCCCATATACTATGCACAGTGAAAAGTTGGAGAAATAAATGTAATCAGGAAGGGAAGAGATGTCCACTTGTGGCCCTGGGATTAAGCTGAGGGCCCCACAGTACAAATGCACAAACCCAGCTTTCATGGATGGGGATGGCAATGGAATCAACTCACAAAAAGCCAGCATCTAGTGGGTGCCCCATGGGACTGGCATGGTGGTGACACGATTGTGAGGTAGATGAGACATATATGGCAAATCTGAGTTTTTATTAAACACCCATTTAAAAAAAAAATTAAATAAAAAAGAGAGACAGCCTTTCTGTATGGTCTGTGCAAAGTGATATACTGCAATCAAACAGCCCATTTGAAATTATCTTTGCAAATAAGACCAACAGGGGTATTCACCATGGAGCGAAAACTCCGTTTTTGCCATGTTTTCGCACCGATTATGTCATTATCGCAGGTTTTGGTTTTACACCGTATTCAATTTCAAAGACTTTTCGCAGGTTCGAAAAATCTTTGAAAAAAAACGGGGATAACTTTTCACCACTGAATAGGTGGCGAAAAAAAGTGCAGAATTGGGGTTTAGGGGTGCAGGCTTAAAAAAAAAATAGCCTGCACCCTTCAGAATGACCCCTTGAAACGATCTGTGCAAAAAAAATAAAATGAAAAAAATTGTTGTGAAAATATAAAAAAATAAAAAAAAATGCCAAACTAACGAAATTAATTCTGGTGGGGTCCCCATGTATGCGGCAGGTGTTTTTTTTCATTGAGCAAAGTAGCGGCAGGTGCATTTTTGCAGAATTTTTAAAAAATAACTTTAGGGACTTAAAAATATGCTAGTACCCATTTTCATGTACCCCAAATTTGATGGGACCACTTTTAAAAACGAAAAAAAAAAAGCTAAGTGCTCTTCTGCATCACTTCTTCAAAGTCGGGGAAAAAACACCTGCTGCGGCTATTTAAAAACCCCGACTTTCTTCTGCAGGCAAAAACGGGGGTACCCATAGTGAACCCCGAGGTCTGGACATCTTTAGGGGGGGTCCTACAATTATTTCCCAAAAATTCCCATTTGTTTTTTGCCAATCCAAGTATCGCCGGGTCCCGTTTTCGACGATTTCATATTGAATACGGGGATAAGCGGGGCGCGCGCGATACTATTTCGCCGGCAAAAGCTCCGATGTGCGGCAAAATTTTCGACGGCGAGGTTAACGTTTCATATTGAATACCCCTCCATGTTGTGTGTGTGCAGCCACCTCCATCACCTTCCCTACTGCACAGAAGCACTTCACCTTCTTACCACATGGCTGACAGCTGGGCATAATGAAACCTACTAAGGGGTCTATTTACTAAAGGGAGATAATCACTCAGCGAAAACAGGTGTATGGAGTTACAGCTCCTCCCTATCCCTATGACAGGACTGCTCGCCAGATATAACTCTCGCCATGCAAGAGGAAAACTATTTAAGGAGGAGATCGTTGATTCCTTTTTTTTTATTTTTTTATTTATATTATTTATAAATTAGTAACTTTTTTTTTTTATTATTTAAAGCACATGGAACTGGAAGCTGAAGCCATGTAATGTTTGGCACATCTTGTCATTAGAAAGCCTGTGGGGCTCATCAAAGCTTGGCTGCATTGCCTCCATATTGAACCTGTAGATGACTTTATTGGGCAGTATATATGTTATCCTGCAGCTCTGACTGAATGTTGTATATAGTTTGTTTTCCTTTTGTGCCATTTATACAATCAGAGTAGTCTAATGTGTTGCCATGAAATATATTATTATTATTATTATTATTAGAGACCAATTTTGCTATCACAGGGCCACAAAAAAAAATGAACAAAAAGTTGCAGGAAGACACACGAATGTCCAAAAAGAAAAAAAAGGAAAGGAAAAAAAAAAGATGGACGAATATGGACTGTCTATTTAATCCCGTCTTGCCACGTCTTCTTATATATTTATTTAACAAATAATTATTTTATTACTTTCCTAGGTTCACAGCAGTCTCCAAGTACAACATCCTTCACCAATTGTCATGACAAGGTATATAGACAAAATAAAACCAAAGACCAAAGGGACCATGGGAGTGATCACCTGCGCCGCAGAGGTAAGTAACAGCGATCAACGAGGAGGAGATAGCACGCTTATATCGCCACATTGCGGAATCCATCTAGTCAGCCGATGGGTTAACGGACGCGGTGCACTCAGGATGTGTTACTTTTAAAGGCTCGGCATGGTATTTCCCAGGGCAGGGTCTCACCTGGCAGGTCTCCAAATGTTCAAGAGCGAACGCATTGCGAGGGGGGAATTATTGCTTTGCAGGGATCAAAATGTATTTTCGTTGGAATGGGTTAACTCTCAAAGGATCTCTGCACCGTTAAATCACTAAATAAACAGTCCCAACCATTCCAGGTTACTGGAGGGACAATAAAGCTGAAGACTGTAATGAAATAATATAATCTGTACTCCTTTCATCGCTTATTTTGCATTAGGAACATGCTGCATTTGTAAGTGTCACCTGAATTGTGTCAACTAAATAACAAATATATATATATACACACATATACACATATCTGAGGTGAATTTTATATGTGACTATATAGTTTAAATATAAATCACAGAAGCTCTGCACTCATCATATGTATTATATATCATAGACACTCCAAGCTGTATTCTCCAAACTTTATTACCATGGAATGTTAGTTTTAATTGTTGCAACATTTGTTAAACTGAACAACTCAGGGATTACAGTGGCCGGAACGGAGTGGAACTGCGTTCTGTCAGTTCCATTTGGAGGTAGAACTCCTCCAGCCCACCTTACCCGGCCGTATGCCCCGCGCCGCAGGGAGACTCCATTTGCCGGGCACCCGCTGAGATTTTGTTACCATCGAGCGCCCGGCCATTTCCCCACAGCGACAGCTGGAGGCTGAGCTCCGGTTCCCACAGTGGGCACTATGGGAGAGACGTCCCATAGTTCAGAGGACTGGACGGCAGCAGATGCTGGAGTGGGGCTTAAAGTAAGTATTGTGTTTGTATTTTTAATTGTATTTTTTTGGTGTAAGGGGCACTACTAATGGGGGCATTACTGCTGGTGGCACTACTGCAGGGACATTACTACTGGGGACACTACTACTGGGGTACTACTACTGGGGGCACTAATACAGGGGACATTACTACTGGGGGCACTACTACTGGGGTACTACTACTGAGGGCACTAATACAGGGGGCATTACTACTGGAGCATTACTACTGGGGGCACTATTACTGGGGTGGCATGCATAGGGGGCACTGCATAAGGGGCACCACTATGGGGGCACCACTACAGTGGGCATTGCATAAGAGGCACTACTCCAGAGGGCATTGTATAAGGGGCACCACTACTGGGGGCAATGTATAAGGGGCACCACTACTGGGGGCACTGTATAAGGGGCACCACTGCAGTAGGCATTGCATAAGAGACACTACTGCTGTGGGCATTGTATAAGGGGCACAACTACTGTGGGCATTATGTGTATTAGGTTCACTACTACTGTGGGCATTATGTGTATTAGGGGCACTACTACTGTGGGCATTATGTATAAGGGGCACTAATGTGGGCATTGTGTAAACTGGGCACTACAGTGTTACAACATGAATAAGAGACACTACTATGTGGTGTAATGTGAGTCAGGGGCACTATGTGGTGTAATGTGAGTCAGGGGCACTATGTGGTGTAATGTGTCAGGGGCACTATGTGGTGTAATGTGAGTCAGGAGCACTATGGGCCTGATTCAGCAAGGATCACAACTGCGATTACGCACACAATCGGTCGATTGTTGCAATCCGTGCATGTGTATGCATCGCTGGGATTTTGTTACCAGCGAGCGCCCGGCCGTTTCCCCACAGCTACAGCTGGAGGCTGAGCTCCGGCTTCCGGCTCCCGCAGTGGGCACTATGGGGGAGACGTCCCATAGTTCAGAGGACCGGACGGCAGCAGATGCTGGAGTGGGGCTTAAGGTAAGTACTGTGTTTGTATTTTTAATTGTATTTTTTTTGTGCAAGGGGCACTACTAATGGGGGCATTGCTGCTGGTGGCACTACTGCAGGGGACATTACTACTGGGGGCACTACTACTGGGGTACTACTACTGGGGGCACTAATACAGGGAGCATTACTACTGGGAGAACTACTACTGGAGCATTACTACTGGGGGCACTATTACTGGGGTGGCATGCATAGGGGGCACTGCATAAGGGGCACCACTATTGGGGGCACCACTACAGTGGGCATTGCATAAGAGGCACAACTCCAGTGGGCATTGTATAAGGGGCACCACTACTGGGGGCATTGTATAAGGGGCACCACTACTGGGGGCATTGGATAAGTGGCACCACTACAGTAGGTATTGCATGAGAGGCACTACTGCTGTGAGCAGTGTATAAGGGGCACAACTACTGTTGGCATTATGTGTATTAGGTTCACTACTACTGTGGGCATTATGTGTATTAGGGACACTACTACTGTGGGCATTGTGTATAAGGGGCACTAATGTGGGCATTGTGTAAAAGGGGCACTACTGTGTGTTACAACATGAGTAAGAGACACTACTATGTGGTGTAATGTGAGTCGGGAGCACTATGCAGTGTAATGTGAGTCAGGGGCACTGTGTGGTGTAATGCGAGTCAGGGGCACTATGTGGTGTAATGTGAGTCAGGGGCACTATGGGCCTGATTCAGCAAGGATCACAACTGCGATTACGCACACAATCGGTCAATTGTTGCGATCTGTGCATGCGTATGCATCGCAATACGTGAACCAGCCACTGTGACCGGGACTGCGCAGTGACTACGGAGACCCATCGCAGAGTGATTGACAGGAAGTGCTATTTCTGCAATGTGAAGGGGGGGTTGTCGGCGAAACTCAGGCGTGCCAGCGCGTTTGAACGCCACTGCAGGGGCGTGCATAAATTAGGCAGTGCGATGCCATGCGTAGCTTGAGTACTCGAGTGCGTGCGATGTGGTCAGAAATTCCTGAGTAAGGTCAGAGCTTGTGCAAGTGTGCGTGAGGCTGCAATGGTGCTCCATGTTACCGATGGTTTTGTAGCCTTGCTAAGGATTACGGATGTGTGTAAGGTAAAGCGGGCGTCCCTATGTTGTGCTGCGACAGAATAGCAATCGCAATGGATTAGCATACCATCACAGTGAGACTGCGTGCGTAATCGCAGCTGAAACCACAGTTGCCATCCGTAATGAATCAGGCAATATGTGCGGTGTAATGTGAATAAGATTGTGCTACCGTGTGGCTTAATTTGAGTGGGGATACTATTGGGTGACCACGCCCCTTTCTTTTGAGACCACGCCCCTTTTTGTGACGCACACCTATGGAGCACGTGTCCCTTTATTGAAAAAGTGTAGAGGACGGAGAGGGGATTTCCACCACGTCTCTAGGACCACTTTAAGCACTTTAAGCACTGGGGCAACTGCACCAAAGTCTTCCCCACCTGGTCAGTCCTACTCTATCACTCAGAATTGTAAACATGGACATTTCTATCATATTAGTGTTAAACATAAGACGCTTTCTGGCTTCAGACTCACGTGAACACAGGTTTCAAAAGGTAAGATCTCCACCGAGCAGATCAGCTATTACATATATAGAGTATATAAAGTTTATTGTGCAGTAAAAGAAAAATACAAAACAAAGTCCTGCCCGTCTGGGCTCTTACTACATACACAGGTTCCCTCTCCTATAAGTGGTAAGACCTAACGCCCCTACCACAAACATATGCAAATGCACAGTACTCACGGTCAGTAAATCACAATGGGGGGGCGATTCAATTAAGAGTGAGGTGAATAGCGCCTGGAAGTTGGTCCCGAAGCTATTCAATTCACCTCGCAGTTTAGTCCGACTACATTCGCTTAAGTCAGAGAATGGCGGTTTCTGCAACTTTACCTGGGTGTTTAGTCTCGTGTACCGGCATTCTTCAACTAAAGTGTCGGCCGCGAGGCTGTTAGCGCAGCACTAACCCAGATAACGGGGTGCGAGAAGAAATCTTTTAGGCGCCCTAATGGCGAGCTGAATTGAATAGCTCTGGAAGCTCCCTCCCAGCACTATCAACAGCGTGCTTAATTGCTTCCGCCCCAATGTCTCTTAAAAAGCATGCTACCTCTTTCCTCTGGTAGTGAGACACTGAGTAAAAACCCTGACACATCTTTATTAGCCCCTTACAGGTGCAAGTACTAATTAGCTTGTTCTCAGGCTGAAGACCCGATATGGGCTTAATGGATGGAGCCCACCCTCACTCTCCATCCGTAACTCCAGGAACCCTGACATCTATCAAGTCTATTAAGCAACCACATACATTTTCTGGGGTCTCAATACATATAGGTCAGAAACCCGGTGCAAATATATCTGCAGTTTATAACCTTGCTTTTGTCACAAAATATTGTTGTTTTTTGTAACGAAGCAGCATTCCACATTTCAGGAAGGATGAACATACATAACGTGAGAGTTTGGAGTACCAAATTCCAGCAGCTGGAAGAAGACAGTGCTGACTTTACCTTTCAACAGGATGGTGCTCCTCCTCGTTACCATAACGATGTTCGGGACCACCTCAATGATGACCAATAATCAGAAAGATGGGCTGGCCATACAGCTGCAGCAGATCAAGAACTGTTGCGTTGGCCACCATGTTCTCCAGATCTCATCCCGTGTGATCTTCTTTTGGGGTTTCATCATGGAGTGTGTTTTTGTACCACCAATTGCAACGATGCTGGTTGACCTACGAGCACGCATCAGAGCAGCCATCACAGAAATTGACCCCCACAAAGGAACAATATATATATAGTCAGCAAATGACCCAGCACTCTCCTTCCATGTCAACAATATGCCATGGTGCCCGCTGCAATTGCAAATATATAGTTCCAAAAGCGCCACTCAGCGGTCGCCCGTCGTCAGGCTACATAACGTTATCCCTGCAGGAGTGAGAGCAACTGGATCTAAATGAATCCAGCAAGTGACTGGCTCTCAGTGCTTAAAAAAAAAAGTGCATCAGTTTGTTTTAGCTCTTGGTGGAGACAATATATCAGTTCCAGAAAAAATAAACAGGTACAAGTCCCCAAGATCTATTTGGACCGATTAGGTCAGGGTTTCCCAGCCTCAGTCCTCAAGACACACTAACGGTCCAGGTTTTTAGGATAGCCGTACTTGAGCACAGGTCACTTAATTAGTACCTCAGTTATTTTGATTTAACCATCTGTGCTCAAGCATGGCTATCCTTAAAACCTGGACTGTTAGTGTGCCTTGAGGACAGAAGTTGGGAAACACTGTATTTGGGCATAGACATGAAAACGTTACCATATATCAGCCAACAGCCAGTATAATTAAGTATGTTTTATGGAAATCTCCAATATGCACAGGGTAGTAATAAAAGGAGCCCCCGGGTGTATAAAGCTGATTTTATGACAGCTGTACTGATTAGAAGTCTGAGGACTACATTCAGATGAAGTTACATTCACTACTTGACAGTACTATAGCAGTTCAGAACAAAACTATAAAAAAAATACAGACTACAAATAAGGCAGCAGAAACACTCATCTCATGTTGCAAGTAGACTGGTACCTGAAATGTATTTTTTACATTTCCTAAATAAATGAAGATATTATTCTGGCTGCCGTTTGTGAATATTTCATTCTGGATTGTTTGGTCACTATTGCAATTGCATTGTGAAATAGCACTTGTAACTGTTGGAATTCGAATCACCATTGGCAGTTCCGGAATAAGGTTTGTACGGGCCGCTACCAATAAAATTGTCAATACAGGTTGAGTCTCCTATATCCAAAATGCTTGGGACCATGGGTATGTTGGATAACGGAATATTCCTTATTTTGGAATATTTGCATATCGTGCAGACAAAGGACCAGATCCATCTCCGGGAGTGTCACGGGGTTCGTGTGTCCGTTTGGGGTGTGCGGGCGGAGTTGGGGCGCCTATGTCAGACAGAATTTTTGCAACCAGCATTGGATGAGTGTAAGACCTGATCCAATGATGGCAGCTATCGATGGAAAAACAATGCGCTGCCCGGCCTACCGCATGAAGAAGGGCGAATAATCGGCCTGGACGGTCAGATATTCTCACTACATAGCATAAAGCAGTAAAAAGCCTGCTATGGATGCAGATGCATCTGAATTAAAATCAGGCCAAAATGTTGATTCATTTTAGTATTTAGTTTTTGGGGGATCCAAATAAAATATTTTTTTAAATAATAAAATCCAATCAAGATTTATGTTTTAATAATCATTTTGACAACCCGACCCCGAGGGCTCCACACTGGAGGAATTTGCTTGGTCTTTGTTCGGTGGTAGCACCATAATCCAGGACTAATACAGGTTGAGTCTCCCATATCCAAAATGCTTGGGACCAGGGGTATTTTGGATAACGGAATATTCCGTATTTTGGAATAATTGCATATCATAATGAAATATCTTGGGAATGGGACCCAAATATACACACAGAATGCTTTTATGTATTATATACACCTATACACACAGCCTGCAGATAATTTTATACAATATTTTCAATAATTTTGTCGCTCAATCTAAGTTTGTGTACATACATGAAATTCAGTTATGTTTCATATACACCTTATACACAAAGCCTGAAGGTAATTTTATACAATATTTGTAATAATTTGTGCCTTAGACACAGTTTGTGTACATTGAACCATCAAAAATCAAAGGTTTCATTATCTCAGTCATTCCAAAAAAATTCTGTATTTCGGAATATTCCGTATTTTGGAATATTTGGATATGGGAGGCTCAACCTGTATGATGTGCTGGTGATGTAATTAAAAAGTATAATGTGTAAATACTCCTAGCACCATAAATGTGTTATCACACTGTAGTGCCCAGGGGCTGGCTGGCAACTTTTAACCTGGGGGGCAAATGCATGCAGGTGGCCCTGGCAGAGGAGTAGCATGTAGCCAGGGTGCCCGGAGCACGTGTGTGCTTAGGCCCTCCTTTCAAGTGTTCCATGGAGGAGGCGGGTCCATGTGGAATTAATGTAACGTAAAAATAAAGATATGGGGCAGCCCCCTGTAGTGGTGCCCATATGCAGTGCCCCCTGTGCCCCAGGAGTGGACCCCGTTATACAGGCCACCAGTAGTGATCCTCCTATGCAGTGCCCCTTATACAGTGCTCCCAGTAGTGGTCCCCCTTGTGCAGTGCCCCTTGTGCCCCCAGTAGTAAACTTCTTATATAGTGTCCCCAGTAGTGGTCCCACCTGTGCAGTGCCTCCAGTAGTAAGCCACTTATATAGTGCCCCCAGTAGTGGCACCCCCTATGCAGTGCCCCCAGTAGTAGTGCCCCCCTTGTAGTGCCCCTAGTAGTAGTCCTACCCTTGTAGTGCCCCCAGTAGTGCTCTCCCCCTTTTAGTGCCCCCAGTAGTAGTCCCCCCTTTGTAATGCCCCCAGTAGTACACCCCCTTGTTGTGCCCCCAGTAGTAATCCCCCTTGTAGAGCCCCCAGTAGTTCTCTCCCTCTTGTAGTGCCTCCAGTAGTAGTCTCCCCCCTTGTAGTTCCCCCAGTAACAGCACCCCCCTTGTAGTGCCCCCAGTAGTGCTCTCCCCCTTGTAGTGCCCCCAGTAGTAGTCCTCCCCCTTGTAATGCCCCCAGTAGTAATCCCCCTTGTAGTATCCCCAGTAGTGCTCTCCCCCTTGTAGTGTCCCCAGTAGTAGTCCCCCCCCCTTGTAGTGCGTCCCAGTAGTGGTCCCCCCCTACCCACAGTACACACACACATGTAATAAATAATTAAAAAAACACTTACCTGAATCCCCGCTCCCGCCATCCGCTCCTCCGTCTGTCCTCCCGGGCCGGGCCGCTCTGCATTATGGGAGAGACGTCATATGACGTCATGACGTCTCTCCCATTACCCACTGCAGGAGCTAACTATGTCGCACTGACTGAACTCCGTCCGGTCAGCGCTACATGCGCGGTGCAGCTGTGTCACACAGACTGCATGCATGGCACTGCGGCCTGGGGGGCACATGGCACCCTGCCCCCCGGCCCAGCCCGCCACTGGTAGTGCCCCCAGTTCACATTATGCCACAGATAAAATCCAGTTCATATATGCCACAGTGCCCTCCATGCTGGAGATGTAGCTGTGTCACTGGGCCTATGCCGCCCTGATGTTAATCCGGCACTGAATATTAAGGTAAACAGCAGGAGGGGGGGTGGAGTTAAACATTTAAGAATAGAAACAAGAACAATAAAAACATTTTCCCATCTAGCCCAATGAGTTCCCCATAAACTAAATAAAACTGCACAAGTGAAATAAATGACAGAAAGGGGGGAACATATTTTAGTACATTAGCGATGTGCACTGATTGTGTGAGTAAAATCTTTAAAACATTTATTAATTTACTATGTTCATCTTGTTTAGTTTGCATTATGCTAAAGAGTAAACTTGTATTTATTTAAAACACCACCAAAAGACAGCTCTACATATTTAAAAAAAAAATTATTCACTCAGATACCGTCTCAAAAAAATAATAATAATAAAAAATTTTTTTTAAATTAGCACATAGCTAAAATACATCTGGCCACAAGTATGGTTAACATTTTCTAATTTAATATATTAAAATTATGTTAAAAAAAAAATAAAAAATTGAACCATGCTGGAATTAAATTGAAGTGGAAACAGTTAATAATAAATAAACTTTTGAATAGAATATGGCCTTTTGATCCACAATCTGTACACACAGTACCACTCTTAAAACCAAACATTTAGAGAAAACCCAATATAATGATAAGAAAAAATCTTAAAAAAATGTAAACTGTAAAAAAAAAAAATTTAAATAAATCAAAACAATAGGAAATATAACATGCTAAAAGCAGGCAAATTAATTCTTGAGTGAGAACTTTCCTTAATGGATTTATGCTATTAGTGTAATTAAACCAATTTAATTCTAGTATCACTTGCAGATGTTAAATATTTATTAGAGTATAGAACAAAACTGTTGAGTTTAATTTAAAAGATTCAACACTTGGTTTTTATGCCTTGCTGGCAGATTGTGACGTCATACTTAAATTGTTTTTTTTGTTTGTTTTAATGTAGAAATCTTTAGTATGTGTAACAGATTTGCCTTTGTGATTTCATTTATTGACTTGTATGAGTATTGATTATTTGGTCAGATTGATGGTACAGACAGTAAGATATTTGAATTCCCAAGAGGACATCTCAGATATACATCTAACAGAAAGACAAAATACACTTCTATACCAACTTGTCAACCAGTAATGGGATACAAGTCACTTGTGGGGTCTGAAGGAAACCTTAAAAGTCATAGGCAAAGGATACAGAGATTTTGTAGGAATATTAATGTCAATGTTCCCATAACATTATTTTTTAAAATTTCATTTTTTTTAACTGGTGACATGGAAACATTAATGCTCTGTCCATCAAAAGAATAATTATAGATATAAATCTGTATAATATATTTCACTTTTCTGTTTATTTTAACAGGAAGTCTGGCTTGTTATCTAAAACTTTACACATGCAGCATCATGTTAATATTCGTGGTCAGTCTTCGACATTCACACTATGCCTGAAAATCTGCAATTTTTGCTCTTTAGTCGATAAATTCAAGCCGAAAAACGTATCTCTTTTTTTCCTTGTTTTGACCGGCACTGTACAGTCATTCTCTTCTTTCTGTGTTGCTCAGTGGTCCTTGTTCTTTATGCTATTCAATGATGTCAATGTTGCTGTCAAAAGCAGGGATTGATTTTAGAGAGTGGAACGGTACCAAATTTTTTAAGTGTAAGCATTGAGTTAAAAAAAAACATAAAACCAGTAAGATGGAAATTTTTTTTCACTAATCATCACTTTTCAACTATTTGTATAATTGTGAATTCAAAACTAACTGACAAATACTCATCATTCATTCAACAAATATCTTTTGGCTTTTGTTAATCTATGTTGGCTAATCTTACTTAAATCACTTATCCTACTTAAATCATGTCTCATATACACACTGATACCATAGAGTATGAATGGGGAGAGATTTTTTTTTTGGGGGGGGGGGCAGTGGGCTGTAATCTGGATAACTTGAATAATAGTCATGTCCTGATTCACCCACTTGGCCTCCCAATACCACACTTGTGACCAGTGCTGAATTAAGGCTCCATGGGACCCTAGGCAAGATACTGGCTTGGGGCATTCCAACTTGTCATGCCTTCAGCATAGGGTTTGTTAATCCATCTCACTTCTATTACACTAATTCATATTAACAGCCCCACCTAGTGGTCAGGACAGTAGCATCTTAAATCTGATCTATTTTGTCCTTCCTCAGATGCCTTAGCAGTCTAGCAATGCATTCTGGGTTAAAGGAGCTGTAAGCAGCCATTTCTTATTCTCACATGGTCCCAGGCAGACATCACCTCATGGTTGATGCTAGATCCTATGTGGAGTATCAACCATGTGACAGCTGCAGGAGGCTGGACGGCTCCTGTGTTACCATCCATGTGGGCATAGAGGAGGAATAAATATTTGTGACGAGCATAGTGAGCCACTGTGCCCGAAGCGTGGCGAGCTTAGCGAGCCCACGAGGGTACACTTTTGGTCTCCCGTTAGCATCCCCGCCCCTCCCCCTTTGATGCTGGGTCACGTGGGTGTGACATCACAGGTCCATTAGAGCTCTTTAATCTAGACCTAACCATCACCTCATATGCTCAACCTGGTATAGCATCCCATGGTGAGTTTCTAAGCTTCAACCGTGCCATCATAGATCTGCTTAGCCAGTTATGTATGTTAGCTGTACTATGTCACACTGCAGCCTATACCTTGCATACTGTATAACTTCATGCTGTTTGCATATTCCATGTCATGTATATTTTTGCCTTGCATTTCCATGTACATATTGTAATTGCCTTTTATTGTTTACATTTACAGTTTTACCACACTTGCTTATATGCACGTATCTGTGTACATTCATACAAGTTCCTCTATTGAATAATAAATTCCGTTCTTCATACCACATCTGACTGGATAATTGGAAGATAGAGTATTGATTATGCTGGCTGCTCCAAATTTGTCAGACACTTAGTGAGGGGCAGAACACAACTCCTCTGATCGACCCAAACAGAACTCCTTTCCCACCACCCCAGCTGTTGTGGAACTCATTTCTATAACAACTTCTCTGTACAAGGTGAGATAAGTCACTGTTTATTATTACTATGCTGCCCTCCTCGGGGTGGTAGGCTGGGTGCTATGTTATAGATGGCCTCAAACAGGAATGGTCTTGTACCCTCACCATAGCTAATATTTGTCACAGTCATCAGTGAGTGTGAGACATTTTACAAATGTTGTTGTATTCTAAGTCATAAAACAAAAGAAAAACATCGCAAAAGGATATTTACATCTTAAAAGAATAGAACTGTACATGCCCAATGTTGGTACAATAAAGAGAACAAAATGCAGGTAAGCTGGGCTGCAGATGGGGCCTTTAAGGTCTGCCGGGTGTCTCAATGGCCTAACAGGTGACGTCAAAATCTACTTCTCCACTGATCTGACCTATAAGCTACAAGCTCCTTGAACCGAATGTCTCTCTGATATTTCCACATGGATGTTTCAATGCAACCTAAAGCTCATCATGTTCTAAATAGCGTTTTATCATTGTTCCTGCTCCTAGAACCACAAAAAAACAGGGTCAATTCCTCAGACTCCCAAATGAGCTGCTTTAGTGCTGCCCTAGCCCACTTTTCACTGCTTTACTCTTCACATCCAGTCCCACTCACTGCATTGTCTACTCCATCTTCAAAGTGTTGCTAGAACACTACTATTTCCTGCCTATGGCACACCCAAATGCACTCTCATTATTTACAAGTTCAACCACCAGTCCTGCAACAGCCTCCAATACAGCAAACCCCTCACCCAGTTGTCCCTGCTTCAATTTGTCATGGGTGCCACAGCAAACTTGGAGGAACCCACTGCATTCTTACTCCTGCTACGGAGCTCCGCAACCTCCACTTGTGTCCTCTCTGCACTAAGTGCCAGCATGTTCCCTCAAACACACAAACACATTGGGAGCAAGTTTGTGCAATACCAAAGTCCACAACCGATGGACGGCCCACTGCTCCTTTCTACTCCCACATACACCGCATCACCCATACCTGTACCCAGCTACTGAATTCCGTGTCATACCCAATCAGACTCACCCACAGCAATGAGATCTACAGCCTACCTACTGTCCCAATCTCCACTCTAATGCTGGGTAAACACGGAACGATCGTCAGCGATAACGATATCGCTGAACGATCTCCCTTTAAAAATCCTGGTGTGCTGGATGAATGATATTATTCAGCCACACACCAAAAAAACCACCAATGACTCACGATCAATGATTGTGGATCCCTATGGAGAGATAACGATATCGTCCAGTTGGCCTGCATGCATGGACGATGGTCGATATCGTTATCGTCCAGCGGGAGCGCGCATCATTGGTCGTTCATTGCATACACAAGGAACGATATATCATTGAGCGAAATCGTTATCATTCATATCGTTGAAATATATCGTTCCATGTGTAAGCTACACTGTTCTTGGCCGGGCATAAGGGCATACCCTGTATGCCCTTGTGTTAAGATGGTAAATAGTGTTGGCATGTTACTAATCAACAACGGTGATCAATTTTCAGATGGGATCAGCATTCACTTCCGTTTGTTTCCTTATAATGTAACTCTTACAAAGGGGTTATATTGGCTACAGGGACCTCAAAGGCTGTAGTCAACATTTTCTTCCATCCAGTCGGAGCAGTTACCCTAGAATTCTGACCAATCATATATTATATCAGGGCTTTGATTGTGGGTGTTCCTGTGTCATCAAAATGCAATAAATGGAGATTTAGATAACAAATACACTGCTTGCAGTACTTAAGATGTTCTATGAATATTCATTTCCTCTATCACAGACCTAAAGATTAAGGCATGGAAATATTCATTCAGTCAAAGAGCATAGAAAAAAATAAATACATTGAGAAGGAGATTAAATGAAAACTCTGCTCGCCTTGATCTATCTCCTATGATGACCCCCTCGGCAATGAACGCTTTGTGCTGGAATCTAGCCTTAAGAGTAGATATTGTACTAGCCGTGATTACCATCTCTATGGCGAGCAGCCAGCACCATCCAGTGAGTTAAGGAAGAGAAAGGAGACCCAGCATCGCGGAAAGATCTAGAGGATTAAGCTTTAAGATGCAAGATCCATCACTAGAGCTGTTAAAATTACATTTACTAATCTTACTCATGTTAGAGCAGTCCAGAAAGTAATGCAATAACCAGGAGAGGAAAACGAAACCATTAACTGTCCCCAGGGCTGCCATCAGAAATGATGGGGCCCGGGACTACCAAAATAGGCAGCCCCCCCTCCCCACAATCCCAGACACTTAACTAAGTTACCACACTCTTCTTATTATTAAGTTCTAGCTGCTCCCCAGTCCTCACATGCTGCGGCTCCTCGGGGAGAGGCAGTGGCTGGCAGGAGAGATAGGTGACTGGTAGACATAGTGTGAGTTGGAGCGGTAGTGCGTGACAGGAGAGGGAGAGGGTGAAGGGGATAGGCAGTTGGTGATGCCAGGGAGAAAATGACAGAGAGAGGCAGTGGGTGATGCCAGGGACAAGGTGACAGGGAAAGGCAGTGGGTGACGCCAGGGATAGTGTCAGGGAGAGGTAGTGGGTGACGCCGGGGATAGGGTGACAGGCAGTGGGTGACAGGGAGAGGCAATGGGTGACGCCAGGTAGAGGGAGAAAAGGAAAGGCAGTGGGTGATGCCAGGTAAAGGGTGAAAGGCAGTGGGTGACAGGTAGAGAATAATGGGGAGAGGCAGTGGGTGAGATATAGGGGGGCACTGGGCTGGATGGAAAGAGGGCAGTGAGATGGTGGTGGGAGGGGGGAACACTAGGCTGGAGAAGGAGTACACTGGGCTGAATGATGGCGGGACACTGACTAGACTGGCTGGGGTTCTTGCTGAGGGGCAGTTAGATGGAGGCAGTGGGCTGGTTGGGCAGAGAAGGGGGTAGACACTGGGATGGGGGAGTCAGTGAGATGGTGGGGGACACTGGGCTGAATGGGGGGGCACTGGACAGGATGAGAAGGGGATCACTGTGACTGGACTGTTTGCATAGTACCTGAGCCAAATAGAATTGCACATGGTACATGTGCTGGGGTTTTGGAATTGCAGAGACAACCAGGGGCGCTGAGAGGGGGGGGGGGGGCGGGTACAGATTACCCGGGCCCGGGCTTCCTGAGGGGCCCGGCGGGGGCCCGGGTCCGACGCCGCCCCCCCCTCCCTCACAGCAGCCCAGCAAACAGCGTGTGCTGAGCTGCAGTTGGAGACTGCTCGTGGCTGCTGAGTAGCAGCCACAGCAGTCTCCTATGCCTGTGCGGGGGAGCGATCACACTGATCGCGCCCCCTCTGGCTTTGCGCCGGGCTGAGGGGGCTCAGAGCACCCCCCTCCCCGCCGCGCAGCGCCGCTTAGCGGCGCTGAAAATCTTTTTCATTCAAAATTTTTCGGCAAGGGGGCGTGACCACGCCTCCTGCGATTAGGCCACGCCCCCTATTACCGGGGCCCGCCTTGGCTCTTGGCGGCCCTGGAGACTACAGAGCAATGATCTGCACAACGAAACGTGTAATCTGTAGAACTGCTTTTCCACATCTTTTGTTTTGCAGCTCATTGGACTCTCTCTCTGCAATTCCAAAATCCGGCACATGTACTATGTGCAATTCTAATATATTTGGCACAGGCACAGCATGTGCATATGAAATAAAAAATACACCTGACCTTACCTGTATGGTGGTTTCTCTGCGATGGGGAACCTCTGAAGAAATTGATCCTCCCTGGGCAGATGGTATCTTCAGTCGGTATTCACTATTCATGTAGGAAATCCCATTGTCCGGAAAATGCCTGTTTGTGTAGGAATATAACTAATGTCATTATCATACAACAAAGGTTCAACCAGACTCTTCACCTGTGTCTCCTCCGGCCTGCTGCCCATGTGTCACTCCAGCCTCCTGCTCCATGTCCTATCTATCCCCTTGTCTTTCCAGCTACATACCCCATGTTATCTCCAGCCTCCTGCTCCCTGTGTCACCTCCAGATCCCTGCAACATTCCAGATTCCTGTCCTGTCTCCCCTCCAGATCCCTATGTCATTCAAGCCTCTCTGCCCATTTACATCTCCAGATCCCTGCGCCATTCCAGCTTTCTGCCCACTTTCCTCCCCATCTGGCAAGCCAACTACCCCCTTGTCTTTCCAGCCTGCCACCCCCTTGTCTTTCAAGCCTCCTGCCCCCTTTCCACCCCCGTTTTTCCAGCCTCCTGCCCCCTTTCCACCCCCGTTTTTCCTGCCTTCTGCCCCCTTTCCACCCCCATTTTTCCAGCCTTCTGCCCCCTCTCCATCCCCTTTTTTCCAGCCTTCTGCCCCCTTTCCACCCCATTTTCCAGCATTCTGCCCCCTTTCCAGCCTTCAGCCCCTTTTCCACCCGTTTTTCCAGCCTTCTGCCCCCTTTCCATGCCCGTTTTTCCAGCCTCCGGCCCCCTATCCACCACCGTTTTTCCATCCTTCTGCCCCCTTTCCACCCCCTTTTTTCCAGCCTTCTGCCCCCTTTCCACCCCCGTTTTCCAGCCTTCTGCCCCCTTTCCAGCCTTCAGCCCCCTTTCCACCCCTCGTTTGTCCAGCCTTCAGCCCCCTTTCCACCCCCGTTTGTCCAGCCTTCTGTCCCCTTTCCAGCCTCCTGCCCCCTTTCCACCCCCTTGTCTTCCCAGCCTATGTCCCTTCTCTTACCTTTTACATGATCCTCCATTAGCTGGTCCGGGTCTCAGTCCTACGAGGCCGGCGGCTCCTCTCTTCAGCAGGGAGCGTGACGTGACATCACAAGGTCAGCGTTGCGCTCCCAGCAATCCTTCAGGTAAGAACTGTGTCACAGCAGGAACTGCTGCTGCGCTGCCGAGCAAGACCATATAACTCAGCGGCGCAGCGGCAGTTCCTGCTCTGACACAGTTAATAATAGTGATGGATGTATGGCGTGGGAGAGCTGCCGGCAGTACTAGGAGCGCCGCGGGCAGGGTCCCCAAAGTGTCCGTCTGCTGCCATGGCTTGTGCAGCAGCAGGGCTTTGCAGCAGGCGGGCCCCCAGAGTGTCTGGCCGCGGCTGTTAGGGTGCAGAGCAGGAGGACTTTCCTGGGCTTGGGCTGCAGCGGACGGGCGGGCCCCCCGAGGGTCCGGGCTTGGGACTCCAGTCCCGGCAGTCCCCCCCTGATGGCGGCCCTGACTGTCCCCCCCCCATCATATGAGATGAAATAATACACAACGGCAAATACCAGAGAGAGTTAGACGGCAGATGTTTTAGACCGTGTTCGCGATCGGGATAAGTGGCCCTGCTTGTCGTCGTGTCTGAACGAAATGAAACAAATAATAGAATATCTGATAAAATAACAGACCCCCCACCCTTTCTTTGGGTGGATGCATAGATCGGATAGCTCAACTGAGCAAATACTGGACACTATCTGGAGGAGAACAAGGGATTAAAGATGGAACGATGAGCAGCTCTTGTGGTGCACACACGTTATTAGTAACCTAGTAATGCAATAAAATCTGATTTTTTAAAAATAATGATGGCTATGGACACCAGAACTGATATCATCATCGCAAAGACTTATTGCCATATATATATATATATATATTAGGGGTGAGCGGGTTCGGATTTCTGAAATCCGAACCCCCCCGAGCCCCCCCGATCCGAGTCCGATCCGAGTCAGGCTCGACTTTTCCCGCCTGACTCGGATCTGACATCGAGGCAAAACGTCATCATCCCGCCTTCCGAGTCTCGCGGGTTTTGGATCCTATATAAGGTACCCGCGTCGGCGCCATTTTCTCACTCGGCTGTGGACAGTGAAGAGGGAGGGTGGGAGTTAGTGCTGTGTAGTGTAGTGTAGTGTAGTGCTGCTGTTGTCCACTACTTCAAAGTCCATAGGGGCTGGCTGTGTTGTGCTGTGCTGCTGTTGTTAATAGGGGCTGTGTCCACTACTTCAAAGTCCATAGGGGCTGGCTGGACTGTGTTGTGCAGTCAGTTCCAAAGTCCTGTGCAGTGTCCCAGTCCTAAAGGGGTGCTGTAGTGTTGTCCAGGGGGTGCTCTGTCCATCAGGGGTGCTCCCCCCAAGTGCTAAAAAAATAATATATTTTCTGTGTTTGTGAATTGTGTGCGCAGTAGCCGCACGTGCATCAACAAAGTAGTGCCAAGCGTGCGCCTGTGTCATAAGTAAAGGGCCGGCTGGCTTGACCGTTAAGGGTGCTGTAACCCCCGAAAGTACACTCCAGTCCAAACCAAAAAAAAAATTATTTTCTGTGTTTGTGAATTGTGTGCGCAGTAGCCGCACGTGCATCAACAAAGTAGTGCCAAGCGTGCGCCTGTGTCATAAGTAAAGGGCCGGCTGGCTTGACCGTTAAGGGTGCTGTAACCCCCGAAAGTACACTCCAGTCCAAACCTAAAAAAAAATTATTTTCTGTGTTTGTGAATTGTGTGCGCAGTAGCCGCACGTGCATCAACAAAGTAGTGCCAAGCGTGCGCCTGTGTCATAAGTAAAGGGCCGGCTGGCTTGACCGTTAAAGGGTGCTGTAACCCCCGAAAGTACACTCCAGTCCAAACCAAAAAAAAATTATTTTCTGTGTTTGTGAATTGTGTGCGCAGTAGCCGCACGTGCATCAACAAAGTAGTGCCAAGCGTGCGCCTGTGTCATAAGTAAAGGGCCGGCTGGCTTGACCGTTAAGGGTGCTGTAACCCCCGAAAGTACACTCCAGTCCAAACCTAAAAAAAAATTATTTTCTGTGTTTGTGAATTGTGTGCGCAGTAGCCGCACGTGCATCAACAAAGTAGTGCCAAGAGTGCCCCTGTGTCATAAGTAAAGGGCCGGCTGGCTTGACCGTTAAAGGGTGCTGTAACCCCCGAAAGTACACTCCAGTCCAAACCAAAAAAAAATTATTTTCTGTGTTTGTGAATTGTGTGCGCAGTAGCCGCACGTGCATCAACAAAGTAGTGCCAAGCGTGCGCCTGTGTCATAAGTAAAGGGCCGGCTGGCTTGACCGTTAAAGGGTGCTGTAACCCCTGAAAGTACACTCCAGTCCAAACCAAAAAAAAATTATTTTCTGTGTTTGTGAATTGTGTGCGCAGTAGCCGCACGTGCATCAACAAAGTAGTGCCAAGCGTGCGCCTGTGTCATAAGTAAAGGGCCGGCTGGCTTGACCGTTAAGGGTGCTGTAACCCCCGAAAGTACACTCCAGTCCAAACCAAAAAAAAAATTATTTTCTGTGTTTGTGAATTGTGTGCGCAGTAGCCGCACGTGCATCAACAAAGTAGTGCCAAGCGTGCGCCTGTGTCATAAGTAAAGGGCCGGCTGGCTTGACCGTTAAGGGTGCTGTAACCCCCGAAAGTACACTCCAGTCCAAACAAAAAAAAAAATTATTTTCTGTGTTTGTGAATTGTGTGCGCAGTAGCCGCACGTGCATCAACAAAGTAGTGCCAAGCGTGCGCCTGTGTCATAAGTAAAGGGCCGGCTGGCTTGACCGTTAAGGGTGCTGTAACCCCCGAAAGTACACTCCAGTCCAAACCAAAAAAAAAATTATTTTCTGTGTTTGTGAATTGTGTGCGCAGTAGCCGCACGTGCATCAACAAAGTAGTGCCAAGCGTGCGCCTGTGTCATAAGTAAAGGGCCGGCTGGCTTGACCGTTAAAGGGTGCTGTAACCCCCAAAGTACACTCCAGTCCAAACCAAAAAAAAATTATTTTCTGTGTTTGTGAATTGTGTGCGCAGTAGCCGCACGTGCATCAACAAAGTAGTGCCAAGAGTGCGCCTGTGTCATAAGTAAAGGGCCGGCTGGCTTGACCGTTTTAAGGGTGCTGTAACCCCCGAAAGTACACTCCAGTCCAAACCAAAAAAAAAATTATTTTCTGTGTTTGTGAATTGTGTGCGCAGTAGCCGCACGTGCATCAACAAAGTAGTGCCAAGCGTGCGCCTGTGTCATAAGTAAAGGGCCGGCTGGCTTGACCGTTAAGGGTGCTGTAACCCCCAAAGTACACTCCAGTCCAAACCAAAAAAAAATTATTTTCTGTGTTTGTGAATTGTGTGCGCAGTAGCCGCACGTGCATCAACAAAGTAGTGCCAAGCGTGCGCCTGTGTCATAAGTAAAGGGCCGGCTGGCTTGACCGTTAAGGGTGCTGTAACCCCCGAAAGTACACTCCAGTCCAAACCAAAAAAAAAATTATTTTCTGTGTTTGTGAATTGTGTGCGCAGTAGCCACACGTGCATCAACAAAGTAGTGCCAAGCGTGCGCCTGTGTCATAAGTAAAGGGCCGGCTGGCTTGACCGTTAAGGGTGCTGTAACCCCCGAAAGTACACTCCAGTCCAAACCAAAAAAAAAATTATTTTCTGTGTTTGTGAATTGTGTGCGCAGTAGCCACACGTGCATCAACAAAGTAGTGCCAAGCGTGCGCCTGTGTCATAAGTAAAGGGCCGGCTGGCTTGACCGTTAAGGGTGCTGTAACCCCCGAAAGTACACTCCAGTCCAAACCAAAAAAAAAATTATTTTCTGTGTTTGTGAATTGTGTGCGCAGTAGCCGCACGTGCATCAACAAAGTAGTGCCAAGCGTGCGCCTGTGTCATAAGTAAAGGGCCGGCTGGCTTGACCGTTAAAGGGTGCTGTAACCCCCGAAAGTACACTCCAGTCCAAACCAAAAAAAAAATTATTTTCTGTGTTTGTGAATTGTGTGCGCAGTAGCCGCACGTGCATCAACAAAGTAGTGCCAAGCGTGCGCCTGTGTCATAAGTAAAGGGCCGGCTGGCTTGACCGTTAAGGGTGCTGTAACCCCCGAAAGTACACTCCAGTCCAAACCAAAAAAAAATTATTTTCTGTGTTTGTGAATTGTGTGCGCAGTAGCCGCACGTGCATCAACAAAGTAGTGCCAAGCGTGCGCCTGTGTCATAAGTAAAGGGCCGGCTGGCTTGACCGTTAAAGGGTGCTGTAACCCCCAAAGTACACTCCAGTCCAAACCAAAAAAAAATTATTTTCTGTGTTTGTGAATTGTGTGCGCAGTAGCCGCACGTGCATCAACAAAGTAGTGCCAAGAGTGCGCCTGTGTCATAAGTAAAGGGCCGGCTGGCTTGACCGTTAAA
The DNA here is from genome assembly GCA_031769625.1 of Taudactylus pleione. Lineage (NCBI taxonomy): Eukaryota > Metazoa > Chordata > Amphibia > Anura > Myobatrachidae > Taudactylus > Taudactylus pleione. The sequence goes on along the minus strand of JAUIMM010000795.1, from coordinate 8,622 downwards.
GGGTGCTGTAACCCACAAAGTACACTCCAGTCCGAACCAAAAAAAAATTTATTTTCTGTGTTTAGCCGCACGTATATATCAAATCGATATAACATAAATGGAGGACCAAACTTTCTCCGATAAAAATAAAATAGAGAAAGATCAAGAACCACTTCCTCCTAGTGCTGAAGCTGCTGCCACTAGTCATGACATAGACGATAACATGCCATCAACGTCGTCTGCCAAGGCCGATGCCCAATGTCATAGTAGAGGGCACATACAATCCCAAATGGCAAAGTTCAGGAAAATGACCTTGAAAAAGACATTTAAATCAGCTGAAGAGAAACGTAAACTTGCCAATATGCCATTTACGACACGGAGTGGCAAGGAACGGCTAAGGTCGATCCCTAGTATGTTCATGACTAGTGGTTCAGCTTCACATGACGATGGAAGCACTCCTCCCACTAAAAAAATCAAAAGAGTTAAGCTGGCAAAAGCACAGCGAAGAACTGTGCTTTCTAAGAAGATATCACAAATCCCCAAAGAGAGTCCAAGTGTGGTGGTGGTTGCGATGCCTGACCTTCCCAGCACTGGACGGGAAGAGGTGGCTCTTTCCACCATTTGCACGCCCCCTGCAAGTGCTGAAAGGAGCACCCACAGTCCACTTGCTGATATGCAAATTGAAGATGTCACTGTTGAAGTACAACAGGATGAGGATACTGGTGTAGCTGGCGCTGAGGAGGAAGTTGGCGAGGAGGATTCTGATGGTGATGTGGTTTGTTTAAATCAGGCTCCGGGGGAGACAGTTGTTGTCCGTGGGATGAAAAAGCCCATCACGGTCATGCCTGGGCAGAAGACCAAACATTCCACCTCTTTGGTCTGGCAATATTTCTATCCAAATCCGGACAACAACTGTCTTGCCATATGTACCATATGTAAAGGTGAAATAAGTAGGGGTAGGGACGTCAACCACCTAGGAACATCCTCCCTTATACGGCACCTGCAGCGCGTTCATAAAAAGTTACTGTCAAGTTCAGAAACTTTGGCTCAGACCGTAAGCAGTCCAGGGACACCTAAATCCCGTTGTCCTGTTGTATCCAAGCGCCTGCAAACCACACCGTCAACTCCCTCCTCGTCAATTTCCTCCTTAGTCAGGATCGGAAGTAGTCCTGCAGGCCATATCACTGGCATGACTGACTCTCCTATCCGGGATTCCTCCGGAGGATCCTGCATTGCTACGCCTACTGCTGCCGCTGCTGCTGTTGCTGCTGCTGCTGGGAGTCGTTCATCATCCCAGAGAGGAAGTAGGAACACCACTACTTTTACTAAACAATTGACCCTCCAACAGTCCTTAGCGAGGAGGATGAAGTACGACAGCAGTCATCCTGAAGCAAAACGTATAACTGAGGCCTTGACTGCTATGTTGGTGTTAGACGTGCGTCCGGTATCCGCCATTAGTGCAGTGGGATTTAGACAATTGATGGAGGTAGTGTGTCCCCGGTTCCAAATCCCGTCTAGATTCCACTTCACTAGGCAGGCGATACCGAGACTGTACAGAAACGTCAGAAAAAGTGTCCTCAGTGTCCTGAAAAATGCCGTTGTACACAATGTCCACTTAACCACGGACATGTGGACAAGTGGAACAGGGCAGACTAAGGACTATATGACTGTGACAGCCCACTGGGTAGATGTATCACCTTACGCAGCAACAGCAGCAGCGTCACCAGTAGCAGCATCTCAGAAACGCCAGCTCGTTACAAGGCAGGCTACGCTGTGTATCACCGGTTTCAGTAAGAGGCACACCGCCGACAACCTCTTAGAGAAACTGAGGGAAATCATCGCCCAGTGGCTTACCCCACTTAGACTCTCCTGGGGATTTGTGATATCTGACAACGCCACCAATATTGTGCGGGCATTACATCTGGGCAAATTCCAGCACGTCCCATGTTTTGCTCACACAATAAACTTGGTGGTGCAGAATTTTCTGAAAAGCGACAGGGGCGTGCAGGAGACGCTTTGGGTGGCCCGAAAAATTTCTGGCCACTTTCGCCATTCAGCGACTGCGTGCCGAAGACTGGAGCGCCAGCAAACACTCTTGAACCTGCCCCGCCATCACCTGAAGCAAGAGGTTGTGACGCGGTGGAACTCAACCCTCTATATGCTTCAGAGGATGGAGGAGCAGCAAAAGGCCATACAAGCCTATACATCCACCTATGACATAGGCAAAGGAGGGGGTATGCACCTGACTCAAGCGCAGTGGAGAATGATTTCCGTGTTGTGCAAGGTTCTTCAGCCCTTCGAACTTGCCACACGTGAAGTCAGTTCAGACACTGCCAGCTTGAGTCAGGTCATTCCCCTCATCAGGCTTTTGCAGAAGCAGCTGGAGAAAGTGAAGGAGGAGCTAAGACGGAGCGATTCCGCTCGGCATGTGGGACTTGTGGATGAAGCCCTTCATTCGCTTTGCCAGGATTCCAGGGTGGTCAATCTGTTGAAATCAGACCACTACATTTTGGCCACCGTGCTCGATCCTAGGTTTAAAGCCTATGTGGTGTCTCTCTTTCCGGCCGACACAAGCCTGCAGAGGTGCAAAGACCTGCTGGTGAACACACTGTCAGCTGAAGCGGAACGTGACACGTCAACGGCTCCTTCTTCATTTTCTCCCGCAACTGGGGCTGCCAGGAAAAAACTTAGGTATCCTAAGCAACCCGCTGGCGGTGATGCAGGGCAGGCAGGACCAAGTTTGGACATCTGGTCCGGACTGAAGGACCTGGCAACAATTTCTGACATGTCTACTGTCACTGCATATGATACTGTCACCATTGACAGAATGGTGGAGGATTACATCGGTGACAGCATCCAAGTAGGCATGTCAGACAGTCCATACCTGTACTGGCAGGAAAAAGAGGCAATTTGGAGGCCCCTGTACAAACTGGCTCTATTTTACCTGAGTTGCCCCCCCTCCAGTGTGTACTCCGAAAGAGTGTTTAGTGCAGCCGGGAACCTTGTCAGCGAAAGGCGTAGGAGGTTGCTTCCACAGAATGTGGAGAAGATGATGTTCATCAAAATGAATTATCAGCTCTTCCAGGGAGACCAGCCTCCAGAAGGTACAGAGGGACCTGTGGTGGTGGATTCAAGTGGGGACGAGTTAATACTTTGTGAGGATGAGGATGTACACACTGAAGAGGGTGAGGAATCGGTGGATGAGGAGGATGAGGATGACATCTTGCCTCCGTAGAGCCAGTTTGTGCAGGGACACATTAATTGCCAGCTTGTTTTGTGGGGGCCCAAACGAACCAATCATTTCAGCCACAGTTGTGTGGCAGACCCTGGCGCTGAAATGATTGATTTGTTAAAGTGTGCATGTCCTGTTTATACAACATAAGGGTGGGTGGGAGGGCCCAAGGACAATTCCATCTTGCACCTCTTTTTTTCTTTGCATTATGTACAGTTTGGGGCCTAGTTTTTCTAACTGCCATCCTGCCTGCCACTGCAGTGTCACTCCTAGATGGGTCACGTGTTTGTGCCGCCCACTCGTGTCGCTTAGCATAGTCATCCAGCTACCTCGGTGCAACCTTTTGGACATAAAAACACTATTGTGAGGTGTGAGGTGTTCAGAATAGACTGGAAATGAGTGGAAATTAAGGTTATTGAGGTTAATAATAGCATAGGAGCAGAAAAACCTACAAATTCTGTGATTTTAGCTGTTTTTATGCTTTTTTTCAAAAAAATACAGATCCAAAACACAAAACCCAGAACCCAAAACACGGAAGGGTGGTTTTGGCAAAACCAATCCAGATCCAAAACACGAAGAAAGATCCAGATCCAAAACCAAAACACAAAACACGAAAAGTGGCCGGTGCACACCCCTAGTATATATATGTACTAGTATAATATTTTGAAAGGAAGACACATTTTGTTATTATTGAATAGGTGTATTCCTTTCAAAATATTATACTAGAACATATATACACAGTACCCCATCATTAGAGAATAATTAATCCCATCTCATTGAAAGCTGTGTGTGCATCTCATTAATCTACAGTATCGGTAGTACAGTCATAACAAAAAAGCAACAACACTACTGTAAAGTTATGTGTACTGATTTGCGGCACGTTCTAAGAGCTTATGTGATATTAAAAAGATTGGTTGTGCGAACATGCAAATACAGTGCATGAATGTGATATCCATCCAATTTAACAGTATGGTATTTAGTACAAATTACAACAGTGGAGCACTCGCCACCCAGCAGTTAAGCGCTGTATTACATGCCATAGCGTATCTTTCGTTGAAGAATACCATGGTACACCAAAGTCCAGCTATCACATACTGGACCTTATTCAGAGGCGGCCATACGGTCTACGACCGCACGGCCGCCTCGATGTTTGGCCAGTGCACATGCGCACGAGGGAGCCGGCTCCCTTGTGCGCACGCGTGAGACCCGCTACGACCGACAGCGCTGGTCGTAGCGGGTCTCTTTCCAAAGGGGGTGAGCTGTCGATGTTGATTGACAGCTCGCCCCATTTGGAAGGCGGGCCGGGGGGGTGGCAGCCCAAATGGAGGCGTTCCCATGGGTGATGTCAGTAAGGGCTTCTTGCTCTGACAGAGCCAGAAGCTCTCCGGGGCTTACGACAAGTGAGACCCTACCCTAGGGTCTCGTCATAAGCCCCGATGGTCGCGATGGTCTCTGACTATCACGACCATCACCCGAGCGGTCGTTAGAGCTGTGGGTGTAAACCCACAGCCTAACAACCGAAACAGAGGCGGGCGGTCAGGATGCAAGTGGCCGCCCAGTTTCTGAGCGACCACTTGCATCCTCCGACCGCCTCTGAATGAGGTCCACTGTTCCATGGAGTGACACAGAGGTCTGAATTGTACTCTATGAGCAACAAACTAGCTGGGCCCATCTGTATATTAAAACATCCTGTCATTTGAAAGTGAACTGATCCACAGAATATGTATTACAGTCTGTCTCATTTGATATGTACCTCTTAAAGGGTAAATCAACATCCAAAATGAATATTATAATTAGAGATGTGCGGGTCCGGATTTCTGAAATCTGAACACACCCGACTTTAGAGATTCCGAGTAGAACTGGGTCAAGGTTCAGATTCACTATTGTGACCTGGTTCTAACCGAGTCCAGGTTCAAATCTATTGCCAGTTCGGAACTCGGATTTAAAAACCGAACTCAGGTTTTGGATTCTGACATTTTAGTTGCTCTTAATGATTTGTATCGATTTTTAATCACTTTTTATCTAAAACCCTAACTAAACAACGCAAAGATGAATTCAGATCAAAACCAAAACCAAAACACTAGAGATGAATGGGTTCGGATCTCAGAGATCTGAACCCACCCGAATTTCGGGGATCCGGGTCGATCCGAGCGCAGCTCGGATCTCCCTGCCTGCCCCCGATCCCTGACCCGAGGCAAAACCATGAGGTCGTGAGGTTTTGTTTTGAGTGGCCTAAACGCTGATTGGCTGAGAGAGGAGTCTGTCATGGCTCTCTCAGCCAATCAGCGTTAAGCCCATTGAAAACAGCACAAAAGAAGAAAAAAAGATGGCGCCCGCCATCCCCCGCCGCCTGACACTGCGGGCACCCCCCACTGCTGACACCGCCGGCACCCCCACTGGCAGCATCCCCCGCTGCCAACACCACCGCTGCCGACACTCCTGCACTGCTGCCCAACATACTGAGGACATCGTTAGCGACCCCCACACTGCCGAAACTCCCACACTGAGGACACCACCAGCACCCCTGCACTGCCGACACAGTCAGCAGACCTGCACTGAGGACACCGCTGGCACCCCCGCTCTGATGACACCGCAGGCACCCTGCATTGAGAAAACCCCTGCACTGCCGGCACAGTCAGCAAACCTGCAATGAGGACACCGCTGGCACCCCCGCTCTGCCTACACCACCGGTACCCTTCACTGAGAACACTGCCAACACTGCCATTCCATGTACTGAGGACAGAGCTGGCACCCCCGCACTGCCAAAACAGCCAGCAAACCTGCACTGAAGACACCGCTGGCACCCCCACACTGCGAACACAGCCAGAAAACCTGCACTAAAGACACCGCTGGCACCACCACACTGCCGACTCAACCAGCAAAACCTGCACTAAAGACACCGCTGGCACCCCCACACTACCGACATCACCGGTACCCTTCACTGAGGACACTGCCAGCACCGCAGCACTCTGAGTCCAGTGCTTAAAGTGGACCTAGAGAAGTGGTGGAACTCCCACAGTAGTAGTGCCCCTTATACAATGCCCACAGCAGTAGTTTCTCTTACACATAATGCCCACAGCAGTAGTGCCTCTTATGCAAATGCAATACCCATTGCAGTGGTGCCCCTGATGCAGTGCTCCCAGTAGTGGTGCCCCTTATGCAGTGGCCCCAGTAGCGGTAGTGCCCCTTATGCAGTGGCACCAGTAGTGGTAGTGCCCCTTATGCAGTGCCCTCAGTAGCGTTGCCCCTTATGCAGTGCCCCAGTCAGGGCCAGATTAACAATGGGGCGGGTGGAGCTGCAGCTCCAGGCCCCATCATCAAAATAGGCCCACACGATCTACAGCGCTGCTGGAGACAGGAAAAAAATATTTTCCTGTTACAGCCTGGCTGCCAGCGGCCAGTCAAGACCTGCGGACCGAAACCCTCTACCTGCCAGCACACCGGCAGTTCATGTACGCTGTGCATATTAATTAGTGGCAAAGCAGTTGAAGGCTTTATAAGCCTACCTGCGATATACAAGTTGCTCTGCGCCTCTTCCTCAGTTCAGCGCCATGTGACGTCACGCTGTGTGACGTCAGACAAGTGCCGCCGACCGCACCATCTCATGCCCAACCCATAAGTTAAGGTAGGGTATTGTCTAGAATGCGAATGGGAAATAAGCTCAAAGTTAAGTGCTCAGCCTCAGCTCCAAGAAGGCGGCCCGAGCGATCATAACTGATGTGATCAGGGACGGGCAGCTCCAATGCTGCAGTTTGAGGAAGTGGTGTCATGGAGTCTCAGTGTAGTGCCTCCCTCTGTAAGTGCACTGCCACTTCCCAAAGGTTTTATAATATAAATGTGTGTGTATATATATATATATATATATATATATATATATGTGAGTGTGTTTGCTTTGATATATTTACATATTTAAATATATATTCATGTACATATGCGAGGTCACCTAATTCTGACCCCCTCCCATCACTCTTTCTGCACTGGTGTCCCCATTAGTAGCAAGTCACCCCACATGTAGAAATAGTAAGAAGGCACCACTTTGACTATGGGGCCTATTCATCAACACTAAAATAAAGTTTTTAAGGACATTTTCCTTAAATACGGTTATTTTAGTATTCATGAAGTATCTTAACACAGGATATATCACTGATATCTTCTGGTTAAGTCCCCCTGCGTAAATTTCCACACTCCCCATACATTAGTATGAGGATATGGAAATTAAGGTATTCATCAAATCCCAAAATTAGGTATTTTCGGAATTTGATGGAGTTACTATCCGCCACTGTGAGGTGGCCATTAGCAGGTGAGACTTACCTGCTTCCAGCTGCTGAGGCCCCAGGCGTCTTCCTCCATCGCCCTGGTCGGTCCTCTGGCTCCGGTGGCTGCTCGGACACTGTGCTATCCCAGCAGAAAATAATAATAAGTTTAGAAAAAAAAAGTTGTTTTTTTTCTAAACTGTACAGTGTTCTGCTGGGAGAACACAGTGGGCCTGATTCAGAGCCGGACGCTCTGACCAGAGCGCTCGCTCTGAATCAGGGCCCTCCTACCTAAAAATGGAGCGGCCTCCTAGCCACTCGCATAGCTGTGGGTGACCACCCACAGCTTATGGGAGCGGCCAAAAAGATGGTCGCGATGGTCAAGACCATCGCGACCATCGGGCTTGTGACGAGACCCTGCGGTAGGGTCTCGCTGCCGCAAGCCCAGGAGTGCTTTTGGCTCTATCAGAGCCAAAAGCACTCCCGCTGACATCACTAGTGATGTCAGTGGGGCCGGACCCAGACGGTAGGCGTTCCACATGGGAATGCCTCCGTCTGGACAGCAACGCCCCTGGTATGCCCACCAAAGGGGGCGTGCTGTCACTCACCATCGACAGCACGCCCCCTTTGGTGCGAGACCCATAGCGACAGCTTGGCTTTCGCCATGCGGGTGTCACGCATGCGTACGACGGAGCTCCCTCCATCGTGTGCATGCGCATTAGGGCACCATCGACCCGCTTGTGAGCGCTCAGCGCTCGTGAGCGGGTCTGAATTAGGCCCAGTGTCCGAGCAGCCACCGGAGCCAGAGGCAGCTGCAGCGGGCAGGTAAGTGCGGGACAGGGGACAGGGGAGAGGTTTTTTGGAGGGAGGAGGAGGGGTTGGGGGGAACACACAAAATTACCGCAGATGAAGGTACGGATTTTACGGATGTAACAGCTAATGCGCAGCACAGATTCCAGCTACGGTAAGTGATAAAGTTTTGTTCAAACCCTACTGTTAGACTGTTTGCAGGGTGTGGATCCATTTAGCTTCCCATTGTAAAAGGATCCGACCACGATCTCCTCCTCCCAGAACTATAGGTTTCATTTTAACATATAACTCAGGTGCTTTCTGTACATTCCTGCCATCTGTTTTCTTTCCCTGTCATTGCTGCCATCC